>JAQPPZ010016473.1:0-1460625 GCA_028583015.1 Wollemia nobilis
AGAACACTACGGCAACCCACCTGATGCCCTGGATTTTCCTTAGCTCCAAAAACCCTAGAACATCGCTTCTCGCTCTGATCCGACCTGATATTTTATTATAATATTAAAAGGGGAGATTTAAATTAATTATAAATTAATTTAAATAATTTCATTATAAATTAATTTAATTAACTTCTAAAGTTATTAAGTTAATTATAGATTAATTATAATTTAATTATAAAATTAATTTATGTTAATTAAAATAAATAATCCTAAAGTTAGGATTATAAAATTTATTTTATAATTCAAATTCAAAATTTTGAATTATCCATCGATGTTTTCAAAGCTTGGTATATGCATATAAAAGGGAGACAAGAATTTATCTAAACCCATCCATGTAATTCGCATGTGCTATGCTCTCAACGATCGTGTGCAAAGGGGAGAGAATAATTCACATTTAAAATTTTTTGATGGTAGACAATAGGACAAAGAGGAGCGGAGATCCTTCTTCATTGCGTAACATTGTGTAGCACAACTGGTAATTGAGGGAGGTACTAAGTGTGGTAGGCTCATGGTGCAAGGTTCGAAACCCATCGACTTTGATTTTTGAAATGCAGGAGTGATTGGTTTTTTGTGTGTTGCACCATCAAGGAAGGTACAAAGGGAAAGTGTTAGCTTTCATATTTGTGGTAAGGCACGTAGCCCACATGGTGGACTAGTTCCTTGCTAAGGCACTCGACTGGGAGAGGTCCTGTGTTCGAAATCTACCAAGGCCATTTTGCATAAGAGAGAGGTATGTGCTCATGATTTGCCAAGGTTAATTGCTATATTCAGATTTGCTAAAGGTTGAATAAAAATAAATATTTTTGAGGGTTATAAAGTTTATTTTTAAAGTTTGATTATTGAGAATTTGAGGGAGATAAAAGGATAGGAAGCATTATTTTTGAGGGTTTGATTTTGGAGGTTGTTAATTAAAGATTGGATATTATAAGGAGTAATTGAGTAATTAATTTTTGTATGCTTTGATGATTGCTAATTTCAAAGAAGGAGTAATAAGGTGTATTTGAGTTTGATTATTTTTGTGATTAAGAAATATTTTTGAAGAGAGTTAGTGTGATATTTTTGTCATCTAACGATTGAAATTGGAAAACAAGAAAACTATGCTTAAGGCAGTTTTTGAGGTCATTTTATTCATCAAATAAAAAGGTATGGGCACATATTCCTAGTAAGTGATTGTTGAATGTTGTGAATTCTAAGTAAGAGCAAAAATGGTTGTTTGGTAAGCATTATTGAGTTTTGTTTTTTTGGAATAAAATTTGATTCTAGAAACCTTGTTTGATAAGCATTATTGGAAATATTGAGTAAATATTTCATATGCTTGAGCTAGGGTTTGTGCAAATAACATGAGTATCATTGTTATGTGAAGTGGTGAACTATATTGAACTAGGGTTTTCAAATATCATGAATATCATTGTTATGTGAGGATTGTTTGATTAGAATTGTTGTTGAAGTGATTGGTTGAGTGAAGAACTTGAACTAGGGTTTGCAAAGATCATGAGTATTATTTTTATGTGAGGTTTACTTGATAAACATTGTTGTTGAAGTGATTGGTTGAGTGGAAGTGATTGAGCTTAGTTGAGTGGATGTGTTGAAGTGATAGTTAAAGTTCTGTAAAAAAAATTGTTTCATATTCTACATTGATTTGATAAAGAGGTTGAGTGTTTGTAAGTGTGAAACATATTGAGTCTCTAACAATTCTCTATATATTTTTGTGGTAAAAAGAGAGATTGAAAGTTATTGAGCATTGCAGTGAATGTGAAGCATATTGAGTCTAACAATTCTCTATATGTTTCTGTGAGATTGGATAAGTTATAGTGAGGACTTGTTGAGCGGATTTGAGGTAAGTATTAGAGAAGACTTGTGGACAAATTTGTGTGAGATATTGTGGAAGCTTATAATAAAAATTTGAGGACATAGATTGTTGAAAATATTGGACTTCTAGAGAGAACTTTTGGATATATTAGTGTGAGATTTTGTGGAAGCTTACCAGGCATATTTGAGATAAGTCTTTGAGAAGACTTGTGAGTAGATTTGGTTGATTTATTTTTTCAAACCTTGAGTTAAGGTTTGGAGTAGATCTAGTAGAGTTTATTTGTCATTAAGTCAAGCTTTGTGTTAAGGCTTGAGGATAGATATTGTGGACTAATTTGTGATATACCGAAGGACTGTGTTTAGTGTAGATCAAAGGATAGAGATTGAGGATAGATTTATGCTAGATCGAAATATTATGTTTAGTGCAAATTTGAGGATAGAGTTTGGTGCAGATTTGAGGATAGGTTTATGCCAAACCAGAGATAAAAATTGAGAAAATTTGTGCTATACCAAAGGACTATGTTTAGTATAGATTTGAGATAGATCTAAGAGCAAGCTTTGGAGGTGATAGATTATAGACGATGAAATTATCCACTAGATAGATATCCATTAGCTAGGGTAGTGAGGATAGGTCTTCTAAGTGGGGATATGAGTCTTTAGTGGATAGAGATCCATTAGCCAGTGTAGTGGAGGTAGCAGTTCTTCTATAAGATCACCAACCAGAGCTGAAGAGAAAGAAGTTCTCTTATGGATAGATATCCATAAACTTGATCAGGGGATTAGTGTCTCCTTTGGACAAAGGTCCATAAACTTTGTAATAGGGAAAGGATTCCCAAGAGATTTATTGAGAAAATATTAGTGAAATATTTTCTCTATGGATTACCCCACATTGGGTGAACCATGTTAAATTGATGTCTCTATTGTGTGTGGTGATTTGTGCATTGCTTTGATTACTATTTTTGATATTTCTATTAATACATTGCATAATATTGATTGGGAAAGAAAAATAAAAAGTGGTCTTATACTGTTCACCCCCCTCTCAGTATAAGCTTATGTTATTCAATTCTTCCTTTCCAACCAATTACAGATGCTTTCATCTAGTGTGCACTACTTTGGTCATGCCTCATAAATTCTTCATTCAATGAAATCTAGCTATATCATTAACTTTACATGTTTCCATATTTACACTATGCTCTTTCCTAGTTTGCATTGAAATTCCATGTCCACCATTACATCCACAATTACTTTTACCATTATTGCGACCATTAGCAAGTCTTCTACAAAAAATAGAAATAAAAAGGCAAAGGTTAGACAATTAACATAATACTTAATTAATTTATTTTATTTTTCTAAGGTTTTGAACATTTTGATTTTTAAATTTTTTAAATATCCCTAAGGTTTGTGCTTTTAATTTTAGGGCAAAAATTATATTCAAAATTTAATTCTTAATGCCTCCCCTTTTAATTGCGAAATAGAGCATTGTTTATTGGAGCAACGAGTGGATGAGATCAAGGAGTGGGTGAGAGCAAGGAGGAGTTGAAAACAAGTATTAGGTGAGATAAATGAGTGGGTAAGAGCAAGGAGTAGGTGAGAGCAAGGAGCGGGTGAGAGCAAGGAGCAAGTGAGAGCAAGGAGATTTTGATTTACCAAAATGAAAAGACTTAACTCTTTTAAAATGTGATGGAGAGATGACCTTAGAAAATGGTGGAAATATGGAGATCATTTAAATTGAATAAATTAAAAATTTAAATTTAAATTCATGAACAAACTTGCGATCATGGAATAGAGCATGCTTTTGGCTGAAATTAAAATGAAATTAAATTATTGTGAAAGTTTGTAACTTTGGGCCTTAGTTTCAAATAGTTTGATTTTTGGGCTTTAGGCCGCTCTTTATTTTTTCATTTCACCATATTTTACCACCTTGACCATCGAATAGAGGAATTTTTATGAAAATCATGATCAAGCTTATTCCCAAGTAAGTTGGTTCTTAGCCAAGATTTATTTTTGAGTTTCCCTTGGTTGACCAAGTATGACCGCGGTGTAGAGGAAGAAAGGATAAAAACTTTGGTCGCAGACCCAAAGAAAAGATTTTGGTAAGGAAGTTGGTGCTAGACCATGACTTATTTTTTGGTTTTACCCTTTTTACCATATTTGACCATGGCATGGAGAAAGCTTGTTATAGGCTGAGGTTTTGCTCCTTAACTCTCATAGTGCAAAATTTAGGAAAAAAATAAAAGTGCTCAATTTTTTATGAAATTTAACACACTTGTAAAAGGGCCAAATGGGTATCCCAATAAGTAGAGAAAACACAAAAAATCATTTTTTATAAATAAATATTGCATTTAGAATATCTTGGGCTATAACATAAAACTGCTATTTTTGGAGAAGAAATTATTGTAACACCTGGAAGTCATCATTTCAAATCATAAAATATGTAGCTGAATATTTTGTATTGATTCTAAAAGGGATTACAATAATGAGTCTCTCTTAAAGGAAACTCCCTCTCTTTAGTATGCATGTAAGAAATTAGTAAATATCTTGCGATGTCCATTAGTGTAGATGGGCTTCTTGCATGTGAGCCATCGCTTGAATGCTTGAATTTGTTCTTTGTACCTATTTGGACCTACAAAAAGATGTTAGTGCATTTGGAAATGTCTCATTTATCAGATCCCAAATTTATGAAGATAAAATAATGCTAAAATGAAGCTAAAACATGATAAAAACCAAAAGTAGAGTTGCAAAAATTGTCAAGAAAGGATACTTAACTGATATGTAGCTCTAGAGTTTTTGTAGATCAGGTTTGCATGGAAGTGCATTAACCTCTAGCTTGGGTTAGCACAGTACTAAATGAACCATATTATTGTCAAAATTTTCTACAAATTTTTATCAAAATGAGCTCTTGGAGTTGTTGTTTATTTGGTTCATAGTTTGGTTGCATTTTGAGATTGATTTCTCTATTGAATAACCTTTCAAAAACCTAATAAATTCATGGATGATGGATGCAAGAGCAATGTAGGTGATATAGAGTAGTTTTAGCATAGTTTTGGTAAGAAAAATTGAGAGATAATTTTATGAAGAAAAGGGCCCTCTATAAATAGTGTTTGACCAAGATTAGGGGGGAGTGAGGTGTCCCTTGTGAGTTGTCTCCTTATGAGGTGGCCTAGGGCACATGTGGCTCATGATGGAGTATTTTGTGAAGGAATCCCTCACACATGTGTGAGGATGAGATGAAATATGACTCTTCTCCCCTCATGCTCGAAGGAGGATATTTAAAATATTTGTTTTTATGAGTTGTGCACACATGTGTGAGCAACAAATATCCATTAGGATAAGGGTGCATACATGTGTGAGCCTTAGGTTAATTATCCTTAGCAAAGCTAACCCTAGGTTAGGAGGATGAGGTGAGAGGTTAGGGTTTAATTAGTATTAGTGTTAATTAAACATGAATATAACTTTTATTAATGATAAATTACCTTTTAATCATGAAGAAGTTTAACCAAGGTTGAATGCTTGAATATGGTTGCATGGAGATCATGATTAGGCGTAGGAAGGGGCTAAGATAGCCCAAGGAGCTTAGAATTATGGGTGATGGAATTGAGTGATGAATAATATGTTAAATCCAATAATGCAATTTTTGAGGGATTTACAAATTGATGGGCCTTAATGGTGTAGAAGGATAAATGTGTGACTTTTTGGTGTTTACATTTATCTTTTTTTTTTTTTACTATATTATGTAAAATACGATCTAGTACAAAAGCTTTATGAAAAAGGAATGGTGAAGTGATGGGGGGACAAAGGATTTGTGACTGGATGATTGTGGATGATTACATGAGAGACGTATGGATAAAAAAGGTTATTTGTGATTGAGTACAACACTTTATATCAATGCAAAAAGGTACTAGTTGCTTTTGAGAGAATATTTTCTTTGTCTTGTGATCAATGCGAGATGCTCCAATTGTAGACAGAACAAATTCATTTTCAATTTTTTTTCTTTTGATTTATTTATGAGCACGTTATGATATTTTTTAAACCATTAAAGCTACAAGGCAAGGGTATATCAAGTGTAGCATTTAGAAATTAGTCTTATGTGTGCCACTTTGAAGACTAGAGTTGAGAGATGTCTATAGGTGTATGGTGTTTGTGGCTTATTAAATGTTTGATTTAGGTTGAATTTGTGTTGATATAATCTTCAACAAAAAAATTATTAGGTAGATGTAATACCTATGATTGGATGTTTTCTTGTTTGATCGTGTGCAAAGTGGATTTTTGGTTTTCTTGTATGAATACCCCCTCAAGCAATGAATCGACAATGGAGTAGATGAAAAGTGAAGATGAGTCGATTGAAAGAAGATGATGATAAAGAAGTATAAAAATGAGGAAAGCGATGATGGAAGATGAAATAAATCTAGAAAATTTAGAAGAAAATAGGATGACGTGGTGGAATAGTCGATTTGCATGTGTGTGCATGAACTAGGTTTGCACATGTGGGTGCTAACTAGGTTCGCATATGTGGGCATGAACCTATAAAATTTTCCAAATCATAGCCATTGTATCATGCGTGAGAGTCATTTATGCTGCACAAAGTGAGGAGGAGAGGAGTGAAAGAGAAGTTGGGAAGTGGAGCACTGCTAAAATTTCAAGTTGTAGATCGGAGATGGTGAGTGGATGAACTAGAATGAGTGGCAGTGGTGGTGTACCACTGGTAAGTTCACGAAAATCCAATTTTTTTTATTTGTGTAAATTTTGAAAAGTATAAAAATACATGTATGAAAAATGCCAAATGGGTATCCAAATGTGGTATTTTTTTTTTGTTTTTACTGTTGGATGTCAATGTTGATTTTGTGACTCATATTGTGTGTGTGAGGTTTGACTTCATTTTTTGCATGTATGGTGTGTCATTTTTTGATTTTGAGCACATTTTCACCATAAATTGGCATAATGGGTATCCATATATGCCCTCCATGGAATTTTTGTATGGTAGTGTGCAAACCAAATATTTACATGTGTGGGCATGAACAAGGTTTGCATGGAAGTGTGTGAATTTTTTTTGGAAGGATATGTGCATGTGATGAATGTTTACATGTAAAATTGATGATGAATTTGTGTACATGTGAAACTAATGATGAATTTGTGTGATGTGTGGGAATGAATGTAGGTGAGGAATATTGAACCCCGTCATTGCATGTAGAATTTGAGGGATGCATTGGTGGAAGTGTGGATAGAGGTATATGGTGAATGGATGGGTACCATGGACTTTAAGGGATTGTGGTAGTTGCATAGTGTACATGAAAAAAAAATCTACATATTATCCTTGTGTGAGAGGTGGGATCTAGATAGAAACACATTCCATTTCCCAATAGGGGATATGACGATCATGTTGGAGGACATATGCTAGATTTATCGATTGTTGATAGAGGGCATCATGGTGAGATTAGTAGCAGATGGCATACAAGAGGAGATATTATAGCAAATATTTGATGCTAGGTGGGTAGAAGTGAAGTATGATAAGGGGATGGATTATGAGTAGCATTAGAATGGCAAGATGTTGCCCAACCAACATTACATGGTAATGTTGTTGATATATAGTTATGCTCTACCAGATATTTTAGGGGTGAAATTCCCCTAGAATATGATGGGTATTGTATGTGATATAGTAAAGCATGGGGTGGTATTTGCATGGGCACCCACATTGTATACAAAGAATTACATAGGATTGTGAGGGTAGGGTGATCTGGACTGAGCTTTAGCCCATTTCTATAGATGTGGGTATGGGAGCATATCACAATTGAGCATCCAATGAGTTTTCCTTATAATGCGCATGAGTTGATGGGTGATTTTGTACCATATGCCTTGATGTGAAACACTGATATGGAAATGTGAGTGCGATGAGTGCACAAGGGAGATGGTCTATTTTGGTGAGGGATGCTTGATGTGCTAGTTCTTGAGCATATCACATGGAGACCCTAGAGGGGTAGGGTTGTATGGTATGAGTATGAGGAGAAGTTAGGTAAGATTCACTGATGTAGATGTGTATTGGGGTGGCATCAGTGATAGGTGGAATATTTTCCTTTTAATAGGGTGATGCATTAGTTTGTATTATGGTAGGGGTGACCAAATCTACCCATTGTGATATGAAGGAGAGAGGGATATTAGGGAGTACAACCTGTAATGCCTCCCTTGTATGTGTTTAGAGATCCATATATGGTTATCCATAATGTGGATTATATGGATATAACTCTAGATTATGATATATGGTGGATGACGTAGAGGTGGAAGGCAAGATTCAGGGTGATATATGGATGGATGGATCCAATGGGAGGATTTTTTGTAGTTGATGTATAAGCAACAAGAGGAGAGATACCTATAAGAGATGGATTTTTAGGAGGGTGGATAAGGTAGCAGGGCCTGAGCCGGATGTGAAGTTAGAATATGAGGTGGAGGAGTCTCTCTGATGAGTGAGGATACATCGAGATGATGTGCTAGGATATCCTAGCGTTAGATAACCTAAGCGATAGGAGGATGGTAGACTCATCCTATCACTTAGGTGATCTAACTCTAGGTATACATTGATGGGAGAGCACAATGAGGTGAGGGAACAACTTGAAACTGAGTAGGAGATTCATGTGAAAAGTGTTGGATAGCTATAGCACTAGGTAGAGGAAACTATGGCTATAGAGGAGAGAGTGAGAACAAATATTATGATGCTACATGGGAGTGTGTAGCAAGTGCAAGAGGTAAAAATATGTAGGTTTAGTGTGAGCTACAGAGGTAGATATAGCATACCTATGAGATGAGATATAGTGATTGTAGTAGGGTGTAGGAGGAGGCTAAAAGAGTGAGGGTAGCAGGTGAGTAGGCCAGGGTCAAGGTGTTAGGCTTACAAGCTAATATAGATTGTTTTCAATGAGAAAAAATATGTTATTTGGAGGCATTTGTAGAGGAGGCATCGAAGAGGGTACTAAAGAACACAAGCTTATACTAAGAGGAGGGGTGAACAATATAAGATCACTTTTTATTTTTCTTTCCCAAAAAATATAATCCAATATATCAATGGTAATATCAAAAGTAGTAATCAAAGTAATGCATAAGTCATCACACACATTAGAGACACCAATTTAATGTGGTTCACCCAATGCGAGTGTAGACACCTAAAATACATCATGTGTAGAGGACTACTCATATAGCCATCCTAACAAACCATATTAATGATCTTGGACCATTCTAAGATAAAGTAGTGGTTCTAACCATTCAATTTAGGTAGAGTTTTCCTACTCAGCCTTAGCCATGGCTGATACCCATGACTAACATATCTAGCTTTACCTCAGAGCTGTGGCTAGCCCTAAAATTGTTTTGAATTCTTGAGCCAAACCAAATGTCGTTACAATGGCTATGGCGACAGTTTTTCAAGCGGTTTTAGGTGAGGAAGCATCCAAAACTTTCCTCCCAACTATCCTTAAATCCCAGTTCTTGATCTTGGCTTCTCCAAGAAGCTAGACCAAGGACTTGAGAAGGCTATAATACCCCCCTCCAAATTGAGAAAAATTATGGAAGAGTTTTGAATTGAACGTAGTGAAGCTCTATCGAATTATGGGTTTATTTTCAGCCCCTTAAGGAGTGCTTAATTTCTACCAATTTGGAAACTATATTTTTTAAGTAGGTGAAAAATGGTGCACCTAATGAAGAGGAACAATATTCATCTATCTCCTATGTCCCATGAGCATCAAATCAGAAGCATGCAAGTAAAAATGGAAGAAATACCAATAGTGAGAAATGAAGTGAAGCAAGTCTCTTTATTATTAATTTTATAGATAAAATACAAGGTTACATAGAATTCCACTTGAGGTATCAATTATGATACAATTGTTACAAATTTTGGGTGCCCAAGGATCAAATCCTTCAAGTAATTCAGTGCACTTCTAGTGTCTTTCCTCGTACCCACAATCGAGGTGGGTGGGCTAATGCTACTTCTACTTGTATATTTGATCTTGAGGTCTTGTTATACTTCATAATATGCTATAGAAATATGCACTTGCACACAAGGAAATCATAAATGTCAAATAGCAAGTGTGTGTGATGAAAAACATGTAATCCCCATAGGCACTAAAAGACTAGTAATGATAATATGCATGTATATTATACCAAATCAACTACAAATGACTTAAAATTACATAGGGATGTAAAATAGATGGTTTTGGGAATATATAACTAAAAAAAAACTGAAATTGCATTCGATGGCATGGCGTAATCGTAGTGCACATTTTCAACCTACAAAATCCAAAACAAGCAATTTTTACCCCTAAACATATCCAAAACACATGAAAATTAGATATAATACATAAAATTATATTTAAAAACAACCCATGTGGTCATATTTGCAAAATCAATAACAATTTTAGGTCCTTCTCTAGATGACCTCCGTAGACCTGCATAAGACCCTACAAAACACTAAAAATGTGATATCTCACTCAATATAGCTCCAAAATGCATGCAAATTTGGAAAGTAGCATAATATTATGATATATAATCTAACTAAAAGATAATATTAAAGAAATAATGCACATATAAGCTATCATACTAGGGTGGGATGGTTGGGACTATCACAGACTAGGGACCATCCTGGGGTAGGACGACCACTAGTTCTGCACTTATTTGATCACCAATTCCTATATGAATTGGTTAGGGACATCCTAAATAGTTTTTTTATTGAATTTAGTGGTAAAAATCACTCATATAGTTCAGTTTAATAAGCATATCGCACCTTCTAGTTCACTCGCAAACCTCCTTCGCTAGGTAGAGATTTTGAGGGAAAATGGCACAAAAGGGTGAGGGGAAATCTTGGTAGCACTTTGTTGCTATATCTCAAAACTACTCTCTATATCTTGTGTGGAAAAAAATCCACTTTATAGCAAAAGGAGACCACTGGGTAAAAAGGCATGCAAGGGCATGCAAGGCAAGAGGCGCCATTTGGCCAACAAGGTGGCATGCATTGGAGGGAGAAGAGAATCTCCCTATTTGGCCTCTTACATGCAACATGTCATAAGTATGCTACATCCTCTAACTTGCATGGTCGAATAGGTAGGGAAAATGGCAATTTTTGGGCACCATTTGTCTAGATTTGACTTTTTGGCAGTCAAACCTTATGGTCATCCCACCCTAGGACAACTAGGTTGCCATCGTCCTGGGGTGGAATGTCCACAAACTGTGGCCATCCTAGGGTGGGATGGTCATGCCTATATGGACCAAAAGCTCCCAAAAGTGGGGTAGATCCTTCCAAGAGTGGTTAGGACCACTAGTAAACCTCTAAGGGTTGCCCAAGGGGGCCATATGGTGTCAATTAACTAGTTCTTTGGATTGCCTAATAGGATTGACTATATTTTAGTGTCTATAGATTGCATTCAAATATATGGAGGATTAAAGAGTCTAAGGAGATCAATAATCCCAATTTAACCTATTACATATCCAATTCATATAATTCACATCGCAAATCCATGCAAGAACACACAAGCAAACCTTGATCATCAATTCCATAGAGAAAATTGAAGATCCAAGCCCTGATTACAAGAGCAATAATAATTTTGGCTCATCCATGGCTAACAATGCTAGCTATGCCTCAGACCCATAGTGATGTTTTTCTCTATTATTTACTTTGTTTTAGCTATAGATTTATTCTTTCAAGCATGTATTTAGGTAGATCTAACTTAGATTAACTTTATTTCATGCATTTGAATGGTTAAATTTAGGAATTAGAAGTAGATTTGCTTCCATTTTCCTCGCATTTTTCAATATAGACTAGTTTCATTTAATTTGATGTATTTCAAGTTTTAATGGTTAATTAGGCTGCCTAATTGCTAGATTTCCTACTTTCTTTATACGTTTTACAACAATCTAGATATTTCATGCACATCTTTATTATTTTACATGCTTTATTATTATATTTTTCATCATTTATGTAATTTCCTATCAAGTGCCTCATCAAGAGAGGCTTCCTTTGTTATTAACCTCTTTTATGTTGTTTCTTTAATGTAGGTTTATAGGATCTAATAATTTCAAGGCATTATTTGCAACATATTCCTCCAATCGCATGAGAAGAAGGCTATCTTTGGCCTTGAGCAGTTCGTGTCTATTGTGAATAGTATGAAAATTATACCAACCTCATTGTGGGGCATCATTAATTGTATCAATTGTATCATGGATTTGGTATCCCTAAGAGGGATAAAATTGTAATCGAGTTGCATTATGTTAATATAAAGAAATTCCTCTTTTCTTGTCAAATTCATTGTTATCTTGATTTAATGCTTTAAATATTTATCTAATTGATGCAATAGCTTAGGTATATGTTATTTACAATAGTATATATGGTGATCGCAATGTAAATTCCACAAATTGCACAATAACTGATGGATTTTTAACTATTTTTTATGCAAGTGTTATTCACGCTTGACAGTTGTGGTGCACAATATCTGTCTTGCTTGATAGTCATGGTGAGTAGCAAAGAAAAAATATAGATAGATAGCAGACTGTATATCCATAAAATAAGGATATGCAAGTAAATCTAATTCCTTTGTTTTCCTAATTTTACTATTTTTACTATCCATAGATAATTAAATCACCTAGAAAAACAATAGAAGATAAATTCAATGAAAATTTCATGTTATCTATTAGCTGCGGTTGACAAACACAACTAGCATTGTTAGCTATGCCTATCAACCATGGCTAAGTTCTTGGCCTATAATTTTTTACCACGTTCAACATTTTTACCTATGGTTTTATCCTATGGCTAATAGTCAAAAATTGTTTGTAGAGTTTACCTATTGTAGCCCAATCAAAGGCCAATTAGAACATTTAAATTGCATTCTCTAAACTTCATTTAGATAAATTACATGCATCTTTCTTAATTTGAAATGTTTCTATAATTATACATGTAGGAAAGAGCATGTATGATTGGTGTTGCATTTTCCTTTTCATGCAATGCTAAAATAAACACACACACACCATGCAATATTTAAATCCTGGTGAGTTGGAAGTCATATCCAATCACTAGTAGAGTTCAACGATGGTGCCAGTGATTTCCATTTGATGGATCAACTCCTATAAACCTTGTTATTTTGGCCAATATTGACTCCAAGATCTGTCCTAACCGTGCAAAATAGTACGTATTCCTCTTTGTAGGGGTGTATCACTGCACACGGGGTGTTGGGTGAGGATCGGTAGGACCTATGCTCCCTACCCGGGTGTGGATTTCATCTCCACATTTCAAGGGGTTTACGTGACCATGAATTTCATTTTTGGTTTTCGAGTTGTGAACATATAGGTGAAAACCTTAAATTATTTAAGCATTACATCAACAATTTCAAATACAATGAGAGTAATTTAGATTTTCAAAAAATCTCAAACACATCAAACCAGTTTAGGGATCACAAACAAATTTTAAAAGTGATAATCATCCTTGTTTGCTTTATTTTCTTTAAAATTTACATATGGGATAATACATATCATGGTTGTCACATGAAGAGGCTAATATCAGTGTAGAACCAAGGTCAAAGCTAAAGCTCCACCTAATGCACAATACAATGCATCAAACCCTTAATCATAAGATCCTCCCAAAGGATGTTCGATAAGCATTAGAGAGGATAACTCTATGCATGGGGGTTCTCATTAGAATACCCCACATAGAGGAGGTAATATACACTCCTTAGGAGATAGATTTGAGCATGTAATATCCCAACATGGGATATTCGAGCATGGGATCATATATTGTGATCGTACACCTCATGAATCTACTGGATCCATTAAATATTACATCATGGAGGGAGGAACTACAACCAAGTTGGTTACCATCAATATTCAAGTTAAGAATGGCTCAAGACCCCCACTAGTTCAAGATAGACAAGTAGAAAATCCACCCATTTAGGGGCAAGAAGAGAGGGTTGCTTCAAAGCATAGGATCACACAGACTCCAAACAACAAAAAACTTGGTAATTTCACATTTGATATGTCTAAAGTTGGATTCAATGGTATGCCACCACATGAGCCATGGTGCACTAGAAAACTTGATGGTCTTGATAGATTCCTAGGGTAGTTAAGGTATAAATCCTTGGTTGTGCATTTTTGTTCAGTGATTTAGCATAGTGAGAGTACACATAGGACTATTAGAGAACCAGGAGAATGCTCTAAGCATTCTTGTAGCATACAGACAACACCAAAACATGAATGCCATTTATACAGATAAAGGTAAAAGCATGGAAAACAAGTCTATTGGGGATCACACCAAAAAAGCTTCCTAAACTAAAAAAATCCACCAGATATCATACATGATTGATATTATAGATTGATTACAAAAACTTGTGTTACAACAATAGTAGAAGATATTTCAAGATCAGTTGGAAGACATACGTGTAGAGCATGATTGCATCAAAAATAAGGATACTCAGATACAGAGGTTGCTAAGGCAACATATTTTTGAGCAACGCATGTGCAAGCAATGCATACTAGATCTAAAGGAGTGTGTTGAGAGATAGGATCAATTGGATTGTGTCAATTTACCTCCTTAGAGTGAATACAGGGAGTGCACTCATATACGAGCTACTTCACAACTTGAATTGTACCTTGAGAACATTAAAACTTGTACTTGCCCTATGGCCCAAAGCACAATGTAGTGCCAAGCACTTGAATATCATGGGCGTACATAGTATGAGGAAGTAACAGGAGATGAGTAAGAATAGGAATATCCTGAGGTATCCTTAGTGGACATGGAGGATGAGCCTAGTCCTCCATCTTGATTGAAGAAGATTTTACCTCAAAAGGCTCCTCAAAGACCTCTCAGAGAAGAGGAAATTATATATTTGAAGGCCTATAAGGCCCTGGCAGATAAGGTTCAAGTAATTGAAAAACTAGGGGTGACTTATCAAAAGCCAACCTTGAACAAAATACATAATTAGCCTTTATGCCCTTAGTACCCATTCCATCGTATCCCAATCACTTCGAGATGCCAAAGCTAGAGAAATTTCAAGAAGAGGAATATGCTCAAGAATAGATCATGATATTTATAGATATGTGCTTTCAAATAGAAAGCAATGATGAGTACTACTCATCATTGCTTTCCGGCCCTACTCGAGAGTGGTTCAATCAACTTAAGAGGTACATCATAACCAACTTTTAATAGTTGGCCAATGCATTTCTTGAACGCTTCTCCTTCGATATAAAGAATAAGGTAAACCTATACAATTTGGCTACTCTAATGCAACATGATGATGAGTCGATCATGGATTATGGGAAAATATGGAGAAATTTGATGGTAAAGTTATCATTTTCTATTATGATCATAGAATTGACTTGAACGTTTACAAAAATTTATGCAAAGTGCATCTTGTTACTACTATAGTTGTAACAGTATCAAAAATTTTATTAGGCCTTGGCACAGGCCAAGGTAATTAAGGAAATCAAGTTATAGGAAGGTAACTTGAAGCTCTGGAATAAGAAGGAATGGAACAAGAAGAACACCCAAAATCAAAATCACCAGGCCAAACCGGCCTAGGTGAACCAAGTGGTGTTAAACCTTTAGAAAGAGGATAAGGGGCAACAACAAAATTATTAGGCCCATCCTCCTACTGCACGATACGACTAGTGCAACAATAACAATAAGGGTAAGAATAAAGAGCAACACCCTCATCACTAGTTCACACCACTTTTGAAGTTGGTGACATTGATCATCCATCAAATATGTGAGGCTAATGCCATCAACTTACTATATATCAAGTTATTAGACCCTAATCAACCCAAACCAAAAGGGTATAGGGATGATCAATATTGTTCATTCCATTGGATGAAAGGGCATGACATAGAAGGATGTTATAGATTCAAATACATGGTGTAAAACATGATAAAAAAAGGTAAGCTAATTATGGACAACCCTTAGGCTCTAGATAATAAAAATATTGGGATCTTCAAGAACCCCTTATCGAATCACAAGCCATCGAGGAACAATTATGATCATATGAATCAAATGTAGGTGGAACTGCCAAATCAAGGATTCATTAGCATGGTCAATGTTATCACAAGACAAGGGAGGTATGAGTGACCAAATCTACCTCCAGCTCTGATAAGAGTGCAAGCTGCACCCCCTCAAAGGCCAGTGCAAAATTTTCCAAGCCCACCAACAAGATCGATGGTGACCATCAGGAGTAGGCTAGTTCAAATCCTGGATACAACTCTAGCAAAGTTATCAATATATGAATTTATTTAGAATTCACCTAAGCATAGGGAGATGCTTATGGATATCTTAAGGTCTATTTAAGTTATATCATAGGATCTCAAAGTATTTACAAATTTTATGGGATGTATAGCAATGTAGTGAGTTGATGATTCAATTCTATGATCATGAGATTAAAATAGTTTCTACTACTACAATGGACCCAACACTACATATAATTATGTGTGTTAATTATACACCATTTAAATGGGTATTGATTGATATATATTTTTCAATCAAAATTATTACTACCAAGGCATTAGCATATCTAAAATTACCAAAATCACACATTGTACCTTCTCCCTTCACCTTGAGAACATTTAATGATGCACTATGCTCAACGGTAGGCACTATAGTTCTTTCGATTTATGTTGGACTAAAGACCATCCCTATGATGTGTCATGTAATAGAAGGGAAAATGTAGTATAAAATCATCTTTTGGAGGCCTTGTATTAGAAAA
This sequence comes from Wollemia nobilis, assembly GCA_028583015.1. Taxonomy (NCBI): domain Eukaryota; kingdom Viridiplantae; phylum Streptophyta; class Pinopsida; order Araucariales; family Araucariaceae; genus Wollemia; species Wollemia nobilis. Next base: position 16,560 of record JAQPPZ010016473.1, read on the forward strand.
ATGCATTATGTTCCCTCAAATTTACATCAATGTATTAAATATATACATGAGGAACAATTTCACATGTTTCCTTTTGAAAAGGAACCATTTAAATATGTGAACCTAGATGATTTACCTAGAGATTTCATTCTTCCCTATATGCACTTGGATATATGGCCAACATTGCCCATAAAACATATAGAAGGAAAACTAAAAGAGGTGTGTGCATGAACTTCCACGTCAGCACCACATCTATTAGAGCACACAATAGTAGCTTCAAAAAATCCCACAACATTCATGATGCTTAGGAATGACAAGAAGCTTAAGGTAGTTATGGGTGAAAATGAGTCAAAGCAAGTTCCCAAAGTAGCAACAATCAAGGTTCCTAGTCCCATGTATGAAGGGGACACTCAGAATCAAGTTGAGAATGCACCTCAGCCTACCTTGCTTACTTCTTCAGTAGGGTCATCTACACCGAAGGTGACCATACATTTGGTTAATCCTAGGCTAGTAGATTATATAGTTTAAAACATGACATTCATGCCATTTATCGATATTGCTAGGACATGGACCAACCTAAATCCCATAACTTTCCTATGGGCATGATGGTAGCACTGGGGGTGCCACCCAAAAAAAAAAAAAATATCTATGGAGGGCTTGACCAATATGCAAATCGTATACCCATAGATGAATATGATGATGAACCATTCTCTACAAATGTTCATTATTTTTCTAACCTTGAATTCACCTTGCAATATTTTGAGCATTACCATTGGTATGGTTATGGTTTAAGTTTATTCGAGCAAGGTCGTTGAGTTCCCATCAAACCACAATATCAATTACCAACTGATAGGTTCAGGTTAGGCTACCATATCCAAGGATAGGATGAGATTTTAACAACATCTCTTAATCATCTAAACCTTAGTTTGGGGGATAATGTGGATTGTAATCCTTATCACCCTAAACCTTCCTACATACAAAGGGATAATAGGCTGGTGATCTACATATCTATTGAACCACCTGAGATCTATCACAATAACATCATGGTAGAGGTCAATCCAGTAGACATTCCAAGAGTGAACTTGGACATTGAAAGTTGTGAAGCTACCAATGATACTAGTAGGAAGATCCAAAATCTGGGTATATCAATAGACACTAAATCAAAATTTTCTTCTAAAGAAGTGCAAGAAGAGTCCATTTTCAAAAGTGATGGACCCGACTACGATTCTGGAATAGATTATGATGATAAATCCTCAAACAATGAATAATGTGAGGATGAAACTGAGTTGGCCTACTTAGGACCTCTACATTTACATCATATGTTACCCATGGAGATAGTGGGTGAGAATGAGGGATCCCTCATTGATAATAGTGGCTATGAAGAGTGGGTCTACCTTGGCCTTCACATTTCTAATCACTCGATTATAATTGATAGGTTTGAAGGACTCATATACGATAGCGATTATGAGAATGATATCAAGAGGGCCTATATTGGACCTCACTATTTACATCATTGCCATGAACCATTTGACATCGATGAAATGTATCATAGAGTCTATCCTGGCCCATTCCTCAAAGGGATACCACCAAATTTAGATATGATTTATCATATAGTCTTTCTTGATTTTCCAACATACATGCATCTCCTTGAGCCAAGTGATCCCATTTGATAGTCAGTTCATAGACTAAATTTGGATATCCCCATACCCCTAGATCCACATCACGGGTATGTGAATAGTACAAATAATGTATAAGTACACACATGTGGTCTCGAAGATCTAATATATTCCATAAACATGGTCTCCATTGATATGACCACTCCAATTCATAATCCAGTCGATCCTTCTAAACCATTATGTCTTAATTTAGATGCTATTGATTGGGATCACACTAATTCACCATTAAAGCCTGAATATTTCTTCCCTAATGAATAAATATTGAAACCTTTCTATTTTGTGCTAGGTTGTGCACATGTTGTTTATCATACTAAGATAAATTTTGATGCAGGACCTTTAAACCCAGCTGATGACATCCACATGATTCCTACGTATCACTAGCTTGAGAAGGGATCACATATGTTAGTAGAGGAAATATTCGAAATGGATATCAGTGATGATCCCACTAATCCTTAGAAGGTCAAGTTCAAAGAAAGCCTATCTCCTGATGAGTGTGCCAACCTCATCCCTCTATTGAAAGAGAGACCTGATCTCTTTGATTGGATATACAAGGATATTTTAGGACTAGATCCAAAAATGGTTACTCATAACCTTTCGCTAGACCCCTCTAAAAGGCCTATCAAGTAAAAGCTCAAGAAAATGCATTCAACCATTGATTTAATGGTTAAATATGAGCTACATAAACTATTGGAAGTAGAGTTCATTATCTCCATCGACTATCTGAAATGGGTATCAAACATGGTACCTGTAGAAAAACCTGATGGAAGTATCTATATCTGTATGGATTTTAGAGACCTCAACAAGGCAACACCAAAGTGTTTATTCTCGTTGCCCAACACATATTCTCTTGTAGATGCAACTGTAGGTTATGATATGCTCTCCCTTATGGATAGTTTTTTGGTTACAATCAAATCCATATTAAAGTCGAAGACTAGCACAAAACCATGTTCACAACACCATGGGTAACATTCTATTATAATTTTATGCCATTTGGCCTTAAAAATACTAGTGCCACATATCAGTGAGCCATGACATACATTTTTCATGACTACATACACAAAATATTAGAATATTATATCGATGATGTATTGGCAAAGTCATTGTTGCATTCTGAGCATGTAGAGGTCCTGAGGAAGGTCTTTGATTTCTTGATAGAGGATAATGCCAAGTTGAATCCCAAGAAGTGTGTATTTGACATAAATTTAGGAAAAATATTGAGGTTCATCATTTCTAAATGAGGGATTAAATTTGACCTAGTGAAGGTCAAGGTCATATTAGAAATGCATCCTCCCAAAAATATAAAAGATCTAAGAAGCCTACAAGGCAAATTAGCATCCATAAAGTGATTTATCACACAATTATCAAACAAATGGTGACCCATGAATTGGTCATTACACAAGGGATCCAATTCAATTGGGATGAGGACTTTCAAGCGGCCTTTACTAAAATCAAGCAATGCTTGGCAATGTCGCCAATGCTAACTCCACCAAGACCAGATGTGCATTTCTTGATATATATATCAACTACTAACATTGCATTGGGAATTATGTTAGCCCAAAAGAATACGTAAGATAAAGAGAAAATGATATATTACATCATTCACACCTTGGTAATTTATGAGCTAGGATATGCATACATGGAGAAGCTGTGTTTAGTAGTGGTGTTTCCCATGAATAAGTTGCATCATTACATGCTAATTCATGATGTATGTGATATCCAAACAAAATAATTTGTAGTATATGATGAGCAAGACATATCATAATACACATACTACAAAGTGGATCATGCTATTGATAAAATTTTATTTGGAATTCATTAGCCAAAATTCCATCAAGGAATAGGTCATAGCTAATTAGCCGACAGAGGTACCTCTCAAATATAGCAGACCTCTTGTCATAGAGCTTCTTGATGATGCAATCTTTGCATTATTAGAATATCCTAAACCCAAAGAACCAGATAATAAAGTTGACATGACTTTGTTCTTCGATGGTTCAAAGTGTGAGCAAGGGGGTGGTGCAGGAATTGTCATTTAAGATAGACTTTCCTTGTACCAATAACAATGTTGAGTATGAAGCCCTAATCTTGGGCCTCCAAATAACCATCACCATGAATATTAAAAGGTTAACCATATTTGATGATTCCCTTCTCATAGTCAATCAATTGAAGGGGCATTTTCAATGTAGGTTTCCTATCCTAAAATCTTGTAAGGATCTTGTTGACACTTATCTAGCCTAGCTAGAGTGGTATGAAATCGAGGCAATCCCTTGTATATCAAATAAATTTGCAAAAACTATGGCATATTTGGGATATTTAATCCCTCATAATCTGTCTACCAATTTTGCTACCACTCATGTAAATATGCTATCGCATGTCATGATGCAACGAGAGGCTTTCGATAATAAAGAATCAGTCAACATGATTTAGATAGAACCAAACCATGAATGGTTCTATAAAGCCAAAGACTTTCTCAAGAAGGCACCCTGGGGGTATTTGATGTTGTAGGGTCCTATGGGGAATGGAACCACCATTCATCGCAAGTTTGTATCCCAGTTTGCATTCGTACATGGCAATCCACAAGGGGAAAAATTTATCTTATCAGTCAAGGTAGAAGCTTATCGGGATTGGATGTCACAATTACATGACTTCCTTAAACTTGGTTTAATTCCTCAAGGATTATCATAAGTCATGAATTGAACATTCAGATAGAAAGTGATAAAGTATTTCTTGCTAGGAGATATCTTGTACTATCAAAGATATGATGAAGTCCTCCTTGGTTGTCTTGAACTCAATGAGTCAGCTTGGGAAATTTTGCAGGCTCATGATGGTACATGTAGTGGTCATTTTAGTGGCATGGACATCATCAAGTGCATCATTTGAATAGGTTATTATTGTCCCACTATGGAGAAGGATTACACCATGTATGTCAAGCACATATTTCAAATTATTTTTTGAAAAACTAGGGTTAGGGTTTGGTCCCAGATCAAGGATCCTAGGTTTATTACATAAATAACAAATAAACACACAAATTAGACAACATGATTAACTATTTTAAGGATTATATGTGTATGATTATATCTTTTAAATCCTAGAAACACACAATCAAATGATCAAAGAAGAACACAAGCAAAAAATGTGATTATCTCCTTTAAGTTTTAGATGTGAATCCCTAAACTATTTGGTGTGTTTAGATTTGTTGTTTCTCTTGATTTCTTGTTCATTTTTTGGACTTACAATGAGGAAACTCAACCAAATTGGCGACTAGGGACACTAGTGCCAAACATGAGGTCCTCAAAAGAGTCTAGGGTACACTGCTTAAAACCCACAATGAGTGGAGGGTTTGCCTAGCTCTTCCACTCTGAATCAATAAGTGATTCCAATAGTGGGAGGGATTTTTACCACTAATGACAAATTTCATCTTGAGATAGTGCCCTATTCTATCTAAGGTATCTAGGGGCCAGCTGGTGGAAGGAAGTGAAATCCAACATCATCGGTATGAATTGGAGGTTGGTGATGAAATCCAACCTTACCAATGTTATGGTGATATGTGCAAGTGTGTGTGATTCTTTTTAAGATTAAAATAAATTAAACAATGAAGCACTAAATGATATTTCACTAAATTCAATAAAGGACATTTTACTTTTAGAAAAGCTAGATAAAAAGAGACCTACAAGATGCAAACCCTAAATGATGGTTTACCCATTAGATGGCCTACATGCAAGCAAACCATAGAAGGGAATCATACCTTAATTTTTTTTTTTTATTCTTTTTTTGTTATTTTTGCATTCATAATAAAAGGAAACTATATTTATACCTTTCTATCAAACAAAGCATGCAAGAAAAATCAAATTTCAAGAAATTATGACTATGTAGCAGAAAGCATAAAGTTTAACACCTACCTTATCACCTGAAGAACCTGCTATTTCTAGCATTTGAGTAGAAAAGTCTCTATTTTATGTCCATAATAGGTTGGTACAAATTCTAGTTTGATGGTCATCCTAGGGTGGGATGGTTGTGTGGCCATCCTAGGGTGAGCCAAGGAGCAGTCCAGAGGCCATTTCAGGCCAGAACAACCAGTACCTGTAATAGAAAACAAGCAAAATCTAAGGTCAAACCTTCGGAAAATAAATAGGAAAAGGGTCCCACCATGATTTCCACTGAAATAGAGGAAAAATTTTGCACCTAATTAAGAGGAAAAATATGCATATATCTCCTATGTCTCATGAGCATCAAATAGGATGCATGTAAGTAAAAATGGAAGAAATACTAAATAACAAGAAAAGAAGTAAAGAAAGTATATGTCTTATTAATTTTGTGGATCAAATCCAACGTTCCATAGAAGCCACATTGAGGGATCAAATATGATACAAGTTTTACAAATTTTGGGTGCCCAAGGATCAAATCCTTCAAGTAATTTGGTGCACTTCCAGTGTCTTTCCTCGTACCCACAATCGAGGTGGGTGGGATAATGCGGCCACCACTTGTATATTTGATCTTGAGGTATTTTTCTCCTTCATAATATGTTGTAGAAACCTGCACCTACACACAATTAAATTATAAACATCAAATAGCAAGTGTGTATGATGAAAAACATGCAATCCCCATAGGCACTAAAAGACTAGTAATGAGAATATATATGGATATTATACCAAATAAACTCCAAAATGACTACAAAATAAACTCCAAATGACTTAAAATTATATAGGGATGTAAAATATATGGTTTTTGGAAGATATCACTAAAAATAGAATCGAAATTGCATCCAATGGCATGGAGTAATCGTAGTGCACTTTTTCAACTTGCAAAACCCAAAGCAATCAATTTATGCCCCTATACATATTAATAATATAGGAAAATTGGAAATAATACATAAAAGAAAATTTCAAAATAATCCATGTGGTCAGATTTGCAAAATCAATAACAGTTTCAGGTGCTTCTCCAGATGACCTCCCTAGACCTGCATAAGACCCTACAAAACACTAAAAATGTAATATCTTGCTCAATATAGCTCAAAAAAACATGAAATTTGGACAGTAGCATAATATGATAATATAAAATCTAACTAAAAAATAATAATAAAGAAATCATGCACAAAAAATCCATCATATTAGGGTGGGACGATATGGACTGTCATAGATTGGGGATCGTTCCACTAGTTCTGCACTTATTTTATCACTAATTCATTTATTAATTGGTTAGGGACATCCTAAATAGTGTTTTAATTGAATTTAGTGTTAAAAATCACTCATATGGTTCAATTTTATAGGTAGATCATGTCTCTTAGTTCACTCGTAAACCTCCTTTGCTAGGTAGAGATTCCAAGGGAAAATGACACAAAAGGGTGAGGGGAAATCTTGGCAGCACTTCGCTGCTATGTCTCAAAACTCCTCTATATATTTTATGTGGAAAATTGAGCCACTTTATAGCCAAATGATGCCTTTGGTAAATAAGGCATGCGAGGTCATGCAGGGCAAGAGGCGTCATTTGGCCAACAGGGTGACATGCATTGGAGGGGGAAGAGAATCTCCCTATTTTGCCCCTTACATGCAACATGTCATAAGTATTTTATGGCCTATAACTTGAATGGTTGAATAGGCAAGCCAAATGGCAATTTATGGGTGCCATTTTTCCATATTTAACTTTTTGGGAGTCAAACCTTGTGGTCGTCCCACCCTAGGACAACAAGGTTTCCACCATCCTAAGGAGGGAAAGTCATGCCTACATGGCCCAAAAGCTCCAAAAAGTGGGGTAGATCCTTCTAAGAGTGGTTATTACCACTATAAAACCTTTGAGGGTTCCCCAAGGGGGCCATATGGTGTCAATTAATTAGTGCTTTTGATTTCCTAATTGGATTGACTAAATTTTAGTGTCTACAACTATGTTGTTTGGTGATGAAATAAGAAGGTAAAGACCTTTGATTTTAAGTTGTTACCTTGTTGATTAGTATTTAATTACTAAATAAAATTATAAATATTTAGTTGTAATATTTCTTTATTCTTTGATTATTAAAGAAAAGAAAAATATCTTATTGTTGGATTAAAAAGAGCTTTGGCTTGTGGGTAAATATTTATAAAGGTATTAATAAAATTATAAACTTTATCCCCAAAGAGGAGTTTAGTGTAGGGATTTAATATGGACAAGTTAGGGTCATCAAGCAAGGATTGATCCTTTAGCCATGGGTCCTTCCAAAAATGTGTGGATCATTTATTGCATAACTTCCACCTGAGCCCTTTTTTTGATGATGGATCTTGATTTGATAACAAAGTTCCAAAATGCCAATCCACTTAGGAGGGGTCCACTATCCAAAAGTTTATTGTACTAAAGATATTTAATTTTGATGATGTTGACCTAGGCAACTTTCTCATTTGTGAGGATTCTCCATCCTTGCTTAGCTTTGAGGGCCATGTTCATTTTACCTTGATCATTTTTGGAGAAAATTATGTCCCAAGCTAATGGAGGAAACCATATGACATTATCAAGCCTCGACCATAGGAATATTTTGTGGATTTGATTATTCTTTTGAAAAATAGAAATAGGGGATTTGAATATAGACATGAAGAATATTGAAATACTTTGGAGGTAGGCTTGCACAAGGGTGGCTTTAGCTACTTGACTAAGGAGAACCCCCTTCCATCCAACAAGCTTTTTAAGAAATATTTCAATGATTTTGTTCCAAAAATTCTCATACGAGTTATCGAAGAAGAGAGGAATACCAAGATAAATAGAGGGCAGGAAAGAGATGGTGCACCCTAGAATATTGGTGATATTAATTTTCCTATCAATGGGTGTGTTGAGAAAAAAAATTACTTTTAATGAGATTAACCTTTTGCCCAATGACTTCTTCATAGAGGTTGAGGATAGACTTAATAGTTTTGACTTTGAGAATTGATGATAAGGTGTCCAATATGGTTTCATAAAAAAAATGTTAGAGAGTGATTGGATTGAGCATGGAAGAAGCCTTTATGCCTTGGATGGCTCCCTAGGAACAAGCAACTTTAAGTGATATTCCAAGCGACTCTGCAAGAATGATAAAAATTAAGGAGGAAGGAGGATCACCTTGTCTGAGGCACTATAAACTTTTGAAATACCCTATAGTTGACCCATTAATAATGATAAAAAACCACATAGAGGTTAGATATTCCTTTATAAGAGTAATCCACTCATTGTGAAATCCAAATTTTAAAAGAACGATAAAGAGAAAGTCCTAGGAAACTCTACCAAAGGATTTATTCATGTTGAGCTTGAGGAAGATGCTAACTTTCTTGCTCTTGGAGGTAGATTGGATGAGGTCATGAATTGTGATGATGCCATCTATGATGAGTCTACCTTAAATTGAGCTACCTTGGTAGGGGTCTATTATGAGGGGTAGGAATTCCTTCATTCTATTGGTGATGAATTTGGATATAATTTTGTAAATGACATTGCACAGGCTAATAGATATAAATTCTAAGAGACTTTCTCATAGGAGACTTTAAACTAAGAGGAAGGAAGGTGGAGTTAACATTTTTGGGTAAGAATTTATTCCTTTGAAGTTCTTGAATATCATCAATAAGTATGATTTTATAATTGAGTATAAGAAAGATAAGGAAAATGTGGTAGCTAATTATTTTTCTTGTAAATACAAAGATTATGTGGCTATCAATGCCATCCCGGGTCCTATCCACAATGGATTTCTCAACTTCAAGAAGAATGACTTGCTGATTTAGAGACTACTAAAATAATTCAAGAATTATAATTAGGATCCTCATTGCATTCTTATTTCTCATATTCAGATGGAGTACTTCACAAAAAATATCACATCTATCTTCCTCAATATTCAACTATTAAGTCAATGGTTCTCCAACATTTGCATGCATATCCTCTAGCAAGACACTCAGGATTCTTGAAAACATACCAGTGGGTGAAGCAATCATTTTTTAGAAAGGCTTTAAATTAGATGTCAAGACATTTATGGCTGAGTGTAAGGTATATCAGTGTAACAAAGTGGAAATAGTTAAATCTCATAGGTTGTCGCAATCCTTACCTATCCCTAACTGCCAATGGGAGCACATATCCATGGATTTCATTGAGGGTCTTCCCAAATCAAAAGGTAAAATAGTGATCTTTGTGATAGTAGTTCATCTTTCCAAGTATGCTCATTTTTGTGCACTACAAAATCCCTATTCAGCAAGTAAGGTGGGCAAGGTATTTCTTGATTTTATTTTCAAGTTACATGGTAAACCCAAAACCATTGTGAGTGACCATGATCCTATATTCACTAGCAACTTTTGGAATGAATTATTTCATCTTAGTGGTACCAAGTTGATTATGTCTTCTTCATATCATACCTATTTGTATGGTCAAATAAAGATCATTAATAAATGTTTGGGTGCTTATCTTCTTTGTTTTTCTCAAGATAAGAAAAATCAATGTATTTAGTGGTTATCCTTAGTAGAATTGTGGTATAATACTTCATATCATTTTCCCCTTAATATGTCTCCATTTGAAGCTTTGTATGGTCAAAAGCCTTCAAAAATTATAGACTATGTTCCAGGCATGTCCAAAGTATCCTAGGTAGATGATTTGTTACAACAACGCTAGATTATGCTTAAACTTCTTAAAGATAATTTAACCCAAGCATAGAACCTTATGAAGAAAAAATAGGATCTATATCATTTGGAATGACAATTAAACATTGGAGCTATGGTATTTTTGTGCCTATAACCTTATAAGCAATTTTCCTTGAAGATCAAGTCTAATTAGAAGTTGGATCCTCAATTTTATGGACCCTGTAAAGTGGTTCATCGCATTGGTGAAGTAGTATATCAATTGGATCTGTAGTGTCTAACCCCAAAAAATGAACACCAAGAATCTGCCCTTGATTATGTTTTTTTTTATTTTTTTATTTTTTTTACAGCTAACTGAAAATGAGTATAACTCACAAACTACTCTTTCAAATGCAATACAATTTTGGCACAAGATAATACTTATATCTATCTCAAAACCCTTTTAAGTAAAAAACATAAAAATGAGTGTACCCGATAAAATGCAAGTCTGATGTAAATCTGGAAATTGTCATCAGCAATAGGAAAACCTCCATGAATTCATTATATGTACTTAGTTCATTGTTTCTCCAACTCAAAAGAGATTGCAAACATGTTTACAATGAATGACAACTAGGAAGCACTCGAAATTCTGCCCAAAGAGGGGCGATTTCATCCCAATCAACCACGCCTCCCTCAGCAATTGTACGGCTCAACTGGAAAGTGGTACGGCTGACCAATGCAAGCTTAAATCTGGTGAAATCTCCCTTGAATCTCCTTGTACTCACTGCAACTGGAGCTGGAATGTGAATAATGGTGATTCCCTTCACAAAACCCTACCTGAAAAGGCTCAAACAAGTTGGAAATATAGCTTCAGCTGTACGGCTGGAAGGAATGAGGACTGGGAATTGAATGCAATGCAATCTCCTTCAAACCCTTCCTAAACTCTGCTCACAAACCTCTGGTTAATCTCAACAATTATGCTCAATTGCAACCACTGAAGTGCACCTGCCCGATAACACCCTGAGATTGTCTTTCAAATCCGAAGGCGCTGTTCCTGCTGATGGATTTCGTCACCAACAAGCAAAATAATCTCTTGCAAATACCTCTGCAAGGAAACCTCTTCGAAACTCTTGAAAATGTAATACCAAGATAATGCCAATGACTCTTTTTTTTCCCTTTTTATTCTTGCCCAAGTTGGGTCGGCCAAATGTGAGGGAGTTGTTTCATTTTAATTCTTAATTTCAATTTCAAATAACTCCCCTAAGGGGTTGTCCATCTTAACTTAGGAAGAAGTATTTTAAATTTGTAATTTGATATTATAAGCATTCTCCTAAGTCCTCTTTTTAATACACCCTTTATCTCCTTAATTAAATTCATAATGTCCAACATTAGAAACATCACAAATATTAATTTAACTATAATAATATCTCCAGACATTAAAATAATCAAACTCCCAATGCCGGACCCACGAAGTAATACTAGAAACGGACACCCATTTCACCAAACCATCCAATCGTAATGTCCGTTTCCACTGTAACCCACTAAAAATTGACTTACTAAAAATAGTAAGTCCCTGCATCTGCATCCACGGAGGCCCAAAGTCAGGCAACTGAAGAGATAACTGGATACCCAATACATCATATAATAAGATTCTGCTATCAGTTCGGCCAGAATTCAATAACTGAATTTACTAAAAATAGTAAATCCACTCCTCCAAGTCACCAGATGGTTCCTAACCTGCTGACTATGCCTACGGAACCGCATGGATAGGCAAGTCACACTGCACCCGATGTGTTGGCTAAGGTGGGGACATTACAGTCCTCCCTCCCCAAAATTGCTTGTCCTCAAGCAATTGGAGTGTTGGATGCTGTAAAATGTGCTCATCTTCCCAAGTTGCATCCTCCACGGGCAACCCTTGCCACTTAACTAGATATTCTGTAATAATCCTGCTCCTCAGTCTTCTCTCCCTGGTATCCAGAATAGCTTCGGGAGTCAAAATAAGCCGCCCCTCATCATCAAGTGGAGGAAGCTCAACAGAAGGAGTAACATTCTGTCCAATCGCCTTCTTGAGGCGAGACACATGAAACACATTGTGTACTCTGCTGTTTGCAGGCAACTCAAGTTCATAAGCTACCTCTCCTATCTTCTTGGTGATCCTGAAAGGCCCATAAAAACGAGGCTTCAGCTTCTCCTTCCCACTCTTCTTGAGAGTGGACTGCCTATAAGGCTGCAAACGTAAGTATACCAAATCACCAACTGCAAAACTACGCTCTGTTCTATGCTTATCAGCATACTATTTCTGTTGGTTTTGTGCTTGTTGTATGTTATCCTTCAGAGTCCTCAAAATATCCTGGCTATCCTGTAGCATCTCCTGTGCTTTGGGTACCCTGCAATCCTGAATAAGTAAATCGATAAACGCGGTTGCATCATACCCATACAAAGCCATAAAGGGGGTCATCCTGATAGACATGTGGTGAGTGGTGTTGTAACAGTATTCGCACAAATGCAACCACTTGATCCAAGCCCTCTGTTGCGCAGAAATGTAGTTACGCAAGTAGCCCTCGACCCACTTGTTGACAATTTTTGTCTGTCCGTCAGTCTGTGGGTGATAGCTAGTGCTCGGAGTAAGTTGAGTCCCGCTTAGTCTGAACAATTCTTGCCAGAAATGGCTCATGAAGCGACTATCCCTATCACTGACAATGAATTTTGGCAAGCCATGTAACCTGAACACCTCTCGAAAAAACAATTCGGCCACCTGAACTGCTGAGTAAGTAGATGCAATGGCATAGAAATGTGCAAACTTAGTCAACCTATCTACCACCACATAAATGCAATCTCTCCCCTGGACTGTAGGTAAACCAGTTATGAAGTCCATAGATATGCTTTCCCATTTCCTGTCTGGAATGGGCAATGGTTGTAGGAGTCCTGTCGGGCTAGTGTGTTCATCCTTATTCTGCTGGCATACCCCACATTCCTTTACATGTTTGAGAACATCATCTTTGAGTCCTTTCCATGTGAATCGCTCCCTCACCTGTCTGTAAGTTTTAAAAAACCCCGGGTGCCCTACTAACGGTGAGTCATGTAGAGCTCGCAACACTGTTCCCCTAAACTGAGAATTAGGTACCAGATAGACCCTATTTTTGTACATAATCAGCCCATTTACAACTGTGTACCTGTCATCCTGTATAGATCCCCCAATGATATTAGTTGCCCACTCATCCTTGGCATAATCTGCCTGAATCAACTCTTTCCAATCCTCAGAAATAATACCCACTGAACACAGATGTGGTCTTCTAGACAGAGCGTCAGCTACTATATTTTTCTTCCCTTTCACATACACTATATCAAAGTCAAACGCTTGAAGTTTGCTCACCCATTTTTGCTGTCTTTCATTAAGATCTTTCTGGTTCATAAAATACTTCAAGCTGTTGTGATCTGTTTTTACAATGAATTTGCTTCCTGCCAAGTACTGACGAAATTTAACAAGGGCATGCATGATAGCTAGCATCTCCTTGTCATAAATGGGATAAGTTCTCTCTGCCCCCCTCAATTTTCTACTCTCAAAAACTATGGGGTGTTTATCCTGCATCAAAACTGCCCCAATGCCTTCTCCTGAAGCATCACATTCGAGCTCAAATGGTCTACTAAAATCTGGAATGGCCAAAATAGGACTAGAACATACCAACTGTTTAAACCTGTCAAAACACCCCTGTGCTGCATCTGACCAGACAAACGCCCCTTTCTTCGTTAGGTCTGTAAGCGGTGCTGCTACTTGCGAAAAACCCTTAACAAACCTGCGGTAAAACCCACATAGACCAAAAAATCCCTTAAGCTGAGATAGGTTTGTGGGGGTAGGCCACTCCATGATTGCCTTAACCTTTTCCGGATCCATGCGAACCTCTCCTGCGCTGATTATATGTCCCAAATATGTCAACTCTGTCATGCCAAAGTCGCATTTGGTTTCCTTTGCGTATAATGACTCACGCTCAAGGATTCCCAGAATCTCATCAATGTGTTGTAGGTGCTTCTCCCAAGTCCTGCTGTAAATCAAAATATCATCAAAGAACACAAGGACATATCTACGTAGTTGACTTCTGAACACCCTGTTCATAAGAGACTGAAAAGTGGCAGGAGCATTAGATAGCCCAAAAGGCATCACTAAATACTCGAAGTGACCATAATGGCATCGAAATGTCGTCTTCTCCACATCACTTTTCCTCATCCTGATCTGATGGTATCCAGAACGAAGATCAATCTTCGTGAAAAATCGTGCTCCATGCAGCTCATCGATCAACTCGTCGATCCTGGGAATTGGGTATTTATTCTTTATAGTTTTCTTGTTTAGGGCCCTGTAATCAACACACATCCTCATGGTCCCATCTTTCTTCTTTACCAAGACCACTGAAGATGCAAAAGGACTTTTGCTTGGTCTTATGTGACCCATCGCCAAGAGCTCCTTTATGGTTTTCTCGATCTCATCTTTCAATCTCTTGGGGTGCCTATATGGTGTAGTGATGACCGGTTTGGTCCCCTCCTCTAGCTCTATAATGTGCTCGGCCCCTCTGTCGGGTGGTATACCAGGAGGTATATCTTCAAACACCTTATGGTGTTTGTCCAAAAGAATACGAATGTCAGGATGGTGTTCTTTCCCTTGCTGCTCATTTGTAGTAGGCAATAACATACATTCCGCGGCCCATTCTATTTGATCATGCCTGAAAAATCTCTCCATCCTCCTGAAGGAAACTGTTCTGAGGCTGCCATCAGAAACTCCTCTGAGTACAATCTTCTTGCCCCCTACTTCGAACTTCATCTCCAAACTTTTTAGGTTCATACTGAACTCCCCCAAAGAGCTCATCCAATGCATCCCTAGAACAACATCAGTATCACCGATGTTCACACAGTAGAAGTCATCCTGCAGCTCATACTCTCCCAACCTCATCCGTAATCTAGGAATCCTCTTTGTGCAACTGATTGTAGTCCCACTGGCTACCATCACTCGAAAACCATCGAAAGTTTCAAAAGGAAGTCCTCTCTTCACTGCAAGACTCTCATCAATAAAATTATGTGTAGCCCCTGTATCTATGAGAGTTGTTATGCGTTGTCCATTAAGAACACCCCGCACCTTAAAAGATGCTACTCTCTGAAAACTGTATAGTTGGGCTGCTGGTCCTTCATTTTCTAGTTCTATATGAATCTCTTCCTCATTTTTAGAGCTGCTGCTATCACTTGCTCTTAGCTGATCAGCGTCCTCATAATCTGAATCCCCACTAGAATAGTGTTCCATTTGCTTCATTTTTGCCTTCTCACCACATTTGTGAGTGGGGTTCCATGGTTCCTTGCACCTGAAACAAAGGTTTTTCTTTCTCAATTCGTTTGTACTATTGTTGTTCTCCCTCTTAAAATTTTCTCTTTGCTGATCCCCTCCTTTGAAAAAAGGTTTCTTATCCTTAAATTTCTTATAATCCCCTCCTTTGTGCTGAAACTTGCCCCTTGAGGCAGTAGTCTCCATGTCACGAGCTTTCTTGATAGCCTCGTGTAGTGAAGGGGGATCAAAAGCTTTAACTAGCCCTCTCAATGGATCTGCCAACCCATCAACAAAAAGAACTATCAATCTCCTTTCTGAAACATCAGTCACATGAACGGAAATCTTCTGGAAATCTGCAATGTAACTGTCAACTGAACCGGACTGTCTAAGTTGTGCCAAATCTTTGAAGTCTAGCTCAGCATCCCTCTTATCAAAACGATCAATCAACCTGTTAGTGAACTCAGCATATGTTGTGATTTGATCATGTCCAAGGGTCACCAATCCGTGGTGCCACCATTCGTGTGCAATCCCATCCAAATGTAAAGCAGCATATTTGATGGCTTCATCCTCTGCCATTCTGTTCAACTGAAGATAGGTGTCCATTTTCTGGACCCATGCACGTGCTGTTGTTTTCCCTGAACCATCAAAGTTGGGAATGGTAAGTTTTCCCACTTTCCTCTGTAGATCCTGCCCCCTGTCATTGTTTCTCCTGCCTCTCCACATGGATTGTTGTCTCATTCTCATATCAATGTAGTCCCTGAAAGACATACCGGCACGAAACTCCTCACTAGCTTGGTTCCATTCATCAGTAAATGCCGCCTGCATCTCCTGTACTGTGGGTTTCGGATCCTCCTGTGGCGCTGCTCTGGGAATGAATGTGGGCATCAAGGGCCTGTTACTCTGTGTTCTGTCCCTCTGTGCCTGGTTAACCCCTCTTACGTTGTTCACGGAGCCATCACCATTTCCATTTTCCCGGTTGTTCCCATTTTCGTTATTGTTCTGCTGGTTTAAGTTCATCTGTTGTGTCATAATCCCAAGGAGTTGAGCCATGGTCTGCTGTATTTGTTGTTGTCCTTGCATAAACATCTGAAACATTTCCCTGTCTGGGTCAATGGGCTGCCTGTTACCTCTTTCCTCACCCATCTCTTCCTCACTCTCGGGCTGGGGATTTCCCTGTTCAGCAAGACCCCTGTTCCTTCTGGTGTAGTAGTGGTGTCCACTCATTCAACCCAACAGGTTGGCAAGAAGAGCTGTGCTCTGATACCACTGTAGTGTCTAACCCCAAAAAATGAACACCAAGAATCTGCCCTTGATTATGTTTTTTTATTTTTTTATTTTTTTAACAGCTAACTAAAAATGAGTATAACTCACAAACTACTCTTTCAAATGCAATACAATTTTGGCACAAGATAATACTTATATCTATCTCAAAACCCTTTTAAGTAAAAAACATAAAAATGAGTGTACCCGATAAAATGCAAGTCTGATGTAAATCTGGAAATTGTCATCAGCAATAGGAAAACCTCCATGAATTCATTATATGTACTTAGTTCATTGTTTCTCCAACTCAAAAGAGATTGCAAACATGTTTACAATGAATGACAACTAGGAAGCACTCAAAATTCTGCCCAAAGAGGGGCGATTTCATCCCAATCAACCACGCCTCCCTCAACAATTGTACGGCTCAACTGGAAAGTGGTACGGCTGACCAATGCAAGCTTAAATCTGGTGAAATCTCCCTTGAATCTCCTTGTACTCACTGCAACTGGAGCTGGAATGTGAATAATGGTGATTCCCTTCACAAAACCCTACCTGAAAAGGCTCAAACAAGTTGGAAATATAGCTTCAGTTGTACGGCTGGAAGGAATGAGGACTGGGAATTGAATGCAATGCAATCTCCTTCAAACCCTTCCTAAACTCTGCTCACAAACCTCTGGTTAATCTCAACAATTATGCTCAATTGCAACCACTGAAGTGCACCTGCCCGATAACACCCTGAGATTGTCTTTCAAATCCGAAGGCGCTGTTCCTGCTGATGGATTTCGTCACCAACAAGCAAAATAATCTCTTGCAAATACCTCTGCAAGGAAACCTCTTCGAAACTCTTGAAAATGTAATACCAAGATAATGCCAATGACTCTTTTTTTTTCCCTTTTTATTCTTGCCCAAGTTGGGTCGGCCAAATGTGAGGGAGTTGTTTCATTTTAATTCTTAATTTCAATTTCAAATAACTCCCCTAAGGGGTTGTCCATCTTAACTTAGGAATGTTAGCGTACTTAACTCCTTTTATCTGTATTACGCTATTTAGCTATTAGTTAGCTATTAGTATAGCTATCTGTTGTCTTTGTTACAACTACGTAACAGAGTTCAGTTGCATGTGTGCTATTCACGGCACTGTAACATGTATTTAAACTACTGCGACAATATACAATTTAATGTTCGTTGAATCTAACATGGCATCAGAGCCAGCGACGAGCAGGGAGCAACGAGAGGCAGAGAAGAGTGTGGTTTTTAAATTTTTTTTTTTTATCTCTCTCGGCGACGTGATTTATACATCGCGCGATATCGACGGAGAAGAATTTAAAAAAAAAAAAAAAAAATTGTCGCCCCGCTCACACAGACCTGCGCGCGTCACGGACAGCACGCGACGGCCACGTCCGAAGCGCCAGCCGCAGGACGCAGCGCGCCGAGCGCTGTCACGTCACGTCCTGCGAGGAGGGACAGTTGTCCCGCCCCCCCCGGCCGTTAGACGTCCAGTGACTGTGTGGGACGCACAGCCCACCCCTGGCCTGACCTCCCCTCCCCTCCCCACCCCCGCGGCCCCCCCCCCCAAAACAAAAAAAAAAAAAAAAAAAATGCGGGAAGCGGAATTTAAATTCCGCTCCCGCTCCCACGCAGGGTATAAACCCCCCCCCCCCGCGGCTCCACCCCCCGCGGCTTGCGACGGCGACGGAGGGGAGAACCCCCCCCCCGCGCGCGGGAATTTTTAAATCCCGCGACGGGCGCGATCGCGCGAGCGAGAGGTGGACCCCCCCGCGCGGGATTTTTAAATCCCCGCCGCGCGGGAAGTGGAGGGGTATAAACCCCCCCCCGGCGCCATTTGCGCGTAAGGCGCGGCACCCCCCAAACCCTCCCGAAAAAAAAAAAAAAAACGGCCCCCCCACCGGGCGCACAGCGCGAATCGCGCGCGGCCGGGAAAGAAAAAAAAAAAAAACACAGAGCCACCCCCCCTTCCCGTTAAAAAAAAAAAAAAATTGAGTACGTGGAAGAAATTTTTTGCGGCCGTAGAGAGGAGCGGTGTTTACGTGTTCGCCTCGGCGAGAGAGGAGCGCCGGCAGCTGCAGAGGCCGAGGAGGAGGAGGATTCGGGTTGATAAGGGAGGAGGTCTACTGATCTTTTCGGATCAGCCCGCCGCTCACGTGGTCGTGAGCCGTGCGGTAAGGCTCGAGGAGCCTACGAGGTCGGGGGTTCGAATCCCGCCGACTCCCCCAAGGTATAATTTTTTTTTGTCAAAGTCATTTTTTTATTATTATTATTTTTAATTAAAATTTTTAATTTTAATTTTTTTTAATATAGTTTTTAAACTTTAATAAATTAAATTTAATTTTAATTTATTTTTTCTAAAAGTTTAAAACTATAGAAATTAAAATTATTTATTTTAATTTTAAAATTGATAATAATTATAAAAATGCTTTGTTAAAGAAAGCCTTTTAAGGGGGGATTTTTTTCAAAAAAAATCAAAGGGGGATTGAGAGTAATTTTTATGAAAAATAGCAATTTGGCATTGTAAAAGGTGCATTTTAATTTGTGGCCAGACACCTAGTGGGTTATTCTAGTGGGCATTTTTTTTGTTGTATGTTGCATATTTCATTTTTGCACTATAACATTAAAAATTAAAATCAAACACTCCTTAAAGTCCCAGGAATATAAAACCCATCTGTGCAATTTATTTGCACTTCAGCGTTCGGTATTTGCGATACCTGCGGCCGGCACTTACGAGTAAAGCTGTCGTGATTTGGCTCCTGTATCCGCCGCCTAATATAGTTGCTATAACGACGTCTGAGCTTGTTCTCTATAAATCGTCGGGGAGGAATAAGTACGCCATTTTTGCATTTTTTACTCCATCCACTACCCTTTATCGCACTTGTGTTTAGGCGTAAATCCTGACGAAGTATTCTTCATAGTGTTTAGGGGAAGTTACGCCCCACGCATGAGAAGAATCTTCTATGGTAGGTGCCATCAACAAGGCGATTCCCTTTCGGTACCGCTTATGTTCCACGTATCGTATGATCTCTAAAATTCACCTATAGTCTCCCTCACGTAAGGGCGGGTGATTTTTGTTGATCTTTCTAAATACCTATAGTTTCCCTCACGTAAGGGCGGGTATTTTGTACGGTATATTGGCCTAGCAAAAGGTATATCGAAAGGGGGACCAATTTGGTGATATAAGGAACCTTCACTATGGCCGTTGTTGCAAAATTGATGGCTGATCCGCATCGGTTATTGAAAGGTCCAAATTATACACCATGGAAACATAAGATGAAGGCTATTCTCCAAATGGAAGATTTGTGGGATATTATTCTTGGAGTAGCAACAAGGCCTTCACCAACGACGGGATCCACGGGTCCTTCGGCGAGATCAGATTGCTTTTGACAAGAAAGACAGTAGAGCAAAGGTGCTCATTTTGTTTGTTGTTTCAGATGAAGTGCAACCTCATATAGCTGATAAAGCAAGTGGTAAAGAGGCATGGGATGCCCTTAGAACCATCTATGAGGGGAAGAATGAATCCACCATTCTTCATCTTCAACAACAACTTCATAACCTGAGTTTGAGACAGGGTGAAATGGTTGAACTCTTTACGTGCGAGTGTACGAGTTGAAAGAGAAATTGAGTTCTCTAGGAGATCTTGTGGATGAAAAGCTTCTCATTTCACTTGTGATGAGAGCTTTACCTTCTTCATTTGACATGTTGATAACCTCCATCCGGGTGTCCCAACGACAAATTACCTACATCGAGTTGGTCAATCTGCTTCAACAACGGGAGGCACGCCAACTTCACAAGGATGATTCTTCCAATACGAGCCCTATACACCAACGAGGCGGGGTTCTAGGAAGAAAGGTAATGGGCAAAAAGGAGGCAACTTTCGGAAAGGAGGAAATTCTCAACGGGATACGAAAGGAAAAGGCAAGCAACCTCAACGAGAAGAAGAGGTGGTGCAAGATGTGTGAGAAAGACAACCATGACACCAACGGGTGTTGGCATAAGAACAAGCAAAAAGGCCAAAACAAACCACAAAATAAAAACAAGCAACCCCGAGGCGAATGTTCTTGTTGAAGAATCGACTCGGATTACGAATGGGCACACTAAGGTGCTCATGACTACCACAGATTCCACTCGGAGGGATCCTATTTGGTATGTCGATTACGGAGCTAGTAAACATATGAGCGGCGACGGATCGTGGTTTGAATCATTTGTGGCCAAGGAGGGCAAACCTGTCACCATTGCGATGATAAAACCTACGGGGTTCGGGGAGAGGGTACGGTTTCGGTCACTCTTCACGATGGCAAGTGTCGGATTGACAAGGTCCTCTATGTTCGGGATTGGCCAACAATTTGTTGTCGGTGACACAAATCCTGGACAGAAATATGGTTGTCAACTTTCGTGTTGAGAATGGAAAGAAGTGTTGTACAATTACCGGGAAGGGTAAGCGATTGCAATGACTTCATATAAGCATGGCTTATTTGCACTAGATGCTATCTCTATTCCACATGTTGCCATGATTGTCTCTACCAAGGAGGCAACTTCCCTATGGCACAAGAGATATGGGCATCTTAGTTACGGCTACTTACTTGAGCTCGGCAAGTATGAGATGGTAAAGGGTCTTCCTTCCCTTTACGCCACATTGCCGGTGTGCTCGGTGCTGGCGGGAAAGCGGCATAGAGTACCATTTGAGAAGAGCTCTACAAGAGCACGAAAACCTCCGGAGCTAATTCACACCGATCTATGCGGTCCTTTCACACCAACGGTGTTGGAGGGAAGAGGTACTTTCGTTATTCGTAGATGACTACTCACGAAAGATGTGGGTTTTCTTTCTCAAAGCTGAAATCTGAAGCTTTCGCATTCTTCCAACAGTTCAAGAAATCCGTTGAGAAGGAGTCAGGGGCTTCTATTAAAACCCTCCGCTCAGATCGAGGGGGAGAGTTTACCTCTAATGAATTTTCTGCATTCCTAGATAAACATGGGATCAAGAGACAGGTTAACAACTGCCTATACTCCTCGGCGAGAATGGAGTTCTTGAGAGAAGGAACCGTTCTATCATGGAAATGGTTCGTTGTATGCTCACGGGTGCAACTCTTGGGCAACAATATTGGGCGAGAAGCTGTCACCACTGCGGTGTATCTTTTGAATAGGGCACCCACAAAGGCCCTAAAAGGAATGACTCCACAGGAAGCATGGAGTGGTCGAAAACCCTCCATATCTCATCTACGTATTTTCGGGTGTCAAGCTTTCATGCACATACAGAAAGAAAAAAGGAAGAAGCTAGATGAGAAAACACTGAGATGTATTTTTCTTGGATATTATGAGCACTCTAAAGGATATCGGTTGATAGATCCTTTGACCAAGAAAATTCATATCAGCAGAGATGTTGTCTTTGATGAAGCTTTCACATCACAGAGCACATCTACGGTACACCGGGATATTGTGGAACCAAAGGAAGAGGAGATTCCTTCGTCAACACGAGACAGGAGGTCCTTCTACATCTTCTTCACCACCACGAAGCGAGAATCCTAAATGGTGTACAAATACAATCGAGAGATGCAAATTTATCCACTCCTCCCAATTTGAATTTGGATAGACCTCGTACACGCGAGTATGGCTCAACAGGAAAGAGAAGCCGAGAGCGGGTGAGGTTGATGATCTTTGTCAATCTTTTGAGGAACTTTACGTGACTCCAAGTAGAGAAGTTGAGGATATGGATATTGATGATGACGGGGCATTCATGTCTACCATAGATAGTCTTGGACTGCATCGGTGCAAGATGCTCTTAGTGAGCCTCGGTGGAAGGCCGCTATGGATACGAGTATGAGTCTACGATGAAGAATAAAACTTGGAAGCTTGTTGATCTGCCTCATGGAAAGAAACCTATTGGCTGCAAATGGGTATACAAAGTCAAGTACAAGGCAGATGGAACAATTGATAAGCATAAAGCCCGTCTTGTTGCAAAGGGCTATGCTCAAAAGGAAGGCATCGACTATGAAGAAACTTTTGCACCTACTTGCTCGGATGACCACAATTCGGGTTATGTGTGCTATGGCGGCACAATATGGGTGGAAAGTTCACCAAATGGATGTCAAAAGTGCCTTTCTTAATGGTGATCTCCAAGAAGAAGTCTATATGACTCGGCTGAAGGATTTGAAGTGGAAGGCCAACGATGAGAAAGTTTGCAAATTGGTTAAATCCTTGTATGGTGCGAAACAAGCTCCTCGAGCTTGGTATATAAAAATGGACAATCACCTAATGCGGCATGGATTTAAGAGATGTCCAGTCGGATGCAAACCTCTATTTCAAGAAACGGGGTTACGAGATAGTGTTGCTTGTACTCTATGTGGATGATCTGCTCATTACGGGGAGTTCGGAAGATTTGATCTCTCTTGTCAAAAGAAACTTGTGCAAATCTTTTGAGATGACGGATCTTGGACTTCTCCATTCTTGTCTTGATGCGGAATTCAGCCGAGAAGGAGCACACCATCAAAGTGTCTCGAGAAAAAGTATGCCAAGACATTGCTCGATAAATATCGCATGGTGATTGCAAGCCAATGGCAACTCCTATGGAGAATGGACTTGAGTTATCGCGATATGATGACTCACCCCGAGGTAGATGGCACTCTCTATCGACGGTTGATTGGGAGTCTCATATATCCGACCAATACTAGGCCGGATCTCGTATTTCTTTGTAAACTATCTTTCGAGGTTCATGCGGGAGCCTAAGATTACTCATTGGAAAGCGACAAAACGTGTTCTTCACTATGTCCGTGGTACTATAGAATATGGCCTAGAATACAAGAGGAACAACAAATTCTTCTTGCAAGGATACACGGACTCCGACTATGCCGGATCATTTGATGATCGCAAGTCAACTTATGGATACATTTTTCATCTGGGATCCGGTCCTGTCTCTTGGCACGACAAGAAGCAACGGGTGGTTGCTATTTCTTCAACGAGAGCGAGAATATCGCGCCGCACGTGAAGGTGTGTGCGAAGTGATATGGTTACGTCGCATTCTAACAAGTATGGGCCATCCATCAAAATCTCCAATACACTTGTTTTGCGACAATCGGGGTGTTACGAACCTCGTCAAGAATCCGAGTCCATCATGAAAAAACAAAGCACATTGACACACAATGTCATTTCATTCGAGAGGAAGTTCCAAAGCACCGAATTCAGCTTGAGTACATTCCCACCGATGCTCAAGTTGCGAGACATTTTCACTAAGGCACTTGGACGTGTCAAATTTGAATTGTTTCGCGGCTCACTTTGTATTGCAAAATAATGTAAGGGGATGTTAGTATAGCTATTAGTTATTACATTACCCAAATAATGTAATAAAGGGGGATGTTAGCGTACTTAACTCCTTTTATCTGTATTACGCTATTTAGCTATTAGTTAGCTATTAGTATAGCTATACATTGTCTTTATTACAACTACGTAGCGAGTGCGATTGCCTGTGTGCTATTCACGACACTGTCACATGTATTTAAACTCTGCAGCAATATACAATTTAATGTTCGTTGAATCTAACAAGGAAGAAGTATTTTAAATTTGTAATTTGATATTATAAGCATTATCCTAAGTCCTCTTTTTAATACACCCTTTATCTCCTTAATTAAATTCATAATGTCCAACATTAGAAACATCACAAATATTAATTTAACTATAATAATATCTCCAGACATTAAAATAATCAAACTCCCAATGTCGGACCCACGAAGTAATACTAGAAATGAACACCCATTTCACCAAACCATCCAATCGTAATGTTTGTTTCCACTGTAACCCACTAAAAATTGACTTACTAAAAATAGTAAGTCCCTGCATCTGCATCCACGGAGGCACAAAGTCAGGCAACTGAAGAGATAACTGGATACCCAATACATCATATAATAAGATTATGCTATCAGTTCGGCCAAAATTCAATAACTGAATTTACTAAAAATAGTAAATCCACTCCTCCAAGTCACCAGATGGTTCCTAACCTGCTGACTATGCCTACGGAACCGCATGGATAGGCAAGTCACACTGCACCCGATGTGTTGGCTAAGGTGGGGACATTACAGGATCTTCCACCCTCTTCTCGCATCCATCCAATTTTTCATATTTCTTGTCTCAAACAAGTGGTTGGCCAAAAGGTGTAGTCCTAGATAAACCTTTCATTACTTTATGATGAAGGTTGAATATCTCTCCATATTGAAGCAATATTACAATCCATAGTGCATCAAATTAAATCTCACCAAATTAAAGAGTTTCTAATTAAGTGGTAGGACCTTCCATAAGAAGATGCTACATGGGATCTTGAGAGTATATTCCAATCTTTTCCATCTTTGAGGATAAGGTTTTATGAGGGAGGGAGTAATGTAATGGTTCCAATATAGCCTTGTTGGCTAAATATTTTTATCTCAAGCAATTGATTTAATTAGTCAACTCTTGAGAATTAGGGTTAGGTTATCATTGGTTTCATTTATAAATAGGAAGCATGTTTTATTAGTTTGTCATCATCAAATAATAAAGTAGAATTGTGTATAAACGCAAGAGACTTCACCCTTTCAAAGTGGCTAAGAGACTTTGCCCTCTCTAAGTGGCTATGGATTTGTTGATGCACTGATTTAATTTGGTTATATTGATTATAACTATTGGTCATCAAATCCGCACAGGAAAGGACTTTCGGTGGGTTTGCGCGCCCTGGACCTGCGACCAACATTGAAAGGCCAAAGGGAAGAGATGCCCCTCGTGCCAATCTTCGGAGAAGGCCGGATCCTATACTAATCTACTTTTGGGGTTTGAGATAAGAGTGCAGGAAAGAGATAAAAGGAGTTCGGGTTAGAGAAAGAAATAAAAAGGGGTAAGGGTTAGAGATTGATGATTCAAGGTGGGGAAGAACAAGAAGCACGATCACTCACTAATAACTTGAATAGCAGAAAAGAACACCAAGAATAGACGAAAGAAACGTAGTGCCGACCTTCCTATGTATCCTCTGGACGGGTTCGCAGGGTTCTCCTCTCTCTCTCACTGGAATTCAGGGTTCAGAGTAACAACGATTAAGACGAGGGAATAACAGAAACCTCGATCCACCAGGCAGCATAAAAGAAAGCAACAAATACATTTTTTCTCTCCTATGTATCCTTCAGGGCGAATTTCAGGGTACAGTCCCCAATCGCACACCGGATTCAGGATTCAGAGTCTCAGTATACGAATGCAGACAGACAAAAGAATTAAGCACAGAAGGCAGCATAAAAGAGAGAAATGGAGTACAAAAATCTTTAGTATTAGACGCAGGACATCAAGTTACAGCAGCTTTCTAGCAGAAAGTTCCCCCCTTTTACATTGCAAAGCCTGGGTTTTTATAGAGGACCCGACCCTCTGAATCATTATTACAAAAATGGCAGAGTACGCCCTCGGGCCCTGAGAAATCGGTGCCTCGCTGCTGCTGCGAATGATCCCTCAAATCGGCTACCAAAACTGGCAATGGCGACCGAGTCAACCGGGGAAAGATGCATTAAATGAGCCACCTGGGTGTCCTCGGATTGCAGGTGCGGTGCTCGAGTGGCGGCCATGCTTGTCGGGCTCTCCTCATACTGATACTTCGCATCCAATTGCCAAAAATGAGCAGCGGGCTTATCGGGCAAGAAAATATGCATTTATGAGGCCCTCTGACTGCCTCAGGAAAATGCCCAACTTGGGAAGCGTTCCTGGAAAGTGCCTCGCTAATTTTCGCTTCGCAAAACTACTTCGAGGGCATGGAGTGCCGAAGCCGATTTTCCTCTATCCTTCGCTGCTTCGTTGGCGAAACTGCTTCGCTAATGGGTCGAAAAAATGCTTCGGGCCGATCTTCTTTTGAAACGGCGGTTCGGGGGAGTTTTGGCTGAAACATTTTCTCAACCGCTACTGCTTCGGGAGAAATCTTGCCGAAGTGGATTTTAGAAATACTTCGGGCCCGAAGTATTTTCTTCGCCTTAGCCGATTCGGGCTATCTTTTCTCCTTCGGCGAAGTTGTTTGGATGCCGCTTCGCAAAACTTCCGCCCGAAGCGGCTGCCAAAAATGTTTCGGGTGCGAAGCGTTATCTTTGTATCTTCGGCCAACTTCTTGCCCGAAGTGATGATTGGAAGCGCTTCGGGCCCGAAGTTCTTTTCTTTTCATTTTGTCCACCAGGGGGGTAGGAAATCAAAATTGCTATAACTTATAAACAAAGAAAATTTTCAAAACAAATATCATACAAAGTTTTTAATTTTTTTGCCCCTTGGTGGAATGTGACAATATTGTCAACATTCTTGGCGGCTCGTGGGGCAACGAGCTCGTCTCGGTGGTAGAACCCTCAACTTTCATCCATTGGGCCAGAGTTACCTCCAGACCCTTCTCCTTGTTCCTTTTCTGGGGATGCTTCCACAGCTTGTCCCTCTTCTTCCTCTTCTCCTGCTTCTGCTTCTTCCTCTCCTGTCGCCATTGCTTCTGCTACGTCTTCAGCCATTGGCGATGGGGCCAGGCAGACGCGGATGTTTCTTAAGGTTCGACGAATCTGAGACCAGACCCTTTTTGTGAATAGCTCCTGATCTCCCAGAGATTTGACCAAGGCACGGAACCTATCGATCTGCCCGATTTTTGCATGCTGGGACCTGGTATACAGATCGTTTAGGGAAGCGATGATTCTACAGTATTTTAGTATGTAATCAGCAACCTACTTCTCTGTTATAGGTTCGGCCCACTCGTCTATCTTCGAGACGTTGTCTTCAAACTGCTGCCACTTCGGCATGATTTCTTCCTTGGCTAAGGGCTTTCCATCATCATCCGTGAAGCTCGGGAAGCCTAGGGAGAAGAGGTCTTCGAAGTAGCCCATTGACGCGTGCCTCTCGCTTTTGAATGCATCCAGTAGGATTTTTGCCTTTTGAGCCTTCTTGGCTATGGAGAAAAAGGTGCGAACTGTGTCCTGGGCTGTTGACCAATCCCTTGCTATCCGACTCATTGCTGCGAGCTTCAAATCTTGATACCCTGCATCTTGGACCTTCAGGGCCAGCTTGAGTCGGGCTCTGACATTCTGAATGACTTCTTCGACGATTGGTCCTCCTTCGATGGCAGCAACCTGGGCTTCTACGGTGTAAACTAAAACTGAAAGGGCACTAACAGCCCGAGACCTAAAATTCTTGAGCAGACATGAGCGAATCTCTTTGATTTTGCTCCTGTCGAATAGCCCTAGGCCTTCCTTCTCGTGCAGCTGGATCTGAGCTTGCAAGATCCTACTTTCAAGCTCCTTGACCCTCAAATCATTTTTGGCCTGCCTTTGTGCTTGATTCTCAGCTGTGCACTCCAGCTGTGCTATCTGTAGCTTTAGGGCGTGTGCTTCTTTCTGCATCAGCTTGCACTGCCCCTCGGCCTCTGCCAATTTGGAGCGAGTCCTTGCTAGCTCCTCCTCTAGCTTGATGTTAGTACTCTCGGCTTCGAACCTGCGCTTGTTGGCAATGTTGGCATGCGCCTTGAAGGTCTCGATTCCAATGTGCATAGAGGTGGACTCCTCGTCCACGTTCAGATGCTCCAGGTCCTTTTCTTTATCTTGATATTCATAGTCCTCTGGAGTCATTTCATCCAGGGGCTTCTGGACTTTGGGTATCTTCTTTACTTTATGCACCTTTCCTGCCTCAAAGTCAAAGACGACACATTTCTCAACTTGAGCGAGCGAATGCCCTCTTTTCTTTCTTGCCTCTTTCAACATTCTCTCTGTGTTCTATCGGGCTTGGAGGAGTTTTTTGGCCAAGGGGGACTCCCGTATTGAGGACAACTCGGAGTCGAATGCGGCTGGGTCTAAAGCCGAGGGATTGAACAAATATAGGGAGTTGAAAGGGATAGCCTCACCCGAAGGTTCGGCAATAGGGGTGACAGGGGCTTCGGCGAGTGGGAACACGTTATGTACAATGGAGGAATGAGTCTCGAGGTTCAGTACTAGACTATTAGCTTCACCTTGATTGATGACCGGAGGATTGGCGGTGTGGCTGGGCGAAGTAACTTCGGCAGGTTTGACCTGGCTGGAAGACTCTGGGGGAGTGGTTAGAGACACGACGCAAAGAGGTGACTGACCTTGTAGAGGCAGGGCAGATGGGTGAGAGCTTTTGGCCAGGGCTGGGGTGGACTTACGAGCAACCAGAGCATAGGATGAAGAAAATGTACCTGCATGCCCTCCTGGCAGAGCGGTCATGGCGATCTCCTGAGTGATTGGCATTTGTTCCTTCTGGGCCTCGGTACTCTCGGCTTCCATGACCTCCACGAGTTCCTCCACGTCGATGACATCTATGTCTGGGATTGCTTCGGCACTTGGTGGAGTTCCTTCATCATTTACTTCGGCCAAACCCGATACTGATATTTCGGTAGGGGCGCTAGGCATGCCTGTACGTGGTCATTTTGGGAAGTTCGGGGGTGCCTGGGTAGGTTCCCGCTCCTTTATTTTCCTCCTCTCGAGGGGTTGCTCTGATTCTTCTATCGTCGTCTCGAGATCTTTCGATGGACTCTGTGGTAAAGCTTTAGGCACGGCCCTGGCTACTTTTTCTTTAGGAGCATTATCAGTCTTCCCGGGACCTTCATCTGAACTTGGGGTGGCCGGTGGAATGAAATCGACAAAGGACAAGGGTTTCCAAGACCCAATATTGGTCTGATACACAATTGCGAATTCCCTGTCCATTGTTAGAAGCCCGAAAGAATTCATCTTTCGGTGATGGACTCTCATAATCCACCATTCTCTTAACTGCTCCTCATCCCAGTCCTTCAACTCCTCTTTTAAATCGTCCCTTGCTTTTCTCCAGAAAGTGGAGTCGGGAGTTGGGAATGGGTACTGGTCTGGGTCGAATTCGACCTCCATAGGATAGAAGTCATGCCAAGGAGGCAACGTCCTCATCTCCTCTAAGTGCCACTCTAGGTCCGTGTCATTGGGGTTATTCCTCTGCTCCAGAACTTCGGGGCGAGGACAGACATGGAAGTTTTTGCTTTTCAAATGATCTCTCATCACCCCCAATGGGTCGTAGAGCCACCTCTGTGGTATTTGGAGCAGACCAAAATCAGCGAGCTTCTCCTCCAGGTATATGTTCTGCTTCAGGGCAAAGACTTCGATTACTCCCATCTTGAAGGGGAAGTCGCAGGTGTGTGCCCACTTCCGCCCATGGCCGTAGGCTTCATCGGTCGCGTCACTTTGCCGAGCAACTTCCAGGGCAAATTGGTACTCCGAAGGGAAAAAGGGCAGCAAGAAGGGCTTCCCTGTGAAGCCGAAAAGGCGGATCACAAGCCCTTGTGTCAATTGAAACACATCCCCTTTTCTTTCCAGTACCACTTTATCTCTAAGGCAGAGAGGCACCCGAGGGCTAGACCCTGTCAGAATGTGCATCGCAGGTCCCAAAAACTGTTGATTGAAAGGGTAATAGGACTCCGACCTCAGCAAGAGACGGGTCCATTGATATACAGGCAAAGGGGTCCCATCCTTGCCGACTGGTGAAACATCACAATGGGGAAGGGCTTTATGTACATGAAAGAAGAAGAGCCAAACCAAGAAAGAACAAGGCTGGAAGTGAGGCTCCTTGCTAGCTTCCTTTATGGATGACAACCGCATATGCAGATTTCGGGCCACCCATTCTGCCCAATCAAAGAAAACTGGGTCGATGTTCGGCCACGAAGCGTCGGGAGCATAGAACTCTCCTCTGGAAATGCATTCGGCTAGCGACACCTGCCATGGGCATACCGAAGTATCGCTTGACAAGCCCCCTACCCATGCAATGATAGAGAATATATCTGTGTTCTTAAATGCCTCCAGGGGCAGGGGCATCTGGGGTCGCTTGCCGGAAGGAAGTCCGCTCTTGAGACTTTCATGCAAAAAACTTAGAATGAAGGGATTAGAGGTGAACTTATCCGTTTGTTCACTCAGGCTGACCTTGCGAATGGTATAGCCTTTTGGTGGCCTTTGCTGCGGTGCGAATGCTGCCTGCACATCCTCCTTCAGAATGGAAAACAATTTTTTACCCGAGGCGTCCAACACCTGCCTGGTTTGTGGCTGATAGTTCTGAGCAATGGCGTATATAAGCTCGGGGCAGTGATGTGTAGGAAGGACCAGATACCAGTATATGTGGGAATAATATGCCATGGCCCTCTTGTTCTCTGTCGAGAGCCTACTTTTCATGAAATCGATGGTATATCGAAGTTCGGCCACGGTTCTTGAGAGCTCTGGGTCTCTGATTTTTGCCCACTTATCGACAGGTGGTTCTATACTGGGCTCATCATCGGACTCTTCCCTTTCCTCCATCACCTATTTTCTTGTGCATGGGGGAGGATTGACCCTCCTGGGAGTCTGCTTCTTTTCTTCCGTGGCTCTCGCCTTCTCTGGAGTCATCGTCTCTGGTTCTTTTCCCTTCCGCGTGGGGTTCTTCCTTCCCATTGTGAGCGATTGCAGCAGAATAGTTCAGCGTCTCAAAACAAAGGATGGGGTAATCATGACGAACAACGGAACCTTTGATGCAGAATCTCTTCGAGGTGACAGAATGCAGACTCACCCCTTACACTTGCAAATGGTTTGTTCTTAATGGGCATCTGCATTTTATAGCTTCGGAGGGCAATCTTCGACATTTATGGCAACCACCGTAATTACTTTGTTGGCCTGGCCCGAAAGTATCGCTGCGGCATCTGATTGGCTATATGGCGGCGTCGTACGCGGGGCCATGCAATTCGATAGTTTGATTTTGTATCGAGAGCATGGATTGCTGCCACCTGGTACTTTTGCATGGCTTTTTGGTCAACTAACCGCCTTGGGATGAGTGCCACCTCTTTCGTATTGAGTTTGTCTGATTCGGTCCCCGAGGCACATCTTAAATGTGTTCGCCCCGAAGTGGGGTTCGACAAAAATACTTCACCGCGAAGCTCTTCTTCGGGCTGATTTTCTTCATTTCGGGCCCGAAGTTCTCCTTTGCCATGCTGTTGCTTGGGTTCATGAATACCGTCGATCGAAACCCATTTCATCGAGGAGGGCTTCACCAAGGATTACTTCGAACAACGCCTTCGGCACATTTCTTTAGCGAAGCGTTTTGCACGTCCTTGGTTTGCATGTGGTTTGGTTCTACGAGGATGAACTGCTTCGCGGTGAACCTCCTTTCGTTGGCTACTTCGGACCGAAACCTCCCGAAGGCGATTTCGATCATGCTTTGTGAAGCCGAAGCCAGGAATCTAGCTTTTGCGGTTGAAGTGGCACTTGCTCTCCATGATATTTTGAATAGAGTATATACAAGGCATTGAAATCCTATATACAAAATACATGCAAGAGATTTTTTTTTTTTTTGAGTTGTACATATCTCAGTGATTGAAGGCCTTCAGGTGAAGACCATTGACTGAGATTGGTAAGACTTGGCCATTCGCATCCTTGAGGATGAAGGAGTTGGCCGAATTCACTTTCACTATTTCAAACGGTCCATCCCAGAATGCATCCATTTTGTCATGATTTCCAGGCTTGGCCTTCCATGAATCCCACTTCCATACCAGGTCTCCTGCTTTGAATGTGCGATCGGATGATTTCCTTTTGAACCATTCTCGGGTGACCTCAGCATGCCGTGCGAAGTTCTGGTAGGCCTCTTCATGTTCCTCTTCTAGTTGTAGTAGTTGGACCAGGCGTTCCTCCATCGGGTTAGCTTCATCTTCTTCTAGCAACTGCAATGTAGGTATCTCAATGTGAGTGGGCAGGATGGCCTCCTTGCCGTAGACCAGGGCATACGGCGAAGTCTTGATTGACCTTTTGACAGAAACCCGATCGGCCCACAAGGCCCGATCCAGAAGGAGGTGCCAAGTTCTTTTGTTTTGATCAATCAGCTTTCTCAGAATCCTCAACAGGGTTTTGTTGGTGGATTCTGCCAATCCATTGCCCTGGGGGTAATAGTTGGAAGACACCTTGTGATATATCCCATACTTGTATAGGAACTCGTTGATCTTTGCGCCTGTGAAACCAGGACCGTTATCTATAATAATTGCTTCGGGGATGCCAAAGCGGGTAATCAATCCTTCCAGGAAGGTGACCACAGTATCTTGATCGGCATGTTTTGTGGGGACTGCCTCGGCCCACCTGGTGAAGTAATCCGTTGCAGTAAGAATGAATTTGTGCCCAATGGAGGAGTTTGGCGATATGGCTCCTATGAAATCTAGTCCCCATTGCTGAAAGGGAGCTTCCACTTGTATCGGTCGGAGTGGCATCGAAGCATTTCTGCTTTGGTCGACGAATCTCTGGCATTGCTCGCACCTTCAGCAAATGGAGAAGGCATCGACAAAGAGGGTGGGCCAATAGTAACCCGCCTTGATTATTTTTAGCATCATCGTCCTTCCAACAAAGTGTCCTCTAGATAGTCCTGAATGAAATTCACCTAGGATTCTCCTCTTATCATCATCTTTTATGCATCTGAGGAGGACGTCGTCAATGTTCCTGAAAAATAGGCCTTCTGGGCGCATAGTGTATCGGGCGGACCGCATCCTGAAATGTCTTCACTGTGAAGCATTCAGATGTGAGGGGCATCTGTCGATGTTGAAATATTCCACTATTTCACTGACCCAATCTTTCTCGGCCCCTTCCTGATTAGCGAGGCATTCTCCTGTTGGCAAGTCATCCGACTGATAGTCCGTTATTTCGGCCGTTGCGCTCTTCGCCAGCTCTTGACATAGTGCGTGATCATGAACTAGTTTGGTAGGTTTGATCTCGATATCGAACTCTTGGATTTTGCTCACCCAACCAGCTCTCTTGCTTCCCAGTTCCCCTTGGATAATGAAACTATGCACATCGGGGTGAATGACGAAGACTGTCGTGCGACTCTGAGAAATGAACTGTTTGAATTTCTTGAGAGACTTCATTACTGCATGCACTTGACGCTCGATGAAATTGTACTTTTCTTCATGGGGATTGATTATCTGGCTGAGGAACGCGATGGGACGTTCCTCTCCATCTTCTCCCTTTTGCGTCAAGACCGTGGCGTAGCTTTCAGGTTCTCCTATTGCATATAGGATAAAATCTCGACTGTAGTCGGGGTTGATCAAGACCGGTGCCTGAACAATTTGGGCCTTGATTTCTTTGAATGCTTTTCTCCTTTCTTCTGTCCAGACAAATTCTGCACCCTTCTTTAAAAGCTCAGACATCGGCTTAATGACCTGGGCGAAGTCTGGGACAAACTTCCTTACGAAGTTAATCTGACCGAAGAAATATTGAAGGCCCTTTTTATCTGCTGGGATTGGGAGCTTCATCAGAGCTTCGGCTCTGTCAGGATCCACGGCGAGACCCTTTTCTGAAATTGCATGTCCCAGCAGCTTTCCTTCACTGACTGCGAAGATAGACTTTTTTGGATTGATTGAAATGCCAAATTCTCGGCATTTTTCAAAAATTTGTTGAAGATGTTCTGGGTGGTTTTCTCTCCTTCGGGAGAAGACGGTCATGTCATCTAAATAGATAACAATAACCTTGTTCAGAAGCTCACCAAAAGCAAGGTCCATCGCCCTCTGGAAAGTAGCTCCCGCATTCGAGAGGCCAAAAGGCATCCGCTGGTAGGCGAATGTGCCCCACTTGGTTGTGAACGCGGTCTTATGTTGATCTTCGTCCCTGACCCATATTTGATTATATCCAGAGAAACCATCGAGCAGGGAGAATCGTTGAGCTCCAACCATCGAATGCAAGATCTGATCGATCTACGGGAGAGGATAGTGGTCCTTGAGGGAAGCATGATTCAGGTTGCGGAAGTCCATGCATAACCGGATGTCTCCATTCTTTTTTCTAACAGGGACCAAGTTCGCTACCCAGGAAGAATGCTTGATGGGATAAATGATCTTTGCTTCGAGCATTTTTAGCAGTTCGACCTTCATCAAGACCTCGATCTTTGGATTAACTAGCCTTTGCTTCTGTCGAAAAGGTTTGGCCCCTTCTTGTAATTCGATTGTATGTTGGATCAGTTGTCGATCATATCCCTTGAGGTCATGATAAGACCAAGCCATGATATCTGGGTACCTCTTACACAAACATCGGATTCGCTCTATTTCTTTCGAAGTACAATCGGTCTCGATCTTTATTACTTTCCCAGGCTCCAGTTCTAAGTCTTGATATTGTTGCGCGCTGATCTGGATCCTACGGGAGAGCGATCGATCATTTTGATCAAAAAGGCTCTCAAGCATGATCAATCCCTTGGGAACATGGTTGTTCTTCAACTGGACCAATCCTTCGTATTCTTCCTCATCAAGGCTTCGGTCTTCGATCGTAGCGGCTTCTTGGATCATGAAATTAACGATCTGCTCATCATTGTCAAAAACTTGCCAGTGTAAATCTCTGTCAGGGACAGAGGGTCTATAGATCATCCTTACAGCCTTCGGCTTATGCACCATATCATCCACTGGAGAATATCGGGCTGCGATGGATGCTAAGACATCTGCATGTCGATTCTTTTCTCATGGAATAGACTGTAGATTGAGGGATTCAAACTGGTCGAACAGGTCCCATACCCTATTGCGGTATGATTTAAGATAGTGCTTCTTTGAAGAGCATCTGTTGGTGACCTAGTTGCAAACTAGTTCAGAATCTCCGAAGATTTGAAGATGCCTTATGCCTAACTTGTCAGCTTTCTTGAGTCCCAAGCACAAGGCTTCATATTCTGCTGCATTGTTGGTGTAGCTCCATGTCAATCGGTAGCAATATTCCTTTTGCTCACCGGATGGGGAAATCAGAAGGATTCCTGCCCCAGCGCCATTCTTGCATCGGGCACCATCGAAGAACAATTTCCATAGTCCTTCTTGAGCAGAAACCTTCCTCTCCATTTTGGCTGGTTTCTCGGACTTGGCGATGGTGTAGCATCCCACCTCGGTCTCTATCATGGCATTGAAATCTGCCAATGAAAATTCATCTTCACAACACAACTGTGCGAGGGATTCCTGGACCAGATCCACTTGCTCTAGCTCCTCCGTGATCGTATGCACAGGGCCACTGCTCTCTTCCTCGGACATCTTCTCAACCAGGAACGTAGAAGGCTTTTCATTATAGATCTTCACCTTCTTCCCTTTGAAGGGGATCTCCATATGAGTGTAGTCCATGGACAGATATCCACCCAGCTTTGCCGTGAATTCCCTTGATAGGCACATGCTGAAGTAGGGCTCCAGATCCATGACTACCACCTCTTGTATGACTATGATTTGAGGTGTCTTATGTAGCCGAATAGGAATGTCTTTGATGACACCTACAGTCTTCACTGGGGTACCATCCAGCTGGAGGACTCCATGACTGCTTCGTGTGTATTCCATGCCTATTTCCTCGCATACCGCCTTTGGCATCACTGTCGTCGTAGCTCTAGAATCTATCATGCAGTTATGCACGATATATCCTTCCATTTGTAAGGATAAGTAGAACGGTGGTGGTCTATTTTTTCTCATAATGGATGCAGACAGGGTCTGCACCAGGGCGAGTGGCTCTGCCTTCTTTGTATTGATCTTCTTCAATGATTCTTGCAGTAGGTCTACTTGTCCAGGAAGTTGCAGAGCATCGTACAAACTGATTTTGGCTGGAATTCTCTTCAATTCTTCTACAATGTTGTAGGCTGGGGAGCTATGCACCTCAGGTTCCTTTCTTGGTTTGTACTTGGTGTGATATTGCTCTGTCGCTTTGACCCTTTGTCGCTTGGTGAGCGAGGGAAACTTGAGCTTCTCCTTAGCCTGTTCTTTGGTCTCCACCTGAGGTGGTTCGGCGATGGCCTTTTGGGCCTTTTCTTTGATTGGAGCTGGTGGAGGAGCTTCGCTCGGGGCCGAAGAGGATGGTTGTCCCTTCTCAAAATGAGCATGTACCTT
This sequence comes from Wollemia nobilis, assembly GCA_028583015.1. Classification (NCBI taxonomy): domain Eukaryota; kingdom Viridiplantae; phylum Streptophyta; class Pinopsida; order Araucariales; family Araucariaceae; genus Wollemia; species Wollemia nobilis. Next base: position 53,121 of record JAQPPZ010016473.1, read on the forward strand.
TAAGGGAGCCATCTGAGTAGCATCCACCTCTATCATCCTTTTACCTCCCTTGGTAAGGACTGCGACTGGCTCTTCCTCACCGATGGACAAGTTCTGATCTAATTGTCTGATGACGTTGACTTGACCACCCTGACCGCTGCTAGCTAGTGTCTGCACGTAGTGTTGATGCAACATGCATGTATTCTCCTCATGAGGATCATTACATGTAGAGCACCAGTATACATGATCGAAAGTGCTTGGGACTTCATCTATCGCAGCATTTCTTGCTGAAGCTTTTCCTTGATGGACCGCTTGATCTTTGGTAAGTGCAGGCATGGGATAAGACCTTCTTGGTAGAAATTCTTGTTGTGCTTGCTTCTTCTTGACAACGGTCATGTCGTTGGACAAGGTCTGCACTGTGGCATTTAACGATTGCATTTCTTGCAATATCTTGGCTTGCATATCATCGGCCTTGGGAACTGATGGTAAAGAAGCCATAGTCGGTATCGAAGGCAGGGCAAGATGTTGGAGGGGTGCTGGCAACATCAAAAATGTTGGAGTGATAGTGGGTGGCATAGTGGAAAGTGTGGGGAAATGTATCTATGGAGCGGTGATCTACGACACGACGAGATTCGGGTTCCAAGATGAGATCGGATATGTAGGGATTGCAAAAATCTGTGGAGCGACTGCGCTCACATACTGGGCTTGAAGGAACTCGGGGAGTATGGGCATTGGCATTCTTTGAGGAAGTTTACCCATGGCTATGAGGTCCATTTCTGCTTTCTTGGCTAACCCATACAACTCTGGAAAAGTATTGACATTGGAATACCTTATCATAAGGCCGATATCAGGGTTGAAGGCCCGAAGGAAGTAGTACGCCGTGGCTTCGTCAGTTGGGCGAAGTCCAACTGGGACTCTTTGCCAGGTTCGAGCGAACCTAACATTGAAGTCCGTAATCTCTTCTTGTGGATGTCTTTGGATTGAAGTGAATTGCTACAGAAGAGAAGTTGGATCGGCGGACTCGTTGAAGCCTTGCATCAACTGCCCGGCTAGCTGGTCCCATCCCGTAATAGTGTCGGATGGCAGGGATCTATACCAATAGAGGAGTTTTCCTCTAAGGGAGAGAACCAGGAGCTTCACCATCACTCGCTCTTCTATGATATCATGGATCACCACCAGGGAAATGATGTCCTGGATATGCTCTAGAGCAGTCTTTCCAGTTTCGTCGAACGTCGGGAGCTTTTTGATTACAGCAGGTGGAACTTGCCCTTGGCCCGCGAGATTCAACGATGATGAAGAATTCCATGCTGGAAATAATCTGGGTGGTGGTTGTTGCTGCATTGTTGTTGTTGTTGTTGTTGTGCCATATTTGTGCCTGGGTTCTGTGGAATAGAAATCCCCAAAGTCCCTCTTGGGTTGCTTGTCGGAAGGCCAAAGGGAACGGAGGCACTAGGATGCTTCGGTGAGTTGGGAGGATTCGGAGGAAAACTAGCTGCTGTGCTATCGGAAGTTAGGCCTTGCTCGTCAACAGTGGCCTCTTGCGAGGATGTCCCGCGTAAGAGATATTTGGGGGTAACTAACCTAGAGCATTCCCCAAAGGCATCAATATCAAGCTCAAAGAAATCGGTTTCCTCTCCTCTATTCCTAACTCTCCATCTTGTTTGCATGAAGGCACAGGCTTTTAGTACTGGTCTTTATGACTTAAATATTCTTGGGTAAAATAGAGTCGCCAGATGCTAAGAGTCTCTTAGTAATGAGAGCATCGATTCTCACTACTACTCAGGGGATGAGACTGACCGGATCTCACCGGGAACTTGTTGGAACTACTGGCTCCGGTGAAGACGGGCTAGAAATTTTCTCAAATATGGGACTTTGTGTCCCACCGGGCGTGCCAAAAACTGTTGGTCATCAAATCCGCATAGGAAAGGACTTTCGGTGGGTTTGCGCGCCCTGGACCTGTGACCAACATTGAAAGGCCGAAGGGAAGAGATGCCCCTCGTGCCAATCTCCGGAGAAGGCCGACTCCTATACTAATCTACTTTTGGGGTTTGAGATAAGAGTGCAGGAAAGAGATAAAAGGAGTTCGGGTTAGAGAAAGAAATAAAAAGGGGTAAGGGTTAGAGATTGATGATTCAAGGTGGGGAAGAACAGGAAGCACGATCACTCACTAATAACTCGAATAGCAGCAAAGAACACCAAGAATAGACGAAAGAAATGCAGTGCTGACCTTCCTATGTATCCTCTGGACGGGTTCGTAGGGTTCTCCTCTCTCTCACTGGAATTCAGGGTTCAGAGTAACAACGATTAAGACGAGGGAATAACAGAAACCTCGATCCACTAGGCAGCATAAAAGAAAGCAACAAATACATTTTTTCTCTCCTATGTATCCTTCAGGGCAAATTTCAGGGTACAGTCCCCAATCGCACATCGGATTCAGGATTCAGAGTCTCGGTATATGAATGCAGATAGACAAAAGAATTAAGCATAGAAGGCAGCATAAAAGAGAGAAATGGAGCACAAAAGATCTTTAGTATTAGACGTAGGACATCAAGTTACAGCAGCTTTCTAGCAGAAAGTTCCCCCCCCTTTTACATTGCAAAGCCTGGGTTTTTATAGAGGACCCGACCCTCTGAATCATTATTACAAAAATGGCGGAGTATGCCCTCGGGCCCTGAGAAATCGGTGCCTCACTGCTGCTATGAATGATCCCTCAAATCGGCTACCAAAACTGGCAATGGCGACCGAGTCAAACGGGGAAAGATGCATTAAATGAGCCACCTGGGTGTCCTCGGATTGCAGGTGTGGTGCTCGAGTGGCGGCCATGCTTGCCGGGCTCTCCTTCTCGGATTGATACTTCGCATCCAATTGCCAAAAATGAGCAGCGGGCTTATCGGGCAAGAAAATATGCATTTATGAGGCCCTCTGACTGCCTCGGGAAAATGCCCAACTTGGGAAGCATTCTTGGAAAGTGCCTCGCTGATTTTCGCTTCGCAAAATTACTTCGGGGGCGTGGAGTGCCGAAGCCGATCTTCCTCTATCCTTCACTGCTTCGTTGGCGAAACTGCTTCGCTAATGGGTCGGGAAAAATGCTTCGGGCCGATCTTCTTTTGAAATGGCGGTTCGGGGGAGTTTTGGCCGAAACATTTTCTCAACCGCTACTACTTCGGGAGAAATCTGGCCGAAGTGAATTTTAGAAATACTTCGGGCCCGAAGTATTTTCTTCGCCTTAGCTGATTCGGGCTATCTTTTCTCCTTCGACGAAGTTGTTTGGATGCCGCTTCGCAAAACTTCCGCCCAAAGCGGCTGCCAAAAATGTTTCGGGTGCGAAGCGTTATCTTTGTATCTTCGGCCAACTTCTCGCCCGAAGTGATGATTGGAAGCGCTTCGGGCCCGAAGTTCTTTTCTTTTCATTTTGTCCACCAGGGGGCGATAGGAAATCAAAATTGCTATAACTTATAAACAAAGAAAATTTTCAAAACAAATATCATACAAAGTTTTTAATTTTTCTGCCCCTTGGTGGAATGTGACAATATTGTCAACAATAACTAGTTTGAATATTTATTTGATTTATATTTTATCATTGGGTTACATATTGAACATGTCATTTGCATTATTATTGAAGGTTCATTGCACTTGCATTCAAAAGGAAGAAGGTATTATTAATACTCTACCTAAAGAGATCACACACATCAAGCTTATATAGGTCAAAGTGCATTGAAGGGAGAAGAATACCATCTAAAGAGCACCATAGAACATGGAGAATTTAATGCTCACTATCATACTTTGAAGACAAAGGGAATACAACGCTCCAAAGCTTTGAAAGTGAAGTCAAGATAGAAGCCAATCAACACGTAGCATATCATATTACAAGAAAGGTATATTTACATTGAATTAATATTCACTTTCCTTTAATTTCAAGGAGATATAAGGTGCATTATATCTAAGGTTAAGTTTATTTAATATTGCATTGGAGAAATTACAACCTTAGTGGATTAGAAAGCAATTAAAACAAGGAGATTATATCTTTAAGAGATATTTCAAATTGCATTAGTTGAGATTCAAATATCAAAGTATTTATAAATAATTAAACTAGGATATATAAGGTTTTCTACCTTGGAAAAATTAAAACATTCTTTTACAAATATTATTATTTTCTAAATTTCCAAATAGGGAGATATAAGGAGTACTACATCAAAATTTAGATCATTGAAATTTAGAAAACCAAACAATTGAGAATTAAAGGGTAAAAAGAAGTTTTCATAGCATTGCTTAAAAGTTGGAAATTATTATTTATACTTGTCTCTATACAAATTGAAGGGACAAAAGGAATCCAACTATAGAGTCTTGAAAAATAAAGAATATTATCAAATTGAAAGTGCATATATCAATAGGGAGAAATAAGGTGAAATTAGGAGTTGAACATTATATTAAAATTGGCATCAAAACATTAGGAATTCAACTCAAAAGGAAATCTAAAGAAATCCAAGCACTTTATCAAGACTATAGTACACTCAAATACTTGGGAGATATAAGGGGTTCTATAAAAATTTTGGTTTGAAAATGTTTTATCAAGTTAGGGATATGTAAGGTAGTCTACAAATATCATCATGACAATAAAAAAAATCATTTTTATAGAATCTCAACTTCTTAAAGGTCCAAATTATTCTTCATGGAAAAATAAAGTGAGGGTAATTCTGATTGTAGGCACCAAAACCTAGTCACTTATCGTCCATCATAACTTCATCCTCATTTTTGCCCATTATTCATATATATTTTTATATATTTAAATATTAATATTTTATACATTATATTATATATATAATAAATATATGTTTCTATAAGTGAATTAATCCCAGCCATCCGATTTCACTTAATTCTAGCCATCCATCCATATTAATCCATGCCACACCCTAGATTTAATATCCACCCTGTGATATACTTTTATCTTAGCCACACGATTAGTGTTGTTGAAACCCTATGTATGACCTAGGTTGGATTATTAATGGAGCTATTTTTATGGCTCAACCCCTAAGAAATTTGTATCCTAAATCTAAAGAAGCTATCGCTAAAGTTCCCTAGAGTATCTAAGTTCTCTTCCCTTCTATCCTCACTTGCTACAACCCTCGCATCCACCACTGCATCCCTTGATTAGCTAGATCTACTTCTGTAGACTTCCCCCTTAGTCATCAAAAACCTTCAGGTGCTCCCTATCACTCATGTGTGCCTCTAGGTACTTCCTTCCCCACTACTAAGTGCCACTAGGCACCCTATGCCATTACCAAGCACCCATGAGTATTTCTTGTAGCTACCAAGCACTCATAGGCATTTTACACCAGAGATTCTGAAGTCCCCCTAGCCTCCATGTGATGCTAGGGAATCATCGTGTTGATTAACTGCAACAAAATTCATTAGATCATAGAACAAAAAATACGTAAGGTAAATCTATTGTTTATTATTTTATTACATGTATTTTTAGTTTTGTTCATGTTATTTACAAAAAATAGTTAGGGTTTTGGTATTGATCATAAAGGATCTCACATTATGGAGCCCTTACAGTTGCTACTAAATAATTTTTTGTTTTAGTGTGTGTAGATCTAGAAATATAACATTAGCATTGGATAACTTCTTAAGTTGGAGTGGCTCTAAATTAGATAACTAGAAGACCACTCACTTCTATGGGAACAAAAGCACGTTTGAAGAAACCACCAATGTTTTTTTCTAATGTTTCAAAGAACCCTAGCCATTGTAAAATATTTATCAAAGGATTCAAAGATCCTCATTGTAACAATGGAGTTTTGAGGCTCACCCATTAATAAAATATCATTCATTATGCAATACTGTTCTTTGAATTCTACTTTATATTTATGTTATTTGGTGTTGCATTTTTATCTCTTCAAATGGTGATCAATCAACCCATTCATCCTTCGATACCATCACCGCCATATACAAAAAATTTCATGGTGCCTAAGTGTGACAAATTCAAGGGAACTAAGGATCCCAAAGAATATGTGAGCATGTTTGTACATGCATATTTTAGAATATAGAATGACAATGCTCTCATGCTCATAAATTTTACTCAAACATGAGGAGGGGATGCCATAGAGTGGTATAATCAATTACCAATTCATAGTATATATACTTTTGAGCAATTTATTGACCAATTCATTGATTTTTTTATCCTAAATGTTAGAAATAAAGTCTTGTTATCTGATGTCTATGCTTTAAGATAACATGATGATGAGTCTATCTAAAATTTTAGAAATCGTTGGAGGGTTGTCATCACCAATTTTCCATTCACCTATCGATGGATGAGCTAATAAAATTATTCACCAAGAGTTGATTAAAACCTATCTCTTAGATGCTTCAACTACAAACTTATAGTTCATTTGAAAAAGCTTTAGCTCAGGCTAGTGTCACTAAGGAAATCAAAATCTAAGAAGGCATACTTAATCCTAAGAAGAAATAATGGAAAAATAAGGGCCAATATAAAAGAAACTATTCTGGCCAGCCTAAATCAACATAGGCTACCCCAACCAATCAACCCAATCATGTTAATCAAGTGGTCATGAGCCAACTAGTAATGGTTCAACAAAAATTAGTGCAATAGTCACTGCATCAAATTTATTATCATGCAGTACTCTCGACAACTCAATCCATGCAAAGCACAGTGTCAGCTATAGAAAACCATCCTTGGCGATAGTATGTTCAACAAAATCACCAATACACCCCTTTATCTGAGTCATATGCTTAACTTTTTTGAAGGTTGTATGACACAAATAAACTTTCTTTACCCAAAATCAGACCAGATGATCCTTCCAAATGTAGTAAACACTATCAAAAACATCTATTTTAAATTTATCATAGGAAAAATGGGCACGATATTAACAATTGCCATACATTTAAAGACATAGTGCAAGACTTTATTGACTTGGGGGCAATCAAGATTGACAACCCCCTTGCTCAAAAAAATAAAAACCTTGGTATTTTTCAAACACCACTTCCTCATCATGAGGAGATGCAACCAAATATAGGAGGGTTTAATACCAAAATTCCTCCTAATCAAGTCAATCACATCCAAAAATACCAAGGGTTTGTAGGGACCATCCATGTGGTTACTAAAGGTCAAAGAAACAATCAACAAAATATAAGGCAACAACCTCAAATAAGTGTGTCACAACCTTCCACATTGCCACCCATTCAAATTTCCCCAAATCCTTCATCGCCAATCCATATCCCTAGTCAATCAAATTCTCCAAATTCCCCCATCAATCATCCACCATGACTAGTCATTTCATTGAGTAGTCGGTTAACCACATATCTAAATATGGCTTCTACCAAATTGTCAATTTATGAGTTAATTCAAGAATCTTCCCCACATCATGAGGTATTAATGGACATTTTAAAATCCATTGAACTATAATCTCAAGATTCTAATGTCTTCAATAACTTTGTAGGGAGCATCCAAACATGCATGGAGCCTTCCATAATATTCTATGACTTTGATATTAAGCCAATCTCATTAGACTCAATAAATCCTTCATTACATATCATGGCTCTAATTGACAAGAAGTCTTTTAAATCCTCCAATTCCTCTATCAATATCATCATCACATCCACCCTTCATCATTTGAATCTTCCTCTATTTCATATCACTAAGTCATCATTTACCCTAACAACATTCAATGATGCTTTATTTTCCATAGTTAGCACTATTATTTTACCCATTGAATTAGGGGTAAAAATGTTGCACACCATGTTTCACATCTTGGAAGGATCCATGGTGTACAATGTACTCTTTGGAAGACCTTGGATGAGATAAGTGAGATGTGTTCCTTCAATAATACATCAATATTTGAAATACATTCATGAAGGACAAGTACATTACATATTGGTGGATGTCAAATCATTTAAGCATTAAAATTTCATTTCAAATCCTTATGAGTCCATGCTTCCTTCCACTCAAATTTTCCTTTCACCATTAGCCAATCCATCTACCACTTCATCAATTCTCGCATCAATTTATCCCATTCCTAAGGATTTCCCTATCACCAATCCCCATCAATCTTCCATATCCATATCATATTCATCATTGACTACATGTACATGTGGTCAAAATAAATCCACATCATCAACATATTTACCATCCATGTCATCATCATCACCTAATTTTTCAAAGATGAGTTGACGAATTGTAATACATATCCATATTCACCATTCCTCGAGCCATCATCCAACCATGATCCTCCCATATCCTCCCAATTTGAGGTCTACCTCACTAATCCTAGTATTGGTGAATACGTGGTCCAAGAAATCATCGTCATGCCCCTCACCATTCCTAATGCTAAGTATTTCAATCACCCACATGACCCACCTTTGGTCATAGGAGCAGTATATGACATGGGTTCAGCTCTAAATAGAATAAATTTCATGTATAGGGGGATTTATTCTTCATCAGTCCAAATCCCCTAGAGGAACCCAAAGAACTAGCACTTGCCAATATTCCAAACATATCATGATTTCCACCCCACTATTTTCACATAGTCAATTGGCAAGGTCATGACCTAGGATTGCATGAAAATGGAGTGCATCAACCTATCGATGTTCCACCCACTTTCCACCACCTCTTCTCTTGAACAAAGCCTTCCAAAGTCTTAATATCAATTCAAGATAAGAAGCCCTCCATATCGATAATTTTGATGATAAAATTTACGAAAAATTTGAACTTATGTAAATAATTTTGAATGAATTTGAAGAAGAATCAAAGTCCATTATTCCTCATACTAAACAATATGATTTTTATCTCAACATGTTCCCCATCCATGAGCCCATATTTTGGTTACTTCTTCCACAAGAATGAGATTCCCCTACCAGTGAGCCACCACCTCCTTTCCATTAAGCCATTTCATAAGCCAAAATTGTAACATATGTACATAACACAAAAATAGTGGTTTTCACCACTACCAAAAAAATAAAATCAACTAAAACATGTTTTATTTTTCAGCATTGCATATCATGTAGTTAAATACATTTAATTATTGTGTGTTGTTGTTCAGGTTTACCAAGCTCTTAGCACTGGTTCTTAGGTCCCATCCATTTCATCCAAAATAATCTACTTTGCCCTTAAGTAAATATGAATCCCATTGATTTATTCACTCCACTCTGTAATCCATACGATTTGGCTAAACCAATTCCAATTGACATAATCCTTACCTATATGGACCAGATTTCCACACCTCCATCATTTTCTAAATTTTTCTTCTTCAATAAATTTTTAAGAGCTTCTACCAACTACATTCCTTCATCCCCTCTACCTTCACCTTCACCTTCACCTTCATATCCTGAGGTTTTCTAGGAAAAAATATATGAGAATAAGCCATAAGAGTTTGGTGATATATTATATGGCATTTATATGATCCCTATGCTCCATCAACTTAAGGAAGGTTTCCACATGTCAACTAAAGATACCATTGGTGTGGACCTTAGTTCAGACAAAGATAATCCCCAAATTATCAAGCTTGGTAAAAGATTATCCCCTTATGAACAATAGAAATTTATTTCTCTCCTCAAGAGGAAGAAGGGCATAGTTGCATGGTCCTATAAGGATATGCCCGATCTTGATCCTAGTTTGGCTATCCATAATCTCACCTTACACCTTGATGCTAATCTAGTCAAATAAAAACTTAGGAGAATGCATCTTACCATGGCCATTTTGGTAAAAATAGATCTTCAAAAACTCTTAGATGTGAACTTCATAGTTCCTATCGACTATCCTGAGTAGCTTTCAAACATGGTACCCATTCAAAAAAATAATATGGTGATACACGTTTGCACTGAATTTCAAGATCTTAAATTCAAAACATTGATACTCTTCCCTCTTTCAATAAAACCTAATAGGATGATTTCCATATTCCAAACATTGATACTCTTCCCTCTTCCAATAAAACGTAATAGGATGATTTCCCTCTTCCAAACATTGATACTCTTGTTGACACCTATGTTGGCCATGAAATGCTTTCACTCATGGATAGTTTTTCAGGATACAACCAAATTTGAATAAATTCTGATGACCAACACAAAACAACATTCACTACATATTGGAGAATTTTTTGTTACAAGATGATGCCCTTTGGCATAAAAAATGTAGGTGCTACTTATAAATGTGCCATGGTATATATTTTCCATGATTACATGCATAATATTATCAAAGACTATGTGGATGATCTCTTGGCTAAATCTAAAACTTAACAAGAACACATTGGTGTATTGGAGAAATTTTTTGACTAAATACTAGAAGATAATGTAAGGTTGAACCCTAAGAAATGTGTCTTTGGTTTTACCTCTAGCAAACTTCTAGGATTCATTGTTTCCAAAAGAGGCATTGAGGTGGACCCAAACAAGGTCAAGGCCATCATGGAGATGCCTCCCCCAACTAACTTAAATAAATTGTGTAGTTTACAAGGAAAGATCCAATCAATCCATCATTTCATTATGCAACTTTTGGATAAATGTAGGCCATTCAATCACCTACTACAAAATGGGGTGACATTCTCTTGTATAGATGAATGTCAAAAAGTATTTGATGTCATATCTAGAATTGTGGAGTTTATACTTCATCACATCATTTGTCACTTTGGTGTACCTTCAAAAATCATTTTAGATAATGGTAAGTATTTCAAGAACAATTATGTTCAAGCACTTTGCAATAAATACAATATTCAACATAGTTTCTTGACTCCTTATTACCCACAAGCATATGGACAAGCTGAAGCTTCCAATAAGACATTAATTGCTATTCTCAAGAAACTTGTAAAATAAAATCATAGAGATTGGAATACACCAATTCCCTTAGTATTATGGGCTTATCGAACAAGCATCTGCATGCCTACAGGGGCAACATCATTTTCATTGGTCTATGGAGTCGAAGCAATCATACCTCTTGATCTTGAGATCCCCTCCATGCAAATTTCTTTGCAGGAATTCATAGATGATGACATTGCTAGACAAGCACATATTAAACAACTCACACTTTTTTATGAGAGGTGAATCAATGCTTTATAACATTTACAAGTTTATCAAGACCGCCTCAAACATGCTTACAACACCAAAGTTCATCTACATGAATTCCAAGTAGATATTTTCCTTAAAAAGAACCAACAAAAAACAATGCATTATAATATATTTGTGATAAATTTGTGGCTAAATGGTTAGGTCCATACATTGTTACGCAAAAAGTGCAGAACGGTACTTATAGGATTGCCAGTCTAGAAGGAGAGAAAGAATCCAAACCACTTAATGTTATACACTTGAGAGCATTCTATGCATGACTTAATTTCTATATATGTATATATACATGGCTATTACACAAAAACATTTGGATACATTTTATTCTCATTATTACATTTCCTTTGCATGTACACTTCATTCCAAAAAACAATGCATTAACACACATTTCATATTGCATTTCAAATTTTACAAAATTGCATGTCACACATTGCATTTACATCCATATTTCACATGCCATATTATGTATCATTTATAAAGTCTAAGGTCTTAATTTATCCAAAAAAATTCATGTTGCATTAAGCAGGGACACCTTCACAATATCATCCACACAAGTCTACCAAGTCAAATTGCCATGCACACAAACCACATTTTCATAAAAGTCCTATGTGTTTTCTGTCACTTAGACACTCCTAGTGTTTTAAGAAAAATCTAAAACACATATCAAGTTATTTTTAGGACAATTGCACATATTCACAAAGAAAATATTGAGTTTTTGGAATTGACTCTAGAACATTCTTGAACCAAACACAATTTCAAATCTTAAAAACATCTTGTGTCAAAGAGGGATAACACTATACTTGGTATGAACCTCAAAGTGAAAAGGATCATCCTTGTTAGTCCCATAATGCAAAATAGTCCATAATAATAGTGGTTCTCACCACTATCACAATTTAAAAAATAAAATAAAGAGTAGGGAAAAATACCTAACAAAAACTCTAAATATTTTACATCACACACCATTGATCATTGGGTTGTAAGGATTGTACTACATTTCTAGTCAGATGGTTAGATATTCATCCCCAAAACTTAAGAGATCAAAAACACAAATTATGCACTATGGAGTTAGCCTCAAGTGGAGCTATAGATATTTGACTGGTAGTGGAGTACGCTCATGCATGGTGATACGTCTCTTTCAAAGAGATCTTTAATCGCTCATACAGATAAGCTAGCTTCTTGGATTTATCCATAATAGGTTTACCCCATTTACTCAAGATGAATTAATGAAATCACTTACACACACATTTTTTCTTGATTACCTTGAGTCATTACCATACTCCTAATTTGGTAAATGAATTCACTACACACACATTTGGTCCTAGAGGGATTAAGCAGTTTTAGTGAGTTTGTTTAATACCACTAGTATGTTTGAGTCTCTACAAAATAGTCAACATCCATATATTCTTCCATATCAACATCCATATATTCTTCCATGTCAAAATCCATGTCATTTCATGAGTCTTTCACCCCATATGCCACCAAGTTTGATACTCTTTGTTAAACAAAAATGATAAAAAAATGGACCAACAAAATCTAAACTATAAATGATCATTAGCACATTTGTATTCCATACCTTGCATTAATAATCCATAAGATATCATATGTATTCATCATCCATTTAAACATAAATTCTACAAAAATACATTCACAAAAACACAAAAGGTAAAAGCTATATATATATATATATATTGCATGTACAATAAGTTACAAAAGGCTACATACAACAAAGCACTAAGGATCATATACAAAAAGTGCATCTAAGCACTAAGCTACACTCTCCAAAAGGACCTCTAAGGTCTAGTAGAAGCCCTATATCTAGATATACACCTAGAATCACTACGCCTAGCACCCTAAGATACATATGAGGTAGGAGGATCCAAAGTGGAATATGATGTTCTATCAACTTATCCTCCAATGCCTCAATAAATCAATGTTGATAGTGAATATGTGTTGTGCCAACGATATTTCGGTGCTCCATCTCTACTAACTCTACCTAGAGCCTCATGATCCTTGCATCCCACTCTGTCACCTACTACTCCAATCATGCCTAATCCTTCTCACTCCAATTTGGAGGCCCATCCAGAACCTCCTCCACATCCTCTCCATATCCACCATCTCCCCCACTCTTAGGAGCTTACCTCACCACACCCTTAGTCCTCCTCCTTCAACTATCTAATCAAAGGTATCACTATCACTTTGGGGCTTCATGGGTCCCCTCACCATCATCCTCAATTGTACCTCCATCTCCACTAGCCACTACTTGAGGCTGTGCCCATGGTGGCTATGTAAAAAAGCATTCATCATATTCTATGATAGTCCCTGTATCATCTACATTTAGGAGATCTATCTCCTCATAATACTCATAGGCCACCCTCTATGGATCTACACATGGTAGCCCTATCTCCTCTTGATGCATCCTATATCACATCAGCTCATCAGGACCTCCTACCTAAATCAAACTATCAGAATACTCATGAGAACTGAAAGCACTTAGCCTCACTTTGATGTTGCCCAACCACAATCTAGCCTATCACACTCACTACAAGTGCTCTCCATATTGGGTCCACCTACAAGCCCACCATGGCCTCCATATCACTTGTGCATATGTCAATCCAACCTATAACTCTTGGTACCACTATCTCATCCACACTAGACAACTCCATTATACCTCCTTATCCAATGTCCATATCCTAGCATAGGGTTTCTCCCTATCCAAGTCTACTATCGATAAGCCCTATGGTTGAGCCACACTAAAGTTCTCCCATCCCTAACACTATAGTCTCAAACTACACCCCAATACTTTCCTCCCTCACCTCATCACCTCATACAGCTCCTGGTATACCAGCACCAATAAGGTAGGAGCCCATGCATACACCTATTGCTTAGTGAGTATATTTCTCACTAGCCCTATCAGGTTCCAAGGGAACCTACACCTAGTGCTATTTAGGGCCACAATGTTGGCCAACATGAACATGACCAAGGTATGGAGGGCATCCAAATCCTTATCCACATACATGGACAAGTAAGTTATACTACCACTCTCCACCCTCACACCCTACCATCCATAACTAAACATCTTCATCATATCAATATTTTGAATAAGACCAAACTCAACTTGGATCCCCTTCACCAACACCTTGAGGATACGATATACATCCTCCAAGGTCATGGTCACCTCTCTTATAGGGAGCTAAAAAGTCCCCCTATCCACATCCCACCTCTCTTATAGTGTAGAGAGTTACCCCTAATCAACCCTCACCACATCAATCTAGGATACCTCCACTAGCCCCACATCCTCCAACAACTTCCACTCCTCATACGATACCACCTTACTCATTACAAGAATGAGAGGCGAGAATCGGTGTCGAGCCTCCAAAATTCTAAGTTGTAGCACAACACAAAAACACTTGTCATTTTTCATATTCATAAAAAAATAAAATAAAATAAAGCACAAAAACATAAAAAAAAATGGAATTACCTTAGTAACCCACACTCCAGCATCAGCCCTGACCTCCACACCCACTCCCTCCATCACCATTGCTTCTGCACTCAAATCACTTTACCTCACTTCATTCCATTCTCCCAAACACAACTTATCAAACTCTCAAATGCACAAATGAGCTTGGTTTCTCATAATGGTAGCTATTTATAGCTACTTCAAGCACCTTGAGATGCCCATGGGTATTTCCTAGTGCACTAAAGTGAACTAGGACATTTTTAGAGCATCCAAACACTAGCAAGTATTTTTGCAGACCAAAAGCACCAATAGGCGTTTGGCGTCAAATTTGATAAAAGATAAAATTCTTACAAAATAGTGGCTTATCCCTACCAAATCACTCCATATTGCATCCACACTTCTTTTTCATCATATTAACAAGTTTTGTGAAGATTCCAATTGATTTGGACACATTTTTTTATTTGTGACCACAAATTGCAAATTCACTTAACAAGTTATAAAAGCAATCCAAAAAGGTCCAAACCTTCACAAAATATTCATAATCATCATTTTTATCATCCATACATCATCATCAAATTCATCACACATCATCATTTGCACATTTGCCAAGTTCAAACAACATGCAAGTGAGTATTGTATCTAGTGGATTTTTCTAAATACTTGGCGATTATAGCGATTTGCATACATGCAAATCACTAAGATGAATAACCTACCATAAGGACACTTGGTCATTTTCATCATCACATATCTTCTCATTCAAAATCACAATCATATTTGGTACTTCATATTTTGTGTGAAACCTTGCCAAGAACAATTTACATAAAAGTTGTCATTGATGGCCTAGTTCATGGGGCCTAACACATGGACAAAATCAAACTTCATCATTACACATTTCCTTGGTAGTCATCATGGTGATTGTATTTAGCTAGGGTGATTGGTTTTGATCATAGGAATTATCTGACAGTCACTAGTTGGCCCTCCAAAGTTGACTATTTTTATTTTTGCATTTTCATCTTTGCATATCAATGATGCAGAAGGCATATTCTTCAACAACATCAAATCACCCCAAATTTAGTGCAACCACATTTAGTTTTGATTTTTACACAATGGGATACATCTTACATGATCATGGTATCTACATTTGGCAAATGTCCCTTCATCTATTGGGGTAAAAACAAACACATTCTCCATCACACATTTTCACAAAACCCTTCATCTATTAGGGAAAAAATAGATGCATCATGTTACATTTTTCACCAATCCCCTCCATACCGTTTGGGGCAAAAATGGTATCACATTTGCATCATTCATTTTCACAAATTTTTCAATTGGCTCATGAGATTCATCCATAAACTCATTCACCAATTAAGGGGGTAAGCTATGCAAAATTCAAATTCTTTCACTCTTTTCTCTCCAAGCTCTGTTTTACATCCCAAGAGAAGCTACTCCTGCATCTAGCCAAAATAAGTGTCTTGTAAATGTGTATCTATAGACACCAAAACCTATCCACTTGTCATCCATCATAACTTTCTTTCCATTTCCACCCATTATTTATATATATTTATTTTATATATTTAAATTTTAATATTTTATATATATTTAATAAATATATGTTTATATAAGTAAATTAATCATATAAGATTTCACTTAATCCTAGCCATCCATCCATATTAATCCATGCCACATCCTAGATTTTATATCCACTCTATGATATGATTTCATATTAGCCACACGATTAGTGCCATTGAAACCCTAAGTATGCCCTAGGTTGGATTATTAATAGGAGCCATTTTGATGGCTCAACCACTAAGCAATTCATATCCTAAATTCAAATAAGATGTCACCAAAGTTCCCTAGAGTATCTAAGTGCTCTTCCCTTCCATCCTCACTCATCGCAGCCCTCGCATCCACCATCACCTCCCTCGCTTAGCCATATTTTCTTATACAGACTTCCTCCTCAACCACCGAACATGTTTGGGCACTCCCTGTCACTCTCGAGCACCTTTGGGTGCTTCCTTCCACACCTCTAAGAACCATTGGGCACCCTCTACCATTACCAAGTGTCCATGGGCATTTCTTGTAGCCACCAAGCACCCAAGAGCATTTTATGCCAGATATTCTAAAGTCCCTCTAGCCTCCGGGTGACGTTAGGGCATCACCATACTAATTCACTACAACAAATTTCATCATATCAGAGAATAATAAATACGTAAGGTAAATCTATTGTTTATTATTTTATTACATGTATTTTTAGTTCTATTCATGTTATTTACAACAAATAGTTAGGGTTTTGGTATTGATCATAGAGGGCCTCACATTATGGAGCCCTCAAGTTGCTACTAGCTCATCTATTATTTTAGTGTGTGCAGATCTAGAAGTGCAACATCAACATTGGATAACTTCTTAATATAGAGTGGCTTGAAATTAGACAACTAGAAGCCCACTCACTTTTATTGGGAGAAAGGACATGTTTGAAGACACCACCAACATTATTTTCCAGGGTTTTAGAGAACCCTAGCCATTGTAAAATTTGTATCAAAGGATTCAAATATCCTCATTGTAACAATGGAGTTTTGAGGCTCCCTCATTAATTAAATATCATTCATTGTGCAATATTATTCTTTGAGTTCTACTTTATATTTCTATAATTTGGTGTTGCATTTTTTGTCTCTTCACTAATAGTTGAAAAACTTTGGGATATTGTCAAAGTAACAAAAATTAAACCTACTAAAAGTTATAGAGAGATTCCAAAATTTGAATTAAATAAAGCAAAATAAATCATGATAATAACTTTTGCTATTACAGATGAAATACAACCTTACATTACTTTAGCATCAATATCTATAGAAGCTTGGAAAACCTTAGCCAAAATATTTGAAGGAAAGAATAATGCCACTATCTTAAATCTTCAAACTCAATTGCATTCTTTGAAAGTGAATAGTGGTGAAAGTATAAAATTGTTCCTAAGGAAAGTAGTGGATATAAAAGGGAAATTTTTAGCCTTAGAAGAACAGGTATAAGATAAGTTTCTTGTTCAAGTAACCTTGAGAGAACTTCCAGATAGCTACAAGAATTTAGTTATATTTTTACAAATCCTAAGAAAAGATACATATTTTGATGAGTTAGTCAATATTCTTTAAGAATATGAAATGGAAAATATAGTTAAAGATGAAATGACCAACAATACATTTGTTTTAAAAGATAATCCACAAGGAAATGTTGCCTCATCCCCAAAATTATGAAGACCATGTAATAATAAATATTTTCATATATGCAGGAAGAAAGGACATAGTACCAACTATTGCAAATTCAATTCTAGAAACTAGCATCAAGGAAACCAAACAAATTATGGAAGCCAATCAAATAGGCCATTCCAACCAATACAATATCAAAATCAGTATAATCCACATCAACAAGAATTTTAGCATCCATATACTTCTCATAGTTAATACAATTATCCTCAATTGTAATATAGAGATGGGAAACAAAAATGACACTTAGTTTAAGAGATTCAAGAAATTCAAAATCTGGAAGAACTTACAAATGAACATGAAGTTAAAGCTCTGGCAATAAAGATAGCATTTCATGAAGATACTAACTATTTACTTGATCAATATACAAACAAGGAGCAACATGAAGAAGGCAAAAAAGAGGAGCTCAAACTCCAAAACCAGGATGAAGAACATATTAAAGACCAAAGTCTTAAATACCCAAATAATGTAATATAGATGAGTGTTAGAATATATTATATTATTTGGTACATGCCAATGTACCACATTGGGTATATATATATTATGAGTTTGTCTTAGATTAATGTTTGAGTAATTCCTTCATGCAATGTAATAAATGTACAAATGTTAGAGTATGCAATTATGTAAATATTCATTTAGTTCACATGTACATGAGTCATAGGATAGGTAGTTGAAGAGTCATGGGTAGATGAAAGGCCAAGGGATATATCTCCTTATATATATGCCTTTGATTGGTGATAAAGAGAGAGAGAGAAAGAGAGAGAGTTAGGAAGTATAGTGAGTATAGTAGGTACAATGGAGATCATGCATCATTTATGGAGTTTTCAAGTCCTCCATTACATTATATTAATGGCTATTTTCATGAGATTTCATTAATGGCAATTTTTTGAGCTATTGCAAAATTTTCTCATATACTTTTCCTGTGTATTATATTGTCATTATCATATAGTTAACATTACTTGTTAATTTTACATCTTGTGGTTGAATTTACTTTAATATAGATAATAAAAATCTAACACTCTCCATATGAAAACTTCTATAACCTTGGGCTTATCATCTTTCCACTTACATACTAGACTCTTCACTTTCTTCTTACATGCATACTTGACTCCACGAAACTTGCACACGTCTACATGACTCTTACTATCCTACATGCACTCCTAGTATAAGACACTTGTGCACATCATCACATTACATATTTGCACACTTACATACAAGACACTTGTACACATTCTCTCAATATACACTCGCTCTCTAACTTAAATGATACATGTGCACATTTTATCAGTACACACTTGCCCTCTAACTTAAATGACACTTGTGCATTTCCTACACATTGACACTTACATAAAATAGAAAATATAAAATCATACACTTAAAACATAGACTCAACCCTAATCTATTATATATTTACATTTGTACTATGAAGGTACCATGAGGGTATATTTTCATGTACCAAATAATGTAATATTCCTCAACAAGCTTTTTTGAATTTATTATCTAGATCATACTTTCATTTATGTAGTATTGAGTGTAACTTTATATTTCTAATATTAGCCTTAAATATTTCTCCCTATCCCTTTGTTTTTAGTATTATTGACTCATAACTAAAAGGGAAATCAAATATTATAACCTTATTCACACCTACACTGAAAGCTATATTTATTTCATCTACCTGTTGATGGTATTCCATGGTAAACACCTAGTTGATAACATAATAAGGCAATAAATGAATTCCCCACAAAACCATATAGCCTTATCATAGTTCCCTTAGTCAAGAATTATCAATCCCATTCTTGTATTTGAGGACTTTGTAACCTTTCCACTACTATTTGGGGCAACTAGGGAACTGTTGGAGCCAAATTTAACTCAACATCAAAGCCCCCCAATTTTACATTTTTGGCTTAAATAAATTTAAGAAATTTTGTTGGTCTCTATTGCTTTCTACTATAAGAAATTAATTTTAAATGATTTTGTCCCTAAAGAGTGTCTTAAAATGTCATCTAAATTAACTTCAAAAGTCAGAGCCTTAGCCGTTAATAATATTACCTTTGTGATCGATATCTTATCTAAAAATAAAACATCCAATAAAAGTATTTAACCACTAAATGGCCTTAACCGTTACGTGTCTCCGATTTCTTTAAATAAGGGTCTATAATCATAAATCAAATAATAAGTCCCCCTAAAAATACCTTGTTCCTTATCATAACATTAATCGAAAGGTTTCGGCCTAAATTAAATGAACAAACCCTTTAGTCCTCAGGTCACTAATAATGTTGATAAAAGATTCAAACCTAAGTGCACGAGCCTAATTTTTAAGTTTTTAACGGTGGGTAAATAAGGGTATGCACCCCCTTTGCACTTAAAATTTGAGCAAGTTCATAGATTTGGACGATAGCACTTCTTTCTCCAAAATTGGATGGATGCACTTCCATCAATAGCCCAAGCTTTAAAAGATCAATAATACACCATGGTAAAAAAAAAGTTTAAAACCTAAGGTCTTGAACAATTTTTTGATAAAATCCATTTGAGGGTACACACCTCATTTGGTTAAACATTGAATATTTTTGGAAAAATCCAAAGGTAAGTGCTCAGATCCTCCATGATCGGACATATGCACTTTTATAAGCTAACTAAAGGATTAATCAATTGATACAAATAAAAGCATGGTCTAAACCTTATAACATAATATTAATGAAATCAAATTAAGGTTGATGTACCTTATCATTAAAATTCATATATATCCAAGGGTAGCACTCCAATATGACTAGATCAGATAATCACGCTTGATCCAAGTATAAAAGTACAAGATAAATAAATATCAAGACATTTACAACTAATTAAATCACTAAATATGATTAACGAGGGTCTTAATGCATCATTGGTCATTCCCATTTCATTAATAATGGATTAATAAGGATTTAAGAGCATGTGCATATTATGTTTTATTTAATTCTGTAGGGCATAGCAGATCAACGGTTGCACTTCATCATGATAAGATCTAATGGACGTGCACTGCTCAAAGAAGTAAAATTTGGTCATAGGCCCATATTGACTAAGACATGAGCAACTCTAAAAGATCTAATGGTAGTGATGACTCCCTCCCAATATGATGAATGCATGTTCACCAAAGGTAACCCAGGTTTACCAAAAGTCTTATAAACACTCATGGTTTAAACATTATGTAGATCTAAGGTAATCAATGGTTGTTTTCAACTACAAGCCGATGCAACAACTATGCACTCTCTAAAGCTAATATAATGGTAGTATCCTTCCATGTTGTGAGTAAACATTTACAAGTCAAAGCACACATCAATGGGATAATATAATGATTGCGCTTAAGCCCACCTAGATCCAGCAACCACATTTTCATAAAGCCATCAAGAGATAAAATAAAATCGATGGTAGCACTAGTCTCGATTGAATCTAATAGTAGCACTCCCTCACATATATTATAAGCTAAAGTAAAATAAATGGCAGTGCTTCAACCCTCCTAGATATGATGTCTATGAGTTAATCAATATCACATAAGGAATATAAGTGCACATCGTGAGTTAATCAATGGTCATGCTCATCCAAATGAATATCTGATGATAGCGCTTCAATAAAAATAAGTCAAATAATGACAAAACAATCATCAAAAAAATTATAGTTAAAGGAATATCATACAACCCTGCTCAAACCTACCAAATCTAATGATGGTGCTTTACCAAAGATGATCGAAAAATAACAAGGAAGTCATTGACCAAGCTATATTCATGATAAATCAAATGGTCATGCTTATATCCACCTAGATCTAATGGTTGTGCATAATTGAGACTATCAAAAGGGAAATAAAGTGGTATAAGAAGCACACATCTCTACCTTATCTGATGACGGTGATAGACCCTACCCAGATCTAACGATTGTGCATAACCAAGATATCCAAAGGTTAAGGCATATAATTTTCTTTTAATGGTCGAATTATTAATTAATAGTGGATGAGTGCACACACACGCACTTTGGATACAATGACAAAGGTTTTTAAAAAGAACATGAATAAGGGTTAAAAGGTTTTGATCCAAAGGATTGACATTTCTAACCATGTGGATATCGATGAATCAAAATTTTGTACATAGGTAAAACCAAGTCACAAATTTTATGCCTAAGATAAAAAAATGGTAGTCAATTTTTTAAACCATGATTTTCACTTAGTATATATGGCTAACCTTAGGATACATTTAGTATATTATATTATACAACTAACGATCATGCAAGATCATAGAGATCGACAAAAAAAATTGTGACCAACATATCTAATGGTAAGTATGGTATGCAATGCTCAAGAAGTGAATACCATGACCATGATTTGGTGAATTTGTATGGGTACACACCTCTATGGATAGATCCAAAAACCGATCCCAAGAATTCTAATCACTGCTTAATGGTATAACTCCTTTCAAATGTGGTGGAGTATTCTATGAGAAAAATTCCTCTGAAAAGGTCACCGCTACCACATTCATAATACCACATCAGAAAGAAAGGTAGCTCAATAACCAATGGAAACATTGTGAATGATTGCAAGTGTGCATGAATCAAGGCTCTCATGGACGAATAGGCTAAGGAAGATCATCTACCATGATTATCCAACTTTAAGAAATGACACTATGGTGGATATCTATTGGTTAAAGTTAGAAGGTAGTTGGTTGCATTGAATTAATGATACATTATGCGAGGCCAATAAAGCCACCCCTTCCTTGATTACTTAAAGTACCATTATTTGGATGCCATTACCACCCAGGTGATATCAGAGCAAGAACTGGTTCGAGAGAGCAAAAAGTTATCAGGTACCCAAAAAGTGCATATCATGGTGAGACGAAGTAATTCCTGTAAGAACAATGGCCACTTGGGGAAATACCTTCATACCAGAAGATACTCGAGAAGTAATTAAATTCATTGATGACCAATCCCCATACACAAAGCTCCCCAAAGGAGTAATGTCTATAATCAGGATGTATTATTTTGTGAAAAATTCTGGGAAAATCAAAAAGCTAATGCTTGCTCAATAATACAAAATTGAAAATACATGTGTTCGAAGCTTTGAGGCGACAATGGAAAATAACTAGTACTCTCCTTGGTTATTGGAAAAAAATTTCTACAAAGAAAAAAAATCATAGAATTAGAGAGCCCCTAGAAGAAATTGATGGACTAGTAATATAGGAAAATTAATATCCTCCAGGGTGTGTTATTGTGTAGACCTAATGGTGTGGCTTGCAGTAACGTATGATGAAAATACTAGGACTTTTAGAGACAATCAAAGACATCCAGTTTTTAGCATAGCATCCAGGTCCATCAAAGAAGTATTTGGACTAGAGCCCTCAGACACCCAGTTGGTTTACTAGGTAATTGAAAGGAAATATCATCAATTAACTAATTTAAGTTCTTTTAGAATGCTTTTTGAAGAACATGAGGAAGTTAAATTTAAATTCCCCATTAGAAAGACCACATTCAAACCCTGGGTTAGGGATTTTTGTGACATGATTAACATTATTTTGGGTGTACGGGAACTCGATGTAGTAGGGAGGGATACACTGTACTTAGTAACACAAAGTAATAGAAGAATAAATCCCCCCATCTATGCCTAGGAAGAGGAATTGAGTAGAAAAATGCATAACCAATTATCAAAATTGAAAAAAGTAGTCTTGGAACAGAGGAAAGAGATGCCCTATTTTTTCCACTATTCCATTCTCATGCACCTGTTAGCTGGACAATTGGGAAATGAAAGTCAACATAGAATAGGAGCCAACAATAGCCCATATGTACAAAATAGATTTTGGAGAATACATGAGGGATGCACCCACTTTGGTTGGTTTTGTGACAACTTCATGGTAAAAATTCACTGAATTCTATGGGCAACATGCCTGAGAGATTGGGACTAGGAATAAAAGCTTTCCTCAAGGAAAAAAGAATAGGAGATTATTTCTTCTCAGAAGGATTCACCTATATGTAGCTTTATGGGGCCAAAATTCCCCCCAAAATGTTACCAATGTACTGCCCTTTCTCCCTGGCATCCTTAGAACTGGTAAGACAAGTCGTAGAAGAAGCTAAAATGAGGTAGGTAAATAAACATGGTCGAGTCCCCTGGCTAAATGTTCCATGCAAATTTAGATATTACACTTTTGCAGGATATCCAACCTTGTTTAAGGGCATGTATGATTTGGAAGGCATGGACTTCAAAGAAATAACATGGAGACCATACGATCCCCATAATACATATAGGCAAATGATGAACCATAAATATGCCTGGGTTGAACACAGGAAGGACCAATATGAGGAAGCACTATTAGATGCCATAGAGAGAGGGGAATATTTACAAAAAGTTTGGAATGATTTTCCTTTTGAGAATAGGGGAAATTCACAAATCCATGAACCATATGATTACCCCATGGAGCTCAATGCAATAAAGAGAATTACTATAGATTCAACAGCCTCAATTTTCCCTACTCCCACTCAAGCCATCCGAGAAGACGCACTATTAGAAATTATAGAAGAATAGGGCCTCGATCAGATAGAAGTTATAGTGGGTGCTACTGATATAGTAGAACACCAGATACGAGGTCCAAAAAGTTCTCAACCTCAGATAGAGGTGGTGCCCAGTACTTCACAACTAGCTCACATCGGGCTCGATATAGACAAAGGGAAGAAAGTAGTTGTAGTATCATCCCAAGAGCTCACTATTTCAAAAAAACAAGTCGAAGCTCCTATTTATGATCAATTGTTGGCTTTAACTAGTGTGAAAAAGTTGGCCCCCAAGGCTATCCCCACCTCACTAAAAATTAATGACAAAGAAATACCAATTCCATCTACAACACAAATGAAAGCTAGTGGTTTTGGAGAAATCCTAAGGGATCATAGGGTAGAAAAACAAGAGGTTGTGGCTACCCCTCAAACAAATAAGCCTAAGATGGCTCTAACCTCAAATAAAGTCACTTTAAAAAGGGTTGAAGAAGAAATGATTTTCAATGTAGCCAATTAAAAGGAACTACAGATGATAGCCAAAACGGATGACATGGTAGAAAGTTCTATTACAGAGGTATATAAAGATACGCCCAGGTCATATATAGTAGAAATATCCATACCTAATCCACAGGAACCTATGGTTCTCACCATTGATGATCAAACGGGCAAGGTCTCCATGTGGGAAAAAGAAGTTGACATGGTCAGAATGAACAAAGACATGACTACACAAACTTTAGACCCTCTGCATCAAACGAATAATGAATTGAGAATTCAATTGGAAACTAGTGACAAGAAAAAGGTAGAGATGCAAGCCTTAATTAATAGTCTAAAAGAAGAGTTGGCACAGAAAACCACCCCATCAGTACAACCCTCCTTTGGTGGTGAAAATAACCAACTATGCAGACTATTTATCTAAAATAAAAAAAGAAATATCATTTAAAATTCAAGACAAGATCAAGGGGATCATTGAGATGTTTAGGCATATTGGGGTGATCCAGGTTACCGCTCAAGAAATTGAAAGCTTGATATATCATAAAGAAGAAGACCTAGAGGCCATTCACCCTACTCTCAACTTAATGGTAGAATATTTTGAGGAGATGCAGAGCAAAGAAGTAATATTGAATGATGGTACCGAGGTAAAAAATAATATTGAATTCATGAAAGTAGCCATGTTCGGGGTAAACAAAGAAAGATGGCGTAATGATGCTATAGATATGTTCACTCTATTGGATGACATAAAAGAGAAGCTGGAAGATATTGGGTTGTCTTTGGAAGAGTTCTTAGAAACTACCAGTATAGAAGATCTCCTCAAAAATAAAGTAGAAGAGTTTGATTGTGAACCAAATGATGAATAAGAAATGGCTAGACAGGCCATATTTTTGGTAAATACTGTGGACTCACTAATCATCCAGTATGAAAAGAGTAAGGGTTATATCAACATGCAAAAAAATAGGATCCTCCAGGAAATGAATATGTTGAGATTTTCTATGACTTTTAACATTGATGTCTAGAGGCTAATTGAAAAAAAATCAAATGGTTGTAGTAGGGCAAGAAAGATAAAAAAATAAAATTATGCAGTTTACAGTTGGAAATGGATTCATATCTAGAAGAAGAAATAAAAACCACTCAAGGGGGAAAAAATTCAAAAGTAGAAAGCCAATCAGAGAGCAAAGGAGAAAAAAAATAAGATGTTTCAGGCATTGAGATCATTAGTTGAACAAGTCAAGACTTAAAGAGTTAAAGATAAGTGTACAATATGAATAGAAGAGAATAATGAAATACAATTGTACCAGTTTTGAATATTAAACCAAATTGTGATAAGTGTAAGGCCAATATCAAGCTAATAATAACTGAATCAAGAACCAAAAACTATAAAAGAAAGCATCCAGGTTCAGAATCAACATCAAGCATTAGAGAAAGCATTTTTGCTAAGAGGTATACTTGAGTGCCCTGAGAGTTGTGCTATTGTATTCCCTTTGTGTCTTTTTCTATTCATCCCTCATTCTTCCCTTTTTTGTGCAGGTTTTGGTACAATTGTGCTCGACAAGTTGAGGATATTCCCAATATTTTTGAGCCTGAAAATCAAAGATTTTTGCTGTTACCAAATTGGTGCAGGTAAAGTTGATGAAGTCTTGTCACATTATTTGAACAAAGACTTCTAATTGTATTAAGAGTATTTTAACATATTTTATTGGTATTTTTCCCACTCTGCATGTAATTCATTTGGAAAAATTAATACAATTTTGGGGTTCAGTTCTACCATTTTTTCTATAGTTCTATGTGTTTCCTCATAGTAGATTACATTATTTGAATGTGTTATGATATTTTCACTCATTGGTTAACTTTTAGATTCACTACGATATTTGACTAAGTCTAATAGTGCCAATTTTTCTCTTCCTCATTCTTTCTATTAATTTTTTAAAGCATTGGTAAAATTTCTATAATAACCCAATGAATCTAGGCACTGATCTACATAAGGCATAATAATTATTGTTATATTTTCTTGGTAATTTTATATATAATTAGCATATAACTAAAATTTGGAGTGCTTAAACTTGTAAAATTTGAAGTTTATCATTGGGGTTTCCTTACCCATTCTAGTTATTTTCTTTAGCAATATATATTTTATTAGAATAAAGAGGCAGGTTGACCAGATATTGTAATAGCTCGTTGGTTTTAAATATTTTCTTGTAGCATGATAGCTCAACCCTATGGATGCAATAAATTGTTCCAACATGAAATTTTTTGTATATAAGCTTCAATTTTTGTCCTAATAATTCTCAATTGAAAGCATAGTAGGAATTAAAAGCCCTAATTAGGAGTGTCTAATCTACTATAGCCATCTTTCTTCCCAAGTAATTTTTTTGGTTTATGCCTATCCAAGGCATGCTCTCAATTGTGCTAGAAAAAATAGCAAGGCCAAGTATGAAGGGTACCAGAAGGTCCCTTATTTTGTAATTTACAACTATGTGAGTTGCTCATGTATTCTTTCACACAAAAACCTAGCCCAATCAAAGAAAAGAGGGTTATTTGACTAGTCAGAGTGAGATTCATCATAATAATAGGGATTGGAGATGGTGTATACCATATCAATATAATAGTCATAGACTTATTTATCTATGGGCAGCCCAAACATGATGGCCAACATGGATAACATGTCTAGGAATTTAAATATAAAAATAGAAATTGGAGTTCCAAAGAGGTCATTACTAGGTGTAGAGGGAAATAGCTACTGGTCTAGACAAATTTTGAAATAATAGCCCCAATATTTGTGCTTTTTGAGGTCATAGTACCTTTTTTTTTCTTCAATAGTAAAGGGTTTTGGGGGTGTCCTAGGCTTGAATCCTAAGGAAAATGCATCAGTAAAGAGGTCAACTATGAGATACAATAATACCTGACCTTTGTAGTTCTAGAATATCCTTAGTTGAGGATTATAAAATTGAATGATCACTAATACTAACTCAGGGTAAGGATGTGCAGGCTTATAAATGTAAGAAGATAAAAAAATGGTATGCAAACAAACTTGGGCTACTAGGTGACATCCCTTGTGCTCATTGCTCGATGGCTACCCAAATATTTTTTTTCTTAGATCGTAGGATGACCTCTATGTCCCTAATTTTTCAAGTGTGATCTTGTAGTATTTTCTTCCCCTTTTGAGACTTTTGGGAACTTGTTTGCCGAGAAGAAGCTTTGATGTTACCAACCATCACTACAAAATTTAAATTACAGACCCCTTTGCTTGTTTTTTGGCTTAGTCATCATTGTAAAGTGTGACATAATTCTTGCTTGAAACACTTCTTGAGAATAGGAATTCTCTTACTTAGAAACTTTATGGAAGGATTTCTTTGTATGGTACTTCTTTAAAATAGTGTGAAACTGGTCATTAGCATAGTAATTGTAGTAATTGGTGCATGCTTATACTTTCTTTACAAATTAGACTTTTGTGTTTCTTGGAAATATGCGAAAGATTTGTGCATCCTTCATATTATGGTGGTTGTGCTTATTTAGAATTTTGTCATGCAAAATTTTAAAAATTGACATCGGCTAGCTTCTTGCTTTAGCCAATGGGATTTTAGCTTTTCAAAACTATTATGTCTTGTTTATTTTTTATTTTTCTACGTACGTATGTTACAAAGGTGGTGGTACTTTAAAAAAAGAGCTTTAAATGTAGGTCATTTACCTATATTGATAAAATTTGGTCGTTGGCATCCAACAACTCATATGCATTACATTCATGTTTGGTGGTGATGCGGTAAGGCCTAGACCAATAAGAATTAAATATCTAGTATTTTCCCAATTTTTTTTCTTCATCCCATTTGAGCATGAGGTTGCCAAATCGATAGTCTTAAAATATAGTATTTTTGTCATACCATCACTTTATTTTGGCTTGATTATTTGGGAAGTTATCATAGGCCTTATCTCTCCATTCTTCTAAGAGTAGAAGCTCTACCATTCATACCTCTATATCTTCAACATATGGAAATTCTCTACGATCTATTAATTTTATAGCAAGAAGTCCTAGGTGTAGGGGAAGGGTGGCCTCTTTTCCATATACCAAATAATACGATGAAGATTTTAGTACCTTCTTCATTATTATCTAATGTTCCTGGAGAGACTAGTCAAGTAGTAGATGCTAAGTCTTCTTATTTTTAGAATTATTCTTTTGATGATCTTCAACAGGTTCTTGTTTGTGGATTTAGCCAAATTATTTTCCTATAGATAGGATTTTGAGAATGATTTTAATTAGACGTCATATTTACTTGAAAAAATAATGATTTTGGCCCCTATGAAGGTGGATCTATTATCTATTACCAATGTGTTTGGGATGTCAAACCACGTGATCAACTTTTTGAAGAACTCAATTACTGTGTCCTGGTTTACAAATTTTGTTACCACTACTTCTACCCATCTGGTGAAGTAGTCTATTGCTATTAAGATGTACATATGCCTTATCAATGAATTTGAGTTTATAACTCCAATGAAATATAATCCACACTACTAAAAATATTTTTCTACAATAATTGGTTGTAGAGTAAGTGCAATATTTTTATTCGTTTCAACAAACTATTGATATTTGTCATAGGATTTGGCTACTCTAAAAGCATCTACAAAAATGGTAGGCCAATAATATCTAGCTTGAATAATTTTAGTAATAGCAGTCTACCTTGAAAAATTCCCTCCAAATAAGCCTAAGTGAAACTCATTCAATAATCTTTGAACTTGTTTTGATTTTATGCAACAAAGTACCCCATTAAAATTATTTTTGAATAGACATTTTGATAAAAAGGACATATTTCAAAGCCTATAATATGTATCTATACCTTTGTGAAGCATTTAATTATATTGGGCACTTGCCTATTTGGAATTAATTTATCAATTTGTCAACCCAACTCACTTCTTTCATGATTAAATAATTTTTGAAGTTTGCTTTGATGTTATCTTCTATGCACCTATTGTATTATTGTTCTGATGTAGTGGCTAGCTATTGACATAAGGCTCTTCCTTTTACCATATTAGTAGGGTGTATAATGTCATAATATTGTATTTTAGTGACCCATCTAGCTCTCTTTTCTCCCAATTCTTCCTGAAGAATAAAATTTTTAACATTTGAGTGAACCACATAGACTATGGTTCTACTTTGAGATACATAATGTTTGATTTTTTTGAGTGAAATCATGATGGCAAAGACTTGTTTTTATATTAATTTTTAGTTCTTTTGATAATCATGTAATATCTACATTAAGAAATATAGCATGTGTTCTTCTTAGTTGTCATCCTTTTGGGTTAGCACCATAGCATAGCTATCTTCAAAACCATATATATATAGAATGAAGTCTCAACTAAAGTTTGGGTTGATCAAGATTGAAGCTTGCATTATAGCTTACTTGATCTTCTCAAATATCCTTTTACTTTATGGGGTCCATTCAAATACTACATTCTTTTTTAAGAGATCTATCATAAGTTTGACTATTTGTGTGAAGTTGAAAATAAAATTTCAAATAAAGTTAATCTACCTAAAGAATGAATGTAAATCCTTATTTTTGTGGGGTGGTAGGGCCATAATAGCTTGAATTATTTCTATATTAATAACTAATCCTTTCTTAGAGATAATGTGTCCTAGTAGCTTTCCTTCATGCATGGAAAATATGGACTTCTTAGGGTTCAAAAATATTCTAAACTCTTGATAATTTTAAAAAACCATTTCTAAGTGGTTTGCATGCTTTTGTTTATCATGAGAATCATGTCATCTAGGTAGATCTAGATTATTTTATTGACCAATTCACCACTCTAAAAGGTTGCTTTGGTATTAGACAAACTAAATGGCATCTTATAATACAAAAATGTTCCCCATTTGGTATTAAATATCATGTTGGTCTTCATATTTTACCCATATTTGATTATACGCTAAAAATATATCGAGGACTGAAAACCTCTCTACTCGTACTATAGTTTGTAAGATTTAATCAATCTGTGAGAAAGGGTATTTATCTTTCAATGATTCCTTATTTAAATTTCAAAATTCTACACAAAGGTGTTAGCTTTTGAGGATATATTTTGTGGGAGAGATCTATCACAGGTCCTAATAAGATGTAAAAAATATGAAAGTAATTATGTAGTATGACTAAAATATACTATAAATATAAAGTGGTAAAAATACAATGTATTATGGAGGTAATGATCACTCCATTAGTACAAGTTAAATAACTACATTGTACTCCATATAGGAGTTCTACCACTATCTACTATAGTATAATTGATATGCTTGATATGTATATTGCTCTTCTAATCTATCACTATGAGGTCCTTTATATAGGAAGAGAGATTACTTGGCCAACACTCTACCTAGTTGTACAAGGAGACACCTTGCACATTGACACTTGTGAATTTATTACATTGTTTGAATTAAGTAACTAACTTCCCCCTAAAGTAATTTCTTACTCTAACAATGTACCAAAGGTGGTACATTTGCATGACCCAAATAATGTAATATGCTCTAACTATAACACCCTCTTGTATTACATTATTTGGGTATCGTAGGTTTCAGTCGTCAATATGGATCTTTGTCTTCATATGTTCTTCAACTTGATCAAGTCCTTTATTTTCTTATTTAATTCACATTGCATTGTGTGCATCCTTGAATTGGTTCTTCTTCTTCTTATTATTCCTCTTTATTGGAGTCGAAACTTTCATGGGTAGATATACTATCATATGATTCTTGCAAGAGTGTTTTTATTTCCTCTTGTCCTTGTCATCATTCTCTGTGTCTTGTATAGAATTTTTTTAACATACACTTAGAGCATCATGATAATATTTTGAGTTAGTAAAACTTGAAGTACTGATACTGCATGAGGATTGAAATATCTTTGCTAGGGATGATTCATCCATTTCTATATTTAGTTTAAGTAATTCTATCAATCCTCTTTGTTCCACATTTTCATATTTATAGCATTTGAATGTAAGTAGTGCCATGTATAGTATACTTCCATATTCTAAAGGAATTTGAATATCATTCCTTACATTATCAATTAATTCAGTGATTTGAGCATCTAGATAATGTTCCATCATTTCAAATATATATTTTAAAGCTTCACTATGAATCCTTTTTGAAGTAGGATCTAATTTTCCTTTAGACTTTATAAGTGAGTTCTTGATTCCATTTTTTATAAAACTTACTCTTTCCTTTCTAATAGTGTTTTTCATATCATTGTTTGTTGTATTACTTGAGGTAGACATCCTTATAGCCCCCTAGATTAGAGAATAAAGTGCTTTGATAGAGCTTGTATCTTATGAGATAGAATATTCTAAGTGGTCTACCTTATAACTCCCTAGTTTAAAGATCTGAATTTATAAAATCCTTGTAGAAACTTATGACTCCCAAATGGATTGAGTACTTGATAAACTTTGAAGAATGCTATTATTAACAAGTTTTGTAGAATACCTTGTGAATACCTAGTATTTTTGGATGTGCTATATGAGTGACGAAGTGCTTTTTGAGAATAGTAGTTCAATTTTGGGTTGATTTTGTAAAGTTTTGTAAATACTAAAATCAAATTTTATTACACATTATTACTCCTATTGAACTTAAGCACTTTAGAATTTGATGAGGTTCTAATGGTTGGATTTATTTTATCCTTTTAATGTGTTTTTTAAATTAGTATACTAATTTATTTCCAACTCTTGATATTCCTTAATGAACCTCATTTTATAGCCTTTGATATTTTATTTTTAATTTTTCTAAATTCTAATAATTTATATGGTGTAGTATTCCTTGTAACTCCCTAATTTGGAATATTAGAAAACAATAATATTTGTAATAGTGGATATTTAATTTTCAAGTTGAAATCCTTATTCCTCCTATTTTAATATTTGAAAATATAAATGTTCTTGAAATAAGATTGCTTAATAGATTACTAGTTCTAAGTGAATGATTTGTAATAGTAAATATAATGTACCCTTATAACTCCAATATATCTTTTGTTTATAGCAAGCAATAAATAATATGACATTTTACCTTAATAGCTCTCCTGAATTACCTTACCTTGATGCTATGATATGGTGGATTTAAAGCCTTATGGAATGGATAGTCAATACCTTCTTTGACCGGTGTTGGTTACTCTCTTGAGTAGTGCCTCTCTTCTCTATAAATGACGATGATTTTTTTTTTTGAATTTACATGGTGGAATCGATAACCGCCACGAATCCGAGTAGGCTGTCCAACTTTTTATGGCTACCACAATATTCTACGCTATCTACCCCGAAATCCGCCACACATATATTCGCACAGTCCACCCCTATAACCACCATGCCACAATAATTTTAAACCTTTTATGCCACTGAAAGCACTAGGAAAGGGATAAGCGTTTAGTCCGACGAGGCCCAAGATTTCAACCTTGGACCTCCGCCACCCTTATGGGGTGTAAATGATGATGATATCTACTTGGTATTATGACAAATATCTTCTACAAATATGATATTGATGTTGTTGGTCTATGAGTGGAATGTTGGTGTTGCTATTTTATGATGAATTTCCTCCACGAATGGGATGTTGGAGTTGCTGGTCTATGATAGTTTCTTAAATTCAGGCTTATACCTTCGAATGGTGTACAAGATTGAATTGGTTCTTCTTATTCTTCTTTATTGGAATCAGTACTTTCATGGGTAGATGTGTTATCACCTTATTATTTCAAGAGTATTTTTTCTTTCCTCTTGTCCTTGTCATTATTCTGTGTGTCTTGTATAAAAGTTTTTGAACTTATACTTAGAGCATCATAATAATATTTTGAGTTAGTAGAACTTGAAGTACTAATACTACATGAGGATTGAAATATATTTTCTAGGGATGATTCATCTATTTTTGTATTTTTTTTAAGTAATTATCTCAATCCTCTTTGTTCCACATTTTCATATTTATAGCCCTCCTGAATTACCTTACCTTGATGCTATGAGGTGGTGGATTTAAAACCTTCTAGAATGGGTAGTCAATACCTTCTTTGACCGACGCTGGTTACTCCCTTGAGTAGTGCCTCTCTTCTCCATAAACGTTGCTAATATTTGCCTGGTATTATGACAAATGTCTTTTACAAATGGGACATTGATGTTGTTGGTCTATGAATGGAATTCTGGTGTTTCTATTTTATGATGAATTTACTCCATGAATGGGATGTCGGTGTTACTGGTCTATGATAGTTTCTTAAATTCAGGCTTATACCTTTGAATGGTGCATAGGCTCAAATTGGTTCTTCTTCTTCTTCTTTATTGGAGTCAGTAATTTCATGGGTAGATGTGTTATCATATGATTCTTGCAAGAGTATTTTTTCTTTCCTATTGTCCTTGTCATCATTCTCTGTATCTTGTATAAATTTTTTTGAACATACACTTAGAGCATCATGATAATATTTTTGAGTTAGTAGAACTTGAAGTACTAATACTGCATGAATATTGAAATATATTTTCTAGGGATGATTCATCTATTTCTATATTTAGTTTAAGTAATTCTCTCAATCCTCTTGTTGTGGCCATTCCACAACTAGCCCCAAAATTGGGAACCCACATTTTTATTTTTTAGTTTTTGGATGTTAGGAAAAATTTTGGTTTAGGTTGCAGTATATATTCCAAGGTTTGGGTGTGGATTATTGTCTCAATTTAGTTTCTTTTAAGTTGTCTAGTGTATTGATTAGCTTCTTTCTTATTTTTATTTGTTTGGTTAATTTTAATGTTTTGAATTAAACAAATTCAAACATTTGAAATTAATTAAATCAAATTTAAAATTAATAAATAAATAATAATCATGAAAATAAAATAAAAATAAAACAAACAAAAAAGAGAAAGAAATAAAATAATATATATCAAAATAAAACCATCCATGTGTTTTTTTTAGAAAGTTAATTTAATTTCATTAATGGTTTTGTTTTGGGAAAGTTTAATTTAATTTTATCTTTAGTTTTGTTTTAATTAAATTTTATTAATAGTTTTATTGCAGGTTACTATTTAAAAAAAGGGAAAAGAAAATAAAAAAGCGACAACACTCAAGAAGAGAATTGTCATGTATCATGCGAATGCAAAAGAAAATGTTGGAAAGTCAAAAGTTGGAAAAAGAAACAAATTGCCAAATGTTGGAAATTTTAAGAAGAAAATAAAACGTTGGAAAGCCAAGAGTTGGAAAAAGAAATGAGACAATGTTGGAAATTTTTAAAAACCCATTCAAACTCATAAAAAAGGGTTGGAAATTTTTTGAAAGAAGCTGGAAACACTGGTTGTAAAACAGAATATTTTTTTAATGCAAATATTTTGGAAACTTGCACTTTGTTAGCAAGATGGGAGGAGCTTTTTTTTGCATGTTTGAGCTAATGGTTTATATTTTCTTCCATGTTTTCTTGGCTTATAGATAGTATTAAATGCATTTTAATGGTTGCATTATTGAAGGCTTAGAAGCACAAATTTTATTTTTGTTCCTTAGAAGATTGCACCTAATTTATTTCGAACCATGTGTATGCAGATTCAAATAAATTTGGTTACATGTAAAAAGTCTCACATCTCTGGTTTTGCAGAAAAGTGTAGCATTAAACTGAGATTAGTTTGCTTTTAAAATTTCCAAATTTTATTTTTTATTTTTTATTTTTTGTTCTAACCTTCTCTTTTTGCAGTTTTTTTCTAAAAGTCAGAAAATAAATTAAAAATCGAAAAAAATTAAAATTTCAAAAATAAATGCATGGGTGTGAAGAATGAGCTTCAATATTTCATTCAAATTTTTTTTTATCCCATTCTGAAGTCATTTCAAATTTATAAAAAATATTTAAAGTTGCTATTTTATACAGATTTTTATAATTTCAAAATTTCACATTTTTTATATTTTGAAGGCAAATCGATTTTTTAAGCTTTGCATTTTTATTCGTAAGCAATAAATGAACTTCCCTTTATGAAAATTGTAATTTCATTAAAGGGGGGTAATTTATATGGCATTCCATAGGCCACTCTTTTTAGAGCAATAAATTACCTTTTCTTTATGAAAATTCTGATTTTATTAAAGAGACGTAATTTATTATTATATCAAAGGCTATTGTTTTAAAATCATTAAATTATTTCTTCTTTATGAAAATTATGATTTCATTAAAGAGGGATAATTTATAATGACATTTTAAGGCCATTATTTTAAAACAATAAATTGACGTCTCTTTATAAAAATTAATTTCATCAAAGAGGGGTAATTTATTTATTATATTAAAGGCTATTGGTATTTTCATGTTCAAAGCAACATCAAGTGAACCTTTTCATCATTTAAGTTTCTATATTTTAATCTTCTATTTCATTGTTCAAAGCAAGCTTTAAGAAATATAAAACGTGTCTAAAATCGGCTTAATCAAAGCAAGATAAAATCTGCCCAAAATACTCCAAGATAAAAGGAACTAAGGCTTTACATCGTGGTCATATGAGGGCCAATCACATTTTATTTTTATTTTAAGTTTCATGAATAGTTACTAGCATAGCAAGATAAAATAAACCAACACAAGCCCCTTGTTAATAGTTACTTGTGAAGAACACAAGCTTATACTGAGAGGGGGGTGAACAGTATAAGACCACTTTTTACTTTTCTTTCCCAATCAATATTATGCAATGTATAGATAGCAATATCAACAACAGTAATCAAAGCAATGCACAAAACACCATACACAATAGAGACACCACAATTTACGTGGTTCACCCAATGTGGGCTACTCCACGGAGAAAATATTTTACTAAAATTTTCTCAATCAATCTCTTGGGAATCCTTCCCTATTACAATGTTTATGGACCTCTATCCAAAGGAGATATCAATCCCCTAAATCAAGTTCATGGATCTCTATCCATAGGAGAACTCCTCCTCTGCTCTGGCTGGTGATCCTCTAGAAGACTACTACCTCCACTACACTGGCTTGTGGATCTCTCTCCACTGAAGACTCTTGTCCCCACTCAGAAGACCTATCTTCACTACCCTGGCTGATGGATCTCTATCCACTGGAGACTACTATCCTCTCTGCTCTGTCACCTCCAAAGCTCTATCTCAAATCTGCTCAATAGGTCCACTCAGAACCTACTCAAATCTGCTCAATAGGTCCACTCAGAACCTGCTCAAATATGCTCAATAGGTCCACTCAGAACCTGCTCAAATCTGCTCAATAGGTCCACTCAGAACCTGCTCAAATATCTCAATAGGTCCACTCAACTACCTCATCTATACTCAACAAGTCCACTCAAGAACTTGCTCAAACTACTCAACAAGTCCACTCAGAACTTTCTCAAACCTACTCAACAAGCTCACTCAAAACTTGTCCAAATATGCTCAACAAGTCCACTCAGAACTTGCTCAATCTGCTCAACAAGTCCACTCAGAACTTGCTCAAATATACTCAACAAGTCCACTCAGAACTTTCTCAAATATACTCAACAAGTCCACTCAAAACTTGCTCAATATGCTCAACAAGTCCACTTAGAACTTGTCCAAATATGCTCAACAAGTCCACTCAGAACTTGTCCAAATATACTCAATAAGCTCACACAGAACTTAACCAATCTCATAGAAACATAAAGTGAATTGTTAGAGACCCAATATGTTTCAACTCAATGCTCAAACACTTTCTCAACTCAAATCAGAATATAGGATAGTTTGTTTTATGGAACTTGAACAAACACTTCACACACCCACTTGACTAGGCTCAACCAACTCTACTCAACCAATCACTCAAGAAACAACCCTTTCTCACAAACCCTAGTCCAAGCATATAAACATCAACTCAAAATGTTTCCAACAATGCTTAACAACAAATCTCACATAACAATGATACTCATGTTCTTTTCAAACCCTAGTTCAAGTTCTTTGCATAACAACTCTCTTCAACAACAATGCTTATAAATCAATATTCACATAACAATGATACTCATGTTATTTTGCAAAACCCTAACTCAAGTTCTTCACACAACCAATGGCTTCAACAACAATGCTAATAAAACAAGGTTTTGACAACAACTCTTTATTCCAGAAAACCTTGAAGCATTAACTCAAACACTCTCAAAAAGGAAACCCTAATCAAATCCTTTTCACTCCAAACTTTATTTTCCAGAAAGTCAATCAATCAACTCAACTATGGAAGAATGTGCTCATACCTTTTTCTTGATGATGAAGGGATCTCATAAATCTGCCACACTCACAATCACTTCTTTGCCAATCTCAAAGAAAGGTTAGAAGATAATAATTTTCTCAATGAATCACAATACAAAATGATATCAAACAAAATA
This sequence comes from Wollemia nobilis, assembly GCA_028583015.1. Lineage (NCBI taxonomy): Eukaryota > Viridiplantae > Streptophyta > Pinopsida > Araucariales > Araucariaceae > Wollemia > Wollemia nobilis. The sequence continues at coordinate 91,137 of JAQPPZ010016473.1, forward strand.
CACCTTATCACTCCAACTTTAAAATAATATCCAACATCTTCATAATAATCTCTTTGGCAAAAATCCCTTTACAAATAAAATCAACACTCTTAAAGTCTTACTCCTCCAATATGCAAATATAATAATTAAGACTTTATTTAAAAATAAAATCAAACTCCTTATAACTCCAAACTTTATTAAAAATAATTTCCAACAAACACCAATTTTCAACTAGCAACCCTTTCAACTATTTCCAACTAGCAACCCTTTTAACTCCCAACTTTAGGCAATATTAAAAATAATAAAAATTTAATTACCTTGCCTTTGGAGGGATTCGAACCCTCAACGCAGCCCATGACCAATGCCTTTGCCGTGGCTCCAACCGTCGCTCGAGCTAAGCGCTCGCTTGGGGAGTGGAGAGCACAACGTGCTCAATGAACCTCCCTCTCTCTACCAAATAAAAATGTGCATCATTCCTTGGTGCTTCCAACACAATGCAAACACTACCACTGCATTTTGAATGTAGGCCACTCGATGCCTCAATATTTTAGCCAATGCCTCCTCGCCACTAGGCCACGTTGCCCAGCTGGCTCTCAAAATTTTGGTGCTTTCGATTTGTTCTCAATCGTTGTCACACAAAATATGAATTTGTTATCTTTTCTCATGAGCTCCTCTTCATTCAATTCACATACAAAATAATGTTCGAAGCAAGGATAATTAAAATACCTTTAAGGCATGGTATATATATAGCCTTTCATCCTTTATGCAAACACGTCGGTGCTCCTCCAATCTTATTCGACATCGACATTCAAATTAATTTATAAGTGATTTAAATTTATTTAAATTTAAATGTTATAAATTAATTTAATAAAACCTTTGGTTTTATTAGGGCCTTCTCTTATTGCACAACTTGGTATTAATGATATTTATTTATAAAATTTAAATTCCTTTTGAATTTAAATATTTTATAAAATAAATATTAGGCCTCCTTTTAACTTTGCAATAAGCCTCCTTAGGTTTTTATGAAACACCTTTTAAACTAAGCTTCCATATAAAATTAAAATATTATGGAGCCCTTTTGCCTTTAACTTCTGCACTGATTCTCTTGACCTTTGGTGTTATTTGAAGCTTCTTCCTGGATATCAAATGACAACCTTGACAACTTTGTTTCTTGACGAAGTCCTTGACATTAATGATGACTTCATCTGGTGACATCAATGACAACTTTGACTTAGGGACTCAAAATGTCCAACAATCTCCCCCTTTGTCATTGATGGCAACCCAAAACCTTTTTACCAAAAACTTGACTTCTTCTTCTGTGTTGCTCCCCCTAGGACATTGCTCCCCCTGGCTCAATGCTTTCTCAAATATCAAATCTCTCCCCCTTACTCAAATCTCTCCCCCTTTGACATCAATGGCAAAGGGTCACCTTTGGGGCTCGGGGCTAAGAATGAGCCTCTTAGCTTAGCCCCTCCCCCACCTCCTTTTGAGGTGGTTAATTCTGGGGTGGGAGTATTTCTACTCCTAGAAAGCATTGTTCTTTACCTTTATCCTCTTTTCTTCTTATCTAAATTTTTTGATTCCTTTGACTATTTCTATCCATGTCCATGTTCCTGTCCATGTCTACATTCCTATTCCTATTCCTGTTCTTGTTCATATCCATGTTCCTGTTCCTATTCTGTTCCTGTTCATATCCATGTTCCTATTCCTGTTCATACCTATTTCTGGAATGTCTGCTCTACACCACTTTGTTGTGTGACCATCATTATTGCACTTATAACACTTAATGTTATTATTCCTTGGAGGTGCAAATGTCTTAGGATATCTCCTAGTGAAGCCATATCCTCTTCTATCATGAACTCTACAATTCATTGCCTTGTGACCAAACTGATTACATGAGTAGCAATACCCATGGAAAAGTTGTATGTTCCCATATTCCTGTCTTTCATGTGTCCTGCACTGTGAAGCCATGTGCCCAAACCTGTGACATGAGAAGCATCTTCCATTGAAGTTTCCTTGTCTTGACCTCATTGGTCTCTTAGTCTCTCTTGACCTATTCTGATTGTTGTTCCATATGTATCTTCTTTGTGCATTGTTCCTATTTTTGTTGAACTCTCTATTGTCCAACTCATCCTCAGATGTCTCACTATATTTTACACTATCTTTTTTTGAAGTATCTTCATCTGAAGTTTCTTCTCCTCCAAAACTTGAAGTTGACTCTCCTTCCCATTTATTTTGAACCTGTTCAAATCCAAGACCTATTTTGCTTGATGTAGGCTTTTGTATCTTGATGAACTTATCCAAGTTCTTTGAGCTATTTTTAAACCCTTTCATCTTGACCTTGGAGTCTTCTAAATCTTCTCTTAGTAGTGCCACTTCTTGTGCTAACTTCTCACATTCCAAGATCTTTGCTTCTAACTTATCTTTGAACCTCTTTGCCTTAGCCTTTGATTTTTCTAAATCCTCTATGAGCAATCTTCTCTCTTCATCACATTCTTGAAACTGAATTTCAAGTTTAGAGTGTTGCTTCCTTACCTTCTTTACCATGTCAAGAGCATAGATAAGTTCTCCCTTGAGATCATAACCATTATTTTCTGAGTATTCCTCTATTTGTTTGCCTTTGTCCTCATCTTTATTTTCTATTGGCTTGTCTTCTATAGGATCACTTTCTTCTTCTTCTAATGCCATTAGAAGATTTTCATCTAGTCTTTCAAGTGCATCTTCATATTCATCATCACTGAAACTATAACCATTCCTTGTACAATCATCTTCAAGATGTCCGAAGTTACCACATCTAAAACACTTGAGAATTACTGGAGTCCTTTTCTTAACTTGCTCTTTTTCTTCAATCATAAACAAGACTTCATCTCTATCATTGTCTGAAAAACTAGCATCACTATCACTTGAGTACTTACTTGCCTTATCCGCATAGTAGCTCCTCTTTTGCCTTTGGAAGAACTTCTTTCCTTGTCTGTTTTGTCCATCCTTGCTTTTCTTTTGATGCCTGTATCTTTCTGAATCCCTGTACCTGTGATCCTATTTTTCTTCACCATTGTTGTTCTTAGGTTCTTGACAATCTGTTGCAAAATGTCCATACTTTCCACAATTGAAACACTTAACAGATCTTAGATCTCTGGATCTTCTAGAATCTTTATCTCTTTTACTATAATTAGCTTCCTCATCACTAGATGACTCATTGCTTGATTCTGACTTCTTACCCTTTGTCTTATTGATTGCTTTGAATGTTGCTTCCTTCTGGGGAATAGGATCTTTTGTTCTTATCTCAAAATTTGTGAGCATACCAAGAAATTTATCTCTTGTCAAAGTATCACCATCCATTGATACTTCTATAGCAGAAACCTGTTCACTGAATATTTTTGGAAGAGTTCTTAAGACTTTATCACAAACATCTGATTCATCAATCTTCATTCCAAGTCCTTGCATATCATTAACAACCTCATCAATTCGAATTAGATAAGCACTAATATTTTCCTCTTCATTCATTCTTAATGCTTCAAGTTGTCCTTTGAGATTTTGCATCTTTGCTTTCTTGACACTTTTATCTCCTTCATATATATTTTGCAATTTATCCCACATCTCTTTTGCAGTTTTACAATGCATAACTTTCATAGAATATGTTCTATGCAAACCTCTCACAAGTGCATTCATTGCTTTTGAATTATAGTGTTGTAGAAGCTTACCTTCCTTATCTGTAGGAGGATTGATTAAGGGATCGTATCCAAATTCCATTGATTCCCAAATTTCATTGCCAAGTGCCATCAGGTAGATCTTCATCATCATACTCCAATACATATAGTCACTTCCATCAAATATCTAGTGCTGAATTATTTGAGGACACCTCCTTAGGATCCATTGTGTTCTTGTTAGCTTTTCCTTCAAGTTGTTAAACTCTTCTGAAGGAACCCGCTCTGATACCAATTGAAGAACACAAGCTTATACTGAGAGGGGGGTGAACAATATAAGACCACTTTTTAACTTTTCTTTCCCAATCAATATTATGCAATGTATAGATAGCAATATCAACAATAGTAATCAAAGCAATGCACAAAACACCATACACAATAGAGACACCACAATTTACGTGGTTCACCCAATGTGGGCTACTCCACGGAGAAAATATTTTACTAAAATTTTCTCAATCAATCTCTTGGGAATCCTTCCCTATTACAATGTTTATGGACCTCTATCCAAAGGAGATATCAATCCCCTAAATCAAGTTCATGGATCTCTATCCATAGGAGAACTCCTTCTCCTCTACTCTAGCTGGTGATCCTCTAGAAGACTACTACCTCCACTACACTAGCTTGTGGATCTCTCTCCACTGAAGACTCTTATCCCCACTCAGAAGACCTATCTTCACTACCCTGGCTGATGGATCTCTATCCACTAGAGACTACTATCCTCTCTACTCTATCACCTCCAAATCTCTATCTCAAATATTCTCAATAGGTCCACTCAAAACCTACTCAATAGGTCCACTCAAAACCTACTCAAATCTACTCAATAGATCCACTCATTCTCAATAGGTCCACTCAGAACCTGCTCAAATCTACTCAATAGGTCCACTCAGAACTTGCTCAAAACTGCTCAATAGGTCCACTCAGAACCTGCTCAAAACTACTCAACAAGTCCACTCAGAACTTCTCAAATCTACTCAACAAGCTCACTCAAAACTTGTCCAAACCTACTCAACAAGCTCACTCAAAACTTGCTCCAAATGCTCAACAAGCTCTCAGAACTTATCCAAATATACTCAACAAGTCCACTCAGAACTTGCTCAAAATCTGCTCAACAAGTCCACTCAGAACTTGCTCCAAATCTGCTCAACAAGTCCACTCAGAACTTGTCTCAATATGCTCAACAAGTCCACTCAGAACTTGTCCAAATATGCTCAATAAGCTCACACAGAACTTAACCAATCTCATAGAAACATAAAGTGAATTGTTAGAGACCCAATATGTTTCAACTCAATGCTCAAACACTTTCTCAACTCAAATCAGAATATAGGATAGTTTATTTTATGGAACTTGAACAAACACTTCACACATCCACTTGACTAGGCTCAACCAACTCTACTCAACCAATCACTTAATGAAACAACCCTTTCTCACAAACCCTAGTCCAAGCATATAAACATCAACTCAAAATATTTCCAACAATGCTTAACAACAAATCTCACATAACAATGATACTCATGTTCTTTTCAAACCCTAGTTCAAGTTCTTTGCATAACAACTCTCTTCAACAACAATGCTTATAAATCAATCTTCACATAACAATGATACTCATGTTATTTTGCAAAACCCTAACTCAAGTTCTTCACACAACCAATGGCTTCAACAACAATGCTTATAAAACAAGGTTTTAACAACAACTCTTTATTCCAGAAAACCTTGAAGCATTAACTCAAACACTCTAAAAAAGGAAACCCTAATCAAATCCTTTTCACTCCAAACTTTGTTTTCCAGAAAGTCAATCAATCAACTCAACTATGGAAGAATGTGCTCATACATTTTTCTTGATGATGAAGGGATCTCATAAATCTGCCACACTCACAATCACTTCTTTGCCAATCTCAAAGAAAGGTTAGAAGATAATAATTTTCTCAATGAATCACAATACAAAATGATATCAAACAAAATACACCTTATCACTCCAACTTTAAAATAATATCCAACATCTTCATAATAATCTCTTTGGAAAAAATCCCTTTACAAATAAAATCAACACTCTTAAAGTCTTACTCCTCCAATATGCAAATATAATAATTAAGACTTTATTTAAAAATAAAATCAAACTCCTTATAACTCCAAACTTTATTAAAAATAATTTCTCAAAACCCCAATTTTCAACTAGCAACCCTTTCAACTATTTCCAACTAGCAACCCTTTTAACTCCCAACTTTAGGCAATATTAAAAATAATCAAAATTTAATTACCTTGCCTTTGGAGGGATTCGAACCCTCAATGCAGCCCATGACCAATGCCTTTGCCGTGGCTCCAACCATCGCTCGAGCTAAGCGCTCGCTTGGGGAGTGGAGAGCACAACGTGCTCAATGAACCTCCCTCTCTCTTCCAAATAAAAAATGTGCCATTCCTTGGTGCTTCCAACACAATGCAAACACTACCGCTATGTTTTGAATGCAGGCCACTCGGTGCCTCAACATTTTAGCCAATGCCTCCTCGCCACTAGGCCACGCTGCCCAGCTGGCTCTCAAAATTTTGGTGCTTTCGATTTGTTCTCAATCGTTGTCACACAAAATATGAATTTGTTGTCTTTTCTCACGAGCTCCTCTTCATTCAATTCGCATACAAAATAACGTTCGAAGCAAGGATAATTAAAATGCCTTTAAGGCATGGTATATATATAGCCTTTCATCCTTTATGCAAACACGTCGGCGCTCCTCCAATATTATTCGACGTCGGCGTTCGAATTAATTTATAAGTGATTTAAATTTATTTAAATTTAAATGTTATAAATTAATTTAATAAAACCTTTGGTTTTATTAGGGCCTTCTCTTATTGCACAACTTGGTATTAATGATATTTATTTATAAAATTTAAATTCCTTTTGAATTTAAATATTTTATAAAATAAATATTAGGCCTCCTTTTAACTTTGCAATAAGCCTCCTTAGGTTTTTATGAAACACCTTTTAAACTAAGCTTCCATATAAAATTAAAATATTATGGAGCCCTTTTGCCTTTAACTTCTGCACTGATTCTCTTGACCTTTGGTGTTATTTGAAGCTTCTTCCTGGATATCAAATGACAACCTTGACAACTTTATTTCTTGACAAAGTCCTTGACATTAATGATGACTTCATCTGGTGACATCAATGACAACTTTGACTTAGGGACTCAAAATGTCCAACAATTTGTAAACCACTAAGATATTCCTAGCACTCATTTAATATATTTTTACAATATTACTAATACACATTTGCAATTCTTATAGAGCGTAACCTTGGAGAAGTTGTATTTGTTTTTAACTTCTTTGCAAGAGAGGTTTTTTTTATAAAAATCCTAAGGGTGAGTGTGGTTTTACAATTGGGAAAAATTACCACTCAAAACCTCTTTGTTCCACACTTTCATCTTTATAGCATTTGAATGTAAGTAGTACCATGTATAGTATACTTACATATTCTAAAAGAATTTGAATATTATTCTTTACATTATCAATTGGTTCAATGAGTTGAGCATGTAGATAATATTCCATCATTTCAAATATATCTTTTAAAGCTTCACTATGTATCCTTTTTGAAGTAGGATCTAAGTTTCCTTCAGACTTTATAATTATGTTCTTGATTCCACTTTTTATAACACTTAATATTTCCTTTCTAATAGTGTTTTTCATATCATTGTTTGTTGTATTACTTAAGGTAGACATCCCTAAAATCCCTAGATTAAAGTATAAAGTGCTTTGATAAAGCTTGTATCTTATGAGATAGAATCTTCTAAATGGTCTACCTTATAACTCCCTAGTTTAGAGATGTGAATTAATAAAATACTTGTAGAAACTTATGACTACCAAATGGATTGAGTACTTGATAAACTTTAAAAAATATTATTATTATCAAGTTTTGTAGAATGCATTTTGACTCCCTAGTATTTTTGGATATGTTATATGAGTTATGAAGTGCTTTTTGAGAATAGTAATTAAATTTTGGGTTGATTTTGTAAAGTTTTCTAAATACTAAAATCAACTTTTGTTACACTTTATTACTCTTATTGAACTTAAGCACTTTTTAATTTGATGAGGTTCTAATAGTTGGATTTATTTTATCCCTTTAATGTGTTTTTGAGAAAAGTATACCATTTAATTTTCAAATCTTGACATTCCTTAACAAATCTCCTTTTATAGCCTTTTATATTTGATTTTTAATGTTTCTAAATTCCAATAATTTATTTGGTGTAGTATTCCTTATAACTCCCTAACTAGGAATATTAGAAAACAATAATTTTTGCAATAATGGATATTTAATTTTCAAGTTGAAATCCTTATTCCTCCTACTTCATTAGTTGTAAATATAAATGTTCTTGAAATCATCTTGCTTAATATATTACTAATGCTAAGTGAATAATTTGCAATAGTAAATATAATGTACCCTTATAACTCCCAAATATCTTTAGTTTATAGCAAGAAATAAATAATATGATATTTTACCCTAATAACCCTTATGAATTACCTTAACTTGATGCTATGAGGTGGTAAATTTGAAATCTTTTTGAATGGGTAGTCAATACCTTGTTTGACTAGCATTAGTTACTCCCTTGAGGAGTGCCTCTCTTCTTCATAAATGACACTCATATTTGCTTGGTCTTATGATGAATATCTTTTACAAAATGGGACATTGATGTTGTTGGTTTGTGAATGGGATGCTGGTGTTACTGGTTTATGATGAATTTCCTCCACGAATGGGACATTGGTGTTGCTGGTCTATGATAGTTTCTTAAATGTAAGCTTACACCTTCAAATGGTGCACAAGCTTGAATTGGTTCATCTTCTTCTTTATTGGAGTCAGTACTTTCATGGGTAGATGTGCTATCACCTAATTCTTGCAAGAGTATTTTTTCTTTCCTCTTGTCCTTATCATCATTCTCTATGTCTTGTATAGAAGTTTTTGAACATACACTTAGAGCATCATGATAAGATTTTGAGTTAGTAGAACTTGAAGTATTAATACTGCATGAGGATTAAAATATCTTTGCTAGGGATGATTCATCTATTCTTGTCTTTAGTTTAAGTAATTCTATCAATCCTATTTGTTACATATTTTAATCTTTATAGCATTTGAATGTAAGTAGTGCCAGCTATAGTATGCTTCCATATTCTAAATAAATTTTAATATCATTATTTACATTATCAATTGCTTCAGTAATTTGAGCATGTAGATAATTTTCCATAATTTTAAATCTATATTTTAAAGCTTTTTATACATCCTTTTGAAGTAGCATCTAAGTTTCCTTCGGACTTTATAAGTGAGTTCTTGATTCCACTTTTTATGATACTTGCTTTTATCTTTCTAATAGTGTTGTTCATATCATTGTTTGTTGTATTAATTGAGGTAGACATACCTATAGCCCCTTGGATTAGAGTATAAAGTGTTTTGATAGAGCCTGGATATTATGATATAGAATAGCCCCCTGGATTAGAGTATATAGTGCTTTGATAGAGCCTGCATCTTATGAGATAGAATATTCTAAGTGGTCTACCTTATAACTCCCTAGTTTAAGAGATGTGAATTAATAAAATCCTTGTAGAAACTTATGACTCCCAAATGGATTGAGTACTTGATAAACTTTGATGAATGCTATTATTATCAAGTTTTGTAGAATACCTTATGACTCCCTAGTGTTTTGGATATGCTATATGAGTGATGAAGTGCTTTTTAAGAATAGTAGTTCAATTTTATTTTTTTATAAAGTTTTATAAATACTAAAATCAAATTTTGTTACATCTTATTTTATTTGGTAAGTTACATCAAATTTTTATATCATGTTCTTGGATTTTAGAAACCCAATTGGCTCTCTTATCTCCAAGTTCACCCTGGAAAATGAAAATTTGGATATCCAGATGAAAAACATAAAGAACTATTTTACTCTATGAAATAAAATACCAAAACTTCTTCAGAGACTTCATTACTGCATACACTTTCTTCTCAATGAAGTTATAATTTTCCTCATGTGGTTGAATAATTTAGCTTAAAAATACAATTGGTCGCTCATTTCCATCTTCTCCCTTCTTATGTGAGAAAAAATACGTAAATATCTTGTTCACCAATAGCATAAAGAATAAAATCCTTCGAATAGGCAGGGTTTACCAAAATGGGAGCCTAAGAAATCCTCTCCTTGATTTCCATGAATGCTCACTTCCTTTGTTCAGTCCATTTGAACTCAACATCTTTCTTCAAGAGTTCAGTCATTGTTTTCACAACTTGGACAAAATTTGTAATAAACTTCTAGATGAAATCAATCTTACCAAAAAATAACTACAAACCCTTCTTGTTAGCTAGCAGTGGAAGCTTCAAAAGAGCCTCAACTCTATATGGATCAACAACTAAACCTTTTTTAATATTACATGGCCCAGGATATTTCCTTCCTTCACCATGAATATAGAATTCTTCAAGTTAATGGATATCCCAAACTCTTGATATTTTTCAAACACTTGTCTTAAATGCAAGTTGTGCTCCTCCTTGTTATGAGAGAAAATAGTCATATCATCCAAATAAATAATAATTACTTGATTTAATAACTCACCAAAAGCCACATCCATCACTATTTAAAAAGTTACTCCAACATTCAGGAGACCAAAAGGCATTCACTGATAAGCAAATGTACCCAATTTTGTGGTGAATGCCATTTTGTATTGGTCTTCATCCTTGACTCATATCTGATTGTATCCAGAGAATCCATATAATAGAGAAAATATTTGAGCTCCTGCAACTATGTGAAGAATCCGATCAATATGTGGCAAAGGATAATGATCCCTCAGAGAATCCTGATTTAAATATTGAAAATCAACACACAGGAAAATATCTCCATTATTTTTCCATACAAAGATAAAATTAGCCACCCAAGTAGAATGTTTGATTGGGTAAATAATTTTAGCTTCCAGTATTTTAATAGTTAAAATTTCATCAGAACTTCAATTTTGGGATTGATTGGTCTTTGTTTCTACCTAAATGGTTTCACTCCTTGTATTTTGATAGTATGTTGGATCACATTCTTGTTGTAACCTTTGAGGTCTTGATAATTCCAGGTGACAATATCTAGAAATTCATGTCATAGCTCCTTGATTTGATCAAGTTCTTCTAGAGTGCAATTAGTTCTAGCCTTAATTGACTTTTTAGGTTCCAACTACAACTCAGTGTACTCCTCATCTACTTTGATATTATGTTTTTTAGGTCTATCATTCTTATCAAAGATATTTTGAGTGAAATCAATGCTTTTGAATATGATTATTTCTTAACTAGATCAATCCCTTAGATTATTCTCCATAAAGTGTTCTTCCTTCCATATTACTCACTTATTTTATCAAGAAGTTCATAATCTGCTCATAACTTTTGAACACTTGCCAATAAATATTCTTATCAGGAATTGAATTCATGTAAACCAACCTCACAATCTTGGGTTTTGGCATCATGTGTTCAACTAGATAAAATTTTACACCAAGGGATGCCAAAATATATGTGTTTATTTTGTTACCATGAAATCACTTGAATATTTAATTTTGTGTAGGATTCAAATAGGTCCCAAAATTTATTGTGGTATACCTTTAAATAGTATTGTTTGGAGATACACTTGTTAGTCACTTGATTATAAATTATATCAAAATATCCAAAAATTTGGAGTTGCTTGATCTCAAACTTCTCTGCTTTCTTCAAGCCTAATAACAATGCTTCATATTCGATAGCATTATTGGTATAGCTCCATGTCATTTGATATGAATATGTCTTCTATATGCTAAATGGAGAGATGATAACTATTCTAGCTCCTACACCATTTTTGCATCTTGCATCATCAAAGAAGAGTTTCCACAACTGATCTAAGATAGGATCTTCGTCATCGGCTACCCTCACTTCCACCTTTTTGGGATTGGTAATGGCATATAAATGAATATTAGTTTCAATCATTGCATTAAAATAATTCATTTAAAATTCATATTCTATACAAATATCATCCATATTTTCTTCCATTATGTTCAATTCTTCTAGTTATTCAGTCATCATATTGATAGAATCCATGGACTTTTCTTCTTCTTCAATCCTCTCTACATGAAATGTGGAAGGATTCTCATTTTAGATTTTAGATTCTTTTTCATTTGAAAGGGAATTTTGGGTGAGAGTAATCCAATGAGATAGCCTCCCAATTTTGTAATAAATTCTCTTGAGAGGTACATGTTGAAATATGGCTCTAGATCAACCATAACCACCTCTTGGAACACAATGATCTGAGGCATCTTATGTAGCACAATCATAATATCATTAATAACATGTACTATTCTCATAGAGGTTCCATCCAACTACAAAAATCTTGGGCTACTTCTAATGTACTCCATGATTGTAACTTCACAAACCACCTTCAGAATGACAGTCATTACAACAATAGAGTCAATCATGCAGTTATGCACAATCCAACCCTCCATCCTAAGAGATAAATAAAATGACAATGGTCTATTCTTTCTCATAGATGAATTTGTAAGAATTTGAGTGAACACAGTCTGAGTGGTATTCTTATTTTTATATTTAAATATTATTACAACAAATCAACATGTCCAAGCAATTGCAATGCATCATAGAGACTAACATTGGTAGGAATTTTATCTAATTCTTCAGCAATGTTGTATGTGGATGAACTTGTCTCCCTTCCTTCATTAGAAACCTCATACTTGCTCTAGTATTTTTGCATGGTTTCTACCCTCTAACGCTTGTTCAAAGATAGGTATTTGAGGTGTTCCTTCACTTGTTCCTACATCTTAGCTTGCACTTGTGAAGGTGATACCTTCATTTGAGAGATTCTTTCCTTCACTTGTGTGGGCAAGAGATATATTAAAAGAATATGTTATTTCAACTTAGATGCCAAGCTAGGTTCCTTTGCTTGTTCTTATATTTTTTTCATTATGCACCTTTGGCTCAACAAGTACCTTCAATGGTTACATCATTTTTGGTTCCACTATAACTGACTTTTTTCCAGATCTAGTGAAAAATGAAACTTGATCTATGGAAGGGCCCATAAAATTATGATCGACTTCCCTAATCATGTTGATATGACCACCAGAAGAGTTGTCTGCAAATTTCTACACATATTTTAGATGAACCATGCAAGTTTCTTCACCATGTGAATCTTGTAAGTAGAACACCAGTACATTTTGTCTAATGGGCTAGCCTCTTCATTTGTCAACATAGTTGCATTATTTTCAAGTATCTTATTGGTCAAAGCTGCTTGCTCTTTGGTGATCGATGGAGGTTAAAAACTCCTAGGCTAGAAATCTCTTTTAGCTTACATTTTCTTAATGGAAGTGATCTTATTTATCATCTCTCTCATTCTTGAGTTCATTGATTGCATCTCTCGCAATAACTTCTCTTGAGGATCTGGATTTGAGGATGCTGGAGGAGCTGGTAATGGAAGTGGTAATGGAAAATATGGTAGTGTTGGGAATGGAACTAGAGCGGGTAGTTGTAGAATAAGATTAGGTAGTTTTGGGATAGAAATTGTTGGGATTTAATATGAACTATAATTCCATGAAGGGATCGGATACATGGAGGGTATTGGTAAATATTGAGATGTGTTGGAATATAAATGTTGTGGGAGATCAGGAAATATAGGCATTGTCATATTTGGTAGGAGCTTACCAATAGTAATTAAATCGACTTCAGATCTCTATTATTGGGAGTACAAGACCATAAATGTATCAACATCAAAATGATGTATGGCCATGCTAATGTCAAAATTGATGGCTCGAAGATAGTAAAATATAGCTTGCTCGAGAGTCAGCTGAAGACCATTGAGGACTCACTATCAATTTTGAGTGAACCTAACATTGAATTCAATTATTTCCTCCTATGGATACCTCTAAATGTTAGTAAATTGGTGCAACAGAGAAAAATGATCCACTTGCTCATAGAGTTTTCAATTGATATAGAAGTTTAAACTCATAGAGTTTTTAGCAGAATGTTCCCCCCCCTTTTACATCAAGTTCTCTAGTTTTTATAGAGGATTTTGCCTCCATATTTTAATGTTCATTAAATAAAATACTCGCCAATCAAAAACTGAACAACAATAATTTTCTCCTTGGCAACAACAACAAACCAATCCATTGGTACATTGGGAAGCAACAAATAATTTTAGCACATGGTATATCGGGAATTAGCGAGGATCATCGACCAAATTTCAATCTCCATGATGGTGCTTAAAAAATGTACATCCATTATAATGAACGAATCCTTAAAAATGAATGAAATCATACTAGGGTCAAGGGCAAAGTGAACAAAATTTAATCTTGGTAATCCTTCATCAATAATTTTGGATATATTAATTTCTTTGCCCCATGAATTAAATTCATCAATATTTGATTTTTTCTAAAAATGATCTGCATTGAAAGCACCCTTGAAAAGAATTTTGCTTGGAGGAAATGGTAAAGATGAATTTCACCAAACCATTGGGGTAAAATAGAATTTCATTGAAAATATGGGCAAAAATGGGATTTCAATGAGAAGCTCACCTCAAAGAGATTTCACTGACTTTCACTTATTTTCATTTGAATTTGTGCTTGAACATGCCAAAAATAGGCTTTTCGTTGTCAAAAATAAAACTCACCTGAAAACTGATTATGTTCCAAATGCTACCGAAAAAGGGGTTTTCGTTGGGATCTTAGCTCTTTCTCTTGAGAAGGGATTTCACCAAGAAATAGGTTGAAAATAAATTTCACTGTGAACTGGGGTGAAATTGTCAAAAAATGCTTTCCCTAGTGAAACTTCTAGTAGATGATTTCATTGGTGAAACTATCAGTAGGTGATTTCACTGGTGAAACTACCAACAAAGTATTTTTCTAGCAAAACTAGTTTTATACTTAGGCAAAATTTTAGCAAAAATTTGAATGTGGCAAAAATGCCAATAATAGTATTGTGGGAGAAAATGATGATTCAAAATTAAATATCAATTTATTAGGATATTGATGTCATACTCTTGTATTTTAGTGACCCATCTAGCTCTCTTTTTTCCCAATTCTTCTTGAAGAATAAAATTTCTAACATTTGATTGAACTACATAAACTATGGTTCTACTTTGAGACACGTAGTGTTTGAGTTTTTTGAGTGAATTCATGATGGAAAAGACTTTTTTTTCTATGAATTTGTAGTTCTTTTGATAATCATGTAATATCTAGATTAAGAAAGATATTATGTGTTCTCCTTAGTTGTTATCCTTTTGGGTTAGCACCGTAGCATAGCTATCTTCAAATCTATATACATATAAAATGAAGTTTCAACTAAAGTCTGGGATGATCAATATTGAAGCTTGAATTATAGCTTGCTTGATCTTCTCAAATACCCTTTTGCTTTGTGGAATCCATTCAAATAATGTATTCCTTTTTAAGAGCTCTGTCATAGGTTTGACTATTTGTGTGAAGTTGAAAATAAATTTCAAATAAAGTTAATCTACCTAAATAATGAATGTAAATCCTTCTTGTTGAGGGGGAGTGGTAGGGCCATAATAGTTTGAATTCTTTCTAGATCAATAATTAATCATTTCTTAGAGACAACATGTCCTAGTAGCTTTCCTTCATGCATGTAAAATATATACTTCTTGGTGTTCAATGATATTCTAAACTCTTAACAATTTTAAAAATCCATTTCTAAGTGGTTTGCATGCTTTTGTTTATTATGAGAGAAAAATATCATGTCATCTAGGTAGATCTAGATAATTTTATTGAACAATTCACCAAAAACAAAGTCCATTACTCTTTAAAATATTTCTTTTGCATTAGATAAACTAAATGGCATCCTCTAATATGCAAATTTTCCTCGTTTGTTAGTAAAGGTTGTCTTATGCTGGTCTTCATATTTTATCCATATTTTATTATACCCTAAAAATCCACCAAGGTGTGAAAACATCTCTACCCATGCTATAGTTTGCAAGATTTTATCAATATGTGACAGAGGATATTATTTTTTCAATTATGCCTTGTTTAAATTTCAAAAATTTACACAGATATCTTCATTCTTCTTCCTTACTAGCACTAAATTTTCCATCCACATAGGGCATTTGATTGGATATATGATATTGGGATTCAATAGCTTGAGGAGGTCTTGCTTTATTATTGCTTTTGTATTGCCCAAATTTTTTGCACCCTTACCTTCAGGCTAAAGGATTCATGCCTGAAAGGAGGATGCGAGAAGGATGGGACAATACCTCGAACGGAGAGGCCCTTTGAAGGTCGTGCCTCTTGGGGGAGGGGTATAAGGGTGAATTTTTGATGGATGGTGGGGTTCACCAGGAAACTTTGAGTGGCAGTTTCCACGCCTAGATTGATAATGGGTTTGATGTGTTCATTTTATGTTCAATCATTCAGATTCCTAGGTTGGACAAAATGAATCTAAGCTATTCTATATGAAATTTCTAGTTTATATGAAGACAACAAACATAAATGAATCCTAAATACAAAAAATATCTAAAATGGAGAAGAGTGCACCTGATTTTTGATGTCTGATGAAGATTTTGAAGCTTGTAGGAGTCTAGATTATCCCGAATATGATAGGATCATCTATAATTATACAGAATCATCCAGATCATAGGAGATCGTCTGATATAAGCCAAGATCGTCAGCGACCTGATGAATTCATCAGACGAATTCATCAGAAACCTGCAATCATGAAAATAGATACCAAAAACCAAAAATACAATTGCAAGAATTATACAAAATGATAGAAATAAGAATATAAATGCTTAAAGGATAAATCCAGATATCAAATCAAATAGGATGCAATATTTTAATAATTTATTTTGAATTTTATCATGCAAATATGCTAAATGAGGTGAACTCCAAGATGCAAAACAGAAGTGAATTAATCTAATGCATAATTAAATAAGAAAAAGAGATAGAGAATGCAATCTCAGGGCTCTGACTTCCCTCAATATGAACTGTAGTCAAAATCATCTTCAATTGTACGAGATCGTCGCCGATCTTGACACGATTGTCCAAAATTGTGGTTTAATCGCCTGTGACAATCCGATCTTCCTCTGACTGAAACACAGTGAGATCCTGCAATAAAACTTGAAAACACAAGTGCAAATGATGGGGGATAGGATGTTCTAACACAACAAAAACTAAAGTTGCAAGGAAATGATCAGCCAGGGGGATAAACTAGAAAAATCCCAAGTTTATATAGGATTAGGGGGAGGTTAGGAGGTTGGGGATCATCCCAATCTGGGATATCTCCAACGTAGGAATATCCAACCGTGCAGACATGCTTCTACCCGAGTTGGAGAGGTTGTTGAAATAGAAGCTAATTATGAAAATTTGATTTTGGGATGAAATTGTCTAGACGTTTTGTTCCAGACGAATTCATCCGATTTGGGATGATATTATCATATTGACGACAATATCGTCCAACGGTCAAAACAACTTCTAAAAATGGCATGAAAAATGAGGTGAGCATTTAACGGGCGGTTTCGAGGTTAAAATTCAATTTTTTTTATCTTTTACTGATGGTTTAACTACGTCAATTTTAGGGTGCTACATTTTACCCCCTCTTTAGCATATTTATCGAAGAAAATGTGTTAAAGACGAGTTCTTTATGCTTTATGAGAAAGCAAAAATTTATTCCATTTTTTTAGACGATGATTCTAGGTCAAATCGTACAACTGTTTTCTATGGTGCCCCCTTCGATTTTTTACCCAAATCGAATGTTTGAGGTAAAAGTGCGGAAAAGCAAAAATTAAAAAATGTTTTTTTTAAATAAAAATAAGAAAAATAGGGTAAAAACCTAATTCATTTTTACTATTCACTTTCGTTGTTTCAGATCTCTACAGGAGAAATGGTGGAAACGACACACATATCAACAGAGGTCTGACGCGGGTTGCGGGTAAGGATCTAAAACTAGTGTACTATGTTTTTAGCTTGATTTGTTTAATTTTTTACTTGAATTTTAATTGTTTTTGGGCATCACAATCGTTTTTAGGCTGTTGACGACGTCGGGATGAAAATGTCCCTATATCACCAATTTTGTCTAAGGATGAAATTAGACAAATAGAAGCGATCCCATACAATAAGGGGCGATCCCCAAATTGAAGAATCAGAGACGATTTTGTCATATTAAGGACGATTTTGTCTAGATTTGGTATGATATCGTCCAATAATGGGCGATATCATTTTTTTTATGAGATGAAATTGATTTTAATTGATTTTAATGATTATGGATTAATGATTTTTTTTGTTTTATTATTTATTTTGCAAAGGGGATTTCTAAAGATTCAAGAGTGGAAATACGAGGGTCTCAGGGATGACTTAGTCATGCTCGATCAGGCTGAGTGAGATAGACTAGCAGATGTTAGACTACAGCATGTGGTAGAGTTGCCACAAATTCCTATAGAAATAGGGCTACTGACAACCCTAGCAGAGATATGGTATCCGAAGTCGTCTTGCTTTCGGCTACCGATAGGAGAGATGACTCCCACTCTAGAGGATGTATGGAGGATCTTGAGGATCATCATACATGGGTGGTTCATGACTCCTTCGGCCAATCAGGGCCATGCCATCATGAGATTGTATAGTGACCCAAGATTCACCTTGGAGAAGGGCGGAGTGAACATCAAGGCTTTGAGGTAGATGCCTGGGGCATATCAGTTGACTCATGTTTTGGTAAGGGTGGTGGGTGGCCTTCTTCTTTGCCACCAGAGCAGATTTAGGTTACCGTGGCTCCTCTCATATGTGGTCTACAACATGAGAGACCATGGATACAGGTTTTCTTGGGGTAGCTTTGTATTATTCCACTTGTATAGGATCCTTTATGAGGTCGTATACAAGGGAGGTCGATGTATGGTGCTGAAATCATTGCTACAGGTTTGGTGTTGGGAGAACATTAGGGTGCAGAGGCTGGTAGGTCTTCCACTGATAAGATTTGAAAGGGAGAGACCCCAAGTTTTCTATTGGTGGCTCCAGAGAGGGTCATAGTGGTGGATAGATCTTTCGATGTCCTAGAGGTTGCTAGACGACCTCACCCTAGATCAGATCACCTAGAGACCATGGAGAGAAAATCCAGGATGGATAGAGGATAGACAGGAGTTGGCTCACATTAGATGAGTCATCTGGTTGAGGACAGAGTGAGGAGAGGTAGAGCTCCACTGCTATGATCGAGTTTTGAGGTAGTTTGATCTACAACAGGGGATCCCTTCTCTTAGGGATTATGAGTACTCCCGGACTGTGTGGGATAATACCACATTGAGTGGGGCTCCATACATGCAATGGTTCTAGAGTCAGGATGCTAATGATGCCCCCATTTAGTTAGTGGATGGGGATGATGTAGGGGTAGCATATGGGTATGATGCCTAGTATGCAGGCATCCGCCCTCCTCAAATGATGAGGGCATAGGGCCTGATGCACGCTATAGTGCAATGGATGGAGAGGTGATGCCAAGCTACCATCGATGCAGTGAGGGGTCATGGAGGGAGGGATCAGTGATGGCCTCCTTAGGAGAGATGCCGGAGAGTACCACAGGATTTGAAGAGACAGTAGCAGCTAGAGAGGAGGGAGAGACTCCATTCTCAATAGAGGAATAGGCCACCATCACTTGATAAGGGCAAGGATGTCGAGGTGGGGGAGAGCAGCGAGATGGTAGCTCTCCAGGCAAAGAATGCCCACCTACGATCTTAGGTGTAGACTCTTGAGGATGAGGTGACACAGCTCAGGGCTCAGAGCAGAGGGGTGAGAATGCTGGAGCTGGCATGGGTTGTTGTGTAGATCATATTCTACCAAGGGTTGTACTATCATGTGGTTCTATATGAGCAAAGGATATTGCTTCCAGCCAACATTGTGAAGCCAATCAAGATGGGGTCATTGAGGACATCATCACGATCGATGTCGAGGACCCATGATACAGCATGAACTTCGATGGGACCACCTCCTCCACCTCAGGGTAGGAGAGGAGATGAGGCTCAGAGCTCGAAGGCTTCTCGAGACTAGCTACTCATTGTACATAGACCATATATTTTTGAGAGGATCGAGTATGCCAGGGTATAGATTGTGGCATACCAATCCGTTTTGATATGATGTAGACTTCTTGATATATATATATATATATATACATATATATATATATACATATACATATATATATATATATATATATATATATATATATATATATATATGTATATGTTCTTTTTGTGATATGACTTGTGCATATGTTTTATGATGCTTTAATATTTTAATGGTTGATTGATTATTCATATAATTATATCGTTGAAAATATTATAATTTTGTCATACTATAAAATTTAAATGAAATAATTTGATGTAAACAAATTGGTTGTTGTGGTATGATTTGATGAAAAATAAAGTGACTTCTAACAATAATTTCAAAGGACATTGTCATTGTTACATGACCATTTCATGGAGTCTCCGCTTACTAGGTCATTAAGCTAATCCCGATATGTGAGAAATATTGCTAAAAGTAAAAGGGTTATTAAGAGACTTTCTTAAGACTTTGTGTTGTGATGATGAAAAATGATGATGGTGATGATTTGTTTTCAGATTTCCATGAAAATATTATGCATGAAATATTAAAAATATGTTTTTTACTAGGCATAAAATTCCTAAGTGTGATAGAAATTTGAAAAATTGCCTAGGAATTAAACCATCGTCGCAAAACTGAATGTTGACATAATGAAATGAAATAGAAAAGTTTTTGTTCTTTTTAAAGCACAATTGTGTAACATAATTATTTAAGCCATATGCTTTTATGGATTAAATAAATGGGAGATAAAATTAAAACGATGGCTTGCACTAGGCATAGAATTTTAGGTATAGACTTATACCATCATCATGAAATCCAAATAAGAAATTGATGTAATAGTTTTATTGCATAGTTGATTTTTGATTTTGAGATAAAAAATATAAAAATGAGGACTTACACTAGGCATAAATTCCAATTTAGGTTTAGGAACTATATCATCATTGCAAAATTCAAAAATATATAAATGTGACTTTATTGCTAGATTTTTGAACATGTTTTGAAAGAAATTTTGGATTTTTTGAAAAAATATATTTAATTGTTTTTATGCTAAGCTAATATTCTCAAGTAAGAAAATCAAATTATTCCAGAAGATTTGCATAAATATTTTAAATTATCTCAAAGAAAAAAATTAGATTTATAAGGAACCCCATGTGCATATGTGAGTTCATTACCGATCTTGATCTATCATAATGATACAAAATCTCTCAAACACAAATGTGTGTGCAATTGTATTGTTCATTTACCAATTTTGAGCTAGATAATTTGATACAAGTAATTTGAATTAAAAAAATGAGTGTTTGTTGACCATGATTTATATGCATGTAACCATACCAGACTACTATGTAATTCGGGTCATCAAGAGCTAGCTGATCCATGAGTAGACATAGGTCTGTACAAAAGAAGTTTGCTAATGTGACAGAAATATCACCATGCTAGGAGTTACCCAAGGCCAAGCGGGTTGGGCACAAACCACCTATTATGGGGCTTACCTCATAGTTTTCGAATAATTGAGAATTCTAGGGATTCAAGATCATTCACCCTTCTTTTCTTTCAAAGGGTAGGGGAAGGGATTTATTGCTTTTTGCTTTTTCTTTTCTTTTTTCTTTTTTTTTTTGTATTTTTGCTTGACACTGAGATAATGCTGAAATATTGCTGAGGTGGTACAAAATGATAATGCTTCTGAATAATTTTCTCTTTTTCTCATGATTTTTCTTGATTTTCTTTTTCTTTCTTTTTCTTTTTCTTCCTATACTAGGGATACTTGCTTGGATTGGCTGTAGAGCAAGGGATTTTTATTCTGGGCAGGGGTGAGCTTGTCCTTTTGTCAATTCTCAAAGATTCTAGACCATGTACATGATAGGATAGTAGGGGAGACTTTTCGCTCAAGAGACCACTTCTACTATGTAGCATCACTTTGAATTTGCAATGAAATCATTTTAATGTGAAAAGGTGTACTTGGTTCAAGTAAATAACAAGATCAGTTCTCTATGCTCAAAACTTTATTTAATTCAACTATGGACTTTGATATAAGAGAGATTAATAATCATACCAAATAAGATCAAGATATTTATTCATGTGAGTGTGAAAGTGAGGGATTCCAAATAAATGCTAATTTATCCAAAATAACTGAAAATATAATTGCAATACTTCAAGAATTGACAGGTGCAAAAATAGAAGATGTTTTTGAGGATTTTGATTTTTTTATATTTTGATTTTAATTTATGAATTAAGATAATACATAATATTACTATTTTTGAAATTTTTATATGAATTACTAAAATAAGACAATATGTATAATATATACAGTGACGAAATTACCAGATTTATGCATAATAGCGCTTAAGATGCATAATGTTCATAGGTTCTTTAAGATCTTTACCATCTAAGGTAGCTAATTTGTATGCTCCCGATCCAAATTTAGTAGTGATAATATATGGCCCAAGCCAGTTAGGCTCAAATTTACCTTTAAGGTCTTTAGTTGCATTAGTATTTTTTTATTTTCTTTTAAGACGAGGTCATCGATCTCAAAGGATCGATGATGAACTTTCTTGAGATATGCTCGTTTGAGCTTGTTCTAGTAGGCACGAAGATGCTCCAAAGCATTAATGCACTTCTCATCTAGGAGTTCCAGCTGACTAAATCTTCTAGCATGATATTCATCTCCTACTTTAGTATCTTGAAGTAGCAGAGCCAAAGAAGGAACTTCTAATTCAAAGGGAAAAATAGCTTCAGTGCCATAAACCAAAACAAAAGGTGAAGTGCCCGTGGGAGTACGAATGCTAGTTCGATAAGCCCACAAAGTAGGATATAATTGAATGTGCCAATCACGGCCAGATTTATTGACCAATCTTTTGAGGATTTTAATTAATGTTTTATTAGATGCTTTTGCTTGGCCATTACCCTGAGGATAATAGGGAGTGGACCAACGATGTTGAATTTTATATTTTTGACATAGTTTCTTTACATATTTATTTTTGAAACAAGTTCCATTATCCGAGATGAGATTTGCAGGAATTCTGAACCTACAAATAATTTGATTAAAAATAAATTTGGAAACTTGAGTTCTAGTGCAAGAAGCTAAGGGCATAGCTTCAACCCACTTTGTAAAATACTCGGTGGCGGTTATGATGAATTTGTGTCCATCAGATGACACGGGATTGATTTTTTCGATGATGTCTAAGCCCCATTTTGAAAAGGGCCAAGGAGATGAAATAGCCTACAGTTCTTGTGCAGGCGCATGGACAAGGTCAGCGTGTTTCTGGCACTTGTCGCAATGGCACACGTAATCATGTGCATCATTCTCCATGGTAGGCCAAAAATATCCTATCCTAAGGAGCTTCTTAGCAATGGCGCTACCACTAAAGTGTCCCCCACAAGATCCATCATGGGCTTCACTCAAAGCTGATCTAGACTCTTCTAGATTCAAACATCTCAGTAGGATACCTTCAAAAGATCTCCTATATAAGGTATTGCCAATTATGATGAAGCGACTTGCTCGTCTACGTAATAACCGGTGTTGGTTTCTATTAAAACCTTCAGGGAAGGTCCCATTTTGAAGAAAATTGAGGATATCAGTGTACCAAAGTTTAGGAGTAGTTTCGTTGATTAGAAACACGTCCAAAGGTTCCAAGCATGATTTAATTGAAGTGGGTTCCTGGAGTCGATGAATAATGATGGTAGCATATTCATCATCTAACTCCAAGGGTAAAAGAGATGCAGCTGCGGCCATGGCGTCAGCCGCACGATTGCTAGTTCTAGGAATAGCTTCCAAGGTAATTTGATCAAATAAAGATATTAATTGTAATACATATGCTTTATATGGGTGCAATTTATCATCTCTAGTCTGATAAACATCATTAATTTGATTTATAACAAGTTGAGAATCATCGAAAACTAATAGATTTTTAATTTTTAGTGCCAGGGCTGCTCGTAATCCAAGGATGAGAGCCTCATATTCAGCAGTGTTATTAGTATAGGCAAACATTAATTTAAAGGATAGAGGTATGAGATGTTTCTATGGAGATATCAAAATAATACCTGCACCAGCCCCACTCATGCATCGGGCTCCGTCAAAGTATAAGGACCATTGCTCTGAATGATCTGCCTCTAGTTTAAGGCATTCGTCAGGAAACTCAATGACGAGGGGATGGGTGGATTCTAAGGGTGCAGCGGCTAATTGATCTGCTATGATTTGACCCTTAACAGACTTTTGTCCTATAAACATGAGTTCAAACTCGCTTAGCGCAAGAACCCACTTTGTTGTGCGACCAGATAAATAAGGTCGACTCATGAGATACCGCAAGGGATCGGATTTAGCAATAACGTATGTTTTCTAATTGAGCATATAATGGCGTAGTTTCTGTGTAGAAAATATGACTTGCTAGACATAACTTCTCTAATGTTGTGTAGCGGGTTTCATAACTAATTAATGTTTTGCTAATGTAATAATTAGCACGCTCTCTTTTCTCATCATCAAGTTGAGCTAACATAGCTCCTAAAGCAAAATCTGAAGCAAAAATATACAAGATAAATGGGCGATCAGGTTTAGGTGGTGAAAGTACAGGTGGGTTAAGAAGATATTGTTTGAGGAGTTCAAATGCTTCCTGACATTCGTCGTCCCAATGGAAAGAGACATCCTTCTTAAGAAGCTTAAGAAAGGGTCTAGTTTTATCCGCCAGCTTATCGATGAAGCGACGGATAGCTTGAAGCTTACCTTGTAGACTCCGTAATTCAGATATATTTGTAGGTGCGGGCATATCAGTGATAGCCGTAATCTTGAGAGGGTCAATTTTGATGCCACGTAAAGAAACTATAACCCCCAATAATTTACATGACTTAACTCCGAATATACATTTGGCTGGATTCAATCGGATAAGATATTCCCTTAACCGATCAAATACTTTTCTCAAGTCATCTAAATGGTCATCTTCTTTAGTAGAACGAGCTATAATGTCATCTACATAATCGTGTAGTATATCATGCATCATATCATGAAAGATATAAGTCATGGCTCGTTGATAGGTTGCACCTGCATTCTTCAACCCGAATGGCATCACTTTCCAATAGAAAGTCCCCCAAGGGGTAATAAAGGTTGTTTTAGCCTGATCTTCAGGAGCTATCCTGATCTGATTATAACCAGAAAATCCATCCATTAAGGATATCATTCCACTCCTAGCAGTAAAATCAATGATCTGATCCATATTGGGAAGGGGAAAATCATCTTTAGGGCATGCAGCATTAATATCTCTAAAGTCTGTACAAACCCTAACCTTAGTAGCTTCTTTCTTAGTTACTTGGAACTACATTCGAGATCCATTCAGCATAATCAATGGCTTGTATAAAAATAACATTCAGGAGTTTTTCTAACTCCCCTTTGACTAGTAAGGCCACTTTAGGATGCATTTTTCTAAGTTTTCTGTTTAACGAGGTTTAGCATCCGGGTGCACTACTAGGTGATGCATAACTACAGAAGGGTCTAATCCTGGCATATCTTCATATGTCCAAGCAAAGACATCTTCATATTCTTTAAGAAATGCAATGTATTTATCCTATTTTTCTTGACTCAATTCTGATCCAATGTTGATTATGTGGGGGTTATCCTCGGTTCCAATGTTAATTTTTATGACATTTTCTACTTCCATGTGTAGATCTCTCTCAAAATTAGGTGGGGTGGGTGAAACGCCCAATTCTTGTAATTCTTCCAAGGTTAGCTTGGATAATTCATCTTGAGGAGTCATGGCCTCAAGCTGGGCTATACTAGGTATAGAGCCATCAAAATAAAATCCATTATGTAATAATTCCTCAATGGAGACATCATGAAAGATATCTCCCTCCAACTCATCGTCGGATTCAGTGATCATCTCAGGATAAGCTATAGATAGCATATTACATGTGAATGTCTTATTTATTAAATGCAAGGCATCGCGTTCATCTAAATAATCTTGGTAACATATAAGTTGGTCATCATCCTCAAATGGGAATGGCTGACCCTTACTAGAAAATAGGCCCACACCACATCGGGCGGGCCACGCTTCTACCTCAAAAGGTTCTTTCATACCATTCTGGAAAGGTCCCAAACCTTTCCCTTTATATCCCAATTTAAGCATTATAGGTTTGGCTTTAATATATTCATTAGTAAAATAACATCGAGCATATCCATCATAATGAGTTTTGATGTTTCTGGGTATTCTACCCCAGTCATATCCCTTATAAATAAAGGCACAACTCTCGACTTGGTAAATACTTCCCATAGGTTGTGGGAGGCCCAAGGTACGAGGAGATGGTGGCAAATTATTTAAAATAAGGGAATCTTGCATAGAAGCATTCGTTTCTTCTGATATAAGAATTTTAGATAGATCGGGTAAGAGTTCGTCAGTAAGAGCATAAGAGGTAGAAGGAACATTCCCTACGTCTTCTGATGTAGAAAATATGACTTTGGTGGATGTAGATGGTGTAGAGGTGTCGATAGATGGGTCTATTATAGGTATGGAAGTTATAGGAGTAGAACAAGAGACATTGGTTGTGGGATTAGGATCTTTCTTAGGTCCTAATGCGGTTTGTTCGAGAAGATGGTTGAGTTATATGTGGAGGTGCAACTGATGGAGAAGAAGTAGATGACTTTGTGGGTGTGAGTTTCACATGTTTAGATGGATAATGAGAATTAGGATGTGTGGATGACAGAGCGAGGGCAAAATTGAACTCCAATAGGTTACGCCAAAGCACACATATCAAAGGGTCTTGGATCACCATGAATGGTAACCAACTGATTCTTAAATTCGAACTTAACACATTGATGTAAGGTTGAGGGAACAACTCGCATCGCATTGATCCAAGGACGACCCAAGAGTATATTGTACGATGCAGGGCAATGTACAATAAACACGATCGTATCCAAGGTTCTTGGACCAACCTGCAATGGAATGGTAATAACTCCACACGTTTCTTGTGTTTCGTCATTGAAAGCTTTTATGATCATATCAGTTCTTTTCATTTCCTCACTTCTAAACCCAAATATTTGGTAGAAGTCAAAAGTGCTAGATATTTAAAGATGAACCATTATCAATCAAAACTCGTTTGATTGCTACATCTCCAATTAAAGCAGTAATATACAAGGGGTTATCTTTATGTAAACTATGTTGAGGTATGTCTCTATCCCGAAAGTCAATACAATCAACTTCACGAGTTATTATAGTATTGGCCATGGCTTCGAGGTTGAATGTCTTGTGGTACCATCATCTGGCTTAATGTGAGCATTAATTCATCTCTATGTGTAGGAGAAGATCTTAAAAGGTCCAAGAGGGAAATTCTAGTTGTAATATTTGATAATTGTTCATTAATATTATAAGGAGGTTTAGGTTGAACATTAGGTGCATGATTCCCTTTATTAGGAACCTTCAAAACAAATGGAGTTGATCCACCATTCTGAATTTGATCTTGTTGATAATTTTGAGCCTGTTGTCTAGTAACAACTCCGATGGTACCCACAATATTATTCTACGGATGATGAATGGGTCTTGGTCTAGCATTTATAGCTAGCTCATTAGAAAGTAATCGGTGAGACGATGGTCTAGTAGTGACTCTTCTTGGAAATGGTTCTTCTGGAACCATATAACTTGTGATAGGGTGAATAGTATCTGATTCATCTTCAGAACTATTCGATTGATTTGATGTGATTTCCATATCACTCTCAGTCTCATATTCTGTATCACTAAGATCAGGTATCTGAATATTATATAGAGGCCTGGTTGTAACCACGGATAAAGTTGTGTCAAATATTTCCAGATCATGAGCAGGTAAATGCCCACTAATAGTTCCTACATATCGGGGAGGAGGAGGGACATTATGATGTTCAATTTGATTAGCCACCTCCTTACCATGTTTTGGTAAGGGATGTTGAAATATGTCTAATGAGTGATTGGCGTTCTGATTCTGGTTTTGTGGGGTGTTCTTTTGAACATTATTAGGAGGATTTTGCTTAGGTTGAAAGGCTTGCACCTCCATCTCATTGTTATCAATCAAGTCCTGTATTTTATGTTTTAATCTTTTACAAGAGTTGGTAGTGTGTCCAGGTCCTCTATGGAAGTCACGGTGTAAATCTGCTACGTATCCGAGTATAGTTGGATCGGGTTCCCGGATATTTGGTAATTGAATCAAACCTCGTTCTAATAATTGTGGTAGAATAGTTGATAAAGGTTGATTTAACCTAGTAAATTCTCGAGGAGGTCTATCAGGAGGTTTCGAGTACAAACTTCTCCGTTGTCTTTGCAGCATTAACATTAGCAATATTTTTGCTATCGGTGACTCCATCACCCACAACTTGTTTATTCTTATATTGATTTTTGGATGTTTTCTCATCGTCTTTCTTTTTAAGCTGGCCTCTCCTAATGAGAGCATCTTCCACTCTTCGGGCTAAGTCTATAGCTTGATCGAAGGTGGTCAAGGTAGCAATTGATAATTCGTAAGATAGTTGCTCTTGCAAATTATTAATAAAGATGTCCAACATCTCCCTATAAGGTAACACAAAGTGCAATTTTCCTATCAATTGTCTCCACCTAGCTAGGAAATCAGCAAAGCATTCATCTTTGTCCTGTTTTAAGTTATACAAATCTTTAATGGTCACATGTCTTTCGATGTAGGCACTAAATTGATGAACAAAAGACTCGACAGTTTCTTTGAAATTCCTCAAAGAATTAGTGGGTAATTGATAATACCACTCTAATGCCATTCCTCCCAAGATTTTTGGGAACATTTTTAGTAATAACAAGTCATCATGTGATATATCATGACATGCTATCCTAAACATACGAAGATGCTCTATGGGATCTTCGGTTCCTTTATATATGGGAAGAACAGGCATAGGAAAATGTTTAGGATACGGTTGTGCTACGACTATAGGATCTAAAGGCTGACTACACATCTCTCGATAGTTGTACGAGGGACGGTAGGGATCTATCTGGTCCATGCGGGAAACTAGCTGTTTCACCATGGTTTCAAGATTACTAGTTTGTCCACCATATTGGTTCGGTGGGACATAGGTATGGGATCTATGAGTGTATGATGGTGTGACATAAGGATTAGATGCTATATTGCTATTATGCAAAGTGTTGGTAGGAAGAGTATTATGAAGGGGATTTGTAATAGTATTATGTTGTACCCTAGATTGTTGGTAATTGGTGTTTGGTTTTGTTTTGGGTTTTTGTTGATTTGAGGTATGTTGATCAAGAGCTTGGTGAAATAGAGCAGTAAATGATGGTTTCTTTTGTGCGGGAATGACCCTAGGCTTGTTAACAGGCACTTTAGATGGTTGGGTAACATGTTGTTGTTGCATGTTCTGGATCACAGCTGCCATATCCAAATTGGATGGTCCAACTTGATCACTCTCTTGATCAATAAAGGACAAGGGATTAGTGTGTGTTTGAAATACTTCTTCTAGAGTTGCTTGAGTGTCACTAATTCGATCCTTGTCCATATGGGCTGCTCTATTAAAAACACCAATATTAGTGTTAATGAACTTCCAGAATTGTTCCATGTTTTCAAAAGTGATAGCTCCTCCCGGAGACATTTTAGGGGATGAGGATCCTTCCTCTCTAACTAGTTTCTTCTTGTTCATTTCCTACAACAAGCTCTTCTTCTTGCTGGTCTAGGGTTCCTTCTTCCGGAACTTGGTCCTCAGGAGGGACATTTTGGTCGATTAATGGTCTTCCTAACCAATCTTCATCTTCTTCGGTTTGTTTTCCATTCCTAAGTCTAGGCATTGTGCTAAACTTAGGTTTTAGCAAATATATATACTTATATATATATATATATATATATATATATATATATATATATATATATATATATATGCGGTAGGGTTGAGAGGTATATATTTTAACTATATACCTACTATAATACTTTAAAAGGAAAATGTTTTGTTTTTGTTTTTTTTGTTTTTTGTTTTGTGTGATTATATTATTATTTTGCGAGAATAAAAATAACAAACAACATGCTAGTTGCAAGAAATAACAATAGTAAAAAGAATGACTTAGTTTTCTATGAATAGTTTATGGATATCATTGATAGGGTCAAGTTCATCAGGAGTCATGAAATGCTCCTCTTCAAATTGGAAGTGGTTTTTCAAGAATTTGACAAAGTGTGCTATGGTAATATGATCTATTTCAGACCCTGACATGTAAAAATAAAGTTCATGGCAATACTCTCGATACAACACAGCTCTAGGAACTCTATTCCATATTTTTCTATCCGTAAGAACGACTTCTTGATCCTCTATACGAGATAGAAATTTATGTACTACAACTACGTTCTCAAGGTATTCCTCAAAGGTGTATAATTCAGAAGACACAAGTGCTCTTTTATCTGCTAACCACCTATGGCAAGCTCTCTGAAGTTCATGATACAAAGTCACCTGATCAGGATCCAGGATTCTATCTAGGACAAACCTCTTAATTTGCCTAAGTTCTACAGATCTGGATTCAATAATACCCAATCTCCTATCAAGTTCGTCCCACAAAGATTGGGCTCTATTTGTTTGAGGTACTCTAAGCACAGAAGTAATCTCTATGGTCGTTAATTGATTTTCAACATTTATGGTGACAACTCGTCTTCTATTATAATCTACCATCTAAGTATGATATGCAAATTTAACGGTTGTCTAATGATTCTAGATGTTCTTAATAATGTGTTTTTTTTTTTGGATTGTTTTCAAAAGGTGTTTTAGTTTCACGTCGGGTTCACCAAAATGTATCGCCCAAATTTTTTGCACCCTTACCTTCAGGCTAAAGGATCCGTGCCCGGAAGGGGGATGCGAGAAGGATGGGACAATACCTCGGACGGAGAGGCCCTTTGAAGGTCGCGCCTCTCGGGGGAGGGGTATAAGGGTGAATTTTTGATGGATGGTGGGGTTCACCGGGAAACTTTGAGTGGCAATTTCCATGCCTAGGTTGAGAATGGGTTTGATGTGTTCATTTTATGTTCAATCATTCAGATTCCTAGGTTGGCCAAAATGAATCTAAGCTATTCTATATGAAATTTCTGGTTTATATGAAGACAACAAACATAAATGAATCCTAAATATAGAAAATATCTAAAATGGAGAAGAGTGCACCTGATTTCTGATGTCTGATGAAGATTCTAAAGCTTGTAGGAGTCCAGATCATCCCGGATATGACAGGATCATCTGTAATTGTACAGAATCATCCAGATCATAGGAGATCATCTGAGATCAGCCAAGATCGTCAGCGACCTGACAAATTGCGAATTCGTTAGAAACCTGCAATCATGAAAATAGACACCAAAAACCAAAAATACAATTGCAAGAATGATACAAAATGATAGAAATAAGAATATAAATGCTTAAATGATAAATCCAGATATCAAATCAAATGGGATGCAATGTTTTAATAATTTATTTTGAATTTTATCATGCAAATATGCTAAATGAGGTGAACTCCAAGATGCGAAACAGAAGTGAATTAATCTAATGCATAATTAAATAAGAAAAAGAGATAGAGAATGCAAACTCAGGGCTCTGATTGCCCCCAATATGAACTATAGTCAAAATCATCTGCAATCGTACGAGATCATCGTCGATCTCGACAGGATCATCCAAAATTATGGTTGAATCGCCTGCGATGATCCGAGCTTCCTCCGGCTGAAACACAGTGAGATCCTGCAATAAAACTTGAAAACACAAGTGCAAATGATGGGGGATAGGATGTTCTAACACAACAAAAACTAAAGTTGCAGGGAAATGATCAGCCGGGGGGATAAACTGGGAAAATCCCAAGTTTATATAGGATTAGGGGGAGGTTAGGAGGTTGGGGATCATCCCAATCTGGGAGATCTCCAACGTAGGAATCTCCAACCATGCAGACATGCTTCTACCCGAGTTGGAGAGGTTGTTGAAATAGAAGCTAATTATGAAAATTTGGTTTTGGGATGAAATCGTCTGGACGTTCTGTTCCAGATGAATTCGTTCGATTTGGGACGATATCGTCAGATCGGCGACGATATCGTCCAACGGTCAAAACAACTTCTAAAAATGGCACAAAAAATGAGGTGAGCGGTTAACGGGCGGTTTCGGGGTTAAAATTCAATTTTTTTATCTTTTACTGATGGTTTAACTGCGCCAATTTTAGGGTGCTACAACTTTTATATTAAGGTTGACCAGCCTTTATTTTTTCCAAAATGATTTGGTGTCGGGCATCAACTCTATAAATTGTTGGATGGCACTTTTTTCATAAATCCAGAGGTCATCATAACTCCATGCTATTATATCTTGATACTACTTGGATAACAATATAAGCTTGTCTATGTCTTCTATTGAACAAAGTATTCTAGCTTTAAGGCTTTTACTTGGTTCTATATCTACTTATTTGAATGCTTGATTTTCTATTTTCTTCCTTTGTCTAAGTGCTCAGTCATTGTTATCAAACAAGCTCTCTAATATGATCAATCCATTAAGTTTATGATTATTTTTTATCTAAATTATTTCTTCTCGATCAACATCTTGTTGTATTTCTTCTTGGTGTGTTGCACAAATAATTTTTCTTAATAAGAAATTGATAATATGTTGATCATGTTCAAACACTTGCCTGAATATTTATTTGTCTAGGATAGAGGGTTTGAATACCATCCCTTTTTATTTTCACCATAGTTGGTAGCAGGTACAAGGTTTTCCTCCTAAGAATCTAGTGCATCAACCAATTCATTATGTTCTCTAGGAATAGCTTTTATATTCAAATCTTGAAAACTTTCCATTAGGTACCACAACCTATTGCAATATTATTTTAAGTAGTGGTGCTTGCTACTAAATTTTTAATAATTTAATTAATTATGAGTTTAAAGTCACTAAGGATGGATAATAATTTAGTTTTTATTTTTTTTGCCTACATCAAACAAAGACATGAAGCTTCATATTTGGTTGTGTTGTTAGTGCAACTCTATATTATTTTGTAAGAAAATTCTTTGATTCCTTTCAAAGGATATATTAATATTATTCTAGCCCTGACACCATTCTTGCACCTAGCTCCATCGAAGTAAATCTTCCAAAGCTCTATTTTTAGGGCTCCTGATTCACCATAAATGGCACCC
This sequence comes from Wollemia nobilis, assembly GCA_028583015.1. Taxonomy (NCBI): domain Eukaryota; kingdom Viridiplantae; phylum Streptophyta; class Pinopsida; order Araucariales; family Araucariaceae; genus Wollemia; species Wollemia nobilis. The sequence goes on from JAQPPZ010016473.1 coordinate 123,959, forward strand.
TTTGTGGCCTCGAATCTATTATGTGGTATGTGTTGATTCTAATTTCAATAATATCATTATAATTTACAAGAGAAAATTCATCTTCTATCTTTAATTCTTCCAAAATATCCTAGAGGGGGTCTATTTCTTTATAGACCACATTAATACATTATCCTTCTATCTTTTCTATATAATATAATATTGGATTATTTGGGTATATTTTAATATTTCTCCTTTTGTGTGGGATTATCATGTGAGAATAGTCCAGGTACATATAACCTTCCAATTTTTTTGCAAACTCTCAAGAAAGACAGAGTCCAAAGTAGGGTTCAAGATCTACTATTACCAATTCCTATATCATAGTGATCTCTAGAGCCCTATGTAATATCATGGGAATATCCTTGATTACTTTGACTATCTTAACATGAGTACCATATAATTGCAATAATTTGAGACATGAATGAGTATATCCCACACCCATAGATTCACATACTAACTTAGGCATAATAGTGGTTGTAGCTTTAGAATAAATCATACAACTATGAAAAATTCATCATTCCATGTGTAAGGATATATAGAAAGGTAGGTACCTATTTTCCTTAGCTTTGACAATCAATAAATATTGATCTAAATTATGCTCTAAGTTTGCTATACCTCCAAAATTACTCATCTTCAATGAAGCTTTGAGAAGGTCAACCTTCCTAGGGATCATCAAAGCATTGTACAAGCTTGCCTTGGAAGTGGTATTCTTTAATTCTTTAACTTTGTTAAATCTTGATGATTTTGGTTGTTTCTTTTCTTTCTTTTTTGGTTCATCAAACTTCTTTTGATATTACTAATAAATTTCTATCCTCTATCATTTAATCATAGAAGGGTATCTTAATTTATTCTAGGTTTGTTCCTGGGACACAAATGATGTCTCCTTTGCTACTTTGTTTTGTTTCAATTTTGATTATTCCTTTTCTATCTCTAGTGGAGATGAATTTTTATTGAACTCCAACCATTCTGGAGGTTTTTTGAAATCAAATAACCCTTGATTTTTTGGTTTTTGTTGATATGGAAATTTTAATGCCCCTAGTTTTTGGGAACCTATCTATAGTGGTTTCTTTCTAGACCTGGCCAATATTGATATGCACTCTCCCTTTAAAGGTTCTTTCATAACCATAACTTTTTCCACATCTCATAAAATATTTTCTAAACCTTTTGTGCTTTCTTAGCTCTTTCTATAGCTTCTAGTTGGGATTGGTATTGGTACATTACACAGGTATCGATGTTATGAGGATCACAACATACTATGCACCAAGGGTTATTCTGTAATGTCTAGATTGATGACTCTGATCCTTGATTGATGCAAATATTATTGGTATTTTACCCATATTTCTAGTTGAAGCATTTTGATCTTTCATAATGTATGGAAATATCCTAGGTTGGTACCTTTTAGCCTATTTTTATTAGAGTTTCTTTTGGCTCTAGGGTAGGTAATATTGGTAAGGTTGGTGTTAGGGGTAATACTTTATGGGTAGGAATAGGAGCTATAAAAGGAAGGGGTGTTATAATGATAGGAGTTTCTCTCTATCGAGTCGACCAAGTGATTTTTAGGAAATATGACATAACAATCCTAGTAGGAAGTAGCCTTCCTATAGAAATCAAAGTATTTTATACCATTACAGTGGCTTCATAGACTTGAGGGAACTTCATCATGTTATATTGTTGTGTCTCAAGTCCTATATTGAGATATAAAGCTTTGATATAATAGATGTAATTCGAAGGACTAGATGGTCTAATACATTGAGAAATTCTTTTCTAGGTATGACTAACCTAATGTTGAAATAAATGATGACCTCTTGAGGGTGTCTTTGAATAACAATGAATTGAGTGAGTAAGAAAGTATCAACTAAATCATTAAAATATTTTAAAAATACTCAAGCTAGGTCATCCCATGAGTGAATAGAGTGTGGTACCAATGTAAGATCTTTCCTCTGAAGGACAAGGTGAGAATTAAAACCATGATGTCTTCATCTCCTATGTTGTGACTCACAACCAATGAAATCATATCTTTAAAATGTTTATATACCATTTTTCATTTACCATCATATATGGGAAAGGATTTTAGTACTACCTAAGGAATGTCATTGAGATGTACCAAACCAAGTGGTTCAATAGTATTCCATTAAAGAAAATTTAGAGGAGCTTGTTGTTGTTGTTGAGCCATGAGTTAAAAATTAGAGATACTTGAGTATTCTTGGGAGCTAGAACACATAGAATATATGCTCTCTAATAATAGCTCAAGAGATAAATAGCTGGTTCATATAGACCTCTTGGGAGACAACTCAATAAATATTAATAGATTTTCAAGCTTCCTTGTTGCTAACCTTATCAACATAAAATCATAGGATAGGATGGTAACTAGGTGTCTATCACCCGATAGTAATGCAACAAAGTTGCCAAGTGAGTAGTTAGATGATATTTAAGGAGCAAAAATTTACCATGGTTATGCTCAATCAAACAAATGAATGAATTGATGCAATTTGTCCCATTGGGCATGCAAAGTAAATTTGTCTTAAAAGCTATCTAATTTTTTTAAGATTGCCATAGACTTTACCCAATGTTGGATGACTGAGATTTATTTGAAGTTGAACCTTTGAAGAGGGTCAAATCCTTGAAATTCTTGTAAAAAAAAATAGATTTTTGAGTTAAGATTAATAAATGGAAGTTTTAGAAAAGACTAAGAGTTTAAAGAAGGTCACAAGTGGATGGGTATTGCGTAACAACATTGGGTGCATATTGCACCAAATCTAAACACGATCAGTTCATACTAAAACTTAACAAACCAACCATTTTTAAGCATAAAACAAAATTATTCAACTATGAATATATGTTTTAATTATTCCAAAGGCTTAATTAAAAGCAATCCAATAACGATCCAAAGAGTAGAATTTGCTTTAACAAAATAAACTAATCACAAGTGTAATAGAAATGAATTAAAACATAAGCATTCATTCATAAAAACCTAGAATCACAATTGCAATGGAGGCCAAACAACTTTCAGTCTCATTAATTGGCAAAAGTCATACAACATACACCTAAGAAAATTACTACAACTTCAACCCCTATTTTGAGGTCTATCTCTCTATTTATAGGTTGCTTTTAAATATTGTAGCATAACTACAACTTTCACTCTCAAGAGCTTATCATTTTTGTGTTGTGTTGATTGTTGATGATGTGGTTGGCTTAGATCTCATCTTGTATTTGAATTTTAATGTTTTCTACAATCTAGTACAAGGATTTTCAACTATATTCTACAAATGGTTGAGTTTTAGCAATCGTCTATCAAAGATGTCATTTTTGAGCTCAATGGCCTAGGATTAGACAATTGGAAGGCATTGAGGTAGTTGCAGCATTGGAGAGACTTTTTGGAAGGAGATGTATCAAAAATAGACATGTGATAGTATTGATTATTTTAGCCACTTGGGATCCATTTGTATCAAATCTAGACTTTTGGGCTGGTTTGATGATGTCATTGATGGCTAGGTCCTAAATTTATTTATTTGTTGTTAATATTTTGATTTTCTTGGCTTTGTATGACCTTTGTTTCATTAGCATCTCTACATAGGAAGTCTCAGCTTTATTTTTTTATAGTACTCCTTGCACATTTTTGTACTTTTATATGAGAGTGTTGACGCCATCACTCGAGGAGGTTTGGCTTTATACATCTTCATCTCTGTGCAAAGGTAGCATCTTTGATCAATATCATATATGTGCTATGTTTTCTTTAGATAATACAATTTCATTCAACCTAGATGTATATTTAGATATTTTTTCAAATTTTGAGGCATTGTGCTAATATTATCACCTCAAAAAGTCTAGGATTTTTCAACCTTAACTTTGCGCAATAGGTTCATTCCTTGAATGATACCTAGATCATGTTACCTTATATTTTGGAAGTCTAGATTTATTTCTTATTTGACATACTATCACATTTTTGAAATTTTGGTCTACTATGCTGACGTCATTGCTAAAAAGGTTTCAAGATTTATTCAATTCTAACTTTGTACAATCCTAGAATTTCCTTTGGGAATTGGCTAATTTCTTGAAGAGATGTTTGATTACTTTGTAACTTATACTTGGGATGGAGTAATAGAGTATTGGTTATTTTTTAATCTCTTTTAACAAGGTATTTAGCAATGTTTTAGAAGAAAAAGGGTTTGTGAATGAGGGCATGAATTTGATGTAAAATTACTCTTTTAAGTAAGGTTATCCAAAATTTTGGATCAACCAATACCACTAAGGGTGAAATATGAAAGGGGCTTATATGCTTACATGAACATAACCATAGGCTTACCTAATCACATGCCCATAGGCTACATAAATGGTTCTCAAAATCACCTCATCACAATTTTGGCCTTGGCCTAAACAAGACCATATTACACAAATTTCAACACATCATTCATCCTAAAAGATAAAACTTATAGGTCTAAAGTATCAAGATTTTTTTTGCTACATTAGCTTCCAAGATTAAAATTTTTTACTAATAAAATTAGTATAGAAAGTATTTACTTGTATTGTTATTTCAATTCAATGAATATTGTAATAATATTTGCTTTGAACACTTTACTATTTTAGAATAGATAAATTGCATTGTTTGTATTGGTTTTTGCTAGCTAGTATAGGTAATTCCACTTTTTGTATTACAACAAACTTTCTAAAATTGGCATCATTGAAAAATATGTCTTCATATCATAAAACATATAAGATATAGCATCAATAATAAATTTCTCTCCACTATCTATGTTGCTATAATTAGAAGAAATGTGTTAATTATTAGTCATATACTAATTGGATCAAGAGTTAAGAATCTACTCTTGAGAAGAAGTGAATGACCAATACATATAATGGACCACAAAAATGGGTATTGTAAGGAGTACCTCCCCCATTAAAATTAGACAAATCTAGGAAGACTATCATCAAGACCACTATTGTTAAGTTTTGACATAATATTTAGAAGGAAAGCTAAATATTTATTTGAATGATAAGCTTATTTTATAGGCTTATATTTATTGGCATTGTTAGGTTAGGACACCACTTTGGCATGATCTTGTTCAACAAAAAAATTACCATAATTCCATAAGCCCACTTTAAATGCATTAGAAGACCAAAAACATAATCAATATTGAGAGTGTATCTCTTGGAAACCATAGATAGAATATGAGAAAAAATAATAAGCATCGTGATCAAAGAAGAGAGAATAATTAGAACATTCTTGACTAATTTTGGATTATTCTTGGTCATGCATACAAAAGTAACAATATCTACCCTCAAAACCTTAAATCTAAAATTGTAATCCTTAATATTTAAAATATTTTCTAATTCGAGAGTAGAAATGTTAAATCTATTTCATCTTGGATATGAAAAATAATCTTGTTTCAAATAGCAAAGATAAGATTATTAAAGTTTCTTCATTCTTAGCAAGAAGGTTTGCTTCATTAATGGTTTTTATCATCTTCTTATTGAATATAATCTATAAAATTACTTTTAATCTACAATAAAATAATCATCTAGGAACACCATATGCTACAATGGAACCCACTCAAACAAGTTATATATAACCTAGTATCCATTAGATCACACAAGTTTATCTCTATGTAGCCAAACAAATAAGATTACCTCTACATAGATTTTAAAAATATGTAATCTAAAAATATACATTTAAAGATTTTAAATAGAAAATTATGATCTATAGAAGAAATACCCCACTAATAGATCCCAAGTACAAAAAAATTGAATTGTAGACATTAGGGTTTCTATCTGAATAATAAAACTATCCTTTGTTAGTCAATGAAGGACTAAATAGAAGGTAAACCTAGCCAATTTTCTACTACCACTTGTCTACTAGAGCAAGTGAGGAGAAAAGTGAATGTGTTTGAGATATCAAATATATTGACATATTTATATATAAAATTTTGTTTTCTTCATCTAATTAGTGCCATATCAACCACAAATACCAAACTCATTGACATGTCAATATAAATCCTATTAAGAAATTCAAGTTAGAGAACAAGAAAAATATATTAGGGTTCAAACATGGGTCCATTGGGCTATGAGAGACATAAGATATATATACTAGCTAAGATCCCATGTCCATTACCATGTTGGATTTTATAGACACTAAAATCACTTAAATTGGATAAGACTATCAATGCACCACTTGTGCCACTCTTATCGTCATAATATGGCCCCATTCGACAACCCTCTATAACATAAGGCTCTATAACATTTTTGGGAAGGTTCCTATTAGTTTTTGAAGGTTTAGGATCATATCCTTATAATTGTCCCACCCTAGGATTGTCACATATGGTGACCGTCCCACCCAGGGATGACCACTCATAACCATCCCTGGGTGGGATGGTCCCTAAACAAACCCTCCAAAAGTCAAAGGGATAGAGAAATGGCAATAAATTACTACCATATTCTCTATACAATCATCAAAAATTGATTGGAGACTGTCATGGAGACCAGAAACTCCAAATTAGAGGCTCCAAATGGGTAACCTCTTCCACCAATGTATGGCAAATATTTTGACAAGTGGTAGCACTTGCCTTGCATGCCAAAACTTACCCCTTTACCCCCAATGCACTATTTGGGCTATAAATTGAGGTGTGCTCACCCCAATTTCAATAGAGAAGAGTTGAAGCATAGACCTTAAAGTTCTACCCAATTCTACCCTCGCCTTTTGTTATCACATTTGCCCTCATATTTCCTTGAAACTCTCTTCATTCGAAGGCACTTTTAGGGGCATTGCAAAAACCACTAAATCCATTCCAAAATTGGTCATATTAAAGAATAATTTGACCATATTTTTTGACACACCATCTAGGGGATTTCTAGACCAGATCCCTTTGGAAATGGTGATAAATTCCACTTTTATTGGTAACCATCCCACCTGGGGATGGTTAGCAATGGGTAGTTGCACCTGTTAGGGATGGTTAGAAAAACAACAAGAAAATTTGATTCAATTCCATAATAGGCCATTTATAAATGTTTATATTAGTCTTGAATTCAATTTTGGTGATATTTGGAGTTGTTTTGATGGTTCAATTAGAATTTTTATCCTTGTAGGTCTAATTGTCCCTGTCAGGGACGGTCACTGTTTTGCTAACAATTTTCCTTCAATTCATGCTCAGATATTTCCAAAAACATGTTAATAGCATCATATCAATTTTTCAAGTCATTTAGAGCTATTTAGATTTATTACAAATAAGTTTCAAGGTTTCTAGATGCATGCTTTCTATATTTTCCTAGTTTTCAATCTATATATGCATATACTTTTAATCCATTTCAATCTCTTGTGTGTAGGTTCAAGTATGCAAACATGAGAGATGAGCTAAGAGGCATAGAAGGATAGGTCCAATACTAGATCTCAAGTGTGGGATGCGAAAGGAACATTGGAACACACCATCAAGCCTTGGAAGGGATTAGATCCTTTATATTTTACAAAGTATTGAAATGTATCAAGAAAAGCCCTCAAGGGGATGTATTGTAATATTATTGAATCGATGAATCAATAAATATAAGGAGAAATCCACCTCTTTTATTGCACATTATTCTTCATTTCAGTAGATTACATCTTTATGCACTTTCCATTTTAATGCTTACTAAATCACGCTTTTACATTTCAATAATGAACACTTAAGGTATACCATAAATTTTTCTTCTTTAGTGGTGATCATGGCATTTGAAATTATTCATGTATCCCATTTGAATGTGTCAATTTTGAACTCCATTTTCTATTTTACAAATTAGAGGTTTTGACTGTTTTGAGTAGAAACGACCCCTTTTCTGCTAGTTGAACCTGTTAGGGATGTCTAGCTAGACACAACCTGGGATGACCCAAAAATTGCTAAGCATACATGGTTGGGATGGTTATAAAACCAGAGGTTTTCTGCAAAAATTTGTAGAAACATAAAGTTACAGGTTTGAAACTACACCTATTTTAACCTTCAATTTGCAATTATACTATTCAAATTAGCTTAAAATTCAAATTTTCTTGTCCTCTTGGTGCATGTGAAGGTTAGATGTCATACTTCTAAATTTTGCATTAATCAAATCAGGAAAAATAGGAAAAAAATAGTATTTTGTATGCTTTTTATTTGGTTTACCTGCTTGCAACTTACCAAAAAGGGTTAAGTTCATATAGGTTATCAATTTTATAGTTTCCTTTTATACATACTAATGATTCTAAATTAAAATGTACTTTCATGCATTTAGTGAATCATAATTTAATGTTGTATTATGTTTATTTAAATCATTTTAAAAGGAACACACAAACCAAAATATTATTAACATTGGTGAGTTGGACTTCATTCTCAACCACTAATAGAGTTCAATGATGGTGGGTTTCATCTACATCCATTGACTCAAATCCTACATACCCTATTTTGTTGGCCAAAATCGACTCCAATATCTGCCCTAACCATGTAAAATAGCATGCATCCCTCTTTGTATGGGTGTATCACTGTGCATAGGGTGTTGGGTGAGGATCAGCATGACCTATGCTCCTTGATTGGGTATGGACTTCATCACCATACTTTGGTTGGTTTACATGATCAGACTTTCATTGTCGGTTGTCGAGCTGTGAGTGTATAGGTGAAAACCACTTAAAATTTTGAGTATTACATCAACAAAATCAAACACAAGAATTATTTTATTTACAAAGCAACACATATTGAAACAACAAAAAACATTTTAGGTATTCCAATCTAAAAGACTTAAAAGAGATAATCACTTCTATGCTTGTGTGTTTCTATTATTTGTTTGTTTCAAATTCATAAAAATTGTAAAGGAGATAATCATATAGTAGTATAGAGTACATAGCTATGGTAAATACCCATAGCCAAGCCCATTTAAATGTGGATATTGTAAGGAGTAGGGAAGAGGATATAGAGTGTCTTTGCATTGATCCCAACATGGTCATACCTCCTTGGTGACCATCTACTCTTCGAGGCCCTAGAGGGGCTGAAAGGAGACCTAGAAAACAAGGGATCCCTACATAGGGTACCCCCACAGGTGATGGTCTCAACTTAGGAAGAAATATCCCTAATCACTGAGTGGTATATGAATGGATGGTTACTCCTAGAGTAGCAATAAAGGGACCTAGACAACAAGGGACTCCTACATGAGGTGTTGAGCAAGGTGCAATGACAATATTGTCATTGTTGTCAACATAGTCATATAGATCGGTTGATATAGTGGACATGAGTTTAGAGGTTATTCAGAGTATGTACAGTGATGTTAAATGCTTATAAGGATGTTTTTGATGTATGGGTAAATTTTTTACAGGTTTTCCAAGAAGACCAAAGTGGCCCATATCCAAAAGAGAAGCGAAAAAGCAAAGAGGAAAAAGTGTCGGGATATCGCGACATGTTGCATTTTCACGGCCAAAAGAGAAGAGAAAATGCAAGGAGAAAAAGTGTCGCAATATTGCGACATGTTGCATTTTCATGGCCAAAAGAAAGAGAAAATGCAAAGAGGAAAAAGTGTCACGATATCACGACATGTTGCATTTTCGCAGCCAAAAGAGAAGAGAAAATGCAAGGAGAAAAAGTGTCGCAATATCGCAACATGTTGCATTTTCGTGGCCAAAAGAAAGAGAAAATGCAAGGAGAAAAAGTGTCGCTTTATCGCGACATGTTGCATTTTTGTAGTCCAAAGCAAAGAGAAAATGCAAGGAGAAAAATTGTAGCGATATCGCGACATGTTGTATTTTCGTGGGCCAAAGCTAAGAGAAAGAGCAAGGAGAAAAAGTGTCGCGATATCGTGACATGTATTTTCATGGGCCAAATCTAAGAGAAAGAGCAAGGAGAAAAAGTGTCACGATATCACGACATGTTGTATTTTCGTGGGCCAAAGCTAAGAGAAAGAGCAAGGAGAAAAAGTTTCACGATATCGTGACATGTTGTATTTTCACGGGCCAAAGCTAAGAGAAAGAGCAAGAAGAAAAAGTGTCGCGATATCGTGACATGTTGTATTTTTGCGGTCCGATGCAAAGAGAAAGGCAGATAAAAAAAAAGTGTCACGATATCACGACATGTAGCATTTTTGTAGTCTGATGCAAAGAGAAATGCAGAGAAAGAAAAAGTGTCACGATATCGCGACATGTCGCATTTTCATGACTCAAAAAGGACAGGAAGGCAGAGAAAGAAAAAGTGTCATGATATCACAACATGTCGCATTTTCACGACTCAAAAGGGTAGGCAGGAAGAGAAAGAAAAAATGTCGCGATATTATGACATGTCACATTTTTATGACTCGAAAAGGCTAGGCAGGTAGAGTAACAAAAGTTTCACGATATTGTGACATGTCACATTTTTGTGACTCAAGAAGGGCAAGCAGACAGAGTAACAAAAGTGTCGCAATATCGTGACATGTCGCATTTTTGCGACTCAAGAAGAGCCTCAAAATAGAAATGAACAGTCATGGAAAAGAAAATGAACAGTCATCGAAGGAGAAAACAAATGCATGCACAAGGGAAAAGAAAACAAACAGTCATGAAGGAGAAAACGAATAGTCATGGAAGGAGAAAATGAATAGTCATGGAAAAGAAAACGAACAGTCATCGAAGGAGAAAACAAATGCATGCACAAGGGAAAATAAAATGAATAGTCATGAAGGAGAAAATGAATAGTCATGGAAGGAGAAAACGAACAGTCATGGAAAGAAGCGGATGCATGCCCATGTGGAGAAAACGAACAGTCAAAGAAGGAGAAAATAGAAATGAAAAGCTTTTTTGGAAACCAAAATGCATGCATGCACAAAGGAGAAAATGAATAGTCATGATCGAGAAGATGAACAGTCATGGTAGGAGAATATGGTGTCAATTCGTTGCATGTAATGTGTTTGATGAAATGCCTACTCTATATATACAAAAGGAGTTACATAAAGAAGGCATTACAATTGACAAGTGGCGTATGAGAAATGAAAGGAGTTACAACTGGAGTTACAAAGAGAAAGGATTGTTATAAAAGGAGTGTTGCTTGGAGAATTTAAAGTGGGGATTTTATCTTGTGAAGAGAGCGAGAGGAGAGTGAGAGGCACGCAAGAGGCAAGCGAGAAGGGTGTGTGTTTTATGAAGTGTGGGAGATGTTGAGTAAGCAATAGACCAGTCAGGGTCTTGTAAAAGTGAAGGCATTTCTATGTCAATCTTCTAGTTTCAAGATTGACGTCCAAGTTGGTGCTTGGCATCAGGGGTTGGTGCTCCTTCCAGTTGGTGCTAGTAAATCAGGGGTTGGTGCTCCTTTTTGTTTGTGCATATAAATCAAGGGTTGGTGCTCCTTCCAGTTGGTGCTAGTAAATTAGGGGTTGGTGCTCCTTTCTATTGGTGCAGATAAATCAAGGGTTGGTGCTCCTTCCAGTTGGTGCTGGTAAATCAAGGGTTGGTGCTCCTTTTTGTTTGTGCAAATAAATCAAGGGTTTGTGCTCCTTTCTATTGGTGCAGATAAATCAGGGGTTGGTGCTCCTTTCTATTGGTGCACATAAATCAAGGGTTGGTGCTTCTTTTTATTTATGCAGATAAATCAGGGGTTGGTGCTCCTTCCAGTGGGTGCTGGTAAATTGATTGTAAATTTGTTACTTTGCAAATGCTAGATTTGGATGGGAGTCCAAACAATCAATTTTTTAGGAGTAGCCAAATCGGTGAACCTCGATACATCTTGTGTTGTGTGATGCTCTCTTGTTATATTTGCTTTATTTGGTTTTAATTTCTCATTGTTTTAGTTTTAAGAGTTTAAGATTTAAGTTTTAAAGAGCTACACTGATTCACCCCCCCCCCTCTCAGTGTCATTATGAGACTAACAATTGGTATCAGAGCGAGTTTCTCTTATCAGGCTAAATCAACTAGGGTTGATCTTGGATTAGTATGCAATGGGTAAGAAGAATAGATCCTCATCCAATAAGGCATCTCAGTAAGTTTTAGTTCCTATGGAAGAGAAAATTGAACTAGAAAATATAGGAGTGAATTCTGAAGTATGTGATGAAAACCTTGAGGTGAAGTATATCTAGAAGGTGAGTTGATCGCTGCACTTGAAAGTTTGGGTATAGAAAGAAAAAAGAACAAAATACTGTCCAAGAAGTTGGAAGAATATGGGGATAATATTGAAGATCTCTTCTTACAAATTCATAAAGCCAAGAAAATAGAATATGCCCTAGCAAGAAGCAGAATACCGAGTGTTGATGACTGCGCATAGATTGAGGTTCCAACGCTGTATATAATGGATACCTGTGCAGATGATGAAAACATTCATGGCATCCATTAGAAACCAGAGACATTGAGCTACACAACGGATGCGAGGCAAAGGCGTTAGTCACGGAGGAGGTGGCAGTAAAAAGGCTAAAGAAATTACACGTAGGTTGCCTGGAGAGTCGGTCACTTTTGATTTGGGAGTAACTTTTGTGCAGCTGAGAGTTGCATGTTGATCAAACTATACCAAATAAGTAAAAGCAAGGTACAACAGGAATTATAATATGATGAGCCGAGATTAGAGTGCTTATCCAAGAAGACTTTATGATAGAACGAGTATCAGTGGAGGTGCATTCTATCTTGGATACAGGTTGGTCACGTGGCACAGTAAGAAACAAGAGTCAGCCTCCTTATCCATAGTAGAGGTAGAATATACTACAATGACACCATGTTGTATGCAAGGGGAGTTTGCAATAGCCCTTTGATATTGTTGTCAAAGGGGGAGAAGAGTTACAGGAAATTGCATGTGTTGCCAACAATTCCAAAGGGGGAGATTGTTGAGCAAGGTGCAGCGATAGTATTGTCATTGTTGTCAACACAGTCAGATAGATCGGTTGATATAGTGGATAGGATTTTAGAGGTTATTCATAGTATGTACAGTGATGTTAAATGCTTATAAGGATATTTTTGATGTATGGGTGAAGTTGTTACAGGTTGTCCAAGAAGACCAAAGTGGCCCATATCCAAAAGAGAAGCGAAAAAGCAAAGAGGAAAAAGTGTCGCGATATCGCGACATGTTGCATTTTCATGGCCAAAAGAGAAGAGAAAATGCAAGGAGAAAAAGTGTCGCGATATCGCGACATGTTGCATTTTCATGGCCAAAAGAAAGAGAAAATGCAAAGAGGAAAAAGTGTCGTGATATCGTGACATGTTGCATTTTCGCGGCCAAAAGAGAAGAGAAAATGCAAGGAGAAAAAGTGTCACGATATCGTGACATGTTGCATTTTCGTGGCTAAAAGAAAGAGAAAATGCAAGGAGAAAAAGTTTCGCTATATCACGACATGTTGCATTTTCACGGTCCAAAGCAAAGAGAAAATGCAAGGAGAAAAAGTGTCGTGATATCGCGACATGTTGTATTTTCATGGGCCAAAGCTAAGAGAAAGAGCAAGGAGAAAAAGTGTCGCGATATCGTGACATGTATTTTCGTGGGCCAAAGCTAAGAGAAAGAGCAAGGAGAAAAAGTGTCGTGATATCACGACATGTATTTTTGCAGGCCAAAGCTAATAGAGCAAGGAGAAAAAGTGTTGTGATATCGTGACATGTTGTATTTTTGTGAGTCAAAGCTAAGAGAAAGAGCAAGGAGAAAAAGTGTCGCGATATTGCAACATGTTGTATTTTCATGGGCCAAAGCAAAGAGAAAGAGCAAGGAGAAAAAGTGTTGAGGTATCGCGACGTGTTATATTTTCACGGTCTGATGCAAAGAGAAATGCAGAGAAAGAAAAAGTGTCATGATATCATGACATGTAGCATTTTCACAGTCTAATGCAAAGAGAAAGGCAAAGAAAGAAAAAGTGTAGCGATATCGTGACATGTCGCATTTTCGTGACTCAAAAAGGACAGGAAGGTAGAGAAAGAAAAAGTGTCATGATATCATGTCCCATTTTTGTGACTCAAAAAGGACAAGAAGGCAGAGAAAGAAAAAGTGGCATGATATCGCAACATGTCGTATTTTCGCGACTCAAAAGGGCAGGCAGACAGAAAAAGAAAAAATGTCATGATATCACGACATGTCGCATTTTCATGACTCAAAAAGGCCAGGCAAGCAGAGTAACAAAAGTGTCATGATATCACGACATGTCGCATTTTTGCGACTCAAGAAGGGTAGGCAGGCAGAGTAACAAAAGTGTCGCGATATCACGACATGTCACATTTTCATGACTCAAGAAGAGCCTCAAAATAGAAACGAATAGTCATGGAAAAGAAAATGAACAATCATCGAAGGAGAAAACAAATGCATGCACAAGGGAAAAGAAAATGAACAGTCATGAAGGAGAAAACGAACAGTCGTGGAAGGAGAAAATGAACAGTCATGGAAAAGAAAACGAACAATCATCAAAGGAGAAAACAAATGCATGCACAAGGGAAAAGAAAACGAACAGTCATGAAGGAGAAAATGAATAGTCATGGAAGGAGAAAAAAAACAGTCATGGAAAGAAGCGGACGCATGCCCATGTGGAGAAAATGAATAGTCGAAGAAGGAGAAAACAAACAGTCATCAAAATAGAAACAAAAAGATTTTTTGGAAACCAAAATGCATGCATGCACAAAGGAGAAAACAAACAGTCATGATCAAGAAGACGAATAGTGTTGGTAGGAGAATATGGTGTTAATTCATTGCATGTAATGTGTTTGATGAAATTCCTACTCTATATATACAAAAGAAGTTACATAAAGAAGGTGTTACAATTGAAAAGTGGCATATGAGAAATGAAAGGAGTTACAACTGGAGTTACAAAGAGAAAGTATTGTTATAAAAGGAGTGTTGCTTGGAGAATTTAAAGCAGGGATTTTATCTCACGAAGAGGGCGAGAGGCACGTGAGAGGTGAGTGAGAATAGTGTGTATTTTGTGAAGTGAGGGAGATGTTGAGTAAGTAATAGACCAGTCAGGGTCTTGTAAAAGTGAAGGCATTTCTATGTCAATCTTCTAGTTTCAAGATTGAAGTCCAAGTTGGTGCTTGGCATCAGGGGTTGGTGCTCCTTCTAGTTGGTGCTGGTAAATCAGGGGTTGGTGCTCCTTTCTATTTGTGTAGATAAATTAGGGGTTGGTGCTCCTTCCAGTTGGTGCTGGTAAATCATGGGTAAGTTCTCCTTTCTGTTGGTGCAGATAAATCATGGTTTGGTGCTCCTTCTAGTTGGTGCTAGTAAATCAGGGGTTGGTGCTCCTTTTTGTTGGTGCAGATAAATCAGGGGTTGGTGATCCTTTCTATTGGTGTAGATAAATCAAGGGTTGGTTCTCCTTTCTGTTGGTGCAAATAAATCAGGGGTTGGTGCTCCTTTCTTTTTGTGCAGATAAATCAGGGGTTGGTGCTCCTTACAGCGGGTGTTGGTAAATTGATTGTAAAGTTGTTTCTTTGCAAAGGTTAGATTTGTATGGGAGTCCAAACAGTAATTTTTTTAGGAGAAGCCAAATCGGTGAACCTCGATACATCTTGTGTTGTGTGATGCTCTCTTGTTATATTTGCTTTATTTGGTTTTAAGATCTCATTGTTTCGGCTTTAAGAGTTTAAGATTTAAGTTTTAAAGAGCTACACTGATCCACCCCCCCGTCTCAGTTTCTTTGTGAGACTAATAATTGGTATCAAAGCGAGTTTCCCTTGTCAGGCTAAATTAGCTAAGGTTGATCTTGGATTAGTATGCAATGGGTAAGAATAATAGATCCTCGTCCAATAAGGCATCTCAGTCAATTTCAGTTCCTATGGAAGAGAAAATTAAACTAGAAAATATAGGAGTGAATTCTTAAGTATGTGATGAAAACCTTGAGGCTGAAGTATATCTAGAAGGTGAGTTGATCGCTGCACTTGAAAGTTTGGGTATAGAAAGTAAAAAGAACAAAATACTATCCAAGAAGTTGAAAGAATATGGGGATAATATTGAAGATCTCTTCTTACAAATTCATAAAGCTAAGAAAATAGAAGAAGCCTTGAAGTCACACCTGGATGATAAAGGTGATATATGTAGAAAACGTGAAGAGGAATCTAACAAAGTTATTACTGATCTAAAGCTACAAGTAGAAGAGTCCAAAAGGATTGAAGAAACTCTCAGGTCATAGATCAATGAGAAAGAGATTGTTTGCAACAAACAAGAAGAGGAGATTGTTTTATTGAGGAAACAACTAGAAGATGCCAATACAAATCTCAAAAATGAGAAGAGCATAGAGTTTCTAGATAAAATGATAAGGCAACAAAGAAGCCCCATGTGTAAGCTTGGTCTTGGATATGAATTTGAACAACCTTCATCTTCTAAATCTGCAAAGAAGAAGAAGTCCACTGCTGAAGGATCAAAACAAGAAAAGTTTAAAGCTAAAACTTCAAAAGGAAGAAAATATCAAAGGATATCTACAGCAAAGCAACCACAACAAAATATGTTCTATCACTCTCACTTTATTCATAATAATGCTCTTAATGGCTATTGTTTTATATGCAACCATTATGGTCACAAGGCAATGTATTGTGGATTGAATAATAGATCAAAGAATTATGCTGGTAGAAATACATCTGTTGAACACCATGTGCAATGTTTTAAATGTAATGGTCATGGGCACATAGCAAGGTCTTGTCCAAGAACTTTTGTATCTAATCTAAGGCAAGATAGTAGATTTCATCAGACACAAAGAATGCAACACAGACAGGGAAGAAATCATGTGCATGATGGGATGATTACAGCTGAAGGACATATTCAGGCATATAAAAACATTATGTTTCATTTTCAAATTATTCAAAAATATGTTCTCTATAGAATATTTCCATACACATTGGATGAATTTGCTAAATATTGGTTTATCAATTTACCTATAGGTTCTACCGCTTCTTGGAATCAACTAGAAATAATATTTCTTGAATATTTTGGAAAATTGGTTGATACATATTTGTTATCAAATCAATTTTCCTCTATTTGTAAAAATCCTGATGAATCCATGAGTCAATTTAATGATAGGTTTCATAAGTTGTATACTGAAATAGAAACATATTTTATCATTTCAAAAGAAGAAGTTGTTCAAATATACTTGGAAGCCTTAGATCCTTTTACTGTTAAGTTGTTAGTAAAGTTTCTTAAATATTTATCCTTATATAATGATTATGGTGGGGTAGTAGTTGTAGAACAATGGTTGATTTAAATAGGAATTGATGTGGGTAGGTTATCATTACTTAATCCTAAGATTTTAAATCAATTACCACCTATGAGTCATGATACACATTTTTTGATGCCATCAAATGAAATTGAATGTCCTATATTTTCAACCCCTTTTGATATTTTCCAAGAGGAAGTTCAATTTTCAAATCCAATATCCATCAATGAGTATTGTAGTAATCAAGTTTATCACAATTTAGAAATGCATGAGTCTTCAGATATTGGAGGAGTTTTAGATCTAACTAGCTTTGAAACATATGGTAGAATAGAATCTTCTTAGAGTTGAATGAAACAATTAAAGTTACAGAATTGCAAGATTCTA
Source organism: Wollemia nobilis (assembly GCA_028583015.1). Lineage (NCBI taxonomy): Eukaryota > Viridiplantae > Streptophyta > Pinopsida > Araucariales > Araucariaceae > Wollemia > Wollemia nobilis. The sequence continues at coordinate 141,401 of JAQPPZ010016473.1, forward strand.
GAGGTAATTTCATTATGACTGATCATAAAATTTTATTACTTGAGGAAGATGAATTTTTCATTGAAGATAATTTTTTTGAAAGTGATGAACGTGAACTTGAAGAGCTTTCGATTGTTGAATTGGCAGAGTGTGAAGAAGTGGTTGAACATCACTCCCTAATTTTAGAAGATGATTATTGTTGGTGGAATAAATGGGACAATTTTTCTTCTCTTTCTAATGAAGTACTTGCTTAACGTAAAATGCAGGACAAGTTGCAAAGGTTAATTCTATAGCTTAAAATAAATAGTGATCAAGCACATGGACAAATGCATCAAGATGCATATCTATATAATTATATAAATCATTCTCATGAGATAAATATCGAAGATGCTAAAAGTGATATCCTTTTAGACAGTGGAGAAGTCCTAGAGTGGGCTAGTTTTGAAACGCATGATAAATCAGGACTTTCCATAAATTTGGATGAGATCGTTGAAAATGATGATAAAATTTTTTAGTATTCTCAAAATAATGATCAAGAAGAAATGATAGAAAGGATGTAATCTCATCAAATGTTTCAGGAAGATGATTATTATAATGGTTGGGGAAGATATGAGGAATTATTTATTTCTAGTTATCCTACTAATGAATTTTCCATTTCACTTGATATGCAGGATGTTGAAACCTCTATCTTGCATGAAGATTTGGCAATTTCTATCCAATTGGAAGATGACATGTCAATTTTAGAAGTAGAGAAGGTTCCAATATTTGATCATTTTGAACATGAGTTTTTTGAACATTCTTTTGCAATAGAAAGGGAAGAAATGGTAAATGTTTCTTATAATTCATCTATTTTAGATGAAGAAGAGGTAAATTCTTTTCTTTAATTCTTAAATACTGAATATTTGAGTGAAAATTTTCATGATTGTATTGAATATTCAAATGAAGAAACTTCATGTATGGCTAACAAAGAACTAGAATTTCCTATTAATCCTAAAGATACTATTGCTTTGTTTGATAAACAAGATTTATGGTTTGAAAAATATGGACATATTCTTGATTGGATGCCTAATTTTGATGCTTTTGAAAAATAGGTCATTGATGAAAGAATACAAAATGATGGTGGTGATGATAGAGATCATGAAGAAAAATAAAATACTATAATGGATCATCAAGTAATGGTAAATGAAAGTATACAAAAGGTAGAATCTTATCCATTATGTTCAAACATTCAAGAGTCAGGTAAAATTTTGCATAATCATTTATTTGATTTTGATATTATTTGTGATGAGATGCCATTGGAGGTTGATAAAGAAATAGAGTGGATGCCTATTTCCACTACAAATAGGTTTGCATTACTAAATGAAAAATAAGACATGATTGAATCATTGAACCAAGTTCAACAACAGTTAATAATTCGATCTAGGATACAAAACTATAATAATTCTTATTTTGTAAATATCCTAGATTCTTGTAAATTATTACATGAATATGATTGGCCTAAAAACATAGATGATGATTTCACTTTAAAATTTTTAGAAGTTGATTCTTATTTGAAAGAAATATTATATACTTGTGAAAAATATAATTTCGGTCAAAGTGATGAATCAAGGTTTGAAATTCTCATCTTGTTGAATAAGCACAATATCATGGAAGATCATGCATTTACTTGTAAGGTTAATGGATTAAATATTAAACATGGAATTGTTTGTAAGTTTGAATTAAATCAATGGGGTATGAAAGTCAAAATGAAGATTACATCATTTCACTTAATCTTGTTTCGGTTGGATTTATGTAAAGCTTGGAATGCAAATCATATATATCTTTTACAGTGTGCCAATCATATTTGGGATCCAAGAAGGTGATAACATAAATCTATTATCATTTTGTACATAGTGTATATTTTTGTAAATACTTTTTTTGGGGGGTTTTGTGTTTTTGTTTTTTTGTACGTAATTTTTTGTTTCATGAAATTTTGTTATGTTGCAATAAATTGGATTTGCCAAATTTTGGGAGTTTTGTGATGATGTTTGTCTTTAATAAAGTTTTAGTGAGGTTTTCAAGGATTAAGGTAGTTGTTACCGAGACACTTGTCATTTGATGGTTTTGTTTGGTATTCGGTCCTAGGCCATATAGGATGAAATTACCTATTTTGAAAACTTATGCAACTTGGAGAAAAATAAAAGTAAGTTGTTAGTCTATATATTCGTGAATGTGAAATAAGATGAGGAAATTTGAAATATCAGAATCGTATTGCAAAACCTTCATGAGTACCACAAACACATTAAGGAATATCTTTTGAAAATTTGGATGTATGAAGTTGTTAATTTTACATATTAAGGTGAAAAATTTTATATACTCTTTTAGTCTTACCTGATCTCTAACCCAAATGGCAGGTGGATTTGTTGCAAAGTACCATATTACCGAATAAAAGAAAAAAAAGTGAAAAAAAAAAAATGAGGGATAAAAAAATGAGAGATGAAATGATGAATACAGTTGAAAATAAAGTTAAATCTATCACCATGAACTAGATAATCTTCACCGGAGCTATAGACACTCGGCTGGAAATGAAGCTATGTCTAAAATAAAGGAAATGCAACATCCAAAATTTACCTAATATTTGGGAGTTTCATATAATCTCTACCGAAGCTATAGATGCTCGGTAGGAAGTAGAGCAATGTCTGAAGGGAATTAGGTAGAGGTATTTATTCAAAGAGGAAATGTTCATAGCCTGAAATGTGAAATTGAAAATGGAATGCTGAATGGTTTCAAAATATATAGAATGAATCACTTTGCACACATCAAGCTGATGCTGATGATTCTGATGGTTCATGTCGAATTGGTCTATTCTCATTCTCTAGTTATCATTTATGCTTATAATTCTAATATTTGGTTTTTTGTTGTTTTCAAAGTTTGGTTTTTAAGTTTGAAATGTCCAAGGATATTTACCAGCTAAGTTCAAAATGTCCACGGATATTTACCAGCAGAGTCGCCATTTGTTGTGACTCCTTCACAATGATCCCAAAATTTGGGGACCCACTTGAAAATTGAAAGCTTCTTTCACATTTTTTCTTGCACTTATTGTTCACTGTTGTCATCATTAAAATATCAAGAATATTTATTTTCCTCTGAATGGTCTTATAGAAGGGTCCATTGTCAAAATTCACCTCATGATCTGAAGATCTTGAAGTTATGCTTGTATGGTCATTTTGATTATGGTCTTTGAGTTGTATTATTATTGTTATGTTATGTTTATGTCAAGGGTGTTTTGTTTTGTTTGTTATTAATATTGATAGGTTAGGTTTTGTAAAGATGTTTTGTGTTATGTTAAATTTTTAAGTCTCATTTATACCTAGTAATTTTTGGTTTGTTTTATATGTTTTGTTATGTTATGTTAGTTTTATGTTGTCTTTAAATTATATGTTTGTTATTTAGTATATATTTTGTTGTTATTTTAATATATATATTTTTTATTATAGTGGTGTTCATATAGGTTGCATGTTCGTATGTTATGTTTAGTTATATCTTGTTTTAAATTAATTAAATTATAAAGTTTTATAACTTTATAATTTAATTATATTTAAGAATGTTATTTTATAAATGTTTTATATTCTAATTAATATTTGTCTTATTGGCAGGATTATAACTTTAATTTTTGAATTCCAATGAGGAGAAATATTAAATCCTTTGAAAAGGGTTTATTTATATTAGGGTTTCAAGAATTCATTTTTAAAAACTAATGGAACAAAGCAAACTAATCAAGAGGAATGAATTTATCAAGTTATAAATAGATAATTAGAAACCAAAGAGAGGGTCGGACATGTTGGAGAAAAAGAGAAAATATTAAAAGGAGCCAAATAGAAGACCAAGTTGCAGAGGAAGCTACATTTGCACATGAATACAAATACTTTGTTGGATTCATTGTAAGATCTAATATTTTGTATCAAATTCATTTTTTATTAAAAGCAAGCACTATTGTGGTGTTTTTGTAGACACCTAAAACATGTCATGTTTGGTGGAGCTACTCACATAGGCACATTCATAATATCATATGACATAATATTGTACTTTACAAGCATCGAAAGTGGTTCTCACCACTCATATGGAGCATTTGGAGCCCATCCAAGCTTAGTTGCTCAAGACTAGAGTGACCAGACTTTAGCCACTCAAGCCTAGAGTGGCTAGACCTTAGCTGCTACATATGATAGTAGCCAGATCTTAGCCACTGTAGATGATAGTGGCTAAGAGATAAAAAACAATTTTTTGATAGATATGCCCAATCACTAGCAGAAGTGGCATTCTACATGCAATAAAGGTGAGCATGAGTAACTTTGCATTCCATTTCATGGCCAGTTCACATAGGAGACTTGAGTTTGCATTTAGACTTCAATTAATTGGTCTTTAAACATAGAAAACACAAAAGCTTATCATGCTAACCTTCACTATGCATAAGGGATTCAGTCCTAGGGTTTGGGAATAAACCTAGGGTTTCACACACTTTAAAAGGTGTAAGCCTAAGAGCACCAAGGGCACAAAGAGAAACATAGGATTAGATAATCATTAGAGATCAATATCAAAGCAAAATAAGTCAAAATTTGAGGAGAGCTTTCAAGACTTGGAGAGCTTCCCTTGGATATCACATTTATGATGAAGCCCTGACAAATTGGAGAGCAAAGCAATCACCATTTTAGAACATCAGATACAAGCTTTGATCCATAACTTTAGAGCAAAGAGAACAAGATTCACTTTAGAGACCGCAATCATTGGATAGTGGTTTGTAGGCCTAGCTTAGGGTTTTAGAAATTAGTTTCATTATTTTGTTTAGCATATCATTAGCATAGCATCATTTAATTCATTCACATTCATAACATTAGTTTCATTTGCACTTGCTTTCATTTGAGTATATTCATTGCTAACAACCTCATCCGGGGAGGCAATTTTGGACATCTAAGTGTGTGTTGTTTCATTGCTCATAGGGCCATAGGTTCATCGGATAAAAGCTACAACATACAAGAGAAAAAGGATACCTCTAGGAAATAAACCTAGAGAATGAGGCATCTATAAACCCTCATACATTTTTGTGTGTAGAACTAGGATGCTTGTGATAGCACACTACTCCTTTGCGAGGGGACATCTTACCCACTTGTAAAATTATTGTATAAAAATGGGTATCCCTAAGAGGTACCAACATGTAACTGAGTTTCAATATGAATAAGAGATCTATCTTTGTTGCTTCCATGTTATATGATTTTTTCATGGTATTTCATTTAATTTTGGGTTTAACACATTTGCAAATAGAGTAAAAGCGATGCATGCGCCTCGGGGTCACTACATATGGCAATCGCAGTGGGACCTCCACTGATTTTTAATTTTTTTTCCTAGATACTAACTTATTTTTGTGTGCAGGCTTAGACAGTCTGGTCTACAGTGGCCAAAAATTAGTTGCTTTGAGCCACAACGACCAACAGAGCCTTAGCTGCTCCTGCTAATAATGGACAAAAACCAGCTTCTCTAGTCGACAATGACCAACACTGGAGAGTAGCAGAGGATATAACCTTGATTCTTTGAGCTAGATTAGAGGTTGGTACAACTTCTCTGGTATTTTATAGCTTTTTATCTGCTTCTCTATGTCTAATACAGTGAACTTAAAGCACATTTTTGTTTGGGAATTGAAAGAATAAAAGAAGAAAGAATTAGGCATTTTGCATATCTTAGATCTTCATTTAGATTTCCACTAGGAATTGCTAGGAACAATGGATTATGCTTGAAAATTTCACCCTAGGATCCAACGTGCTAGACATTGTATGTTTTTTTCTTACTTTGAGGCCTTGTAAGAGGCCATATTTGTGCGAAATAAAGTGCACCCATACAAATCATAGTAGTTCATGCATATTTCTAAATATTTAAATGTATTTTGCACTTAGGCATATATGAAAGGGTCATTTCTACTATATTATGCACTTTACTTCATGTAATCTTAAAAAGAACACCACACATGCACATATCATCTAAATATTGGGGAGTTGGATTTCATCACCAACCCTCAATTCAATCTGGTGACATCAGAATCCATCTCCTTCCATCAATTTTCCACTTATATTCTTCTAGAAACATATTTAAAAAATTCTTCATAGTGAAACTAAGTTACTGGTGTTCAAACTATCTCCCACTATTGGAACATTCATTGGTTCAGAGTGGAAGAGCTAGGTGAACCCCCCACTAGGATTTCAATGGTGTGCCCTAGTATCTTTTGGGAAATCATATTTGGAATGAGTACTCTTGATTATCACTATGGATGAGTCTCCTCATTTCCAAATCCAAGCAAGAAACAAGAAAAAACAAAACATCAAAACACAACAAACAGATTAGGGCACACTTAAAATCATAAGCAAGATAAACATTTGCTTGATATTATTTGTGCAACACAAAAGCTAAAGTTTACAAAAAATTATGGTCACAATAAGAAGTAAACAATCTTGGTTTGACGTCGAAGGGGGTTCTAAGGAAACTCATACCCTTAGGCAAAGCCACAATAACATTGAAATACCTAATCAAAAGACCGTGAGATGCAGTTTCAAGAGTCTAAGAGGTGATAATTCAACCCATAGAGGATATTCTTGAGAAACCCCAAACAGGGAACCAAAACATGAAACTACATCTCCTAAACACAAAGAGGCCTCATGGCCATCATCATCAAGGAGACATGAGGAAACCTCAAGGGCTTCCTCTAAATGCATAGAAACTTCTCAAAAATATAAGGAAGCTTCAAGAGCTTCCTCCTAACATAAACATAAAGAGGGTTCTAGACCCCGTTCTTCACACAGAGATGATGAGGTTTCCCGATATCCATCCTCATGAAGGGTAGATAGGGCCACAAAACCCTCATCACCACAAAGAGACACAAGATTTGAAACATACCAACATTCACATGCAACACTTAGAACAGATCAACCCATTGAGGGGTAGGAAACTAGAAACACATCCAGTCATAGACATAAAACAAAAGATATACTTCAAATAAGAGGAATAATTCCATTATACTATGACCTCATTGGAGTGAATGGCACCCCATGGGATCGGCCATGGAAAACAAGATAGTTGGATGAGTTGGATCGGCTACACCCAAGGCCACCACCTGAAACTGTAGCCACAAAGAACTCTGCATCTAGAAGTTCATGAACTATGACTTCTAAGCCCACTTATCAAAATAGTGGTACCTTAGGGCAACCACACAGTAAAAATATATATTCTAATCATAAATACACCCAAAAATATACTGAACAAGTCACACTAGCTAGCCAAATCAAGGAGACAGCAGAAACCTCTTCGAGAAATCTACGAATTAGAACTACAAGAACATAGTTAGATAAGCATGAGTATTCTATAACCATGTAATTCAACCATGTGTGATGGTTATAAAACACCTTGCATAAGGAGTAAGATCTTGTAGAAGCTCTTGAACATAATAAATAAAGATAACGGTTGCTACGCAAACATGAGCAACACTTAAGAGTGCAAGCTAAGCAGCTAGTTCGTATCAACCAACAAGAAAATATAGATCAACATGCTGACTCACAACATAATGGGCACACCAGACAATAAATTTACCCATACTAAAATAACCCTCCAAATAATTAGTGGAATCCAACTGGGGAGCAAATGGTAGACCTAATAAATTAGGATCAGGTGTATCTTGGATCCCCTCGTAGGAGGGAATAAAATATATCAAACCAAATGGATAGAGTGCTACATCCACCATAACCCTAGGGGGGGTTGCAAGAGGAATAAATCCTTGCTTCAAAGGTATTCCAAGATATTACTAAAAATATGAAAGCCTTTGAGAAACAAGAGGCTATTGGGAGCCAAGCAACATTGAGCAAAATACACAACCAACCATTGTGTCCATCAATTCCTAGCCCTACCTATCCTAAGTATTTTGAGATGCCTAGGTTAGAGAAGTTTAAAGGTGAAGAATATGCACAAGATCATGTCATAAATTTCATCAACACATGTTTTCATCTCGAATAAATTATGCTCTTATGCTAAGGACATTCATCATGATATTTTTGGGCACAACCACTCAATGGTTTAACCAATTGCCCAAGCACAACATATCCAAATTTGAACAACTCATGAATGCCTTTATGAAGCATTTATCCTTTGGTGCTAAGAGGAAGGCAAATATCTTGGACCTAGCCAATTTAAGACATTATGATGATGAGCTAGTAATGGATTATATGAATAGATGGAGAAAATTCATGGTAAAATTATCATTCTCCGTTCCCATAGAGAAAATCATCTGAATGTTCACCAAGAGTTCCAAACACATTTCCCTCTTGCTAGAACTACAACAATACCCATCATTTGAGGAAGCTTTGGCACAAGCCAAACTCATTGAGTACATCAAAGTAGATGAGGGAACCATAAAACTCTAAACCAAGAAGGAGTGGAGCAAAAAAAACAAGAATTGCAAATATAAGCAGAAGCAGGCAAATCCTACCTCAGTAAATCAAGTGGTATTGGCTACACCTAAGGACAGGGTTGCACAATAGCCCCACAATTATCAAGCATAGCCCTCACTAGCCAAATATGATCAAAAGAACAATCAAGGTCAAAACAAAGAATGCAAACCCCCTCATTATTTTATGCCATTGATAGAATCAATGCAATCAATATTCAATAAATTGAGCAAGGGAAAGATAAGATTCCTTGATATACCTCTTATATATCCCAACCATCACAATCCAAAAGGATAAAGGGAAGATCAATTCTGCCCGTATCACAAGATACCGGGGCATAATATCAAAGTTTGTGTTGGTTTCAAACATCAAGTGCAAAACATGATTGAGGTAGGAGAACTAAAAGTGGACAACCCACTAGCCCATGACAATAGAGATATGGGCATCTACAAAAAACTACTACCAAATCATGAGGCCCCTAGAGAGCAAGGGGCCCAAGTCAATCAGGTCCGAGTTGATATACCTACCCACGGATGTGTTGGGATGGTCAAAATTGTCAATATAGCAACTAGGAGTAGACGGTATGGTCAACCACAACCTCCTACAACTCCTATGAATGTCCTAGTTGCACCAAGGCAGATGCAATGGTAACAAAACCTTCTAGGTCTGCCAACTTAACCTATGGTAACTATCTAGAGTAGACTTGAGCAAAACTTATAAATAATTCCGACTAAGATATCCATTTATGAGCTCATATAATAGTCCCCAAAGCACAAGGAGACCTTAATGGATATTTTAAGGTCAATTGATATCTAAATGCAATATCCAAATTCATTCTCCCATTTTTTGGGACAAGTACAAGAATGCCAAGAACCTATAATTTGATTCTATGACTATGATATTAATATAGTACCTACTGCCTTATCAGACCCTATGCTAAACATTATGGAATCAATCAATAATTTGCCTTTTAAGTGGGTCTTGATAGATATAGGTTCTTCAATCAACATAATCACAACAACAACAATTGAACACCTTAATATCCCCAAGTCCAATATCATTCTGGGAGCCTATACACTAAGAGCTTTCAATGATGCTTTATGCAATACTATGGGAACAATAGTCCTACCTATCAAGGTGGGGCATAAGACCATCCCCATGATGTGTCATGTCTTGTAAGGGGCCATGCAATACAACATCCTCCTAGGGAGACCTTGGATAAAGGACATGAAATGTGTTCCTTCAATTTTACACCAATATATCAAGTATGTGCATCATAACAAAGTCTACATGGTGTTGGATGATGAGGAGCCATTCAAGTATGTTCATCAAGTGGATTTTCTAGGAGAATTTATGATTCCTTCTACTCACTTGTCGGTAGGACCCTCATCTCTAGTCGTACAACTGAGTAACAAATATAAATGTGTAGGAAAAGACCCATCTCCATAAACACCTCATCTTGTGCACAAAAGTGGTCAATTCTTCTAAACAACCATCAATGCCTAAACTAAAAAACAATCATAAGCTAAAGGCACCTATGGTTGAGGAAAACAAACTCAATGAAATGCTAGTAGGGTCATCCACATCACATACAACTATACATTTGGAAAGCATAGGGATAGGAGGGTATCTTATGTAGAACATAACCTTTACACCTATCTGTATCGCTCCAAATTTTTTGCACCCCTACCTTCAGGCTATTGGATCCGCGCCCGGAAGGAGGATGGGAAAAGGATGGTGCGGTACCTCGGACGAGAGGACTTTGCGAAGGTCCCGCCTCTCAAGGGAGGTGCATTTTGGTGATTTTTCGATGGATGGTGGGTTCACCAAGAAACATTTGATGGTAGTTTCCATGCCTAGGTTTTGGGAATGAGTTTTGATGAGTTTGTTTTATTTTTAAACATTCATCCTAGGTTTGGCCGAATGATTCTAACTTAAACTACATGAAAATGCAATTTAAATGCATACAGCAAACAGAAAGGAAAACAGAAATAGAGAATTTGCAGGAGGCCAATGAGGATTACCTGATCCGGAAGTTTGATGGAGTTTTTGAAGCTTGAAGCAGTCTGGATCGTCTGCAATTCAACAGAATCGCCTTCAATTTGATAAAATCATCTAAACTGACAGGATCGTCTACAATCTGACGAATTCGTTAGACGAATTCATCAGAGACCTGCAAAATAGCAAACAGATGTGAAATACAAGAAATTCTATTTTGTAAACAGGGGCAAACTATATGAAACAATAATAGGAGTATTTGAACAATATGCAAGAACAAAATTAAATGCAAATAACTATGTTTAGATAGCAGAATATGATCTTAATATGCAAACTAGACAAAATGGGTGAACTCCAAATGCAATATAGTATTGTTGGTCACGAATCTGCCACAGGAAAGGATTTTTACAATTGCGCCCTAGACCCGGCCAACATTGAAAGGCTGGAAGCAAGAAATGGCTCCCAGACCAATCTCCAGAGTGGGTTGGTTCCCTTCACTACTCTAAAAATGGGTTTAAGATAGGGTTGCTGGAAAGAGATTTAAAAGGTTGCAGAAAGAAATGGGAAATATGGCCACAGGCCGAAGTGATGGGATCAAAAAAACAACAGCAGGAAACTACAAACGCAACAACAGCAAGTAACACAAGAAATCAGCTTCATCCTCGCACAATCACATGCCGCAAATCCCTCCAAACCCACATTCCGAGAATTGTACCACGACATGATATTTAAATCCAAGTATGCAGAATTTAAATGTAATAGCAATGCAGGAGTACGAATGCTATTAGAAATGCAGAAAACAGAAAGCAAATTCATCCATGCGACGCTTGAAAAATTAGAAGTCGATCCTTGTATTCCCGCAAATACAATTCCAGTTTCTAGCAGCAAGTTTTTCCAACCACACTTTCAAATGAAGCTTACATTGGTTTTTATAGAGGGCCGTCCTCTTTGCAGCATTAAATATTTGAAACCGACTTCCTTGTGATCTACAATTATGCATTGGAAATTATGCACACGATCCCCTTAATTGCAGCCTTGGAGACCCACAAAATTGAATGCAATTTACATGTCAGCTTCGAAGAACCACCTTCATTAAATTGTTTTTTAAAATATGCATGAAACCATTGACTCAATCCACGAACAACAACTTCGAACTAATAAATCCTTCAATTTTGGTGGCATGGGCGCTTCTTTGACCTTGAATGCATTGGAAATCCTCAAAGTATTTAATTTTGGACTGCATTTAATTCTCAAAACTCACAAAACTGCATTGGGCCACAGCTTAAGCATGCATAATTAATAATAACAATAAATGTGGCAAAAATGCCAACAAGTATAAAAACTGAATAGACAATCTAATTTTTAACATAAAAGGATAGATAAAAAAGATAGAAGAGCAAACTCCAGGCACTGATTGCCTCGATGTGTGCTGCAGTCGAAATCATCTTGCATCAGTACGAGATTGTCTCGAATTTGACGAGATCGCCTCCGATCTTGACAGGTTCGTCGACTGCGATAGGTGCTGGCTCCGGCTGAAAACCAGTGGTGTACCTACAATGAAATGACTATAGGACTAATGCAAAGTATGAATTATGATTTTTTAGAGCATAAGGGTTCAATTTGCATAAAAATTCAGCCAGGGGTTGGGGAGGGAAAAGTCTTAGAGTTAAATAGGCATAGGATAGTTGTTGGGAGGTTGGAGATCATCCCAATTTGGGAGATCTCCAACGGGGAAGGGTCCCAACGGCGCAGACACGCTTCTGCCCGGATTGGAGACCCGTTGGAATGGATTCCAACTATGCAAATTCAGTTTTGTGACGAAATCGTCTGGACGTTCTAGTCCAGACGAAATCGTCAAATCTAGGGTGATATCATCTGATCGGAGACGATATCGTCAAACGGTCAAAACAACTACTAAAAATGGCACGAAAAATGAGGAAACGGGTTTCTCTGCGGTTAACGGGCGGTTTGGGAGGTTAAATTTGAATTTAAATTTATTTACTAAGGTGAATGTAATTATTCCAATTTTACTGCACCAATTTTAGGGTGCTACATTTTGCCCCCTCTTTAGCGAATTTTGAAGAAAATGCGTTAAAGATGAGTTCTTCTCGATCTACGAGAAAGCAAAAAATTATTCCCATTTTTATGCGACGATTCTTGGTCGAATCGTACGATAGCTTACTATGGTGCCCCCTCCGTGTTTTTACCCAAATCGAACGTTTGCGGTAAAAACACAAAAAAGCAAAAATTATTGTTGAATTATTTTGAATAAAATTAAGAAAAATAGGGTAAAACCATAATTCATTGTTACTGTTCATTTTTCTATTTTTAGAGCTCTGGAGCAAAAATGGTAGAGACAGTGCACAGATCTGCAGAGGTCCGACGCGGTCTACGGGTAAGGGTTAAAACTTAGTTTAGATTGATTTAATTTGAATTTACATGCTTGGTAAATAGATTTTAAGATGAATTTTGAGCATCGCGGCCATTTTTGGCCCTCGACGTCGTCCGAACAAAATCGTCCCTAGTTCGACGAAATCGTCTCAAGTTCGTCAATTTCGCCCAAGGGCGAAATCGACGAAAAAGGGACGATTTCGTCAAATTAGAGACGATTTCGACACGCGAAATCGGAGACAATTTTGCTCAAATTTCGGACGATATCGGCCAATATTGGGCGATATCATCAATTGCAAAAATTTGATCTTTAAGTTGCATTATTGATTGCTAAAATTGTTATTAATGATTGTTTGTTGTTTTGGTTGTTTATGTTTGCAGAGAGGATTACTAAAGAGCAGAGAGTGGAAATATGGAGGATTAAGAGATGACTTGGCCGCTCCGACACAGTGCAGAGCGAGATCAGCTGGCACAGGCCAGCTTACTACATGTGGCAGAGATGCCACAAGTTTCTACTGACATGGGGCTACTGACGGCCCTAGCAGAGAGGTGGTACCCGGGCTCTTCATGCTTTCGGTTATCGATAGGGGATATGACTCCCACACTAGAGGATGTATGGAGGATTCTTAGAATCCCCATACAAGGGAGGATGATCACACCTGCGGCCAATCAGGTCCACATGATGGGACGACTCTGCGGTGACCCGAGCTTCACCCTGGAGAAGGGCGGAGTGAACATCGAGGCACTGCACCAGATGCTTGGGGCATCTACACTGACACGAGTTTTGGCTGGGGTGGTTGGTGGACTTCTGCTGTGCCACCAGAGCGGATGTAGGGTACCATGGATGCTGGCAGATGTGATCTACGACATGCGCGACCATGGCTACAGATTTTCTTGGGGTAGCTTTGTTCTATGCCGACTGTACAGGATCCTTTACGGGGTCGTGTACAAGGGCGGGCGATGTCTGGTCATGACATCGCTCCTACAGGTTTGGTGCTAGGAGCACATCATGGTGCAGAGGCCGATAGGGCTTCCACTGATAGGGGTTGACGGGGAGAGGCCCCGAGTCTTCTACTGGTGGCTCCGAAGAGGGGCACAGCGACGGATCGACCTGCCGGTGTCCCGGAGACTACTGGATGACTTGGTAACAGACCAGATCACTTGGAGGCCGTGGAGGTAGCATCCAGGGTGGGCAGAGGATGCATAGGAGCTGGCTCGCATCAGGCGAGTCTGCTGGCTATGGATGGAGAGGGGAGAGGTGGAGCTCCACCGCTATGACCGAGTTTTGTGATAGTTCGGTCTACAGTAGGGGATCCCATATCTTAGGGATTATGAGTTTTCTCGGACTGTCTGGGATAACACCACAGTTAGCGAGGCTCCAGATATGCAACGATTCTGGAGTCAAGATGCGGACGATGCCCCCATTCAGCCAGTGGATGGGGACGACGTAGGGGTAGCCGATGGCTACGATGCCTGGTACGCAGGCATCCACCCTCCTCGAATGACAAGGGCTTAGGGACCGATCCATGTAGTTGTGCATTGGATAGGGAGGCGGCACCAAGCGATGGTAGAGGCAGCCCGGGGTCATGGCAGAGGAGAGCAGAGGAGGCCACAGGCATAGGAGAGGTCACGATAGAGGGAGAGGGAGAGGAGGGAGGTGAGACCCCCATATCCACAGAGGCCACCATCGCCTGATAAGGGCAAGGGTGTGGACATTGGAGAGAGTAGCAAGATGGCTACTCTTCGGGCAGAGAGAGATCATCTGCGAGCTCAGGTGCAGACATTACAGGATGCAGCTACACAGCACCAGGCTGAGGTGTCGCAGCTACGAGACGAGAATGCTCGTCTCAGGGCACGAGGTGGAGGGGTAAGCACTCAAGAGCTACTGCGGTCGGTTTCTCAGACCGCATTCTATCAGGCACTATACTACCAGGCGATGCCAGAGGGCCAGAGGGTACAGCTGCCACCTACCATAGCAGATCCTATCAGGACAGGGTCGACGAGGAGCTCATCCCGATCGATGATGAGGACTCACAGTACCACACATACTGCGATGGGACCACCTCGTCCTCCGTAGGGCAGGGGAGGAGATGAGGCCGAGAGCTCTAGAGGCTCTCGAGGCTAGAGGGTGGGATACTGCCATTGATATTGTATTATACTTGTATTGATAGAGGATTGAGTATGCCGAGGTACAGATTGTGGCATACCAATCTAGTTTTGATGATGTATATATTCTGTTGATATATATAGATGAGATATTTTTGATCATATGACTTGTCTTATGTGATGCTTATGATGCTTTTTATGTTTGATTGATTGATTGAGTTGATTGATGGAATGATTTTATTGATGATTCATGTAATTATGTCATTTTGGAAAATATTATAACTTGGATGTCATGCTTTAAATATTTTAAATGAAATAATCTGATGTAACAAATTGATTGGTTGTAATGAAATGTGATAAAAAATAAAAAGAGATTTCTAACAATAATTTCAAAGGACATTGTCGCTATTATAGACCATTTCATGGAGTCGCTACTCACTCGGTCGTCAAGCTAGTCCCAGGATAGAAATATTGTTAAAAGAAAAGAGTGCTTAAGAGACTGTCTTAAGACTTTGTTGTGATGATGCAAATGATGATGATGATGGTTTGTTTTCAGATTTCCATGAAAATATTATGCATGAAATATTGTAAAATGATTTTTGCTAGGCATAAATTCCTAAGTGTGATAAAAATTGTTGAATAATTCCTTAAGAATTATACCATCATTGCAAAATGCAAAGGTTGACATAATGATATGAAATAATAAAAATGTGTTTGCTTTTGAAAAGCATAATTTGTGTAATAAAATGAAGTCATATGGTTTTTATGAATTTTGATAAATTGGGAAAAAAATATTGTTACAATGGTTTGCGCTAGGCATAGAATATGTAGGTATAGACTTATACCATCATCGCAAAGATCAAAGAAAGGATAGTTTTATTACATGATTGATTTTTAATGAACATAAAAGATGAAAATGAGGACTTGCGCTAAGCATAAAATTCCAATTTTGGTTTTGAAATTATACCATCGTTGCGAAAGTCGATAAGATATATATGATATGTTGTTAAATAATTGTACTTGATTATTCCAAACAAGTTGCAAAATAATATTTCAAAGTATTTTGAAGACAAAAATTAGATTTATAAGGAATCCCATGTGCATAAGTGAATTCATTGCCAATCTTGATTTATCATAATGATAGACAAAATCTCTCAAATACAAATGTGTGTGCAATTGTATGGTTCAGTTACCAGTTTTGAGCAAGATACTATGATACAAGTGATTTGAATAAACCAACTAAGTGTTCATTAACCATGATGTAGATGCATATAACCATACTAGGCTACTATGTAGATCGGATTATCAAGAGCTAGCTAATCCATGAGCAGACATAGGTCTGTACAAAAGAAGGTCGCTAATGTGACAGACATATCGCCACGCTAGGAGTTACCCAAGGCCAAGCAAGTTGGGCACAAACCACCTGTTATGGGGCTTACCTCACAGTTTTCGAATAATTGAGAATTCCAGGGATTCAAGCTCATTCACCCTTCTTTTCTTTTCAAAGGGTAGGGAAAGGGATTTTATTGCTTTTCTTGCTTTCTTTTGAACTTTGCTTATTTTTCTTTTGCTTGATAATGCTTGTAACATTGTTGTCATAACATTTTTCTTTTCTCTCTTTTTCTTGAATGTTTCTTTTCTTTTTCTTTTTCTTTTTCTAGGGATACTTGCTCGGATTAGTCATAGAGCAAGGGATTTTTATTCTGGGTAGGGGTGAGCTTGTCCTTTTGCCAATTCTCAAAGATTCTAGACCATGTGCATGATAGGATAGCAAGGGAAACTTTTCACTCAAGAAATCAGTTCTACTATGTAGCAAAACATGGAAATTACAAATATAATCATTTTATTGTGAAAAGATGTGCTTGGTTTAAGTAAATACCAAGATCAATTCTCTATGCTCAAACTTTATTTAATTGATTTTTGTGAACTTTGATATAAGAGAGATTAGTAATCATGCCGTATAAAATCAAGATATTTATTGTGTGAGTGTGCAAGTGAGGGATGCCAAATAAATGCTAGTTTTATCCAAAATAAGTTGAAACATATAACTGCAATAATTGTAAGAAAATAATGATTTTGAGAAAGTTTTGAGAATGTTGACTCTCTCTTTATTCTGTATATTGTTTTGGTTTCGAAAGAGTCAAGCATATAGCTGTTTTGAGATTTTTATGTTGATTTTAGTTTTAAAGCAAAAGGAACTTTACAAGTGCTTTAAATAAATGCAATAAATATTTTTGAAGATTTTTGAAGATTTTATGAATGTTTTTGAGGTTTTTGAATAAATTGAAAGAAATACAAGATAATGATTTTGAACAAATATATACATGGATGAAATAATCAAATTTATGCATAATAACGTTTGAGATGTAAAATATTCATGGGTTCTTTAAGTTCTTTACCATCTAAGGTAGACAATTTATATGCTCCTGATTCAAATTTTGTAGTAATGATGTATGGTCCAAGCCAGTTGGGCTCAAATTTACCTTTCAGTTCTTTGGTTGCATTCGTATTCTTTTGATTTTCTTTTAGAACAAGATCGCCAATCTCAAAGGATCGATGACGAACTTTCTTATTATATGCTCTTTTAAGCTTGTTTTGGTATGCACGGAGATGCTCTAAAGCATTGATGCATTTTTCATCTAGGAGTTCCAGCTCAGTTATCGAGTCTGCATAGCACGATATTCATCTCCTACTTCGGTGTCTTGAAGTAGCAGAGCCAAAGAAGGAACTTCTAATTCAAATGGAAAAACTGCTTCGGCACCATATACCAAAACAAATGGTGAAGTGCCCGTGGGGGTTCGAACACTAGTTCGATAAGCCCACAGGGCTGGATATAATTGAATATGCCAGTCACGACCAGTTTTATTGACTAGTCTTTTGAGAATTTTGATTAGAGTTTTGTTAGAAGCTTCTGCTTGACCATTACCCTGAGGATAATAGGGAGTAGACCAGCGATGTTGAATCTTATATTTTTGACATAATTTTTTAACATCTTTATTTTTGAATGGAGTTCCATTGTCAGAGATGAGATTTGCAGGAATTCCGAACCTGCAGATGATTTGATTAAAAATGAATTTAGAGACTTGTGAACCAGTGCAGGAAGCTAAAGGCATAGCTTCAACCCACTTCGTGAAATACTCAGTTGCGGTTATGATGAACTTATGTCCATCAGAAGACACAGGATTAATTTTACCAATAATATCCAAGCCCCATTTAGAAAAGGGCCAAGGAGAAGAAATAGCCTGCAGCTCTTGTGCAGGCGCATGGACAAGGTCAGCATGTTTTTGACACTTGTCGTAATGGCGCACATATTCATGTGCATCCGTTTCCATGGTAGGCCAAAAGTATCCTATCCGAAGGAGCTTTTTAGCAATGACGCTACCACTAAAGTGTCCTCCACAAGATCCATCGTGGGCTTCACTCAAAGCTGATTTAGACTCTTCTAAATTTAAACATCTTAATAGGATACCTTCAAAAGATCTCCTATATAAAGTATTGCCAATGATTACAAATCGACTTGCTCGTCGACGTAATAACCGACGTTGGTTGCGATTAGAATCAGCAGGGAAAGTCCCATTTTGGAGGAAATCAAATATGTCTGTATACCAGAGTTCAGGAGTAGTTTCCTTGATTAGAAACACATCCAAAGGCTCTAAGCATGACTTATGTGAAGTGAGTTCTTGGAGTCGACGAATGATGATAGTAGCATATTCGTCGTCTAACTCCAAGGGCAAGAGAGATGCAGCGGCGGCCATGGCGTCGGCTGCACGGTTGCTAGTTCGAGGAATGGCTTCCAAGGTAACTTGATCAAACAAGGCCATTAGTTGTAAAACATAGGCCTTATATGGGTGAATTTTATCATCTCTGGTCTGATAAACTTCATTAATTTGGTTTATAACCAATTGGGAATCCCCAAAAACTAAGAGGTTTTTAATTTTAAGTGCTAAAGCAGCTCGTAATCCAAGGATTAGAGCTTCATACTCAGCAGTATTGTTGGTGCAAGCAAAGGTTAGTTTGAAGGACAGAGGAATAAGATGTTTTTGCGGAGATATTAAAATAATACCCACACCAGCCCCACTCATGCATCGGGCTCCATCAAAGTATAAGGACCATTGTTCAACAAGGTCTGCCTCTAATTGAAGGCATTCATCAAGAAACTCGATAATGAGGGGATGAGTAGACTTTAAGGGTGCAACAACTAATTGATCTGCTATGATTTGACCCTTAACAGACTTTTGTCCTATGAAGGTGAGATCAAACTCGCTTAGAGCAAGAACCCACTTGGCTGTGCGACCCGATAAATAAGGTCGACTCATGAGATATCTTAAAGGATCATATTTGGCAATGACATACGTTTTTTGGCTAAGCATGTAATGTCGTAATTTTTGTGTAGCAAACACGATCGCTAGACATAACTTCTCTAATGTTGTATAGCGGGTTTCATAACTGATGAAGGTGCGGCTAATGTAATAATTAGCACGTTCTCGTTTTTCATCATCAAGCTGAGCTAACATAGCTCCTAAGGCAGAATCTGAGGCAAAAATATATAGAAGAAATGGGCGATCAGATTTAGGCGGTGAAAGCACCGGAGGGTTAAGGAGATATTGCTTGAGAAGTTCAAAAGCTTCTCTACATTCTGTGTCCCAATTAAAGGGGACGTCCTTCTTAAGGAGTTTAAGAAAGGGACCAGTTTTGTCCGCCAGCTTATTAATGAAGCGACGGATAGCTTGAAGTTTACCTTGTAAACTTCGTAATTCAGATATATTAGTGGGTGCGGGCATATCAATGATAGCCGCAATTTTGAGAGGGTCAATTTCGATACCACGTAAAGAAACTAAAACCCCTAATAACTTGCCGGATTTAACTCCGAATATACATTTTGTCTGGATTTAATCGAATGAGATATTCTCGTAATCGATTAAAAACTTTTCTTAAATCGTCTAAATGATGATCTTCAATAAGAGAGCGAGCTATAATATCATCTACATAATCATGTAGGATATCATGCATCATATCATGAAAAATGTAGGTCATAGCCCGTTGATAAGTTGCCCCGACATTCTTTAGGCCAAAGGGCATCACTTTCCAGCAAAAGGTACCCCAGGGGGTAATGAAGGTTGTTTTAGCCTGGTCTTCAGGAGCTATCCTGATCCGATTATAGCCGAAGAATCCGTCCATTAAGGACATCATCCCACTTTCGACAATAAAATCAATAATTTGATCCATATTTGGAAGAGGAAAGTCGTCTTTAGGGCATGCAACATTAATATCTCTAAAATCTGTGCAAACCCTAACTTTGGTGGCTTCTTTCTTGGTGACTGGAACTACATTGGAGATCCATTCAAGGATAATCAATAGCTTGTATGAAGATAACATTCAGGAGTTTTTCTAACTCCCCTTTGACTAGCAGAGCCACTTTGGGATGCATTTTTCTAAGTTTTTGTTTAACAGAGTTTAGCATCCGGATGGACCACTAGATGGTGCATGACTACGTAAGGGTCTAGACCTCGGCATATCTTCATATGTCCAAGCGAAGACATCTTCATACTCTTTAAGAAATGCAATGTATTGTTCTTGTTTTTCTTGACTTAGTTCTCGCTCCAATGTTGATTATGTGAGGGTTGTCCTCAGTTCCAATATTAATTTTAATGACATTTTCTACCTCCATGTGTAGATCTCTTTCAAAATTAGGTGGGGCAGGTGAAACGCCCAACTCTTGTAATTCTTGTAAAGTTAATTTAGATAATTCGCTCTGAGGGTCAGCGGCCTCAAGTTGAGCTATGGTTGGTATAGAACCATCAAAATAAAACCCGTTGTACAACATCTCTTCAACAGAGACATCATGGAAGATATCTCCTTCCAACTCTTCATCGGGGTCAGCAATCATTTCAGGGTATGCTATGGATAGCATGTTGCATGAAAATGATGGATTTTTAAGAGGTAAATCAACATGTCTATCCAAATAGTCTTGATAGCATATGAGATGATCATCATCCTCAAAAGGAAAGGGTTGACCCTTACTAGGTAATAGGCCCACACCACATCGGGCAGTCCATGGTTCTACCTCGAAAGGTTCTTTCATGCCATTTTGGAAAGGTCCTAAGCCTTTCCCTTTATATCCCATTTTAAGCATCATGGGTTTAGCTTTAATATAATCGTTGGTAAAATAGCACCGAGCATATCCATCATGATGGGTTTTGATATTCTGAGGGATTCTTCCCCAGTCATATCCTTTGTACATGAAGGCGCAACTCCCGACTTGGTAAGTACTTCCCATAGGTTGTGGGAGGCCCAAAGTACGAGGAGATGGCGGCAATTGATTTAAAAGGTCTGAATCTTGCATGAAAGCATTCATTTTTTTTGATATTAAGGTTGTAGATAAATCTGGTAAAAGATCATCGGAAAGGGCATAAGATGTAGAAGGCTTATTACCTATGTCTTGAGATGTGGAAGGTATGATAGATGTGTCTGAAGGTTTTGAATTTATGGGATTAGAACTTGAAGAATTGGTTGTAGTTTTAAGAGCTTTTTGAAGTTCTACAATAATTTGTTTAGAAGGTGGTTGATCTAGATGGGAAGATGAAGTTAATGGAGGAGGAATAGATGAAGTGATGGGTTTATATTTCATAGTTTTAGATGAAGAAGAAGTAGGATATGTGGATGACAGAGCAGGGCAAAATTGCACTCCAACTGGTTCTGCCAATGCACACATATCAAAAGGTCTAGGGTCACCATGAATAGTGACCAACTGATTTTTAAACTCAAACTTAACACATTGGTGTAAAGTTGATGGGACCTGCTCGCATGGCGTTAATCCAAGGGCGACCCAAAAGTATATTGTACGATGCTGGGCAATGTACAATGAACACAGTTGTCTCAAGGGTTCTAGGACCAACTTGCAATGGGAGGGTAATGACTCCACACGTTTCTTGTGTTTCGTCATTAAAGGCTTTGATAATCATATCAGTCTTCTTCATTTCATCACTTCTAAAACCAAATCGTTGGTAGAAGTCAAAGGTGCAGATGTTTAGAGATGAGCCATTATCAATCAGGACTCGTTTGACAGCTACATCCCCAATTAAAGTTGTAATATACAAGGGATTATCCTTGTGTAAACTGTGTTGTGGGATATCTTTATCCCGAAAGTCAATACAATCAATCTCTCGCGTGATGATAGTATTGGCCATAGCTTCGGGTTGGATGTTTTGAGGTACCATCATCTGGCTCAAAGTAAGCATCAATTCATCCCTATGGGTGGGGGAGGATCTTAATAAATCTAAAAGGGAGATTCTCGCGGTGGTATTAGACAATTGCTCATTAATGCTGTAAGGGGGTTTAGTTTGAACAATAGGAGCATGATTTCCTTTATTAGGATTTTTCAGAACAAATGGAGCTGATCCATCATTCTGGGTTTGGTTCTTGTTGGGGATTTTGAGCTTGTTGTCGTGTGACGACTCCGATGGTACCTACAATGTTATAGTGACGACGTTGAAACGGTCTCGGCTGAGAGTTTATGGCTTGTTCATAAGGAAGGACTTCATTAGAAGAAGGTCGAGTAGTGACTCTTCTCGGGAAATGGTTCTTCCGGAACATTAGCATCTTGTGATAGGTTGAATAGGATCTGATTCATTTTTAGAACTATTCGATTGAATGGTGTCTACTTCACTCTCACTATCTGACTCTATATCGCTAGAATCAGAAGTTTGAAAATTATGTAAGGGCCTGGTTGTAACCAGGGATAAGGTTGTGTCGAATGTGTGAGAGTCCTGAACAGGTAATTGCCCGCTAATGGTTCCTACATATCGGGTAGGAGGGGGAACATTGTGATGTTCAATTTGATTGGCTACCTCTTTACCATGTCTTGGTAAAGGGTGTTGAAATATGTCTAAAGTTTGATTGGCATTCTGATTTTGATTTTGGGGAACAGTATTTTGGGTATTATTAGGAGGGTTTTGTTTAGGTTGGAAGGCTTGCACTTCCATTTCATTATTGTCAATCAAATCTTGTATTTTATGTTTCAATCTCTTACAAGCGTTGGTAGAATGTCCAGGACCTCTATGAAAATCACAATGCAAATCAGCTCTATATCCGGGTATGCTTGGGTCAGTTTCCCGGATAGCTGGCAGTTGGATTAAACCTCTTTCAAGAAGTTGAGGTAAAATAGTTGATAAAGGTTGGTTTAATCTAGTGAACTCTCGAGGAGGCTTATCAGGAGGTTTCAAGATGAATTTTTTTGTTGTTTTTGTTGCATTGACATTAGCAACATTTCTGCTGTCAATGACTCCATCACCGACAACCTGTTTGTTTTTATATTGATTTCTAGATGTTTTCTCATCATCCTTCTTTCTAAGTTGGCCTCTCCTAATGAGGGCATCTTCTACTCTTCGAGCTAAGTCTATAGCTTGATCGAAGGTAGTCAAAGTAGTTGTTGATAGCTCATAAGAAAGTTGTTCTTGTAAATTGTTAATGAAAATGTCTAACATTTCCCTATAGGGTAGCACAAAGTGCAGTTTTCCTGTCAATTGTCTCCATCTTGCTAAGAAATCAGCAAAACATTCGTCTTTATCTTGTTTTAAATTGTATAGGTCTTTAATAGTTACATGCCTCTCGATGTAGGCACTAAATTGATGAACAAATGACTCAGCTGTTTCTTCAAAGTTTCTTAAGGAATGAGTGGGCAATTGATAATACCACTCTAACGCCATTCCACCTAAACTTTTGGGGAACATTTTTAGTAATAGCAAGTCGTTATGCGATATGTCGTGACATGCTATCCTAAACATGCGAAGATGTTCTATGGGATCTTTGGTTCCTTTATAGATAGGCAGGACGGGCATGGGAAAATGTTTAGGGTATGGTTGAGCTACCACTATGGGATCCAATGGTTGGCTACAAATCTCTCGATAATTATACGAGGGACGGTAGGGATCTATCTGGTCCATACGTGAAGCCAATTGTTTCACCATAGCTTCCAAACTACTAGTTTGCCCCCCATATTGATTCGGTGGGGCATTGACATAAGTGTTATGGGCGTAGGATGGAGGAACATGCAGATTAGATGCCATGTTACTATTGTGTAAAACATTGGTAGGAAAAATATTATGGAGGAGTTTTGAAGTTGGATTGTGTTGTATTGTAGATTGTTGAAAGTTTGTATTTGGCTTTGTTTTAGATTTTTGTCTATTTAAAGCATTTTGCTCAATAGTTTGGAGGAAGGAAGTAGTGAAGGGAATTTTCTTTTGTGCGGGAGTGATTTTAGGTTGAGTAACAGGTTGCTTAGGAGGTTGGGTGACCTGTTGTTTGGTCATGGCTTGGGCTATAGTGACCATATTCGCATTGGATGGTCCACCCTTATCACTTTCTTGATCAATGAAAGACAAGGGATTAGTTTGCATGTCAAGTGCCCGTTCTAAGGCTGCTTGAGCATCACTAATTTCCCCTTTATCAATACGAACAGCCACATTAAGGACGTCGATATGTTGATTAAGAAATTTTTGAAAATGTTCTTGCGTTGTCAAAAGTGATGCCTCCATTTGGAGCTATTCTAGGGGACGAAGATTCTTTAACACTTCCTTCTTGTTCCTTATCTTCACCTAAGTCTTCATCTCGATTGACCTAGAGTTTCACCTTCCGGATTTGTATCTCCAAGAAGGACATTTGGGTTTTCAGTTGTATTTTGTAGCCAATCTTCTCCTTCTCCTAAAATTTCTTTACCATTCCTAAGTTTAGTCATGGTGCTAAGTTTTGATTTCAGCAAAAAAAAATATATATATATATATATATATATATATATATATATATATATATATATGCAACAAATTAAAAGGTATATATTTATATATACCTAATGCAATATTGTAAATGAAATGTTTAAGTTTTTTACTATGTTTTTTGATTTTTTGATTTTTTTTTTTTAGTTTTTTAGTTTTTCTTTGAAACAATATAATAAAGACAGCAAATGAAACAATAAATGCACACAATAATAATAAGGCTGAAAGTAGATGAACTAATCTTCTATGAATAATTTATGAATATCATTAATAGGTTCAAGTCGTTCAGGGGTCATGAAATGTTCTTCTTCAAATTGAAAGTTTTCTTTTAAGAATTTGATGAAAAGGGCTATGGTAATGTTGTCTATCTCAGATCCCGGTTGGAAATAATAATTCTCACGACAATATTTACAATATAACATAGCTCTAGGAGTTTTGTTCCATCTTCTCCTAACTATAAGATCATCTTCTAAGGAATCTATATGAACTAGAAATGGGCGCACTATAACTGTGTCTTCGAGATTTTCCCTGAAAGTTAAAAATTTTGCAGATACAAGAGCTCTCCTATAGGCTAACCACCTATGGCAAGCTCTCTGAAGTTCATGATAGAACACTAATTGATGAGGATCCAGGATTCTATCCAAGACTAGCCTCTTAATCTGTTTAAGTTGTGTGGACCTAGATGAAATGATACTAAGTCTCCCGATAAGCTCGTCCCACAAGGATTGATTTCTACTTGCTTCAGGGACACTAAGGACAGAATTAACTTCTATGGCCGCTAATTGGTTTACTACGTTTATAGTAACTGCTAACCTCTTTTTAGGAGCTACCATCTAAACATGATTTTGAACCTTAAATGTTTTAAAATGCATCTAAGTTTTAGTTGTTCTAATTTTTTTTTTTTTGTCTTTGTTTGTTTTTGTTCAAAAGGTTATGATGCATTCACGTCGGGTTCACCAAAATGTATCGCTCCAAATTTTTCGCACCCCTACCTTCAAAGCTATTGGATCCGCGCCCGTAAGGAGGATGGGAAAAGGATGGTGCGGTACCTCGGACGAGAGGACTTTGCGAAGGTCCCGCCTCTCAAGGGAGGTGCATTTTGGTGATTTTTTGACGGATGGTGGGTTCACCAGGAAACATTTGACGATAGTTTCCACGCCTAGGTTTTGGGAATGAGTTTTGATGAGTTCGTTTTATTTTTAAACATTCATCCTAGGTTTGGCCGAATGATTCTAACTTAAACTACATGAAAATGCAATTTAAATGCATACAACAAATAGAAAGGAAAACAAAAACAGAGAATTTGCAGGAGGCCAATGAAGATTACCTGATCCGGAAGTCTGATGGAGTTTCTGAAGCTTGAAGCAGTCTGGATCATCTGCAATTCAACAGAATCACCTTCAATTTGATAAAATCGTCTAAACTGACAGGATCGTCTACAATCTGACGAATTCATCAGACGAATTCATCAGAGACCTGCAAAATAGCAAACAGATGCGAAATACAAGAAATTCTATTTTGCAAACAGGGGCAAACTATATGAAACAATAATATGAGTATTGAACAATATGCAAGAACAAAAGTAAATGCAAATCACTGTGTTTAGATAGCAGAATATGATCTTAATATGCAAACTAGACAAAATGGGTGAACTCCAAATGCAATATAGTATAAAAACTGAATAAACAATCTAATTTATAGCATAAAATGACAGATAAAAAGAGACAGAAGAGCAAACTCCAGGCACTGATTGCCTCGATGTGTGCTGCAGTCGAAATCATCTCGCATCAGTATGAGATCGTCCCGAATTTGACGAGATCGCCTCCGATCTTGACAGGTTCGTCGATCGCGATAGGTGCTGGCTCCGACTGAAAACCAGTGGTGTACCTGCAATGAAATGACTATAGGACTAATGCAAAATATGAATTATGATGTTTTAGAGCATAAGGGTTCAATTTGCATAAAAATTCAGCCAGGGGTTGGGGAGGGAAAAGTCTTAGAGTTAAATAGGCATAGGATAGTTGTTGGGAGGTTGGAGATCATCCCAATTTGGGAGATCTCCAACGGGGGAAGGGTCCCAACGGCACAGACACGCTTCTGCCCGGATTGGAGACCCGTTGGAATGGATTCCAACTATGCAAATTCAGTTTTGCGACGAAATCGTCTGGACGTTCTAGTCCAGATGAAATCGTCAAATCTGGGGCGATATCGTCTGATCGGAGACGATATCGTCAAACGGTCAAAACAACTGCTAAAAATGGCACGAAAAAGGAGGAAACGGGTTTCTCGGCGGTTAACGGGTGGTTTGGGAGGTTAAATTTGAATTTAAATTTATTTACTAAGGTGAATGTAATTATTCCAATTTTACTGCGCCAATTTTAGGGTGCTACACTATCATAGAGTTTGCACAAGATATGGGACATCTAAAGGATCTATGGCCACCAGTAGGAATGGTGTTTCCACTTGGAATCCCTCCCAACTAGACAAATTTTGTCTATGTTGGACTAGATAGTTCCCATAAGTCTATGGAAGAAGAAGAGGACAATGATGAATTATTCATTGTTAATTTTCATTACCTCTCTAATCCTGAGTTCTCTTTAAGCTACTTTAAGCACTGCCATTGGCATGGTTATGGTCTTGGTATCTACGAGTAGGGACCTAGGCAGCCACTCGAGTTGTAATACCAGTTTCCCACTAACATATTTGGGGTAGGCTATCACATCAGAGGTCGAGATGACTCTCTAGCATCAATATTAGATAGATTGAGCTTGGGGTTAGGAGAAGACATCAATTTTATTCCTTATCACCCACTAAGTTCAAGACTTATGTGCAATAGAAAAGTGACTACGATGAACATCCCACCACCTGAGACTTATCATACAAGACTCACAATTGAAGCCATCCCAGTGGGTTACAACTCATGGGATGATGAGCAAGAAGAAAATAGATATGTGCCAAGTGATGATGAAGCACAAGAAGGCTCGACCTATCATGGGCCTCACTACTTATGAAGACTTACTTGGCCCATCCACAATGAGAGTGGATACATATTAAATGAAAGTGACTATGAGTCAGAGGACTCAACAGAGAGAGCCTACTTAGAGGTAAGGTAATGGCCCCATGACTTGGGGCAACATACTAATGCAAATGGATTCTTCATAAGTGATGAAGAGTATGAGGATGAAAAAAATATGGCTTAATTATATTCAATATATGAGCCCCTCATCTTAGGACCGCACACTAATTATAATGGCTTCTGGATAAGTGATGATGATTTTGAGGATGAGACTGAGATGGCCTATCTTGGACCTCACCATTTATGACAAGTCAATATATTTATGGAAATAGAAGTGACACTTCACACCATAGACCCTGGCTTGTGATTTTTAGAGAGACTTGTTGACTTAGTTGTCATTCATCACATGGTCAATCCCCCTCTACCAACATTCAAGGAATTCTTAGAACCCAATGATCCTATTGTTAGCTTGGTGCATGGGCCAGATACAGATATTCCCATTCCTCTAGAGCCTCATCATGAGCATGGAAGAGAAACCTTTGATATTAGATTTCACCCATGTGGTCCTCGAGATTTCATCCCATCCATCAATACAATCTCCATTAATTTCACCACTCCACTTCATAACATAGTCGATCCCATAAAATATGTGTATTGACACAGAGATGATTGATTGGGACCATGTTGATTAACCCATAGATCCTGAAGATATTTTATCTAATGAAAATATGTTACAACCATTTCATTTTGCACCAGGATGTGCCAATGCCTCACCGATGAGTCATTAGGACCTATAAATCCCGTCGATGACATTCACTTGATACCCATGCCTCACAAATTAGAGGATGGATCACATATGGCTATAGAAGCAATTTTCAAAGTAGACATTAGTGATGATCCTACTCAACCAAATAAAGTCAAGTTTGGAGAAATTCTATCTCCAGAATAATAAGGCATCATAATTCCTCTCTTGAAAGAGAGGCCAAATATGTTTTATTGGACTTACAAGGATATGCCTGGGATAGATCCAAAGTTAGTCATTCATAACCTTTCATTGGACCCCATGAGGAAACCAGTCAAATAGAAGTTGAGAAAAATGCATCCCATCATTGCTTTGATGGTAAAGAACAAATTGCAAAAACTATTGGATGTAGTTTTCATAGTTCCTATCAACTACCCTGAGTGGGTCTCGAACATGGTGCCCATGGGAAAATCCAATGGAAGAGTCTGTATCTGCATAGACTTCATAGAATTAAATAGGGAAACTCCAATGGATTTGTTCCCATTGCAAAACATAGATGCTCTTGTGGATGCGATCGTAGGTCACAAAATGCTCTCTCTAATGGATGGTTTTTCTGGATACAACCAGATCCAGATTAAACCTGAGGATCAACATATAACTACTTTCATTACTCCATGGGGAAAATTTTGTTACAAGTGATACCATTTGAGCACAAGAATATTGGTGTCACATATCAATGGGCCATGATATACATATTCCATGACTACATGCATTAAATTTTAGAATATTACATGGATGAATTACTTACCAAGTCCTTGCTACAAAAAGAGCATGCTGAAGTCCTTAGAAAATTCTTTAATCATGTCATTGAGAATAATTTTAGATTGAATCCTAAGAAGTGTAATTTCAACATAAATTCTAGAAAAAAATTAGGATTTATAGTTTACAAGAGAGGCATTGAAGTCGGTCCTGCAAAGGTAAAGGCTATACTAGAAGTGGCCACTCCCACCAACATTAGGGAACTAAGAAGTCTACAAGACAAAATAGCATCCATAAAAAGGTTCATTGCATAATTATCAAATAAGTGTCGACCCATGAACCATTTTCTATGCAAGGATGTCCCATTTCATTGGGATGGAGAGTTCCAACAAGACTTTGCAGAGATCAAAACTTATATGGCAATGCCACCAGTGTTGGCTCCACCAAGGCCAGACATACCATTATTGTTATATGTATCAGCTATTGATTTCACTTTGGGCACCATGTTGGCCCAAAATAACATGCAAAACAAAGAGTAATCCATATATTACATTAGTCACACATTAGTGAGTTATGAGCTAGGGTATGCTTATGTTGAAAAGTTGTGTTTAGAAGTGGTCTTTGCAACTTGAAAGTTGTGACACTACATGTTGAGCCATACGACCTATGTTATATCAAAACAAAATCCTTTTCAGTACATGATGTGCAAGACATATCACAATACGCATACCACAAAGTGGATCATGCTATTGATAGAATTTTTTCTAGAGTTCAAAATCCAAAATTCCATCAAGGGAAAAGTCATAGCAGATCAATTAGTGGAGGTGCCTCTTTAGGATAGTAAGCCTCTCACCATAGAGTTGCATGATGATGCAGTATTTGCACTATTAGATCCACTAGAACTCGAATAACCTAAGAAGGAAAGAGATATATCATTGTTCTTTGATGGTTCAAAGTGTGAAAAAAGTGGTAGAGTAGGGATTGTCTTTATCACACTGTAGGGTGCTCCATTGCCCTTATCATTCAAACTAGATTTTCCTTGCACAAACAACAACACAGAATATTGATCTTGGGACTTCAAATAGCCGTAGCAATGGGCATTAAAATATTGAATATATTTGGTGACTCCTTGCTCATAGTAAACCAAGTTAAAGGATTGTTCCAATGCAGGTGCCCACTCTTGAAATCTTACAAGGAACTTGTTGACACTTGCCTAACCTGATTGAAATGGTATGACATTGAGGCAATCCCTCATACATTGAATAGATTTGCAGATACCATGGCATCTTTGGGATCCTTAATCCCTCAAAATTTGTCTATTAATTTCACAACCGTTCATGTGAAAGTACTCACATTTTCTACAATACAATGTGAGTTTATTGACAAACTAGAATTAGTCAACATGATACAAACCAAGCCAAATCAGGGTTGGTCATTCAAAGTTAGAGCATTCTTACAAAAATCTCCTTGGGAATATTTGATCTCTCAAGGTCCTACGGAATGTGTAACAACCATTCATCACAGGGTTGTTTCCTAGTCATTTTTTACAAATGTTAGATCACAAGAATAGCATGTCATTCTATCTATAGAGGTCGTAGCTTATCAATATTGGCTTTCCCAACTGTGAGACTTCCTGAAGCTCAGAATAGTACCTTAAGGTCTGTCGCATACCAAAATACGAACATTCAAATAGAAAGTGACAAGATACATCTTACTAGGAGAAATCCTCTACATACGAGGATATGATGGAGTATTACTCCGTTTTTTTGAGCCCCAAGAAGCATTTTAGGTAATTTCACAAGCTCATGATAGTACATGTAGAGTACATTTCAGTGCCATGGCCATCGTTAAGTGCATCTTGAGAATGGGTTACTATTGCCCCAACATGGAAAAGGACTACTGTTAATATATCAATAAATGCATTAAGTGCCAGCATCATGCAAATATCATGCACTTACCATCACAAGCCTTACAACCCATCCAAGAAACATGGCCATTGTTGCAGTGGGGACTAGACTTGATTGGGAAGATCGCACCCTTGTCCTTAGGCTGACACACATTCATCATAACGGCCACTGAGTACTTCACTAAATTTGTTGAAGTGATCCCCCTAACATCGACAACTAGACCAAGGATTGCGGAGTTTATACTCCAAAATATCATGTCATTTTGGGGTCCCTTCGAACATAATATTGGATAATGGGCCATATTTCAAGAACAAAAATATGCATGATTTAATGAACAAATACCATATTCAGCACAGGTTTTCAACATCTTATTATCCACAATCAAATGGGCAAGCATAAGCCTAAAAAAAAACAATAGTCTTCATCTTGAGGCATACGGTGTAAGAAAATCACAAGGATTGGCACATACAGTTACCTCTGGAACTATGGGCATACATGACTAGTGTACGGATGCCCACTGGGGAAACACCATTTTTACTTGTATATGGTGTTGAGGCCATAATGCCACTAGAGTTGGAAATTCCAACCCTACACATAGCATTGAAGTACTTCATGGATGGTGATACCGCACGACAAGGCCATCTTGATCAGTTGATGCTTCTTGATGAATGACAATTCAATGCTTTAGAGCATCTTCTCATTTACCAAGATCACCTTGCATGAGCTTACAATAGTAAATTCCACTTAAGATATTTTAAAATTAGGGATCTTGTGCTCAAAGAGAACCAACATAATTCTAATTTACTGCCACATCTGCGAGACAAATTCACGGTAAATTGGATAGGCCCCTACATCATTTTAGAAAGGGTTGGGCCTAGACCATATCACCTTACATAATTGGATGGTTTTGAAGATCCTGAAACCCCCAATATCATTCAATTGAAGGTATTCTACACATAATATCAAAATAAAACACAAAAAAAATCAAATATGTCAAAAAAACAAAAACAAAATCAAAAAATCATAAAAAAAAACTCAATCCAATCAAAATGCTCCAGGGGTATCCAAGCTGCTTGGTCAAATTTAAATCAAAATTCTCCAAGGGTATCCAAGCCACTTGGTCAAATTCCAATCAAAATGCTCCAAGGGTATCCAATACGCTTGGTCAAACTCCAATCAAAATGCTCCAAGGGTATCCAATCCGCTTGGTCAAATTCCAATCAAAATGCTCCAAGGGTATCCAAGCCGCTTGGTCAAACTCCCATAAAAATGCTCCAAGGGTATTCAAGTAATTTGGTCAAACTCCAATCAAAATTCTCTAAGGGTATCCAATTCGCTTGGTCAAACTCCAATCAAAATGCTCCAAGGGTATCCAAGTCGCTTGGTCAAACTCCAATCAAAATGCTCCAAGGGTATCCAAGCCGCTTGGTCAAATTCCAATCAAAATGCTCCAAGGGTATCCAAGTCGCTTGGTCAAACTCCAATAAAAATGCTCCAAGGGTATCCAAGCCGCTTGGTCAAACTCCAATCAAAATGCTCCAAGGGTATTTCATGCTACTTGGTCAACAATCAAAATACCCAAAGGCACAATAAGCCCTTTGGTCACATTAATCAAAAATACAAAAACAAAAAGGCCAATATGGAGGCCTCGGAGCCCATCGATGTTAGTTTTGACTCCAGAGATAGGCTGCAAAATTTGGCTATCAGGACCCTTCTCAACATGGCAATTGGATCCCTGACTGCAGCGGCCCAAGCGGCCTCCTCTACTGCCAATGCCCTGGCCGAGCTTCAGTGTAGGCTGGGAGATGGCCTTGATAGGGAGTAAATTTGGCCTGCCAGGGGCCCTGTCTTGGCCAGTATCGGCCACAGGTCCCATCAGAACAATGACATTCAATTTTAGCGTTGTTGATGGTAGTGTTTTCTAGTTTTTGGTGGCTTCACACCAAGTTTTGATGTTATGCATCCTAGTCCATTTTTTGTAGTCACCAGGGCCTTAGGCTTAAGATCTTTGCCCTTGGGTGTAGCCCCGATTTTTATTCATTTTTTTAGCCTCGGCTTCTGATGTAACTAAGGTTTTGGGATCCTTTTCTAAAAAACCCGTTGTAAATATATCATTACTTATAAAAAAAAATACAAAAACAACATAAAATCAAAAACATAAAAACAATTGTATCTATATCTTGCATCCAAATAGTTGCATTACATTATCATTTCCATTACATTCGCATATGGTATAATCATAGTATTACAAGTAATGCCACAGTTTGTATCATAAATAAAAACAAAATCCACCATCTTCCTTTCATTCATGTGTGTAATTGTGTTTCTCAACACAACCATATCAAAGTTGCTATAAGGAATAGGCTAAAATTTTCTAGTTATTCAACCATATCTAGTAGTCCTATCAATTTTTGTAAAAAGCCATATTGATTAGTAGAGAATAAGGAATATTCATGAAAAACCTTAAATATTCAGAATCCCATAACTAACTATAAACACATAAATCCTAGCTGGACTGGGGAATATGAAAGCTGCATATAGGGTCTTAAGTTACCTTAAGCGAAAAGGGTCATCGTTGCTTATCCCCCTATGCAACCGGTTCAAAGGTGCTGAGAATTGGCAAAAGGACAAGTTCTACCCTACCCAAAAATGAGTGATTGTCATCACTACATAAATCCCTTGCTTACATAAAAATAAGCAAAAATCTTGGAACAAAGCCAAATCCAAATCTCAAAATTCAAAATCTTAAAAATTCGAACATCAATGCCCAAATTCATAGTTCAAAATATCAAAAGAACAAAAGCAAAATAAATAGTGATTATCATCACTACAAGAATCCCTTGCTGAAAAAAAAAAATCAATCAAAATAAACAGTGATTTTCATCACAAGATATGAGCAAGTATAGTCAAAATGAAGAAAAAAAGGGAATGGAACTTGAATCCCTAGAATTCTCAACAAAACTGAACCAAGAGCACGACAATATGTCTAATACAAAGGCATTATGCATTTGTGTAGACCAATATTTGAATGTGGATGAGCTATCTTTAGGTAAACCAAGGTCACCTAGTGGTATAGTCCAACTGATTCCAACATAGGATAAGATAAACAATTGAGGTTCCTCGATCTTAGCAATGGGTTGAAAGAATCCCACCTGAAATTGGAGGAAAATATTGCATTTTATCTAAATATATTCATTTACACACATAGGGAAAATGAATCCATAGGTCCATGGTGAAATACTTGCTTCTTCAAAAGTCTAGTATGGTCAGGTTGCAGCTATTGATAGGGTAACTAGAATGTTTGAATCTCAAGCAGAGCCCCAAAAACACTTATATAGCAACAAATCATATAATCAATCATACCAACATTTTCTTTATAAATCCTATAAATTAGGGGGTATCAATATAGTAGGATAGATACTACATATATATTATAAATAATCTATAGACAACCATTGACTACTGTATATCTTTTAATTTATAGAAAATTATCAAGAAAATACATACATTTCACACCATTACACCTCACATATGAATACTTAATCAATTTTTATGATAGGAGTGATTATTTTAATTCATGATTATTTTTTACTTTTAGTGGTATCACCCATTAATATTGTTAATAGCATATGCATTCCTTATGTTTTAAGTGATTAAAGCATACAGGTTCATTCATACAATACCACCACATAAGCTAGATGCATACAATTTAAAGCAAAATTAAGCATGCATTTAACAATAATATTGCATCCATAAATACATAAGTCATAAATCATCCATCATTACATCATAAAGCACATCATAAAACATATAAGCACTATCCATTTACATACAACCATAAATCCATCATTAGATCAACTCATAATAACATCACATCATATCATATGAACATCTACAAATATACACACATTAACATCTATTTCAAATCCACATCATCATAAATATCATCTATCACCTAAAACATACATACATCAATTCATCATCATCCATTGCATCATAAAAAAGAATAAAACAAAAATATAAGCAATAAACGATACACATAATGAGTCATAAAGAAAATATATCATATAAATGTGTGTATCAAGTCCATAAAGGTATAAAAATGCCTATGAGCCATATTCAAGTAGGTCAATATGACCTCAAAAATGAATCAAAAGAGCACCATCAATCAAATACAGGAACTGAGCCCCTGACATCACCTCCCCAAGTGCTACCTTCCCTTGTGGTTGTGTCATGAGTCAAATGATGTGAACCTACTAGTCTCTCTGTCTAAGTCTGGGTCCTCTAGCTAGGATGGATAGAAGACTACCTTTAGGTAGAGAGCCCATTGACCTGTGAACCACCTACACTCCCTAGGAACAAGCCCATGTCTCTTGAGATACATCTAAAGAGTGGTAATGTGACCAACATGCTCCTAAATCTGGCCCTCATACTCATCCAATAGTAACTACAGGCGTAGAACCTTTGCCATTGAATTTGTCCTTGGATCCCCTTGTGGTGTAGTAGGGACAACAAACTACATCCTAGAAGTACCACCCCTTATAGTAGCCTACAGAGCCTGTATATGCATCATGATATTATCTATGGTGGCATCCCACTGTGTTATGGTAGCATCTCACTACTGCACCTAGATCTTGGTCGACTGAAGCTCAACCTCAATCTCATGCAATTGTGCTCTCATAGGAGAATATCTCTCCTCAGGATATAGATCCTCTTCATCCTCCTTAGGAGCCTCCTTCTCCTCTTTTGCCACCCACTCTACTAGCTAGCCCCATACCTCGATCCTAGCTTGGACTCTATGCCCTGTCGAATCTGCACCATCATCCCCACCATCATCCTCGTGACCTAGGTTGTCGATACCATGCCACATATGATCCCCCCACCACTGATTGTATGTCTCTATAACACCCCTAGTGACTCTTGGGTCAACTGTTGTGGCATACTCCTCATCTAAGAGCTTTGTAATCCACCATAGTGGTAGGTCCTTTTCCACTGCGAGGTGCCTATACAAAAATGGAATAAAAGGCACGTCCTTATATAGCTTGTACTGATAGATAATCTGAGAGTATAAGAAATACTTCTGGATGACAACCTTATGGCCAAGGATCCACTGCTCATGCCATGTCCTAACAGTAAAATTGGATGTATCATCCCACGCTAGGCACTCATGATATAGGTACTACATAACATCTTCGGACTACAACCCAATGAAAATAGCAGTATAATGGGGGAATCTCTCTTGCATGATGATGGCTCTTTCATAGCTCATGCTCTTGAGACCATACAGCATCGTAGCACTACATCCACTCCTCCAGAGCTATAATATTGGTAGGAAGCCCTCTAGGGTGATCTACCTCGACGTGCTCCCATCCCCAAACCTATAGAAGCAAGCTATAAGCAATGCTGACACAACCTCACTGGTGGATGTGGTACAATGCATCATAGCACTAAGCCAACAAAGAACTACCCCATGCATATATGATAGGCTCCTTGGTATCCAAAAAGTCCTAAACCATCACCAAGAGGTTCCACAAGAACCTCAAACCTAAGAAATCTAGAATCAAGATATTTCTAATGACCATCAACAACACTACATGCCTCGTAGAGAATACCTCCTCCTCATACCACTACAAGATGGACACTCCCCCATATTTGGTGTCCTTGTGAGCCTCTATAGAGTGCCCTTTGAACAGCCGAGTGAAAACAACAACTTGATAATTAGTGGCCAAAGAGACAATGTCCACTCCATCAAAGGGGATCCGGAGGATCCTATACACATCTTTCGATGTGATGGTCATCTCATCGGTAGGAAAGTTGAAGGTATTGGTATGAGGGTCCCATCGATGGAGCAAAGCCATAAGGTATGCATGATCTACCATAATGGTGGATAGTTTGGTGACATACTGAAGCCCATGGGCTTTGAGCCAAGCTCAATAATCGATATCCAAGTGGGATAGAAATGTATTCATGAGCTTCAGGTCCTAAGCCTGAGCAGTAAGAATCTAAGCAAAATAGAAGAAAATTAATCATAACTACAATGCAACTAAGGCATAACTCAAAATAAACATGAAAATGGTGCAAATAATGATGGTTTATCCTAATTCTAGGCAAAAGAACAAATTTTAACCTAATAAAACAAGTCAAAATTTTAAAAAAAATTAGAAGTTTCACTAAGTGTTCTTGGTCGTTGTCGCTTATAGTGGCCAAAAATCAGCCATTGGAGCTGACAGCAGCCAATCCCCAATAGTCAATTTTTTGATCATTGGGATTTGAATTAGCCGTTGCCAGTGACACTGGCTAAGTTGCAGGACTTACTGGCCACTCTGATCAATAGCGACCAATGGGTAGCGAGGCAGACGCATCGACCCTAGGCTAGAAAATACCAAAATAATATATATATAACAAAAGCAACAAGACAAAATGGGGACAAGCCCACCACATAAAAACCTAAACTAAGCCTAGCTATGGGTTTTAATTTGTTGCCAGTAAGCTTAATGGGGTTCAATTACCAATTACTTAATGTAGTCCAGTTTTACCCAAGATAAAAATAAACAATCAGAGTTAAGGTTTGAGGGAGTACTCGAGAAGCTCTGACTCCTCGCCCGAAGACGCTTTGCCTCATGCAACCATGATATTTCAAGTCGTAGAAATTCTCCAAATTGGAAAAGTTACTTTCACCTTAAATCTCAATAAAGCAAGTTGACAACTGGCAAAGTGAAAAGACAAAACCCTAGGTTAACTTTTATAGTACCTTGGCTACTGTTGATGTTAGTGGCCCGCATCGCTTGGCTACTCAGGACTGAAGTAGCCAAGACCAGGCCTTTGGTGGCTACTAGACCTGATGGTGATCGAGATCCTAGATAAAAACAACCACCTTCCCTCAATGAGAAGAAAAAAAAATATTCAAATAAGCACATTTTGAATACTTCTAGTCATCATAATGACCAAAATAACATAAAAATCACATTAAAACAATTTTTTGAGTAAGAATCATACCTAGTCACTTACTCTATCAACTTAGCAAATGCAACGACTTGCACTCCATGTAATTCGGTAAGACGAGTAAGTCACCATAAGGCTACTTGGGGAAAAAACATTCATTTTGGAATCACGATGTATCACTTCAAACCTAAAAAAGACCAAAATGGTCGGACTACTCCACGGGTGCAATAAAAATCATCTTCATTCCTTTATGAAATAAAAAACACTAAGCCAAAGTAATGCAATATGAGCATAAAATAAAATCACTCATCCTAACTCCCTAAGAAGGTTATTGATGGCTGGACCACTCCTCGGGATAGGGATGGATGGTTATCATGAATAATTGGAATCACACTTAGATGTGGGTTCGACCATTGAAGGAACAAATGCTAGAAAGAAACTAGATTAGTCATATTGGTCAAGCGACTTGTTGCTTCATTCATGGTCATTTCTTCACCAATTCGTTGAGGGAAGAGGTAGTTCAATTCTTCAAAATAATCATAATAAAAATCAACAAAATATCACTCGATCATAACAAAATCATGTTCATCCTATGAATTATTGCATACAACAATCATATAATTTCCCTTGTTTTCTAGGAATGTAAGTAGACATGACCTCTTCAATCGTAGCTCTCCTACCAATCAGATCTGATATAGTAGTTGAAGCTACCTGATTGATTTTGAGTAATGAGTGCAATTTAACATGCCCAAGCCACTGAGCTAAGTCCTCCGAACATTGAGGTAATGATTCAAAGGGTGCACGTCATATTACATGATAGGACCATCTAGTGTTGATCAGACCACTTATCACCATACACCCTACAAACAGATCAATCTACATTTTTTCACAACATTGTGTTTTCCACATAGTGCATCGTAAAAAGGGGCATCTATAGTTACCAAAAACATGTCATGTTTTGGGGAGCTACTCACATAGGCACGTTCATAAGATCATATGACATAATATTGGACTTTCCAAGCATCAAAAGTGGTTCTCACCACTCATATGGGGAATTTTGAGCCCATCCAAGCTTAGCCACTCAAGACTAGAGTGACCAAACTTTAGCCACTCAAGCCTATAGTTGCTAGACCTTAGCCACTATAGATGACAATAACTAAATCTTATCCACTGTAGATGATAGCGACTAAGCCATAAAAAGCATTTTGTTGAAAGATATGCCCAATCACGGGTGAAAGTGGTAGTCTGCATGCAATAAAGGTGAGTGGGAGTAACTTTGCATTCCCTTTCATGATCAGTTCACATAGGAGACTATATTTTGCATTTAGACTTCAGTTAACTATTCTTTAAACATAGAAAAGACAAAATCTTCTCATGCTAACCTTCACTACGCATGACAGATTTAGTCCTAAGATTTGGGAATAAACCTAGGGTTTCACACACTTTAAAAGGTGCAAGCCTAAGAGCACCAAGGACAGAGAGAGACATAGGATCAGATAATAACCAGAGATCAACATTAGAGTAGAATAAGTTCAAATTTGAGGAGAGCTTTCAGGACTTGGAGAGCTTCCCTTGGAGATCATGTTTATGATGAAGCCCTGAAAAATTGGAGAGAAAAGAAATCACCATTTAAGAACATCAGATACAAGATTTTATCCATAGATTTGGATCAAAGAGAAAGAGATTCACTTTAGTGGCCCCTATCATTGGACAGTGGCCCGTAGGCCTAGCTTAGGGTTTTAGACATTAGTTTCATTATTCTGTTTAGCATATAATTAGCATAGCATCATTTCATTCATTCACATTCATAGCATTAGTTTCATTTGAACTTGCTTTAATTTGAGTATATTCATTGCTAACAACCTCATCTGGGGAGGCAATCTCGGACATCTAAGCATGTGTTGTTGTTTCATTTCTCACAGGGCCACAGGTTCATCGGACAAAAGCTACAACATACGAGAGCAAAAGGATCCCTCTAGGAAATAGACCTGGAGAAGGAGGCATCTGTAAGCCCTCATACATTTTTGTGTGTGGAATCGAGAAGCTTGTGATAATGCACCACTCCTTTGTGAGGGGACATCTTACCCACTTGTAACCTTATTGCATCAAAATGGGTATCCCTAATAGGGATCGACATGTAACCGAATTTCAATACAAATAAAGAGAACTATATTTGTTGCTTCTATGTTATATGTTTTTTTCATGGTATTTCATTTCATTTTGGGTTTAACACATTTGCAAGTAGATTAAGAGCGGTGCATGCACCCCGGGGTCACTACATTTTTAATTTATAAGTTGATTGATATAATTTTTTAATTAAAAGTTTTGTAGAAGATAGCACCAAATTGTGGTAGGATTGTGTAAAATCTGGTCTACCTGAGTTTGGTTTTCAAAGTTGTGTTTTTTCTGTGTTGTAGCAAGTTTTTCCAAATGTTTTATTCAAATTTGTTTCTTTATCCTAAGACCTTTTTAATTTACTTGAGGCATTAATATTTAAGATAAAAACTAGTTTATTTTATAAAAGATTTAAATTTTACAACTAGGTTAAAGTTTGAATTTATAACTCATATTCTGTAAATATTTCGGGTGAATAAATTCCACAGATGATGGAATCAATGAACTTTTGCTTTTAAATTTCATAAAATTTATAAGTTCATTGAATTTGTTTTACTAAACCCCTAAGTTTAATTTAAAAGATTCAGATTTACAGAAAGGGTTGTAAATTTTATTTAGGTCAAATATTTAAGTTAATAAATATTTGACAATTAAATTTTTGATAAAGAGAAGGATTATATGGATTATTGATTTTAATATCATAAAATTTTAAAATCCATAATTTGAGATTTATTAATGTTTCTGGAAGTTTGATTTATTAAAATTTTCAATCTCAAATCATAAAATCCAAAGTATACTATTGAAAGGATTAAATTTATTTACTTCAAATATTTAGTTTAATGAATATTTGAAAATTAATAAACATCACATTAAGGAAGATTACATGAATTCTAATTTTCATATTATAAAGTACAAAAATTTATGATTAGAATTCATACATATTAATTATTTATATTTATTTATTTCAAATAGTTGAATTAATAAATATTTGGTTTAAAAGGTTATATGAATTCTAATTTTTATATTATAAAGTACAAAACTTTATAATTAGAATTCATATACATTAATTATTCATAGTCTATGAAAATAAGCAAGGATTATAAAGCTTAGAATATTCTAAAGGACCAAACATAGGGATTATAAAGTGTTTCACATTTTATAATTAGGGTTTTTATTTTATTCATCATTTATTAGATCTGATTTTAAGCTTCATTCATGAAATAAATGTAAGTTTTGAATTAAAATGCTTTAAAACATTCATGCAAGTTTAATATAAGGTTAAAAGCATTTTAAATCAAAGTTCATATTTTAAAATAGATTTGCATTCTCAAATATTAGCTTTAAAAGACAATTTCATTCATTTTGAGGAAGTAAATTATATTGATGAAAATGCAAGTAATGATTTCAAGATTAAAATATTTGTTATTCTAGGCCCCTTGTTAACAGTTGATTGTTAATCCCTAAGATGTTTTGTGCACTTAATTGACATAAAATCATAATGTGTTACGTAAAAGAACCTTGGAGAAACATATTTTCTTTGCAATAGAGGATTACGATCCTAATTGTCGGGTGATATTTGTAATAAAAAAAAATCACATCTCAATAGAACCCCCCTGAACAAGATAGATATCAGGGTAATAGTGCTAAGGCACTTAGACCTAATACAACTGATTAGATCAATTAGTTGGTAAAGAAGTATGCTAATCGCTAGGCCAAGTTTAATCATCTTACGTTTGATAAACACTACATATATCTCCTAGAGCAATGATAATAATTAGAGAAAGAAAGACTTGAACGACAAATTCAAGATACTTTGCATAATAGAGATTCTACTCCAAATACACGTAGACAAGAGGCTCACTCGAGGAAACCAAACCTCCAACAAGATAGGTCTCCTAGACCTAATCCAATATTTCCTCGTAGACCTCCTAGGCTTGAACATAATGTATATGATAGGCCAAACATAGATCGCCTTCAAGAGGTATTTGTTCCTTGTAGGCCCATATCTGATACACCTTGTGGGGCTTACAATGACTTGGAATAAAATGGGAATTATGTAGAAGCACCTTATGGAGGCATGGATGATGCCAATAAACCACCCAACCTATTCTTAATATTCCTCATCATCATCCATAGGTGCAAAACAAAGAAGAGGAAATTAAATTATCATATGCGTATCAAGCTTTGCTTACATGCTTAGAAATTGTAGAAGGTAAGACAACTGGTAATGGGCTTTAAAAACCCACTCTGCATTAGATGAAGAATCAACCATTACACCCATCCATTCCTTCCCCAATATACCCTAAGAATTTCAAAATACCAAAATTGGATAGATTCAAGGGGGAAGAAGATGCTCACGAGCACGTTACTAGATTTTTAAATCTATGCTTTAGCATACAAGACAATGACCCATTGCTCCTAAGAACTTTTTTAAGTGCCCTCTCTAGCCCTACCATTGAGTGGTTCAACCAACTTCCAAAACATAGTGTCTACACATTTGAACAATTTATTGAGAAATTTTTGGAACATTTTGCCTTTAACACCAAAAGGAAGGCGACATTAACTAACCTCACGAGGTTAAAGCAGTACGATGATGAGTAAATTATTGACTATGGAAATAGGTGGCAGACACTTTTATCTAAGCTACCCTACCTATTGCCAACATTTGAGTTAAATCAATTATTTTTAAAGAGTTTCCTAAAATCCATCTCTTTAATATTGCAACTGTAGCAATACCCCACCTTGGAAGAATCTCTAGCACAAGCTAGAAATATCAAGGAAATAAAAATCCAAGAGGGAGAAATAGCCAAACCTTGCAAAAAGGAGTGGACAAAGAACCCTAAAGTAGCTCGACACCTGCAAAGACAAAAATTATTAATCAAGTGGCCATAAATGTCCCTGGGCCTACACAAGCAACGCCTCCTAAAAATGTGAACTATCAAGCCCAACCTCCCCCTGTGAGTTATAATAGTAATGGTCAAGAAAATCAAGGACAAAATCAATAGCGTCACTTTAAGTGATAATTTACTCCCTTCACTAAATCCATGGATTATCTATTCTATCAATTATGGGTTACAAAAATGATTAATCTTCCATATATAAAACCCATCAATCCAGATATAGGTAAACCCAAGCCTATGGGATTTCGAGAGGATCAATATTGCAAATATCATCGACAAAGTGGCCATGATTTACCAACATGCTATGGTTTTAAACACCTAGTACAAGACATGATTTAGAGGAATAAGCTTTAAGTAGATGCTCCACTAGCACCTAACAATCAGCAAATGGGTATATACAAGGACCCATTACCAACTCACGAGGTACATGCAGCACCTGCTAAACCAATGAATGAGGTGAAGACAACACCCCCATTACAAGGGTATGTTGGAATGGTGAGTATTGTGACCAAGAATAGAAAATATCCAATCCAAGTTGCACTACCTATAGCTTCAAGTGATTTTCCAACTATGTCATAGCCTACACCACCTGTAGTACAAGGTATTCCACCTAGGCCAACATTAACAATATAGAACAAGCTTACACAGAGCTTGAGGACAACATCAACATGATTTTCCATATATGAGCTAATCCAACAATCACCTCCACATAGGGATGCTTTTATGGATATTCTAAAGTCAATAGAGTTGCAACCATAGGATTCTAACTCCTTAATTGATTTTATGGTTCATGTGTAATAGTGCAAGGAATCAGTAATAACATTTCATGAGCATGAGCTTAAAGCAATAGCAAGTGATGTGGTACATCCTCCTTTGCACATAATTACATGTGTAAACAATGTACCATATAAGAGAGTGCTCATAGACACTGGTTCCTCGAGTAATATCATCACAACTAAAGAATTAAAACATCTATGATTGCCAACATCTCATGTTGTTGCATTCAATGACACAATATGCTTTATTGTTGGTACTATAGTCCTACCCATTCAGGTGGGGCACAAAACCATATCAACATTGTGTTATGTGTTAGAAGGTGAGATGGCCTATAACATATTGTTAGGTAGATCTTGGATTTAGGGTATGAAGTTTATCCCATCTATTGCACATCAGTGTCTCAAATACACTCATGAAGGGTAGATGCACGTAGTCTCTTCAGATCTAGAGACCTCTAAATACTACAATATGGTGCATAAGATGCCAGAGTTGACATTACCTTCGACTCATGTAGAATTTCAATTGAATACACCTATTCAGAGTCTACCCACTTCACCATCACCTTCCATTTCACCATCTACATTTTCATCCATGCCATCCTCATCATTGCCACCATCAGAGATGCCTTCGACATCATCAAATCCTCCACCGAGAAATATGTCAAAGAGGACAAT
This sequence comes from Wollemia nobilis, assembly GCA_028583015.1. Classification (NCBI taxonomy): domain Eukaryota; kingdom Viridiplantae; phylum Streptophyta; class Pinopsida; order Araucariales; family Araucariaceae; genus Wollemia; species Wollemia nobilis. Next base: position 185,933 of record JAQPPZ010016473.1, read on the forward strand.
TTATGAGAGCTCGCCTCTAGTTTTCACCATATCCATGGAAGATATTCCTTGTTTGGTAAATGAGGAATCACCTCTAGAGGTTCACATTGAGTCACCTCAAACCTCACTTCCATCCGATCCACCTTCACCATCCCAGGTCACAATGCATATGTCTAGTATAGGGATAGGAGAATATATGATGAGAAATATCACAATGGTTTCATCTATAGAGATGGTGCAAGATATGGGGTGACCTCGTCTTCCCATAGGTAGCATTGTACCTATTTTTCTACCACCCAATCAAAATAATTTTATATATGGGGGTTTAGAGTATGGAACCTTGTCAGCTCCTTAGAGAGAAGAAGATGATGAACCATTTTTTGAGGACATAAACTATATGTCAAATCTACATTATGCACTATGGTATTTACACCACTGTAATTGGCATGGTTTTAGTCTAGGCTTATATGAGACGGGTCATCGTGTCCCATGTCAGCCCCAATATCAGCTACCTTATGATAAATATGGTTTGGGACACAATAAGCCAATACCATTGGATGTTCTCATAGATAGTTTAGAAAACCTATGTCTAGGTTATTAGGATAAGATTATATGCAAATCATATGCCAATCCGAATCATGTTCATTCAGTGAAGTATTATTTTCCCATAAACATGATAGATCAAGAGTTATCAAGTGATGTTGCTCAACCTCATGAAGTGGGGGAGAGATCACATACCTTAAAATTTGATAGTGAGGAAGAGGATCAAGGTCTTCCTCATGAATGGATGAGTGATGATGAAGATGATTATGGCATCATACCCATAAAATATCCTAGCTTAGATTATGAACATGAGAGAGTGTTCCCCTTGGATTGTGAGGATGAGTATTATCTTCACATGTTATTCCCCATCCAAGGCCCTATCTAACACTAGCTTTTGTTGTGAGAAGAGCAAGCTCACCCTCTTTCTTTGTGACCACCATCATTCATTCCACTTCCACCAAAGCTACCCCCATGAGTTACGATACCACATCAGGTCTCTAGACCCACTCGTCCTCAGATGGGAGATCATGTGTCCATCAAAATTATTTACATAGATTTAAATAGACCATCGATAGATCAGAATAACCCATCAAATTTGTTGCATCTCAACCTTGATCGAGGAGATTCTCCCCAATTTTCCTCAGAGTATTGGCCTTGCAAGTAAATGTTACAACCATTTAAATTTTCTCCAAGAACTACTCAGGATGTTTTTTAGGCAGAGTTTGACCTTAAATTTCCTATGGAAGCAGTAAACCCAGCTGATGACATTCAATTAATCCCCACTCCACATCAGTTGGAATATGGGTCTCATATGTCAATTGAGCCAACAATTGACAAGGATATTAGTATAGATATCGATAATCCCCATATTATTAGGCTAAGAGAATATCTATCTCCAGCTGAACAAGATGATTTCACAAACTCATTGAAAGCAAGGATAAATACTTTTGCTTGGTATTATAAAGACATGCTAGGACTGGACCCAAATCTAGTCATGCATATTCTTATATTAGACCCCAAGATCAAACTAGTTAAGAAAAATTTGCATAAGATGCACCCAATAGTAGCCTTAATGGTGAAATATGAATTGCAAAAGTTGTTGGATGTTGATTTCATCATCTTAGTAGACTATCTACCATGGGTTTTGAACATGGTACCTATCAAAAATCTTGATGGGAGGATTCGCATTTACACTAACTTTAGATATCTCAACAAAGTGAGTCCTCAGGATGAGTTTCCCTTCCCAAAAATTGATGTCTTGGTAGACACAATAGTAGGACATAAAATGCTATCCCTTATGGATGGTTTCTCTAGATATAATAAAATTCATAGTAATCTAGAAGACCAGATAAAAACAATGTTTACGATGCCTTATGGGACATTCTGTTACAAGGTCATGCCTTTTGGCCTTAAGAATGTTGGTGCCACCTACCAATAATCCATGACATATATCTTCCATGACTACATGTTGTAGATACCTAAATCGTGTCATGCTTAGGGGAGCTACTTACATAGACACACTAATAAGATCATAAGACATAATATTGGACTTTCCAAGCACTAATAGTGGTTCTCACCACTCATTTGGGTCATTTTTAAGCCATCCAAGCTTGAACTCTCAAGCTAAGAGCAACCAGATTCTAGTGACTCAAGCCTAGAGCGGCCAAATATTAGTCATTGCAGATGATAGTGGCCAAATCATAGCCACTGCAGATGATAGTGGCTAAGCCATAAGAAGTAGTTTACCGACAAACAGGCCCAATATCGGGTGAAAGTGGTAGTCTACATGCAATAAAGGTGAGTGAGAGTGACTTTGCATTATTTTTCATGACCAGTTCACATACGAGACTTGAGTTTGCATTTAGACTTAATTTAACTGACCTTCAAGCATAAAAAAAGGACAAAATTTTCTCATGCTAAAGAACAATTTGCATAGAAGACTCAAGTGGGTGGTTAAATTTCAGTTAATTGGCCTTCAAATATAGATAATAGACAAGGGCTTCTCATGCTAACTTGCACTACGCATGAGAAATTCATTTCTAGGGCTTGGACATAGACCTAGGGTTTCACACTATAAAATGTACAAGCCTAAGAGCACCAAAGGAGACACATGATCGATATATGACATATAGAGACCCGAATCACATACAAGAGATCATTTCAGAGAGATTTTTCTTTGGGATCACATGTGCGATAGAGCTTTGATAAATCAAGGGAAATAACACCTACTTTCTTCAACATCAGACCATAGTATTTGACCCATAGCTTTGGGGCAAGGAGAGCAAGGTTTTCTTTAGCGGTCTATGTCTTGGACAGTGGCTTTCAAGCTTAGATTAAATAGACATAGCATATTTTATCTTATTTTCTTATATCATTAACCTAGATTTACTTGATTATGTGGTATCGTTTTATCACATTTTTGTTACATTCTATGATTACTAACAACCTTATCCGAGGAGGCAATCTCAGACAGCTAAACATGTATTGTTGTTAGAATTACATACAGGGCCATAGGTTCACGAGATGTAATCCATGACATACAAGAGCAAGAGGATCCATATGGGAGACATACCTGGAGAAGGAGGCATCTGTAAGCTCTTAGACATTTTCGTGTGCAGAATGCATCGGGAAGCATTTCAGAATGCGTCACCCTTTTGCAAAAGGGGACATCTCTTCATCCACTTGTAAATCATTGTATCAAGATGGGTATCCCTAAGAGGGACTGACATGTAACTAGGGTTCAATATTAATGAAAGATTCATTCCTTGTCATTTTCATGTTATATGTTTTTTTGTAATCTTTTAAATTCATTTTTGGTATAGTAATAACATTGCAAGTAGAGTTAAGAGCAGCGCATGCACCCCAGGGTCACTACAGATGGCGATCACGGTGGGAAAACAACTAAATTTTCCATTTTCTATTGAAAAATAACTTAATTTTATGTGTAGGTCTATCTGCTCTGAGCTATAGTGGCCAAAAACTAACCGCTCTAATCTGCAACAGCCAGAAACTAGCTGCTCTGAGCTATAGCGGCCAAGAACCAGCTGCTCTAGTCAACAACGACCAGGATTGGAGTGTAGCAGAGGTCAAAACATTGAATCTTGGAGTTGGATCAAATTTTGGTATAAATTTTTTGATATTTTACAGTTTTATGTCTACTTTTGTGTGTTCAAAACAGAGAACTTAAAGCACATTTATGTTTGGAAATTGAAATAATATAGAAGAAATAATTAAGCACTTCACATATCTTAGATCTTATTTTAAATTTTCCACTAGGAATTGCTAGGAACAATGGCTTATGCTTGAAAAGTTTACCCTATAATCTAATGTGCTAGATATTGTATGTTTTTTTTTTGCTTTGAGGCCCTGCTAGAGGCCATAGTTGCATGAGATAAAGTGTGCTCATACAAATCATAGTATTTCATGCATATTTCTGAATATTGAAACATATTTTTGCACTTAGGCATATAGGAAAGACTCATTGCTGCTATATGATGCACTTTATGTTATGCAAGCTTAAAATTAACACCACACACGCACATCTCATTTAAACATTGGAGAGTTGTATTTCATCACCAACCTTCAATTCAGTCTAGTGACATTGGAATTCATCTCCTTCCACTGGTTTACCCCCTAGAGCTTCCTAGAAATGGATTGGGAAACTTACTTATAGTGACACTAAGTTACTTGTGTTCAAACTGTCTCCCACTATTATAACAATCATTGGTTTAGAGTGGAGGAGCTAGGAAAACCCCCCATTCGGTCTTCAATGGTGTACCCTAGCTTCTTTTGAGAAAATCATGTTTGGCACAAGTGTACTTGATTGTCACTATGGATGAGTCTTCTCATTCTTAATCCAAGAACAAGAGCAAAGAAATAAAGAGAACAACACATCAAACAGTTTAGGACACACTCAAATTGGTAATCAAGATAAACATTTGTTTGGAATTGTGTGGTCATTCCTAAATAGCAAACTCAAAATATCAAGTCATAAAACAACATGGTCAAAACAAGAAGTAAACACCCTCGGTCTGATATCGAGAGAGAGACAAAAGCAATTCATACCCATAGGTGGAGTCATAGTAATGTTGAAAAACCTACCCGTAAGACCGTGAGACATAGCTCCATGAGCCTAAGGGGTGATAATTCAACTCTTGGGGGATCTCCTCAAGAAACCCTAAGTAAAGAACACTGTAGACACCAAAACAGCACCAATCCGATTATGTGACTACAAGCACTGACCGAATTGGCATACATACCCCCTAGGGCAGCCTCCAGAGGTTAAACAGTGGTCCTAACCACTCCCAAATCAGTTTTGGAAGGTCAGAGGTCAGTTTTGCACCTTTTAAGCACTTTTCTCCCTATTCGTCCCACCCTGGGATGATTAGAATCCTATTCGTCCCACCCCGGGATGATTAGCAACAATCGCTCCAGGGTGGGACGATTAGCAGGTTTGACTGGCAAAAAGTCAAACCTTGACAAATGGCAGCCCAAATCCGCCACCTAACTCCCGCCTTCAAGGCATGGGATTGCGAGGGAAGGTTTCAAATCAGAGAGGCTTCAATCAAGCCTGCCCTGATCATGGAGGCCTCAATCAAGGAGGCCCTAATCAGGGAGGAATCTTCTCTCCCCCAAAAAGGCATAATGAGCCAAGTGGCGCCCTCGCATGCGCATTCAAAGGAGACCCTTAGGTCTATAAAAAGGTGAGCCTCCTCACCCCAAAAAAGAAGAGAGCTGGAGCATTTGGAGCAACGAAGTGCTGCCAAACTATACCCCCACTCCTCTTTGTGCTTCCTACATCCCTAATCTCTCTCTTTGGAAGAGAGGTTATCGGGTGAACACTAGGAACGCAATCCAGATCCAAAAACCCAAGAAATCAGCCACAATCCCACCCCAAACTCATCGACACAACCCCCTAGGAAGTTTTGGACCCATCCCACTTGGATTGGTGTCAAAACTAGGCCCTAAACGGTGGGCGTCCCACCCCCGGCGCCCCCCAAACTACTGTAATCCTAATCGCCCCACCCCAGAGTGATTAGAAATATATGCATGGTTTTGTTACTATTACTTTTGCAATATGTCCTAGATGATATCCTAATGCCTCTATTAAATTTTGAACTCATTCTGACATGATTTGATGATCATTTTATTATTTTATGTATTAACTAGCTCACAGGGCGCCCCTGTCACATACAGGAGAATCTGGGTAGGATATGCAAATTATGAGCATCTGGGTAGTCTTATAATTACATATAATTCCTAACCCATGAGTTTTAGGTGATTTGGATAAGCATAGGTGGGACATTGGAGCGCTCACTTTGGAGAGGCCCCGACGGGCAAACGAGCATAACGGGGCCGTTCGACGCCGCTTCGATGCAAAATTAGGTGATACCAATTCTAGACATTGTCCTTTACATTTCCATATCATTATGTAATCTACTTATCAATATTATCACTGATATCTTCTAAGCGCCCACTGGAGGCCTTGGGGATTGCATGTTTTTCTAGATACGCATATGCTATTAATGATTTGTTGTCTTTCTATGCATAGGATCTCACCACCAAGAATACTAGAGGGGTAGCAAGGAATTAAGAACACATGGACACAAGCGGTGACAACTTTTAGCCCGCCCACTTCGAGTGTGGGCACGCGAAAGACGTTGGAAGCGTACCGTCCGATCTTGGAAGCGCGGCTTCTTTCGGGCATCCATTAATGTAACAAATTGTATCAAATATTCTGATCCCTAGAGGGGGGATGTATTGTAATCATATTAAAAGCAATATCAATAAATGAGGCCCCACTTTGTTTGCTCACATCTCGTTTCTACGTCATTTCCTTCATGCATTGCTCATCGCATTCGTAGGACTTAGCATCTATATCTATTTTTGTTTGCATCATATCGGTACACCATTTTTCTACTACTTTTAGTGGTGATCATGGTGGGACCCTATCCCCTATTGTTAGGATCAAGTTTCTGATCCAAATTTTGTGGTTTTTCTTTGTAGGTGTTACTCATTCGGGCACTGGACTGCTACTCGTGCCACCCCGAGATGAATACGTATTCATCCCACCCTATGACGAATGCAGACCTGCTATTCATCCCACCCCGAGATGATTAGAGCTCTATGCATTTTTTGAGCAGAAACTCAGAGGCATCTGGTTTAGACAGAGAAGAGGTAGGCCTTCTGAACATCCTCTATGTTTTTCTACTTTCTGTTTCTGCAATTTTTTATTTTCTTTGCTTTATTTTTAGACACTTGCATAGAAAGGTTAAGTAGTTTGTTTTCCTTTCTTGCAATAAAGAAAAAAAAATAAAAACATAGAGTAAATTAAATGGAAGGAACTTGATTAGGAATGCATTTTTCTCTGGTTTGCTTGCATGATACTTGCACAAATGGCAAGTCCTCATTATAGGTTTCAGTTCTAGTTAGGTTTTGTGATTTCCTTTTTGCTACTAATTGTCTCTGAAAGATAAAACGTACTTTAAAGCATTGCATTAGTGAAAATCATCTTTTGTTGTATGTTTTCTTTCTTTACACAATTAAAAGGAACCACACACACCACCTAATAAAATTAACATCAAGGAGTTGGTCTTAATACCCCAACACTTGATCAAGACCAACGGTGGGTTTCATCACCACCTTGGCTTGGATTTTGCATACATATACCCTGATCGCGATTGTTGCTAGACGTAAATCCTGATGAAAGCTGACCAAGTGTAGTGGGGGTGATTCCCCATGCATGAGGATAAGTCTTCTAAGGTAGGTGTCAAAAATAGAGTGATCCCCCTTTCGTACCGCCTATGTTCCACTTACTGTTCTGCTCTCGCGTACCAATAGTTTCCCTCACGTAAGGGCGGGTATATTGAGAGGTTCGGTATAATGGCCTGGCAATGGTATATTGAAGGGGCGACCATTTTGGAGATACAAGAGCCCTCATTATGCATGTATAACAAAGTTTTCTTTACAAGATTTACATAACAAAAATCAAACACATTGAACCAGATCTAGGACACACATTTAATCTGTAAACAAGATAATCATTTCTTTGTTTGTGTGGTCCCCTTTTGTTTGGTATAGCATAAAAATTGTAAAGGAGATAAAAATATACATATCTTTTTAGAAAAACCACCACCATGGTGTATACCCGTAGCCAAGCCCAATCACGGGCAGAAGCTACGAAAAGTATGCAAGGAGGCACAAGTCACCTCCGTTATAGCCCCAAGGACTTGGTTATACCACCTTGGCAGCCTGACCCACAACATAGTCCACACTATACCACTACAGAACAGGACTATAGAGGCACCCCTTTGAGGGGCACTCCCATTCAACACAGACCCTCTCAGGAGGAGTACACACATGGGAAGGCCCCCTTAGACACTCATTATGAGTGGCCACTATGCGATGAAGCGCTAGAGCAGCATAGGGTTCATAAGGAGGGCCCACATGATTATATCATTCCCCCTCCACCCCTCATTACTATTAGAACTAATAGGCCAAATCTAGAGTGCAAGGCTCTTCAGATAGGGTGAGCCAACTCCGCCCATCCCTTTCACATGTACGAAAGGGAGCATGAGGAAAACCAATATATTCCTCAAGAGCAATACACCATGCGGGGGCAATGCGCCTCCGCACCTGCTGATTATCAAGATCACCTATTGAGGCCAGAGCCTCGGGTGAATGCTGCTAACCTCGATAGAGGAAAGTGACCCATAGAGATCTCGGATCACCATGACCGAGATAGATATGTAGGGGAGGCATCTAGGCCTCCTAGACCTAGGATGGCAGAACAAATTGACTTGGCATTTGCCAAACATGCCGCCCGCCAAGCGCAAATCATGTAGCTTAGGCAAGATCAGCAGTAGTTAGAACAACTGTATCATCTTAACAAAGAGCGCATTCAATGCCAGATAGATGAGTTGTTCCAGAACACTATGCATGAGAGGATTCCAACCCCTCGCATGCATAGGACAAAAATTTATGAGAGGCACAACCCCTTAGTACGAGACAGGTCTCCATGACCTTATCAAGCGTTGCCTCCAAGACCTCCTAGACCTGAGTGGGAGGCCACTCCTAGAACCAATGATGGGCGCCTTCCTCGGGCACCCATCCATGTTTATAGGTCATGCCCAAAAACTCCTCAAGAGGCCTATGAGGAATTTGAGTGAGAAGAAGAGTGGGCTGAAATGCCCTACCAAGGTAGGGGGGCGCTATCCGGACTACCCCTCCATAGGCCTCAAGTTCCTCATAATTCACAATGGGAACAAACCAAAGAAGAGGAAATCAAATCCTCTGATGCATACAAAGCACTGCTAGAGCGCTTAGAGTCTATGGAGACTAAGACTTCGGGGCCCCAAAAGCCCACCTTACGCCAACTCCGTAGTCACCCTGTGCATCCTTCAATTTCGGCACCCCCATACCCCGACCACTTCAAAGTGCCTCAATTGGCAATTTTTAGAGGGGATGAGGATGCCCAAGAGCACGTAACAAGGTTCCTGAGTCAATGCTTTGGCATTCAGGACAATGATGCATTGCTTCTGAGAACGTTTATAACCACGTTCGTAGGCCCTACCTCGGATTGGTTTACCCAGTTGCCGAAGCATAGCATCAATAATCTAGACCAGCTAGTGGATGCGTTCCTTGAACATTTTGCCTTCAACACCAAGAAGAAGGCATCCTTAAGTGACCTAGCTGGCCTTAAGCAGTATGATGATGAGACCATGGCTGCTTATGGGAATCGATGGAGGACATTGCTTTCAAAGCTACCTTACCTCCCTCCCATGGCCGACATGACTCAAATGTTTTCAAAGAGTTGCTTAAGGTCGATCTCCATGCTATTGTAGCTGCAGCAATATGCCACCCTCGAAGAAGCCCTGGCGCAAGCCAGGATAATTGAGGAGATCAAAATACAAGATGATGAGATTGCCAAGCCGCGCAAGAAAGAGTGGCCCAAAAATGCTAAAATTGGGCCCATGCAACCGAAACCCGTCATGGTCAATCAAGTTGCCATAACTATACCAAAGCCTGCACAAATGACATAGCCCCCAAAGGCTAATTATCAAGCAGTTCCTCTTGATAACTATGAAAAGGAAAATCATAAACAAGAGCAAAATCAGCAGCGTCGCCCTAGGCGACAATTCACACAATTCACGGAGTCTAGAGACTCCTTGTTTGACCGCTTGTTCATGGCAAACCTGATAAACTTGCCGAAAAGTCGACCCATAGACCCCAACATGCCAAAACCCAAGGGCTATAGGGAAGACTTATATTGTAGATTTCATCGACAGAAAGGACACGAAATCTCCACTTGTTGGAAATTCAAACACTTAGTGCAGGACTTGATAGACAACAAAATGCTCATGGTAGATAGTCCCGTAGCGCTGAGCAACCAACAGATGGAGGTCTTCAAAGACCCCCTGCCTACCCATGATGCACAGGCAAAGACTTTACAAGTGAACGAGGTAACACAAAACTGCCCCATGCAAGGATACGTAGGGATGATAAGCATCGTGACATGGAACAAAAGATACCCAAACATGGCTGCACCCGCTGCAGCTACAGGAGATGTTCCGTCAATGTCACAACCTCCACAACACCCTACGCAACCTCCCCGCCTAGACCAATGGCCACGATTCGGACTAAACTTACTCAAATTTTAAGGACCACGTCGGCTAGGCTCTCCATTTATGAGCTCATCCAACAATCATCGCCCCATCGGGAGGCTCTGATGGAGATACTCAAAGCCATTGAGCTACAACCCCATGAAGCCAATTCTTTCAACAATTTCATGGGACATGTGAGACAATGCACAGAACCAGTCATAACCTTCAGGGAAGATGAACTAAAACTGGTGACTGGTGATATGGTGGATCCACCCCTGCACGTCATTGCATGGGTCAATGAGATTCCATTCAAGAGGGTGTTGTTGGACACTGGCTCATCTAGCAACATAATCATGACAATGGCATTAAAACACCTTAAGCTACCAGCATCCCACATTGTGGCATCCACTTACACTCTTTGAGCATTCAACGACGCGTTATGCTCGATGGTTGGCACAATTGTCCTGCCCATCCAAGTAGGACAAAAGACCATTCCTACATTGTGTCACATCCTTGAGGGTGAGATGGCCTACAATATCTTGCTAGGCCGGCCTTGGATCAGGGACATGAAGTGTGTCCCTTCGATAGCCCATCAATGCCTCAAATACACATACGAAGGGCAAGTACATGTAGTCCCAGTGGACTTAGAGCCCTTTAAGTTTTGCAATGCGGTGCAGCTGATGCCACAATCGACCCTCCCATCGACACATTTGGACTTTCAATTGAATCCATCCACACAGGGTCCGATTCTCGCCTACATCCTCATTGTTGAGTCCCTCAACTCACCAACCTGGCCCATCTTCATCATCTGTTCCTTCACCAACGATGCCACCTATGGTGGCCACACCGAAGGACAATGGGAAGAAGCCCCTAGAGGAGGTACCACCATTAGTCTCAACCATCTCTACCGAAGAGGTGCCCAGCCGAATGGAAGTCGAGACACCTGGTTCACCCAACATGGAGTGGACTCAGGGAGAACTCCCATTCCCTCCCCCTCAACCATCGATGATTACCATTGAGATGGCCAATACGGGCCTAGGGGAGTACCTAGTGTGGAACATTGTGGCAACACCCATGCTCGAATCCATGCAAGACATGGGGAGACCTCGCCTCCCCATCGACACTATCGTCCCTTTAGGCTACCCACCAAATCAGACCAATTTTGTATATGGGGGCCTCGAGAATGGCATTGAACCCTACCTACAAGAGGAAGAGGATGAAGAGCCATTTGCTGAGAATGTTGACTATCTGTCCAACCCAAACTTCGCCTTGAAATACCTAGACCAATGTAATTGGCATGGATATGGATTGGGCAGATACGAACAAGGAATGCGCATTCTTTGTCAACCGAGATACCAGATGCAATATGATAAATCAGGAGTAGGGTTCAACCACCCTTTGCCCCTCGACATCTTGGTAGAAACCATGCAAGGCCTAGGTCTAGGCAATAGGGATGGGTTGGCACAAGATCCATATGCCAATCCCAACACAACATACACATTGGGGGATTATCTCCCATTGTTAACAACAAACCTTGTTGACCTCAACAACCCCTCCCCTTTGATCGAGGAAGGGGAAAGTTCAAGAAGTAACCTCCAAGAGGGATATGAACAAGATCAAGGGGGGTCTTCTGAAGATGAGTCAGATTATGAGGTAGCACCTTGGGACCCTTTTGAGTTCGATAGCAATCACTCGCAGGTGACACCCATTGATGACTATCAAGAGAACTTCATGGCAATGTTCCCCTTTAATGTTTCGATCGGGCAATTGCTACCTCCAGAGAATCCAGCCCTCCCATAGAGAGCGGAACAACCCAGAAGGGACCAAATCAACTTGCTCGAACAAAATGAGCCTCCCATGCCGGCCATAAGGCCAAGTGATCCACCGGAGGAAGAAGATCCAAATATCTTCTTCAACATCGACTACCTGCATGCCAGATTTTTGGTTTTCGTAGAGAGTGAGGATAGTGATCAAGAAATGCCTAGTGGGAGGCTATACCAGCCAGAGGGGCACATAGTTGTCGGAGCCAATGAAGGCCTATGGATCTTCGATAGCGACTATGAGGATGAGACTGAGATGGCATATCTCAACCATATGAGGCAACAGGAATACCCCATAGACATCGATGATATGTTTGAACATCTAAATATGGGACCAAGGCATAGGTGGCATTTAAACCAAGTACAGTTAAACCAAGTGCTTCATCCACCACTTCGGGCATACAAGGAGCACCTCCCACCTAGAGACCCTATAGGGCCATCAGTGCCAAGGGCAGACCCTATCCTTCTATCCGCACATAGGGCCGATCCTTTTGTGCCAGTACCCACAGAGCCAGATCCGGGGTACAAGGATCACCAAGGATGTCTGAATCAACACCCACGTGGCAATGGAGACCAAATTCATTCCATCAACATGATCTCCATTGATTTAACCACCCCCATCCACAATCCAGCCGATCCAACATGACCATTGTATCTAGACCTAGATGCCATAGACTGGGATCATGCTGACTCACCACCATCCCCATCAGAGTACTGGCCTTGCGGTGAGATGTTTCATTTCACCCCAGGACAGACTCAGGATATCTTCCATGCTGAAGAGGAACCCGACATTCCCAACGTAGATCTAAATTCAGCAAATGATATCCACCTGATCCCAACTCCACACCAGTTGGAGGATGGATCCCACATGTCAATCGAAGAGACGATTGACGTAGACATCGGTTCTGATCCAATGAATCCATAAATCATCAAGCTAGGGGTAAGTTTATCCCTCGAAGAGCAAGCCGATTACATTGCCCTTCTCAAAGAGAAGAAGGAGGTTTTTGCATGGTCCTACAAAGACATGTCGGGGCTAGACCCATAGCTAGTCACGCATAATCTAACACTTGATCCGAAAGTCAAGCCAATCAAGCAAAAGCTACGTAAGATGCACCCAACAGTGGCCTTAATGGTCAAATATGAGCTACAAAAGTTGTTGGATGCATAGTTTGTCATCTACATAGATTACCCACCATGGTTGTCCAACATGGTACCCATCAAAAATCCTGATGGGAGGATTCGCATATGCACCGATTTTCGAGATTTAAACAAAGTGAGTCCCAAGGATGATTTCCCCTTGCCTAGCATCGATGCATTGGTAGATGCTACAGCAGGCCATGAAATGCTTTCCCTCATGGATGGTTTCTCGGGATACAACCAGATTCGTATCAATCTCGATGATCAACTAAAAATGGCGTTCACGATGCCTTGGGGGACATTTTGTTATAAGGTCATGCCCTTTGGCCTTAAAAATATTGGTGCCACTTACCAACGCGCTATGACATACATCTTCCATGATCACATGCATAAAACTTTGGAAGATTATATGGATGATTTGTTGGCCAAATCTCTTTTGTGCCAAAATCATCTCGATGACTTACGCAAGATCCTTGATCGCCTCATCGAACACAAGGTTAGGCTAAACCCCAAGAAGTGCGTATTTGGCGTCACATCTAGAAAACTCTTGGGTTTCATAGTCTCAAAATGAGGCATCGAGGTAGATCCAAATAAAGTCAAGGCAATCCTTGAAATGCTTCCCCCAACCACCATCAAGCAGCTCGAAGCTTGCAGGGTAAGGTCGCGTCGATCAAGCGCTTCATAGCATAGTTATCTGACAAGTGCCGACCCATGAATAAATTATTACACAAGGGGGTAGCATTTCATTGGGATGACGAGTGCCAGTCAACCTTCGATGACATCAAACAATACTTGGCTTCACCGCTAGTATTGGCACCACCTAGACCAGGAGTGTCATTCTATTTATACATCTCAGCTACTGAGGTGGCACTGGGTGCCATGCTAGCCCAAAAAAATGAATTACATAAAGAACAAGCTAATTATTATCTTAGCCGCACCCTAGTCAGTTATGAACTTAACTATGCATACGTTGAGAAGCTATGCTTGGCGATGGTATTTGCCACCAAAAAGCTATGCCATTACATGTTGAGCAATACGACGTATGTTGTGTCTAAGGAGAATCCATTACGGTACATGATGAGTCATACTTATCATAGTAGTCGCACGACGAAATGGATCATGTTGTTGATGGAGTTTGACATCGAATTCATTGGACAAAAGTCCATCAAAGGTCAAGTCATCGCCGATCAACTAGCAGAGGCTCCTCTCGAAGATGATCAGCCTCTGACCATAGAGCTGCCCGATGATGGGGTCTTCCATGTCTCAGAATCGCCAGATTCTGATGAGCCTGAGTCACAGGCTGACATAACCTTATTTTTTGATGGTTCTAAATGTGAGCAAGGGGGTGGCATGAGAATCATGTTTTTCACACCGCAAGGGGCTCCAATGCCTTTATCATTTAAACTTGATTTCTCGTGCACCAATAACAATGTTGAATACGAAGCCTTGCTCATAGGTCTTCAGACAACCATCACCATGAACATCAAATGCTTGAATATCTTTGGTGATTCATTGTTAATTGTCAACCAAGTGAAAGGGGTATTCCAATGCAAATGCCCAGTTCTGTAGGCCTACAAAGCCCTTGTGGATAAATTCTTGGCAAAGCTTGAATGGTACGACATCGAGGCACTCCCTCGATCATCGAATCATTTTGTGGACACTATGGCCTCCTTGGGGTCACTAATCCCGCAAGACATTTTTGGTGAGATGACAACCATTCAAGTCAAAATGTTATCGCAATCCATGATGGAGCGTGCAAGCTCTGACATAACGCCAAGAATCCACCTGATCCAGATTGAACCATCTCAGGATAGGTTCTCTCGAATCCATGATAGTCTGAATCATGCCAACTGGGGTCTTTGTTCTCTCCAACCCCTCTTAATAGCAACACAACGCTATTTTTACAAGTTCTTTCCCGCTCAGCTTTTGCTAGGGATGAACTTCAAGAGGGATCGATCATTCATACCATCGAGGTTTCTGATCAGCAGGATTGGTACACACCCATAAGAGACTATCTCAAGTTAGGTAGCCTCCCACTTGGATTGTCGCACGCCATAAAAATATCATTCAAATAGAAAGTGGCAAAACATGTCTTGCTAGGAGACATTTTATACCGTCGAAGCTACGAAGGAATCCTCCTCCATTGCTTGGACCAGCAGGAGTCCACTTGGGTGATCACCCAAGCGCACGATGGTACATGCGGTGGCCACTTCAGCGGTATGGCCATCGCAAAGCGCATTCTTTGCATGGGCTATTATTGGCCATATTTAGAGCGAGATTGTTGTGCATATGTGCGAAAGTGCGTGAAGTGTCAACACCATGCTAACTTGACACACGTACCTTCTCAGGCCTTGCAGCCGATCCAATCGGCTTGGCCATTTTTGTAGTGGGGCTTAGATCTCATCGAAAAGATCTCCCCTACATCGTCAGGTCATCACACGTTTATCATAACGGCCACAGAGTACTTCACTAAGTGGGTGGAAGCAATTCCGCTTACCTCTACGACTGGGCCCCGCATTGCGGAGTTCATTTTACATAACATCATATGTCATTTTGGTATTCCATCCAAGATCATCTCGGATAATGGGACGTCATTTAAGAACAAATATGTGCGTGCTTTGACAACAAAGTACAAAATTTAGCACAATTTTTTGACACCTTATTATCCGTAGGCAAATGGGCAAGCAGAGGCGTCAAACAAAATGCTAGTTGCCATCCTTAAAAATATGGTCGCAGATAGTCATAAGGATTGGCACATCCAAATACCACTTGCCCTATGGGCTTATCGCACTAGCATTCGGACGCCCACTAGGGCAACTCCATTTTCGCTAGTGTATGGCTCCGAGGTAGTCATGCCTCTCGAGTTGGAAATACCCTCCCTACGCATATCAATGCAAGAGTTCATCGATGATGACACTGCATGGCAGGCCCGGTTAGACCAGCTTACGTTACTCGATGAACGATGCGTCAATGCTCTCGAGCATTTACGTATCTATCAAGAGTGACTTAAGAAAGCATACAACATGAAAGTTCACCTGAGGGACTTTCAGGTCGGTGACCTGGTCTTAAAAGAGAACCAACAAAATTCTAACTTGCCGCCCCATTTAAGGGACAAGTTCATGGCAAATTGGTTAGGTCCTTATGTAATCGATAGTAAAATAGGACCTGGAACATACCGGCTCGCCTCTCTTGAAGGAATCAAGGAACTAGAACCCTTGAACATCAGTCATTTGAGGCCATTCAACATTTAGAGAGCCATGGCCCACTCCAAAAGCCCCAAGGGTTCTCGCCACCGCTTGGTCACCCAAAATGCCCCAAAGGTATCCATAATCCCTTTGGTCAAACCAAAAGCTCCAAGGGTTCCCACAATCGCTTGGTCAACCAAAATACCCCAAAGGTATCCATAATCCCTTTGGTCAAACCAAAAGCTCCAAGGGTTCCCACAATCGCTTGGTCAACCAAAACCCCAAAGGTATCTATAATCCCTTTGGTCAAACCAAAAGCTCCAAGGATTCTCACAATCGCTTGGTCACCCAAAACACCCCAAAGGTATCCATAATCCCTTTGGTCAAACCAAAAGCTCCAAGGGTTCCCACAATCACTTGGTCACCAAAAACACCCCAAAGGTATCCATAATCCCTTTGGTCAAACCAAAAGCTCCAAGGATTCCACAATCACTTGGTCAACCAAAACTCCCCAAAGGTATCTATAATCCCTTTGGTCAAACCAAAAGCCCCAAGGGTTCTCACCATCGCTTGGTCACCCAAAATGCCCCAAAGGTATCCATAATCCCTTTGGTCAAACCAAAAGCTCCAAGGGTTCCCACAATCACTTGGTCAACCAAAAACACCCCAAAGGTATCTATAATCCCTTTGGTCAAACCAAAATCTCCAAGGGTTCTCACAATCGCTTGGTCACCCAAAATGCCCCAAAGGTATCCATAATCCCTTTGGTCAAACCAAAAGCTCCAAGGGTTCCCACAATCGCTTGGTCAACCTAAAACACCCCAAAGGTATCTATAATCCCTTTGGTCAAACCAAAAGCTCCAAGGATTCCCGCAATCACTTGGTCAACCAAAAATGCCCCAAAGGTATCTATAATCCCTTTGGTCAAACCAAAAGCCCCAAGGGTTCTCGCCATCGCTTGGTCACCCAAAATGCCCCAAAGGTATCCATAATCCCTTTGGTCAAACCAAAAGCTCCAAGGGTTCCCACAATCGCTTGGTCAACCAAAAACACCCCAAAGGTATCTATAATCCCTTTGGTCAAACCAAAAGCTCCAAGGATTCTCGTAATCGCTTGGTCAACCTAAAACTCCCCAAAGGTATCTATAATCCCTTTGGTCAAACCAAAAGCTCCAAGGGTTCTCACCACTGCTTGGTCACCCAAAATGCCCCAAAGGTATCCATAATCCCTTTGGTCAAACCAAAAGCTCCAAGGGTTCCCACAATCGCTTGGTCAACCAAAAACACCCCAAAGGTATCTATAATCCCTTTGGTCAAACCAAAAGCCCCAAGGGTTCTCCCACCGCTTGGTCACCCAAAATGCCCCAAAGGTATCCATAATCCCTTTGGTCAAACCAAAAGCTCCAAGGGTTCCCACAATCACTTGGTCAACCAAAAACACCCCAAAGGTATCTATAATCCCTTTGGTCAAACCAAAAGCTCCAAGGGTTCCCACAATCGCTTGGTCAACCAAAAATGCCCCAAAGGTATCTATAATCCCTTTGGTCAAACCAAAAGCTCCAAGGATTCTCACCACCGCTTGGTCACCCAAAATGCCCCAAAGGTATCTATAATCCCTTTGGTCAAAACCTCCAAGGATCCATAAGAATCACTTGGTCCACACCCATTCAGGTTAAACCGTCCATAACGAATATTCAAAAACAATAGATAATAAAAAATAACAAAAAAATTGCATCTCACTTTCATGCATAATCTTAAAAATCAAAACACAAAAAAAAAAAGTTGCATTAGGCATCGCATACATACATTGCATATTTTTTGGTCATACATGTCAAACGCACCATAGACTATAATTACTCAGCAATTCCATCATTTTCCACATTTGTCCATTTTGTAAATGATCCAACAAGAATAACGCCATTCACATTTTTGCCATATCATAGTCAGTTGTCTTCTAATGTCTTTAGGGTTTTCGTCATTCAATTGTCTTTAGATTTCTAGTCAAATGTTGTACAAAGTCAGACCGATTTTTACAAGGTAGAGTTTTACTTGGATCACGCCTTGTTACATAGCATCCCAACACAAGCTTAAAACACATAAAAATTCCCAAGTTGTGTGAACGAAAGACGAAACCTACAAAGTGGTCCAGGATACCATACAGTGAAAATGTTATCTCGCTCATCCCCCTATGCGAATGACCCCAAGAATGCTGAGAATTGGCAAAAGGACAAGAAAACTTCCTTCAATTCCCCAAAATAAATAGTGGTTTTTACCACTACAAAGAATTCCAACTCCAAACATCAATATCAAAAGTGCACAAATCAAAAAGCACAAGAACATAGTGATTCTAATCACTGATCAAAATCCCAAGCTCAAACAAAATAAATAGTGATTATCATCACTACTGAGCAAATATCCCATTAAAAGAGAGGGAGTAACTATTGAATCCCTAGAATTCTTAGCATTCGAAAGGTCATGAGGTGATCCTCAGTCCCGATTTGGTGGATAGCCTACTGGTCACTGGTGGCAAACCTCCCGCATGATGATATATCTATCGCATTAGCTGTTGGGCATATGTATAGATCAATGTTTGCATGTGGATGAGCTAGCTTATGGTATCCTAGATTGCATCGTAGATTAATCCTACTAAATACAACAAAGGAGTTAGTGGAGCTAATTAGGTGATCCTCAATACAGGTTTGGTGGACAGCCTACCTGGCACTGACGGTATCCTTACGAATACCACATAAACGAACTCAATCGCACACACAAGGATGTGAAATAACTTGGTCAAACTCAAGTCTGATTCGTACCTTGTTCGAAAGTCTTGTAAGATAATGTACAGTCTTGACTAGTTAGTTAAAGCATCTGAGTCTCAGAAAAACCTTAACTACATTCTAAAACAATTGTTGTACATTTCATTACTTACATCACCATCAAAAAATACAAAACAAAAATTACAAATGCAAAGTTATTCCATAAAGCAATCACATAGTACAGAAAGCCAGTAAATCCTGTACAGTCTATGGTGCCACCACTTGTATACCAACAAATCATTCCATCCATTCCATATGCATACATCTATATCATATAGTTAAAATCATCCATAGTCATAATAGCATATGCATACATCAACATAAATAAATGTGCATAAAGAACAATAAACCATGACAAGTATATAATCAAACCAAAAGAGTCATGTATATATATCAAGTCAAAATGCCCTCGGGCTACAATAAGAAGGTCCTCTGACCTCACAAAAACCAAAAACTCAAAATCCCCAAAGCCTAGGGAGTCGGCCACCATGATCACGTAGGATCGGTGCGACTGGAACTACCCCTAGTAGTATGGGTCCTATGGGACCTCTCAGGGTGGCTGCTGCCAGCCCTCGCACCCTGCCCACCAACACTACCCTCACCTAGCCGCCTACGATGAGATGATGCAGACTGCTCAGTCTCACTGCCTCTCGTACGATACGATGAACCACCTCCATCAAGCACAGGCAACTATCCACCGAGGTGGACAACCTCTATCTCTAACTCTATCCGGTATCGACCCCACTCCATATCTCATTGGTGATACACAGCCAATGCACTATCCCATTGTGCCAACTGAGTCCGTAGGAGATCCCTCTCCTACGTTACCTCCACCAAAGCATCTCTATGCTCCTCCTCCTATCTCCGTAGGAGACCCTCCAATCATGCTATCTCAGCATGAAGCCCAGCCTCCACATCCCCTGAGATAGCCTGAGGCATGGGCACCTCCGAGATGGCCTACTGCTCTAGCACCCACTGCTCCGGGACATCCTATACATTCGGCTACTCCGAAACCCCCAAATCATCTCCATCATCGATGAAGTCATCGACCTCCACCATGTCAACATCATCAAGCAGAGCCCCCCAACCCTCCATCGGTGCCTCTACACCCCCACCTCCTACTGCTATAGTATCCATGCCTCCTAGAGGCCCCTCACTCTGCCATCACCGCATAATCCACCATCGGTCATACTCTGTAGTCACCCCGACATCGTCCACATTGGGTACATCAATAACTACATCGGACCCCTCACCCAACTGCTCAATGGTAGGCCAGACTAGAGTCTTCTCATCATCGTGATATCGATAGATCAAGGGATCACCAGGAAATCCCTGGTGCACCCCAAACTACCGCATCACCCAAACATATGGGAAGTACTCCTACTCTATCCCATGCCACCCAATCAACCATCTACCCCTACGCACATGTCGAAGCCACTCTCCAGCCTCAAGCCAGGCTGGACAGTCCCGATACGACCGCCAGAACACCTACCCTAGCACTAGACGAGAGAAGGCATCAGTATAGTGACCTACGTCACCTGCCCACCATCGACTCTATCCATGCTCCTCTGACCTCCACCATAAATTGGCATATCCAATTTCTTGATCCACCATCTCACCTCGGGTGGTCCAAGGCAAACCCTACGATCGCTCCACAACTATGTGCTGCCACCCCCAACACTGCAAGAGATAGCTGCACCCGATCCCCTTTCACTTTCGATAGTGGACCTCATACAACTCATCGTACAACTACGCCAATAACGTCTAACCCCATCTCATAATAAGTGGAGATGATGTAGGACACTCCACCAATGTGAAAACCAACTCAAGCAGGTTCCAAGGGAACCTCACACCTGAGGAGTCAGGAAGTAGCATATTGGAGATGAGGGTCATGATCAAAGCATGCCTCACCCCTAATACGCCCTTCTCCAGCCACCACCGCACCATAATACCGCCTATCTAGAAGTCAGCCTCTGCCCTCTCCACAGCCCTCTCCACCCCCTCTCCACCATCGGACCAAAACACCATGTCAATACCATTGTCCGTTGGTCACGATGGGTCATCCGGATAGGCAGTCCATCTATCGAAATCCGTAGAATCCGATACACATCCTCCAGAGTAACAGTCATCTCCCCTATTGGGAGATGAAAAGTGTTGGTGCAGGGATCCCACAGATTGATCAGGGTAGTCAAATATGCTCGATCCCCCACCACAGGCTCCAGACGCATCACGTGCTTGAGCCCAAGGGCATCAAGCCACTCCCAATCCACAACTATCAGGGCATCCCGGGCATCAGAGAAAATAGTCTGCTGGCGGTACCGACTCTTCACAACCTGAAACAACAAAATAAAATGAAAAAATATATTAAGTACATACTTAATATAAACAAAAACATTAAAATAAAATCTGTACAAAATACAGACTACAATTTACAATTGTACAAAATACATAAATAAAACAAATGTACACAAATATACAAATCATTAAAATAAAACTGTACAACAATGACAACATACATGAAAATAACTGTACAATCAACAAAAAACAACAAAAATCATATTAGGGTTTCAACCTTAATGTGAACACAAAACAAAAAAAAAATATTAGGGTTTCAACCTTAATATGGCAAAAACAAAAATGAAATAAAACATATTAGGGTTTCAACCATAATATGAACAAAAAAAAAAAAACAATTTTGGGTTTTAAACCTAAATACAAACACAAACAAATTACATATAGTCATGTGTACTAGGGTTTTGACCTTAATATACAAAAATTAACAACAAAATAACAGAGCACAAAAACATGTTGGGTTATTTTAACCTAATATAAAAAAAAAACAAAGCAAATAAAGTTCCTATATTAGGTTTTCAACTTGATATACGAATAAAATCAAACCAACACACACAAAAAAATTAGGTTTTTAAAACCTTAAAAACAAAATAAAGCGAACAAACATTTTATATGTGAGTTTTAAACTTCATATAAAACACGCACGAATAATAGGCAGAGAGAAGGAACATCATACCGGTCTCACCTCGGCTCCTCCACTCGAAGATCCAGTTCTCGCACTCATGATGTCCATAAAATTTTAGCAGTGCTCCGCTACGCACACTCGCACTCCTCCTCACTGCTCCAAATCGCCAAGAAAAAAATATTGCAAATGAGCCCAAAACCTAGTTTTGGTCCTTATATAGGTTGTTAGGCCTGTAATCGTTCCACCCTGGGATGAACGCTCTAGTTAGCACTCATCCCACCCTGGGATGATTACAAAATTGGTATTCATCCCACCCTGGGACGATTACAGAGCAAGAAATAAAGCAACAAAAACTGCATCCAAAAAATGCACCAAAAATAGCAATAAATCTGCCGAACAAAGGTGCCTTTGCACCTGACATTCATGGCATGAAAAACCATCGTCGGGGTCACAAATACTCACTATCCTACTCCCTAAGAAGGCTAGCATAGCCGGACCGCTCCACGGGAAGGAGGATTTTTGATAATTTCTACCCCAATAGGCATAAAAAAAAGGGTCAAAACCCACCAAAAATAGGTCCGATGGTTGGAAAACTGCAATAAGCGTTCAACGAAAACAACTGAAGGCACCCTTACAAATGTCATCTTGGGTCAAGCGACTCATCACTTTTCTCATTTTTGGTCATTCCCTCATCGATTCGTCGCTTGAGGGGGTAGTCACACTTAGTCACCAATCAACAAATACACACCCAATCAAGGAAATGGCATGCATTCAAAGAATCATTGACAAAGACAATCACGCTCCTGCTTGGGGCAGCAAACAAGCAATAATCACAAGCTAAACAAACACTTGGCATTCTGGAAGCATGAAGAAAAGGTTCCCTGGACAAAAGGTTGTGCCCTTTGCCTATTCATGTCTGAACAATGTCCAAGATCAAGTACACCTCACCGAAAAAGGTTACACTTGAGTTAAGCTCCTTAGCTCGTCAGAAGCAAGGATTCAAGAATGCGTGCCCTTTCCATACTTGGGGCATCAAAATTTGGTTAGGTTACTGAGAAACCCTAATCATTAAGTGCTTTGGTCATCTATTTTTGCTCAACACTGCGCCACACACAACGCATCCCAAAAAGGGGCATCTATAGACACCAAAACAACACCAATCCGATTATGTGACTACAAGCACTGACCGAATTGGCATACATACCCCCTAGGGCAGCCTCCAGAGGTTAAACAGTGGTCCTAACCACTCCCAAATCAGTTTTGGAAGGTCAGAGGTCAGTTTTGCACCTTTTAAGCACTTTGCTCCCTATTCGTCCCACCCTGGGACGATTAGAATCCTATTCGTCCCACCCCGGGACGATTAGCAACAATCGCTCCAGGGTGGGACGATTAGCAGGTTTGACTGGAAAAAAGTCAAACCTTGACAAATGGCAGCCCAAATCCGCCACCTAACTCCGCCTTCAAGGCATGGGATTGCGAGGGAAGGTTTCAAATCAGAGAGGCTTCAATCAAGCCTACCTTGATCATGGAGGCCTCAATCAAGGAGGCCCTAATCAGGGAGGAATCTTCTCTCCCCCAAAAAGGCATAATGAGCCAAGTGGTGCCCTCGCATGCGCATTCAAAGGAGATCTGTTGGCATTTTTGCCACATTGATTCTCATTGATGAATGCATTAATGTATCGTTGGGGATCTGACCTTTGATTGATGCAGCTTGGGCGAAAAAAGGAGAAAAATTGAGCAAAAAATGGTTAAGTTTGAAAAGCTGCGACGACGCGCGACATGTTGCGAGAATCGCGGTCCAACGCGATCCAACGCGAGCGGGTTGGCGGAACCGTCGCGATATCGCGACGTGTTCCGAAATCGCGGGTCGGCGGGCAGAAAAAGCACTAAGTGGAAAACATGCAGCGATTCGCTGACATGTCAGCGAATCGCGACCCGGTGAGCGTCGAAGGCATGTAGTGCAAACTTGCAGCGCGTCGCTGACATGTCAGCGAATCGCGACCAAAAATGGCGTTTTGTACGGCGACGGAAACATGTAGCGAAATCGCGACATGTTCCGATTTCGCGGGGCAGAGCGCAGGGAGGAGCCAACGGCGGAAACATGTAGCGAAATCGCTACATGTTCCATTTTCGCGGGTCAACGGTGGTCAAAGCGTACTGAATGATAAGACGTCGCGATTTCGCGACCCGTCGCGATTTCGCGACCCGTCGCATTTTCGCGACCTGCGCAGTTTTCCCGCCAAGTGCAATATGAACGGCCGAAAGGGTTTTTTCGATTTTCGAGGATTTAATGCTAACCCGAATTAAATATTTTGCGGATTTCCAATGCGGTTAAGGTCGAAGAAGCGCCCAGGCCACCAAAATTAAAGGATTTATTGGTTCAAAGTATTGGTTCGTGGATTATTTTAACGGCTTCATGCACATGTTTGAAAAAACGAATTTAATGAAGGGCCGCGAACGTTTCATGGAATTTAATTTTTATTTCCTCGAGGCTGCTATTAAGGGGATCGTGTGCATAATTTCCTTTGCATGGTTGTAGATCACGAGGAAGTTGGTTTTAATTTTTTAATGCTGCAAAGAGGACGGACCTCTATAAAAACCAATGTAATTTTCATTTGCAAGGTTGGAAAAACTTGCTTGCTAGAAAGCTGGAATTGTATTTGCGGGAATACAAGGATCGACTTCTAATTTTTCAAGCGTCGCATGGATGAATTTGCTTTACGTTTTCTGCATTTCTAATAGCATTCGTACTCTTGCATTGCTATTACATTTAAATTCTGCATACTGGATTTAAATACTGCGGTCAGGGTACAATTCCTGGAATGTGGGTTTGGAGGGATTTGCGGCATGTGATTGTGCGAGGATGAAGCTGATTTCTTATGTTACTTACTGTTGTTGCATTTTTAGTTTCCTGCTGGTTGTTTTTACGATCCCATCACTTCGGCTTTGTGGCCATATTTCCCATTTCTTTACGCAACCTTTTAAATCTCTTTCCAGCAACCCTATCTTAAACCCAATTTTAGAATAGTAGAGGGAACCAACCCACTCTGGAGATTGGTCTGGGAGCCATTTCTTGCTTCCAGCCTTTCAATGTTGGCCGGGTCTAGGGCGCAATTGTAAAAATCCTTTCTGTGGCAGATTCGTGACCAACAGTTTTTGGCACGCCCGGTGGGACAGACTGTTTCTGTCTCCAAGAATTCATAATCGGTGGGATACGCATAATTTTCCAAAGTGATAACCCCACCGGTGCCAACAGTTTTGGCACGTTTTAACACCCGGAGGTCTCAAGATTTGATGAGCTGTCTTGGCCTCACAGCGGAGATTTGTAAGTTCATCTGGCGACTTTGCTGAGTTGAAGATCTGTTCGTGGACGCCTATTGTTTTTTAAAAAAAAAAAAAAAAAAAAAAAAAATTTCAAAGAATGTTCATCTGGCGACTCTGACTTAATGGCGATGGCCATGATTCCGCAGACCATTGCCACAAAGGCGAGGGTTTTTTCTAGATGGGATGATCCTGGCCCTCTGAATCTGCAAGTTCGGCATGAAATTCCCGAAGGTGCCCTGAAGAACCTGGCAAAATATGATGGTACCGAAGGCATGGCTCTGACACATGTTGAAGATATTGCTATTATGTCCATGATCCATGTCATAGAACACGAAGATGTTATGATCCGACTTCTGGTCCAGTCTTTGGAAGGAAGAGCGTTGCAATGGTACAGATTGCTCAAACGTCAAAGCATCAGCTCATGGGACGATCTAGCGGGAGCACTGATCAAAAGATTTGATGAAGATCCTTTCTATAGTTCTTTGGATCTCTACCAATTTTTCATGTACATCAAGAGAGCACCTCAAGAAAGCATCACGGACTTCAATGTCCGATTCTTGAGAAGCTGGCAGAGAATTCCGAGAGAAGATCCGTCCATCACCCACCCGAGGCCCACCTCTTTTATGTTCGCGCTTTTAATTCGACATAGGTCTCTTTTCTTTGCGATCGGGTGAACAACGCTTCCCACAAATCTTTGAGGAAGCGGTGCGAGCGAAACGAGATGTTGCACTTATCGGGAAAGTTACCGTGGGGGAAACTCCATTACCTTCTCCGATGGTTCCTTGCTCCTGTTTACCCTGCACATTCATGCCAGATCCCTTATCTTGTACGAAACACGAGATGTCGTTGTGTGGAGCTCAAGGGACGAGATCTCATCCAAAGCCAAGGATTGGCAATGAACAATATGGTTGCTTGCGGTTTTCATAAGGAGATGGATCCGGAGGATATAAGCAAAGAAGAAGAACACGAGCACCAAGAAGGCATAGGTTGTGCATGACATGCAAGCATTTAGTCAGAACCTGTTAAATATGTCAGATCAACGGGTAGAGTCTGAAGAGATCCTGAAGAAGGAACTGTTGCTGGACAATTCCTGTGATCGGATCCAGGAGTTGGAGGAACCTGTTTTCAGTCCACAGTCAGAGAACTTTTCAAGATGGTGGGGTTTCTTTTCCGCATTATTTGTCAGTTGTGTAGGTCTTGGCATGTATGATAACTTGCCAGTATCAGCACCATGGAGAACTTCAGGAAGGAGCCAGCCCAATTTCAAGGACCGACTTAAGTATGATCAGATACGAGTCGGGACATTGCGGATTTACCGGATAACATTCTGAGATTGGGTGTCTGGTGGCGACATGCCAATCATGTCGTGACTTATTGTATATAGTATTTTGAAAAAACACAAAAAAAATAGAAAAAGAAGAAGAAAAAAAAAAAAAAAACTGGTATTGTTTTTATTTGTTCATCTCGGCTCTTGTTGCCTGCGAGTCGTAGATGCTTGTTTTTTTCCTTTGTTTTTCTCCTCCCAACAGTTTGGTGGCTTTCTAGCACTTTCTTCTTTTCCCTTCCCCGTTTCCTCTCTTTCCTTTCTTCATCTTCTTCCTTCTTTTTCTTCTGCATTAAAACAAAATAAGCCACGGCTGTTGTTTCTTTTTCCCTTTTCTGTTTTTTCCCGTCCCTTCTTATCCCTTTCCTCTAAGTTTAGTCTTTTATGCATTTATTTCACAGTCTAGTTCATGTCATTTCACAGCTTTTCTAGTTCCATTCCCACTCCATAACTTCGTTCATTTTCATTTCATCATTCCATTGCAGTCACCGCTTGCGCAACCGCAAGAGCTCACTCCACCATCACATTCCATTTCTTCAGTTTATAACCGCTTCTATGCAGGTTCTTCCGGTTCTAGTTTTCCGTGCGAGAAGAAGTTTGGCGGCGGTCCCACGACATGTTTTGCGGCGACTAGTTTACGGTTCAATATGACTACTGTGCCCAATGGACTAAGGCCTGGATTCTTGCATACAGCGAGCTGTATACCCCGCGAGCCGCCAAGAATGTTGGCATTTTTGCCACATGGATTCTCATTGATGAATGCATTAATGTATCGTTGGGGATCTGACCTTTGATTGATGCAGCTTGGGCGAAAAAAGGAGAAAAATTGAGCAAAAAATGGTTAAGTTTGAAAACTGCAGCGACGCGCTGACATGTTTCAGAATCGCGGTCAACGCAGTCAACGCAGGCAGGTTGGCGGAACCGTCGCGATATCGCGACGTGTTCCGAAATCGCGGGTCGGCGGGCAGAAAAAGCACTAAGTGGAAAACATGCAGCGATTCGCTGACATGTCAGCGAATCGCGACCCGGTGAGCGTCGAAGGCATGTAGTGCAAACTTGCAGCGCGTCGCTGACATGTCAGCGAATCGCGACCAAAAATGGCGTTTTGTACGGCGACGGAAACATGTAGCGAAATCGCGACATGTTCCGATTTCGCGAGGCGGAGCGCGGGGGAGGAGCCAACGGCGGAAACATGTAGCGAAATCGCTACATGTTCCATTTTCGCGGGTCAGAGCGGTGGTCAAAGCGTACTGAATGATAAGACGTCGCGATTTCGCTACCCGTCGCGATTTCGCGACCCGTCGCATTTTCGCGACCTGCGCAGTTTTCCCGCCAAGTGCAATATGAACGGCCGAAAGGGTTTTTTCGATTTTCGAGGATTTAATGCTAACCCGAATTAAATATTTTGCGGATTTCCAATGCGGTTAACGTCAAAGAAGCGCCCAGGCCACCAAAATTAAAAGATTTATTGGTTCGAAGTATTGGTTCGTGGATTATTTTAACGGCTTCATGCACATGTTTGAAAAAACGAATTTAATGAAGGGCCGCAAGCGTTTCATGGAATTTAATTTTTATTTCTTCGAGACTGCAATTAAGGGGATCATGTTCCTCGTTTCCTTTGCATGATTGTAGATCACGAGGAAGTAGTTTTAATTATTTAATGCTGCAAAGAGGACGGACCTCTATAAAAACCAATGTAATTTTCATTTGCAAGGTTGGAAAAACTTCTTTGCTAGAAGCTGGAATTGTATTTGCGGGAATACAAGGATCGACTTCTAATTTTTCAAGCGTCGCATGGATGAATTTGCTTTCTGTTTTCTGCATTTCTAATAGCATTCGTACTCTTGCATTGCTATTACATTTAAATTCTGCATCTTGGATTTAAATACTGCGGTCAGAGTACAATTCCTGGAATGTGGGTTTGGAGGGATTTGCGGCATGTGATTGTGCGAGGATGAAGCTGATTTCTTATGTTACTTGCTGTTGTTGCGTTTTTAGTTTCCTGCTTGTTGTTTTTCGATCCCATCACTTCGGCTGTGGCCATATTTCCCATTTCTTTCTGCAACCTTTTAAATCTCTTTCCAGCAACCCTATCTTAAACCCATTTTTAGAATAGTAGAGGGAACCAGCCCACTCTGGAGATTGGTCTGGGAGCCATTTCTTGCTTCCAGCCTTTCAATGTTGGCCGGGTCTAGGGCGCAATTGTAAAAATCCTTTCCTGTGGCAGATTCGTGACCAACAGATCCTTAGGTCTATAAAAAGGTGAGTCTCCTCACCCCAAAAGAGAAGAGAGCTAGAGAATTTGGAGCAACGAAGTACTGCCAAACTATACCCCCACTGCTCTTTGTGCTTCCTACATCCCTAATCTCTCTCTTCTGGAAGAGAGGTTATCGGATGAACACTAGGAATGCAATCTAAATCCAAAAACCAAAGAAATCATCCATAATCCCACCCCAAACTCATCGACACAACCCCATAGGAATTTTTGGACCCATCCCACTTTGATTGGTGTCCAAACTGCTACAGTCCTAATTGCCCCACCCTAAAGTGATTAGAAATTTGTGCATGGTTTTGTTACTGTTCCTTTTGCAATATGTACTAGATTATATCCTAATGCCTTTGTTAAAGTTTGAACACATTCTAACATGATTTGATGATCATTTTATTATTTTATGTATTAACTAGCTCGTAGGGTACCCCTATCACAAATAGGAGAATCTGGGTAGGATATGCAAATTTCGAGCATCTGGGTAGTCTTAGAATTACATATAATGCCTAACCCATGAGTTTCAAGTGATTTGGATAAGCATAGGTGGGACATTGGAGCACTCACTTTGGAGAGGCCCCCGACGGGCAAACGAGTATAACGAGGCTATTCGACGTCGCTTCAACGCAAAATTAGGTGATACAAATTCTAGATGTTGTCCTTTACATTTCCATATCATTCTATAATCTACTTATCAATATTATCACTGATATCTTCTAAGCGCCCGCTGGAGGCCTTGGGGATTGCATGTTTTTCTAGATATGCATATGCTATTAACAATTTGTTGTCTTTCTGTGCGTAGGATCTCACCTCCAAGAATATTAGAGGGGAATCAAGGAATGACAAACACACAGGCACAAGTGGTGGCAACTTTTAGCCTGCCCACTTCGAGTGTGGGCACGCGAAAGATGCTGGAAGCGTACCATCCAATCTTGGAAGCGCGGCTTCTTTCGGGCATCCATTAATGTAAAAAATTATATCAAATGTTTTGAGCCCTAGAGGAGGGTGGTATTGTAATTATATTAAAAGCAATATCAATAAATGAGGCCCTGCTTTGTTTGCTCACATATCGTTTCTACGTCATTTACTTCATGCATTGCTCATCGCATTCATAGGACTTAGCTTATATATCTATTTTTGTTTGCATCATATCAGTACACCATTTTTCTACTGCTTTCATAACCACATCATGGAACAAAGTTTCATAAACAAAAATATGCTTCATAGCCATCCTCATCAAGGAGACATGAGGAGACCTCAAGGGCCTCCTCTAAACACATAGAAACATCTCAAAGACATGAGGAAAATTCAAGGGCTTCCTCCTCACATGGACATAAATAAGGTTATAAGACTCATTCTTCATATAGGTATGAATATACTACCATGTCTCCATCCACATGGAGAAAATATTTCACCACCAAGTCGTCTTCATCAAGAAGGCAAACAATAATTGCAACACCTCAAGACTCACAAGAAACATATGAAATAGGTCTACCCACTGAAGGGCAGGAAACTAGAGCTACATATAGTCATGGGAATCATATAGAAGAAACCATTCACACAAAAGGAAAGATTCTCATATACTATGATCTCATAGGAGTAAATGGCACCCCATAGGACCAGCCATGGAGAACGAGATAACTAGACAGGTTGGATCGATTTCCTACTCATCCAACTCAAAGAACTATAGCTACTGATAACTTTGCATCTAGAATCTCATGAACTGTGACTTCTAAACATACCTCCTAGTTTGGGGGTACCTCATAGCGACCCCATAGAAGATGCATGGAGTCTGATCATAGGTATATTCAATAGTACACTGAACAAGTCACATTAACTAGCAAGAGTACAGATACAACAAAAACCTCCTCAAGGAATCTGTAAGTCAAGGCTACAATAACAAAGTCATATAAACATGAGTCTTCTACAACAACACAAACTAACCAAATGAGGTAGTTAGAAAATGTATTACACAAAGAGCGAGAGTTAGTAGAATCTCTCGAACAAGAGACAAAGATAAAGACTCTTGCGCCAACATGAGCAACGGTTAAGAGAGCAATATGAGCAGCTAGCTCTTAACAATTTATAGATAAATGATGGTTACCACCAAATAACAAGACATGTTGACTCACCTAAGGAAAGGTACACTAGACAAGATATCCCACAATGAAACCCCCCACAAAATCATGAA
This sequence comes from Wollemia nobilis, assembly GCA_028583015.1. Taxonomy (NCBI): domain Eukaryota; kingdom Viridiplantae; phylum Streptophyta; class Pinopsida; order Araucariales; family Araucariaceae; genus Wollemia; species Wollemia nobilis. The sequence continues at coordinate 217,096 of JAQPPZ010016473.1, forward strand.
CAAAATCCAACTAATGGGGGGAGGGCAAACATAACAAATCAAGATCATAATCTTGATTCCCCTCGTAGGAGGGAGGAAAATAGAACAAATCAAATTAATAGAGATTTACCTCCATTGCCAATGCGAATAGGCTTGCACGAAGAGAAAATCCATGCATCAAAGGCATTTCAAGATCTTTCTAAAAATATGAAAACCTCTGAGAAACAAGAGGCAGCTGGGAACTCACCAACATTGACCAAGATACACAATCAATCATTGTGCCCATCAATCCCTAGCCCTCCATATCCTAAGAACTTTGAGATGCCTAGGTTAGATAAGTTTAAATGTGAAGAGGATGCACAAGATCATGTCACCAATTTTATCAATGATTGTTTTCATCTTGAATATAATGATGTTCTCATGCTAAGAAAATTCATAATGACATTTTTAAGTGCTACCACTCAATGGTTCAACCAACTACCTAAGCATAGCATAACTAACTTTGAACAACTAGTAAACGCATTCTTTAAGCATTTCTCCTTTGGTGCTAAGAATAAGGTGAACCTTTTAGACTTGGCAAACCTAAAATAGTATGATGATAAGACAGTAATGGATTTAGGGAATAGGTGGAGAAAAATCATGGCAAAATTATCATTCTTCATTCCCACAGAAGATATCATTCATATGTTTACCAAAAGTTGTTCTAAACATATCTCCCTCTTGCTACAAGATGTAGACACCAAAACAGCACCAATCCGATTATGTGACTGCAAACACTGATCGCTTTGACACACACACAGCCCCCAGGGCAGCCCTCAGAGGTTAAACAGTGGTCCTAACCACTTTTATAGCAATTTTGTAAGGTCAAAAGGCAATTTGGCACATTCAGGCACTTTGCTCAGTATTCGTCTCACCCAGGGACGAATTCAAACTGGGATCCGTCTCACCCGGGGACGAATTCTTAATTCGTCTTTGGTCAGGACGAATTCCAGGTTTAACGGGCAAAAAGAAGAATGGCGCCAAGTGGCAGCCAAAGACAGTCAATTGATGACTCTTGCCTCGCATGCGCGTGTAGGTGGGCAGATGGGCCGTTAGAGGACTATCACAAGGGCAATCATGAAAGCCCAAGTCATGGAGGACTTTCCTCTCTCATGAGAAGACATGACCGCCACATGGCACCTATGACCACCACATGGCGCTTATGCATGCCTCTCCAAAGAGACCCCCTGGGTCTATAAAATGGTGGACTTTTCCCACCCAAAGGAGACAGGTAGGAGGCATTTTCAAGCAACGAAGTGCTGCCGATTTGATACCACGCCTTTACCCTTTTGATTTACATTTTCCACATCCTTAATCTCTTTCGCAAGAGAGGTTATTGGGTGGCTATTGGAAGTGTGAATTCGGACCCAAAAACCCGACATTTGACCACTTTAATCCACCAATTTTCTGACAACCCCATCCTAAGAGATTTTGGGCCCATCCCAAGTGGATTGGTGCCAAAATCAAGTTCCAACGGTGGGCGGCCCACTTGGGTGCCCCGCACTTTTTAAGTTTCATTCTAATTTGTTCTTTTGTCATTTGTTCATCTTTCATTTCATTTTATGTTGTCTAGATAGTTCATATGTTCGATTTCATAATGTTTTGATCAGATTTCATCATGTTCTCGTCGCTTTTGTTGTCCCACTAACTTGCAGGTAGCGACGTCAAATTCCCACTGATGGAGGTCAAATTGGGAGAATCCAACCATCTGGGTCGTCCCAAAATGCCCCCAATTAGCTAACCCCTATGTTTGTAGGTCATTTGGAGATCCCGAGACGTGACATTTGGATGGCATCATCTCGACATTTTATCACAGTCGAATTCGTCCTACCCGAGGACGAATTACAGTCGAATTCATCCTACCCGAGGATGAATTACAGTTGAATTCATCCTGACCAGGGATGAATTGCAGTTTAATGTGAATTGGCCGACTGTTTCGATGGCAGTGGCCCTCTGGTAATGTTTTCTGGTCTCTGTCAAATTTGCAGGTCATTTAGAGTCATTTTGTCTATCGATTTGGCTAATCTTTTACATGCATCTTTCATTAATTTTAGAGAACAAACGTTTCTTATTTGCAGCAGGTGCTACTAACATCTTTGTTGTTTCTTTGATCGCAGGAGGAGCAGCAAAGGTTAAGGACTCATCAACACCAGTGACGACAACGTTTTGGCCCGCCCATTTCAAATGTGGGCACGCGGAAGGAGGAACATTAAGTCTTGATTGTAACCAAATTCATTTAACGCTCCTAGCCCCTGAAAAGGGAGGAGGCATCTTTGTAACCGAGATCAAGAGAGTTAAATAAAAGGGCTGTGATTTCTCCATTTTCTTGTATCTCCATTCAATTCGTCTCTTTCACTTCATGCATTCTACATTTTAGGACTTAAGCGTGTTTGATTTTGAATACATCGCAATTAGTGTTTCTTTCATCCGAAATCTCGTGCTTTCAGTGGCGATCACGGTGGGACCCTGTCCCCTGAATTTTGAGATCACAAAAACTGATTAAAACTTGTGTTTTTGTGCTTACAAGTACCTTTTTCAATTTTTGACTGTTATTCGTCTTTGCCTATGGCGATTACTTTACTGTAATTCGTCTGACCCTGAGACGAATTCTAATTCGTCTCAGACAGGGATGAATTCTGTTCTGTAATTCATCTCACAGAGGGACGAATTTTTGTCTATGAATTTTTAGAGCCGAAGATCAGAAACAACAAGTCTAGGCAGAGAAAGGTAAGGGTCCTAAAACTGTTCCTGTCATTTTTTGCTTTTCTGTTTTTGTTTTCTGTCAATTTTGCTTTCTTAGGGAAAGTAGTTGCTTCTGCATGTTTCATTTTTCCAAATAAAAAGAATCACACACACTTCACGCAACATTTTTAAACCAAGGAGCTGGTCGTAAAACCCCAGCCCTTGATCAAGACCATCGGTGGATTTCATCACCACCTTGGCTTGATTTTGCATCCATTACCCCGATTGTCACTGTTGTTAGGCGTAAATCCTGATGAAAGCTGACCGAGTGTCGCTGGGGTGATTCCCAGCGTGCGAGGATAAGTCTTCTATGGTAGGTGTCATTAACAGGACAATCCCCCTTCCATACCGCCTACGTACCACGTACCATCTGCTCTCACGTACCTATAGTTTCCCTCTCGTAAGGGCGGGTATATAGAGAGGTTGGTATATCGGCCTGGTTGGTATATTGAAGGGGCGACCATTTATGGGAGTCATATGAGCCTTCATTACTGCATTTAAACGTTCTTCAAAACTTTCAAAAACAAAACAAAATCATCAAAATGCACTAAAACCAGTCTAGGACACACCATTAATCTTTAAAAGAGATAATCACCATTTGTGTATGTGTGTGTTCATTTCTGCTTAGTGTAACAAAAAAAAATCAAAAAAATCATAAACAAAAGATAAAAATCTATGCATTTTGTCACTCGCTCCAAAAGCTCCAAGGATTCCCGCAATCGCTTGGTCACTCCAAAATGCCCCAAAGGTGTCCATGAACCCTTTGGTCAACCCAAGAGCACCCTAAAGGTGCCCATAAGTGATGCAGGAGCATCCAACAAAATATGGGAAATCTTATTTTTTTCCCTAAATTTTAGTGCATTTTGTCGGGGCCATAACTTCTCAACCGTAGCTCCGATTGACATGAAATTTTACAGGGAGCTAGTTGGGAGATTTTTAAACAAATATAACTCCTTAGAGTTGTATTTCCCCAGAAAACCAGTTTTCGGGGCCAAATTCCATCATCTAGTGCCCCGAAATTAGGTTTTAAAATTACTCACCTAATTTTTTATGCTTTTTGAGTTGTTCGGAGGTCAATATATCCTAATGTATTTAGAGTTAGGACTTGAAACTTTATTTATGGCTTATCTATTGTAAGAGGGATGCACACCCCAATTTTGGGCCCCATATGACTCATTTTCAATTTTAGGGTTTTTAGAGAGACATCGTCATGGTGCTCACCCGCAACCAAGCCCAATCACGGGCGGATGCTATGGGGAATATCCAAGGAGGCACAAGTCACCTCCGGTATAGCCCCAAGGATTTGGTCATACCACCTTGGCGGCTTGACACACAAGGTAGACCCCTCCACACCTTGACAAAATGGGACTATAAGGGCACCCCTTCTAGGGGCACTCCCTGCCAGCACAACACCCAAGACACACCCATTCAGGAGGGGTATACCCATGGGAGAACTCCCTTGGACACCCGCAATAAGTGGCCATTACGTGATGAAGCGCTAGAATGGCATGGGGTCCATAAGGAGAGGCCAGATGACTATGCCATCCCTCCTTCACCTCGCATCATTGTTAGCAACAACCGGTCAAATCCAGAGCGCAAGGCTCTTCGAGCAAGGCGAGCCAACTCCGGTCGTCCCTTTTTCACTTATGAAAGAGAGCATGAGGAAGACCCCTACCTTCCTCGAGAGCAATATACAATGCGGGAGCAATACGCCTCCGCACCTGCTATCTATCAGGACCACTCACTGAGGCCAAAGCCCCGAGGGAATGCCGCTACCCCCAACAGAGGGAGGCGGCCTATAGAGATCTTGGATCACTACGACCGAGATAGATATGTCAGAGAGGCATCTAGCCCTTCTAGACATGAGACGGCAAGACCAACTATCTTAGAATCTGTCGAGCATATCGCACATCGGATGCAACTCATGCAACTTGAGCTAGAACGACAACAGTTAGAGCAATGGTATCTTCTAAATAAAGAGCACCTTCAGTGCCAGAAGGATGAGTTGTTCCAACACACTATGCAGGAGAGGACTCCAACCCCTCACACGCATAAGACAAAACATTATGAGAGGCACAACCCCCGGGTGAGAGACAAGTCTCCGTGACCTCATCAAGCATCGCCCCCGATGCCTCCTAGACATGAGCGGGAGGCCACTCCTATAACCAATGACGGGCGCCTTCCTCAGGAACCCACCCAGGTTTATGGGCCACCCTTAGAAATTCATCAAGAAGCCTCTGAGGAATCAGAACGAGAAGAAGAGCGAGATGAAAAACCCTACCAAGGCATGGGGGGTGCTATCTGGCCACCCCTCCATAGGCCCCAAGTTCCTCAACAGGAACCAACCAAAGAGGAGGAGCTCAAATCCCCTGATACATGCAAAGCGCTAGAGCACTTCGAGTTGGTAGAGACCAAGATTTTAGAGCTCCCAAGGCCCAACTTACATGAGGCTCCTTTCGAAGAGGATCAACCTCTAACCGTAAGGCTACCTGATGATGCAGTTTTCCATGTATCAGAATCTCTAGATTCTGATGAGCTGTACTCACTGGCCGAAGGTGAGGATAAAATAGAGATAGCCCACAACAATCACATGCGACAGCATCGACATCCCATAAAAATTGAGGAAGCACTTCAACAGATAAACATAATACTAGGGCATGAGTGGCGCGTTAACCCACCGCAGTGGAACCAACTGTTAAATCCACCACTTTGGGCACACAAAGATCAACTTCCGCCCAGAGATCCCATAGCAATATCAGTGTCGAGGGTAGATCCTATCCTCATATCTACACATAGGGACGATCCATTCGTGCCCATACCTCCAGAGCCAGATCCGGAGCACAAAGACCATCAAGCTAGGGGTACCTCTATCCCCTGAAGAGCCATAGTCCCAACCAAAAAGCTCCAAGGATTCTCGCAATCGCTTGGTCAAAACCCAAAAAGCTCCAAGGATTATCGCAATCACTTGGTCACCCCAAAAGCTCCAAGGATTATCGCAATCACTTGGTCAACCCCAAAATCTCCAAGGATTATCGCAATCACTTGGTCACCCCAAAAGCTCCAAGGATTCTCGCAATCACTTGGTCACCCCAAAAGCTCCAAGGATTATCGCAATCACTTGGTCACCCCAAAAGCTCCAAGGATTATCACAATCACTTGGTCACCCCAAAAAGCTCCAAGGATTATCGCAATCACTTGGTCACCCCAAAAGCTCCAAGGATTATCACAATCACTTGGTCACCCCAAAAGCTCCAAGGATTATCACAATCGCTTGGTCACCCCAAAAAGGCCCCAAAGGATTCTCGAAATCCCTTGGTCACCATCAAGAAAATTCAAAAACAACAAAAACCATCAAAATCTCAAAAAGAAATCTGCATCTCATTCTCATGCATACTTCATCAATCAAAGCACTACATAATAGCTGCATTAACCATTACATCCATATATCGCACATTTGTTGATCATAGAGGTCAAAGGCACCATGGACTGTCATTACTTAGCAAGCATACCATTTTTCACATTTTCCATACAATATCGCAAAAACAACACCATACATAGAGTCACCATATCATAAGTCAGGTTGTCATTTAATGTATCTAGAATTTTCGTCATTTAGATGTCGTTAAATTTCTAGCCACGTACTGTACCAAGTCAAATAGATTTTATGAAGGTAGAGTTCTACTTGGATCACACCTTGTTACGTAGCATCCCATCACAAGCTAAAACACATAAAACAATTCCCAAGTTGTGTGAACGAAAGATGAAACCTGCAAAGCAATCCAGGTCACCATAAGCGAAATGGTTATCTTGCTCATCCCCCTGTGCGAATGACCCCAAGAATGCTGAGAGTTGGCAAAAGGACAAGCATCCTCCCTACCCAATTCCCCTAGAATCCCAAAATTCTCAATAGTTGCAAAACATCAACAATTTGCACATGTCAAAACTCCAAAAATTTGACATCACCCTCAAAGTGCATACATCAAAAAGCACATACAATAGTGACTCTCGTCACTCCATATCCAAATCCCTTGCTCAAAAGAAAAATATACAAAAATAAACAGTGATTTTTATCATTACAAACGAGCAAGTATCCCAATACAATTGAAGAAAAGAAGGGAGTCGAACTTGAATCCCTGGAACTCTCAGCATTTCGACAGGTCATGAGGTAAGCCTCAGTACCGGTTTGGTTGATAGCCTATCGGTCACTGGTGGTAAACTTCCCGCATGACGATATATCTGTCACATTAACTCGTGTACAGATCAATGTTTGCATGTGGATGAGCTAGCTTATGGTATCCTAGATAGCACCGCAGATTAATCTGACTAAATACAATAAAGGAGTTAGTGGAGCTAATTAGGTGATCCTCAGTATAGGTTTGGTTGAGAGCCTATCTGACACTGGCGGTATCCTGACAGATACCACATAAATGAACTCAATTGCACACACAGGGATGTGAAATAACTTGGTCAAAAACAAGTCCGATTCATGCCTTGTTCAAAAGTCTTGTAAGATAAAGTACAATCGTGGCTAGTGAGTTAAAACCGTCTGAGTCTCAGAAAACCTTAGCTACATTTCTAAACCAACTGCGCTACTTTTCATCCTTACAATACCATCAAAAAATACAAAAAAAGAAAAACCACATGTATACATACAAAGTCATTTACCACAGCAATCGCTTAAAAACAAAATAACAAAATCCTAAATAGTCTATGGTGCCCTAACCAATCAACACAAATTCATTTCATCCATTACATTTTGCATATCACATATATATCAAAAACATTTGCATTTATCATACCATATACATCCATTACCATAAGCATGCATCCATCAACATCAATCATTGTGCATAACATAAAATAATGACATATACACAAAGCAAGAAAATCAAAATAACAAAAACATCAAATATCCACAGACGACAAACAATAAAAGTGCCGAACAAAGGCACCTTTGCGCCTGACATTCAATGGCATAGAAAACTGATGACGGGGTTTACATTGTCACTACCCTACTCCCGAAGAAGGCTACCATAGCCGGACCGCTCCACGGGAGGACGGATTTTCGACAATTTAATCCCCAAATGATGTCACAAAAAAATCATAACAACAAAACATCAAAACAACAAAACAACAAAACAACAAAAACAACAAATAAATGCAACACAAACAAACAACAATAAACATTGCCAGACAAGTGTGCTCTTGCACTTAACCTCTTGGCATAGCAAAACTGATGTCGGGGTTTTCATTGTCATTATCCTACTCCCTAAGAAGGCTACCATAGCCGGACCGCTCCACGGGAGGACGGATTTTTGACAATTTAATCCCCAAATGGTGTCACAAAAAAAAATCATAACAACAAAACATCAAAACAACAAAAACAACAAAAAATGCAACACAAACAAACAACAATAAACATTTCCGGACACAAGTGCTCTTGCACTTAACCTCTTGGCATAGCAAACTGATGTCAAGGTTTACATTGTCACTATCCTACTCCCTAAGAAGGCTACCATAGCCGGACCGCTCCACGGGAAGATGGATTTTTGACAATTTCACCCCCAAACGACGTCACAAAAGGGTCAAAACCCACTCAAAAACAACAAAACAACAAACCAACAACAAAACAACAAAAACAACAAAAAATACAAACTAACAAAAACAATAAAAAAAAAAAAAAAAAATGCAACACAAACACAAAGCAATAAGCATTGTCGGACACAAGTGCTCTTGCACTTAACCTCTTGGCATAGAAAATCGATGTCGGGGCTCAAATTGTCACTCTCCTACTTCCCCAAGAAGGCTACCATAGCCGGACCGCTCCACGGGAAGACGGTTTTTCGACGATTTCACCCCATTATGGCATCACCAAAAGGGATTTTACCCACCAAAAATAGGTCCAAATGTCGAGAAATTGCTTAAGCTTTAAATGGAAAACATCTGAAGGCACCCTTGCACAAGTCATCTTGGGTCAAGCGACTCGTCGCTTTTCTCACGAAGGTCATTCCCTCATCGATTCGTCGCTTGAGGGGGTAGTCACACTTAGTCACCAATCAACAAACACACACCCAATTAAGGAAAATGACATGCATTCAAAGAATCATTGACAAAGACAATTATGCTCCTGCTTGGGGCAGTAAACAAGCAATAATCACAAATTGATCAAACACTTGGCATTCCCGAAGCATGAACACAAGGTTCCCCTATGGATAAAAGGTTGCGCCCTTTGCCTATTCATGACTGATCAATGTCCAAGCTCAAGTCACACCTCACCAAAATAGGTTAATACTTGAAATCAAATTCCTTAGCTCGTCAGAAGCAAGGATTCAAGAATGCATGCCCTTTCCATACTTGGGGCATCAAAAGTTGGTTAGGTTACCAAGAAACCCTAATCATTAGTGCTTTGGTTATCTATTTTTGCTCAGCGTTGCGCCATGCACAACGCATCCCAAAAAGGGGCATCTGTAGACACCAAAACAACACCAATCCGATTATGTGACTGCAAACACTGATCGCTTTGACACACACACAACCCCTAGGGCAGCCCTCAGAGGTTAAACAATGGTCCTAACCACTTTTATAGCAATTTTGTAAGGTCAAAAGGCAATTTGGCACATTCAGGCACTTTGCTCGGTATTCGTCTCACCCAGGGACGAATTCAAAGCTGGGATCCGTCTCACCCAGGGACGAATTCTTAATTCGTCTTTGGTCAGGACGAATTCCAGGTTTAATAGGCAAAAAGAAGAATGGTGCCAAGTGGTAGCCAAAGACAGTCAATTGATGACTCCTGCCTCGCACGCGCATGTAGGTGGGTAGATGGGCCGTTAGAGGACTGTCACAAGGGCAATCATGAAAGCCCAAGTCATGGAGGACTTTCCTCTCTCATGAGAAGACATGACCGCCACATGGCACCTATGACCACCACATGGCGCTTATGCATGCCTCTCCAAAGAGACCCCCTGGGTCTATAAAATGGTGGACTTTTCCCACCCAAAGGAGAGAAGTAGGAGGCATTTTCAAGCAACGAAGTGTTGTCGATTTGATACCACGCCTTTACCCTTTTGATTTACATTTTCCACATCCTTAATCTCTTTCGCAAGAGAGGTTATTGGGTGGCTATTGGAAGTGTGAATTCAGACCCAAAAACCCGACATTTGACCACTTTAATCCACCAATTTGCTGACAACCCCATCCTAAGAGATTTTGGGCCCATCCCAAGTGGATTGGTGCCAAAATCAAGTTCCAACGGTGGGCGGCCCACTTGGGCGCCCCACATTTTTTTAAGTTTCATTCTAATTTGTTCTTTTGTCATTTGTTCATCTTTCATTTCATTTTATGCTATCTAGATAGTTCATATGTTCGATTTCATAATGTTTTGATCAGATTTCATCATGTTCTCGTCGCTTTTGTTGTCCCACTAACTTGCAGGTAGCGACGTCAAATTCCCGCTGATGGAGGTCAAATTGGGAGAATCCGACCATCTGGGTCATCCCAAAATGCCCCCAATTAGCTAACCCCTATGTTTGTAGGTCATTTGGAGATCCCGAGACGTGACATTTGGACGGCATCAACTCGGCATTTTATCACAGTCGAATTCGTCCTACCCGAGGATGAATTACAGTCGAATTCGTCCTACCCGAGGACGAATTACAGTCGAATTCATCCTGACCAGGGACGAATTGCAGTTTAATGCGAATTGGCCGACTGTTTCGATGGCAGTGGCCCTCTGGTAATGTTTTCTGGTCTCTGTCAAATTTACAGGTCATTTAGAGTCATTTTGTCTATCGATTTGGCTAATCTTTTACATGCATCTTTCATTAATTTTAGAGAACAAACGTTTCTTATTTGCAGCAGGTGCTACTAACATCTTTGTTGTTTCTTTGATCGCAGGAGGAGCAAGCAAAGGTTAAGGACTCATCAACACCGACTGACGACAACGTTTTGGCCCGCCCATTTCAAATGTGGGCACGCGGAAGGAGGAACATTAAGTCTTGATTGTAACCAAATTCATTTAACGCTCCTAGCCCCTGAAAAGGGAGGAGGCATCTTTGTAACCGAGATCAAGAGAGTTAAATAAAAGGGCTGTGATTTCTCCATTTTCTTGTATCTCCGTTCAATTCATCTCTTTCACTTCATGCATTCTACATTTTAGGACTTAAGCGTGTTTGATTTTGAATACATCGCAATTAGTGTTTCTTTCATCCGAAATCTCGTGCTTTCAACAACTCCAATAGTATATTTTTTTCAAGGAATCTTTGGCACATGCCAAGCTCATCGAAGAGATAAAAGTAGATGAGGGAACCATTAAGCTCCAAAAAAAAGGAGTGGAACAAGAATGGTAAGAATGAAAAGTACAAGCAAAATCAGGGCAACCCTGCTCTAGTCAATCAAGTCGTATTGGCTACACCCAAGGATTGGGGTGCACAACAACCACAGAACTATCAAGCACATACCCCACTAGCAAACTACGACCAAAAGAACAATTGAGAATGCAATCTGCCTCGTTATTTCATGCCTCTGACAAAATCAATGTAATAAATCTTTAATCAGTTGAGCGAGGCCAGGAGGATCAAATTTCTTGATATACCTCTTATAGATTCCATCCATCCTAATCCAAAAGGATATAGGGAAGATCAAATTTTACCTTATCATAGGATACCATGGCATGACATTGAGGTTTGCGTCGGGTTTATGCATCAAGTGCAAAACATGATTGAGGTAGGAGAACTCAAATTTGACAACCCACTAGCTCTTGATAACAGAGACATGGGCATATAAAAAAACCTGTTTCCCAATCATGAAGCCCCTCGAGAGCAAGGGGCCCAAGTCAATCAGGTTCGAGCTAACATACCTAACCACAAATGCATTGGGATGGTTGATATTGTTAACATAGCAATAAGAACTAGGTATTATGGTCAACCGCAACCACCTACAACTCCCATGAACATCCTAGCCTCTCCTAGGCAAAGGCAAGACAACCTTCCAGGTCCACCAATGTGACCTATGGTAACTATTCGGAGTAGATTGGAGCAAAACCTATAGATGAATCCAGCTAAGTTATCCATCTATGAGCTCATACAACAGTTCCCAAAGCATATGGAGACTCTAATGGATATTTTAAGAACAATTGAGCTTCAACCGCAAGATGCGAATGCATTCGCTCACTTTGTGGGACAAGTGCAAGAATTCCAGGAACCTGTAATATGATTCTATGATCATGAAATTAAGACAGTTTTTGCTGCCTTTCCAGAGCCTTCTCTAAATATTGTAGTGGCCATCAATGACTTACCTTTAAAGAGGGTCTTGGTTGATATAGGTTCATCAATAAACATCATCACAACAACTACAATAGAGCACCTCAAGATACCCAAGACCAATATCATTCCAAGAAATTACACATTGAGAGCTTTTAATGATGCTTTATGCAATACTATGGGAACGATAGTCCTACCCATCAAGGTGGGGTACAATACCATCCCCATGATGTTTCATGTCTTGGAATGCACTATGCAGTACAACATCCTCTTAGGGTACCCTTGGATAAGGGCCATGAAGTGTGTACCTTCGATCTTGCACCAGTGCATCAAGTATGTGCACAAAAGTAAAGTCTATGTGGTTCTGGTCGATGAAGAACATTTTAAATACATTAATCATGTGGATATTTTGGGATAATTCATGATCCATTCTACTCACCTATACGTGGCACCTTCATCCCCCATCACACAATTTGATAACAAAGACAAAGGGGTAAGAAAAGACCAAGAAACATCAACACCTCCTGGTGCACTCAAGATAATCAATGCTTCTAAAGTACCATCAACATCAAAATAAAAAGACAATAAGAAGCTAAAGGCCCCCTTAGCTAAGGAAGAAAGGCCCAAAGAAATGCCAACTATAGCCATTGGTGAAATTCCAAGTCCTAAGGAAGAGGAAGATCCTCAAGATCAAAATGAATATAGTGACTATCACCCTGCTTCGCCAGTATCATCTGTGGGGTCATCCACATCACATGCATCAATACACTTGGCAAGTACAAACATAGGGGAATACCTTGTGTGGAACATTACCTTTATGCCTATCATTGAGTCTACACAGGACATAGGGAATCCCTCCCAACCAAGACAAACCAATTTTGTCTATTTCGGCCTAGACTGTGCTCATAATTCTTCAAATATATAAGGATATGGTGACGAATTATTCACAGTCAATGTTCATTACCTCTCTAATCCTGAGTTTTCTCTAATCTACTTTGATCATTGCCATTGGCATGGCTATGGCCTTGGCATATATGAGTAGGGACGCAAGAGGCATTATGAGCCAGTATATCAGCTTCCTTCCAACATATTTGGCTTGGGCTATTATAGTGGAGGTCGATATGACTCGCTTGCAGTGACATTGGAAAGATTAAGCATAGGGTTGGGAGAAGACATTGATTTCATTCCTTATCACCCCTTGAGAATAGCAAATTTGAGCAATAGACAAGTGGCCATGGTAAACATACCGCCTCTAGAAAATTATCATCCAAACACCTCAATTAATTCCACCCCAATAGGGTACAACTCGTGGGATGAGGAGAATGGATATGATACAAGTGATGATGAGGCACAACTTGGATTAGCCTATCAAGGGCCTTGCTATTTACAAAGGTTCACATGGTCTATCCATGATGATATTGAATATACATTAGATGAAAGTGACTATGAATTAGAAGACTCAATAGAAAGAGCTTACTTAGGCTTAAGCCATCAACCCCTGACTTTGGGGCAAGAGACAAATGCAAGTGACGAAGAATATGAAGATGAAATAGAGATGGCCTACTTGGGAACAAGACATAAGCCCCTTGTCATAGGGCTGCATACCAATGCTAATGTTTTTTGGATAAGTGATGATGACTTTGAGGATGAGAATAAGATGGATTATCTTGGACCTCACCACTTGTGGCAAGTCAATGAGCTAGTAGAGAGACACGCGGCACTTCATGCCATAGACCCTCAAATCTGATTTTTAGGGAGACCTATTGATCTAGATGCCATTCATTAGATGGTTAATCCCCCTTTGCCTACATTCAGAGAGTAGTTAGAGCCCAATGATCCTATTTTCTGCCCTGCTCATGGGCCAGATCTAGATAAACCCCTGAGACAAGATTGCACCCATGTGGTCTTGGAGATTTATTCCCATCCATCAACATGATATCCATTGATTTGACCACTCCACTTCATAATCCAGTCAGATCCTACCAAATCATTGCATCTTGATGTAGAGGCTATTGATTGGAATTGTGTTAATTCACCCATAGAGCTAGAAGACCTCTTTCCCAATGAAGATATGTTACAGTTGTTCCACATTGCATCAGTTTGTGCGTATGACATATTCCACATTGGTTTGGAACCTGAGTCAATAGTCCTATGAATCTTGCTGATGACATTCATTTGATACCCACGTCTCATCAGGTTGAGGATGGGTCACATACGGCTATAGAAGCAAAATTCAAGGTGGACATCAGTAATGATCCAACCCAACCAAGGAAAGTTAAGTTTGGAGAAATTTTGTCTCCATAGGAACAAGTCATCTTGATTCCTCTCCTCAAGGAGAGGCCAAATATTTTTTCTTGGGCTTACAAAGACATGCCAGGGATAGATCCAAAGTTAGTTTTTCACAACCTTTAATTGGATCCCATGAAGAAGCTAGTCAAGCAAAAACTAAGAAAAATGCATCCAACCATCACTTTGATGGTAAAGAACAAGTTGCAAAAACTACTGGATGCAGTATTCATAGTTCCTATCGACTATCCTGAGTGGGTGTCAAACATGGTACCCATAGGGAAACCTGAAGGAAGAGTCTATATCTGCATGGATTTCAAATATTTGAATAGGGCAACACCAAAGGATTCATTCCCATTGCCAAACATAGATGCTCTTGTAGATGCAACCGCAGGTCATGAAATGCTCTCCCTAATGGATGGGTTTTCTGGATACAACCAAATCTGGATTAAGCCCGAAGATCAACATAAAACTGCTTTCATTACTCCATGGGGAACATTCTATTACAAAGTGATGCCATTCGATCTCAAAAATTTTGGTGCCACATATCAGTGGGCCATGACATACATATTCCATGACTATATGCATAAGATCTTGGAATATTACATGGATGACTTACTAGCCAAGTCCCTATTGCGACAAGAGCATGTCGAAGTCCTTAGACAAGTCTTTGATCACCTCATAGAACACAATGTCCGATTGAATCCTAAGAAGTGTGTATTTGGCATAACTTATGGCAAGATTTTAGGATTCATCGTATCCAAGAGAGGCATCGAAGTTGATCCTGCAAAGGTAAAGGCTATACTAGAAATGGCCACCCCTACCAACATTAGGGAGTTGAGGAGCCTACAAGGCAAGATAGCATCCATCAAAAGATTCATCATGCAATTATCAAACAAATGTAGACCTATGAATAAGTTGCTATGCAAGGAAGTCCCCTTTCATTGGGATGAAGAATGCCATCAAGCCTTTGTAGAGATCAAGACTTATCTAGCAACGCCACCAGTATTGGCTCCACCAAGGCTAGACATACCATTTTTACTATATATATCGGCTACTGATTTTGCATTGGGCACCATGTTAGCCCAAAAGAATGCACAAGATAAAGAGCAAGCCATATATTACATTAGTCGCACCTTGGTGAGCTATGAGCTAGGATATGCATATGTCAAAAAATTGTGTTTAGTAGTGGTCTTTGCAACTCGAAAGTTGCAACACTACATGTTGAGCCATACGACCTACGTCATATCAAAACAAAACCCTTTGCAGTACATGATGAGCAAGACATATCACAATACACGTACCACAAAGTGGATCATGCTATTGATAGAATTTGATCTAGAGTTCATAAGCCAAAATTCCATCAAGGGACAAGTCATAGCAGATCAATTAGCAGAGGTGCCTCTTCAGGATAACAAGCCTCTCACCATAGAGTTTCTTGATGATGTGGTCTTTGCATTATCAGATCCTCCAGAGCTCGAAGAACCTAAGAAATAAAAAGACATGTCATTGTTCTTTGATGGTTCAAAGTGTGAACAAGGAGCTAGAGTAGGGATTGTCTTTATCACACCACAGGGTGCTCCATTACCCTTATCATTCAAACTAGACTTCCCATGCACAAACAACAATACAGAATATGAAGCATTGATCTTGGGACTCCAAACAACCATAGCGATGGGCATTAAAATATTGAATATCTTTGGTGACTCCTTGCTCATAGTAAACTAGGTCAAAGGGCTCTTCCAATGTAGGTGCCCACTCCTGAAGACTTACAAGGAACTTGTTGACAATTTCTTAGCTCGATTAGAATGGTATGACATCGAGGCAATCCCTCATACGTCGAATAGATTTGCAGACACTATGGCCTCTTTGGGATCCTTAATCCCTCAAAATCCATCTGCTAATTTTACAACCATTCATGTGAAAGTGCTTTCGCACTCAGCAATACATCATAAAGCTTTTGACAATCAAGAATCAGTCAACATGATCAACATCGAACCAAATCAGGATTGGTCCTTCATAGCCAGAAGTTTCTTGCAAACAACACCTTGGGGGTCGTTGATCTCCCAAGGACCCATAGAGTGTGGTGCGACCATATACCATAGAGTTGTTCCTCAATCCATGTTCACTACCTCAAAAATGCAGGAAGAGCAAGTTGTCTATTCTATAGAGGTTGTGGCCTATCAGGATTGGCTTTCCCAACTGTGGGACTTCCTGAAGCTCGGAATAATACCTCAAGGTTTGTCGCATACTGAAAGGTGAACATTTAAACAGAGAGCAACAAGATACATTTTTCTAGGAGAAATCCTCTACAGACAAGGATATGATGGAGTATTGCTCCGTTGTCTTGAGCCCTAGGAAATAGCTTGGGTAGTTTCACAAGCTCACGATGGAACATGTGGAGGCCATTTCAGTGGCATGGCCATCATTAAGCGCATCTTGAGAATGGGTTACTATTGGCCCACAATGGAAAAGGACTACTGCGAGTATGTCAGGAAATGTAGTAAGTGCCAGCATCATGCAAATCTAACGCACTTACCATCGCAAGCTTTGCAGCCCATCCAGGTAGCATGGCCATTCTCGCAATGGGGACTAGACTTGATTGGGAAGATCTCACCCCCATCCTCATGTCGACATACATTTATCATAACGGCCACAGAATACTTCACTAAATGGGTAGAAGTGATCCCCTTAACATCAACAACTGGACCAAGGATTGCGGAGTTTATACTCCATAATATCATAAGTCATTTTGGGGTCCCTTCTAAGATAATATCGGATAATGGGCCATATTTTAAGAACAAAAATGTGCATGCTTTAATGAACAAATATCATATTCAGCACAGTTTTTCAACGCCTTATTATCCACAAGCAAACGGGCAAGCAGAAGCCTCAAACAAAACAATAGTCTCCATTTTGAGGAAGACAGTGCAAGAAAATCACAAGGATTGGCACATGCAATTGCCTCTTGCGCTATGGGCATACAGGACTAGTATACGGATGCCCATTGGGGCAACACCATTTTCACTAGTATATGGCACTGAAGCCATCATGCCTCTAGAGTTGGAAATCCTGACTCTACGCATAGCACTAAAAGACTTCATAGATGATGAAGCTGCACGGCAAGGCCGCCTTGATCAATTGATGCTTCTTGATGAACGTCGATTCAATGCTTTAGAGCATCTCCATGTTTACCAAGATCGCCTTGCGCGAGCTTACAATAGTAAAGTCCACCTAAGGGAATTCAAGGTTGGAGATCTAGTGCTCAAAGAAAACTAGTAGAATTCAAATCTGTCACCGCATCTACGAGATAAGTTCACGGCAAACTGGATAGGTCCATACATGATTTCACAGAGATTTGGGCTTGGAGCATATCACCTTATATCATTAGATGGTGTTGAAGAGCCTGAACCTCTCAATATCATTCACCTAAAGGCATTTTACACATAAAAACACAAAAACATTCAAATATTTCATAAAACATCAAAAACATTCAAATATTTCAAAAAACACAAAAAAATTCAAATATGTCAAAAAAAAAAAACATTCAAATATGTCAAAAACACAAACAAATCATAAAAACATAAAATTCAAAAATCAAATCAAAGGCTCCAAGGGTAATTCAAGCCGCTTGGTCAAAAATCAAATCAAAGGCTCCAAGGGTAATTCAAACCGCTTGGTCAAAAATCAAATCAAAGGCTCCAAGGGTAATTCAAACCGCTTGGTCAAAACCAAAATCAAAAAGGCTCCAAGGGTAGTTCACACCGCTTGGTCAAACATCAAATCAAAAAGGCTCCAAGGGTAATTCATGCCGCTTGGTCAAAAATCAAATCAAAAAAGCTCCAAGGGTAATTCAAAACCGCTTGGTCAAAATCAATAACAAAAGCCCCAAAGGCATAATAAGCCCTTTGGTCAAATTAATCAAAAATACAAAAACAACATAAAATCAAAAATACAAAAACAATTGCACTTCACATTTTGCATCCACATCATTGCATTGCATTTTCACATACATTACAAGATATGTCATGAGAGTCTTAAAAGTGATACCACAGTTTGTCGCACAAGTCATTCATATCCATACCTCCATCAACATGTGTGTAATTGTGTTTTTCAACACAACCATTATTTGTTGCTATACATAATTACTAAGGCTTTTCGGTTAGTCAACCAAATCTAGTAATCTTATCAAATTTTGAGGAAAACAACTTTGATTAGTAGAAAAAAAGGCCTAGCTATGATAAAGCCTTGGATATTCAAGATCCCATCACTAATTGAAACACTAAAATCCTAGTTGGTACAAGGAAAAGATGAAAGTTGCAAAGTGGTCTAGGTTACCTTAAGCGAAAAGGATTATCCTTGTTTATCCCCCTATGCAACCGGTTTAAAGGTGTTGAGAATTGGCAAAAGGACAAGCTTTACCCTATCAAAATCCCTTGCTTAAATCAAAATAAGCAAAATCCCAAAGCAAAAGTACAAATTCAAAAGGCCAAGCATACAGTCCAGATTTCAAAAGCAAAAATCCAATACAATCATATATTCAAAATACAAAAAAATCAAGCTCAAGAAAAAATAAAAAATAAACAGTGATTTTCATCACTAAGAATGAGCAAAATAAATAGTGATTATCATCACTACAAAAAAATCCCCGCTCAAAAGAAAAAAATCAATAAAAAATAAACAGTGATTTTCATCACTACATATGAGCAAATATCCAAAGCCAAAAAGAAGGGAATAAAGCTTGAATCCCTAGAATTCTCAGCATTGTACAAAACTGGAAGGAGAAATCCTTACGCATGATGATATGTCTATTACAATTGCTTCATGCATTTGTGTAGACCAATGTTTGAATGTGGATGAGCTAGCTTAGGTAACCAAATATTGCCTAGTGGTATAGTCCAACTAAGTCCAACATAAGGATGAGAAGAACACTTGAGGATCCCTGATCTTAGCAATGGGCTGAAAGAATCCTGCCTGACATCGGAGGAAATGCTTGAGTTCTACCTCAAAATATACAATCACATGCACACATAGAGATCATGAAAAACTAGGTCCATGGTAAAAGCCTTACTTTTCAAAAGTCTAAGTGGTAAGTAGACAGCTGTTGATAGGGGAACTAGAGTGTTTGAATCTCCGAAAAGCCCCAAAAATTTTTACATAGCAACAAATCATTAACATCATTCACACCATCACTTTCTTTATAAGATTCTATAAATTAGGGGGTATCAACATAGTAGGACAGATACCGCATATATATTAGAAATAGTATATAGACGACCACTGACTACTTTATATCTTTTAATTTACAGAAACTTATTAAGAAGATACATTACACACCATTACATCTCATATATGAATACTTAATCAATTCTTATGATAGAAGTGATTATTTAAATTCATGATTATTTTTAAACTTTTTGTGGTATCACCCATTAAGATTGTCAATGTCATATGCATTCCATATGTTTTTAATGATTAGAGCATACAAGTTCATTTATACCATTCCATCACATAAGTTAGGTGCATATAATTAAAGCAAATATTAAACATGCATTTAACAATAACATTTGCATCCACAAAAACAAGTCATTAATCATCCATAAACCACATCATAAAACATACAGGCAATATCCATTTGCATACCATAAATTCATCATTCATCATCAAAATACATTGCATCATATCATCAAATCATATAAGCATCTACACATCCATCTAAGCATCTTCAAATATCATCTATCATCTAGCATATTCATCAAATCATCATAATACCATCATCGCATCATATCATAAAATAAAATAATAACAAAAACATAAGCAATAAACGATACACATAATGAGTCACAAAAGGTAAATCTATCATAAAAATATGTGTGTCAAGTCCAATGGATATACAAAAATACCCATGGGCTATAGTCATGTAGGTCAGTCGACCTCAAAAATGGATCAAGAACCAAGTAGAACATCAATCTAGTGTCGGGCCTGAGCCCCCTGCATCACCTCCTCCAATGCCACCTCCCCCTATGGTGGTGTCGTGAGTCGAGTGATGTGAGCCTGTAGGTCTCTCTGTCTGAGTTCGGGTCCATTGGCTAGGATGGGTGGAAGACTACCCCGAGGTAGAGCGCCCGCTGACCTACGAACCACCTGCATCTGCTGGATCCTTAGGGACAATCCCATGCCTCCTGAGCTACATCTGAAGGAGGGTAACATGATCCGTAAGACCCCAGATCCGAGCCTCATGCTCATCCAACAAGGAATGAAGCCATCCCACCTCTGCCCTTGAGCCTACTGTTGGAACCTCCTATGGTGTAGAAGTAGGAACAACAAACTACATCCTGACATCACCACCCCCGATAGTAGCCTACAGAGCCTGTATCTATGTTGTGAGCTACTCAATCATAGCATCTCGCCATTGTACCTAGATCTTAGTAGCCTGGAGCTCAGCCTCGACCTCATGCAACTATGCTCTCAGAGGAGAGTCTCTCTCCTCGGGCTCTAACTCCTCCTCCTCCTCAGGAACATCAGGATCCTCTGCTACCACCTGCTCTGTCGACTGGCCCCATACCTCGGTCCTGGCTCGAACCCTGCATCCTACCGGATCTATGCCATCACCCCCGCCATCATCCTCATGCCCTAGACTATCGATGCCATGCCACATACGATCACCCCACCACTGAGAATAGGCCTCTATAACTCCCCTAGCCACTGTAGGGTCTACGATTGGGGCATCCTCCTCATCTGCAAGCTCTATGACCTATCATGGAGGTAGGTCCCTCTCTACTGTGAGGTGCCTGTACAAGAATGGTACCAAGGGCACATCCTACTGCAATCCGTACTGACGAAGAACCCGAGAGTAGAAGAAATACTCCTAGATGGCAATCTTATGGCCAATGAGCCATCACTCACGTCATGTCCTAGCAATAAAACTAGCTGGATCATCCCAAACTAGACACTCATAGTACGGCCACCACACGACATCTCCGGCCAACAGTCTGGTAAAAGCATCAGTGTAGTGGGACAACTCCCCTGCAAAAGTGTGGCTCTTACGCTCCTCATGCTCCCGAGCCCATCTGACAGCATAGCACTATGTCCGAGCCTCAATAGATGTAATCTCAGCTGGGAGCCCCTTAGGGTGATCTACCTTAATGTGCTCCCATCCCCAAACCTGTAAGAGCAAACTGCAAGCAATGTTGATGCATCCCCATCGATGGATGTGGTACAACTCATCATAGCACTGAGCCAATAGTGATCTACCCCATGCATAGATGATAGGCTCCTCGCTATCCAGTAGGTCCTGCACCATCGCTAGGAGGTTCCAAGGGAACCTCAAACCCAAGAAGTCTAGGATAAGAACATTGTTGATCACCATCAGCAACACAACATGCCTCGCTATGAAAACATGAGCATCATACCAAGTCTTGATAGATACTCCCCTGGACCCAGTCTCCCGGAGAGCCTATGTAGAACGTGCCCCAAACACCCTATCATAGATGACCACCTGATCATTAGTGGCTGATGAAACAATGGGCACCCCATCGAATGGGATCCGAAAGATCCTGTACACATCCTCCGGTGTGATAGTCATCTCATCGGGTGGAAGGTGGAAGGTGTTGGTCCGTGGGTCCCAACGGTGGGCTAAAGCCATAAGATAAGCCTGGTCGGCCATAATGTGGGGCAACCTGATAACATACTATAGCCCATGGGCCTTAAACCACTCCCAGTCAGTGTCATCAAATCCAGGAAGCAAGTCCAGTAGGAGCTTCGGGTCCCGAGCCCGAGCAGTGAGGATCTAAACAAAGCAGAAGAAAAACAAAACATAACTACAATGCATCTAAGGCATAATTCACAATAAACATGAAAATGGTGCAAAAGAGTATGAGTTACTCTAAATCTAAGCAAGAGAAGCATAAATTGCACCTAAGAAAAGCAAAAATTCAAAAAAAAATCATAAAATCAATACATAAAATGCAAAAACAAGGCTCAAGCTTTAGCCGTTGTCGCCTACAGTGGCCGAAACCTGGCCGCTGGAGGCAGCAACGGCCAAGGCCCAATGGTCAAATTTTTTACCATTGGGATTCAAGCTTGGCCGCTCTGAGTGACAATGGCTCAGATCGCTCTGAGCGACAGCGGCCAAGGGGCGGCATGGCAAACCCATGAACCCTTGGCCAAAAAAAAAAAAAAAATTACAATTGACAAAATAACTTAAGCAAAGCAACAAAAGGGAGGGAAAGCAAACAAATTGGAAAACAAATCCCCTACCCAAGCATCGAAACTAAGCTAAGTTTGAGAATGCCCAAAATGGCGGCAATAGGTGAATAATGGAAAATTTTCAAAAACCCTAGGCTAAAGCCACTGACAGATTGCAAATTTGGGGACCAACCCACCATGGCAAAAAGGAACCTAAGCCTAATTACGGAGTTTGTTCATTGCCAATAGGTTTAGTGATGTTCATTTTGCTCATTTCTTAGTGAAGTTCAATTTTACTTAAGCAAAGAAAAGAGAGCTAGGGTTTTGAAGAGAAATACCCGAGAAGCTCTGGCTCCTCCAGTAGCTGATGTCTCGCCTCGTGCAGCCATGTCCTCAGCACCAGCAAGTTTCAAAGTCGCAACCGTCATCGTTGCACCAAAGCTCTAAAAATGGAATCTTCAACAGTGAAAATGATAGGTCAAAACCCTAGAATTGCAAGTTTTATATTTCCTTAATTATGCCTTGGCCACTGTTGACGTCAGCGGCCCGAGCTTCTTGGCCGCTCAAGGCGACAGCGACCACAGGAAGGAAATCAGAGGCCACTGGACCTGATAGCGGCCAAGCCCATAGGTCAAAATTAAGTAGTTCCTTCAATGAGGGAATAACAAAAACAACAAATAATCACACTTTGATGGTTTAGGATCATCAGAATGTTCAAAACAACAAAAAAATCACATAAAATCACAATCTCAAGCAGGCCTCATATCCAGTTACCTACTCTATCCACTCGGTGATTGCAGTGATTTGCACTCCATGTATTTTGGTGAGATGAGTAGGCAACCATAAGGCCACTTGGGGCAAAAGCAACTCATTTTGGAATTACGATATGTCACCCTTCAAACCCGAAGAAGATCAAGATGGTCGGACTACTCCACGGGTGTGAAGGGGTCATTCTAATTCCCCTATGACATCAAAAACATTAAGTCAAAGTGATACAATCTAAACATAAATAGAATCACTCATCCTAACTCCCTAAGAAGGCTATTGATAGCCGGACCACTCCTCGGGATAGGGATGGATGATTATCATAAGCAATTGGAATCACACTTGGATGTGGGATTGCCCATTAAAAGCAGCAAATGCTAGAAAGGAACCAGATTAGTCATATTGGTCAAGCGACTTGTCGCTTCATTCATTGTCATTTCTTCACCAATCCATTGTGTGAAGAAGTAGTTCAAAACTTCAACTTAATCATAATAAAAATCAACAAAATATCACTTGATCATAGCAAAATCATGTTCGTCCTTTGAATCATTGCATACAACAATCACAAATTTCCCTTGTTTGCTGGGAACGTAAGTAGACATGACATCTTCAATTGTAGCTCTCCTACCGGTCGAAATTGTTGTAGCAGTTGAAGCTACCCGATTGAGTTTGAGGAATGAGTGCAATTTAACATGCAAAAGCCACTGGGCTAAGTCCTCCGAACATTGAGGCAATGATTCAAGGGATGCACGCCATCTTGCATGATTGGGCCATCCGACGTTGATCAGACCATTGATCACCATACACCCTACAAACGGATCAGTCTACATTTTTGCTCAGCGTTGTGTTTTCCACACAGCGCATCGCAAAAAGGGGCATCTGTAGACACCTAAATCATGTCATGCTTAGGGGAGCTACTTACATAGACACACTCA
The DNA here is from genome assembly GCA_028583015.1 of Wollemia nobilis. NCBI lineage: Eukaryota > Viridiplantae > Streptophyta > Pinopsida > Araucariales > Araucariaceae > Wollemia > Wollemia nobilis. The sequence goes on from JAQPPZ010016473.1 coordinate 241,286, forward strand.
TAAGATCATAAGACATAATCTTGGACTTTCCAAGCACCAATAGTGGTTCTCACCACTCATTTGGGGCCTTTTCAAGCCATCCAAGCTTGGCCGCTCAAGCCAAGAGCAACCAGATTCTAGCCACTCAAGCCTAGAGCCTAGCCGCTCAAGCCTGAGCAACCAGACCTTAGCCATTGTAGATGATAGTGGCCAGATCATAGCCACTGTAGATGATAGCGGCTAAGCCATAAGAAGTGGTTTACCAACAAATAGGCCCAATATCGGGTGGAAGTGGTAGTCTGCATGCAATAAAGGTGAGCGGGAGTGACTTTGCATTCCTTTTCATGACCAGTTCACATAGGAGACTTGAGTTTGCATTTAGACTTAAGTTAACTGACCTTCAAGCATAAACAAAGGACAAAAGCTTCTCATGCTAACGAACAGTTTGCATAGAAGACTCAAGTGGGCAGTTAGATTTTAGTTAACTGGCCTTCAAATATAGACAATAGACAAGGGCTTCTCATGCTAACTTGCACTACGCATGAGAAATTCATTTCTAGGGCTTGGACATAGACCTAGGGTTTCACACTATAAAAGGTGCAAGCCTAAGAGCACCAAAGGAGACACATGATCGATATATGACATATAGAGACCCGAATCACATACAAGAGATCATTTTAGAGAGAGTTCTCTTTGGGATCACGTGTGCGATGGAGCTTTGACAAATCAAGGGGCATAACACCTACTTTCTTCAACATCAGACCATAGTCTTTGACCCATAGCTTTGGGGCAAGGAGAGCAAGGTTTTATTTAGCGATCGTTGTCTTGGACAGTGGCCCATAGGCTTAGCTTAAATAGACATAGCATATTTTATCTTGTTTTCTTATATCATTAGCTTAGATTTACTTGATTCCATGGTATCATTTTATCATATTTCTGTTACATTCTCTGATTACTAACAACCTTATCCAGGGAGGCAATCTCGGACAGCTAAACGTGTATTGTTGTTTGAATTGCATACAGGGCCACAGGTTCACGAGACATAATCCATGACATACGAGAGCAAGAGGATCCATTCGGGAGACATACCTGGAGAAGGAGGCATCTGTAAGCCCTCAGACATTTTCGTGTGTGAAATCAGGAAGCATTTTAGAGCGCGCCACCCTTTTGCAAAAGGGGACATCTCTTCATCCACTTGTAAATCATTGTATCAAGATGGGTATCCCTAAGAGGGACCGACATGTAACCGGGGTTCAATATTAATGAAAGATCCATTCTTTGTCATTTCCGTGTTATATGTTTTCTCGTAATATTTTAGCTTCATTTTTGGTATAGTAATAACATCGCAAGTAGAGTTAAGAGCGACGCGTGCACCCAGGGTTGCTACACATGCATAAGATTTTGGAATATTACATGGATGACTTATTAGAAAAATATCTATTGCGCCATGAGCATATCATTGTATTGTGAAAGATTTTAGATTGCCTCATTGAGCATAACATTAGGCTTAATCCTAAGAAGTGTGTATTCAATGTCACATCTGGTAAATTTTTGGGATTCATAGTATCTAAGCAAGGCATAGAAGTAGATCCAAACAAGGTCAAGGTAATATTAGAAATGCCTACCCCCATAACCATTAAGCAGTTATGTAGCTTGCAAGGAAAGGTCACATCCATAAAATATTTCATAGCGTAATTATTGGATAAATGTAGACCCATGAATAGGTTGTTGCACAAGGGGATCTCATTTCATTGGGATGAGGAATTTCAAGATGCCTTTGATGAAATCAAGCAATACCTGGCTTCATTGCATGTATTGGATCCTCTATGACGAGGAGTATCATTCTACCTTTACATCTCAACTATTGAGTTGGCATTGGACACCATGTTGTCCCAAAAGAATGAATTTCATAAAGAACAGGCTACATACTATATTAATCGCACACGGTTTAACTATGAGGTAAAGTATGCATATGTGGAGAAGCTATACTTAGAAGTGGTATTTTTCACTAAAAAGCTATACCATTACATGCTCAATAATACCATGTATGTAACATCTAAGAAAAATCCATTATGATATATGATGAGTCGAACATATCACAGTAGTCGCACGGCAAAATGGATAATGTTGTTTATGGAATTTGACCTAGAGTTCATTGGATAGAAATAAATCAAAGGATAGGTCATAGCTAATAAACTAGCAGAGGGTCCTCTTCAATATGATTAGCCTCTAAATGTAGAACTTCCCGATGATGGAGTGTTTCATATCTTAGAATTGCTTGATTTTGCAGAGCCTGAGTCACAAGCCGACATAACTCTATTCTTTGATGGTTCTAAGTGCAAGCAAGGGGATGGTGTAGGTATCATGTTTTTCACACTATAAGGGGCTCCCATACCTCTTTTGTTTAAACTTGATTTCTTGTGCACCAATAACAACATCAAATATGAAAACCTCATTATAGGCCTTAAAATGGCAATCACCATGAAAATCACTAAGCTAAACATTTTTGGTGATTCCTTGCTCATAGTTAATCAGGTAAAAGGGATATTCTAGTATAGGTGTCCAATATTACAAGCCTATAAAGCCCTAGTGGAAAATTTTTTGGTAAATTTTGAGTGGTACTATATTGAGGCACTCCCTTATTCATCTAATAATTTTGTAGACACGATGGCCTCCTTAGGGTCGCTAATTTTGCAAAACCCTTCAAATGATATCATGACTATTCAAGTAAAAATGCTAGCACAATCTATGACTAAGCGTGATGAGCATAACACCACACTAGATGTTCACATGATTCATATTGAACCTTCACATGAACGATTCTCTCAACTACACAATTATTTAAATAATGTTATCTGGGGGACTCTATTCTCTCAGAATTCTTTTGATACTAGCACAACATTATATCTCCAAGTTTATTCTCAATTAGTATTTGCACGAGATGAAACTCAAAAGGATTATTCTATTCATACAATTGAGGATTCTTCAAAGCCATAATGGGAAATACAAATCAAAGATTATCTAAAACTAGAAAATATTCCACCTGGATTGTTGCATGTCGTAAAATGAGCATTTAAACAAAAGGTGGCAAAATATGTCTTATTAGGAGATATAATGTATCTTCATAGCTATAAAGGGATCCTCCTTCATTTCTTAGACTCGTAGGAGTCAGCTTGGGCCATTGCCTAAGCACGCAACGGTACATGTGGTGGCAAATTTAGCGGTATGGCCATAACTAAGCACATTCTTCTCATGGGATATTATTGGCCAACTTTAAAAATTGTTGCACTTATGTAAAGAAGTGCATGAAGAGTCAACATCATGCAAATTTGACATACGTACCTTCATAGGCCTTACAACTAGTTCAATCAGTTTGGCTATTTGCACAATGGGGGTTTGATTTAATTTGGAAAATCTCACCTGCCTCCTCAGGTTGTCACATATTTATCACAATGGTGATTGATTATTTCACAAAATGGGTGGAAGAAATTCCCCTTACCACTACAACTGGACCTCGCATCATGGAGTTCATGCTATATAACATCATATATTATTTTTGTATTCCATCCAAAATAACATCGGATAATGGAACACCCTTCAAAAATAAGGATGTGTGTGTGTTAACTACAAAGTATAACATAAATCACAACTTTTCCATGCCCTATTATCTATAAGCCAATGGGTAAGAAGAGGCATCCAATAAGAAAGTAGTAGCCATATTGAAGAGAACTATCAAGGAAAATCATAAATATTGACATAATCAATTACCTCTTGCCCTTTGGGCCTATCGCACTAGCATTTGAATGCCCATTGGGGAAACTTCATTCTCACTAGTGTATGGTGTTGAAGCTATCATGCCTATATAGTTAGAGATTCTATCATTGTGTATTTTTATACAAGAATTCATCGATGATGATACTACTAGGCAAGCTCATTTAGATCAATTAATGTTACTATATGAATGATGTGTCAATGCTCTTGAGCATCTACGTGTTTATCAGGAACACCTTAAGAGAGCTTACAACATGAAAGTACACCAGAGAGACTTTTAGGTTGGTGATTTAGTCCTAAAAGAGAACCAACAAAACTTAAATTTACCACCCCACCTATAAGATAAATTTACAACCAACTAGTTAGGTCCATTCATCATTACAATTTATATTGGACCTAGAACTTATCGCTTAGCATCCATCAAAGGAAGTGAAGATCCTAAACCAATGAACATTAGTCATCTACAACCTTTCCATGCTTAAAGCACGATTTAAATACCCCTAGGTGGTCTATGATCATCTAGGTCAACCTAAAATCCCCTTGGGCAGTCTATGACCATCTAGGTCAAACCAAAATGCTCCTAGGTAGTCTACGATTGTCTAGGTCAACCCAAAAATCCCCAAAGGCATCTATAAGCCCTTTGGTCATAGTTAAATGCCCCTAGGTAGTCTATGACCATCTAGGTCAACCTAAAACACCCTTAGGTGGTCTATGACCATCTAGGTCAAACCAAAATACTCCTAGGTAGTCTATGATTATCTAGGTCAACCCAAAAACCCCAAAGGCATCTATAAGCCCTTTGGTCATAGTTAAATGCCCCTAGGTAGTCTATGACCATCTAGGTCAACCTAAAATGCTCCTAGGTGGTCTATGACCATCTAGGTCAAACCAAAATGCTCCTAGGTAGTCTACAATTGTCTAGGTCAACCCAAAAAGCCCCAAAGGCATCTATAAGCCCTTTGGTCATAGTTAAACACCCCTAGGTAGTCTATGACCGTCTAGGTCAACCTAAAACACCCTTAGGAAGTCTATGACCATCTAGGTCAAACCTAAAAAATGCTCCTAGGTAGTCTATGATTGTCTAGGTCAACCCAAAAATTCCCAAAGGCATCTATAAGTCCTTTGGTCATCATCAAAAGCTCCTAGACCACCTACGATTGCCTAGGTCACTCCAAAAATCCCCAAAGGCATCCATAAGCCCTTTGGTCACCCAAAAAGCCCCAATGGCATTCATTAAGCCCATTGGTCAACCTGTATATACATATATCAAAAATACAAAAATATCATTAAAATCATCAAAAACACAAAAATATTGCTTCATTTCATTTCATATAAATTGCATTAGGCATACTCATCATTGCATTATGCATCTTTAAAAATTGATCATACATGTCTAGCACCAGGTCTGTACACTAGGCATCTATTAAATTTACTATTATTATATGTCAATATTACCACCTATTTACATTACATATACCATTTACATTTACACTCCATATTATATGTTTGTTTCCCATCACTTAGCCACTATTGGTAAAACATAGTTAAGGTTTTTTGGTCACTTAGCCATATCTAGTTTTCTTTTCAGATTTTGTAGAAAGCTATCATGATTTTTTATAAGGTAGAATCCTTCTTAGATTATGCCTTGTATACATCAAAATCCCAACATATTTTCACATTAATAAATCCAAGTCTAGCACAAGGAAAGATGAAACTATAAAGTGGTCTAGGTTACTTTAAGTGAAAAAGGTTATCTCGCTCATCCCCCTATGTGAATGGTTCAAAGATGCTAAGAATTGACAAAAGGAAAAGTTCCTCCTTACCCAAAATCCCTTGCCCTACACTAGGGCAAGTATCCAAAAGAGAAAATCAAATAGTGATTATTATCACTTCAAAATATGCAAAAAGAAATAGTGGTTCTCACCACTACCAAAATCCCTTGCTCAACAAATAAAAATGAGCAACTCCCTTGAACAATTCAAAAGTTAAAAGAAAAGAAGGGAGTCTTGAACTTGAATCCCTAGAATTCTCAGCATTAGAGAACCATAAGGTGATCCTCATTACAAGTTTGGTGGATAGCCTACTTGTCAATGGTGGTAGCCTTACGCATGATGATATGTCTATCACATAAGCAACTTGCTTAGGTACAGACCAATGTTTGAATGTGGATGAGCTAGCTTTTTGGGTAGCCTAGATTACCTAGTAGTCTAATCCAACTAAGTACAAAACTCAGGATAATGAGACTCGCAGGGTGATCTCTAGTACAGATGGGCTGCATGAATCTTGTTTGGCACTAGGGTAACTTTATGTGTTATCATAGTAATGAACTCACATGCACACACAAGGATGTTGATTATATTGGTTATCTTAGAAGATGTATACTTTGTCAAAGAGTCTTGCATAGTTATTATACAAATTTTGATTAGGTAACTAGAGTGTTTGAGTCTCTTAAAAACTACCAAACATATCATATCACATTACATTATTCATTCCATTTTACATCATGTTGTCACATGTTTGTCAAAATTACAAAATCCATTACATAGTGTCATAATAACATGAAAATAATAAAGATACATTTTGTACATTCTATGGTGCTAGCATATAATGTGTCAAATAGTCATCATAAATCCATCATACAAAATTAAATCAAATCATCCATTTCATTATGCATTTACATTGCATCTCATATCATTGCATTATCACATCATAGGATAAATACATGCATACATGATAGGCATCCATCAAAAGCATCATAAAGCATAGCATAGCATACATATCATAAAGTAGTAAAAGATGACATAATGATCAAAGTAAATTCATACATATATATGTCCATATGTAAGAAACCAAAGCTACATCATAGTCCATAAGCTGCTCGTAGGCTACAAAAAATGTGAGTCCTCAGACTTCACAATCCAAAAAACCAAAAATCCAAAAAGAGCTATCAGAGTATCCAAGCCATGGTCACGCAGGACCGACACCATGACTCTCTCCTCTACCCTTAGTAGGAGTCCCTACCATGAGCTTCCCCAGACCTACTCCTCCTAGACCTATCCATCCTCCATGTAGAACTAGGAGCCCTCATCCATGTAGATGACTATCCTGTCTCGCTCCTCTGACTCTGCTATGATCCAATGGCCAATGCTTGATCTGGTATGCGCCCCTTAAGGTGCACTATCTCATCCTCAAGCATGTCAGTATAAGTCTGATCCTCTTGGCACCAAGTCTGATAGGTCACCACTAAACCCTGGAGATGTGCCATCTCCTCCCACATCCTAGCTACCTCACCACTACTAGACTCCCCATGGATAGGGCTCTGTACTCCAACCTATGCCTGAAGAGTAGCTATCAAATTTGCCTACCTCTCCATCTCAGTATGTGCACTCTACACCTGTGCCTATAGTAGAGCTCTCTCCTCTACAAAATCCTATCGCACCCTACTGAGATCACCCCGTAGCTCTATAATCATAGCATCTCATGTTGCTAACTATGCCTACATACCCTACTCTCTAGGGTCCTCCCCATCAAAGTCTAGTGGATCCTGTACATCAATCAGCTCCACCCTATCCGCTACCACATGATGATGCACATACCACTCACTTGTGTCTACCTCCTCATCATCTAGAGACTCACCTTGATCCTCCTCATCTGGAGCACCCCTAGCTACATCCACTACTCTAGTAGTTACATCCCCTCCTAGTGGCCCCTCTCCTCACCACTACCATATAACCCACCAAGCATCATACTCCTCTATTGTACCAGCATCATCTAACTCAGACACTACCACCACAGGATCTGACTCCTCTCCTAGTGCCTCCACAATAGGCCATGCTAGAGTCTTCTCATCCTCATGATGATGATAGATCATCGACTCCCTAGGCAACCCCTGGCATAGCCTGAACTATCATAGGACGCGATCATAAGGGAAGTACTCTCGCTCCATCCCATGTTGCCCTATCAACCACCTACCTCATCAAACTCGGTGTAGCTGTGTCTCAGCATCCCTCCATGCGGGACAATCCCTATAGGGCCTCCATGAAATGTCTACCACCCTAAGCCATGCAAAAGCCTCTACATAGTGCTCCACCTACCCAGCATATCGATGGCTCTGACCTGTCTCACATGTCCTCTGCCATAGCACCCCATAACCAATCTCCCTATCTGGTAGCTCTGCTCGAGTAGTCCATGGTAGTCCCCATGGTCACTCCACAACAATATGCTACCAACCCCAAACTTATAGTAGGAAGCTATAGCCCAATCCCTTCTACCCATGAGAGTGGATCTCATACAACTCCTCATATAGCTGTGCTAACAAAGTAGGACCCCAAGCCATCACTACAGGCTCATCCTCTATACACTCTACCAGAGTGAACACCAACTCTATAAGGTTCCACGGGAACCTGGCACCTGAAGAGTCTGGTAGTAGCATGTTGCTGATCAAATTCATCAAAAAAGCATGCTTAATCTTAAGCACATCCACCTCAAACCATGATACCACTAATATCCCTCCATTGAGAAGATCAATCATTGCATCCTCCCAACGCGCCCCAAAGTACCTCCACATCACGACCTCTCATCATTCTATAGGAGTAGATACTATAGGATGCCCCTCTATCGGAATACATAGTATCTGATATACATCCTCTAAATTCACTATCATCTCCCCCATAGCTAGATGGAAAGTATTAGTACGAGGGTCCCATAAATCTATCAATGCAGTCAGATAGGCGTGGTCGCTCACCATGGGCTCCAACCGTGTAACATGCTTCAGGCCAATGGCATCAAGCCATCACCAGTCCACATTAGTAAAAAGGTCTCTAGTAACCTAAAATAGAGTCAAAACCCTATACCGACTCTTCACTATCTGATAAAGTGAATCACCTTGTCAAAAATGCACTAAAAATGCATAAAAAGAGTCTAAAAATACCAAAACAAATGACTAGAAAAGGGCACTTTTTGCCCTAGTTTATGGTCGTCCCACCCAGGGACGGCCCCCAATTTGGTAACCTTCCCACCCAGGGATGGCCACTAGTGACCGTCCCACCAAGGGATGGTCCCCAAAAATGGACAAAACAGGGTCATTTTGACCCTTAAAATTACCCTAAAATAGCCTAAAAAACACAAAAAAATAGCATAACACCCAAATTTAAAGCATGTAAATGACCAATAAAAGCTAAAAATCATATATTACACTATTATTAAGGTTCCTTAACCATAATTTAGTGTGTATTATGAAAATTATAGCAGAATTTCTGATTTCACAATAAAATAGAGAAGAGGAGGAAATGTGTTCCATACCCATTTTGCATCGGCTCCACCGCCTGTCGCATCCGTTGGCTGGATCATATTGTTGGGTAGATATTTTGGTAGTTCTCCACTTCATAAAATCACCCTCCTACCTCTCACCTCTCCAATTCCTCCAAGCACAATGCACAAATGAGCTCATTTGCCCCATTTTGGGCTTATATAGCTCCAAAATAAGTCGACCGTCCCTAGGTGGGATGAGCACACAATTGGCTGGATGTCCCACCCTAGGATGGTTATAAAATATGTAATCATCCCCCCTGGGATGGTCACCAAAAAATTGCACCAAAACAGCTCAAAAACATCAAAAATAGGGTCCAAAACCCACCAAAAATAAGGCAAAATGGTCTAAAAATTAGCAGGGATCAAGATTAAACCAAAAACATTTATGGATGCTTTAAAAGTATTTATTTTATTCCCCAATAAGGCCTCTATGGCTGGACCACTCCATGGGAATGAATTTTTTAGCCTTTTGCTTCCATAAATGCTCATCAAAACAATCAAAAATCCCCTCCAAATAGGTATATAGTACCATGGGTAAAATAGAGAGTTATCCCAATTCAGTCATATGTGTCAAGCGACTCATCACTTTATCATTGTTCATGCCCTCATCGACTCATCTCTTGAGGGGGTAGTCATAATAACGATTTCATAAATCAAATCAACACTAAAACACTCAAAAGTGCAAGTTTCATACATTCAAAAGAATCTTTGCTAAAGATAAATTTTCAAGCCCATGTTGGGGCAAACAATTAGCATAAGCAAAAAAATAGGTCTTGACCTCCTTGAAGCCTCAGGAATTCACCCATTTAAATGCTTACAAGAACACAAGGCACCAAGACCTAGTATACCCTAAGCCCCTAAAACTGTCATTACAGTACGGCTAAAAGGTATACCCAATTAATCCTTCGACTATGTCAAAAGCAAGGATTCCAAGAATGTATGCTCTTTCCACAATGGAGGCATCTAAATTTGGTTAGGTTAATTAATAACCTCAATCATTTAATTATTTAGTCATCTATTTTTGCTCAGTGCTTTGTTGCACATAGCACATCCCAAAAAGGGGCATCTGTAGACACTAAAATCATGTAAATCAGATAATACTACCAATGCACCACTTGCGCCACTCTTATCGACATCATATGGCCCCATTGGGCAACCCTCTAGGGTAACATAAGGCTCCATAGCACTTTTGGGAAGGTTTCCATCAGTTTTGGGAGGTTTTGGGTCATATCCTTATGACCGTCCCACCCTGGGACGGTCACAGATGGTGACCATCCCACCTAGGGATGGCCACTCATAACCATCCCTGGGTGGGATGGTCCCTAAATAGACCCTCAAAAATTCAAAGGGGTGGAGAAATGGCAATCAATTACTACCATATTCCCTGCCCAATCATCAAAAATTGATTGGAGACTATCATGGAGACCAGAAACTCCAAATTAGAGGCCCCAAATGGGCAACCTCTTCCACCAATGCATGGCAAAGGTTTCGACAAGTGGCGGCACTTGCCTTGCATGCCATAACTTGCCCCTTTGCCCCAAATTCCCTATTTTGGCTATAAATTGAGGTGTGCTCACCCCAATTTCAAGAGAGAAGAGTTGAAGCATAGACCACGAAGTGCTGCCCAATTCTACCCTCGCCTTTTGTTATCATATTTACCCTCACATTTCCTTGAAACCCTCTTCATTCGAAGGCACTTTTAGGGGCATCCCAAAAACCACTAAATCCATTCCAAAACTGGTCAAATTGGAGAGTAATTTGACCATATTTTCTGACACAACATCTAGGGGAGTTCTAGACCAGATCCCTTTGGAATTGGTGGTAAATTCCACTCAGATTGGTAATCATCCCACCTGGGGATGGTTAGCAGTGGGTAGTTGCACCTGTTAGGTACGGTTAGAAAATAGCAAGGAATTTTGATTCAATTCCACCATAGGTCATTTATAAATGTTTATATTAGTCTTGCATTCAATTTTGGTGAGATTTGGAGTTGTTTTGATGGGTCAATTAGAAGTTTTATGGTTGCAGGTCTAGTTGTCCCTGTCAGGGATGGTCACTATTTTTGCTAACAATTTCCCTTCAATTCATGCTCAGATATTTCCAAAACCATGTTAATAGCATCATATCAAATTTTTAAGTCATTTAGAGCTATTTAGATTTATTACAAATAAGTTTCATGGTTTCTAGATGCATGCTTTCTATGTTTTCCTAGCTTTCAATCTATAAATGCATATGCTTTTAATCTATTTCAATCTCTTGTGTGTAGGTGCAGATATGCTAGACATGAGGGAGGAGCTAAGAGGCATATAAGGATAGGCCCAAGACTAGCTCTCGAGTGTGGGATGCGAAAGGAACATTGGAACACGCCATCAAGCCTTGGAAAGGATTAGATCCTTTGTATTTTGTAGTATTGAAATGTATCAAGAAAAGCCCTCAAGGGGATGTATTGTAATATTATTGAATCAATGAATAAATAAATACAAGGAGAAATCCACCTCTTTTATTGCACATTATTCTTCATTTCAATAGATTACATATTTATGCATCTTTCCCTTTTAATGCTTACTTTAACACGCTTTTACATTTCAATAAAGAACCCTTAAGGCGTGTCGTAAATTTTGCTTCTTCATATTTTACTACCCCTTTCATCAAATGGGAGAGGTAAAAATAATTCTAGCTATGATTGGGTTGGGCCTAAAAGGAGTATGGGATCAAACACACAATATCCTTGGTTCTAATAGACTTCCAAGATTAAGCTTGCTAGTTTGACTAGAGCCTCATTGATAAGGATAATGAATACAACTTATCAAAATGATCTTGTCTTCTAACTTCCCAAAGGGTTCCAAAAGATTCAAATGTATAATGTTGATCAATAACTAAAATGCACAATAAATAGGGAAATCGATCGGTAGGAATTTTACACCCAAGTTCAAATTTGAAACTTTTACATTTGTGAAACCACTATGTAAAACTTTGAATGATTAGGTAGATAAATAAAAAAAATTGTTGAACTAGGACCTGTTATAGTTTAATGTACAAAATTCAAAAAATAAGGCTTTATTAAAATCCTTTTGATTCTTAGAATAAGATTATATTACACCATTTGGGTCATGTCAATGTACCTTCCTGGGTACATAATTAGGACATTAGATTACTTTAGGGGGAAGTTATCTAGTTGCTTCATGCAATGTAATAAATGCACAAGTTACTTTGGAGTTGTATATGTGCAAGATGTCCCTTGCATAGCTAGGTAGAGTGTTGGCCAGGGAATCTATCTTCCTATATAAGAAGGGCCTCATTGTAACAAGCAAATATATAGAATATCAGAGCATATTCATAGGTAGTAGCATAGTTCTATGTAGATCACCATAAATTGGTGATGGGTGCAATGTAGTCTAGTAGCTTTATTCATGGAGTGTCCATTTACTCCATAGCTACATTGTATTCTTTTCTATAATTTATATTTATAGCATATTTTGGTCATCTCATAGATTTACTTTCTTTCATATTATTATACATCTTGTGATTGCTATATCTCATTGCACACTGCATCAAAAGCTAATAGTGGTATTAGAGCCGTGATAGATCTAGCCACAATAGATCAATAGGAAACCACCATTATCATTGAGCTTGATTTATTCATCAACCTGATGTGTTGTTGGACCAACCACTATCAAAAAATATCAGAAGATCCTAGGTGGTAGAATTAGGGAGAGCCACAAGTGAGTTATGAAATAAATATCAGTTCTAGAAATACTTAGATTATGTTTGGCTAGAGTATTTCCATAGAGTTGCAGGAAAAACTTGTGAAGACTAGAACTCAACATTCAATCCACTATATTGATACATCAGCTAGTGAATATCATTCAGGATATCTGGAATTTGTTAACTATTATCCTAAGTTTCTTTTTTTGTATAAAATTAATTCTTATATGATTGGGACACCTCCTGCAATAGAAATCTAGGAGACTTCAACTTCATTACCCAAAGGCTGACATGCTTTCATAGTGTAGAGAATAGTTCCTTGTGCAAGAAAAGAATACTATGAAATAAGAGTTATGGAGAAGAGTCATGGTGAAGTTAGGAGACTGGATATTTCCATTGCTAGATTGAGAACTTCACAAAATAAGAAAATGCCATATAATCCTTGATCCAAAAAAAAGGCCATAGAAGCCTTGTTCTAGAAAAAATGCCACATAAGCCTTGTTCTAGAAGAAAAGGCCATAGAAGCCTTGATCCAGAAGAAAAGGCCACAAAAGCCTTGATATTTAATAAAATGCCACATAAGCCTTGACATTGAGGAAAAGGCCACAAAATCCTTGATATTTAATAAAAGGCCACAAAATCCTTGATATTTAATAAAAGGCCACAGAAGCCTTGATACTGAAGAAAAGGCCACAAAAGCCTTGATATTGAAAAATGCCATAGAAGCATTGATATTGAATAAGAATCCATAAGAGAGTATCTTATTTAGAAGTAGATTAATATTTTAGTATAAATACTTTATTACAAGGAAATTAGATTTAGTGAGTTGGAAAACTTCCTACAAGAAAGTTAGGAAGAGTATCTTATTTAGAATCAATCCAACACATGAAGCAAAATTGAAGGTAAAGAGATCAGGAGAAGACATCATTGAAGAAATTTAAGTATTGGAATAATAAGGACTAGGAGAGTCCTACTTTAATCTAGAAGTAGTAGAATCATATATCTAGAAGAAGATCTCACCACCAACACTTCTAGGAGCAGAAGGTTGAAGAAAAGGTCTCAAGGAAGACCAAAAGAATCTACAAGATTAAAGACCTTGGGGAGGTCTCAATGAGTATCTAGTATAAGGATTGGAGATAATTTCCAAAGAATTCATCAAAGGATAAATAATTGGATAAATTTACTATAGAATATAGTGAAATATCTGGGATAATTCTCGCCATCCGACAATAAGCCCAAAATAAGAAGAATTTAGAAAGGAGTGCCAAATCTCAAAAGACCTCAAGACATTTAAAATATTGATAAGTGTAGAATAGGGGTGTAGTATTCCCAATGGGGAGGTGATTTCTAATGCTTAATATGGTCATTTTACTAATCCCAACTTATTTACCAAATCATACGACTACACGGTCTCTAAAACTACTAGTTTATGCCCAATGAATAGCTTGTACGAAAGCCAAATTGACACAATGTACGATCCAAAATAATATAGTGATGGTACTTGTATGATTACACCCTCAATAAATCCTTTAGATTTAGTTTTGCAAGCTATTGTACACAGTTTTGTAACCAAACAAGTCGATTTCCTAAAACTTCCAAATCGGGTAAGTTTCTTCCAATCGCATAAACTGCCAAATTGGGTAACTATCTTTTGTAAGATTTGTACGAAGTTTGGTGTCTGATTTGTATGGAACGAAGGTACATACAAGTTCCAAATTGGATACTATAATTGAATAATCTCTCTTAGATAGGTTTTGTAAGGTTTTAATGTGGTAATTAATCCTTTTCCAATAACATGCAAAACATATCAACAGGGCTTGAGAGAGTTGCAAATCCAATGGTGATGCATAAAAATTCTACAGCAGGGTTAATACATCTTATTTGGAATTACCATAATTCCATATCATTCCACAAAGCTATACCAATGTTGTTTCAATCCATTATTCCATAACAATGCATAAATTAGCCAAAACACTAAAAAAGCACATGCAATAGAACTAAACCATAAATTGCTATTCAACCATTCCAAAATCATACAACATGTGAGAGAAACTATGAGTTATGATTATTATTTATTTCTATTCAGTAATGATATACAATCATTCTCTTAGAGCATAGTCTAACTCAACACTTGCTATATTAACCAGAAGAATCCAACTCTATCAAATTATAACCAGTATATGTCTAGACCCTCAAAATTGAAAATGGGACCTTATATAATGTTTCCTAGGATGTTTGAAAGTGTTTCCTAAGGCAATTAGTTATTTAAAACCACCCATACATAATGGAATGTATTAATTAAGACTTTTACTAAGTCTAACACCTTAATAATCAAATACATGCACAATTACAACCTAAAATTACATTTCCTATGCATTTCACTTCATTTCATTATGCCTTGTACAATTTGCCATTACCTTGTATGGTTTGCCTTCCTGAATGTATGGTTTACTCCTACGTGTATGGTTTACAAAAATTATTAAAACTATCAAAATTGGACAAATCCATTTATCACTTCTTATAGGAGGTGGATTTGATGCCTACATCTGCCCTCCCCTTTACTTTGGTCAGTGTCCTTATCGACTCATACTTTTGTTTTAGTTGTGCGTAATAATTTGTGACCATTACTTTCAAGTCATCCACTTGGTATTGAAGAATTGCATGTTTGTTCTTCAACTTGGCTATGTAGTTTCCCATTTCCACTACTTTCACCCCATGGAAATACATGCGCAATTACAACCTGAAATTATATTTCCTATGCATTTCACTTCATTTTATTGTGCCTTGTATGATTTACCATTACCTTGTACAGTTTGCCTTCTTGAATGTATGGTTTACTCCTACATGTACAATTTACAAAAATTGTTAAAACTATCAAAATTGGACACATCCATTATAACTTCTTCTTCTAGGAGGTGGATTTGATGCCTACATATACCCTCCCCTTTACTTTGTTTAGTTTCCATACCGACTCATCATTTTGTTTTAGTTGTGCTTCATAATTTGTAACCATTGCTTTCAATTCATCCACTTGGGATTGAAGAATTGCACATTTGTTCTTCAACCTGGCTGCGTAGTTTCCCATTTCCACTGCTTTCACCCCATGGAAATTAGATTTATCTTTGGTAGTATTTAGAAGTTATCTCATTTGCTTTTCATGATCAGTGGTAATCTTCTTCATCTTCTCCTACAAATGTGCTTCATTTTGAGTTACCACATGAAGCTCCTCATTCTTCTCTATAATGGTCTTTAGGTGGTGGTCAATATCTACCTCCAAGGCACAAACATTATCTTCTCTAGCCTTCAATTGCACTTGCTTTTCTAGGACTAGATAATTATATCTTTTGTTGTCCTATGTTAGCTCTTCTATCTTCTTGTCTTGTGCCACCATTTTCTCATATTTTTTGGCCAACTATGTTTTCACCTGTTCATATCTTACTCTGAGTTGGATATCCAACTTCTTAATACTATATTCTATTATCTATGAGACATGTCGCTTATCTTATTCAAGCAGACTAATTTTGGCCTCAAAACTAGTCCTGTTACTTAGTAGTTCTTCTTCCAATTTCTTTAGATTATCTTCTACTGTAACTTTACTATTCTCAATTATTCCTCCATTGCAACCATTTCCTTTTGAGTGACCTCTATCTATTCTTTTTGAGCTTCCTTGAGTTGATAAATCTACTCCAATCCTATGCTCAACCACTCTATCCAATGTTTTAAGAATTTCAACTTCCTTAGAGTGATCGCTATGCTTGAGGTGACCCACTTATGTTCCAAATCCACTGTGTTCAAGGGACAAGTCAAATAATTAGCTCTATCCAGGTACAACCTTGAATTCTACCTGTAATTGGTTCTCACTCCATCTGGCAAGTCATTTTTTCCTAACCTCATTGTTACCTCTTCCTTGGGTAACTTCCATGGGTGTTGTACATGAATATTAGCAATTTTTCTTATATGCTCCTCACTGCTCATCCATTATGTTATCTTTTCCAATTTGATAAACATGTGTTATTTCCATGGCTTCAACTCTCCCACATGTACAATATAAAACTATAGTTTGGTGCTAGTCATGGAATTTCCTATTTGAGAGAAGAAATGTTCCATCTAATCTTCTACCCTTCTTGCATCCTCCTTCATTTCAATATTTTAGAACTATGGTACCTCTAGGAGGTAACTTGTTTGCATCCTCCGTATTTCTTCCTCTATAGGAGTTTGTTCTTTCTCTTCCTCCAAGTGGTTACCAGATATTCCCCTAAGATCCCTTAGTGCTTTCTCTATGTTTATATTTTTATATGGTGGAGTCTGTCCCGTAGTCATCTCCACTTACACATCTTAAATATTCATAATATCATGATGATATTTTTACTGCCTTGTAGATTCTTGGACCTCCTTTTGTTTGGTTAAGTCCACTTGTTGTTCTTCTATCACCTTCTCTTCTTCCTAATTTTTATGGATTTCCATTACTGTGACTTCTTCAATAACAATATATTCCTATTCCTGTGATGCATTCGTATCTTCTTGTGCATCACTCTGATTAGTTTTATTCATACCTCCCATCACAAATATGAAGTGAGGCTTCTTATTCTCTATTAACTCTTCTTCTAAGGGTTCCACTATCGCCTTGGCTTTCTCTTTTTCCTCTTGAGTAGTGGCTACTACTTCTTGTACTATTTGCCTCACTTCTATATCCTCCAAAAGTTTGAAGAATCTAAAATTTTAAAATTGTTATACTAAAAAATTTGTGGGGATTCCACCATCTCTTCTACTTCTACCCAATTCCAATTTTGTAGATCCAACTTCTTTGAGTTTAACTATTCTTATTCTTTTTTATTCTTCTATATAGGCTCAGTTTGTTTTTTTGGAATGAGATTATTTTCTATTTTTTCTCATTGTCTTCTTGTTATTACTCGTAATGTGCTGGATTGCCTCCCCATAAGCTCCTCCCTTTCCTAAATTGACGGTTGCTCTTACTACCATTGTCAAAGTGCTTTTTGTTCCAATTTAGGTTGCAACTACCTAGGCATTTTCCTTTTATGGTGTACCTCCTTCTCTGAAGAAGTATCCTCATGTACTATAGTGGCCTTATGCTTAGGGACATTCTTTTTTTGAGGCTTATCTGGAGTCTCCATTTGAATTGGTTCTAACTTTACCTACTGTAAAATGGTTGGCTTACCTACATTAATATTCCTAAGTTCTGTCAAACCTAGAAAGTGAATTCCCATCTCCGTGACAACATTCAATAACAATCCAATAGCATGGAAAGTCATCTCAAAATTCTTAGACCTCTTTTTCAGCACGTCATGCATATTTTTCTTCAAATAGGTATCCCAATCATACTGGATTCCTTTGGTGATCCCTTCCACATATTGAGCCATCTAGATTGGCATATCCATGGCTCTTTTTTCTCTTGATAGTCGAGCCATAAAAATATTCATGGTGCATGGCCAATATTTCCCTATCAATTAGATCTATTTAATTCCTCAAGTTCCTACATCCTAGGTATTTGCTTCAATTGAAAATTTCACATTGGTAAGTGAAGTGATGATGTTATGCATCTCAATAAGATCAAGTAAATTCTTAACTTCCTTAGTATCATATTTTAGCAACCCAAATATTTTTCTAAATACCTTTTCTCTTAATTCTATCTTCACCAATCACTTGTCCAAATTAACATAGGCAAGTTTGCTTGCAAGATCATATGCCTGAACCATCAGCAACATATAGTTCTATAAGGTCTTGTAGTGTGGTGGCACCTATGCTATCATAGCTACACCAACCTTCTCAAATTCTCATCTCCATGGGTGGTTCTTGTTTTCTTCTTTGCCCCACCACTTTTGACATGTGTCTCCTCCATGTTGTATAAATGATATTCATGTTATATCAACTTGGTTCTCCTCAGATTCACTAATTAGGTCCTCCTTTGGATCTGGGTAATGGACTTCGATGTGCAACTCCCCCCTTAGGATTCTTTTATGTGCCATTTCCTCCTCTTGGAATCTTGGTGGTGTCCTTTGATCAACCCTCCAAAACCTCTACCTTTGTATCCTTCTCTCCTCCAAGAATGAGTACCACACCAACCATGGGATTAAAATTGTAACCCTTGGTATTTTTTGGATGTGACTCTCTCTAGTGCAAGGGTCCTGGTGACCATTCCACTCTATTTTTTGCAATTCTTCTTAATCAGTATATGTATTCCTCTAGTTATTTTTTCTATTTGGACATCACTTTTTATGCAATCAAAAGTGCCCTAAAAATTTTATAGTGCTACTATAAATCGTATAGTACACCCTCCAACTTGTTCATGTACGTTTTTAGTTCAACAACCACCTCCAAATCATATAATCTCTTCAACTACTTAAAACCACTCAATCTGCTACAAATCATACATATGCTACACTAAAATGTATAGGGATCGTACCAATCCATACAATGTAGCTGTCTACCTTCTCTCCTTTATTGAATCTGTATAATTCCATATGATTCCATATGATTTTCTCAAAAATCTTAAATTAGCCTCCAAACTACTTGAAATCACATTATTTTTCCTGAGATCATACAATATACCCTCCAAATCATACAACACATCCTTTGAAACCCTTTTTCACTTGAAACTTGTATTTTTTACTTCTTCTCCATGATTTATCATCGACCTAGTTGCCAAAATATCTCGATCTATATTTTTAGTGCAATTTTAGGGTAAATCTACAATTTTTCATTACTTGGCATAATTTTCTCCTAAAAATGATTTTTTTGGCTGTAATGTGGGGTTGTACAGTCTTATCCTTTCTTTCTTATAACTTTTACAATTTGTTTTGACCACTTTTATCTTATTAGGGCTTGTAATCTCCTTTTCCTTGCAACTTCTTCACTTCGGCTCCAATATATAATTTCTTTGAACCCTGGGTGTATATTTTCCACAATCTAGTTCTTTCTTGGATACCTTATTCTTGTAAACCCTTGCTTCCCTTTAGCTAAAATTCAAAATCTACTTTTAATGGAGCCAAACCCTTGCTTTTCCTTCCAATTTGGTTTATTTTTTAATGTAAAAAGTCTCCCTATTGCAAATTTAGAAATGGGTCATGCAATCTAGTAGTTCACTGATGAATTTAAATGTCCATACCAAAAATTTCATGTGGTTGCACACTTTTCACCTTTGCTCTCCTTGAAATTTTGAATTCCCATTTGTACGATTTGCAATTTTACTAAAATTATCCCTTTATTTAAATTTCTATCAAACCCTAACCATTTAAAGGAATTTAAAATTGTGCCACTTTACCCTCTTTCATGTCTATTTTATCTTCCCTTGCTCGGATGATTGGCAACTCATCAATTTTCCCATGTGATTTTATCTTTTTCTTTTCTTTTTTCTTTTTTCTTTTTTCTTTTTTTTTCATTCCTAACTTATTTACACCTACCATCATGGAAATCACATAGTGACATTCACTTGTTGTTACATTCCAATTATGAAGGAGCATACGTCAACTTTTACTTTACAAAGCTTTCCAAATTTATTATTTATTAGTTTAGTTATGCAAGAGTGTTTTTTATCTTTTCATCTATCCATAATTTATGTTTTGGTTTTTAATTACCCATTAGAGGCATGGAATTGCCCTCTTAGAGAGATGAATGCTTTAAATATTATTGATTCCATTCTTGCTTCATATTCAATTTACTGTTCACTTAATATTGTGTAAATCTGCAAGAGTGAATATAAATTATAATTATCGTAAGAGGACTAGTGAAGGCATCGCCTTCCAAGTGGTATCAGTCTAGGATTTTCTAAGGGAGAATCACCCATGTCATTTGCAAGGAAAATAATGCTTCCAACCCATGACTATAACACAAAACACACATAAAAAATTTGGAGCAGCAGACAATATCGGTTTGGTTTGCAGTCAGTTTTTTGAATGTTAGCAAGGGTGCACAAGTCCTTTCATTGGGTTGGGTGGACAAACCAAAGCATTGTAGGGCATACAAAATAGCTTCTCCATGGGCTCCTAGGGAAAATATTTCATCTGTTCACACCAGTTGTCCAAAGGGGACACTTCACAATCAAAATCATGCTGAAGGGTGGTTACCAATTTTCTACAGTCAAAATAGTCGTTGCCACGTAAAATACAGCCGAATCGCCACAGAAAAATTGTGCACTATATACCAACGTCGTCTGGCCAATCACAGGCAAGTATTATTTCCTTATCCTAAGGTTGGCGAGCATCTAAATTTATTTTTAAAAATCCTACTTGGGAAATTTATCCCACATCCATCATGTGGGGCATGTAAAGGGGTTTAAAATTATTAGTACACATACTTGTGTCTGTGACTTCAGTCACACGAATTCATCATAGCCTCATGTGCATAGTCCTAGCCTCGTTAAGTCAATTCATGCCAAGTGTCCTTATTCATTGGGTGTCATCTTTTAGTTGTCTTATTCTATGTCACATGTCCTCTCTTCCCTTGTGTCATATTCTTCATCGTGTCCTTATTCCTCACTTCATTGGTCGTGTCCTCCGTGTCCCTCATAGTCATGTTAAGTCTAGTGTTGGTTCGTTGTCATCATACTTATTTTCCATATTTTTTATGTCGTATCTGCATGGTTTTTCGTGTCAGGTCTCATCATTTGTTCTACTTGTCTTATCATCTTGAGTGTCAGATCTTCATCTATCATCACGTCCAGTGTAGCTAGTTGTCATTTGTCATCATGTCCATTATCCTCAAATTCACATTTTCAATCAAGAGAGTCCATGAATAATTTCTAGTCAAAATTTGTCAAACAGTTGTTGAAAATTTGTTGAAAAATTGCTAGTCCAAAGTTGTCAAAAAAATTGCTAGTCAAAAGTTGTAAAAAAATTGTTGGTGAAAAGTTGTCGACAAATTGCAAGGAGACCCATCAATCTGCGTTGCAGTTGGAGTGACATTGCCAAGCAAAAATTAAACAAATATTTTACCACTATACATCAATACTTTGCAAAATAAAAGAATATTGTTGTATTAGTGCATAAGCATACAGTGGCTCAAAGGATTTTATGGTCGACTCTCAAGCTCGAAAACTCCCAACAATAATGCAAGAATATCTCGTCAAAGCCAAGGTACAAAAAATTCTCCTTCTCCTTCCAGAATTGGTAGTTTTAATCTGAGTCATTCGGTCGTCATCCCAATGGCATCCAATTCCTCTCTACAGTCCACACAAGAAAAAATCACCCAAGTTGAAAGTAATCATCTAATGATCAATTATGAGGTGTTAAAGAGTTAATATTAAATCTTCAGATGATGACTACAAACTTCAATGCATCTAGGAAACCACCCCAACCAAATCCTTCTAGTTATAATCATTGGAGTACGAAAGTCTACTATGATGACTATACAAACCATAGAGGTCAAAATAGTCAATCCTTGAATCACAATGGTCACCAAAATATTGATGACGGGGGTAATGAAGAAAATAGGGAGGAACAAAGAGGTTTTAACAAACCTTATCAAAATAACAACCAAAGAGAAAGAAGTAACGAGGAACCAGATAGAAATAATGTTCACTTCCAACCAAGAGGTCCAACTAGTGTCAATCATCCATGAGTTGACATGCCTACCTTTGAAGGTTAGGATCCATGTGGGTGGATTGCAAAAATGAAAGGCATCTCAAAATTTTACAAATTTTAGGAAGGGGACAAAGTCCCTTTTGTAGCAACCAAATTTGGCATTGAAACTTATCAGTGGTTTACGTGGTATAAACATGAGGATCTCCAATATGCATTATATTGGGATACCTTCAAAAAAGCATTTCTTCATATATTCTACAAATGTCCCACAGGTTCATACACAGTACGATTGTTGTCACTTAAGCAAACAGGATCAGTAGGGGACTATATTTTAGAATTCACCAGTATGCTTCACTATGCACAAGACCTACAATAGGATGTCACAGTAGTGGCTTTTCAAAATTATTAAAAGCACATATTAAATTTGAATTAGACCTACACAATCCATCCAAGTTGGATGAGTGTATAAGGATTACTAATTTGGCAGATACAAATGCGCACGTAGGCCCATCCACACGATGTGAGTCATATTAATGACCTCCATTCTACAACAACTCTTTTCATATAAATGATCAACCGTCATGGTACTTTTGCTACAAATTTTGCACTCATCATCAAAAATATCAAGCATGTACACCATGATAAAAAATTTAGATTGAATATGCCGACAACGAAGAAGAAGAAATAGAAGAGTATGACGCACTTAAGGATCTCCCAATGGAGGACCAAAATGAACACAACAAAGTTGTTGCTAAGGAGGATACCATGACTATTTTAGTACATGCCCTTATGGGGTTATCCTCTCATCATACAATCAAAGTGGTAAGTTTCATTCATAAATAGAGGGTGATAGTATTAATTGATTCTAGAAGCACTCATAACTTCATTTATGCAAAACTTGTAAGGACATTGGGGTTGCATGTCTTATCTTCTATTCAAGATCAGTTTCAAGTCAGAAATGCAAGTAGGAAAATTTTTCAATGTCTAGGTAAGAAATCTTAAGTTTCATTACAAATGGGTACTTATACTTGGAAAGATCCTCTTTTTGTTATGGAATTAGGAAATTCAGAAGATATTTTAGGTGTTGCATGGATGGAAAAATTGGAAACCATGGTAATTTTTAACCACAAACATCGCTTTGTCAAATGGCAAGCCAATGGGAGGACTATTCATCTTCAAGGACTACCCACACCTCCATAAAAATTTGTAAGTTCACATAGCATGGAAAATATATTAAGAAAATATGGTGGGGGATTCATAGCCCAAATCAATTGCATAGAGAAATTAGACCAAGATGTACCTGAAATCAAAAAAGATGATCTCCAAATCATTGTGGCTAACTATGGGAAGGTTTTTCAATAACCAACAGGACTACCTCCTAAAATATCTCATGACCATACCATACATCTAGTGCCTGGTAGTATTCCACACAATGGTCATCCATACCGATATCCCCAACCCCAAAAAACAAAAATTGAGAAGATTATCCAAGAGCTATTAGACCATGGTTTCATACAACATAGTACTAGCCCTTACTCCTCACTATTAGTCTTAGCTCGTTGAAAAGATAATTCTTTGCATATGTGTCCTGATTTTTGCCCTCTCAACAAAATCATGATCAAAGATAAATTTCCTATCCTTGTCATTGATGATTTACTTGATGAACTACACGGAACCAAATTCTTTACCAAATTAGACTTACGTTCAAGGTTTCACCAAATTCGAGTTAGGGAAGAAGATATTCCTAAAATAGTTTTTTGAACTCATGAAGGTCATTATGAATTCTTAGTCATGCCCTTTGGTCTCACTAATGCACCATCTACATTCCAGAGTCTCATGAACCAAGTGTTTCATCCGTTCCTACAAAAAATTGTTCTAGTCTTCTTTGATGACATACTCATCTATAGTAAATCATGGAAAGATCACTTAGTACATGTGGACAGAGTTCTCCATATCCTACACAAGGAAAATTTTTTCGTCAAAAGATCTAAATGCTCCTTTGGTGTTCAAGAAGTTGAGTGCCTCGGTCATATAGTATCTCAGGAAGATGTTACGGTAGATCCCAATAAGATTAAGGAAATACAAGATTGGCCCTTGCTTAAAACCATCAAGGAAATTCATGGTTTTTTGGGTCTCACGGGATATTACCATAAATTTATGCGTAACTATGGTAAAATTTTGGGTCATCTCATGGCTCTCACCAAGAAGGATTTTTTTCAATGGTTAGTGGTAGATACTAAAGCCTTCGAGGCTGTCAAGGAGGCAATGTGTACGACTCTAGTTTTGGCCACTCCAGACATTCAAAAACCATATTTCATTGAATGTGATGTCTCAAGAACATGTATTGGTGCAATAATCATGCAAGAGGGTCATCCCTTGGCATTTGAAAGTAAAAAACTTTCAAGAAACAAATTTGGGTAGATCTACCTATGAAAAATAAATGTTGGCTATTTTACATGCAGTGGAAAAATGGAGGTATTACTTAATAAATAGTCATTTTATTATTAAAACCGATCACAGTAGTCTCAAACATTTTCTAGAACAAAGGTTTTCGTATCCCAAAAAAAATAAGTGGTTGACTAAATTATTGGGATATGATTTTGTGATTGAATATAATAAAGGGAAAGAAAATGTGGCAGCGGATGCATTATCCAGAAAATACGAAGATGAAGTAGTTATTAATGCCATTTCAAGACCATGTTCGCAATGGGTGTCTCAGTTGCAAGCATAATGGTTGTACAATAGTGAAAAAATAAAATAATTTAAGAATTATCAATGGGATCCTCTAAATACCCTCTTTTCACATATGATGACCAAATATTACGTAAGAAGAATCGCATTTACATCCCTCACAATTCACCAATAAAAGTACAGATTCTAGAGGAGTCACATGCTTCTCCTTCAGCAGGACATTCAGGGTTTTTGAAAACTTACATGCGGGTTAAACAATCCTTTTGTTGGAAAGGATTAAAAGTAGAGGTTAAGCAATGAGTAGCTGAATGTGAAGTGTGCCAACACAATAAGGGAGAAACAATCAAATCACCAGGATTGCTTCAACCATTACCTATTTTGGATCGCCAGTGGGAACATATTTCCATGGATTTTATTGAATATCTTCCTAATTTGGAAGGTAAAACAGTAATTTTCATGGTATTTGATTGCCTTTCCAAATATACTCATTTTCAGGATTTATAACATCCATTTTCAGCAAGCAAAGTGGCCAAGGTATTTATGGATTCAATTTTTAAATTACATGGAATTCCCAAAAATATTGTAAGTGATCATGATCCCATATTTACTAGAAAATTTTGGAGAGAATTGTTTCGACTTAGTGGTACCAAATTAAATATGTCTTCTGCATACCATCCACAAACATATGGTCAAATGGAGGTGGTTAACAAATGTTTGGGCACCTACCTAAGATGTTTTATTCAGGATAAATAATATCAATGGAGACAATGGTTGTCATTTGTAGAATGGTGGTACAATACTTCTTATTATTCTTCCACTAAGATGTCTCTTTTTGAAGAATTATATGGAACGAAGCCACCAAAAATAGCTGATTATGTACTAGGATCTTCCAGAGTAGCCCAAGTTGACGATTGGTCGTAGAAGAGACAAGCAATGCTCACTATCTTGAAAGATAATTTGGTCCAAGCACAAAATCATATGAAGCAGCAACAGGACAAGCATCATTCAGAAAGAACATTCAATATTGGTGATATGTTATTCTTACATCTTTAGCCCTACAAGCAGCTATCATTGAAGCTCAAATCTAGTTAGAATTTGGCACCATGATTATATGGTCCTTATAGAATTTTGCATCGCATTGGTGAGGTAGCCTATCAACTAGAGTTACCCCAATATTCTTGCATACATCTAGTATTTCATGTCTCCTGTCTCAAAAATGTGATTGGCTAGAAAGTACACTCTCAGTCATAATTACCAGTGTTGTATGAAGAAGGGTGTATCTATCTACAACTAGAAGAAGTGATACAAACTAGAACATGCAAACTCAGATTTCATAACATCCAAGAATTTCTCATCAAGTGGTAGGATTTACCTAAAGAAGATGCAACTTGGGAATCTAAAAGTATCTTCTAGTCATTTCCAGCTTTGAGGATAAAGCTTTTTGAGGAGGGGAGTCATGTTACATTCCAATTATGAATGAACATACGTCGGCTTTTACTTTACAAAGCTTTCCAAATTCATTATTTATTAGTTTAGTTATCCAAGAGTTTTATTATCCTTTTCATCTATCATTCATTTACATTTTCACTATTAATTGCCCATTCGAGGTGGGGACCTGCCCTCCCAGAGAGGTGAATGATTTAAATATTATTTATTCCATTCTCACTTCATATTCAATTTACTTTTCACTTAATATTGTGTAAATCTGCAAGAGCGAGTATAAATTATAATTATCATAAGAGGACTAGTGAAGGCATCACCTTCCACTTGTACAATCTCATTAGATTCTTATCTTTGAAGTTCGACCATGAAATTTTCAGTAGTTGTGTCCCTTGGTGCCACTTTCTCCCTAGGTCGATTCATTTCCACTTGTGATATTACTAAATTCCTTGGCCTTCCCACACCATGTGTATAATTTGGAATTGTACAATTACAAGCTGGAGTATCTTCACCTGGTGTCCTTTCCTCTTGTCATGTAGGTGATTGATCCCTTGGTAGCGGTGTCCTTAATACTCTACTATCATTCAAGCAACTTATCTGTCTATTCCCTAAGATTGATTTTGGCTCCAGGATTGGTGATCGGATCTTTTTTTGTCCCTAATTTCTTTCATCTACAAAATGCACTCTTCCTCTACCAGCAAGGCCTCTCCCACATGAGTGTCTTCCATGTCCTATTCTTCTTGACATTGGATTTCTCTACATCAATGGTGATTCCTCCCTTTCTCGGAGTAATCCTCTACCACCTACAACTATTTTAGGTCCTCTTCATATTAGTGGTGGTTGTCCTAATGGATACTATATTACGGGGCTAGATAATATTCCTCTCATCCATGGTAAACCTTGTAGATTCCTTGTCCAATTCATACAAGCTAAAGGTGTATCTCCTGGCCATCTAGAAGTAGGGGTTCGAAACCTTCCTTGTACTCTTCCTCCCCTAATTATAAAATCACCTTGTCCTTGCTAACTTCATAGTCGAATACCTCCTCCCCTTCCTAGCTAAAGCCTTAGGGGTCCTTCTCTATTCCTTCATCCCATTACTCGATTATCAGGAGTTATCTCTACCAACTCAATGTTGGCTAGTGGACTTCTACTTCTTCTTGTGCTTGGTGATAATTGTCATAGTGCTCTAATTCTACAATCTACACATTCTAAGTGATATATCCATATTATTTCCTCAAAGCTTCTTTGTGGTGATGAAGTTTCCAAGACCTCTCTATATGCATAAAAAAATTATATCTCAGAACTTGAATTATTCTGATTCACTTCTCTCTGTTTCACCCAATCTGTTGGTAAATTCATCAGTCTCTCCAATATTTGTACTTCTCTCCTTTATCTTCTCAATTTTTTATAGGCTATTATATATGCTTATGGATCTAAATTTATTTGATGCTCCTGTGATATCCCTAGTTATCACTATGTTGTTGTACATGCTGGGAGATCATGATTATCTCAAAGATTCCAGAGATTCCATATGCCATCGTCATCATCACTACTTTCTATGCTACTAGCCAAGGAATTCCTTTGTTACTGGTGTCAATAAGTTATAGTCATACATTACCTTATGATTCAAGTGATGTGTTTGCTTCCTCAATGTCTCACCAAAGCATCTCTGCATATTCATTCTTCATTGGAAGATCACTTGGTGGTATTTATGAACTTGTGCTTGCACTATCATTTCTTATACCACTTCTTGGAGTTGTCCCCTCATCTTCCTCAGTTTCTCCTTATAGCTCTTGTAACCTATTTGTTCTTTGCTCATCTATCCTTTGTATTGTACTATCCAATTTTTGGATGATCTGTTCTCTCAACCTTGCATTATAACCTCACAATGTTTGATATTCTTCCTAAAATTATTGAGTCTATAGTCACATTCTCTATTGTAATAGCCCTATCTGATCCAATGGAGTAAGTACAACCAATTCTTAATTAATGGTATCATTCCTATATTTTGGAACTTCCATTTCAAAGGTGTCCACTCTATCCTCATATCATACTGGTTAACCATATCCTTCTTCGTCCTTTAGCTTGCTGGGGTATTTTCCTCCATTCTACCTGAGGATACATCATATTTTTACTTACTTGGGGTGCTTCTTCTTGACTTCCAATATTTCTGGATAATAGTACTATCTCCTGATGTCCTATTTTATTTGGAGGAATCCATTATTCATATTCCTCTTCTACTCATTTGGTCAAATCCACAATTCTGACATGCACTCGCAATATTCTTCTTTCTCTCGGTTGAGGTGCTAACTCTTGTTATTCTATGGTTGGTCATGTCTCCTCCCATTTTATGAATAAGTGTGTGAGTCCCATGTCAGGATCCTCTTGTGATAGACCTGGTTCATCTTGAGTCCTTCATTGAGCTTCTACTTGTCTTCTTTGTTCAATCTCTTTTGAAGAAATGAATAAGCACTATACCTTGTAAGGCTTCAAATTTGATCCATTTACAGTATCAGGTACCTTTGTCCCATTCAAGTTCTGTAACTTGACTGCTCCATTATTCATTACTTCAACCACTTTATAGGGACAAAGCCATAAATTCTTCAACTTATCGAGATTGATTTCTCACTTTCCATTAAACTTTAGAACCAAGTCACCCAGACTAAGTTCTAGCTTCCTCAAGTGTTTGTCATGCCACAAATTCCTTCTTTTCTAGGCTACCTCAATAACCCATTGTGCCATAACTCTAATTTCATCCAACTTAACCATTGTTGTCGATCGCTCTTCCAAAATTTATTGATCACCCAAGCGATGCTCCAACGTGACTCTCAAACTTGGTATCAAGAATTCAATTGGCACCACTGCATCTTGTACATACATCAATTGGAAAGGTGTATACTCTATTTGTTGGTTTAAAATTTAATTTGTATACCCATAAAATATATGGTAACCTTTCCTTCCAATCTGCTCCTTCTATTCCATAAGTTTTATACAAAGTAGATACCAGGACTTTGTTTGTTTCTTTCACCTACCCATTGGCTTTGGGATAGTATGAAATAGATAATGAATACAAAATATTGAATTCGATTGTCAGCATCTTAAATTATCTCATTTACAAAGTGTCCTCCTCGATCACTTGTTATTTGTAGTGAAATACCAAATATTATAATTACTTGCTCATACAAGAATCTTGTTTTAATTTCAGTTGAGTTGTCAGGTAATTCTCTCACTTTGACCCACTTCATCAAGTACTTTTTTTCTACCATAATGTACCTGCACTTCCTTCTTCAAGAGGTTTTCGATGTCCCAAAAAAGTCCAATCCCCATATTTCAAATAGTTCCTAGAATTGTGATGGATGCAATGGCATAAAGTCCCTCTTTACTGGCTTCCCTATACTTTGAAAAGTATTGCATGCTTTGACGTATTCTTTTGCATCATTATATAGTGTGGGTCACCATAATCCTGCTAGTTATATTTTACTAGCGGGTGCATCTAGTCCCATGTGCCCTCCTGCTAAGCCTTCATGAGATTATTTCAGTGTTTCTTTAACTTCTTCCTCCATCACACATCTTCGTAAGATACCATCACTTCCCATATTATACAACAATCTTGCTATCAATTGGAAAGGTTCTAACTTCATAATCACTTTCTTTTTCTTGGTTTTCATCATTTCTTGTGGTAACTCTCTTGTGGATAGATATTGGCCAATAAACTTGTACCACAATGGAACAACATTGATGGTGAATAACTGTGCATCATGGAATTCATACAAATCCTCTATTCCTGTAGGTTTTCTTGATCGTATTAAAGATAAATGGTCTTCAATTACATGCTTCTTACTAGGTCTTACTACTACTCAAAATACAAACTCCTGTAGGGTGATGAACCACCTACTAACCTATCCTTGTATCATCGATTTTTTTATCAAGTACAACAAAGCTTGGTGATCTACATAAAAAGCAAAATAATTCACCAGTAGGTAATGCCTAAACTTCTAGACTACATATACCATTCCCAAGGCTTCTCTTTTTTTTATACTGTAGTTTCTCTCCACCCTTGATTATAGGAAACTAGCAAATAAAATAGGTAGATCCAACCTAAACTGTCCTTCTTATGCCAAAGCACATTCGATTGTAAAATTTGAAGCATCAACGTGGACATGGAATTCCTTATCCGAATTTGGGAGCATCAAAATTGGGCTACTAACAAGCTTGGCCTTTAACTCCTCAAAGGATCCTTGGTGCTCCTTTGTCCATCTAAAAGGAATATTCTTATTTTTTAATGAGTCCAACAGAGAAGAAACATGTGCATAATTCCTGATAAACCTTCGATAATACCCCATCAATCCAAGGAAGGTTTTAAATGAACTCACATCATATGGTTCTTCCATGTACAATATCACATGGATCTTACTAGGATCTATTTTTAATCCCTCACTATACACTATGTGCCCTAAAAAATTTCCATATGGTACCATCAGGTAACACTTTTCAAAGAATGATATTTGTACATTTTTGCACCTACTCATACATTCACTAAGGGTAGGAATATGCTCCTTGATCTTCCCATAAATGGACCAATCATCCAAAAATGCTTTGAAGTTCCCTATTGCCAACTAATCAAATATATATAGTATGATGCACTAAAATGTAGTTGGGGTATTACAGAGCCCGAATGAAATTCAATTGTATGCATAGATTTAATTCTCCACAATAAATATGATCTTCATATTATCATCCTTGGCTATACTTATTTGATTGTAACCGAAAATCCCATACAAAAATGAATAGATCTCATGTCCTGCAACTTCCTCCAGGATGAAATCTGTGAAGGGAATAGGGAAGGGGTCCTTAATGGTTACTATATTTATACTCCTAAAGTCCACACATATTCTTATTTTTTCTACTTACTTCTTCAAGGTGACCACTATAGGTGATACTCACTCACTAATTGTAACCCTATATATGATTCCTACCTCCAACATCTTCTCTATATTTGCATTCACTAATGTAATGTATTTTGGGTTTATTCTATATGGTCTCCTACTTACGGGTTGTGCCCTAGGAATTAGTGTAATATTGCGGACACATAACTTAGGTGGTACTCCCTTCAAGTTCTTATATATCCATGCAAAGACATC
The DNA here is from genome assembly GCA_028583015.1 of Wollemia nobilis. Classification (NCBI taxonomy): domain Eukaryota; kingdom Viridiplantae; phylum Streptophyta; class Pinopsida; order Araucariales; family Araucariaceae; genus Wollemia; species Wollemia nobilis. The sequence goes on from JAQPPZ010016473.1 coordinate 272,859, forward strand.
CTTATATTCCAAGAATATATTAAAAGTCATCGCTTTCAGTATAGGGTTCCAATCATCACCACAGTGGATCATCCTAGGTTTTTCCTTCATTCCTAGATTGATGCCAACTATTTGAGGTCCTTCATATTTGATATTATCTAGCTTACTTGTTGCTTTCTTGATATTCTTCAAGTGTTCCGGTCTTGTATCAATCTTTGCATCTCCTACTGTATACTCTACAATTTTTTTTGGAAATGTTCATTTTTAGTCCACCTCCTTTTTAGGTTCCTAACCGACTTTTGGTTCGTCTTGTTTTTCCTTGATCTCCTCTAACTCAATATAGAGGTAGTTGGGCTGAAATATTTCATACTCCTCCATTTACCAATGAAGAAGTCCACTATCATATATAGCTTCATCTTCACTACATTCATCCAGGTACAACATTCCTTCCTCATAAATTTCATACCCTTCATATCCTGATAAATTTTTTGATTCATCCATCATAGCTACATCATGCAATAATATAAAAATAATCACCCATTTATTTCACTTATTTGTCTCTTATGCTTACTTAAAATTTTGCATTTGTAGTTCTTAAATCAATAGAGAAATAGATGCATTTCATTTCTCTTTTCTAGGTGTACCATTTTTTCCACTCTATAGGAGGCCGTCAAGGAGGTATAATCATATCCTTAGGGTCAAATCAGAGACGGTCTATGTCTCCTTGACTACTCTTTGTAGCGTCAACCCTTGAATAGGCTTGGCTGCGGGTGCATACCATAGCTACTTTGTTCCAAACCCTATGTGATTATCTCTTTTACAAATTTTAATGATGCAACATACAAGAATGGAAACACACAATAATACAAGTGTTTATCTCTTTTAAATATTTTATGTGTTTCCTAAAATTGTTTGGTGTGTTTTTGATTTGTTATTTGCAAAGAGATATCTTTTCATGTGTTTTGCTTTTGTTGGATGATATTCTCAATGTTAAAAGGATTTCACATGTATACTCACAGTGACTAAACCTGGTGATGAATTCCAAGAAGTCATACCCACCAAAATATGGAGATGAAACTCATATCTAATTAGGGAACACATGTCCTACCAGTCCTCACCCATATTGAACGTGGACAATGATACACCCTCCAAACATGAATGCATGCTATTTTCCATGGCTAAGATGGTTCTTGGAATTGGATTTGGCCAAAAAATAGGGTTCATATCAAAAATCATGTGAGCCACCAGGTGGAGATGAAGCCCACCATCATTGGTCTCTATTAATGGTTGGGGATGAAGTTCCAACTCACTAATGTTCAAATGTGACATGGTCTGTGTGGTTCCTTTTATACTTAAAAAAAATAAAACCAAAGAACACTCAATGATAACTTCACTAAATGCAAAATAATGTTTTACTTTCAGAAGTATTGAATAAATTATGGAACCTACAAAATTCATACCCTATATGTCAACTTAACCATTATATAGGTCGCAAGCAATCAAACCACACAAATGCATTCCTACTTGGTTCTTTTACTATTTTTCTTCTTTTTTTGTTTTTGAGATTAGTAAAAAGTGAAATCTACTTTTAAAGCAAACAAGGGAAAAAATAAAAACTAAATCTAACTTTCATTAAATAGTAAGAATGCTAAATAAGGTTAATATACTCATATTGAAGCCTAAGTTTGTTGTTGTTTCTATTAATTTGAGTTGTAGGCTCATTATTTGGTGGCCATCCTAGGGTGGTATGGTTACCAATTTGGAGGTCGTCCCTAGGTGGGATGGTTATCATGGTTGTACCTAGATGTTCTAATTAGGAAATCAAGGGTTGTTTCATACCAGAACAACAAAAACTTGTATCCTCTTCTCAATAGAGCATCGTATGCAATCTTCTGCATTGTAATCATAACAAAATCCAAGACAAACTCTTGGTCAACTATCACCACTTGTTGTGATGTCAAGACTCCCTTCATCTCGATACCATACTGGTCAATGCCATATAATCGAAAGCTCCATTCCCATAAATATGGGGCACCTAATTCTAGCCAGGTTCTTTTAGGTAGCACATTGATGCTGGATCCTCCATCCATAATGATCTAGGTCAATTTGTGCCCTAGGATCTCCATATAAACTAATGTAGGTTTCTTTCCCACATCAATCATCAATATAGTCAAATCCATTAATTGATTTTTTCTTTCCTTATCCTGAATATTTTGGCTCTACACTTCCATCACCTTATGTGGTTGTATTTCTTCTACCATTGCTTTTTGTAATTTTGGGATGGCTTCCAATAGGTTCGACACTTTAATCTCTATTGTGGTGTCCAAATCCTATGCTGCTATATTCTGCACAATCATCTTCTCTTCTAATGGATTTTTTGATTCATTTTCTTCAGCTAACTTTGCTTGTTTAGCTTTTTGTGCTTCATATTGTAATATTTTCTTTACTACTTGCCAAAGTTGTTTTTCCTTTGTTGGCTCTAGATACTTATCATTTTTAGCCTGATTCCTTATCATGGCTAAAACTTCCTAGGTTTTCTCCTTAACTTGAGGAACCTCAATGTCTAAATAATTGATATTCTATGGGTTACTCGAACTTGCCTACTTTGGTAAATTTGCTTCCTTGTGGTTCCTCGGGCCACACCACCTACACATATATGTAGCGCTTTCTTGCCTCCGAGGTGAAGGATAATGTTTTGCAAAATGCCCCCACTCCTAGAAATTGTGATATTGTATGATTGGCCTCCCTTCTAAGTCATACTACAAATAACTTTGTCCTCCTTACTGATTGCCCTGGTTCAACCTTCCACCTCATCGACTATTTCTATAACTACCACTCATTACCTGTTGCCCACTTCCTAAGGTCTTATGTTTCTCTTCTTACTCCTAGATTATCAAGACCTGTATATGCACTCTTGCATTATATGAACATAGAATTACCTCATGTTCCATCACATTACAAATGTGACAATAGCCATTTCATGGATACTTTACATTTGTATGCTCTTCAATATTACATTTTGTGCACCAAATACTATTCCTATTAGGTTTTATCTTTTGTTATTTCATGATCTTATCAAAATATTGATGAAATGATGCTCCTATCCTTTGTATAGTGTCATATTCTCCACTATCTAAATCATTATACTTGAGGTGAGACAAAATTACTATATACATTTGTTTCGATTCACTTTAAAAATTCTTTGCATGCTTCACAACTTCTTCATATATTTCTGATGGTACTGCCTTCATCTTTTTATTATATTTTAGTAGTAATCTATCTATAAACCATCGCTTTACCAATACATCTACTAGAGGCATCTGCATTTTATCCACTAATTTATTATACGATTGTATGATTTTACATCTTCATCAGGATTTTGCTTCGTCATGCAAAGCTTATTAACAATGTCTTCATCATCCTTCAAAGGGTAAAATTCTTCAATAAATTTCTCCTTCACTTGATTCCAAGTATAAAAATCTATGGTATTTTCGCTGTACGGATACCAATCGATCACCAATCCTCTCAAGGTAGTAGGAAATAAAGTTACCCAATCATCTGACCGATCTGCACCACTTTCCCTCCAAAAGGTTATACAAGTTTTGATATCTTGTGGGGTCTTCCTTACCCTCACCTATAAAAGGTGGACATCACTGCTTAACTACCTTATTAGCCATCTGTGGAGAATCATTGTTGTCAATTCAGGTCTCTTATGGAATCTTTATCTGATTCCTCCTTAGGGGTGTTTTACTACAGTCATCATCAAAAGTTTCTATCCGAGGTATCTTATTATGTCCCATCAATCATTTACCAAACTCACATGCATATTCACTCTAAGATCTCCTTCGCTGATGTGAGAAATATGGTCTTGGTACTTCTTCCTAAGACCTCACATCCTGTTGCTCTAGTTCTGACTCCCATCCTCTAAACTCCCTTGCAACCCTTCTATCACTTTCTTAGGTGTCACCATCCACTCTCCGTCCCCTGCACTACTATAGCTCTAAAATTCTCGCACTCCTTTCCTCCAGGCTAATGGATCCGTGCCTCGAAGGGGAATGGGAGAATAGTAGGTCTACACCTCGGAGAGAGACACTTGAGTTCATGTCTTCTTTGGTGATTTTTCGATGAATTGGGTAGGGTTCACTAAGAAACATTTTGTGGCAGTTTCCATGCCTAGGTTTTGGAGTTTTTTTGATGTGTTCTTTTTATATTTTCTCACAATCACCTAGTTTGGCCAAAATGCAACTATTCTATACTAAATGCAATTTCTCTTTCCTTGAGAACAAATGGCATACAAGTCTATCTAGAAAGCGTTGTAAATCTAACTTTGATGCAATGATTGAAAGTGAAATATGGAGTTTATGCTAACATGTTGTTTTTATTTTTATGTTTTTTATTTTTTCAATTTAATGTATTAAGTATAAAATAATTTAACTAAATTCTATGTTTTGTCTTTTCGTTCTTTGGAACCTTTTGATTAAATGCAATTGATATGGAAATGATATAACTAAGTTTGTATCTTTTTGTCCTTTTGTATTTTTCTTTTAAACTAATATGATTGATGCAACAAAGTCTAAGTTTTTAGTATTTTTATTTTGAGTCTTTTAACTAATATGATTGATGTAAAACGATGCAACTAAGTTTGTATTTTGACCTTTTCTTTTGAGTTTTTCAACTAATGTGATTAAATGCAAAATATGATGTAATTAAATCTATGTTCTTTTATTTTTTTTCTTTCTTTTGTTTTATGCAAATTTTTATAAAAATAGAGAAATATGAATCTATAGTATGAAGGAGCCAAGAAGAATTAGATTTAGATCCTTACCTGGTTCGGATGTTCGATTTAAGTGGATCTATAATTGATCTATCAAATTTACCAATTTGGACCTGTAAACCTGCAACTTGATAGAAAAAGCACTTGATACTAATAATTAGAAGCCACAGATCCCATAAAAATGGCCTTAGGCTTCCTTTTAATCATTAGAGCGAATGGATCTTCTTGGTTCTTTCCCAACAATTATATATAAAAGGATGATAATAATTGGTGATTATAAATAAATCAAAATCAAAATCTATATCTGAGTGATAAATGATACAACAATTAATAAAGCTAGTAAAACCAAATGGTTTCAACTATATCCTACTTGATCTAAAACAAAGAAATGCCTAACTTAAAGTCAAATATTTGCCCCCATATTTATATTTATATAAATTTATTAGATCCGTACGAATTCGTGATAATTAGACCTACGTATGGTTTATTAGCATTTTAGAGGTCAAAACAACATCAAAATGGGGCAAATTATATATCGTTGGAAAGCTCTTTTTGAGCCCTATCCAATGGTATAAAATTTATGAAAAAAAAGGTGATTTTCTTAGATAAAATTCAACCCAAAGGTCATATTACGTTTTAAGAGAAATAAATAAAATATAAAATACGATTGTAAAAATGATGATTTTTAGGATAATTAGAAGAAAATAAAAACTTGCTTACAATGGGGGTATCACGGGTTTTGATTATTGATAATTAAAAGCAATGAAAATGATCGACAATATTCTTCAATCAGCTTCAAGCATTCAACCTACAAAATAAAAGGGAAGAGAAAACTTGTTCTGGATATTTACCTGCAACAGAAAATTATTAATCCATAAGCATCTCTCAATTCAACACTGTCATTGCCCTTAATTTCTCAATTCCTCTCCCTTCTTCATTCCCCTGATCTCTCTCTACTTCTCTCCCCCTCGATCTCTCTCTGCTTCTTTTTCTTTCGCTTGGGAGATGGAGCGCATATATTTATCATTCCCGTGAGATAACCAATCTGGGAATTTGTTGAGCAGTTTTAATTAGATTAGAAAATTACTAATCTAAATTATTTGTTGACCCAAATTAGGGCTAGAAAATCAATAAGAAATATGCCTTCCATTGAAATGGTCTTGGAGCCAAAATCAAATAAATTTTATAAAGTTAGATGCGCATTTTCCCATGAATTCCATGATAGCTAGACATGTACATAGTGTTTTTGTAGTTTGAGGGGTCAAATGATGTCAAAATTGGACATATAATATACCGTTGGAAAGATATTTTTGAGACCTATCCAATGATATAAAATTTGAGAAGAATTGTGATGATTTGATAGGGTAAAAATTCTCTTGAAGATAACCTTAGTTTTTTAAGAGGGAAAACTAAGGGTTTTTGAGAAAAATGACTCATCTTAATGGGTCAATTTTTCCTGTCTACATTTTACCCCCTCTTTGGCATATTTATGAACAATAAATGCATCAAAGAAAAGTGTAGACACTTGAGTAGAAGTGATTATGATTGACATGGGCAAAAAGGAGTAGATGGTTTAGAATGAATAGTTCATGGGAAATTGATGTTTTAGAAAAATAATTACTAATTTATTGACTAGGATGCCCCCTCGAGTTTTTGCACCAAATTCTATATTTGGTGGAAAACTCGAAATTTTTTATTTTTAGGGTAAAAGTGAATAAAAACCTCTTTTTGTAGTATACCCCTAGTGACTAAGTATACCAATTTTGGAAATTGTGGCATACCAATTGACTTCATTTTGTACTTATATTTATATATATATATATATATATATATATATATATATATATATATATATATATATATATATATATATATATATATATATTGATATTTATTTTGTCTATGCATCATTGAATGATTTGATTTATTGGATGATTTATTGCACTTGCTTATGATGGTTGTATTATATAATTTCTTATAATCATGCTTTTATTTTTGAACTTTTTGATCATGCTTAACATAAAAGAAAATGATTTTGTAAAGTGTTTTTGAAAGACAAAAGATGTTTTTGTGTGGTGATAAAATAGATGGATTAACAATGAACCTCAAAGGATGTTGTGTTGTTATATGACCGTTGGTGGAGATCAATGCTCGCTAGGTCATGAAGCGGATCCTATTGTGAGGAAGTTTTGTATTGCTAATACCAAAAATATTGTGGGCTCAAGAGTAACCTTGAGGCTTCTGATGATGAAAGAAGATATCGATTTTAAAAGAAATTGATTTTGAGAAAATAAGTTGATAAAGATTATATTTGTGAGGGATATAAAGTGATTTAAGCATGAAAAATTGGGAAGGATGACTTGCGCTAGGCATAGAATCCCTAGTGTGAAATTTGAGAGAAAATAATTACTAGGAATTATACCATCATCGTGAAGTCAAAATGCAATGCATGATTATATATGATTTTGAAAATGCAAGTTGTATTTTGAAAATAAATCATTGTGTCACATGTTGAAATTTTTTGAATATATATATATATATTGTAGGTAATTGCAAAAAATGAAGTGATATGGATTAATGTGAATAGTTATAAACTAATGTTTTCTAACAAATTTCAAAGAAATATTTTAAATTATTTCAAAGACAAAGTCAAATTTATCAAGAACCAGTGTGTGATGTGTGAGTTCATTATCCATCTTGATTTGTCATAATGATACAAAATCTCTCAAGGATCAAATGTGTGTGCTTGTGAAATTGATTTACCGATTTTGAGTAAGGTAATGATACAAGCAAAATTTTATGAACCAATGTGTGTGCAAGTGAAATGTTCATTAACCATGATTTTGTGCATGCCATTGTACCAAACTACTATGTAAGTCAAGTTACCAAAAGCTAGCTAATCCACAAGCGGACATTGGTCTGTACAAAAGAAGGTCGCTAATGTGATAGACATGTCGCCACATGAAAGGGATTACCCAAGGCCAAGTAGGTTGGGCACAAACCACCTATTATGGGGCTTACCTCATGGCTTTCAAATAACTAAGGAATTCTAGGGATTCAAGCTCACTACCCCCTTCTTTTCTTCTAATTTTTGGAATAGGGATTCTTGTCCATTTTTTAACAAGGGGATTTTATTGCTTTTTGTAGTGGAACTACTTTTTCTTTTCTTTTTCTCTTTTTTTCCTTTTATTTTTTTTTATTTTTCTCTTTTTGGGATACTTGCTCAGATTAGATGTAGAGCAAGGGATTTTATTCGGGTAGGGAGGAGCTTGTCCTTTTGCCAATTCTCAGTATTCTAGACCATGCGCATAATAGGATAGCAAGGGAAAATTTTCACTTAAGGAACTAAGACTACTATGTAGTATCATTTTTAAATTTGCAACAAATCATTTTTAAGATGTGAGAATGTGTTCTTGGTTCAAGAAGTAGCAAGATCAGTTCCCAAAACTCAAAATTTTATTTAGTGAAGTAATAGTGCTTTTTAATACAAGAGAGATTTATAATCAAAGTGACAAAATCAAAATTATTAAAGATGTAAATTAAGTGCATGGTTCAAGATAACTTTTGAATTTATCTAAAATAAAATAAAATATAACTTAAAACTTGGAAAACAACAAATAATGAAATGACCTAACAATTTAAAATATTTTTGGAAATTTTCATGTTTTTTATTGTTTTGGTTGTTTTTGATAATTTGATGATAAAATTGATGATCTATATACACTATACAAGGTGATTTATGTATAAAATTTCTAAGGTGGCTTCAAAATCAAAGGAGGTTTTGAAGGATAATTTGGTTGTGGTGTAGGTGATTGAAGTTGATTGGTTGATAGTTGAGATTATTGTGATGAAGAATGATAAGTAGATGTAGATGAAGAAAAGTGATGGACAGAATATGACGATGATAATAAAGAGGAAAATAATAGAGAACTTGATGTGATAATGATAAAGAAAGAGAGAATGAAGGATAAAAGGTGATGGAAAAAAGGTGGCAATGATGATAAAGAGGAAGAGAATAGAGAACTTAATGTAGTGATGATAAAGAAAGAGAGAATAGAGAATACAAATTCCCTATGAATGGGAGAGGTTTGCAAAAGTTTCAAAAAGGATATCTTAGTTGGAAGATTGTCTGATTGTGGTTGAATATTGAAGGAGACTTTAGGTTGAGATTTCAATACTAAAGATGGGTTTTCTATGCTTGTATCTTCTTTTTTATTATTCTTCAAAACTAAGAGAGGTCTTGAAGGTTGGTTGGATGAAGAATTTATCTCCTGCTTGTCAAGATGATTTAGTTGGGCAAGAACTTGCTTTGTTGTTGTCTCTACTACTAAACTAATAATATCATTGTGATGAGGCACATTATGATATGACAATTGATTATTTTCCTGTTGTTGATGATTGGGTAAGGGATTTTGTAATATCCCTATGTCTTGATTAGTTGTTTGAGTTTGTGATTGAGAATTTTGATTTTGATCTTGTTGTCTAGTGATGGCTCCAATAGTACCTACAATATTATTATTTTGTAAGTGACCAAAGTGGGGTCTAGCATTTATTGCTTGTTCATTTGAAAGTGTTTGTTGAGATGAGGGTCGAGTGGTCATTCTTCTAGGGAATGGTTCTTCTGGAACTAATAAATCTGTGATGGGAAGAATTTGATCTGACTCATCTTCAGAACTATTTGAATTATTTGAGGTGATGTCCATTTCACTTTTTGTTTCACTTTTGTGTCACTTTTTGTATCTTTTTTGTATATATTATTGGCCTAGTTGTAATTGTGGATAAAGTAGGCACATAAGGGGTTTTGAATATTTTGATATGGCAAGAGACTACTAATGGTTCCCACATATCTAGTTGGATGAGGGACATTATGATGTTCTAATTGATTCACAGTTTCTTTACCATGGTTGGGTAAAGGATGTTGAAAAATATCTAAGTTTTGATTAGCATTTTGGGTTGGTTGTTTTTGGGTATTATTTTGAGGATTATTATTTGAAGGAAATTGTTGTACTTCCATTTTACCTTTATCAATTAGATCTTGTATCATATGTTTTAATATTTTACAAGAATTGGTAGAATATCCATCCACTTGGTGAAAATTACAATGTAAATCAACCCTATATCCAATTGTAGTGGTATCCTGGTTGTCTTACCTCAGGTAACCGTATCAAGCCTTGTTCCAATAATTGAGGTAAAATCATAGTTAAGGGTTGATTTAATCTTGTGAATTCTCTTGGTGGCTTATCAGGGATTTTCAATACAAATTTCTTTATAGTTTTAGCAAGGTTAACATTTGAGGTGTTTCTACTATCAGTAACTCCATCACCTACTACTTGCTTATTCTTATATTGGTTCTTAGAAGTTTTGTCCTCATATTTCTTCTTAAATTATCCTCTTCTAATGAGGGCATCTTCTACCCTCCTAGCTAGATCAATGGCTTGATCAAAGGAGGTTAATGTAGTAGTAGAAAGCTCATAAGATAGTTGTTCTTGCAAATTACCAATGAATATGTCCAACATTTCATGATGAGGTAATGCAAAATGTAATTTACCTAAGAGTTGTCTCCACTTAGTCAAGAATTCAACAAAACTCTCATCTTTACCTTGTTTCAAATTGTATAAATCCTTAATGGTCACATGCCTCTCTATATAGGCACTAAATTGATGGACAAACATTTTCATTGTCTCTTCAAAGTTCCTTAAATAATTTGTAGGTAGTTGATAATACCATTCTAAAGCCATGCCTCCGAGACTTTTAGGGAATATTTTTAGCAACAACAAGTCATCATAAGAAATATCATGACATGCTATCCTAAACATGCGAAGATGCTCAATAGGATCTTCGGTTCCTTTATATATTGGAAGGATAGGCATAGGGAAATGTTTTGGGTATGGTTGGGCAACCACAATAGGATCCAAGGGTTGACTACACATCTCTCTATAACTATATGAGGGACGGTAGGGATCTATTTGATCTAGATGTGAAGCTAATTGTTTAACCATGGCTTCAAGTCCTTGTGGTTGTCCACCAAATTGATTTTGTTGTACCATGTTGTTGTATCTTTGATGATAAGTTGGTGTTGTTGTGTAAGGATTTCCAATTGAAATACTATTGTGTAAAGTGTTGTAGGAATAGTATTATGAAGTTGAATTTTTTGTTGATGATTGGTATTTTGTACTTTTTTAGTTTTTTGTTGGTTTGACATTTGTTTATTAAGATCTTGAGAGAAGATATACGTGAAGGGTTATTTTTGTTGTTTAGAATTTATTTGTGTTATTAATAGCAATTTTGGATGATTGTGCCATTGGTTTTTGAGCATTTTTATTTAAAGGTATCATGTTTTGATTAGATGGTCCAACTTGATAATTATCTTGGTCTATTGAATTCATATATGTTAATGGATTTCTATTTATATAGAGAGTAGATTCTATAAGCTACTTCTATAAAACCATTTTCTAGGGAATTGACCTTATTTGTACTACATGATTAAATGACTTCTATATTGCTCTTTATAAATTTAGTGAAATGTTCAATAGACTTAAAACTGACATTTCCTTCATCATCTAAGTTTAGGATCTTCTATTTCATCTTCTTTATTATCTTCTTCATCTTGTTCTGAAGGTACATAATCTTCAATAAGTACCCTATCATCAAGGTTTTCTTGATCTTGTTCATCAGATTCTAATTGTTTACCACTTCTTAAAATTCTAGGTATTTTGATTTTAGGATTTTTTATCTTTCAAGAAAAAAAAAAATATATATATATATATATATATATATATATATATATATATATATATATATATGTTTTAATTTTTGGGTAACATCTTTGATTATAGTTATTCCTATGTTGAAATCTAACATCTATGAAATGAACTTAAAGTGTGCAAATTTTGATTAATGATCTTTTTGGTTTTTGTTTCATTTTGTATATATATTTTTGTTTTATGTTTTTATGAATCAGAAATATGCCTATGTTTTTCACGTCGGGTTCACCAAAGAATGTAGCTCTAAAATTCTCGCACTCCTTTCCTCTAGGCTAATGGATCCATGCCTCGAAGGGGAATGGGAGAATAATAGGTCTACACCTCGAAGAGAGACACTTGAGATCGTGCCTTCTTTGGTGATTTTTTGATGAATTGGTTAGGGTTCACCAGGAAACATTTTGTGGCAGTTTCCATGCCTAGGTTTTGGAGTTTGTTTGATGTGTTCTTTTTATATTTTCTCACAATCACCTAGTTTGGCCAAAATGCAACTATTCTATACTAAATGTAATTTCTCTTTCCTTGAGAACAAATGGCATACAAGTCTATCTAGAAAGCATTGTAAATCTAACTTTGATGCAATGATTGAAAGTGAAATATGGAGTTTATGCTAACATGTTGTTTTTATTTTTATGTTTTTTATTTTTTTCAATTTAATGTATTAAGTATAAAATAATTTAACTAAATTCTATGTTTTGTCTTTTCGTTCTTTGGAACCTTTTGATTAAATGCAATTGATATGGAAATGATATAACTAAGTTTGTATCTTTTTGTCCTTTTGTATTTTTCTTTTAAACTAATATGATTGATGCAACAAAGTCTAAGTTTTTAGTATTTTTCTTTTGAGTCTTTTAACTAATATGATTGATGTAAAACGATGCAACTAAGTTTGTATTTTGACCTTTTCTTTTGAGTTTTTCAACTAATGTGATTAAATGCAAAATATGATGTAATTAAATCTATGTTCATTTTTTTTTTTTCTTTTTATTTTTTGTTTTATGCAAATGTTTATAAAAATAGAGAAATATGAATCTATAGTATGAAGGATCCAAGAAGAATTAGATTTAGATCCTTACCTGGTTCGGATGTTTGATTTAAGTGGATCTATAATTGATCTATCAAATTTACCAATTTGGACCTGTAAACCTGCAACTTGATAGAAAAAGCACTTGATACTAATAATTAGAAGCCATAGATCCCATAAAAATGGCCTTAGGCTTCCTTTTAATCATTAGAGTGAATGGATCTTCTTGGTTCTTTCCCAAAAATTATATATAAAAGGATGATAATAATTGGTGATTATAAATAAATCAAAATCTATATCCGAGTGATAAATGATACAACAATTAATAAAGCTAGTAAAACCAAATGGTTTCAACTATATCCTACTTGATCTAAAACAAAGAAATACCTAACTTAAAGTCAAATATTTTCCCCCATATTTATATTTATATAAATTTATTAGATCCATACGAATTCATGATAATTAGACCTACGTATGGTTTGTTAGCATTTTAGAGGTCAAAACAACATCAAAATGGGGTAAATTATATATCGTTGGAAATCTCTTTTCGAGCCCTATCCAACGGTATAAAATTTATGAAAAACAAAGGTGATTTTCTTAGATAAAATTCAACCCAAAGGTCATATTATGTTTTAAGAGAAATAAATAAAATATAAAATACGATTGTAAAAATGATGATTTTCAGGATAATTAGAAGAAAAGAAAAACTTGCTTACAATGGGGGTATCACGGGTTTTGATTATTGATAATTAAAAGCAATGAAAATGATCGACAATATTCTTCAATCAGCTTCAAGCATTCAACCTGCAAAAGAAAAGGGAAGAGAAAACTTGTTCTAGATATTTACCTGCAATAGAAAATTATTAATCCATAAACATCTCTCAATTCAGCACTATCATTGCCCTTAATTTCTCAATTCCTCTCCCTTCTTCATTCCCATGATATCTCTCTGCTTCTCTCCCCTTTTATCTCTCTCTAGTTTCTTTTTTTTTCTTGCTTGGGAGATGGAGCACATATATTTATCATTCTCATGAGATAACTATTGGCAATTTTGGGTACCTTGGGTACATTGCCCTTGCTCAAGTGTTGATGTTGTCATTGATGTCAAGGAGCTTGTGCTGATGTCAAAAAGGATTTTGTACAAAAGCTAGTTTTGATGGATGCTCTTAGATCTTGAAGGGTCCATGATGGCAGTCTAAAGGTTTAAGTGAATATATTTATTAAATAATAATCTAATTAAAAACCTTCTAAAGGTTTTAATTAATTATTTTTAATAAATAATTATTATTTTTATTAAAAGGTTTATTAACCCCTTTAAACTCTTTGGCGGCAATTTTTTTAGGTCAAAATTCTTCTCTCCTTGGCCGACGTTGCAAAGTGCATGCAATGCACTATAAATACCTGTACCTTGCTTTCATTTAGTGGTGGCTGTATGTATCATGCTTAATATCGATGGGCATAAACACAGTCTTCATCGACTCTCGTGCGCTGGTCGATTGAAACTTACGTGAGCTAAGTCGAGCCATAGTGTCCATTTAAGATAGTGGACAACGAATAATGAAGATCGTTCAAGCATAGTTTAAACAAGCAAAAGCGGGTGTTGAAATTGAAATAGAATCTACGGGCTTCAGCATGAGAGGAAGTCGTGGGATCTACGGCGGATGGAGGCCGACGAAGACCATAAGGAGAGGGAGTCTTGCGACCTATGGCAGACAGAGACTGTGAGGAAATATTGCAACCTACGGTGGACGAAGATAGTGAGAATCACCAGTTTGAGGAAGTGCGACCAATCGTCTTCGAAGGGAAATGTTCAAAAAATAAATGGTGCGATATTCAAAGTGCGCTCACCTGTATGTCGAAAGGAAAAAGATGAACATGGTGCGGCGATGTGATTAATCCCTTGTGAGGCTAAACTTTGATAAGCACGGTGATCGAGAGGAAGCGACAAGTGAAAACATAGACCACGTGATTCGGTGACCTGGCAGAGAGAAGAGGGGTTTTCGACGGTGCACGTTCTAGAAGAGATAATTACCTTACTCGCCCTATTGATTCCATTTGAAAACACAGAGGAGTCGATTGATAAATGGTGTGTAAGCGCTGCTAACAAGGGCAATAGAGGTGTTCGTTGAACAAAGGTCGTCGACAGCAGGAAGAAAAGAAATACTGTAGCATGAAATTTTCATAGATATTGAGAACGAACATCGATGCAACACTGGTTGTTTTGCAATTTACGGGCATAGCATGTTTCGAGCTTTGTCGGTGTACATGCATGAGCACGAGTTTCGATATCATAGACGCTTCTGTGCATTCAACTGAGTATTTATCTATCCGTGGCTTGAAAACACATAAAGGCACAGAGATCGAGAACGCAAAGGAGGGTGTGTAGCCAAATCGGTGGAAGTCTAAGGTACCAATTCATTCTCAGAGGTTGAAATCATAGTGTCAAACCTATCGAAAGTATTATTGAGGTATGTAACTTTCATTGGTTATAAATTGTTGTTTAAAAGATACAATTTCTAGTCGAAAGGTATAAGGGTGTTTTGTTTAATATTTAATTTAGTAAGGAAGGGAGTCATAAGGTGATTAAGTTGCCTATCCTTTTTAATGGAATAAAAGTGTTTCTGCATATGTTGTTGTGTATTTCAATAAAGGGACTTTTGCCAAAGAAATAGTTTTAAGATTCATTTTATTTTATGGTACAAATGGTTTTAGGAGAGATAAGGGAGTTGTGTAATTAAAGGGTGTGGTGATGATTATTGAAAGGTGGAATAATGTTGATTATTTTGTAACCCTAATCCTTGTGAAGATTGGCAAAAGAATGGTGTGTTGGTGGCAGATTTCCAAAGGGGTTCATTCACTTAAATAAGATGAGTTGCTTCCATAAGTGGTTGTGTTGGATCAAGTTAATACTTTACCATGTTTCAAGGTTAATGTTGAGTAGAATGTTGTTGGTTAAAACCTTGTCTATGAGCATTGTTGTTGAAGACAAATTGGTTGAGAAAAGAGATTAGTTTTTGGAAAGAACATGAATATCTTGGTTATATGAGACTTTGCATGGTTGGCAATTGTTGGGTTGTGTTTCATGTTCCTGAGAATAGCATACTACATCTATCTTATTCTATTGAGATTTGAGATTGAGTTGAGATTGAGATTGGGAGTACAGTGTAGAACATATTAAGTCTCTAACAATTCTCTCTATGCTTCTATGAGGTGGATGAATCACGTTGGGTCTCTAACCATTCTCTTTGTGAGTTCATGCCAAGCAAGTGTTCTTGATAAAATTGTGAGCAGGTATTGGACAGGTTCCATTGGGGACTTGTGAGCAGGTATTGGACAGGTTCCATTGGGGACTTGTGAATTGGTATCAGATCCAGGTTCCTAATTTTGGCTAAATCAGTCAGGGTTGATCTTGGATTAGTACACAATGGCTAAGAAGAATAGATCCTCATCCAAAAAGGCATCCCAGCCAGTTTTAGTTCCTATGGTTGAGAAAATTGAACCAAAAATGGTAGAAGGAATGAACTCTGAAGTTGAAGAAGTTGAGGCTGAAGTTGATTTAGAGGGTGAGCTAGTGTCTGCTCTTACGGAATGGGAATCAGAGAAAAATAAGAATGAAAAATTGTCAAGGAAACTTAAGGATGCAAACAACATTATTTCCAGTTTAAAAATACAGACTGAAGAATACAAGAAAATGTCTGAAGATATGGAAATACAAGTATCCATGAAGATAGACCACTGCAGCAAATTGGAAGAAGAAAATGTGAGTCTTCGAATATAGATACAAGATCTGGATCGAGAAATCAACCATCATGTAAAACGTGAAGAAAGCTCGATGAAATTGGACAAAATTCTGAGCGATCAAAGATCCATAGGTATCAAATTTGGTCTCGGCTTTTCTGAAGGAGAATCATCAACTGGACCAAAAGCAAGCAATGTTGAAAGTGAAAAGAACAAAGACAATAATCAGGAAAAAGAAAGATATAATGCTAGACCTGAAATAGCAGCTGACAATGATGGATTTACTAAGGTCACACATCAAAAGAATAGAAGATCCAAGGCTCCAGCAACAACCTGGCCAAGACCATTTTTCAGGTTTAATCATTATTTCTATGGTTTTTGTTTCAAGTGTAATGTTTATGGGCATAAAATTGTTGATTGCAAATACAACGTAGGTCCAAGAAGTTTCACTAGTAAAAATGTGTTTGCTCCTTTAATGAGTTATGCAGTAGAGTGTTTTAAGTGTCACAACTTTGGTCATATTGCCAGAAATTGTCATAGTATGTCTGTTTCATATCAACCTCATGAAAGCAGATTTCAACCGTATAGAGCAAAACAAAATAGAATTTATACTAAAGGATATGTGCAAAATTCTAAAAAGTGGAAGTCACAGCTAGAACCCAATACCACAGTTAAAACAGAATGAAAAAAAAAAGAATAGCTCAGGAAAGAACAAGATTCTTTAATAGTGCAGACAACTTTTAGAGCTCAGAATAAACATGTTCCTTGGATTCTTGATAGTGGTTGCTCAAGTCATATAACAGGTGACAAACAGAGCCAAAATAATAGGTAAAGGAATGGTCAAAATTAGTGAAGGAAAGATCAAGTCAGAGGAAGTTTTATATGTGGATGGTTTGAAACATAATCTATTGAGTGTGAGTCAAATCTGTGACAAAGGACATGAAGTAGTTTTCAAGAAGCATGGTTGTGAAGTCGAGAAAAATAAACAACAGGAAATTAATAGCAACCGGCTCAAGGATGTCCGGCAATCTGTACACACTCTCGTAGTTTTCGAAGGTATGTGCTTCATGGGACAAGAAGAAGAGAACTCGTTGTGGCATAAGAGGCTTGGACACATAAGTTTTGATAATCTGGTAAGAATTAGCGCTAAACAAGCAAGTGAGAGATATTCCAATCATTAAAAAACCTACAAATAGTATGTGTGCTTCATGTCGAAGGGTAAACAGACCAGAGTTTCATTTAAAACAAAAGAACATCACACTAACGAGCTTGGTCAAAACAGGTTTAGTCAGAACTGGCTTAGTCATAACATGTGGATTCAAAGAACAGGTATGCCTAAAAGAAACAACACTATTACTTGTTATAAGTGCAACAATAAAAGTCACACTGTCAGACAGTGCAGAGTTGAAATTCCAGGATATAGGAATAGGAACAAGTGGCATGATCAGGTCCAAGGATCAAAACAATGACAGGAACAAGAATATGGTCAAAGAGTTCAAGAGAAGACCCGGCAAGGAAGTTATAGACGTTGATGTTGATCAGTGCCTAATGGGAGTTTTACTCCCACCCCAGAATTAATCACCTCATCAAGAGGTGGGGGAGGGACTAAGCTAAGAGGCTCATTCTTAGTTCCGAGCCCCAAAGGTGGCCCTTTGCCATTGATGACAAAGGGGGAGAGCTTCAAGTGAAGAGGAAAGCTTCAATTCAGGGGGAGCAAAACTTCAAAGAGATTGATTTCAGTTTTGGCTCTTGAAGATGTGTTTTTAGTAAAGGGTTGCCATCAATGACAAAGGGGGAGATTGTTGGCAATTTTGGGTACCTTGGGTACATTGCCCTTGCTCAAGTGTTGATGTTGTCATTGATGTCAAAGAGCGGAAGGGTTTTTATGAAAACCAAGGTAGACTAAATTATAGTTTTTGTTTAAATCCATGGTCAGCAGTTTTGAAATGGGTTTTTCTTAAAACCCAAGTTAGCTCTTCGTTTTGTTGAAAAAGGTGCTCCGATGATGAAGATATTTAATTTTAAATATCCAGTTTAAATTTTATTTATTTATTTAAAATTTAAATTAATATTTTAAAATTAAATTAAAGTCGTTCACCGGCTTGTTTTCAAAGCCGACGTTGCTAGGGTTTTGCAATGGATCAATTAGGGTTTCCTGCTGACAAAGCAAGGTTAAGCAACCAAAAAATTCTAGGGTTTCATGTTGACCTAATTAGGGTTGCAGCCGACATGTTTGAGAATGTTTTGATGGGATATTCTCTTCTATAAAAATGTGGGACTGTTGCAAGGTTAAAGAGTGGGCGTGATGCGATATATGCGAATGAAGTTCATGTGCAGTAGAGTGTAAGTCGGTGATAGTTCTTTGGAGTTAAAGAAAAGAGATCGCAGTGATGAGGTAGTGAGTGAGTGTGTATCGACTGATTGAGAACAAAGAGAGTGATATGCAGACGACATGTTTAAAGTCCGAGGCAAAAATACGTAGATGGTAGAAGTGAGATTTCATGGAAGGTGCAGCAGAGTGAGTGGTGCAAAGAGAAGATAAGAACGCGGTATGCAGAAGTCGTGTTTCGAGTGTGAAATGACAGTGTGCTGGCTGTAGAAGTAATATTTCTATGAAGTTGCAGCAGAGAACACGGAGAGATATAGAGGAGTGGTTGAAAAAGTGCGAATCATTTTTCACAGCAGCAGCCGAATGCCGACAAGCAGCAGAATGCAAGAAAAATAGCAGATCGTGCAAATTGAGGTGATAGTTTAATTCTGCAATTTTTATTACTATCTCCAAGTTGTAGCTTGGTAAAAGGGGTTGGTGCCTCTTTCCAGTTGGAGCTGGAAAAATTGGAGTTGGTGCTCCATTCTGTTGTAGCAGATAAAATTTAGAGGTTGGTGCCTCTTACCAGTTGGTTCTGGTGAATGATTATGTAAAGTTGTAGCTTTGCATTTGACTGGATTTGGATGGTAGTCCAAGCAGTATTTTTGAGGAGCAGCCACATTGGTGAACCTCGTTAAAATGTCGTGTTATGTGTGATGCTCTTAGTACTTTTATTATTTCTGTTTTAATCTGTTGTAGTTTATTTAAAAGTCTAAATTGCTTTTAAGTTTTTAAAGAACACACTGATTCACCCCCCCTCTCAGTGTCATTGTGATTATAACAATAACCAATATGGGAATTTGTTGAGTAGTTTTAATTAGATTAGTAAATTACTAATATAAATTATTTGTTGACCTAAATTAGGGCTAAAAATCAATGAAAAATATACCTTTTGTTGAAATGGTCTTGGAGCCAAAATCAAATAAATTTTATAAAGTTAAATGCATATTTTCTCATGAATTTTGTGATAAATAGATATGTACATAGTGTTTTAATAGTTTGATGGGTCAAATGGTGTCAGAATTGGACATATAATATACGTTGGAAAGCTCTTTTCGAGCCCTATCTAATGGTATAAAATTTGATAAGAATTGTGATGATTTGATAGGGTAAAATTTCTCTTGAAGATAACCTTATTTTTTTAAGAGGAAAAAATAAGGTTTTTTAAGAAAATGAGTCATCTTAATGGGTCAATTTTTCTTTTCTACAACTACCTCTCTTTCAACTCGTGCCTTTATGCTATGTGTTTTTGGTACCTCCTCTTTCGTCTCTATCAACAATGCCTCAAAGTCTCCTTCCTTAGATGTCCAAACTTGCTCTATTTCTGGTTCATGTGTACTATGGTCTGAGTTACTTGCATTATCTATTTGAGCAATCATCATACTCCTTACTAGAATATTCTCTCATACTTTCCATATCCTACGTCTTTGTACACCGGTGTCTGTAATTCACCTCCAATTTTGTAGTGTTCTTTGTCAATTTGACCCATTTTAACAAAAATGCCAGATTCGATAAGGCAATGACTCTAAATTTAGCATAGGGGTATAGTATTATTGGTGTGGAGGTGATTTCTAATGCTTAATATGGTAAATTTACTAATCCCAACTTTTTTACCAAACCGTATGATCGTACGGTCTCTAAAATTACTAGTTTACACCCAATGAACAACTTATACGGAGGCCAAATTGACACACTGTATGATCCAAAATCATACAGTGACAGAGCTTGTATGATTCCACCCTCAAAAAATCCTTCAAATTTAGTTTTTCAAGCTATTATACACAGTCTTGTAATCCAACAAGTCGATTTCCCAAAACTACCAAATTGGGTAAGTTTCTTCCAATCGCATAAACTGCCAAATAGGGTTACTATCTTCTGTATGATTTGTATTAACTCTGGTGTATGATTTGTAAGGAATGAAGGTACAACCAAGTTCCAAATTAGATACTCTAGTGTACCAATCTCTATCATATAGGTTTTTTAAGGGTTTAATGTGGTAATTAATCCTTTTTCAATAACATGCAAAATATATCAACGGGGCTTGACAGAGTTGAAAATCCAATGGTGACATCCAAAAATCATACAATAGGGTTAAATACATCCTCTTTGGGATTACCATAATTCTATATCATTCCACAAAGCTATAACAGTGTTGGTTCAATCCATTATTCTACAACAATGCATAAATTAGCTAAAACACTCAAAAAGAAGTACATGCAATATAACTAAACGATCAATTTCTATTCAACCATTCCAAAATAATACAATACATGAGAGAAACTATGATTTCTAATTATTCATTCCTATTAAGTAATGATATACAATCATCCTGTCTGAGCATAGTCTAACTCCTAACACTTTCTAGATTAACTAGAAGAATCTAACTCTATCAGATTATAACCAGTATATGTCTAGACCCTAAAAATTGAAAATTGGGCCTTATATAATGTTTCCCATTTTGTTAAAAAGTGGTTCCTAATGCAATTATTTATTTACAACCACCCATGCATAACGAAATGCATTAATTAATACTTTTACTAAGTCTAACACCTTAATAATCAAATACATGCACAATTACAACTTGAAATTACATTTCCTATGCATTTCACTTCATTTCATTGTGCCTTGTATGATTTACCATTACCTTGTATGATTTACCTTCCTGAATATATGGTTTACTCCTACCTATATGGTTTAAAAAATTTATCAAAATTGTCAAAATTGGATAAATCCATTTATCACTTCTTTTTCTTCTAGGAGGTGGATTTGTTGCCTATAAGAAGAAGATCCTGATTGAAGTTAGAATTTTATAAGAAGACTTGAATATAGGAGAAGCCCACCAAATCCAAGATATTTGAATATTATCTCTCATAGCAAGAAGACACTATTTTAGAGATAAATAATTCTTCAAAACTACAACAAAAGGAGGAGACTACAAGAGGAGAACAAGCCACCAAATCCTAGGCTCTTGAAAGAAAGTTCAAGATTAAATTTTGGTGAAGGATTTGTTTATGATAGCCTATAAAGAGATGCAAGATCCTACTCAAAGTAGTAACTTGGTGATCTTAGACTCCAAGATCTACATCCTCTATATAAGAAAAAAAAGAGCTACAAAATATCTTAAAAAAAACTAAGCAACTATTGGTGCAAGTAGATTCATTAATATTACTTATCAAATTTTTTAAAGCACCTAATTTTGGATTAAAGTTGCAATAAGGAAAATTGGATTACAGTATTAAAAAGTGCAAAAAGAGAGTTTTTTTTTAAGGTTGATTTGCACAATAGGATTTGATTATATTTTTTAATTACAACTATCTATCAACTACCTATCATCTACTTTGGAAATCAAAAGAAGACTAGCCCCTACAACTTTGTTTGTAAGGAAATTGCAAAATAATTCTTGAGGATTCATTTTAGATTATTCTTGATTAGTTGTAATAAATTGATTAAGTGCATTATTTTGAGATTTTATTGGAGTGATAAGGTTAAATTGTTAGTGCATTAAAAGTGAAATATTATTATATTTTTTGCACTATTATATTGCTCTCAAAAATTTTATTGTTTGTGTTCTTGAGAAGGGCACAAAATCAAAATTTGACAAAGTTTCTAAAGACACTATTAGTGCACAAAAATATGCAACACATAGTGGCCTAATGAAGTAACCAAAATAGGTTAGAATAATCCAAAACTTGAAGAAGAAGATAACTAACCAAAATTAGAAATAGAAGCTTCAAATATTAAGACTTTGTGAGGTTCAAATACAAAGCATTATAGGGTTAATTGCAAGGATAAAATGCATAAAATTACAGAAAATATGGATCTTCCATCTAATTTTATCTAAGATTGGATTTGTCATCAAAGTATACAAGCAAAAATAGCAAGGTGTCTAATCAAAGAGACAACCTCAAAACCCCTACATTGTATTAAAAAAATTTGCTACAAAACCAAAAATTTAGACCTAAAAAAAGGAGTGCAAAAGAGGATGCAATAAAGGTTATTTTATTCATAAATTTGTTACATTGTATTGCACTATCCTAATCTGGTTTATATAGGAAAGAGGACAGATTTGAAGGTGCCTCAAAGGCATAATATCTGTTGGATAAACCAGCCAAATGCGGTCAAACACTAGCACTCTCCAAGCATAGAAAAAGGAGCCACTCTAAGGGCTCATACTCCTCATATATTGGATAGCCAAACCTGGAAAAGACAAGACATAAAACAAAGGAAGAAACAACATTATATTCAAGAGCAATATTTTCTACAAAAGGAGGACGTATAACAGGTGTGAAAAGAAGAATATTAAGATAGCATTGGAGTGTTTCAAACTCCACATTTACATTGCTCAAATTTGGTGCTCAAGCCTTTAAATCATTGCTCCTCATTCTAGCTAGAAACAACCTACAAGCAAGTGCTATTGAACGAAGAAGGACCTAAAAAATTTATAGGGTTTAAAAAATCTCCAAAGGGTACATTTAAGAAGCGTTAGAGAAGACGTCCATGAAAAATTATGGAGTGACACTTGTAACTTGAGGCAAAACCCTAAATCTCCTCACATGAGCGCTCATCTTGACCAAGAAAGGAGTTACTAACAACATTTTGGTGCATTGATAATATGAGAGACACTTATCCACAAAGAGACCAAGTGCTCCACTAAATAATGTAATATTCATACGTTACTCAAAGAAATATATAAGTTTTTTCTAGCACCTTCTACTCCTCAAGTGCTCACGAAGAAAATGGACATGCCACTTGGCACTTAATACAATATATCCTCCATTTTAAGGGCATCAAAGACCAAGCATTCAAAAAGCATTCACATATCCACATTCAACACTCTGAAGTCTTCACACACAGGGTCGAGTTGTAGTATGGAAGTGAGGTAGAAGAGCCTTTAATGCTTTGGTCAAGGGAGGTCAAAGGTAGAGACTAAAGGCACCATATTTGGAGCATTAAATCTAAAGAATATTCCAAGCATTCTATTGGAGGGAAGGACCAAAGTAGAGACATTAATATTGCAACCCTTGCACACCAAAAATCAGCATCAATTATTGCAATCTTTTTATGGTACAAGGTAAGATTTATTCCCATTTTAAATGTGCTTTCATTTCTTGGGAGTTATAAGGTTGATAAATAAAGGTTAAACATAGCAGAATTTAACCATATTGAAAGCCATATCTCAAAGGGAATAATTTATCAAATCAATATAATATTTGCAATATTAAAATTAGGAGTAATAAGGGTTTCTACTGGAAATTATTTTTAAAATATTTGCAAATATTATCGTGGTCTAATTTTCTAAAATTTGGGAGTTATAAGGGTTACTACATTAAATTAATTTATTAGAAATTATATACAGTAAAATTAAATCCTAAAGGGATATTAAAAGAGGTTATTAAGGCATTTTCTAAGGTTGGAAATTTTTAATATTCTTGTCTCAAAATGTTATAAAAGAGATAAAAGAAATCCAACATTAAAACCTTTTCAAAATTGGAAAAGTATTTAGTTCAATAGGATTAGTAAGGTGTTAGAATAGTTGATATTTGATATTTATAAAATTTTACAAAATCAACAAAAAATTGAACTACTTTTTACAAGAGCACTATATCATATTCCAAAAATTACTAGGGAGACATAAGGAAGTCCACAAAATTTAATGATTGATATTAGGGAATTTAAATGGCATAAAACAAATTCTTCCTAGCATAATCTCAATTACTCAAGGGTCCTAATTTTCTCCTAGAAGAATAAAGTGAAATTAATCTTGGTATATGAAAAAATTTAGGATATTGTCAAAGGGAAAACACAAAGACCTACCACAGGTGATAATGAAATCCTAAAGTTTGAGGAAAATGATTCAAAGGCTCTAATGATAATAACCTTTGCTATCACTGATGAGATACAAACCTATATCAGTTCAAAAATATCTTTAGATGCATGGACAAGCCTAGAGAAAATATTTTAAGGAAAGAATAAGGCAACTATTCTTCATCTTCAAACTTAGCTTCACTCATTAAAGATTAATAGTGGAGAAAGCATAGAACTATTCCTAAGGAAGGTAGCATATATTAAAGGGATATTATTGAACTTAAGAGAAACAGTTAAGGATGAACTTCTTTCTCAAGTAACCATGAAAGCACTTCCAGATAACTATAAGGACTTCCAGATAACTATAAGTATTTGGTAGCATATTTACAAGTCCTAAGTAAAGATACCTCTTTTTATGACCTAGTCAATATTCTACAGGAATATGAGGTGGAAAATACAATTAAATATGACATGATTAACATTGCATTGGTATCTAAAGATAATCCATATAGAACTATTTATTCTTCATCCAAAGGGCGAAAACCATGGTACAACATGTATTGTCAGATATGAAAGAGAAAAGGTCATAGTACTAGCTATTGCAGATTCAATTCTAAAAATTAGAATCGAGAAAATAAGATGAACAATAGAAATCAATTTCAACCATGATAATATCAAAATCCTTATCAGCAATAATTTCAACGTCTAACTAATTATCCACGTTTAGAGTATCAAAAAAGAAATAAAAAATGATATCTAGCTCAAATGATAGAAGAAGTCGAAGAACTAGAAGAATTTATAGATGATTATGAAGTTAAAGCTCTTTTAGAAAGAATGATAGGTTATGAAGACACTAACTACTTGCTTGAATAGGTTACAAAAAACATAGAAGAATCTGAATCTCAAGATCAAGAAGGAGATTCACATTGAAGACTAAAGTCTTCAATACCCAAATAATGTAATATAGGGGTGTTATAAATAGATTATATTACATCATTTGGGTCATGTAAATGTACCTTCCTAGGTACATACTTAGGACATTATATTAATTTAGGGGGAAGTTATCTAGTTACTTCATGCAATGTAATAAATGCACAAGTGTCAATGTGCAAGTTGTATATGTGCAAGATATCCCTTGCACAACTAGGTAGAGTGTTAGCCAAGGAATATATCTTCCTATATAATAAGAGCCTCGTTATAACAAGCAAATATATAAAATCTTAGAGTATATTCGTAAGTAGTAGCATAGTGTTGTGTAGATCACCATATATTGGTGATGGGTGCAATGTAGTCCAATAGATTTATTCATGGAGTACCCATTTCCTCTATAGTTACATTGTATCTATTTTCATAATTTCTATTTTTAGTATATTTTAGTCATCTTGTAGATTTACTTTCTTTCATATTATTTTCTTGCATCTTGTGATTGCTATCTCCCATTGCACATTGCATCAAAAGCTAACATTGATGTGTAAAATAAGACTATGTATAAGATAACAAGGTTTTAACTACACTTCCTTAAATTATTGTTATAGATATATTAAACCTACAAAATATTTTATGCTTCCTTACAGACCAAAACTAAGATTTATCTACCATGGTGAAGGAGGTTTTTTCCACAAACATATAATTCAATTAAGGATATCCATAAGCATTTATTAAGATAGATTATTTTCTAAAGAATATCGAGTAGAGTGTCAAAGTTAGATTTTATAACAAAATATCTTTTAAAAAAACTCATTGTTTATATTTGTCACTTCAAATAATGAATAAAATATGAAGTAATTTATTCATGCAATGGATGAATAAAACAAGGTATTTTAGAAAACCCTTTAAATGCTAATTCAAAGAGAAAAATACCGCAATCACTCTTTTAGAAATATACCTCTAGAATAACTTCTACAAAATAATCTAAAGTAAACAATAAGATTATGTTATGGTGATTTACACCCTCCCTACTACCATGTATAAACCTACAATACTTAGAGAGGAATAGATAAAATCAACACATCATATATATAGCTATATAAAGGTAATGAAAATATAATATAGATACAAAATATGGGAAATTTACCCTTAAACATCAATTATCTTCTTCACTAGCAACAAAAATAATCTCCAACTAATACAATGGATGGTTGGGGTGGAGTATAAGTACTCATTTAATACAAAGGTACATATCTCAATAAATTCAAAACTAACATATTATTAGGTAACTCAATATCACATGGATCACCTTATAATGTGTCTCAAGGATCTATAAGCATAACAATCTATTTAAAATATCCTAGGGAGGATAACATAATGGTTCGGGTTTTGGCTCTTCTTCAAGAGGTCCAAGGTTCAAACTATAATATGAACGAGTGTGTGAGGGGGTGGGCATGTGTATGGATGTATGTTTAGCTCCTATTGATAAGCTTAGCTCTCCCTCTTATGAATGGTTATGGTGGGATGGGGATACCCAATCCTAAGCACCGGTCATAAGGGTTTCTCACACTAACAAAATAAAAAACATATATATATTTAAAATATATAACATTCTTATGGACAATAATCGATAGATTATACATGTCAACAAATATATTAATTGAAAATATGTTGAATAAAATCATCTTAATATACAAATATGAAATTATCTACTTGAATTCTAATCTCATAATTATTTTTGTACTATGAGATGTCCCTAGTCTCCATTGTAAATTTAGAAACTTTTCTTGAAGTGTTGCTTTTAAACACCACTTAGATTTTGTTGGTAAAACACCCATATGACTAATTAAGTTAGTTATTTCCTTTTATTGAATGGCGAGTCTATGTATCATGCAAAACATACTTGGATAAATGGAAAAGCTAAAAATATATATTGAGGATGGATGATAAAAACTTCATTTTCTAAATGAGAAGGAACATACAAATTAATAATATTAATTTTAAAAATAACGTGGATATCTAAGTGATTTGAGAAATTGTATTTACACATGATTTTGTTTTTAGATATATGATGTTGAAATTATCCTTGTACTAAAATTTAAATGTTAATATTTGAAAATATGAAGATCAAATCTAGTTTACCTTTTATAGGATAAGAAATGAAATCCTCAAAGGACTATATTAAAGGTTAAATTAAGCAAAGATAAAAATAAAATAAAAATCATTGAAAATGACTTAGATGTAGAGAATGCATGTGTAATATCTAGAAAGAGTAAAATATAAGAACCTTTAAAATAGGAGTACCTTTGAGTTGACTAGATCTAGGAGACATGAGAGGGAGTTCTAATAATAAAAAAGGAATATCATTGATATTAACTAAATCTAAAGGCCATAAGAGTGAGATTTCTTAAGAGTAAAAAAATAACCCTTTAGATGAATATATTTAGAAATAGTAAAAATGAAGATCCTTGATGTTTAGAGTGTGAATTCTAGTAAGGAAAAAGGTGAAGAACCTTGATATAACTAAATATAAAGGCCATAAATATGATATCTAGTAAGGGTAAAAGACAAGGACCCTTGAGATGACTTGAAATAGAAGCCATGAGTTTGAGACTTTGTAATAGTATTTAAAAAGAAAGCATGTTTAAGGTGATTAGGTATAAATAGGAAAAAATCCGAGTAAAAATAATATGAAAATATTTGTTGGACTTCTAATATTGTCACTTTAAAATGAATATTTTTTTAATTGTTATCTTAATTCTAAAGTTATTTTCAATATTTTGTCTAGCCTAGTAGATTCATTTATCATTGTTAGTTTTCAAAGTCAACTTTCAATTGAATTCATTACTGTATATTTATAGGACTAGACTTATATGTGATCATTAAAGTAAACTATAGGGTCATCTATTCTTTTAGAGCACATAATCATGATTGTATTTTTATCAACAAATATTGTCATTGTTAGTTATTTAGGGATGATATTGCATTATATATTCTAGTTAAGAAATAGTTGCTATGGGTCACACATAACATATTTTTTATTGTATTGGAATATTGATTTGATAATGATTAGTTGGAAAAATGTATAAGTTAAAATAATATATTTACAGATAGGTATCATTTTATGATAATAATATAGTTGTTAGATCAAATAATAGTATTATAGTTGTCTTGGAGGTAGACAACATTGAAGTGGTACTCTGATATTGGATTATATCATGAAGTGATTTCTTGAGTATTAATTGGTTTTTTTCCTACTTTAAGGGTATATTCTATATTTGTATCTTTATTAATTTATTGTATGTGGATGATTTATTCATATCTCAGCATATTAAAGAATTATTTATAGAATTAGCTATCAAGCATAACAATGAGTGGCATCAAAATGATTAATGGAAACTCAAAAAAAATTTCCAGGTTTGGAGAATTTTGGTCAACTTTTTAGAAGACATCTTGGTTTTCAATATCCATATCTTTGTATATAGGCATCAAATTTAGATGAGTCTTATACTATATTTTCAATTAAAAGATTCAAAATGAGTGATTGCATATATTTATTAAGAAGTTTTAAAGGTATATATTGACTAATACTTCTTATACAAATTATTATACTTCTTATTTGTACTAAAATCATTATAAATATTAAACATGCTAAGAAAATAAAGTTGTATTATTGTATTTTTGAAAAATCCTAGATCTACTCATTTATGTGATAATTTGGATTTAAAATGATGATAAGAATAATATCAATGAAATATAATTTTTATGAAACCCTAGTTTTTTAATGTAATTTAATTTGGGATCTCATGGAGTTACTATGTTTTGAAGAGGATAGTATTGCAAGAGAGAATGGTGATTCAAAATTAAATATCAATTTATTAGGATATTATGTAAAACATTATGTTAATTAAATTATTTGAAAGGGAATGTCATCATTAGTGGAACACTTTTACTATTGAACAAAAAAATTTGACCAATCAAGAAATTATGATTATAAGGATAAAAAGATATTTAGATCATCATAAGGCACACATTTAAAACAAGGATAAAAAGATAACTAATTTGAATGATATCAGTTAAAACTATAATAAATATATAAAAGGGCTTTAAAAATACAAAAACAAAAATGGTAATAAATGTAGGAAGAAGGAACCACATATTTTGATCTAAAAGCATTCAAGAGCTTTATCTCCATCCAAAATTGTGTTATGCGGGTTCATGGATGTATTTAAAAGTATATAATCATGATTTCCGTAAACCCTAATAATAGATATAATTTATCAATATTGACGTGGTCAAAAAATTGTAGGTTAAAGCAACATAGACATACAAGTAGAGGATGAGATTTTTTAAACTTTTTGGGATATAAATATCATTGCAAATATATTTTAATATTTATATTCTATGTTATAGATATGGATGATTTAAGTATTCTCCTAGGATATCCTTGAATGCATTCAGTGGTTTCTGTAAATATTAATATGTAAAATAATTTGGTGAATATTTTTTATAAAAACAATAATATGACATACAATACATTTTTAAAGAGAAGCAATATGGAGGTTTTTACAGGAAGAGAAGGAAGGACTATTAAAAGAAGCTAAATAAAAACCAAAATAAAAACAAAAAGGAAAGTATGGAGAATAGTATAGAAAGGAAAGTCATGACAAAAAAATCTAAGTAAGAGAATCCATAATAAAATTTAAAAAGAGTTTAAAAAGTCAAAGAAATAGCAATAAATAGCTAAATTTGTAACATATCAACACTCACACTATCATTAGAAGCAACGATTACGGGCATATGATGTGGAGCATAATAATAACTATAACTATAAGGACAATAAAAACTAGATGAACAACAACTATGGACCAACTTTGATCTAGAATAGTAACCATTATGGACTCATATGAAATCAAATAAAGAGGTATATGGAACCCAAGGAACAATAATTATGGATATCAAAGTTGGGTAATACAAAAAAGATCAATAGAATTTATCATTAGGAAAGTTTTTATATAAATGGATAAATGACTAAGCATGTAAAACAAATATTCATATTCAATTTCACTTAGCTCAAACCAATGTAAAACAAACCCATGGAATGATTAAATATAAAATTATAATGAAAACATCAAACTTGTCATAAATAATAAATACAAAAAGAAAAAAAACTTAAAAAAAAAATTAGAAGTAAACAAAAAAATTATTAATTGAAAGACAAGACGAACTCTTGAATATATGCAATATAACATAAAAATAAGATAAAACTTATTGAAGTAATAAAATATTGCAAGTCAATTTGCATTTGTGAGGGATACTCAATAGCCATTTTGAAATGTGTATTTTTTTTGTTTTGGATATATAGAGGATTTGTTTACATTCATAATATTTTTAGTAATTGCTATATGTAAGATCCAAACCACATTAATATTTTTAGTAACTGCTATATGTAAGATTCAAACCACATAGACTACTCCAATAATAAAAATTTATGACAATAATAAAATTTTATCATGCTTGGCTTCAGTCCTTTGGGTCTCATATGGCCAGTTCATTCACCTGGCATCATGCTTTGCTTGGCAACCCACTAGATTTTTCCTTGCACTTGTTGGAAGTGTGGAATATTCTTCGCATCAATGTGCTCTTTCATATTTGGAAAACTTGTAACAAAGTTCTCTTTTCTCAACAACATAGTTTAGATGAATTTTCAATTGCTGATAAGTGCACAATTTATTCTGATTTTTGGCTCCAAATTTCACGTTAGTGGAGAAAGTTCATATGGAGGTGTAGCATCTTTGTGCTTTTATGTAGCACTAGGGTAACACCCCATGTACGGTCAACCGAATGTCTTTTATAGAGCCTTCTTGGTCTCGTAAAGTTTCTTGATTATGCTCTCATAGACGACTCCCTATCGATATGCAAAAAGACATTGGTCTCAATCATCTTTTGTTCACCAACCCTAAGGCAACATTGGCAATAATACATCTCATCATGGCAGTGGTTGAGAGTTTTTTCAGGTGGAGTTAGACTCAGTTGTTGGTTGGGAAGATCCCATTCCCATGTTCCCATTCACTCTAGCTAATAT
The DNA here is from genome assembly GCA_028583015.1 of Wollemia nobilis. Classification (NCBI taxonomy): domain Eukaryota; kingdom Viridiplantae; phylum Streptophyta; class Pinopsida; order Araucariales; family Araucariaceae; genus Wollemia; species Wollemia nobilis. The sequence goes on from JAQPPZ010016473.1 coordinate 304,320, forward strand.
GGTGGGATGGGATGTATCTAATGGCATTGATGGCTATGATACAGGTGATAATGTTTGCATGCCTAGAGAGGATGGGTGGCTCATTTTTATTCCTTTTAATATCGGTTGTCAACATATAAAGGGTGAGGGACATTCACCTCATGAGCATACCCTATGATTGACATGATTTAATGCATGTTTTTTTGGTGATGTGGTTGGTGTGTGGCACGTGAGTCTTGGAGAAAAATGGAAATAACAAATATTATTCATTAACCTTACGAAACTTAGAAATTACAATGCTTAAATAGGGTTGATTTAACAACCTTAGGAAATATAGGAGAAGTTAGGAAATGAAGAAAAATAGGGAGGAAAGGAGGAAGGGAAATTGATGTCGAATGTCTTGGTGACCATGCCGTCCAATCTGCCCAGTCAACTGTCATCCAAGGAGGTAAAAGGGTAAGGTCCAAAGCTTACCGTTATAAAGAAAAATTTTACCTTTTTATACTGCTTTAATTTCCAACATTCTCACCCTTAAAGTTGAGAGGACTGACTATACAGTCTCTCAGCTTTATATATTGAGCTTTAGCTATACCTTTGGTGAAGATGTCTGCAACATTATCCAAAGTGTTACAATATTGAAGCTCAACTATCTATTGTTCCACCATATCACGAATGAAGTGATACTTCATATTGAAATGCTTTGATCTATTATGGTGGATTGGATTGTATGCCAACTGAATGGCACTTATGTTATCACAATACAATCGAGTTGGACCACTTTGACTTTCTCTAATATCTTCAAGAAATTTTCTCAACCATAGGGCTTGAGTACTAGCATGTGTCATGGCTATATACTCAGCCTCAGTCGATAACAATGCTACAACAATTTATTTCTTGGAACTCCATGTAATTAGTCCTGATCCTAGACTAAAACAATTTTTTGATGTAGATTGTCTATCATCTATATTGATGTCCCAATCACTATCACTGAAGCCAACTAATTTCACATAATTATATTTTTGGTAATGGATTCCAAAATCCAATGTACCTTTTACATATCTTAATATTATTTTAGTTGCTTGTAGATGTAGCTCAGATGGACTAGCCATAAACCTTGAAACTAGAGAAACAACATATTGAATATCGAGCCTTGTGTTGGTGAGAAACATCAGACTCCCAACCATGCTTCTATAAGTGGTCATGTCAACCTTTGATGCTCCATTGTCCTTGCTCAATTGGATCCCATGTTCAGTTGAAGTTGCAACTGATTTGCACTACTCCATGGAAAATTTCTTGATTATGTCTCGAGCATACTTGTGTTGACATATGAAGATCCATTTATTTGATTGATGCACTTCCATCCCTAGGAAGTATCACATTAAACCATTATCTTTCATCTCAGACTATTTCATCATGGAGTTTTTGAAATCCATATTCATTTTATTCTTACTACTCATAAATATTAGATCATCCACATACAAACAAACTATGATAATGTCTACTCCATGCTTTAGGTAGTATAGAGTTGGTTCACTTTTGCTTCTTGTGAATCCATACTCACTAAAATAGCCATCAATGTGTGAGTACCAAGCTCCTGGTGCTTGCTTGAGGCCATAAAGTGCTTTCTTCAATTTGTAAACAAGACTCTCATTTCCCTGTTCTTGAAAACCTTGAGGTTGTTGAACATAAACCTCTTCTGTCAAGTATCCATTCAAAAAAACATTTTTCACATCCATGTGTTGAACATTCCATCCTTTATGGGCTACTAAGGAAAGAACTGATTTGATTGTTTCTTGTCGTGCAATAGGAGCAACGGTTTCCTCATAGTCAATGCCAAATTTTTGAGTAAAACATTTTGCTACTAGTCTCGCCTTATGCCTCTCAATGCTTCCATCAACATTGTACTTGGTCTTGTAGACCCATTTACACCCAACACATTTTTTTCCTTTGGGTAGCTTTACTAGCTCCCATGTATCATTATTTTTTATAGAGGTTATTTCCTCTTTCATGGCTTCTTGCCATACATTTTGAGTACATGCCTTCTCATAGCTAGATGGTTCTAGCTATGTACTAGACAATAAAACATAATTGACTACATCTCCCCTAGGATCATGGGAGTCATCATCTCCATACAATTGTAAATTTTCAAGTTGCTACAAAATTGTATTCATCTCACTAGCTTGGCTTCTAGTGAATCTTCTCTGGAAATTTTGATCCAACATTTGAAAATATGGATGATGTTGTAATGTTATTTTGCCTCTTGATGGAGAGTCTTTGTCAATGTCCATCGGTGAAGAACTTATTGATCTCTGTGGAGAAGGACTTGGAGTGGCGGTTGAAGTACTAGATGTAGTACTCTTGTATGGGCTTGGAGGGGGTGGTGTGCCTTTGCTTTTCTTTGGATACACATGTTGTACCTGTGAAGAACTTACATCTTGGAACTCATCATCAACAAAATTCTTTGATGACCCCATTCTCCCCCTTCATCAAAAATTACATCCCTGGAGAGTATAACTTTATGAGTCTTAGGATTGTAGAGTCCATATGCCTTTGTAGACTCACAATACCCTACAAATATACAAGATTGACTTTTTGGATCAAGCTTCTTCCTTTTCTCATCAGGAATGTGTGCATATGCTAAAGAACCAAACACTTTGAAGTGCTTTACATTAGGTTTCTTTTCGTACCACCTCTCATAAGGAGTGACACCATCTAAACTAGAAGTAGGACTTCTATTTAGAATATATACACTGGTTCTTACAGCCTCTACCCAGTACATATGAGTTAGATGCTTAGTCTGAAGCATCAATCTTGCCATTTCAACTATGGTGTGGTTCTTTCTCTTGGCCACACCGTTCTGTTGTGGGGTATAGGCAGTGGTGAATTTCCTTTTAATCCCACTTGTTTTACAATATTTTAAGAATAATTTTGAGGAGTATTCACCTCCTCGATCTATCCTAAGACATTTTACATAATTACCACTTTGATTCTCTACATTGTTTCTAAAATCTATGAAGCAATCAAAAGCTTCATCTTTATGTTTCAAAAAATAAATCTAGCACATTCTAGAGAAGTCATCTATGAAAGTGAGAAAATAAGAATAGTTTTCGAGACTCTATGTTTGCATTGGTCCATAGATGTCTGAATGTACTAACTGAAGTGGATAGCTGACTCTCCACACTTGTCCTTTTGGAAACTTTGACCTTGAGTGCTTTCCCAAAGCACATCCTTCACAAACCTCCTTTTGTTCATTGATTTTGGGAAGTCCTGTCACCATAGCTTGAGAAGTTAGAAGTTTCAAGCTAGTGGAATTAAGGTGACCATATCGCAAGTGCCAAAGCACATTTAGGTTTGTTATAGCTACATTTGCAATTTGAGCTCCTCTTGGCTCATCAAATTTGAGAGGGAATAACCTATTATTGGTTATGGAGACTTGTGTGATGACACGATTACAATTATTTTTATCAAAAATGATACATTTTCCTTCACCAAATACAAGCTTGTAATTGTTTTCCATCATTTGTCCAATGCTTAGTATATTTTGTTGGAGCTTTGGAGTGTAATAGATGTCATGCACTTTCTTTAGTCCTTCTTTGGTTGGAACCTCCATGGCTCCAATACCCTCTACTTGCAATATCTTATTATCCCCTAATTTGATTTGGGATTTATAAGTGGAATCTAGAGTAGCAAATAAATGAAAACTAAATTAAAAAAGGGGGGAGGATTAGACGTTTTTCGCAGGACTGCCCAAACTATCGAACTCGTTTCGGCCATATCTCACTCATCCGAACTCGGATTGAGCTGAAATTTTGAGGGTAGATGCCTGAAAAACCCTAGAACATCTCCACCAATTTTCATATCATTTGGAGCAACACAGATCCTAGCGCATCCCTATGTGTGAACGATATATTTGGCAAGCGGCTATGCGAGGGTTTCATCTGGGTTGAGTGCAAGCGGCTCCAGAGGTTGGTTTTTAGGGCCTTCGGGCCCTAGAGGCCAATATTTTTGTGGTTTATGCTCAATATTTTAGCAGGAAATGTTGTAGGGGATACAAGATGGGTTAGAAATTTGTCTTTCAACGGATCATACTATGAACTTGAGTGACAACGGCTTCCAATTTGCTGCACAAAAGAAAAGTGAAAACCATACCTTTCCACGACGTCTAGGGCAAGGATTAAAGAGACCACGAAATAAGTTTCAAGCAGTTGATCAAAAAATGGCTCATATCTCAAGTGAATCTGGTGCTAAGGTGCACCCACAAAATAATTCTACTGTGAAAACCCCTGTCAAGGGTAAGAATTTTGAAGACTCGGTCCCAAAAATGAATTTTAGGGATGCCCTTCGTGGTGGACAGCCTCGGCCCAATGCTAATATCAATATTAGGGCTTCTCATAAACCTCTAAGAATGCCTAAGATTGATCCCAGGAAAACGGAGTCAGGATGTCTTAAAGCAGCTGATGGAACTCCTATTGTTAAGCTTGATATGGGTAACATTCGGATTGGCATTGAAGATTTGGAAAAAAGAGGACTAATTTGTCGGTTCGTGGGTTTTCATCCGAGTCTATCTGCTTTCAAAGTCAGGGCTGCAAAAAGCTGGAAAACTAAAGGTGAGTTACAAATCTCTATTTATCCAAATGGTTATTTTCTTGTTTTATTTGCTAATAATGAAGATAGAGAGAAAACTTTTCAAGGGGGTCCTTGGTTTTTGGAAGGGCGGGGCTTTTCATGAAGCCCTGGCATACTAAATTTAAAGTCGAAGAAGAGATGCCTTCTATAGCTCCCGTGTGGGTTAGACTCTTTGGCCTCCCTATTGAATTTTGGAATCCTACTATTTTTTCTTCAATTGGAAACTCTTTAGGAACTTTTATGATGATTGTTGATTGTACTCAAAATTTTGAACATATTATTTATGCTCGAATTTGTGTTTTAATGGATTTTGACAAACCCCTACCTAAAAATATCACATTACAATTTGGGGAAGACACTTGGGAGCAAGTAGTGGACTATGAGAACATTCCTTTTCATTGTAGAATTTGCCATGAATATGGTCATTTGGCCGGTGCTTGCCCAAATAAAATTCTTGATCAAAAGAAAGAAGATATAAACTCAGCGAGGTTTCCAAATACCTAAGAAGAAGAACACTCGAAAAAAAACCGGTAATGAAGGATCAATCAAAGTCATTTGCTAATATGTTTGAAATCCTTTCCACAAATGATGTCCCAAGTGAGGAAGAGGAAATAATGGAAACTGAAATCTTAGAAACACAATTTAAATATGAAGGAAAGAACTCGAGAGACAAACCAACAAATCAAAGGTTTTCAACGAGAAAAAAAAGGAGAAAATTTACACAAGAAAAACAATATTTCAAATGTCAAAACTTCAAATAATGCGAGTCCCAATATAGACTCCATTGAACCATCTAGTAAAATTTTGGTTGTGTATGAGCATTCTTCAAGGTTAGAAGCCATCTCAGATTCAATTGGAATAAGTCAAGAAACGAGGAAAAAAAATTGAAGATGGATTCTAATCAAAAAGTAGGTCGCAAGACCAATCAATATCATATGGTAAAAGAAGGTGAAAAGCTTGTAGAGGAAGGTAAGATTAATGCCCTTCCCAACATTTTTAGCCCTGGTATTAATGAAGATCATCACTTGGAATATTAGAGGACTCAAAGGGAGTCTTTCAAAACAAAATGAAATTAGAAGAATGATTCGAATAAATCATCCACATCTTGTTTTCCTTCAAGAAACAAAGATGTCAATGGAGGATATGGACTTAATTGCCGATAAAATTTGGCCAGCTGGAAAAGTGGTTTCCCTCGGTTCCCAAGGGACTTCGGGTGGGATTGCTTGTATTTGGAACCCAAAAGAAGTAGTTATTCACCATATGGTTGGCGGTTGGGGTTTGTTGGCTATAGCTATTCAAAGTAGACATTCCAACTAGATTATGCTCTACATTATTGTTTATGCCTCGACTTCTTTGGAGGAAAAAAGAAGACAGTGGAAGGATATTACTCATATTATCTCTCATTTTCCTAAAGCTTGGATCTTGATCGGAGGAGATTTCAATACCATCCTCTCTCTGGATGAGAAAAGGGGGGAAATAGAAATTTGGACAAAAGTCCTGACCTCATGAGCGAATATATTGCAAACCTCCATCTTGTGGATATCCAACCAGATAATGGCCTTATGACTTGGTCTAACGGAAGGCAAGGCTTAGCTTGTATAATGGAGAGATTGGATAGGTTTTTGCTCTCTGAAAATTTCTTAATCCATGGTCACATTCCTAAAGTGAAGACTCTTAATAATGTTGGTTCGGATCATTGGCCGATCATGGTGGAAATGTGGAAAACCAATGTGAGTTTCTCTCCTTTTCATTTTCAATTAATGTGGCTTAGAGACATTTCCTTCGAGACCTCATGTGCAACAATGGTGGAAGGAAGGTAAACCTAGGCATGGGACTAAGATGTTCTGTTTTGCCAAAAGGCTGCAATACATTAAATCCAAAATCAAGACTTGGAGCTGGAAAGAGTTTGGGGATGTTCATAAAAAAAAACATGAAGTTATTGCTCATCTTGAAAATTTGAATAAGAAAATCCGTTTAGATGGCCTCACGAGAGAAGAGAAGTGCGGATGAAATTAAACTCACAACTCGGTTAGAGGAATGGGAAAAAAGAGAAGAAATCTTATGGAAGCAAAAATCTAGAATTCAATGGCTCAAAGAAGGAGATCGAAACACAAATTTCTTCCACAAATCTCTTCTAGCTCGAAGATCTCACAACTTTATTTCTTCCTTAAAATCAGATTACGGAGATGTTGTTTATACTTAGGATGGCATGAACTCTATTGTTGTTGATTACTTTTCCAATATTTTCTTTGCTACTCCTCTTGACTCAACTTCACAACAAAATGTTCTTCAAGCAATCCCTTCTCTTATCACTTCTGAGGAGAACTCTATTTTTACTGCTCCTGTTACTATCAATGAGCTTCAACAAGTAGTTTTTAAAATGCAAAAAGGGAAAACCCCAGGTCTTGATGGTTTTCCTATTGAGTTCTACCAAGAGTTACGGGATATCCTTCATGTTGATTTATTAGAGGTGGTGGAAGAAGCCAGGAAATCCAAAGAAATTTTGAAGGTTATCAATAAAACTTATATTACTCTTGTTCCAAAAGCTCAAGAGGTTGATCATATCTCAGCTTTTAGACCTATTGCTTTATGTAATGTTCTTCTCAAAATTATTACTAAAATCATGGCGAGAAAGGTTGAAGCCTCTTTTGCATAAGATTATTTTCCCAGAGCAAGGGGGATATGTGGAAGGACGTCAAATAGTAGATGAGATAGTTCTTGCTCAGGAAGCCATCCATTCCATGGATATGCAAAATTCTCCTTCTATGTTCATCCGGTTAGACTTATCCAAAGCTTATGACGAGTGGATTGGCACTTCCTTATCAAAGTTTTGAGGCAATTTGGTTTCTCTAAGGATTGGATGGATTGGATTATGGGATGTATCTCTTCGAGTTTCCTACTTAGTTCTTATCAATGGCGAGGCCTTCTCGGTCTTTCCCGACTTCCAGAGGTATTAGGCAAGGTGACCCGCTATCCCCTTATTTATTCATCATTCTTGCTTAATGCTTGGGTAGGACTATAACCAAAAAGAGGGAAAACAAAACCCTTGAGGGAGTTACCATTGCTCATGGAGCTAGACCTATCTCTCATCTTCAATTTGTGGATGACTCTACCCTTTTAGGTAAAGCTACGATTAAGGAAGCTTCTAATATTAAGCAAATCATTAGCTATTTTTCTAAGGCTACTTGGGCGGTTGATCAATGAAGACAAATCTAAAGTTATTTTCTTTCATCTGCTCTGCTAGACGAGGAATCCATGGTCTTGGATAAATTAAGATATAAGAAGACCTCTCTTCCAATCACTTATTTAGGTATTCCCATAAATATTCAAAGGCAGAAAAATAAAGATTGGAATTGGTTGTTGGACAAAGTCAAGAAGAAAATTGGAAAGTGGACCAACAAGTGGCTTTCTTCAGGGGGTAGAATCACCTTGGTAAAATCAGTCCTTCAAGCTATTCCTATTTATGTTTCTTCCGTTTTGAATATCCCAAAGGCTGTTCTTCGAGAATTGGATCAAATGAGTCATCGTTTCCTTTGGAGTGGTACTAAGGAGAAAAGAAAATGGGCCTTGGTGAAATGGGATACTTTATGTCTTCCTAAGAGTGAAGGGGGGTTAGGATTCCGGTCTTCAATTAATAACAACAAAGCTTTAGCTGCTAAATTATATTGGAGGATGTTGCATAACCCCAATGCTCTTTGGGCCAATAATCTTCGTGCTAAATATGCTTAGAACAAAAGTCCTGAAGACCTTGTTCGCTATCAACTTCCTACCAAAGGTTCTCCCATTTTAGCAGTTCTTAAGGCTGGTGAGGATTTGATAAAGAAAAAATTATTTTGGATCATTCATAATGGTCAACATGCAAATTTTTGGACAGATTCTTGGGATGGTCACAAGCCTTTGATAACTCAGTTTCTCGATTGGAGGCCTTGGATGGAGGAGCTTCACCGAGCTAATTGGATAAAGGTGGCTAATTACTTGTCGGTACCATACTTGGTAATTCAAAGGTTGGTAGATATTGGATCCCTATTGAGGATTGGCCTATTCAAATCCCAGAAAGGCAAAGACAAGATATCCAAGGCATCCTTCATATGAGATCCCTCTCTTGGTCCCATGAAAAAGATTGTTTTGGATGGAACAACACTACTAAGGGTGAGTATTCAGTTGCTCAAGGTTATTTGACCTTATGCCATAATAATCCCAACCATTCTTCGACATATTTTCTCAATTGTGGGCTCAAAAGCTCCGGCCTAAGGTGAGGTTCTTTAATTGGATTTTATTGCATCGTAGGGTGCTTACTTGGTGAGCAACTTATGAAGCGTGGTTTTCATGGCCCTTTTAGATGTGAAATGTGTGAAGAGAATGTAGAAAATATCAACCATATTTTTATTGAGTGTACTTTAGCCTCGAGCTATGGAGGAGAATGGCAACTTTACTTGGCTTACAGGTGGTCCAATTTTTTCACTTTTGAACAACTTTGGAGGGATTGGCCTAATCAAGAGGGTGTTGATCATTTTATTAGGCGATTAGTTTGGATGGGTTCTACCATTCTTCTTTGGAATATTTGGAATGAAAGGAACAACCAAATTTTTAATCAAGATAGGAAGGATATTCACTATATTTGGCAAAAGACCATAGCCAACTTAGTTGAATCAGTCCATCAACTCCTTAATCACCCCCAAAACTCCCACCAAAGATGGGATCAAGTGATGCAAAGATTGAAGATTAAACCTTCTAAGGGCAACCAACTTAAAGGGAATGTGAGTATTAGTAAGATGGATAGGACTAGAAATTGGCAACCTCCTCCTAAGGATTTTGGAAAAGTCAATACTGATGGAGCCTCTAGAGGGAACCCTGGAAAAGCCGGTGTGGGAGGAATTGGTAGACTTTCGAGATGGCTCCCTGGTTTTTACTTTTGCTGAGAATTTGGGTATTCTTTCCAATAACCTTGCTTGAGGGGTATGGTATCCTTAGAGGCCTTCGAGGAGGCTACTAAGGTTGGATGGGAAAAGGTGTTAGTTGAGTCTGACTCTCAACTTATGATTAATCTCTTGAAGACTCCTAAGAATCATAAGGTGGATTGGAGAATAAAAAGAATTATTGAGAAGATTCGGTTAATCCGGATGGGATTTTTGAAAGTTGATTACAATCATGTGGTCGAGAGATCAAAACAAGAGTCTTGATGCTTTAGCTAATTGGGCTTTGGACAAAGGTGATCTTACTTGTTATGGCCACCCTCCTATATGGTGGGCTTCTCAAATTAGGGAAGCTCTTCTTTCTATCATTTCTTTGGATGGCTCCAGTTTTGAAGGTACCTAGTTTCTTCTTGTTTTTTTTTTGTTTCTCTTTGGTTCATTCAGTTTTTTAGTTCCCTAGCTCATTCTATTCTTTATTTTGTTTCCTCTGTTGATTCTTGCATTAATAGTCTTCTGGTCTAGATAGGTCATTGTTTTGTTCATTTTTTTTTCTTTTGTCTTCTTTGTTTTTTTGTTTAGTTTTTTAAGGTGGGTGGGTTCTTTTGTTTTGTTTTGTTTTTGTGTTCTTTGTGTTGTTTTTTGTTGTTCTTGTGTTTTTGTTGTTTTGTTTTTTTTTTTATGTTTTTTGTTATTGTTCTTGTGTTTTTTTCGTTCTTGTTCTTGGGTTTCTCTTTGTTTGTGTTATTTCATTTTTTTATGTGTGAGTGTTTTCTATGTTTTTTGTTTTTGTTTATTTTCTGTTGTTGGTTGTTTTTTATTTTTATTTTATTTATTTTATTTTTTAGGTTTTGGTTGTGTTTATTTTTCATGTTTTTTTGGGTTATGTCTTTGTAGTGTTATGTTGTTTTTGTCTTGTTTGTGTTTTGTTATGTGGTTCTTGTGTTTTTCTATGTGGTTTGTGTTGTGGTTTATTTTATCTTATTGTGCGTGTTTGGTTGTGCTTTTGGTTTTGACACACTCAAGGAGCATGTTTTTTATTTTATTTTATTATTTTTGTTGTTATTTACTTTTTTTAATTTGGTTTTGTGTGTTTGTTTGCTCCTTGAGTATGTCAAAGGTGGTAGGCCAAGTCCGAGTCCTGGGCATTTTTGGTGGAATGGATACCCCTGCCTCCTTGGGTCTTACCCGAAAGTGGCATCCCTTTTGGGATGTTTTCCACAAAAAAAAAAAAAGAGTAGCAAATAAATGTTCTTTGCCACTCATGTGGCTTGAACAACCAGTATCCATAATCCATGTGTCATTTAGATTATGTTCTGATTGTCCATATGAAAGAAAAATATTAGAGGTATCATCTTCTTCTCCATAATTACCATATTGACTACTACTACCTTGTGAAGATTTTGACCAGCAGTCGCGAGCGAAGTGACCTGGCTTGCCACAGTTGAAACAAGCTAATTTTGACTTGTCACTTCCTCGCCCTTGATTTCCACTTTGTCCTTGATTTCCTCCTCGATTTTGATTTCCACCTCTTTGCTAATTGCCTCCTCTGTATGAGTTGCCTCCTTTGTTGGAATTGCCTTTGTTTTGGTTGTCTCCTATGTTTTGATTGCCTCATCTGTAGTTGCCTCTACCTCTACCTCTATGCTTTCCTCTGCCTTGACCTCTTCCCCGTCCTCTTCCATTGTTTTCATTGGAAGTGAAGGCCTTATCATTGCCTCCATAGCTGGTTGAAGGAGTTTCAGGAAACCTCTCTTCATGTGACATTAACGATCCGATTAATGCATTGAATGTTAAAAGGGAAAGATATTTGGATTCTTCTATAATTATGGCAATATGGTTCTATTTATGTGTAAGTGTTCGCAACACTTTTGTTACAATTATCTCAGGCTTGATTTCTTCGCCTAGTGTAACCATTTTATCCACAATTGCTTTTACTCTAACACAATAATCATCAACTTTTTCATCATCTTTCATTTGGAGATTTTCAAAATCTCTCTTCAGTGTTTGAAGCCTTACCTGCTTCACTTGATTACTACCCTGGAATCCATCACTCAATGCTTTCCATGCGGATTGTGCAGTTGTACAATTGATGATTCTAGAAAATATGCTTTTCTCCAATGCAGCTTGGAGATGAGAAAGAGCAGAAGAGTTGCTCTTTTTCTATTATTTTCATGTTTTCTTATCTACGGTACTTAGTGTTGTCCAGTATGAGGGTTTTGTGTAGCCCTCTTCTATTATGTCCCACAAACCTCTTCATATGAGCAAGGTCTTCATATTTATAGACCAATACTCATAGTCATAACCGTTAAACTATGGTATAGGTAAGCTATTGTGTGGTGCCATAGTTACCAAAAAAGTTATCTTTATTTCACAATTACAATAAAGCACTTTGCTGTTTGAAAGAAGGAAAGAAGAAGAACGAAGAAAGAAGAGATTACAAATTTAAGTCAAATATGACTTGTTCTACTCTATCATTCACTGCTTATTCCTCTTGATATGGGGATGTTATCTCTTGATTCACAAATTTATCTGCTACTTCTTCTGCGTCGTCACTTATCAATATTATTTTTTATGATTCTGGTTTTAATATTTCCACTGAAATACTGTAGTGTGTATACTCTGATTCTTGTGGTGCAGCTTGTACGGATTTCGATTGTTCAAATTGACTCTTGAATGAGTTATCTTCAAAGTTTGCCTCGTACCCTGAGTCAGGATGCCTTTGATGTGCTATCATTGCATTTTGAAGTTGGCTAAACACAATGTTGAGCCCATAACCTCTTACTTTTTCATCAAACCTCTCTGCACCTTCTCTTGCTAAAATTGCACATAAGGCATGATAACAACCATTTGGTCTTATCATCAATGTCTATTTACAATTTTACAATTTGATCCTTGGTATGTTTTACAAAAAAAACTAAGCCTCTTAGGCTTATTACACAAGAGTTCTACAGTTTGTGATTCCTTGAATCAAGTAAAAAAATATGTACCCTTTGATTACAATAATTGTCTCTTAGACAATATTTTCCTTTCTTTTATAATATTAAAAAACTATATTACTATTTAATAAATTAAAAAATAATTGCCCTAATTTTTTTTTAAAGAAGCAATTATATTTAATATATTAAATATAATATAAGTAGTTTTAATAATATAAAAAAATTAGAACTTATATAAAAAATATATATTTATGGTCTACAGGAATCGAACCCGCAACCTCTTGGCATCAACAGATCGCACTAACCAACTCGGCCACCACTGCCGATGAGAACCAAAGGGAAGGAATACAATTTTATGTTGTTTCAGATTTGATTTTTAATTAAAAAAAAATCAAAGCTTTTTTCATCGTTGGGTTTCGAACCCGCGACCTGCAAGAAGGCGGGCGCCTTACGGCTGGCTCCTCAAGCCAGTCGAGCTGCATGGCTCGACGGGAAGGCAAGGGAAGCTTGTCTTCCTTATTCTTCTCGTGGCCGCATCAAAAGAATTTTTTTTTGGGGAATTTTAGTCCCACATCGACCATGCGAGAGTGTTTGAGGTGTTTAAAACCCTCAACGCTCGCATAGTCACTTGAATGCCTTCGGGAAATCAATGATCGCCCAATTGCCTCCTTTAGCCTGTTGCTTGTCGCCACGTTGCTTGTCGCTTCCTTCTGCCATGTAACCCTTCATCCGCCACGTTGTCGATTCTCCTTTTGCCACGTAATCAGATCTGTGTCGTCTGATCTACGTCGGCCTTGCTCTCCTCTCGCCATGTGGTGCTCTCCGATTGGTTTCTCCTAGGTTGCTCCTCCTCCTCGCATGCTCGTTTTGCGGGCCTTCTCCAGACCTCGCCTTAGTTTGTGATTTGTGGGCTTTTTTTAACCTCACCTCGGATCGAGTGCTGTAGGCCCCACTTGAACTCGCCTGCCTTGATGCTTGTGCTGCTGGTTCCTCCATCTCGATCTTCGGGCCCTCTCCGAACTCGGCTCTGATACCAGATGTGGCACGTGAGTCGTGGAGCAAAATGGAAATAAGAAATATTATTCATTAACCTTACAAAACTTAGAAATTACAATGCTTAAATAGGGTTGATTTAACAACCTTAGGAAATATAGGAGAAGTTAGGAAATAAAGAAAAATAGGGAGGAAAGGAGGAAGGGAAATTGATGTCGAATGCCTTGCCACCCATGTCGTCCAATCTGCCCAGTCAGCTATCGTCCAAGGAGGTAAAAGGGTAAGGTCCAAAGCTTACCGTTGTAAACAAATTTTTTACCTTTTTATACTGCTTTAATTTCCAACATGGTGATGAGTTTAACTATGTTTTTGTTGTTTTGAGTAACCGCTTCCTAACTCAAACTGAGTTTGTGTGACTACCTATTAAGATGTGCCTATCCACTTTTTTTGTCATAAAAATTTTATATTTTTAAATAAATTAAAAGTTAAACCTTTTGTTATAAAAAACTTATATTTTTAAATAAATTAAAAGTTAAACTTTTATATTCAATTTTTTTTTATCATGCTACTCATTTAAAATGTATATTTATTATTTAAAGGAAAAAAAACATACCTGAAATGGACAAGCCCTTTAACTTCCTTTAATAATGAATGCAAATTATTATTTCAAAGGTTAGGTTCCACACTATTCCCCTTTACACGCACTCATTTTACATATTTACTCAGTCCATTCGTGGTAGTAAGATTCCCCTTTCCTTATACGTGAAAGATACAAATAAAGCATCATTTATAATTTAGTAAAAGAACGGTTAGCAATGGTTTAAAAATGAAGACGGCAAAACCAAAATTCATTCCCCTAAAGGTATTAGCCTTTTTTTAATAAAGATTCAATATACGATAAGGGTGACAGCAATATACCAACAACCCCAATATACCAATTGCATGGGTATGCTTCCACTATATTTAAAAAAAAAATTCATCCCTCCAGCAACAATATACCAACAACCCCAATATACCAATTGTATGGGTATGCTTCCACTATAATTAAAAAAAAACAATCATCCCTCAACACATTTAAAAATATAAATTTTCTTTTAATTTATTTTTTTGGTTTTTTTAATAAGTTGATCCACTATTTTTTATTTTTTTAATAAGTGGATCCACAACCAGCTTTCCATGAATTAAATTTAATAAATCGAACATCACTATGTCCAATCAAGTTAATACTTACATCCACACCAACCTGTTACCCTATTTAAAGCAAAATTGTCCGATTAAAAGATTATTATTGTTTGTGGTACGGTACCCGATATAACTGTTTCCACGACAAAGCTTCACTCTTGCCGGCGAAGGAATTAAAACAAACGTCTGATGGGATAGATTGATTGAAAAGAAGTTAAGTGATAGACAGTTGTATCTAAATATTAGTTCTCCTAATGGCGATGGATTATCTATTTTTTTTAATAATTTAAAAATTAAAAAGATTAAAACAGTTGTGTCTAAATATTAGTTCTCCTAAATGTCAATGGATTATCTATTTTTTAAATAATTTAAAATAAAAAAGATTAAAACTGTTGTGTCTAAATATTAGTTCTCCTAAATGTCGATGGATTATTATTTTTTTTTTTTTGAATAATTTAAAAATTAAAAAGATTAAAACAGTTGTGTCTAAATATTAGTTCTCCTAAATGTCGATGGATTAACTATTTTTGAATAATTAAAAAGATTAAAAGAGAGAAAAGAAAATGTAGATGTCGCTGTGCAACCTAAAAAGAATTAAGGAGGAAAAAAAAAAAACAAAAAAAACAAAAAAAGGTGGCGGGACCCACATCATTAACCGGCGGGAAAATAGGGCGACTGTCGAAAGGGTCCTGGGCCGTTGGCTTTGCCGTCAACGTCAGTGAAAGAAAAGAGCGCCCGCGGATTCCCTAGCGCTTTCATCCCCCGTTGTCATAGAGGGTCGCGTGGGTCCCGCCGCAGAAACGGTCGTCGTCAACAATCGGACGGCTGCGATGATAAACAACATCGCGCTTTTAAAAATTAAGTTCGAAAACTTGGGTTTCCAAGCTCGATAAGTTCATTAATTTTTAAATTTCGGTTTTCCGAGGTCCCACGGCGCACTATTACTAAGACGCAGCATATCCTGGCGCACGGATGCCTTCACGAGGCGGGCGGTCGGCGATGCAGACGGCCCCTCGATCCACAGCATTACAGTTAAATAATTTAGAATTTAACCCCTTTCTCCCTAGCCATGATTCTAATTTTTTTTTTTATAGAGGGTTACATTGTTCGATCTGGGAAATTGGAGCGGAGAAATTGGACTGGGAAACTTTTTGATTATGGAGGTTGTTAGCTTTGCTTTGCTTTGCTTTCGGAGGAGTACAGGGTTTTGTGTCTGACGATGGCGTCGGAATGCGTACAAGGAGGACGTGCAGGTGGCAGGCTACTGCACGCATTCACAATCAGACTTTTGTGCCAGAGTAAAAAGCACAAAAAAAATTGACAGCGAGGCGGACATAGACATGGAGCTCTGATTTATTTTTATTTTGATGTGGAGTGGTCATGAAGTTAGGGTTTGGAAAGAAGATTAGGTGGTAGGCTTTTTTTTTTTAAATTAGGGCAACATGCTGATGCGGCCTCTCTGGAAGTAACTAACTAGAGCAGGCGGGATTGGCAGTGGCATTGTCTTGTCCGTGTGGATTCAAATATGGGGCGTTGTCGTGTTGTATGCGAGTGAGGTTCTCATGTTTGGTGTTACTTATCTCCATCATTATTATTGTAGTTGTTTTTGTTGCTATTATTATTATTATTATTGTCGTTGTTATTGCGTTGGCTAGCGTCAGAGAGGGTTGTGGCTGGGGCCTAGCCACCACCGACAAATTGTCTTCCATTCTTCTCTTGTTCTTGTGGCCATGTTCTTGTCCTGCTGGAATTGTACTTGCCTTCATTTAATTTTTATCACCACCCGCAGTGTGGTCCGGTTCAGCTGGGAAGCGTCGATATAATCCCTGAGGCTGCCTCAATATTATGGATGGATGGAATTGCATGGCTGCGGCGTTGAGAGATTAGTGTTTTGTCTTGAGATTATGAAGGATGTGGTCACGCTAGGGAAAAGAGAGAGAGAGAGAATTGTGTAGACGTGGTTGTGCATGGCTTGTGATGCGGGAGAATCCCGTCATGCTTTTCCACAGCTTTCTTGAACTTAGTGCTCAGGTTTTTGGGTTTCCTCGTGTCCGAGCGGATCTGGGTACAAAGCTCAAGAAAGCTGTGGGAAAACAAGGAAGGATTCGGTATGGGGGAGGTAACCCTAACTGTATGGTGAGAAGATACCTCAGCTGAATTATATCCCATGGTAACTTTTATTTTATTTTATTTTTTATTTTTTAAATTATATCACAAGAAAGCTGTGGGAAAACAAGGAAGGATTCGGTATGGGGGAGGTAACCCTAACTGTATGGTGACAAGATACCTCAGCTGAATTATATCCCATGGTAACTTCTTCTTTTCTTTTTTTTTAATAAATTATATCACAATGCTAATTTTTTGGGGGATTCTTTCTTTCTGCTTGTGTAGCTTTAGGTTTGTTGATTCATAGAGTTGCACTCTTATGTCCAGGGCTAAGATTTTATTTGAATTTGTTATCATGTGTTTGTTTTACAAATCTTAATCTGATTTATTTCCCTGCGCAACTTCTGCGGTGATTTTCGATCTGAAATCAATTAAGTTTATTATCAGATTGTTTGTCTTTTTATCATGTGTGTGAAGCATTCTCAGCCATTCAGCCAAGTCCGAAAGTATGGCAACATAGTTCTGAGCTCTTTCGTGCCTGTTTTGACTCAGAAAAGTAAAGATTTTACGGTCTGGAATTTTATTTATTGCTTTCCGCGCTTATGTTGGATCTCGGAGCTTTACATTGCATACTTAATCACTAGGGTTTTTAGAACACGGGGGAACATTATGTGTCTATAAATTGTGAGCCCTTCCAGGGAGTTCAGAAAAGTTAATGTTTTCCATTTCGAGTTATTTATTACACGTGAAATCCCATCGGTTTGGAATCTTATTTCTCCCTAGAAGGCTTGACGTTCTAGATCGCTTATTACAACGCTGATTGTCTCCATTTAATCAGTAAGCGATTCGGCTCAAAATTCATTATGTTCTGATGAATCCGATCTTGATCTTGTATTGCGTCATCCTCACTTTGACGAATTTCTGAGATCAGCAACTGACTTGAATCCGTTGAGCAGGATTTTAGCTGATCGCTGCAAATGTTTTTTTTTTTTCCCGCCCTGGAGCAAAAATCAATTTTCTGGGCACATCTGCGGTTCCGAGCCTTTACTATTTATAATGTTCATAAATATCGGCGAAGTGATCCCGCCTTAGTTATTTCGAGTGTATTTTGAATTCTTTCTATGTTTTGGCCAACCGCAGAAAGGAGTGCATCTGCGGCGCTCGTATTACATCGCATCGAGGGTACAGACGTAATCCACGGATATAGGAGCGGATTGGCACCGTTGGTGTGATTCGGTTTGTAGATCGATAGGCCTGTTCTACTTTTGCAAATATATTACTTTAGACTTACGAATAACTTTGGATCGGTTCAACAATCCTAAGGTGTTGAATCTAACTTTGCAGCTGATTTAAACGGGACATACCTCAGGAACAGAACAGAAGAAAGATGTCCTGCGTCAGATTCTGCTCTATATTATTGAAGTACGTTCACTTCTCTACTAACTTATTTTAACTTAATGTTTTGAATCCATCATTTTACTGTTCTTCAACAAAGGAATTAGTATTTTCTTTAACAATGAGTTTAGTGACGAATTCAAAGTCGTGAGACAAAGAAAATTTTGAAGTGTAACTGTTGGTTATCTTTCAGTAGCAAATTAAATTGTAAATTGTAGGTTATATTTCAGTAGCAAATAAATCACAGCTTAACTACTGTACGAAGGCATTTGCAGGTTGCTCTTTGCATTCTTACTTTTAGAATATTTGTTGGTAGTGGTACTCTAGCCGCTTTAAAGAGGCCTGTGTAAATTCAAGAGCATGAAATTTGCATGAACAGAGCGGTGGCCATGGATATCAATTGCAGAGATGCCAGAGTGACATTGCTGTGTATAAGCATACGTGAGAGATAAGACACTTAGATAGTACGAATGTTACGATTCTTTTTCTTTTGTCTTTCTGAGTTCAAACATGTATTGTGCGGCACAATTACAAGACTCCATTGCGGGTAGGTAAGCTGTCATTAGCACATTTGTTGTAAGAGATTAATATGTTTCCTGTGTTATGGACGGATTCAATCTAACAAGATGATGATATCAGGTTTTCTTAATTATATATCCCTGTTCGATAATTTGCTGCAACGTGCTTTCTACTTCTAAATTTGTATCGACCTTTTCCATAATTGACATTTAAGTTTATGATGTTCTAACTTATAGAGTAGTAAACTTTTAATTAATCCACATTATGCACCCTTCTGAAATGGTAGTGTGCTTAGGCTGATATGTTTGAACGAAGAAATACAATGGTGCAACAATTGTTTTGGAAGGACAAATATGCAGCACTGACAAGTGTTTTAGATTTACATGGCCCTACTCATTTTATGGCTGTGCTAGAAGCTGCTCACCTGCTACTCATTTTTTTTTATTTTTTGTTTTTGTATTTCAACATCAATCAAGCAAGGGAAACTTCATATCAACAATAAAAAATATGAATAGTCAGTGGACAGCCGTGGTAGATTGTCTGGGACGCTGGTTCACACCCGTATGACGACAGGTAGGCATCAGTTCGAGTTCTGGCGAGGCTGTCTTCCATCGGTTCGAGTTCCAACAGTGGAAGCGACAGCAACTAAAATTAAACTCTAGACTGGAGGGAATAGACTGAAGTGAATGCAATGATAATAAGAAGTTACAATTTCCTTGTGCTTCAGAAAATAACGGAGGACATGTTATCGTGTATTTTCTTACTCTACTTTTCCACAAGATTTCTTCATAGAAATGAAGATTGATTGGGGTGACAGCTGATTTGATTCTACACTCTTATGCAGGTAGCATTGATGTGACGGATGAAGCAGACTTCAGTCTCCCCCGTGTACTTCCAGGTGTGTTTTTCTCAATACAGTATATATACGTATAATCCTTTTCAAATAGTGAAATTTTATTGTGTGTATAATAATCTGGAATTGGGAGTTCAAAGTCCTGTGTGGGATGTTTTGAGTTCTAAGCTACGGTGTTAACCCTCGGTAAGTTTTGCAGTATAAGTTGAATAACTAGCCTGATTGACTGACAGTAGGATTTGAGGTAGAACTTCCCAACAACCTTTCAAGTGCATAAGTAGTGTATATTGATCGCTACCTTCATCACTACTCAAACCATGTAGCTGTGGCTCTTTCTTAGCACATATTGGACGAGAATAGAATGATTTTTTTTTTTTGGCATATTAAGAGAAATATTATGTGTATTTACAAACATTCTAAAAGAAAAAATATCAATTCGTTTTCCTTTGGAGCCTTACTGGGTTTAGTGTTGCTATTGTTCACCAGAAAATTTCCGTACAACTCTTCCAAATTATCTATCACACACAACGAAGTGTAAGAAGATGTACTAGTGAGTCATTATAAATAACCTTATATGGTATAAAATTTATAAATTTGGTTATTGCTGTATGTTTTGCATTCGTTGAGGGCTGCTGTAACTTTTTACTGTACAACATACCCGAACCAATGTCTAGTAAATCTGAAACTCCCAAATATTAAATATGTAATCCTAAAAAGTGTTGAAACTGAAAGTTACATTGCAAGCTAAAACATCGTGATAAGCTGAACCAAGAGTCTACTTAAAATCTTATTAATTTAAATAATAAATATAGATTAACAACAAATTATAAACTTATATTATTTTACAGAATAATAAAAAGAAAACTTAATTATCAATAGTCAATTTGTTTAAATAACAATTTTAATATAAGTGATATTTCAAGTTTCTTACTCCTATTATCATCGCTAAAATGCGTTTGATGTATCTCAAAATGTGCCCGTGAGCGTGTATATATAGACATAAACGTTAGCGCGAGTACATCACAAAACAATGGATATGACTGCATCACCCTAACGTCTAAATAAGTCACATCATTTGATTTGTCATCTCCAGGTCTAGTTGTAGTATATGGTTTTACTCTTAAAACAGTATCGTCTATATTTTTTTTATTGATGAAAAAGTAATTATTTTCCACCACAATAATTATGGTTTTGCATTATTCTTATATCAAACTGCAAGGTGAAACATTAATTTAGGAACTGGTCTGAGCCTCAAGAGACATTTTGTGAAGTGCAATATTTTGTTAGGTGAAAGCCAGGTCGGCAACCACTAGGATGTTGTTAGGTGAAAGCCAGGTCGGCAATATGTTTAATGAAAATCAATAATGCACAATTTACTCCAAGTTCAGTGCAAGCCTTTGTGCAATTTAGCAAACCGATTAAACCCACTTTCTTAGATAGTGCTCTCCTTCAATATTGGTGAGTGGCAATTTTTTTTGTGAATAAACAAAAGGTTTGAGCTTATTTGAACATTTATTAAACAATGTATTTCGTCTTGTAAAGTCCTCATTTCTTATCATAAGATTTTGTTAAACTTTATCCTTATTTTCTTGTATTCATTGTTAAAAAATTTGGGGTGGAGACCTTAAACGTTATTTTCGTTATATTGTGTTTTTCCACTCCTACTTTCTTTCTTTTGGAAGGGTAACACTTTGGATATTATATGCTTTAATATCTTTCTTTAGGAGATAAAGAAGAGTTAGATGCGAAGTTAGTATACACTAGTTCATGTTCAAAGAATCAGATTGTGGCTAAAATTAGACATTTTTCGATCATAGAGTAAGACGACCAACTATACCCACCTGAATAGGAAAGAGATCATATTTCGTTTTATTAGAAACTTTTATTTTAGTTACCACTAATTATCAAGAGATACTAATCTGAATCTTGAACCCCGTTGAATCAAATAGCAACCGTCTCATTATCGAGACATCAGATTGCTCAAGATTCGCCTGTACTTGTAAACCAGCCACTATGTTACAATTTTCCGTAGAGCTAAAAGGAAAATACCTTTGTATTGTCTCATAATGTCCTCGATAATAATTGCATTGAACCATGGACTGAAGGACATAATTTTTTATTGAAAGGTTAGATATTTTGCAATAAAGCTGACTACATCAACACTGGACCATGCCATGTCGCCGCTGTTATTTTTCTTCTTTGTGGGTCAGGTGTTCTACTTCTTCACGAAATGTAGTGTTGTTTAAATGTCTAGCAATAGCAATGGTCCCCTCTCCTGGCCATATGAATGGGCACATTTATGAAAGATAAGGCCTACTTGAGTCTTAGCCTTTGCCAGACAAGATGCCACCACTTGTCTAAAAGGTAACAGATGACAGTTTAAGGCTGGGAGCAATGCTAGCACTAAAAAGTAAAAACAAAGACTATAGAATTGACATTACCAGTCTGTGACCACCAACAAGAAAACAATAGATTGCTCTTCTACACTCATCTGAATGTCGGGTAATATTCAGAGTAAAATTACAAAGTCTGAATTAACACCGTTCACGCTAGCAACAATGCACATTGAACATCCCCTGTTTGGGGATGTTCTCTACGTGACAGCTGACAAAAATAAAAATAAAAAACAGAGTTGCATAGAGCCTTTTAAGATTACTTTCACGTTAATTTGTCTGTTTGCCACCGATGATTTCTATATATTCGAGGTTACCTCTCTATAGCTTCTTAGCATTGGAATTTTTATATTCTCAGTTACTATCTTGCCTTGCATTTGATGCGTGATGCATAAAGTTGATAGTGTTAATCATGGTAAATATTTTTAATGAAAAGATTATTCATGTTATTATAATATAGCAATTTATTACATAGTGTGTCACAATCAAAAGTTTTGAATCCATGGCATTCACCTTTGAATGTTGCTTCAGAATGCCTTCATCTTTAAACATTGAACTTTTGTATGTTTATTTAGTTTTTAATTAAATAAATTTGAACTTTATCGATTACATTAACATACTGCAAGTCAAATAAGTATTGCAGTTCCCTAAGCTGCTGCCCTTCTTGAATTACGATTACAAAATCTGTTCCTGTTAAAATATACCAAAAACTTGCTGATGCTTCTAAGACTCTTCATAGCTCTAGCTATGTTTCTTCTGTCTTTCTTTCATCCCATGCGTAGAAGGGGAAACATTGGGATTCATGTTGGACTGTCCTCCGTCAGAATAGTACAAAACGTTAACCAAGGTTGAATTTAAATTAAACACATGGTCTCACTCATTTATGGACTCTGAACAAAAGCTGAACAAGATCTCAACGCGTGCATTTATTGTTACTTTACAGCTCTGACTGAAGCTATTTTACTCTTTGTCCTGTCTGGTAAAGCTCTGTTTCTAGACAACAATGATTGATCTTCGTATTCTTCCCTAATGTAATCATTCCGCCTGCTTTCAGGTCGTACCCTCTCTTTGTTGTTTTCTTCTCCTCTCTTCAGTGCATTTAACTTAACTGCATAATCTCTGGTTTTGATCAGGCTGTTGACTGCCTCTTTCCTGGAAGCCTCTCTTTAAACACAACTGATTTTTGTTCATCAATTATTATTTAAGCAGGGCGATGGTCCAAAAAGTGGGTTGGAGTTTTGTCGAGGTTAGCCTCCCTACAAATTAAGTAGTCCTACAAAAATTGGCCCTGTTCCGTGGTTTCTCAGATCAAACAGAAATCTAAAGGCGTTTTAATTGCTTCCTTTCAATTAAAAGATAGAGATTTGAAGACTTGTCAAATGATGCTCAGAAAACTGAAAGATGAGTAGAGAGTTCAGTTTAAAACTTTCAGTGTTGACATCATGCGTCTTGCTGTTCTTTTTCCTCTCAATATTGTGCTTAGAGTTGGTAGTACTAATTGTTTTTGTTGAACTGGCAACTTAGTGGCGAAAACTTACAAGTTCAATGCATATTATATCAGAGAAAAATAAATAGACATCAACTTAATAGAACAACTTAAATTTTTGATATGATCCGATGAGACATTACGCTTCCTGCTAGATATTTTATTTAAATAATTCAGCAGTCGAATATAATAATGAACTATGTTTCTATTTAAACGTATTATTTCTGTGGAGGAATGAACTTCCAAGATCGCGACCTTATTCTAAAAATTGTAATAGCAAGCAATTTAAGGATAGTTACAATCTAACAAACAATTACAACATCCGTTAAAAGTTTCTTCGACATTTCTTTTTAAGGGCAACGGTTAACAAAATCGTCAAAGTTTTCTTCCAAACGTTTTTTTTTTTTAATTTTAAAAGGGACATTGTAAACCGTTAAACCATAGCCACTTCTTTTAGAATAAATGATTTTCAATGCATACGTCCTGGAACTTGAAGTCCGTCTCCATTCAATAAACCATAGCCACTCCTTTTAGAATAAATGATTTTCAATGCATACGTCCTGGAACTTTAAGTCCGTCTCCATTCAATACATTTACTGAGAATATTACAACTTACAAATTTGTTAAATCAAAAGCCAAGCTATGAGATGTTCATCGAAATTTGAAATCCTTAGTAGGCTTTGTCTCACAATTTACATAGTTCATTATGAGCAAGTCTTTTTTATTTATTATTTTTTAAAATTTATTTAATTTCAAAAAGTTGTATGATTTTTATTGGATCATTTTTATTAAAATAATATATTGTTAATTAAATTATTAGGTCACTTTTAAAATAAGAAGAATAACTTTGTTCTAGTTATATTGCTATTAGATTAATTAAATTATATTTAACTTGTTTTTTTATAAAAGATATTTGTTATCTTCTTCAACATTTAAGTCTTCATATCAATTGTATTAAGAGATAAAATCTCACTCATCCAATCCCATTTTAAAATATGAATTTTGCTAAGATGAAAATCAACATTGCAAAAGGCTAAAATATTTGCAATCTCGTGTACATTTCTATAAATATGTTGTTTATAACAACTTGCCAATTTCCTAGATCTTTTTCTTTAGGGGTCTCATTCATGACCCTAATATTCCAAGATATCATTTTTATCATCCCTTTTTATTTATAGTTTTAGCCCCATTTCGTGTAAATCTTATAATATTTGCTTTTGTTTTCCCATATCAATATCCCTCTAAGTTTCATTTTTTGTTTATTTTCCCATATCAATATCTCTCTAAGTTTCATTTTCTGTTTGTTTTTCCATATCAATATCCCTCTAAGTTTCATTTTCTGTTTGTTTTCACTGCTTGGGTCTTCCTCTTTTTTTTTTCATTCCCATCAACAATTTTACACTACTCATAATGAGAGTTATCATGTATAGGTATGTCTTTCTTCGAGGATTTAAAGTGCAAGGAATAACCTCAAAAGCATTTTCTTCATTATGTTGCCCTAAAAACCCTAAAGCATAAGGATGCCTCTCCACAATAATTACCTTATGCTACCCTAACAGCCCTAAATTATTATGGATTTCCTCCATCCTTATTTCCTTATTATTCTATTCATGAAACCCTAAAGTGTAAGGGGTGACCTCTACACTACTTTCATTTTCATTTCTATTGCGAGAAGAGCATTCTATACTACTTGACAAAAAATAAGGGGTGACCTCTACACTACTTTCATTTCTAATGCAAGAAGAGCATTCTATACTACTTGACAAAAAATAAGACAATTTACCTTGAATAGACTTAACCTCTTCTATTATCTTTATTTTAAATTGTTTTCTCCATGTCTTCTTTTGCACCATTCATTCCTTCTAAATTTGAACTGGTGCCTTGTACTTTCTCATCCTTTATATCCTTCTTTGTTTCTTTTTTGCTTACCTCTTTATTTGGAGTGGAATATCCTTGATCTAATCTATCATCTATTATAGTACAATCTCCTTGCTTCATCTAGAGATTTATCTTCTTCTTTCTTTACCTCTTTGTTTGGATAGGAATATACTTAATCTAATTCAATATCTATGATAGTATGATCTCCTTGCTTCATCTACAAGTTTGTATTATGACCAGTTTTTTTTGTTTGTTTCGTCATCATTTTCACTTTGCAATCTTTTTTCATGTGTCTAGTGTCATAACAATGTAACATTGGAACACAATGTCTTCATAACTCATTTATTGATCTCATTCTCTTGATTTAGATTTACAGTTAATATATAGTGGCAAAGGATTTGAAATATCTATAGCAACACATATATGAGTATATATATATATATACCACATTTTTTCTCCTTAATAGTTGGTCCCTCCTTAATGATTACCCTTAGGGTATTTCAAATATTCTTCAAGACATCCTTATGGATAAGTTGATATGGGAGTCTTTAAATCCTAAGCAACATTGGAAGCTTTTTAAATATTTTTGTCTTGATAGAAATATTATCACTATATTATCTTAAATAAAGGGTATCTCTCCTCCTAAAGTATGGTTTGTCACCCATTATTTTATCTTTTAATTTTTGAACTAGAAGAGATACGAGGAAAAAACCTTTAGAAAGAAAATTCATAGCATGATTTGAATTCATTTCTCACATGTGCTTGATCCAATTTTCAATCTATGAAAACCTTGGCTAGTATCCTTGGAACTTACATATTAAACTTCTACTTTCAAGAATAATTATTTCACGCTTGATCATCTCATCCTTAATATTCACTTCTAGTGTAACATTTACTCCTAGATCAAACTTCCTATATATTCATTCTTCTTCTTATCTCCAACTTGGGTATCCATACTTGTAGGTAGGGCATCATGATTTCCCATTAGAGCTTTCAAATATGGTTTTCCTTCCATGTTCCCTAGTGGAGCTCACTCCTAGATCACACTCACTTTTAGTAAGTCTTAATTATATTCTATTTATTTTTAATTATATTTTTATTTCAAGTTATGTGTGGTCACATTATATATAGTTTTTCCAATGTGTAAGTACATCACACTCATAGTATAATTCTTTTTTATTGTAACACATGAGAAGTTTTTTTTAATGAGCTTCTTATACCTATGAAGTGACTTCTTACAATAACACATGTTCATCTTAACTATCGCAAATACTAAATAAATCATTTCTATAAATTACATCTAACTCATTTACCTTATACACCATATAAGGAAAAAATATCATTTTCATGGATAAATTTTATTTCATTTTTATTTAAAAATAACTTTTTTGTATTATAATTACGTTTTTATTTATTTAACTATTTTTAAATA
This sequence comes from Wollemia nobilis, assembly GCA_028583015.1. Taxonomy (NCBI): domain Eukaryota; kingdom Viridiplantae; phylum Streptophyta; class Pinopsida; order Araucariales; family Araucariaceae; genus Wollemia; species Wollemia nobilis. The sequence goes on from JAQPPZ010016473.1 coordinate 331,011, forward strand.
AAATTGTTCTTTTTCATGCAAAAGCACCATGATAAGGATTGTTTTTTGGAGCTTAAAATTAAATTTAGTTTTGTTATATTCAATTGTATTATGATTTTATTATTTTTAATTATTTAAATCTTATTGCGAGAATAATAACAATCTAAGTAAATTAAACTAAGATATTTGATTTAATTTTTATATATGGAATGACATTATGTTGTAGCAAAAATAGTAATAAAATATTGGAGCATAATACTAAGTCCTTTCTTATTTACCACCAAATTTCCACCCAACAAACACCAAAACTTTACCTCTACTATTTATGCATTGCATCTTAGAAGAGTAATATTTCCAAAAAATTGTGTTATTATAGTCCACTTTACCATGTAGATTACTAGTTCCTTCCTTAAGCATAAGTGCAACCACAAGAATTGTAATAAATAGTTTATATGAAAACACATTAATATTATTTAATAAAAATATATTACCAATAAAAAACATTAAAATAAATCTTAATTATTATTTGATTTAGGCAGTCAACATTTTCTTGTTAGCTTTAGCTAAACTTAGTATTTTCTCTAACCATGGAAAAGAGATTTTAACTTTATGATCCTCAATTATAAACCCTTAATTGGCTATCACATATGCACATTTGTTTCCTTACCTTAACGTATGTATCAAGGTCTTGTATTTCCATAATTATCTCTTGAATGTTCTATGGAGCCTTTGCTTTCCTCAAAATTGTAGTTATTACTATTAATGAATCACCTTCCATCCATACTATGTTCCATTTTATCTCTCTACATATTTTTAATCCTTTCAAAGCTACCCAAGATTTACCTTAATTATTTGTCTTAAATCCATAATTGAAAGCATAATGAGATAAAATTTCTCCCCTATTATTTCTAATTATTCCTCCTCCTCTTGCTAGTCTTGGATTTTATTTAGAGGCTCCATCAAAATTCAATCTGATCAACTCCACTTCTGGTGGTTTCCACTTTATATTATTTTCCTTATTTTTATTTATCTTGTAACCAATATCATGAATCCATATTTCAAGGCTCTCTACTTCAATATCAAGGATTGAATGAGTTGATAGATTTGGTTTAGACTCCTTTATGGCTAAACAAATATTCCTTTTCATTACCTCTAAACTGATTTGATTTCCTTAAGTATTATTCTATTCCTTTCCAACCATTTAGTCCAAAGTGTTTAATATTTTGATATATCCTAGATTATCTATAAAGCCTCACTTTTAAAAGTGCTCTGCCATTTCTTTAACCATTGTTTAATTTTTTCATTCATCACCATGCATTTACCAAACATATCGAGAGTTCATTGCCATAGTTTTCTTACTATTGAGCAACGATCTAGGAGATGTTATATACTATCCACCTCCTTTTTATGTAGAACACATTATGAGGGGTTGTGGAAAGTCCTTTTCATAAGGTTATCCCAAGATAAAAATCTTCTATGACCTACTAGCCAAACAAACATTTTAACTTTAGGAATGCTCAGGCTATCCCAAATATCTCTCCATATTCTTGTAGTATTCTTATTTTTTTGGTGCTTTACATTATATCCACTTCATGTTGTGTTTTATACCAAGCTATTCAGCCCCAAATCATTTTATCCTTGGCTCCCCTTAGAATAATCATTGTTGTTATATTTTTACTCAATTGTTTCCTAGCATCAATGTTTTGTATCCTCGTAAAATAATCTTCTTTCCATTTGTATCTTCCTTCCTAATCCTTGTACATAATATTTGAAATCTCATTAACATAATTATCTTGAAGTAATCTCATTGATGCTTTCAAACTTGGATCTAGATTGAGTAATTTTTTATCACACTGAGTATCCATCCAAATAAATTTTTTCTCTAGTTTCTACCAACCATATTAGAACTTTAATTAGTAGATCAATTGATTTTTTATATCATTTCATAGTGCATACCCATATGGTAGTGAGAATGTAGTATATATTAAGTTTGGATAATTGATCTCAACATAGAATAATTCTTGCCCATTGTCTTTGACTCTTTTTGTACAATCTCCAAATTAATTTTTCCCTAAGAGCTAAGATTGCATCCATAAGAACTCAAACCAAGATCTCCCCTAGTTTTATCATCACAAACCTTGCTCCATTTCACTAAAGGAAATTTTATTTTATCATGTAATCCTAACCATAAAAATACCACAAAAATATAGGTTAATTTTTTTTCTATCAATTTTTGCATAGTATACAAGGACATATAATATGTTGGAATGGCCTATAAGAATTATTTAATTAGCTACACTCTTCCTTCTAATGATAACCATCTATATTTCCATGCTAGTAGTTTATTCTGAACTTTATTTGTAATAGGATTCCATAATTCTATCCTTATTTTCCCCTCAAAGAAGGGTATCCTTAGATAAGTTTTTGGTAAATTTACCTCCATTTGAAGTAACCTACATATCTCTGCTTTAATTCTAGCTAGAGTGTGTAGGAATTAAATTTTTTATTTTATCCTATTAACTTCCCGCCCTAATGCTCTTTCATATTCCTTTAATAAGTTATTCAAATTTTTGGCTTTGTTTATCCTTTCCCTCCCATAAAGGGATGTATCATCTACAAATTATTGATGGGTGATGTTGTCAATGTTATTACTAGCCTTAAGTCCACTTATTAGCCCATATTTATTATCCTTCTTCAAGTTCCTACCAAACACCTCTACCATAATTATGAATAAATATGAAGATAAAGGATATCCTTGTATAAGACCTCTCTTGGCTTTAAATAATTTTGTTACCAACCCATTGACCATTATTTAATATGATACTATAGAGACATAAGTTTTAATCCATCTAACCCATTTATTCCCAAGTCCAAAATTTTCTAATACTATAAAGATAAAATCCCATTTAACCCTATCATAGGATTTACTCATATCAAGTTTTAATATCATTGCTCTCTCTTTTATTAAAGCTACTAAATGCATAACTTCATGAGCTACTATGATCCCATATAGAATTTATCTTCCTTTCTCAAATACCTCTTCCTCTTCTTAAATAATTCTATCTAATAGTGGTATTTACCAATTTTTCATCACTTTGGATATTATCTTATATGCCATATTACATAGGCTTATGGGCCTAAATGAATCAAACAATTCTACATCCTTTTTTGGAATCAGGATAAGATATGTTACCTTTAATTTTATAAGGTATATATTATTTTACTCTACACTATTCCACTAACAATAATAAAAAATTCTTCACTATATGCCAATTATGCTGATAGAATATTATAGAGGTCCATTCGAACTTGAGGATTTATCCTTATTAAAAGAGAAAAGAGCTAAATAAACTTCGTCTAGAGTAATAGGCTCCATCAGTTTCATATTATCTTCATCTGCTATATTTGAAGGTACTTCTTGTAGTGGTTTATCATTAAGAACTTCAAATCCTTTGATCCTAGAATATTATGGTAAAAAAACCTTACCTCCTTTCTGATTTCACTCTGGTCTTCAATCCAAACCCCTTCTACTAATTCTACTAATTCTAGATGTTGATGTCTATACTATTGTCATCCTATGAAATTTTTTGTGTTTTTATCTCCTTTTAGCCAAGCTATCTTGATTTTAATCTCCTAAAATTCTTTTTCTTACTCAAAATATTATGATATTCACTTACCAAATTTATTTCCTCTAAGCTTGGATTATTATGCTCACCTTTTTTAAAATTTGAAAGTTTCTCTTCTTTTTTTTTAAAAGGGGGTAAATATTTATTATGCGGTCACGATATTACATAGCATATCTGCAACATGTGATGGGAGAGATTTGAACCTAGGCATCTCGATTTCAACTGAAAATTTTTAACTACCCACTTGCTCTCCAACTCCTCTACATGAGTGGATTGAAAGTTTCTCTTTTAGTGTTCCTTCTTTTCAAAAATATTTCTAGAAGTGTGTTTCATCCATTCTTTTAATCTAGATGTCATTGATTTAATTTGTTTTGGAAGTGTATACATCCCACCATTTCCTAAAGAGTTTTAAGTTTGTGCTATCATATCAAAAAATTGAGGATGGTCTTCCCACATCTGCTCAGATTTAAAATATGATATTTTTTAATTCACGTACCACCATTTAAACTCTTATTGGCTAGTGATTTGATCCGATCCTTATTAAGGTGTTAATTTTAGCACAAGTTCCTTCTTCCAAAGTAATAGGCTCTGTTATTTTTTTAGCATCTTCATTTGTTATAACTGAAGGTATTTCTTATAGTAGTTTATCATCAAGAACTTCAAAATTCTCTAACTCTAGAATATTCTTGTAAAAAAACCTTACCTCATTTTTTATTTCATTTTGTCTTAATTTTTCGCTATAATTTTCTAGCCTCTCCTATTGTTAGTCCATGTATAGTTATCCTCTTCAAACTCAACCTCCCATAGATTATTGTTTTGAATAAAATATAAGGAATATCTCATACTTTGGGTTATTTTCCTAATTCCCCTCAATTTTTCATCCAACTTAATTATGGCATTAAAATTTCTTCCGATCATGAATTGGGATTTTTGGTGTTTAATTTTTATAAAGGCTTCAATTCCACTCTATACTTTTAATCTTCTTGATTGAGTTGTAGGTCCATAGATATTGATAAGGATGAAATTAATAATTGTAGAGTAGCATGTGACTAGTGAGGCTATCCAATGCCTAGTTTTATAAATGGTTGTATAGAAGGTTTTAATAGGATTCCAAGATATTAGAATTCCTCCTACTGCTCATTTAGGCTCTACAACATCCCATTAACATCTTGCCTATATTGCTTTCATAGTTTTGGAAACTTCTTCCTTTGTTATTTTACTTTTTAGGATACACAAAATATTAGGCACAATACTTAAATAGAGGTCTTCGATACACCTCTACTTTGAGGAGGCATTAACACCCCTTATATTCCATGAGATGGTAATCATATCTTATTAGGATAAATACCTTTGAATTACCAATATCATTTTATTGTTTGGTAAAGAGAAGTTAAACCGACTGAGATTGTGTTTCTTTCTCTATGTTTGCTCTTGCTTCCTTGGCTCTTGCTTGATAATTTGAGAGTATTTCTATTTTTACCTTGTTTTTATGAGGAGAAGATATTATTATTCTATTCCTCAATATTATATGGCAACTTTCATTTTCATTAGATTTATCTTCTTCTAACTCTACTACACAATCTTTTGATTTGTCTTGCTCATTTTTAGGTATTTCCTTATTAATGGTAGAGGTATTAACATTTAACACTATATTTTATCTACCACTTTTATTCGATTGAATGGTGCATGGTACTTCAAGGGAGTCTTCAAAATTTGATGAGGCACATTTCTTAGGTTTAGTAGGAATGTTCATCCCTAAATCAGAGTCATACTGAATAGATGGTTCCTTGCTAATATTTTGATCCTATTGTACCATGTCCTATAAGATTTGATATATTTTTCTTCATAGGATAAAGCCTCAAAATAATTGGTACTTATTTCAATATCCTTCCTTACTAATATTCACTATTTATTTACTCCATTGGACTAGACCTACTTTTTAGAAGTTGAAAACCATCATCATCCATATACATTTATAAGTTTATGTTGGTCATAAATCTGACACAGCACGTAGGGCGAGGGGTGAACCAACGTCAGCATAGAATAGCCACCGCATTGGGACGAGCAGACAATATTTGAAGTAGGTCAGTTTCTCAAGGTGGTTCCACTTATCTACATTGCACAACGAGAAAAGGAAAAAAGAGGGAAATGGTCATAACCAAAACTCACAAGGATAGGTATAGCCGCATCAAGACCTATGCAAGTGGCACACCATGGGTGGAAACATAGACTCCACACCCAACAAATTATTCGATAACGTCCTTGTTCAAGCTCTTCGAAGCGGTGGGCGAAGGGTAAATTCTAGAACCATAGGCTAGGTGCATGAAATCCAAGATGTAAAATTAGCGCTCATATCCTACCAACTTTAGCAAAAATAAACCCCCAATCCATGTCTACAAATGCACACTCCCGAGTTACTTAAGTAAATCCCACGAAATCCAGATTACAAAATATCATGAGACAACTTAAACAACCAGATAGAAACAAGAATTCATACATTTAGTAAAGAACACTAAGGTAAAATCAGATATCAAACAATGATGAATCTATATTTACAAAGTGGTAAAATCTCACATTCAAATTATAATGGCTAAAGAGCCACGCCTAGGAATGACTAGCATTAGTGGTGATAGGAGGGAATATAACCCTTGAATCTGATAGGCATTGCATTGGTACATTGCTCCTTGGGATAGCATCGATCATCTAGAAGGAGGTAGATACATCTGGTTTGATCTGGGCCTTTGGATAAACATTTTTTTCCAATTCATCAGTTCTTAGCTACCTCATCCTCTTCCTCAACTGGCGATCCTCTAGTTTGGTGGTGCATGACTAGCATTGAGATACCTTGGGAGCAATGCACCTCAAACTAGTTACTTCTATGTATGATTATCAGGTGCCTGTACTTTGTAACAGTGAGTACATCTTCCATTTGAATTTTGGGTGATGGTAGGAGCTTTACGCATTGGGTGGATGCTTCTTTTGTACTTCTTTCCACCTATGGAGGCACTGGGGAAGAGGGTAGACATTTCTCCAAAATTTTACCCATTTCATGCTTGCATATCCTACCCAATATGGGCAGGATCTTCTATCCTCCTCAAGGGTGGGGTTATACAATTTTTCCACCCTTGCTAACCGCTTGAAAGGTCCACCCAATAAGTGGGTGGGCCTTTTAGAAAGTTTTACCCAAGACCAAGGGAAAATTGCCTGCATTTTGACAGTCCTCCAATAAAAACATGAGTAAATTTCAAAACAAAGCATTTTGACAGTCCTCCAATCGTCAAGGACTAGATGATGTCATTCTGACATGCACCTTAAGCAACTTTATTTATCAGTCAACTTAGGTACACAAAATTGTGATGTGAGTGGTATGCCACAACCATTGATTCACTTTGGATCTCATCCAGTGAATCTATAATGATCAAACCATATTACATTGTACTTGATATGACTTAAGTAGTTTGGTTGATGCTACCATCCTTTCCAAGCCATGAAGTGTTCACAGCTAGTAAGGTCAAGGTTTTTTATTGTACCTTGAGTCCTCTAGGATGTTTGGATATTTAGTGTGAATAGAAAACTAATATCATGATATGGAAGTTCCATGCAATCAAAGTTTCCAGGTGGCTTAGGAAGGATATAGGTAAATCAGAGAGACACTAAACTCTGATATTCTAAAACATGAAAACTTAGTGAGTCCCCTAGCAGAGTCGTAAAAAACTATTGGTCACCAATTTGACACCGCACGTAGGATGAGAGGCGGATCAATTCTAGTATAGAATGGCTACCACATCAGGATAGAGCAGACAATATTTGAAGGAGATCGGTTCCTTGAGGTGGTTCCAACTATCTACGTCGCACAACAAAAAAAAGGAAAAAAAAGAAAAAAATGGGGGAAAGATATGGGAAAATGGCCATAGCTAGAACTCATAAGGACAATTATAGCCACATAAATACCTATGCAGGTGGTGCACCATGGGTAAAAATATAGACTCCACACCTAACAGATCAGTAGATAACACCCTCATTCAAGCTCTTCGAAGCGGTGGGTAAAGGGTGAATTCTAGAACTAGAGGCTAGGTACATGAAATCCAGGATGCAGAATTAGAGTGCTCTTATCCTACCATATTTAGAAGAAATAAACCTCTAATCCATGTCTACAAATACACACTCTCAAGTTACTTAAGCAAATCCCACGAAATCCAGATTGCAAAATATCATGAGACAACTTAAACAACTAGACAAAAACAAGCATTCATACATTTAGTAAAGAACACTAAGGCAAAATCGGAGATCAAACAGTGATGAATCTATATTTACATAGTGGTGAAACCTTACATATGAATTGTAATGGCTAAAGAGTCACCCTTAGGAATGACCAACATTCCACTATTTATAGGCATATTTACATTGAATTCAAAATTGAACATTAATGGTAGTAGGTAGGAAGACAACCCTTGAAGCTGAAAGGTGCCACACTGGTACAGTGCTCCTCAGGATAACATTGATCTTATAGGAGGTAGATACACCTAGTTTGATCTAAGCCTTTGGATCCTCTAATTTTTTTTCCTAGTTTATCAATTCGTAGCTACTTTGTCCTCTTTCTTGACTGGTAATCCTCTAGTTTGGTGATGCATTATTGGCATTGAGATACCTTGGGATTAATGCACCTCAAACCAATCACTTCTATGTATTATTATCAAGTACATGGACTACTGCAGTAGTGATTACATCTTTTATTTGAATTTTGAGTGATGGTGGGAGATTTACGCATCGCATAGGTGCTTCCTTTGTACTTATTTTTTCTCGTGGAGGTACTGGAGAAGAGGGCAGCCATTTCTCTATACTCTCACCCATTTTGTGCTTGCATATCCCACACAGGATGGGTGGGAGATTCTATCCTCCTCAAGGGTAGGGTTATACAAATTTTCCACCCTTACTAGCTGATTGAAAGGTCCGCCCAACAAGTGGGTGGGCCTTTTAGAAAGTTTCACCCAAGACCAAGGATGGATTTCCTGCTCTATCACCCGCCCTACTTCTATTCATCATCTGCCCGCTATTTTTGTCTACCCGTAACTGTTGTAGCTATCCATTTGATATATTTTGCCCATCCATTAATGTTCTCAAAATTTGGCAAACTCCTCCAAAGAAGCATCATCTTTGCAAAAAAGGACATGGGTGCAGAGGAACAAAATTTTACCCATAGTTTATATTATAGTTTTCTACATATGTTTATATTAGAATCTTCTTAGGGCATGATATATCAATATACCCCACCTCAAGACATCTTCTACATATAAAATATATTTCATAATATATGGTTTGGATCCACAACTTACCTCCATACTTAAGAAAGATTTATTCTAGTAAAGGATTACTTATATTAATCATGACCAATATCAAAGCATGAATAGCTAAGAATCCATATTTTATACTTTTTAAAATATTAAATAATTATTCTAGACTGTTGTCTACTATCTTGAGGTATCCATTTCCTATAATTCTATGGGTAACCTATACATCCTAACCTAGACTGGTACTAGGGATACATTTATGTTTTCAAGTGTAAAGCCTTTATACCAATGGGTAGGATCTCCTTGAAGGATTATATCTCTTTCCTGCCTAGAGAAAAATATGGCTAGAAATAAACCTTTGGGAAGAAAAGATAAACTCAATCCTAGAGACTTCCAACTCCTATCAATTCATTTTCTCAAGGTCAAAGTCAATGACCAAGACCCATTATATTTACCAAAAATTACCCTTTATTTGAGCAACAAGGATATTTTCTCTGTGAGGTCCTCACTAACCTCTACTACAAGGGATGATTTTAAGGATTTATCCATAAATAGGTCCATGGGAAGAAAAATATAACTCTAATTATACTAATATTTACCAGTATATCTTATAGTGATTATATTATTTGAAAAAACCTATAATAATTTGCATGCAATACTTCAAAGATAAAGAAGGGAAAATAGAAACTTAACTAAAAAGTTCTACACCTAGATAGAAATTCGTTCTTTTTTGGTTCTCTATCCCTCCATTGTTCCTCCTATCATATAAACCCTTGTTGACAGATCTCTACAATTTTATTTTTCGACTTAAAAATTTGTCATTGCCCTTGTTCTAAATGACTAACTTCATAAGGTCATATCTCCCTTAATGCCACTTAAATTCCTTCATATGGAAACTCATTTTAAAGATCTTCAATTTATGTATAAATTGATCCAAGAATTATTTGAATTAGACAACTCTTCAGAAAGAAATAGCTCCTAAAATTTTAGATGTTTTTTGAATAACTTTGCTCTAAAATTGCAAACAATTGTCTTCACATGGTCATATGAAATCTTTATCTTAATCATGTATAAATTTTTATTTTATTTAATAAATAATTTTAAGAGAATAAGATATCAAAATTTTATCATATTCTTAGTGAAGTAATTAAATAATTAAATAGAGACATCAAAAATATAATGTTGTATGATTCACATTTTATAGTCTTTACTTAAATCCACAATAAGATGCCATGAAATTTTAAAAAGATTTCAACAATAAACTAGATATATGTTTTGTTATTTCTTTGCATTATTGAATGAATACAAAAACTAAAGTTTCATGATTCTATGTTGCTCCCTAATAGTTATTAGTTTAAGTAATGTACATTTTTGGTACAATTTTTGGCATTGAAAATTTTTAAATTAGTATGCAGTATTTATCACTATCAATCTTACCGTTATCTATTTACTACCTTGGATACTATAAATAGAGTATGGTATATCTTATTGAAGAATGACATTTATAATGATCTTATAATATTTTCTAATTAGATGAATATCCCAAAATAAATCATTATACAAAGCATGTAACTCTCAATATTGCTCTGCGTCCACACATTATGTATATCTTAAATTTTGTAAAACCTTATATAATTTTAGGAAAACAATAAATAAATTAATAACAATAATAGGAAATGATATGTATAATTTGAAAGTTTCAAAGTTATGATATATTTGAGAATTATGTATGATATCTAAAAGTACATTATAAATTAATTTTTTTGGGTAAAAAAGACTTTGTATTAATTAAAACTAAGCAAGAATGTTACATATCCCACCCCTTCCAAGAAAATAGGCCTTTCATACAATGTTTTATAGAGGACTAGCTACAATTCTCTAATTGCACTAAGCTATTGCAAAGAAAAAAAATTAATAATTTATTTTAATTCATGAGGCACATAAATCAATGTTACCATCAAGTCATAAGATACAGTAGAGGTCTTCCAAGATTTATTGCATCCACCATATGAGGAGGTCTCAATGACAAATTAGATCTCCTCAATCCTTGAACCAGTTTTCCATAGCATTTGGTACCTTGTTTTACTCATAGGAGACATGAAAAAATTTAGTTGTCTAGAATCTAGTCTAAAGGCTTTAGATATTTTCTATTACTCTCTATGAATGCTAGTCCTGAGAAGGGGCCTTAGTGGAATATTTTAGTACATTAATTAGTATTTCAGATTTTGAGTCTATTTGTACTGAATTTGAGCCAACCTTTGTAGCCTCTTGAAGATCCTAAAGAATAGGATATGCTTCTGCTATATTATTAGAGAGAACACACAAATTCTCCACAAATATGAAGATATGATTGCCATATAAAAGTCTTCCTATATCCTCCATATTTGATCTTCCTATATTACTTCTCGAAGCTCTATGCATATTAATATTCCCATCACCATTAGGATGGTCTTGCCAATGACCATCTCAATGAATAAGAAACCTATATTTTTGAGATTTTTTTATCTCTATTCATTCGAAGAAAGCTTCATTTGATCAAGAATACAATTTCAATGCTAGGATGGGGAGGAGAGGGCTTGCATTACATGCTAGATTGTTTCCCTGATATTAGCTAAGGTCCTCTACTAGATACAATAAATATCATGTTGAGTGTCTTTGAATATCATGTTGTTTCTTCCTTTCCAAAGATTCTATATTAGTAAAAAAACTCTAACTTATACCATCTCCTTCATAGAATTATCCATGTCATCCATACTAGGTTAGGTACACCAAGATTTCTCAAAGGAAGTGAACATATGAGGTCTAAAGTCCAAGATGAAGTTCAACATTTTCCATAATTGGGTAGTTGAGGGATAAGAAAGAAAAATGTGGTCCAACATCTCTTCATCTCCATATCATATCACACATCTCTAGGGGTCAGAAAAATCTTATTTTATCAAATAATCTCCAGGAAGGAATTGCTTATGGAAAAGAAGGAAGATAAAATATCTCACTTTGGGCTATAATGATAGTTGCCAAAGTTGATTGAAGACATAATTAAGGCTGTTGTAAGCAGATGAACATGATTAGAAATATCCCAAGGCTAAACCCTTTTAGTGAGGTCCATAGCCAAATGAGTCATTTGCTCGAGAGCAAGAAAGAGATTGATCTTTAAGAACCATTATAATAGCTACCTTATAAGCCTCTAGTGTCATCATAGGCCACTCAATAGTTGGGATCCACACTCTTTAATGTCAAGAATCATCCATAATGTTATTGTAATAGTAGGAATATTTCACCCACCCTTCCCTATGAAGTTGTTCCACAAGAGGTTTCCATTCACAAAATTGTTGAATCAATGGGGAATACCTATCCCAAACCTCAGTCTAGAAATTTTCTTGGTGGTTGTTGTTGATAATCTAGAATAGCTACTTTTTGATAAATAAGTCTCTCATTCTCAGTACTACTAGGACTAGAGATCCTCTACTAGGTAGCTTATATCTAGTAAATTCTTTTGATAACCTATTTTCTACCTATTTAGCTCTCAAATTTTGAATCCAAAGCACATGAGGGTTATTGATTAATTGATTGTATAATTTAGCTATTAGTGCATTATTATTGTTGATCGTTGATCTAAGGCCCAAGCCACCTTATTTTTTAGAAGGTATAACTTCTCCCACTTCATAAGTGTCCCTTTGTGTTTTGCTTTTGCTCTATTCCATAAGAATATTTGATTGATTTTATCTCTCTCTCATGATAAATTTAGGGATATCCAAGACATAAGATACATAGATAGAAATATATTGAAGAACTAATTTTACCAAAGTAAATCTACCTCTAAAAGAGAGCCATAGATTAATCTAGTTATCCAATTGACTCATTTTATTGTCTATCATCCACATCCATTATTCCTTTTTTTGCCTATTAGTTTTTAGCGGAACTTCCACATAGAAAATTTGAAGAGAAGTTTGTCTAAATCACAAGATGTTTAGAATCATAGTTTCCACTTAAATAGATCAATGAAAGAAGATGATATTTTATTTTTTCTCGTTAATCATTTTTCCTATGGATGTCAAAAAGAGATTCAAAATCTTCTTAAACTTGGATGAATCTCCTAAAGATACATGACCCAACAAAGTTGAATCATCCAAAAACTATAAGTGGGAGAGTAGAGAGGCTCTAAGGGGTATTGTAATTTCTTGAATAGATAGGTTGGTTCAATATATAGAGATAAGACAACTTAAACATTCTACTAGTAATATGAATATGCAAGGAGAAAGAGGACCATCCTAAAAAAGATCCCTAGAAGTTGTAAATAAAGGAGATATACTGTCGTTGATAAGCATTGCATAGGATATATAGGAATTCTACCTCAAATATAGTCTCTCCAATCTTGAGAAAAAAAAAAATACCATAAAAAAAAAAGAATAAAATACAATTCTACCCTATCATAAGCCTTTGAAATATCCAAATGAATAAACACGAAAGGTATCATTGGGCTTACATAGAATGTGTGGCTTCTTGGACCAACACTATATCATATACAATAAGGCTTCCTCTCAAAAAACATCCTTGTTTTGGAGAAATTATCTTGGAGAGAAGATATTTTAATCTATCAACTATCACCTTAATAATAATCTTGAGGAGGACATTACATAATGCTACTGTATTAAAACTAGAAATTTATTCAACCTCTTTAGATAAACAAATGAGCACGATATAAGTTTTCTTGATTTCTTTAAATATTGACTTAGCCTTCATTATTTCCTTTACTACATCAAGTATATCATCCTTAGGTAGATTCCAAAATTATTCAAATAATTCAATGGGAAATCCCACCGTGATCACCATTGAAAGCACGAGGATACGGAAACAAAAAGGAATATGCCACAAGAAAATAACAAGAAAGGACATATGCAAATTGACACAAGATAAAAGCAATATGAAATATCGTAATATATTTATTGATACGCTTTTAAAAATGTGTTACAATACATCTCCTTCCTTTTTAGGGGATAGGAGCGTCAAATGTGTTTCTAGTCACAACATCCATGGATCACAATCCTTCTTCTGCGTGCCCACATGTAAGATGGGCGGACCAAAACGTCGTCGTCGCTTGTGTGTATGATTGTTCACTCTTTCCTGCTCCTCTGATGTTGGAAACCTACGTTCAAAGAAACAAAAAAGATTAATAGAACCTGCGGATAGAATAAAGCATATATTTCCCAAAGCCTACTATCAGTGCATGCATGAAAATATTAAAACTATCAAATGACCTCGGATTGACCTGAAATTTTGACAGAAGCATAAATATGTTATCTAAAGACCACTACAAAAAGAATAGTCTAAAAATTCTTCATATTTTTTTATTCACTCCAGGGTGGGACGAATAGACCCTTGACAGATTGGTATTCATTCCAGGGTGGGACGAATAGACCTGCAATAACCTGTCAGAAAGCACCCTCTTCAATGTCCTATCCTAAAAGCTCCAAATGACCTAAAAACTTAGGGTTAGCTAATTGGGGGTGTTTTGGAAAGACCCAGAAGGTCATATTTCTCCAATTTTTCCTCTAACACCCATATTTTGAAGATGGCATCTGCAAGTTAGTGAAAGTGGGAAATAACAATAACCTGGTAAAAAATGATCAGAATGAAATGAAATTTGAACTGTAACCTATTTAACATATCTAGAACACAATGCAAAAGAAAAACTAGAGAAATATATCACATATTTCTATTCATCCCGGGGTGGGGCGAATTTGCCTACGACAGATTGGGGAGCGCCCGGGGGCAGGACGCCCACCGTTTGAGGCACTGTTTCAGCACCAATCCACTTGGTATGGGTCCAAAACTGATTATGGGGTGTTTTAAACAAATTTTGTGAATGGTTGTGATCAAAAATTGGGTTTTGGGTTTGAATTTGCGCTTCCAATAGTCACCCAATAACCTCCATTTCGAATGAGAGATTAAGGATGTAAAAGCACAAATCGCAAGTGGGTATGTAAATTTGCAGCACTTCGTTGCTCAAATGCTCCTTCTCTGTATATATTTTGGGTAGGAAAACTCCCCAATTTATAGACCTTAGGGTCTCCTTGTTTGAATTGCGCATGCGAGGGCGCCACTTGAGTTAACTGTCCTATTTTCAGAGAAAAGCTAACTCCCTGATTAAAAATCTCCTTGCATGAGGTCTCTAAAATAAAGACATGCATGATTGAAGTCTCTCTTCTTGATTTGGAGCCGTTCCTCGCAATTGCATGACCTGTAGCTTCAGTTAACTGGCGGACTTGTCGAGGTTTGACTTTTTTGCCAGTCAAACCTTCTATTCGTCCCACCCTGGAGCAATTGCTTAATCATCCCTGGGTGGGACGAATACTAGTCTGAATTCATCCCTGGGTGGTACGAGTAGAGAAAAAGGTGCCAAAAAGGTGCCAAATTGACCTCTGACCTCAAAAATTGCTTTTGGGAGTGGTTAGGACCACTGTTTAACCTCTGGGGGCTGCCCTTGGGGCTGTTTGTGTCAATGCGATCGGTGCTTGTTGTCACATAATCATATTGGTGCTATTTTGGTGTCTACAGATTCCAAAATTATTTAAATAATTCAATGGGAAATCCATCCATGCTTGATGTTTTACCTTTTTTCATCTTGTGTTAGGAATATTCTAATTAAAATAAGCTCATCTACATAAATATTGTAATAAAACAATAATTCATGAAGAGCAAAATATTGCATTATGAAACAAAAATACATAAATCTATATTAATCTCACAAAATCATAAGAGAAAGTTGTTGGCCTCTTCAAGGGGGCAACCTCCTTCAATACTTAGATTCAATATGAAAAAAGATACATCCGTTTATACCCTCTTTTCTTTTAAATATACATTTCTTGCAACCCTAGCCTAACACTCAAGAGTTGGCTTACATGCAAAGTGCCACCCAAGCTAAAATATTATACCAAACAAACAATTATATTCTTTATAATGATTACATGCAATAAACCCACTTGTCTAGGAACCTCAAATACAATATACCATTATAAAATATCATTAGAATGGGATCCCCGTATTGGAAAGGGGTCATTACATAATAATATGAGAATTACATAATACTATTAGGATGGGATCTTAACATACCTTTCCCCTTAAAAAAGCTTTGTCCTCAAAGTTGTAGATGAGGAAACTTCTATTGTAGTTGTTGAAGAGACTCGTAGGTGGCATATTTAGGTTGTAATTCATACCATTGAATAATAATCTTAGTGGTGACATGGTTGCAAAGGGTGCACGATCTCTACTCCAAATTTTTTCAGGAAAGAGCATGATGAAATATTCTTCATCTAGTTTTGGTAAAGTGGATTGAATTTGTACCTTATTTTCCATAACCTTATTGAAAGAAGAGATATGAAAAACTCGATGGATCTTAGGCATGGATAGAAAGGCCAATTTGTAGCTTGTTGTACCAATCCATTGTAATACCTAGTAAGGTTTGTAGTACTTGGTGGCTAGTTTTTGGCATTGGTAGAGCTAGAATGATAGTTTTTTGTAGGGTTATAGGTGGAGAAAAACATATCCCTCACTTCAAATCTATGCTCAAAATATTGTTAATCAACTTGTTTATGCATATGGTTTTGGGCCAATTCAAGATTTATCTTAAGTTATCGAAGGATAAAAAATGTTGGTTGAGAGTGGTGTCAACAATGTGAACCTTGGAGATCCCTTGAATGTATGAAGAGGGTATTGGTGGAGGAATGTCATATATGGATTCAAAGGGTTTAACCTTGGTCATAGTGTGATATGAAGTATTAAACCACCACTCAACCAAAGGAAACCATTTAGCCCATTGTGTAGGATGTTAAAAAATGAAACAATGAAGATAAGTTTCTAAGCACTTGTTAACAATTTTATTTTGGCCATCAGCCTAAGGATGATAGGCTAAACTCATTTTGAGCTGAGTGCCCTACAATTTAAATAGTTCTTGCCAAAAATTACTATTAAAAGTAGGATCTCTAATCTAACATAATGGATTTGGGCATTCCATGAAGGTGAAATATAGAGTCTAAAAAGTTTTAGGAAACTATGGAGGTTGTGTAAGGATGGAGAAAGGAACATAAATGAGCATAATTTGTGATACAATTAACTACCACTAGAATAAATGATTTTCCTCCTAATTTGGGTAATCCTTCAAAAAAATTCATAGATTGTTTTTCCCATACTTATTCTAGAATTGGTAAGGGTTGAAGGGTTACAGGGGATCATACCTCTCCTTTTATTCTTTGGCACCTATCACATTTGACCATAAAAGCTTGAATATCCCTTTTAATTCCTTTATAGAATAAAGTATGCTTAGTACTTTCACAAGTTTTTAGAAATCTATAATGTGTTGTTGTTAGTGAGGAATGCATTTCATGCAAAATAAAATCTTTCATTTGGGATTTTTTTGGAATAGCCAATCGATCATGTATCTCAACTCTTGAACATGAAGGATTATAGGGGATCATACCATTTCTCCTTTCATTCTTTGACACTTGTCACATTCAGCCATAAAATCTTGAATATCCCTTTTCATTCATTTTCACAATAAAGTATGCTTAGTACTTTCATAAGTTTTTACAAACCTAGAATTTCCTATTATTGAGGCATGCATTTCATGCATTGTAAAATCTTGCATTTGGGATTTTTGGGGATTAACTAGTTAGTCATGTATCTCAAGTCTTGACCATCCCAAAGTGTATCTAGGGTATGATTTGGGCTATGCTTAAATTGTGTTGATCAAAGTTTGCAATCTAGAAGCCTTGGTAATTTCTTCTTTGAGAGTATTAATCCATTAGGATATTGGAAAAGATATAACATTTAGCACACTCTAATATTCAAATTGTTAGGATAGTGCAACGTCCACTATATTCTCCTTTTATTTTTTATATTTTATTTTATAACCATGTCCCATAAATTTGGAGATCCACTTTTGTTGTTTAGGTGTGGCTACCTTCTATTCCAAGAAATATTTGAGACTTTGATGATCAGTTTTTATTTAAAAATGACACCCAATATGATACGATCTTCAATTATTAACAACATGTAAAATAACTAACATCTCCCTTTCATAAGTAGATTTACCAAAATTTTATCCTAAAAAGGCTCTACTAGTGAAGGCTAATGGTCATCATTGTTGCATTAAAACTACCCCAATTCTATTGCTTGAAGCATCACTTTTAAGTACAAAAGGTTTAGAAAAATTAAGCATTGCTAACATCGAGGTGGTTTTCATAAATAATTTTAACTCCTTGAAAGTGTTCTCTACTGGTTCTGACCACATAAAAGAATTCTTCTTCAATATCATTGTTAAAGGAGCCATGAATTTTCTATAGTGTTTTACAAATTTATGGTAGTACCCCAAGAAACCCAAAAATACTTGAATTCCCTTGAAGGTGTGAGGCTTTAGCCATGCTTGGATAGCCTAAATATTTATAGGGTCAACTTTAACTCCTTCTTTGGTGATAATGTGATCTAAATACTCTATTTATTGCAACCCAAAAGAACACTTTGATCTCTTAGCATAAAGCTAATATTTAGATAAAAGCTACAAAGTTTGATCCAAATGTTGCAAGTGCTCCTCCTAAGAGTGAGTATAAATTAGGATGTCATTGAATAATACTAGAAGAAATTCGCAAAATAAGGACAAAAAATAGAAGTCGTTAGATTTTAAAAAGTGGATGGTGCATTGGTCAAACCAAATGGAATAACCAAGAATTCATAGTTCTCTTCATGAGTCCTCAAAGTAGTTTTAGGAATGACATCTTCCTTGATTATGATCTCATGGTATCTTGATCGTAATCCAACTTTGAGAAATATTGGGCTCCATACAATTCATCCAGTAACTCATCAATTATTTGGAATGGGAAATATATATTTAACCATTATTTTATTAAGTTCTCTGAAATCCATGCACAAATGCCAAGACCCATACTTTTTCTATACTAGCAACACTGAGAAAGAATAGAGATTGGTATTAGGATGAATAACCCCTACAACAAGAAGTTCCTATACCATTTTCTTGATTTTTTATTTCTAGGCATGCATATTTGGATATTTGGAGGAATACTACCAAGAATAAGCTAAATTGCATTATCATGGGTATGATGAGGGGGTAGTCCATTGAGTTCCCAAAAGTTATGGCATATTTTTACAATAACAAATATAATTCCTTAGCTTGATCTATGTCTTCTCTATCTAAGTCTTGTATAGCAAATAGTTGGGCCACAACTCCATGGGATGAATTTTTCAATAGCTTTTCATTATGTGAGATGTCATAATTTGAGTAGTCCCATCCTTCAAGACCTATAATATGTACTTTATCCTCTGTTGATTACAATTCATCCACAATTAAGAGATTCCATAATACTAGACCTATAGATACCTAAAAATGTCATTTTATATCCAAGTTTTTCTTATTCTAATATCTCTTCAATATTTTTAAATTCATCTAAATTATCTCTATTTTCTTTTATTGTTCATTGTTCACTATTCATTTTTCATTGTTCACGATTTACTATTCACTGTTCACTGTTCATGATTTACTGTTCACTGTTCACTGTTCATTGTTCACTGTTCATGATTTACTGTTCACGTTCATGATTCATTGTTCACTATTCACTATTCATTGTTCACTATTCACTATTCACTATTCATGAATTTAATATTTTTCTAAATCAATTTTCAATACCTCCTCACATGCTTGTGCTCAAGTCAAGGATTCTAGATTAATCACATTTTCTACACCTACCTTCTCACATGCTTGAGCTCAAGTCAAGGATTCTAGATTAATCATATTTTCTACACCTACCTTCTCACATGCTTGAGCTCAAGTCAAGGATTCTAGATTAGCCACATTTTCTACACCTACCTTCTCACATGCTTGTGCCCAAGTCAAGGGTTCTAGATTAGTCCTATTCTACATTTTATACACCCACCACCACTCATGCACACCAAATTCAATGATTTTTTCTTTCATGCCAACCCACTTAGTAATTTTATATTCCTCCATTTATCCTAAGTCTTCCCTTACCAACCCACTTAACAATTTTATATTCTCTCACCCACCCAAAAGTCTTCTATGCCAACACATTCAACATTTAAAATTCTTCACCTACCTAGTCTTGTCTTCCACTATGTTAAACTCATATGCCACATCATCCTCACCCCCCTCTCTTCTAAAATTATATAAATAGCCCCCTCATTCCCTTCATTGGGAGAAGGGGGAATCAAGGCATGAATCAATAAATGAATGAATGAAGGAGGAGGAAGCTAGGAGAGCTTACCATCATGATACATGAGTTGTAAGAATAGCCCCTTTTTGCATTCTATTTTAATAGGAGCATTTACTTGTTTGTCTTGAATATTATCCTACTTGAGCAAAAGCCCAACTAAGGTGGGCTTTCTTTATCATTAATGTTCTCTTTGAGTGGTTGCATGCAGGAATAGAAGAGCATTGGAGCAGCCCTTGGAGAGGAAATACACATACCGCACTACTATCTGTTGTGAAGAGGAGACATTAACACCATTGTATTTGTAAAAAGCCCATTGTGGCTTTATTGTATTGTAAAAGACAAAGGATTTTATTGCTTGAATCTTTAATGAAAGTTGCATATTGATCACATTTTCTTTGTCTTTTCACTTCATTGCATATGGTGGTTTCCTTCTTCTACAAGACCTAATAGTCTCAACCATTGAGCCCCAAAAATAAAATCACACCCACCTAGGGGTAGGGAAAACATGTCTACCTTAAGATTATATTCTTCTATTTCTATTTTAATATTTCTACACTTTCCCTTACAAGGCCAAGTTCGTCCATTAGCAATCATGACTTCAAAGAAGTTACAAATATTAATATATAAATTTCCTTGTTTGGCCACTCTTGGGTCAATGAAGTTATGGGTGTTCCTAGAGTCAATGAGAATTATGACCCGTTATCCTTTGAAGTGTCCTATCACCTTCATTGTTTGGAGAGTTGATATTCCTACTAAGGCATGCACCAAATTTTTTATTGGGATTCTTTTGGGATGCCAAAATATTCTATATGTTCCTCTCTTCATTAGAAAATTCAATGGTTTTTTCCTCATCCACATCCAACAAAAACAACTTCTATTGCACATATTTATGCCTTGGTGGATATTTTTCATCACAATTATAACATAGGCCTTGTGCTCTATGAACATCCGTTTCCTCCCCAATCAATCACTTTATTGGTGGAGATTTATTGCTAGTATTTGATGCAAACTTGGATGGAAATGTGGGTTTGGCCTATGGAAATTTGGATGACGTCCTTTGAGCAAAAATAATTCTTCCACCAATCTTGCCAATATTATGGCTTGCATCATAGAAGAGGGCTTGAACATTTTACTTCTACCTTTATATCATCTTTCAACCCACTAATAAACCAAATTTTAAAAAATTCTTCACTCAAGCCCTTTTTATTATTAGTCAATTTCTCAAATTGAGTCTAATATTCCTAGGCAATAGAGGTTTGTTTTAATTTGGTTAAGGATTTTATAAAGTCCTCATACTCACTAGGGCCAAAATGAGTGAGTAATTCAGACTCAAAGTCTTCCCAAAAATGGTCAAGAGTCATTTTTTGTAGCCATTAATACCATTGTAAAGCCTTAGATTCAAATTTAAAATATGCCATGGTGACCTACAAATATCAAGGTACATTATGGAGTTTGAAGAAATGATATGCTTGACACAACCAACTATCAACGTCCTTTCCATTAAACTTGGAAAAGTCTAATTTAGGCATCTTAAACAAGATATATATTTCAAAAAGAGCATGATGGAGTCCTTTCACTTTATCTATTGAACTATCACTTGACCCTTCAATGTTAATATGCTTGAATATATTTGGGAATTTCTTTAATCTCTCTTCGACCTCTTGGATTGTTTCTTTAATTTTGGATTTGAATTTAAACTGGTCAGTTTTGATAACTTGCACGTGGTCTTTCATATTTATAACTTCTTATCCAATGTGGGACATTTGGCTTTGTAGGTTACTAAGTGAATGATCTAATTGCTCCATATATTCTCTTTGTTCTAACTTTTTCATTGATCCTCTTGTCCCTCCAACCATATATGTATTATTTGGACCATCCAAACTGAGTTACTAAAAATAGGTGTTGTTCCAGGAGTTAATATTTTTAGTAATGGATCAGAAAAAGTATTTGGGTACTATATGCAATACTTAATAGGTATTTGTTCTAACTATTAGCTTTTGATGCTTAATAATTAATGCAAATAACCACAAGATCTCAAATAAAGTTGCAATATAAAATATATGATAATGGCAGTATTTTAATCATATAAAACTCATATATAACTTTTGTAACAACTCATAAAATGGACACTAACAAATGCTCATGAAAATAGTAACATGATATTGAATAAAGGTCACATACACCACTTCCTCTCTTTACAATACTTAGTCACATATATAATAGAATGTGACTCTTCATATGAAGTACTCTTGACCTTCACTCTTCTTGAGACTCTTTACTTTCCTATTCTAAGGACACATGTGCACTCTTACATAAATGATACTTGTGCACATATACACTCACTAAAATTGCACACTTAACTACATGACACTTGTGCATTTCTTGCACATTATTACATTACATAAAATATATACTCACACTCTAATCTAAGACATACTTCTAATCTAAATATATACCTAAGGTGGTACATTAGCATGTACCATATAATGTAATATACTCCAACACCCCATGTACTACATTATTTGGTTATTGAAGAATTTAGTCTTCAATATGGTCTTCATATTTTATCTTCAATCTATCTCCAATAAATTTATAGATGAAGTCTTTACATAAGTGTAGACACCTAAAATGCATCATGTTTAGGAGACTACTCATATGGGCACATCCGTAGACCATATGACTGATCTTGGACCTCTCCAAGAGCTAGTAGTGGTCCTAACCACTCACTAGGGGTAGTTATGACCTATTCAGGTGTGGCCGCTATCGACCAGAGTGGCTGCCATACCAGGCCACTAAAGCTCAGAGCGGCCACGGCTAGCCACTATTGTGGACAATGGCTAGCACTGAAACACAAGTTGGTCATGAATGTAGGCCCGAATCATGCATGATAACTAAACTTGCATTAGATTCAAGTGATTTTGGGCATGAATCTCCTAGAGTTCCTCCTAACTGCCACTCCCATGCAAGTCTGGAACTGGGCCTTTCCCCCTAATGACCAGTTTCATGCAGATCTGGATCTTGGCTTCTCCAAGAAGCCAAGATCTAGAATTTGGGAGGCCTACATATGCACCCTCCCAAAAACAAGTAAGGATCCAATATTTTATGCAGTGAAGCCCTGTTCGAGTGAGAAGCGAGTTGACAACCCTTGAGGAGAGTCAAAGTGCTACCCATTTTATAGATTATCAAGCCTGCAACCAACCATGGAGCTTTCAAAGGACTGAGAAGCATACATCACAAATTCACACCAATATAATGTGAATCCCCATGATTTTCATCTCCAATCCATCTCTAGACATGAAGGTGACCCTTGAACATCAATTTAGATGAAGGATTGAGTGTCACAACCCCTAGTTTTTGAGGCAAAAGATCACAGTTAGCGGTCATTATCTTCGATAGTGGCCTGTAGGCATGATCGCTCTAAGCGATAGCGGCTAGGGTTTGAGTCATCATTTCTTGAGTTTTTAGCATAGATTTCTTATTACTTCTGCTTTATCAACTTAGATTAGAGTAGATCTATCCTTTCCATTGCATTTGTACGGTGATTTCCTAGTTATTCATGCATCTTTGCTTATCTTTGCATATTTTCATGCTTTATTGTAAGCTTTATCATATTACATGTGAATATTTGAAAAGAGCCTCATCATGAGAGGCCTCATATGCTACTAATCATTCTATGTTGTTTCTTGAACATAGATCATAGGTTCTTGACAAATTCAAAGCATCTTTGGCATCAAATCCCTCCAAGCAAGTGAGAAGAAGGCATCTATAAGCCCTTGAGCAAGTTCATGTTAAATCTAAGAAGCCTATGGATTACACCATCCTCTCTTAGGGGCTTTTCATATTTGTAATCATTGTATCAATCATTTGGTATCCCTAAGAGGGACCTATTTGTAATCGGATTTTAGTATGAATTAATAAGAAGAGATCTTATGTTTTGTTAATTCATTGTATTTCATGCTTTCATGATTTTATGCTTGATATAATGATGCAAATAGCTCAGGTGTATGCTTTTTAGGATCGTACATATGGTGATCATGGTGGGGACACCCATATTTTATGTTGTTTTGTTGATTTACTAAGTATTTTTTGTATGCAGATGTGACCACTCTGGTCGACAGTGGCTAGTAGAGCTTAGCCACTTTTGAAGATAATAGCCTATCATAGCCACCCTGAGCGATAGTGGCCAATAAAAAATATGCAACAATAGATAGCCTGAGCAACAATAGACTTGGATTCCAGGTTGGTGGGATTCTCTATAATTTTTTATATCTCTATCTATGTTTAATTTCCAGAATGTAGTAGAGAAATTTATTTTAATTAGAAAACATAGAGAAAGTTAAAGGAAAAATGATTAAATTCTCTTAGGTTTTCTACTAGCCATTGCTAGGAACAATGGACTTCTGATTTCAATCTGCCCTAGTCTCCAATGGTCTAGATTGTTTGTAGAGATTGCATGCTTGGGGCCCAACTAGAGGCCATTGCTTCATAAGTAATATTGCATTCTCTGAAAATCATGTAGTTGTTTAGATGTGCATTTTCTTAAAGTGAAACATTTCTTTTTAGGCATATAGGAAAGAGCATGAGTGCTTCATGATGCATCTATTTATTTATGCAAATTTAAAAAGAACAATCACACACCACATTTCATTTAAATGCTAGTGAGTTGGACTTCATCACCAACCACTAGTAGAGTTCAATGATGGTGGGTTTCATCTCCATCCATTGGCTCAAATCCCATGAACCCATTCTATTTGGCCAATATCGGATCCAAGATCTGATGTAGCCTGGAAAATTTGCATGTACTTCTCTTCGGAGGGTATGACATTGACCAAGTGAGTACTGGGTGAGGATATGGTAGGACCTGTGCTCCTTGATCGGGTGTGGGTTTCATCTCCACACTTTGGTGGGTTTACGTGACCATGACTTTCATTGTTGGTTGTCGAGCTATGAGCATACAGGTGAAATCCACTTAAACAATCTGAGTATATCATCAACGAAATGCAAAACACGATGAGAGTTAGATTGTAGTTTTCAAAAAATCTGAAACACACAAGACCAATTTTAGGAACACCAAGAATATTTAAAAGAGATAAACATTTTGTCTACTTTGTTTGCGTGTCTTAAAATTTACACTAAATATAATTTCACATTATCATGGTCTTCATGCAGAGCAACCACCCTCGATCCAACACCGAGGTGGGAAATAACGCTCCACCCAACCACAATCACAACCACAATGATGTTGAGCCACCCACACAGAATATCACTGAATGAAGTTCAGTGAGCCTTAGGGGGGATAACTCAACCCATGGGGGTACTCCTTGAGAAACCCTAGCTAGAGAACCATATCCAGGTTCTTCTCATGATAGACATGAGGGAGCTTCAAGGCCCTAATCTTCACATGATAGACATAGGCTAGATCAGCCCACTAAGGGGTAGAACACAAGGGTTGCATCCAATCACCGACCCACCATAGCTCCTAGCCACTCTAAAGTTGGTAGGATAGCAATAGACCTCAATCTCATTGGTGCCAATGGAACTCCATGAGATCAGCCATGGAAATCCAGATAACTTGATGAGTTGGATCAAGTTTTCTTGAGACCAAATCAGAGAAGCAATGCTACTGCACATTCTATTTTTGGGAGTTCACATAGCCATCAAACAATGAGGTACACTAATGAGTCGAGGGAAGCTTCAAAGTACCCCCATAGCATGCACACTACTTTCGATCATGGGGGTACTGAACATAGGTCATTGTACACTGACCATGTTGCCCTGATAGACAAGGGCAAAAGCATAGTAGGAGCCTCTCCAAGGGGCCTCTCCATTAGGACTCCTCATACGGAGTTATAGAGTCATAGACCTTTAGTAGTAGATCAATATGACCATGTACGTAGGTTATATGAAGATGTGCAATATCAAAAAAAATTACTCCAAGACAAGGAGGAGGCACTGCATGTAGAACAAGAGTGCTTAGACATCCTCGAATAGGAGGAAGCATGAAGGAAAAGGTATTTACACCTAAATGAGTAGCGCTTGAGAGAGGAACAAATAGAGCATGAAGAACAAGCAAATAGGTTGGCTCGAGCCAACTTACACATGGGTAGTGAGTATTACCAATCCGATAGACATGTCATTTCTTAGCATGAGAGATGCACTAAACAAGGAGATGAATGCACTCACCACACATCACATCATGCTTCAAAATACCAACAATACCTAGATCTAGAATAGGCACAACATGAACAAGAATGGGTGAAAATGGAGGATCAAGAGTAGACATATCCTGAACCCTCATCCGTAGTCATGGGAGATGAATATAGATGCCCAGACCAAGAAAATGTAGAGTTACCTCCCCGACCACCTCGAGTAAACCTTCAAGAACAAGAGATCATATCTTTGAAGGCATACAAGATACTCATTGAGAGAGTCAAGTCTCTCGAGAAATAGGATACGGTTGGGTAGAAGCCAACCTTGAGCAAGATACACAATCAACCTTTGTGCCCTTTGGTACCAAGTCCTGCTTATCCTAGACACTTCGAGATGCCTAGGTTAGATAAATTCAAGGGAGAGGAAGATGTGCAAGAGCATGTGACCAATTTCATGAATGCGTGCTTCTAGCTAGAACACAATGATGCCTTGATGTTAAGAACATTTATCATGATATTATCAGGTGCAACAACTGAGTGGTTTAATCAACTACCCAAGCATAGCATCATCAATTTTGAGTAGTTGGTGAATGCATTCCTTGAATACTTTTCTTTTGGCATCAAGAAGAAAGTAAACTTGTCTGACTTGGCTAATCTAAAGCAATACGATGATGAGCTAGTCATGGACTATGGGAATAGATGGAGAAAAATAATGGTAAAACTACCATTTTCTATTCCCACTGCTGAGCTCACTCGAATGTTCACTAAGAGTTGTGCTAAGCACATCTCATTGCTCTTGTAGCTACAATAGTATAAAACATTTGAGGAAGCCTTGGCACAAGCCAAGTTGATAGAGGACATCAAGGTTGAAGAAGGAGATCTTAAGCTCTACAACAAGAAATATTGGAACAACAACAACCGCAACAATCAAAATCAACAAAAGTAGGCCAAGCCTACTCTAGTCAATCAAGTTGTACTAAATGTGCCAAAGGGAGGAAATAGCCAGTAACCACAGAATTACTAGGCTCAGCCTCCCCTAGCCAATTACAATCAAAATAACAACCAAGGTCAAAACAAGCAACGTCGACCACCTCGCTACTTCACACCTTTGTCAGAATCGATGCAATCGATATTCAATCAATTGAGCAAGGCACAGAGACTCAGATTACCTGAGGTACAACTTCTTGACCCTAACCATCCCAAGCCCAAGGGATATAGGGATGATCATTATTGCCCATACCATAGACAATAGGGGCATGATATCGAGGCGTGCATCAGTTTCAAGAATATTGTACAAAATATGATCGAGAAGGGTGAGCTGAAAGTTGATAATCCACTAGCACCCAACAATAGAGATATGGGCATATTTAGAAACCCGTTGCCAAACCATGAAGCCCCTAGAGATTAGGGCGCTCAAGTAAATCAAATCCAAGTTGAACCTCCCACCCAAGGATTCATTGGGATGGTCGAAATAGTCAACGTGGCAACAAGAAACCGGTGATACAACCAACTAGAGCCTCCAGTGGCTCCTATTCGTATCTCGACTGCACCTCAACAGAGGCCAATGCAAAATCATCCTCCAGGTCCACCAGCGAGACCTGTGATAACTATCCAAAATAGACTTGTGCAGAATCTCCAAATGATGTCGACCAAGTTATCAATATATGAGCTCATTCAATAGTCTCCCAGACATAGGGAGACCCTAATGGAAATCTTGAGATCAATTGAGCTACAATCCCAAGAACCCTGATGCATTTACAAACTTTTTGGGGCAAGTACAATAGTGTCAAGAGCCCATGATTCATTTTTATGATCACAAAATAAAGGTAGTCCCTACTACCATAGCAGACCCACCTCTACACATCATCGCATGTATCAATGACATACCTTTCAAGTGGGTTTTAATCAACACAGGCTCATAGATTAACATAATAACAACCAAGGCTATAGGGCACTTGAAGATTCCTAGGTCAAACATCATCCCTACCTCCTACACATTGAGAGCCTTCAATGATGCACTATGCTCCACAGTGGGTACAATCATCCTACCTATGCAGGTGGGGCATAAGACCATCCCTATGATGTGTCATGTATTGGAGGGGGCCATGCAATATAATATCCTCCTAGGGCATCCCTAGATAAGGGACATGCAATGCATTCCCTCGATCTTGCATCAATGTATTAAATATGTGCATGAGGGATAGGTACATGTGGTACCATCGGATGAAGAGCCATTCAAATATGTTCATCAAGTTGACTTATCGAGGGATTTTGTCCTTCCATCCATGCACCTATACATTAGGCCATCATCCCCTACCACACATCCAGGAAGCAAATCCAAATCAGTGCGAGGTGACCCATCCACATTGGTGCCACCTCCAACTTCTAAAGCTACTAGCACTTTTGAGAAACCAACAACATCTAAGGCAAAAGACTCTCAAAAACTAAAAGCACCCTTGGTGGAGGAAAGACCTAAGGAAGTCCCAACCATAGCAATAATGGAAATTCCAAATCCCATGGAGGAGGAAGATTCCCAAGACATAGTCGAGGAGGTGCCTCAACCTGCCTCACCTGCATCATCATCAATGTCATCTACACCGCAGGTGATAGTTCACCTAGCTAATACAGGACTAGGTGAATATCTTGTGTAAAATGTTACTTTCACTCCAATCATCGAGTCTACACAAGACATGGGATGACCAAGAGTCCCAAGCTTACCCATAGGGATAGTGGTACCATTGGGGATCCCCCCTAACCAGACCAATTTCATTTATGCTAGGTTGGATTGTGTCCATAATGCTTCAGACATTGAAGAGGATGAGGATGAGTCATTCACCATGAATGTTCATTACTTCCAATCTTGATTTTGCTCTAAGATACTTTGAATGCAACCATTGGCATGGCTATGGTTTGGGTCTATATGAGCAAGGGTGATGAAACCCAGTTGAACCATGATATCAGTTACCTACTGATAGGTCTAGCCTAGGATATCATATCTGAAGCTATGATGATTCATTAGCAGCATCTCTAGATAGGTTGAGCTTAGGGTTTAGGGAAGACATTGAATGGAATCCCTATCACCCAAACATAAGCTACATGGATGATAGGTTGGTGACCATGGTCACTATAGAACCACCTATTGTGTATCATCCAAATTTCTCTCTCGAGGCAAGCCCATCAGGACTTATCCTATGGGAGGATGAACCAGGCTATGGTTATGAGTGAGAAGAGAATGAATACATCACAGATCATAGTGAGGCTGAGGATGAGACTGAATTGGCCTACCTTGGGCCTCGACATTTACATCACCTCATAGAGCCAATTAATATGGAGAGTGGATACATCATAGATGACAATGACTATGAGTCAAAATATTCGACTGAGATGGCCTACCTTGGGCCTCGACATTCATGTCACCTCACAATGCCAATGGGTATGAATGATGGATTCTTCATAGATGATAGTGATTATGAAGATGAAACTGAGAGGGCTTACCTTGGACCTCACTACTTGCATCATCGCAATGAACCATTTGACATAGATGAGATGTATCATAGTATATCTTGAGCCCTCACCTCAAGGGAAGACCAGCCAATTCAGATGTAATCCATCATATGGTTTTCCCTGATCCTCCTACATTTAGAGAGTTACTTCAACCAAATGATCCCATCTTCCCATCTATCCATAGACCGGATCCTGAGATCCCCATACCCCTAGAGCCACATCTTGGGTATGGAAGGTAAATCAACAATGCAGAGTCACACCCACATGGTCCTGGAGATTCCATCCCATCCATCAACATGATCTCCATTGATTTGACCACTCCACTCCACAACCCAATCGATCCTTCTAAACCATTGTGTCTTAACTTAGATGCTATTGATTGGGATCACATTGATTCACCCTTAGAGCCTAAATATTTCTTTCCCAATGAAGAAATGCTACAACCATTTCATTTTGCACCAGGTTGCACACATGATGTTTATCACGCTAGTTTTGACCATGATTCAGTTGAACCTTTAAACCCAATGGATGACATCCACTTGATCCCCACTCCTCACCAAACCGAGGAGTTGCATATGTCAATAGAGGAAAATTTCAAAGTGGACATCAATGATGATCCTTCTAATCCAAAGAAAGTTAAGTTCAGAGAAATCTTATCTCTAGAAGAACAAGCCACCATCATACCTCTATTGAAAGAGAGACCTAATCTCTTTGCTTGGACCTACAAGGATATATCAGGTTTAGATCCAAAATTGGTTGTCCACAACCTTTCGCTAGACCCCGCAAAGAAACCGATCAAGCAGAAACTCAGGAAGATGCATCCAACCATCGCCTTGATGGTAAAGAATGAGTTGCAAAAGCTATTGGATGTAGTCTTTATTACCCCCATCGACTATCTAGAATGGGTATCAAACATGGTGCCTGTAGGAAAACCTGATGGAAGGATCTGTATTTGCATGGATTTTAGGGATCTCAATAAGGCAACACCAAAGGATTCATTCTCGTTACCCAACATAGATGCTCTTGTAGATGCAACTACAGGTCATGAGATTCTCTCCCTCATGGATGGTTTTTTTGGTTACAATCATATTCGTATTAAACTCGAAGACCAACGCAAAACCACATTCACCACTCCATGGGGGACATTTTGTTACAAAGTAATGCCATTTGGTCTTAAAAATTTTGGTGCCACATATCAGTGGGCCATGACATATATTTTCCATGACTACATGCATAAGATCCTAGAAGATTATATTGATGACTTACTGGCCAATTCATTGTTGCGTGAAGAGCATGTTGAGGTCCTGAGAAAGGTCTTCGATCACCTGATAGAGCACAATGTTAGGTTGAATCCCAAGAAATGCATCTTTGGCGTAACTTCAGGAAAAATCTTGGGATTCATCATTTCTAAACGAGGGATCAAAGTCAACCCAACAAAGGTAAAGGCTATCCTAGAAATGGCCCCGCCCACTAACATCAAAGAGATGAGAAGCCTATAGGGCAAAGTAGCATCCATAAAGAGTTTCATCACACAACTATTGAATAAATTTCGATCCATGAATTGATTGCTACACAAGGGGGTCCCATTCCACTAGGATAAATAATGTCAACAAGCCTTTACTGAGATCAAGAAGTACCTAGAAATACCACCAGTACTAGCTCCACCAAGGCTAGACGTGCCATTTATGCTTTATATATCTGCTACCAATTTTTCTTTGGACACCATGTTGGCTCAAAAGAATGTGCAAGACAAAGAACAAGCAATATACTATATCAGTTGTACCTTGGTGAGTTACAAGCTAGGGTACGCATACGTAGAAAAGTTGTGCTTAGTAGTGGTCTTTACAACTAAGAAATTGTGCCACTACATGCTGAGCAATACAACATATGTTATATCAAGACAAAATACTTTACAGTATATGATGAGTAAGACATCATAATACACGTACTGCAAATGGATCATGCTACTGACAAAATTCAATTTGGAATTCATAAACTAAAATACCATCTGTAGCGACCCTGGGACACACGCACTGACCCTTTTTAACCCTGATTGCAATGTTATTAAAAAACCGAAATGAAATGGAAGACAAGAAGAAAAAGCATATAACACGAAATAACAAAGATAGATATCTTTATTGATATTAAAGCTTGGTTACATGTCGGTCCCTCTTAGGAATACCCATTTTGATACAATAAATTACAAATAGCCAAAGAGTGCCCCTTTCACGAAGATATGGTGTGCTTATAAAAGAGCTTCCTGGTTCCACACACGAAAATATATGAGGGGTTACAAATGCCTCCTTCTCTAGGTCTGTTTCCTAGAGGGATCCCTTTTGCTCTCATATGTTGCAAACTTTATCCGATGTACCTATGGCTCTGCAAGC
This sequence comes from Wollemia nobilis, assembly GCA_028583015.1. Classification (NCBI taxonomy): domain Eukaryota; kingdom Viridiplantae; phylum Streptophyta; class Pinopsida; order Araucariales; family Araucariaceae; genus Wollemia; species Wollemia nobilis. Next base: position 363,181 of record JAQPPZ010016473.1, read on the forward strand.
AATGAAACAACAACACACGCTTAGGTGTCTAGGATTGCCTCCTCTGATGAGGTTGTTAGTAATAAAAGAATTGTTGGAGCCAAATTTGACTCAACTTTGAAACCCCCAAATTTAAATTTTTGGTTTCAATCAAACTGCTTATATTGTTGGTCATTGCTTATAGTTGTTGTGGGTAATTCAATTTTTCATTGGTTGGTTTGATAAAGTCTAACCTTAGCCTTTTTAATAATGTGGGCTTCATGATATTGATCAAAGTACCTCGAATGGTTAGGGAAGAAAATTTCAAATTAAATCCCCAAGCCAAAGTCCGACCTTCATAAATATTTCCTTGGGCCTAAAAATCGATTAATAAAGTCCTTAAATCATAAGTCGGTTAAACATTCACCATGGTCTCAAAGTCCAAAAAACCTAAGGTTAAAATAAATATTAATTGATTAAAAGCCTAAGGGTATGCACCCCGCTAAGCTAACTGGTGAGCACCTCAGATTTAATCCAAGGGCCACGCACGATCCAGAGAAATCGGATGATAGCGCTTTAATAAAATCAAACCGAAGATAAGTCAAAAGTCAAGCGTAGTCAAGGAAGTAAAAAGGTTGCACCTTAGACTTAATCGGACGGAAGCGCATCACCTGAGAAAATCTGATGGATGCGCACTCACAAAATAGTCCGAAAGATAAGTCAAAGGGTCAATAAAACTTAACCTAAGATTTAAAAATCGAGCAAGTTGTCTTCAATCTAATGGCAGCGCTTCATCGAGGACCAAATCCAACGGACGCGCGCTCACTAAAGACTCCAAAGGTTAAACCTAAGGCTCTAATAAAGTTAAAATCCTTGCACCTTTAACAAGATCAACGACAACGCTTCATCGAGGATCAAATCAATGGTCGCATGCTGTCCGAAAAGTCAAAAGTTTAAGCATGAGTCATAATGGTCAACGTTTTGATTAAGCAGTGAGTAAGTATAAACAAATCAGATGACAATGCTCAATCATCCATAAAATCAATGGCTGCGCATCCTCTAAAGAGTCAAAGGTTTAAAGTAAAGTCATCATAAGTCAAATGTCAAGTTAAAATCCGAGCAAGTCCGACAGATCGGACGATCGCGCTGAACGAAGCTTAGATCAACGGTCGTGACTGCTTTGATTAAAATGAACTTTAAAGTCCATATTAAGAGGATGCATCCCATTTGATTAATCATCGTGCTAGTTACCAAGATCGGATGACCGTGCTCAAACGATTTTTAATCTAACGGTGGCGCACTAATTGAAGATGCATTAAAAAGGGTTAAGGATCGAGAGAAATTAATTAAAGTTAATCATGATTAGCAAGGGTTTAATACGTCGGCTAATTTTCCCCCTTTTGCCCTAATCATGATTAATATTATAAATGCTTGATTAAACTAACGTGCAGGTTGATTAGATCCAACGGTTGCGCTTGTCTCCACTCAGATCCGATGGCCGCACCAAAATCGCAGGATGGAAGGTAAAAGGCATGGGTAAGGATGAAATTAATTGACATTAATCATGTTTAGTAAGGGTTTAATACATTGACTAATCTTCCCCCTTTTTGCCTTAATCATGATTAATAAGAAAGCAAAGGTCTATAACATTATTATCTAGCATGCATCTTGTCAGTGATCCAATGGCAGCGCACAAACTAAATCGAGAATCAACGGACGCGAAGGCCTATAACTAGTGACAAAGATCCGAAGGCTAAATAAAGACCTTTTTATAACATACGAATCGAACGACGGTGGACATTGACCACCCAGATCCAACGGTGCGCATGTGGGAAGATAATCAAAGGTTAATCTAAGCATTGGGTTGATTAATTTAGTCGAGGTATGTATGAATTTTTCCCATTTATTAAAGAATACGTGCATATGTATGATCCAACGGTCGCACCTCACCACCATAAGATCCAACGATGATCGCAAAAGAAAAGTAAGTGTATTTTATGATTACCATCAATTAAAACAAGTTATTAAGGTTTAACAATATAAGGATTAACATCGGATAAATATGATTAATTGAAGACCAATAAAACATGTTATTTCAAGTGTTTATATGCAGCTAGGTACAATAACTATCATACAGGTTTCAGAACAACAATGGATGTGCTACACCCAGATCAATCCAATGGTAGCACATGATCCAAAGGTTTAAAAGTACCAGAAACCGCCATGATGAAACCTGTGAAAATCGTGAACCAAAAAAATTGGTAAAATCACCCGTAAGAAAGATTCAAAGGACCAAGCCTCCAAAGAAAGGTGATTACTTCACAGAAATACCTACAACATTATCAAGGTAGGAATCAAAGAAGTGACTCATTCACAACAAGGTACACTGAAAGACATTATGAAAATCAATAGCCAAGATGGAGTCAAAATAGTACGCACAGAAGCTATGAATCCAGAAGAATACTCATGGGAGGAAAGATTCGAAGAAATCAGAGAAAATCCCATGTACAGTACCTTGTTAAGAACAAAGTAAACCAAATAAAAGATAAATCCTGATGCTCAAGCATGCCACCAGATCGTGTATATCTCACAGGAATAATGGCGTACCACAAGATAAGACTACAAAGCATAGTCACTGGCTTATAAATAAGAGACAATAGGGAAGAGCTAAGAGCATCAGTAAAGAGAAACAATGGAATACAAGGAATACAAATGTATTAAATTTTTATTCTACAAATACTTAAGGTGAAGGATGCGCATGAAGAAAAAGCATGGTTTCAATTTTCAGAAAAACCATTCAATCCATGCTTCGATGGAATATAGTTACCAGGGGAGCACTTCGACGGAGTATAGTTATGGAAGCAAATTATAGATGTTTCCAGATCTTGTTGTCCATTCCCATCTTCTTCCTACTTACCACTACCCTCCTCCTCCTGGGTATTCCTCCTTGACCATCCTGACATTTTTCCTAGTATGTCACCCTCACCCACTACCGCTTCTTATCATTTACCCCTCATCATTCCATCCATCAGACCCTCACCATCCTTACTTCTTCACTCTATCTCGTGATCAGTGCAACTCCATTTGTTTGCCACTAGCACACCACCCCTTGTCTTCACCATTACATCGAGCTCCCCTCCATCCTTCATCTAATATTCATGATGACAACCTAGCCGGTCCCTAACAGCCAAGCATAATGGCCAGGACAAGCAGAACAAAAAGGAAAAATATAATGTTGAATCCTTAGTTTCTAGGGCCAACCAAAGAGAGCAAAAAGGCCAAATTAAAATAACAAAGAGCTCCCTTCAATCCAGAGAAGAACCTTAACAATCAGTTTAGAGCTACGCCAGCTGGACAACATGCAGAATGGATTCAATCAGATGCTGCCAAGTGTACAACCAGAATTCAACCAAAAATAATAGAATCAAGAACCAACAACTATAAAAGGAAGCAAGCAGGTCTGGATTCTGCATCAATCAATTAGAGAATAGCATTTTTGCTAAGAGGTATACTTGAGTGCCCTATTAGTTGTGTTGTTGTATTTTCTTTGTGTCTATTTTCTTTTATTCATTCTTTCTTCCTCCCCTTGTTGTGCAGGATTGTATGATAGGAAAGCGTTCAAGAAGTTGAGAATATTTCCAGTCTTATTGAGCCTAGGATTCAGAGATTCTTCTATTACCATATTGGAACAAGGAGAGTTGGAGAGACCTGTTACATTATTTGAACAGAGTCCTCTTCATTGTATTGATGTATTTCTTTAAGAAAAATAGAGTTAAAAGGCATCCCGCCCACTCTGCATGTAATATTTTATGAAATCAATACAATTCTAGGTTTTATTCTTATCATTTCTTTGTCTCAGTATTGTGTGTATCTGTATAATGGGTTACATTATTTGAATGCATTATATACATTTCTTTCATTAGTTAACTCTTGATTTTATTACGATATTCGAATGAGATTAAGAATACCAATTTCCTTCTCCCCTTCTCTCTGTTCATGATTAAAATAGTTGTTAAATTGCTATAACAACCCAATGAATCTAGGCACCGGTCTACATAAGGCATAACAGTTGGTTATTTTCATGCTTGGTCATTTTAATAAGAATACTATAGTTTAATATAAATCTGGAGCATGCAAATTAGAAGTTTAATCATAGAATTGCCATTGGGGTTTCCTTACCCGTTCTGCCATCTTTTATAGCAATATTCGGGTTTAATAGAACATGAGGCAGGTCGACAGAGCCTGTAATAGCTCATTGGTTTCAAACGGGTTCTTGTAGCATGACAATTGATTTCCTACGGATGCAAGAATTGGTTCCAATAGTTTTTTTGGGGAGGACTTCTTAAAAAGATTCAATTATCTTCTTAAAAAAATTTCTTCAATGATTATTTTTAATCAATGGACGACCATTAAAGTAAAGAACCAACTTTTAATTTTCACTTTGTTAGAAGTTCTTTATTTTTCCTATGTCCATAGTTTATGTTTTGAAGTAAGTTTTTACGTTCTTGATTTTATTGAAAATTTTCTCTTTCTTGATTTTCTTGAATTTTTGGTTTCTTGATTTTCTTGATTTTCCCCAAGAACCCACTCCTGTGAGGATGAGAGATAATATCAAGCATTCTTGATAAGAGTATACGTTGTTCTTTCTGCACCCCAGTGCTGGTGACTCTACTGGACAAACCCAGAAGAAAAATAATAAAAAGAAGAGAACAGAACGTGTTGGCGAACACCAGGAGAAGTGGTAAGGAGCTATTTCTAGAACTCGAGAATCCAGAGGTATTTATACATACCCAGAAAACTCCACTTTTTAAGAATACCATTTATAATAGTAGATTAAATTCTAGTGGTAAAAGGTACGTGAAGAAAATCCAGAATACTATTACTATTGATATTTTTGTAGATGAACGTTTAAAATTAGTAGTAGAAGATATATGTGATTATTCTCATTTAAAGGTAGATAATTCATCAATCTACGTTCAAACTGCCCAGACCCATACCACCGTAGATACTACATCTGTAAAATTAAATACAATAGTAGCTATGGCTCAGGGTAATGTTCATTTGTGGAGAACTAACAGATATAGACCTTTTGTATTACCAATAAATTTAAATGCCTTACCCAATAAAGCTCACAAATACCTCCCTAAGTTTTTAGGAAACAGTGCAGTAACTAGAGAGGATCATATCAAAAGTTTCTTATATGCAATGGACAATCTGGAAGTTGAACATGAAGATGTAGTATTAAGACTATTTCTATAGACTTTAGAAAAATATGCTAGAGAATGGTTTAATTCCCTTCCTAACAATGATATCCCAGACTTCACCAAAATGGAAGAGGTGTTCCTAAAGAAGTATGGTGAAAGGAAAAATGAACAATCATTGTTAACTGAGCTAGCCACTATGAAGAAGAAAGAAAATGAGGTTGTTAGTGATTTTAACAGGAGATTTTCAAAAACAAGAAACAAAATCCCTGCCAACCTCAGGCCTAGTGATATTCAATCTATTTGTTTTTATAAGAATGCTTTTCAAGGAGAGTTTAACTATGAATTAAGGCAAGAACAAGCCACTACCATTGATGGTTGTATGGAAAAAGCAATGGATATAGAAAGAAATATGCTTGAAAGTGGTAAGATGAAGCCTTATTCTTTAGAAGTTAACATGCCTGAGAGAAAACCTAAGAGAGTGGCTTTTGATATACAAAGAAGAACTGAAATTGATCCTATGGAGAAGTTGACCAATCAAATGATAGAAATGTTCAACAACATGAGTAACAGGTTAGCAAGAATTGAAAGAAATGGAAATAGCGGTGAATCTTCACAGACAGAGTGACCACATGTTGATAACCGTCCCCCATTTAAGAAAAATTACAACAAGAATTGGGGAAACAACAATGGTTTTGAAGAAGGGAATAGGAATAGGGGTAATGGGAATAACAACTGGAAAAATAGAGATTCTGACAGGGATCAGAACAATGTCCCTAACCCAATACCATCTGCCAATGTAGCTGAAGGTTTTCCCTATTTTTGCTCTACTTGTGATGCACCCCATAACCCTGATGCATGTGGAATACACCCGAGTGATCAACGTAATGTAGATATGCATGCAGAATCAGAAGAGGATATAAGAATCAATGCATGTTGGTCTATTGAAGATGAATCCAGAGAAAGGTTGTTTGAAGAAGACATGGATAAATATGCTTCAAATCATCATCCCTAGATCTTAGTGACTGAAGGAACTAAAATCTTACAAAAATCACATGAGTCAAGATATGATAAGATGAAGCAAGGGAAATTGATTCCCACTGCTCAAGAGGTTGAAGAATTAGAGGCAACCCATGTTTTAAATTTAAGGAATAGAACAGTCCCTGAAAGAACAGAGAAATTATCTACAAATGAAACAAGAAGATAAACTTTCACCAATAAAAATATCAGTAAAGAGAAAACTGATAGGAACCCTAACAAAATTACTCCTGAGGTAATAGAATCAACAGAAGAAGTTCCCAAAGAAGAAAGTAATAAACCATTGGATATAAAGAAGATAGAATTTGATGTTGGGTCGAAACTCAGTAAGAAAAAAGTTAATATCACATTTGGTGAACTTATGAAAGTTCAAACATACAGAGAACAAGTATGCAGAGCTTTTGGATTAATAGAGTAGAAAGAAGACCCTACTTGTCATGTTGCTAGACAAAATCAACATGATACAAGATCACCATATTCTATCAAACCCTTCTACGTGTCATTAAGATATAAGTCAGATGAAGGGGAAAGATATGTGATTCATAATTGCATGCTTGACAGTGGAGCTTCACATAATATCATGCCTAAGTTAATAGCTGACCAAATGGGATTAATCTGTACTAGAGATTCTGCCCCTGTTTTTGTAATGGACAATAGACAAATTCCCTATGTAGGGGTGATAACTGGATTATTAGTTTTCCTAGACCAACACCCCAAAAAGGGCATTGTCATGGATGTAGCAATAGTTGATGTTGACCCATTCTTCTCACTATTACTCAGTAGGCATTGGGCAGAACAACTAGGGGGATCAATACAACTAGACTGGTCTTATGCTACCATCCCCATATCAGATAAGGAGAATATAATTTTAAGAAGGGAACCATTCAATAAACACTCCGTAGAGTTAATTCAAATAGATGAAACCATGATTAACTTAGTTAACTCTATGGAAGAAAAAGGGATGGGAGTCTATTCAATATGGCACAACCCATTCCTGATGGAAGTACCAGATGCAAAGAACATGGATCCAGAAGATATGAGAATAACTGATGCTGAATCAAATCGAGTATTAACCCAAGAAATGTGGACCATGTCATTTGATGGGGCTAAATCCCAATCTGGAGCAGGTGCAAGTGTAAATTTGACTGATATTAAAGGAAATTACCTTGGTATACCTTACAGATTGCAATTTCCTTGCACAAACAATGTAGTTGAGTACGAAGCTTTACTATTAGGGCTAAGGAAAGCAAAAGAGTTAGGTATTAACTACTTAACTATAATAGGGGATGCAAAACTTATTATACTACAAATAAAAGGTAAATATCAGACCAAGCATCCTAGACTTAAGCAATATAGAAATGCAATGATCGGAAGAAATTGATAAATTCTTGGCTTTCAATATTTCATATATTCCTAGAGAACAAAATCATGTTGCAGATCTCTTAGCTATGAATGCCTCGAGTCTAGATCACCCAGAAATAACTACAGAGTACATGGACAGATTTCCAACTATCTCAGTCTATAAACCTTCTGTGCCAGATAACATAGTCTATCTTCAGGTTTTTCAAGATGATATAGATATTAAGGATTTTATGACTTTGCAAAATCAATATGCAGATGTCATCTATGATGAAAAAGATGAAGAAAAGTTAAAATATCAAATAGGAGAACCAGTAGAAGTAATCCAGTTGAAAACTAATAGAATACCCAAAGGATTGGTGTCTCTTGAAAGCCTATTTGATGATTTTGACAAAGCCTATAAACCTATACGTAGAGAAGTGATATCTGAGGATATTAATATTGGCTCAATGAAAGAACCCAGAATAGTGAAAGTAGACATGGCACTACCTGCTAAAGAAAAAGTTGGATATATCAGTTTCCTAAAAAAGAACAAAGAACATTTTTCTTGGACCTATGAAGATCTCAAAACTTTCAAAATGGATGTGATGACACATATAATACCCTTGAAAGAAGAGGCCAAGCCTTTTAGACAAAAATAGAGAAAGTACAATCCAACTCTGCACCCAGTAATGCAAAAAGAAGTTCAAAAATTGTTGGACTCCAAGATAATAAGAAAAGTTAGATTTTCCTCCTGGATATCCAACTTAGTACCAGTTAGGAAAAAGAATGGGGACATTAGACTATGCGTGGATTTTAGAAATTTAAACAAGAGCTCACTAAAAGACAATTACCCATTGCCTAACATGGAACAACTGCTGCAAGCAGTAGTAGGTTCAACTAGATTGTCCCTATTAGATGGATTTTTAGGGTACAATCAAATTATGATAAATCCAGAAGATAGACACAAGGCAACATTCACCACACCCTGGGGCACATTTGAATATTTAAGAATACCTTTTGGATTGATGAATGCAGGTGCTACTTTCCAAAGAGCGATGGACTTTGCTTTCAAAGGACTAATGTTTAAAATTGTAGTAGTGTACTTAGATGATATTACAGTTTTTTCTAAAAATCCAGAAGATCATCTAGAACATTTGACTGCAGTTTTTGCCCGATGCAAGGAATTTGGAATTTCTCTAAATCCAAAAAAATGCATATTTGGAACTACACAAGGAAAATTGCTAGGTCATATAGTTTCAGAAAAGGGAATAAGCATTGATCCAGAAAGGATAGAAGCCATTTCTAAAATTCCCCCACCCAAGAATCTAAAAGGGGTAAGGTCATTCTTTGGAAAAATAAATTTTATCAGAATATTTGTCCCAAATTTTGCAGAAATGACCAAACCCATAAATGATATGGTGAAGAAAACTGGAGAAATAAAATGGACATTAGAAAATATGGAAACATTTAACAAGATCAAAGAAGCCATATCAACCACTCCAGCTTTAAGTTGCCCTGATTATGCAAAGGATTTTAATATCTATTCATATGCATCTGAACATTCTATTGTTGTAGTCCTTTCACAAAAAGATAATGAAAATAATGAAAGGCCAATAGCCTTTATGAGCTCAGGTCTAAAAGGAGCAAATCTTAAATACACCCTACTGGAAAAACATGCCTATGCAGTCATCCAATATTTGGAACACTTTAAAGGTATATTTGGCTCAAACAAAGTTTACTGTTGTATTCCCTTTATAGCAATAAAAGATATCTTTTCTCAATCAGAGCCATTGGGAAGACCAACAAGATGGATGGTAAAACTTTTGCAATATGATGTTGAATTCAAAATAGTTAAAACAGTCAAAGGGCAGGGTTTAGCTAAACTATTGGCTAACAAAGAAGAAGTAGGATCTGAAAATATTCTTACCATAGATCAGACATATGATGACAGAAGAATAAAAAATGAAGAATGTAAATGGTATGAAGAAATTTTGTCCTATCTACAAACTCTGTCATTCCCCAAAAACATGTCAATAAACAGAATGAGGTCAGTCAAACTTCAAGCTCAAAAGTATTATATACAAAATGGAGTATTATATTGGAAACATCCTGATGGAGTATTATTAGTCTGCTTATATGAAAGAGAAGTCCCAGAAATAATTAATGAATTTCATAATGGTTTCTGTGGGGGACATTTTGCTCCAAGAGCTACAACTAATAAAATCATGAGAGCAGGATATTATTGGCCATCCCTTTTTAAGGATGTATATAAATATGTAAGGAATTGTCATAACTACCAAGTTTTTATAGGGAAAAAGCATCTACCAACCATGCCCCTCAAGCCAGTAATCATTGAAGCACCTTTTGCTCAATGGGGTATTGACCTGATTGGAGAGATCAAGCCTAATTCATCTGGCCAACATAAGTGGATCATAACTGCAACAGATTACTTCACCAAGTGGGTGGAAGCTGCACCTTTGAGAACATCTACATCTGGATGTAGTCATCAGATTCATAGAAGAAAATATCTTGACCAGGTATGGAGTTCCTAAAAATCTTGTAACTGATAATGCTCAATATTTTGTGTCATATGAAATGGTAGAATTTTGTGTTGAATATGGAATTGAATTATCTCATTATGCTAATTATTATCCCCAAGGAAATGGTCTAGTCGAGTCATCAAATAAAAATGTAATAACAAGAATAAAAAGGTCATTAGGCAAAAACAAAAGGGGATGGGACAGTGAACTTAAATTTGCTTTATGGGCTGATAGGTTGTCTGTTAAAAGAAATACAGGAAGAACCCCCTATGAGATGGTTTATGGAGAAAAAGCCCTACTACCCCCAAAAATGGAAAAAATGGCACTTTCCCTTTTATTGCAAGATCATGAAAACCCTGATCCCATTCAGAGAAGGCTTGACCAAATTGTCTTGTTAGAAGAACAAAGAAGAGAGACCCTCAATAGAATGATGGAACAAACCCAGAAAACTATAAATTTGTTTAATAAGAAAGCCAAGGGTACTCCTTTTTCTCAAGGAGATATAGTCATCTATTGGGATCCTAAAAATGATAAGCATGGTGAAAAGGGTAAGTTTGAACCTAAATGGATTGGCCCATACCAAATTGCCCATGTTATCAGTCAGAATACTTACAAGCTACAGAATTTGTAGGGAGAAATAATGGCTATCCCTATTAATGGCCAACACCTCAAAATGTACAATCCCTATTGAAGGTGTACTTTAAAAAAAAATAGAAAAACAAAAATCCAAAAATAGAGTGGTGTATTTTGTTTATTAGTTAAAGCTTCCCTTTTGTTCTTGAATAATTTTGAGTTTATTGTATACATGATATCTTAGTTTGATGAGTATATCTAACTATTGATTCCACCAAAAACAATAAAAGGAAAAAGGGAATTTATTTTAGATATTGATGAGCTTTACAATTATGTCAAAAATGAGTGTTTATGCAATAGTTGTTTGATATGAGATAAAACAGACAGAAAACAAAGTTGATTGAAACATCATGTCAAGCCTCACATTACAAATGATACTTAAAGTGACTTCAAAGGTCCAAAGAACTGAGTTATCTTTGAGAGGGTAGTTGAGCCAAAAATTATTACACTCATATTTTATAGCCAGAAACTAATCCTCAACTCAGGCATACTTATTGCACAATTTGCTTATATATCCAAACACTTCTCTCACGAGAAAGAAAAATAAAAAATAAAGTAAAATTGAGTCACTGCCTGAGATATCTTGGAAAACCTCTACCGGGGCTATAGACGCTTGACTGGAAGTAGGGTAAAACTAATATGGGATTAGAAGCAACTCCACCGAGGCTATAGATGCCTGATTGGCAGTGGAGCCCTCGTAGAATGGTGAAAATTTTTAAAGAGTGAAATCACATATTAGGCTTGGCTATTTTTCTCAGATATGATAAAGTTCTGAAAGATTTAGAAATCTAAAAAAGAATGCACAAACACACACATGGGCAAAAATATGATGAGACAAATGGTTGTGACAAAATCTGTGTAATCATATCTTATGACTTAGCTAAAACAAGCATTACTATATTTCAAAATAAAACTCATTGATTTCTAAAATTTCTAAACCTTTGTTTCCAAATTGAATGAAAAGGGATCTACAGTTTTCCATACTCTACTTGCTTTGATATCATGTTTTCAATATAAATAAAAATAAAAATAAAAATGAATGATGAAGAAAAGAAAGAAAAAGAGGAAGGAAGTTTTTTTTGTTATGCATTTCAAGTTTTGTTTAGTAATCAAAATTTTGTTGTTTTTTGTTAAATTTTTGCAAAATAAAACCAGGAGATTCTGTGGTTCTCAAGTGCTTCATGTTTTCAACACATTGTCCCAGTAGAGCCTATGTTGGAGCCAAATTTGACTCAACTTTGAAACCCCCAAATTTAAATTTTTGGTTTCAATCAAACTGCTTATATTGTTGGTCATTGCTTAAAGTTGTTGTGGGTAATTCAATTTTTCATTGGTTGGTTTGATAAAGTCTAACCTTAGATTTTAATAATGTGGTCCTCATTTTATTAATCAAAGTACCTCGAATGGTTAGGGAAGAAAATTTCAAATTAAAAACCTAAAGCCAAAGTCCGACCTTCATAAATATTTCCTTGGGCCTAAAAATCGATTAATAAAGTCCTAGTTAAGTCATTTCACTATGGTCTCAAAGTCTGAAAAACCTAAGGTTAAAATAAATATTAATTGATTAAAAGCCTAAGGGTATGCACCCCGCTAAGCTAACTGGTGAGCACCTCAGATTTAATCCAAGGGCCATGCACGATCCAGAGAAATCGGATGATAGCGCTTTAATAAAATCAAATCGAAGATAAGTCAAAAGTCAAGCGTAGTCAAGGAAGTAAAAAGGTTGCACCTTAGACTTAATCGGATGGAAGTGCATCGCCTGAGAAAATCTGATGGATGCGCACTCACGAAATAGTCCGAAAGATAAGTCAAAGGGTCAATAAAACTTAACCTAAGATTTAAAAATCGAGCAAGTTGTCTTCAATCTAATGGCAACGCTTCATCGAGGACCAAATCCAATGGATGCGCACTCACTAAAGACTCCAAAGGTTAAACCTAAGGCTCTAATAAAGTTAAAATCCTTGCACCTTTAACAAGATCAATGGCAGCGCTTCATCGAGGATCAAATCAATGGTCGTGCGCTATCCAAAAAGTCAAAAGTTTAAGCATGAGTCATAATGGTCAACATTTTGATTAAGCAATGAGTAAGTATAAACAAATCAGATGACAACGCTCAATCATCCATAAAATCAATGGATGCACGTCCTCTAAAGAGTCAAAGGTTTAAAGTAAAGTCGTCATAAGTCAAATGTCAAGTTAAAATCTGAGCAAGTCCGATAGATCGGACGATCACGTTGAATGAAGCTTAGATCAACGGTCATGACTACTTTGATTAAAATGAACTTTAAAATTAATTTTAAGAGGATGCATCCCATTTGATTAATCATCGTGCTAGTTACCAAGATCGGACGACCGTGCTCAAACGATTTTTAATCTAACGGTGGTGCACTAATTGAAGATGCATTAAAAAGGGTTAAGGATCGGGAGAAATTAATTAAAGTTAATCATGATTAGCAAGGGTTTAATACATCGGCTAATTTTCCCCCTTTTGCCCTAATCATGATTAATATTATAAATGCTTGATTAAACTAACGTGCAGGTTGATTAGATCCAACGGCTGCGCTTGTCTCCACTCAGATCCGACGATCGCACCAAAATCATAGGATGGAAGGTAAAAGGCATGGGTAAGGATGAAATTAATTGACATTAATCATGTTTAGTAAGGGTTTAATACATTGACTAATCTTCCCCCTTTTTGCCTTAATCATGATTAATAAGAAAGCAAAGGTCTATAACATCATTATCTAGCATGCATCTTGTCAGTGATCAAATGGCAGCGCACAAACTAAATCGAGAATCAATGGACGCGAAGGCCTGTAACTGGTGACAAAGATCCAAAGGCTAAATAAAGACCTTTTTATAACATACGAATCGAACGACGATGGACATTGACCACCCAGATCCAACGGTGCGCATATGGGAAGATAATCAAAGGTTAATCTAAGCATTGGGTTGATTAATTTAGTCGAGGTATGTATGAATTTTTCCCATTTATTAAAGAATACGTGCATATGTATGATCCAATGGTCGTGCCTCACCACCATAAGATCCAACGATGATCGCAAAAGAAAAGTAAGTGTATTTTATGATTACCATCGATTAAAACAAGTTATTAAGGTTTAACAATATAAGGATTAACATCGGATAAATATGATTAATTGAAGACCAATAAAACATGTTATTTCAAGTGTTTATATGCAACTAGGTACAGTAACTATCATACAAGTTTCAGAACAACAATGGATGCGCTACACCCAGATCAATCCAATGGTAGCACATGATCCAAAGGTTTAAAAGTACCAAAAACCGCCATGACGGAACCTATGAAGATCGTGAACCAAAAAAATTGGTAAAATCACCCGCAAGAAAGATTCAAAGGACCAAGCCTCCAAAGAAAGGTGATTACTTCACAAAAATACCTACAACATTATCAAGGTAGGAATAAAAGAAGTGACTCATTCACAACAAGGTACACTGAAAGACATTATGAAAATCAATAGCCAAGATGGAGTCAAAATAGTACGCACAGAAGCTATGAATCCAGAAGAATACTCATGGGAGGAAAGATTCAAAGAAATCAAAGAAAATCCCATGTACAATACCTTGTTAAGAACAAAGTAAACCAAATAAAAGATAAATCCTGACGCTCAAGCATGCCACCAGATCATGTATATCTCACAGGAATAATGGCGTACCACAAGATAAGACTACAAAGCATAGTCACTGGCTTATAAATAAGAGACAGTAGGGAAGAGCTAAGAGCATCAGTAAAGAGAAACAATGGAATACAAGGAATACAAATGTATTAAATTTTTGTTCTGCAAATACTTAAGGTGAAGGATGCGCGTGAAGAAAAAGCATGGTTTCAATTTTCAGAAAAACCATTCAATCTGCGCTTCGACGGAATATAGTTACCAGGGGAGCACTTCGACGGAGTATAGTTATGGAAGCAAATTATAGATGTTTCCAGATCTTGTTGTCCATTCCCATCTTCTTCCTACTTACCACTACCCTCCTCCTCCTGGGTATTCCTCCTTGACCATCCTGACATTTTTCCTAGTATGTCACCCTCGCCCACTACCGCTTCTTATCATTTACCCCCCATCATTCCATCCATCAGACCCTCACCATCCTTACTTCTTCACTCTATCTCGTGATCAGTGCAACTCCATTTGTTTGCCACTGGCACGCCACCCCTTGTCTTCACCATTACGTCGAGCCCCCCTCCATCCTTCATCTAATATTCATGATGACAGCCTGGTCGGTCCCTAACAGCCAAGCATAGTGGCCAGGACAAGCAGAACAAAAAGAAAAAATATAATGTTGAATCCTTAGTTTCTAGGGCCAACCAAAGAGAGCAAAAAGGCCAAATTAAAATAACAAAGAGCTCCCTTCAGTCTAGAGAAGAACCTTAATAGTCAGTTCAGAGCTACGCCAGCTGGACAACACGTAGAATGGATTCAATTAGATGATGCCAAGTGTACAGTCAGAATTCAACCAAAAATAATAGAATCAAGAACCAACAGCTATAAAAGGAAGCAGGCAGGTCTGGATTCTGCATCAAGCAATTAGAGAATAGCATTTTTGCTAAGAGGTATACTTGAGTGCCCTGTTAGTTGTGCTGTTGTATTTTCTTTGTGTCTATTTTCTTTTATTCATTCTTTCTTCCTCCCCTTGCTGTGTAGGATTGTATGATAGGAAAGCGTTCAAGAAGCTGAGAATATTTCCAGCCTTATTGAGCCTAGGATTCAGAGATTCTTCTATTACCATATTAGAACAAGGAGAGTTGGAGAGACCTGTTACATTATTTGAACAGAGTCCTCTTCATTGTATTGATGTATTTCTTTAAGAAAAATAGAGTTAAAAGGCATCCCGCCCACTTTGCATGTAATATTTTATGAAATCAATACAATTCTGGGTTTTATTCTTGTCATTTCTTTGTCTCAGTATTGTGTGTATCTGTATGATGGGTTACATTATTTGAATGCATTATATACGTTTCTTTCATTGGTTAACTCTTGATTTTATTACGATATTCGAATGAGATTAAGAACGCCAATTTCCTTCTCCCCTTCTCTCTGTGTCATATTAAAATTGTTGTTAAATTGCTATAACAACCCAATGAATCTAGGCACCGGTCTACATAAGGCATAACAGTTGGTTATTTTCATGCTTGGTCATTTTAATAAGAATACTATAGTTTAATATAAATCTGGAGCATGCAAATTAGAAGTTTAATTGTAGAATTGCCGTTGGGGTTTCCTTACCCATTCTGCCATCTTTTATAGCAATATTCGGGTTTAACAGAACATGAGGCAGGTCGACCAGAGCCTGTAATAGCTCGTTGGTTTCAAACGGGTTCTTGTAGCATGACAATTGATTTCCTATGGATGCAAGAATCGGTTCCAACAAGAATGTAATGGAAATATGATGAAACTATACCATGAAATCATGTAAATCTATGCTAATGATATGAAAACATGAAGAAATAGAATAAAAGAAGCTATGTCTAAAACCTAAGCTAAGCCTACGGGCCACTATCCATGACAACGACCGCTAAGGTAACCTTTTTCTCTTTACCCCAAAGTTATGGATCAAATCTTGTATCTGATGTTGAAATAATAGGTGTTATGCTCTTCAATTTGTCAAAGCTTCACCGTACATGTGATCTCAAAGAGAACTCTCCAAGTCTCAAAAGCTCTCCTAAAAAAGATGTCTCTTTCTCTGATATGATCTTCTATCTCTCTTGTTCTTAGATAAAAGATGTCCCTTGGTGCTCTTAGGATTGTACCTTTTATAGTGTGAAACCCTAGGTCTATGTCCAAGACCTAGGAATGGATTTCTCATGCGTAGTGCAAGTTAGCATGAGAATATTTTGTCCTATGTCTATGTTTGAAGGCCAGTTAACTAAAATCCAACTGCCCACTTGAGTCTCCTATGTGAACTAGTTGTTAGCATGAGAAGCTTTTATCCTTTGTCTATGTTTGGAGGTCAGTTAACTAAAGTTTAAATTAAAACTCAAGCCTCCTATGTGAACTGGTCGTGAAAAGGAATGCAAAGTTACTCCCACTCACCTTTATTGCATGTAGATTGCCACTTTTGCCTATGATTAGGCCTGTTTGTCAGCAAAATTGCTTCTTATGGCTTAGTCACTGTCATCTATAGTGGCTATGATCTTGCTGCTGTCGTCTACAGTAGCTAAGGTCTGGTCTCTCCAGGCTTGAGCAGCTAAGATCTGGCCGCTCTTGGCTTGAGTGGCTAGACTCAGATGGCTTGAAAAGGCTCCAAATGAGTGGTGAGAACCACTGTTGATGCTTGGAAAGTCCAAGATTATGTCTTATGATATTATGAGTGTGTCTATGTGAGCAGATCCCCTAAGCATGACATGATTTAGGTGTCTATAGATGCCCCTTTTTGCGATGTGCTGTGTTGAAAACACAACACTGAGCAAAAATGTAGACTATTTTTTTGTAAGGTGTATGGTGATTAATGGTCTGATCAATGTCAGATGGCCCAATCATGCAATATGGTGTGCATCCCTTGAATCATTGCCTCAATGTTCGGAGGACTTACCTCAGTGGCTTGGGCATGTTAAATTGCACTCATTCCTCAAACTCAATCGGGTAGCTTTAGTTGCTACAACAATTCCGATCAGTAGGAGAGCTATAATTGAAGATGTCATGTCTGCTTACGTTCCCAACAAACAAGAGAAATTTGTGATTGTTGTATGCAATTATTTGTAGGATGAACATGATTTTGCTATAATCGAGTGATATTTTGCTGATTTTGATTATGATTATGTTGAAGTTTTGAACTACTTCCTCACACAATGGATTGGTGAAGAAATGACAATGAATGAAGCGACGAGTTGCTTGACCAATATGACTAATATGGTTCCTTTCTAGCATTTATTACTTGTAATGGGCAATCCCACATCCAGGTGTGATTCCAATTATTTATGATAATCATCTATCCTTATCCTAAGGAGCAGTCCAGCTATCAATAGCCTTCTTAGGAAGCCAGGATGAGTGATTCTATTTATGTTTAGATTGTATCACTTTGAATTAATGTTTTTTATGTCATAAGGGAACTAGGATGATCCTTAAGCCAAGATGAGTGATTCTATTTATGTTTAGATTGTATCACTTTGACTTAATGTTTTTGATGTCATAGGGGAACTAGGATGATCCTTTCACACCCATGGAGCAGTTCGACCATCTTGGTATTCTTTGGGATTGAAGGGTGGTACATTGTAATTCCAAAATGAGTTATTTTTGCCCCAAGTGGCTTTATGGTTATCTAATCATCTCATCGAAATACATGGAGTGCAACTCGTTGAAATCGCCGAGTGGATAGAGTAGGTGACTGAATATGAGGCCTACCTGATATTGTGCTTTTATGTGATTTTTTTGTTATTTTGAACATTCTGATGATATTAAACCACCAAAGTGTGTTTATTTGCTATTTTTATGGGATCCCTCAAGGAATAAGTCCCTTATTTTGACTTGTGGATCTGGTGATTGTCAGGTCTAGTGGCCTTTGAGTTCCTACCTATGGTCGCTGTCTCCTTGAGTGGCCAAGAAGTTCGGCTGTTGATGTCAGTAGTGGCCAAGGCATAATTAAGGAAATATAAAATTTGAATTTCTAGGGTTTGACCTTTCACTTTCACTGTTTGAAGATTCACTTTGGGAGCTCTGTTAGGATCTCATCCTAACCCTTAATGTAATAACTTCCTTGATGTAATAATTCCTAGTGAACGTGGGTAGTACCCATGATTAATATTTTGTAATGTTCTAAGTTTTAGCTTAGGTAGTGCCTATGACAAATGGCACCCTTTTCTATGTAACACATGGTAGATAGGTTAGGTAAGGTGGCCTTGTGCATGTAATTCGAGTGGCATTGTGCATGTAATTCATGTGGCATTATGCATGTAATTCGAGTGGCATTGTGCATGTAATTCAAAGTGGCACTATGCATGTAATTCGGGTGGCATTATGCATGTAATCCAGGTGGCATTTTGCATGTAAGCCAACCTTGGAAGGAAACTCTTTAAATACCCGAAAAGGCACCAATGTAATCATATTTTTGCAAATTAATGAAGTGTTGAAGGAGGTTGCCCCCTCGAAGAGGCCTACGATTCTATCTATTGTGAGATTGTTCCTTTTAAGTAATTTTTGTTATCATATGCATTTAATTCTGAATACTGTTATAATGTTTCTGTGAGTTTATTTCCAAGAAAATGTGTGAGAGTGTGTTTATTTGAGTTGAGAGTGTGTTGTTTAGTATATTTTATAGTAGGATCTTAACAAGTGGTATCAGAGCGCTTTCCAGGGCCAAGTTCTGCTGCAACTGCAATGATTCTTGCCATCCAATCCACCTGTTAGGTATAAATTCTGTGTGTTTTTTCCGTTCCTATTTTTCTTTATTAAAAAAAAAATCCAAAAAATACAGTGCATTTTTTTTCCAGACCAAAAAAAAAAAATCTTTTTAGTTGAGTAGGTAGAAACCCTGTGCCGGGGGTTTTAAAATATCATGAAGGATCTGTCATTATTGGCTAAGCTAGATAGCCCATAAAGCGTCTAGTGAAGTGAGGGGCGATCAGGCTCCAATACCCAGGCCTCAGACATAACTCGCACACGGACTTGAGCTCCCACGTATCTTCGGGTATATCGGGAGACCATCTAGGTTTAAACAAACTTTTAGCCATTAGGAAGCTTTTCGGCCTTGTATTACTCATAGTCTACGGGACACAACATCCTGGATGATTACCCTCCCGTATTGTCAGAGAGGCAGGTAGTGTGCTCAAGGGTATGTGTGGAATCCTCCTTGAGTAGTGGCCTAAAATATTGGTCCGAGCACTATTGTTCGTCACTATCGGTATAATAGAGGGCCTATGGGTGGTACATACTCCTCTACCTAGCATTCCCTGGTTCTGTTAAAACTTCAACCTGTAAAAAATGAAAATATAAAAAAAAAAAACCAAACCTCCCTATTCGTAAACCTGCATTTCAAATCCCCAAAAGTGAGCATATGAGAAAGGAGTCCTCTACTAAAAAAATAATAGAAAGTACATGCATTCGGGATAGACCATGAGGGTGACACTTAAGCTGATAGTCTAGAGAATAACAATCAAATTTACAATGGCAGTCACAGTCAGGTCAGTCATGTCAGAGAGGTCAGCACAATCAGGTCAGAATTTACAGCTTTTAGGGTCAGAACAGAACTGTCATAACAGTCACCTGCAAAATACAAAGAATCTTGGGGCTAGTGAGGTCAGTAGTGTTAGAGAGACTGTCAGGACTGGGCCAACCAGTGAGAGCATGACACGAGGCCAGTTATAGATAGTGCTCCAGTACCCAACTTTTGCTCTGTAGCTCAGAATCAAAAACTGTAAACACCGTTAGACTCAGCAAAATAGGAGATTAAAAAAAATTCTGGGGTGCCAAAAAGTAGTGTTGAGAGATATAGCTCATTGTGACCACCTCTTTGAGCTGATCGTTTTGATATATAGCACCCAAGCACTTTTTTGGGCACTTACTAAAAATAGTAAGTCCTAAAAACTCAATTCTATTTTTAGTAATTGGTCACAAAAGGTTTCAAAATGGCCCAGGGTACCCGTGGACATCAAAAAGAACTAGACCACTTGGAATCCTTAACAAAATCCATTGAGAACTTGCACTCGACTTTTCACTCCATAAGGGAAGAAGTCCAAGGTCTTCGCCTAGAGCATGAGGCCACTAGTAACCGCTTAGAAGAAGCACTGATAGAAGTAGACAACAAACTAAAAAGAGGACCACCCAAAATAGAACACCAAGCTGAGGGTTCTGCAAGGAATCATGACCATGATCCATCCTTTAAAATGCCCAAATTGGACTTTCCCAAATTTAGTGGGAAGGATGTTGATGGGTGGCTATGTAGGGTTGATCAATTCTTTAGACTTCATAATGTCCCCATATTTCATCGAGTCCAGATGGCTTCCTTTAACTTGGAATCTGAGGCTCTACACTGGTTTCAATGGTTACGTATTGCCAACCCAAATCTCTCTTGGGAGAATTTTGAATCCCAACTACTCACTCGATTTGGTCCTAGTGAGTATGAGGACTTTACAGGGGCCTTGACCAAACTACAACAAACAGGGTCAGTCCGTGAATACCAAGCTCAATTTGAAAAATTGGCCAATAAGACAAGAGGATTGAATGAAGGGTTCTTCCAGAGTTGTTATATCAGTGGGTTGAAGGGGGAACTCCAAGCGGAAGTAAGAATGTTGAAACCACAAACTATGATGGAAGCTATCAGTTTGGCCCATTTGGCCAAATCTAAACTCTCTGCCCAAAGGCGCCCATCAAAGTTTCCTCAAAATAGACCTTCATTTCCTTCTCGATCCCAACACCTAGTTGATAATAAACCTACTGCACCCAAGCGCCTAACCACAGAAGATATGGATGCACGTCGTGCCCAAGGATTATGCTACAATTGTGATGAAAAGTTTTTTAAAGGGCATAAGTGTGCACACAAAAAATTGTTCTTGATAGATGTTGAAGAACCTGATAACTCTGACCAGAGTGATGAGGATGAGGACCCTCTGAAAACACCTTCTCCACAAGAAGAAGTGAAACAGGAACCTGAGACAACAATTACAGTCCATGCTCTTGCAGGCATTACTACTCCACAAACCATGAAGGTTGTGGGATTTTTCAAGGGCCAACGTCTTTCCATCCTTATGGATTCGGGAAGCATGCACAACTTCATTGACCCTAGAGTTGCTCAATGGGAAAATTGCTATATCCACACTTGTAATTCCTTTGAGGTCATGGTAGCCAATGGGGGAACCTTACCTTGTAAAGGAAAATGTCGCAATGTTAAAATCAAGATAGGGGACTATGAACTCAAGCAGGACATGTTTGCCCTCCAGTTGGGTGGATGTGATATTGTTTTGGGATCTCAATGGTTGAGTACATTGGGCACTATCAATTGGAACTTTGCCGAACTCTGGATGCAGTTCTCCCAAAATGGACAAACACACATCATCAAGGGCTCCCCAGCAGGAACACCTCAAATTATTAGTTCAAATGGCATGGAGAAATTGCTAAAGAAATCATCACATGGGGTCATTGCACAACTATTCTCCATCCAACCATCCACCTCTCAAATGGGTGAAACCCCATCAGACCTACAATAGATTCTCCACAAACATGAGGCCATCTTTGTGGAACCAACTACACTACCACCGCATCGCTCTCACGACCATGCCATTCCATTATTTTTGGATAGTGCACCTCCCAATATCAGACCATACAGGTACCCTCATGCCATGAAGTCAGATATTGAGACAATGATACAGGAATTACTCAAGGCGGGTATCATTCGGCCTAGTACTAGTCCCTACTCTGCACCAGTCTTATTGGTCCTCAAGAAGGATGGCTCCTGGCGATCGTGTATTGACTACCGGGAACTCAACAAGATAACTCGTCAAGGATAAATTTCCTATCCCTGTGGTTGATGAATTACTAGATGAATTACATGGGACCATGTACTTCACCAAGCTAGACCTTCGCTCTGGGTACCATCAGATCCGACTCAGGGATGAAGATATTCCTAAAACTGCTTTTTGCACTCATGAAGGTCATTATGAATTCTTGGTAATGCCATTTGGTCTCACAAATGCTCCTTCCACATTTCAAATCCTGATGAACAACATATTTCACCCTTTTTTGTGGAAGTTCATCCTTGTGTTCTTCGATGACATCTTGATTTACAGTCACACATGGGAAGAGCATCTCAAGCATGTAGATCAAACCCTACAACTATTGGCCGACCATCAACTATTTGCAAAAAGGTCCAAGTGTTCCTTTGGTTTGATTGAAGTGGAGTATCCTGGGACACATTGTCTCAAAGGATGGTGTCAAGGTTGACCCTAAGAAGATCCAAGCAGTCCAAGAATGGCCGAAACCTCGCACTCTCAAGGGACTTCGAGGATTTTTAGGGCTTACAGGCTATTACCGTAAATTTATCTATAATTATGGAAAGATAGCCGCCCCCTCACCTCCATGTTGAAGAAGGATTATTTTACTTGGACAGGGTTGGCTGAGCAAGCATTCCTGGAACTCAAGCATGCCATGACCACCACTCCAGTTTTAGCCATGCCAGACTTCTCTAAAAAAATTGTCATTGAAAGTGACGCTTCTGGTCATGGTATTGGGGTGGTATTGATGCAAGAAGGATGCCCTTTGGATTTCACCAACAAAGCCCTATCTGATTGCAATTTAGGGAAATCCACATATGCCAAGGAAATGTTGGCAATATTGCATGCAGTCCTGCATTGGCGACCTTACCTCATTGGGCGCCATTTCTCCATCAAAACTGACCACCAGAGTCTGAAATACTTTCTAGAACAATGGGTTGCCACCCTCGAGCAACAAAAGTGGGTATCAAAACTCATGGGCTATGATTATGACATCACGTACAAAAAAGGAAAGGAGAATCTTGTGGCGGATGCTCTCTCTCACCAATTTGAGACCCTTAGTATGTTGTGTGCCATTTCTGCACCATTGCCCCAATGGATTGAGCCCTTACATCAAGAAATACTTTAGGATGTAGATTTGAAAGACTTGGTTGCTTCACTTATGGATGATCTAGAGTCTACACCAGGATATAGTTGGGATGGCCAGGATCTGCGTTACCATCAATGCTTGGTTCTTCCTCCTAAGTCCCCACTTTGAGAGCTCCTCATGAAGGAATCACATGCTACTCCATCTGCTGGCCATTTAGGGTTCCTAAAAACTTATGAGTGACTCAAGCGCACCTTCTTTTGGAAAGGTATGAAATAGGACATTCACTCTTTTGTAGCTGACTGCGACACATGTCAAAGGATGAAAGGGGAAACAATGTGCTCTCCGGGCACTCTTCAACCATTGCCGATCCCAGAGCAGGTGTGGACTAACATCTCCATGGACTTCATAGAAGGGCTACCTAAATCTGGAGGCAAGTCAGTTATTTTTGTGGTAGTGGACCGCCTTTCAAAGTATGCTCACTTTTGTGCCCTAACCCATCCTTACACAACATCCACTATTGCCCAAATTTTTCTTGACTCCATATTTCGCCTTCATGGCATTCCAGCCTCCATTGTATCTGATCGTGATCCCACATTTACTAGCAATTTTTGGCAAGAGTTGTTTAAGTTGCAGGGGACTCAACTCAAAATTATTTCAGCCTACCATCCGTAAATGGATGGTCAAATAGAGGTTGTTAATAAATGCTTGGAAACCTACCTTCACTGCTTTACCTCCGATCATCCTACTCATTGGGCAAAATGGCTTCCCTTGGCCGAATGGTGGTACAACACTTCCTATCATACCGCCACCAAACTCACACTATTTGAGGTAGTTTACGGGTGCCCTCCACTCACGCCTTCCTCCTACATTCCGGGTAGCTCCAAGGTCCAGGCCATTGACAATGCTCTGAGTCAACACACCGAGGTCCTCTGCCAACTCAAGAAAAATTTGAACATGGCCCAAAATTGGATGCACCAACAAGCTGATCAGCATTTTTCTGAGCACAGTTTTGATGTGGGTGATATGGTCTTCCTTCGCTTGCAACCATACAAACAATATTCCCTACAACTTCGTAGGTGTCAGAAGCTCGCTCCAAAATTCCAATACTGATAAGGCTCCCATGTGTATTTCTAGCGATTGGTTCAAAATACCATTTTCTACTAAAGGAGGTGAAAGAGTGGGTGCTAAAGATCCATCGAGTAACTGTAAATCACCCATTTCCTTCATTTGAGTCAATGTGGAGGCTTCATGATGATCCACTTTGATAGTGGTATCCACATGCTCATGTTTATGACTCAGTTCATGTTTCTATTTTACTTTGTGGTGTTGAACTGTGTCAGCTTTGGTACCCCCAATCTGATGTGGGGGAAACACATGTTCTTGTTCTTGAGGAGGCACCATGAGAAGTGAGTCAGGGGTGACTAATGCTAATGGTTTTGACCCCTTCAATGTGGCAGCAATGTCTGATTGCACCATATATTGTTTTATCTGCCTTAGAGTCACTTGGTCTTCTGACTTAATGTTAACCATTGCCACGAACTCTTGAGAAGGCACTTTAGCTTTTGGACCAGTTGAAGGTGCTTTAGTCATGTTAACTGATGTTTTATTCTCCTCATCAGGTAATATGATACCATGATTTTTGGTGATGGGAAAAGGTAGCAACTTCTTGGTTGAAGCCTCAATCAAATGTTTGGTGATTTTATCCGATTGAATATTTGGAGGCTTGCATGCCACCAAAGTTTCTTGTGGCTCATCGAACTCCTTGTAATACTTGAATGGCTCAGGATCATGGGGGACCACATACACTTGTCCTTGGTGTATGAATTTTAGATTTTGGTGCACTATGGAAGGCACACATTCCATATCCCTTATCCATGGTCTACCTAGCAATATGTTATACTACCTCTCACCCCCAGGATATGGCACAATGTAGGTATCATCTTTATCCCAACTTGTATAGGTAGGATTACTATGCCAATTGTTGGGGAAGTGGCATCATTGAAGGCTCTCAATGTGAATGTTGAGTCCTTAATGCGTGAAGGTGACAAATTTAAATACTTCAAAGCTATAGCCGTGATGATGTTGATAGATGACCCAATGTCAATCAAGACTCTCTTGTATGGAATTTGATTGATGCTTGCTATGATGTGTAGCGGAGGATCGGGTTCATCCATAGATATTGGCTTAATCTCCTATCTATGAAAGGTAATCATAGGGTCCTTTTGTAAGTGAATTGAATTCATTGTTGGTGTGGACCATGATAGATTATTATCTTTAGTTGAATTTTTTGGTATGTTGGGTTGATCAAGGTATATTTTGCTTCCTGTTGTAGTATTGATCATACCGATAAAACCCTCATCAGGAGGGGCTATGTGCACCTCATTGATGTGCTCAACTTGATTTTTGGGTGCTATGTTTACTTCATGTGTAGGCAAGGGGTCTTGGAAGACTCCTATCTAAAGCTCTTGCCTCTCGATCATATCTTGCACTAAGTCTCTAAAGGGATGACATGTCTGAATGTCATGACCCCTTTTTCGATGGTACATGCAATATAGATTTTCTTTGTGTGCCTTTGATCTACGCTTGTTAGGCTTCCATGGATGGATATCTGGAAGATTGATTCTTTGTGCCTCATATAATCGATCAAAGAGCGATGCTAATGTCTCTGGAAAATCAGTATATTGTCATTGTGGCCGACGTTGTTGGCCTTGTATCTAATTCTTTTGCATATGATTTTGGGCTAGAGGAGGTTGAGCTTGGTAATTATGTCGCACTGGTAGAGGTGGTGCAACCTGGTTTGAGGATTCAGGGATACTCAAAACAACTTGATTGATTGGGGCCACCTTTTGTTGCATGTTGCCACCTATAATATTCTTGTTTGGCCATTCCTTTTTGTGGAGTTGAATATCACCCTCTTGTATCTTGATTGCCTCAATGGACTCAGCCTGTTCTAAGGCCTCCTCAAATGTTTGATACTATTGCAATTGTAAGAGAAGCGAGATTTATTTTGAATAACTTCTCATAAACATTCGAATGAGCTCTATTTTTGGTAAGGTGAAAGGTAATTTTAACATCACCTTCCTCCATTTATTGCCATACTCAATGACTGGCTCATCATCAAGTTGATGAAGGCTTGCCAAGTCAGTCAAGTTTATCATTTTCTTAGTACTAGAGGCAAAACATTGTAGGAATGCATCAGCCAATTGCTCAAAGTTGTGTATGCTTTGATGTGGTAGATGATTATACCATTCTAAAGCATCCCCAGATAGTGTAGTAAGAAATACTCTTAACATCAAGGGGTCATTGTCTTGAAAATGGAAGCACATATTGATGAAGGTTGTCACGTGCTCTTGTGCATCTTCATCATCTTTGAACTTTTCAAGTGTAGGCATCTTGAAATTCGATGGATATGTCGGTGATGACACTGATGGATGCAAAGGCTGATTGCTAAGTTGCTTTAGTGTAGGTTTTTGATAAACCGACCTTTGTTTTTTTTTTTCAACTGCATTTATCCGATCAGCTAGCACTTTGTATGGCCCTGATGACATGATATGATCTTCCTTTTGTCACCCTTGATTAGGTAGAGGAGGCCACTTTTGATGTTGAGGTTGATGATAAATGTAATCATTAGGTACCTCATCATAAATGGATTTAGGGTAAGCATCCACTTCTTCCTGATGTTCCCATTGGGACTCTTCATATGATTCCTCATCGTATTGATCTTGGTACTATTGAGGAGTATGAGGTTCTTGATGATAACCAGATAATGGCCTTTGATGTTGAATGTGATTTTGGCATGGCCAAGGGGAGAGACCTCGAGATTGCACTGGATGCCTTATGCGTTGTTGCATCTTCTAGGTGCTAGGTGTAAGCACCACTTTATGTAATGCATTTTGCACTTGCTCTTGTTGTATCCTTTGTTGTTCTTGTATCTTTCATTGATACAACCTTTGTAGGTGTGCTCGTTGTGAGTCCACCCATTGTTGATTTAATTGTTGTTGATCCAACTAGAGTTGATCCATATATTGTTGTTGGTTAAGTTGTGGCCTCAGTGCTTGATGTGTATGATCTCGTTGTTCAGTTGTATGGGGGCTATGTACCCTCGTATTGGAAACACGAATGGGTTTGTCATGTCTTTTCCCCCTAGTAGGATCTATCACTTGTTTTCCATACTCCTTAAAGGTTGCATTGACCTGATACTCTAGTTTATGAATTGGCTCTGTATAGTCTGACGATGCAGATATGCAACATGGCTGCCCCACGTACTCTTCATGAGGAGTAGGAGGATGACTTGGGTCCTCTTCCTCATCTATGAGGAATGATGCATATTCAATCTTAGATATAATATCTGTACATTCAGACTGCACAGAAGCACAATGTGTATATGCAGAATGCTCTCTATGAGGAGTAGGGGGGTGACTTGCTTGACCAGATGGGGTGGTTTGCTCACCCAAGCTAGGCCATGGTGTATGCTCATTTTCATTTTCTGATTGATGTATAGAGCAATCTGGGATGTGAACCTATGACATTGACCTACTAGGCCCCTCAGTGGGTGGATTGTTCCTTATATAGAATTCTATCAAGGTGTTCCAGTCAGGAAGGTTTCCTGGAGGACCTGTGGGTGCCTCCCTAATAGGGATATCTCGAAGGTTTGACTCCCTATGGATGGTATTGATGTTATGATAAGACTTGGGATGCCATTCAGGGATGGCCATGTCCTCTGGACTGATTTGGATATGTTCAGTGGTTATGGAACCTGATTCCCTCTC
Source organism: Wollemia nobilis (assembly GCA_028583015.1). Taxonomy (NCBI): domain Eukaryota; kingdom Viridiplantae; phylum Streptophyta; class Pinopsida; order Araucariales; family Araucariaceae; genus Wollemia; species Wollemia nobilis. The sequence continues at coordinate 391,212 of JAQPPZ010016473.1, forward strand.
TAGATTGGAGGTCTTGCTCACCATGGGAGGTCTCCCGACCATAATTTTTGTTATAAAAATTTGACTTTCAAAAAAAGGTTGTAAGTGTCATACATCAAAATGATCAATATGATGAGCTGATCACAATGGGCTATGACTCCAAAAAGTGACTTTCGGGTCAAAATTTTGTATTTTTGAAATAATTGGCCAATCGAGGCTCGTGGGGAAATGCCCACTTTTAGGAATTTTTGGGAAATTTTGAACCATGAAGAGTTAGGACTCAAAATTTCTGGGAGAGGTGCCCAAGGGGCTAACTAAGACAACAAAACAAATTTGGCAATTTTTGGAGTTGTCTAGCCCATTTTATGACTATTTTAGTGCAGTTTTTCCCTATTTTCGGCTTCGAAAATAGAGTAATCATAAAACCAAAATAAATTTTTTGTTATAGCTCCGATTTGCATGATTCTCGATCCATTGGATGCAGAATCAAAAAGTAGATTTTTACTTTTTCAATAAATTTCATTGAAAAATTAGGGTTAGGTTGATTACCCCAACAATAAAGAAACACACAAAGCAGACAATATGATTATCTCTTTTAAGGATTAAATGTGTGTCCTAAGAACTTGTTTTGTGTGTTTCATATTTGTTGTTGATATTGCTTTCTTGTTCATATTTTGGAATTAGAATGAGGGAACTCACCCAAAGTGGTGACTAGGAACACTAGTGCCAAGCATGATTTCTCAAAAGAGTCTAGGGTACACCACTTAAATCCTAGTGGGGGGTTTGCCTAGCTCTTCCACTATGATTCAACAATCATTCCAATAGTGGGAGACATCTTGAACACAAGTGACCTATACCAACTTAAGGAGTTCCCTATTCTATCTAAGGATATCTAGGGGGCAAGCCGATGGAAGGAGGTGAATTCCAACATCACCGGTCTGAATTGGGGGTTGGTGATGAAATCCAACCTTACCAATGTTATTGTGATACGTGCAAGTGTGTGGGGTTACTTTTATATTTTGAAATAGAAAGTGATGCATCAACCAACCATTCATGACTACTTTCCTACATGCCTAAAAAGAATGTCTTCAAAAATATGCATATCTAATGTAATCTAGATGATATTCATATAATGCACTTCCTACTTTGTGAATGGGTGGCCACTAGTTGGGCCACATGCAAGCAAACTTACACACATAAGCCTAGCATACTGGAGACTAGGGCAGACCTTACAAGTAGAGGCCCACTATTCCTAGTAACAACTAGAGAAAACTAAAGACATCTAAGAAACTTAAAATGCAAATTTCTTTTCATCTTCTTCACTTTTCCCTACTTAGACTATGTTTTTACTTGCTTTTTCTGGAAAATAAATATAGACAAAAAGTCACAGAGAAGACAGAGGCTGAAACCAACCTTAAATCCTGCTTTGGTGATGAAGACTTTGAGCTCTACCGCACTCTATTTTTGGCCGCTATCGACCATAGTGGTTTATTCTGGCCACTATCAGCTACAGCGGCTAAGATCTGTTGGTCGCTATCGACTAGAGTGGCCAAACCTGCACACAAAAACATGCCCAAAACATTAGTGAAACGACCAAAAACAAAAACCTGGTGGGGGTCCCATCGTGATCGCCATATGTGCGACCCCGAGAAGCACGCACCTCTACTCTACTTGCAATATTATACCAAAATGAAATGAAAGACCATGAAATGCATATAACACAAAAATAACAAAGAAATATCCTTTTATTTATATTGAAACCCGGTTACATGTCGGTCCCTCTGAGGGATACCCATTTCGATACAATGAATTACAAGCAAAAAATGGTGAATAAAATATCCCCTCACAAAGGGGTGGTGCACTTTTGTAGGCTTCCCGATCTCACACATGAACTTGTTTGAGGGCTCACAGATGCCTCCTTCTCCTTCTCTCATCCAGGAGGGATCCCGTGCTCTGGATGTCTTGATCTGGTCCTGTAAACCTACAAATCTGCGTACATGGAAACAATAAAGCATGATAAGTAGTATGGGCCACCTCTCTAGAAGAGGCTCTTATTAGAAAATATGATAATCCGGATAAATAAGCATAATGTGCATTGAAATATACCAGATCTAAGCAATATGCATATGAAAATAAGAAATATTAATCTAAATGCAATGAAATATTTAGATCTATGCTAAAGCCATGTAAATGAAATAATGATAAATAAAGATCTATTACTTAGAACAAAGGAATCAACCATTTTAAAACCTGGCTATGACTATGGGCCACTATCAAATATAGCGACCTCTGACTTAAAGGTTACCTTAGGTCTTATGGGCTGTGGAAGTCGATCCCTTGCTCGAATTGATGTTCAAGGGTCACCTGGTGTGTCTCCTACACTGATTGGCGGTTGGGAATGATGGATCTAAATACTGATGCGTGGATGTAGCTTAGCCGGACGGTACTCCAATGCTCCTCAAAGGGGCATATATTTGCTCTCCATTTCGACAAGGCTTCACTACACAAGATTTGAACATTCATCGATCCCTTTTGCCTTACTAGAAATCTGCATATATAGAATTCTAGGTTTTAGGTCTAGATCTAGGGCTTGGCTTCTTGGGGAAGCCAAAATCTAGATCTGCATGCCAACTAACTATCCCAGAGGGATGGTTTAGTCTTGGATTGGCATGGAAGGGGTAGTTAGTATTGTAAACTGAATCATTAGCTTGCTCTTGATATTCATGGAAGATATATAAGGTTACATATATTCCGTTGAGGCAGTTTGAACCAAGCTGGGTGGTTTATAAACTGAATAAAGAACCCTACGTACAACTCCTTTATGCTCTAACATAATGCTGTTAACATAGTTAATGTAATACAAAATATTCTAACATCCCCCCTTATTACATTAATGTTGACTACACATAGCATTGCGGAACAATTCAAATTTGACTCGAGCAAGCGCTTTGGTGAAGATGTCTGCTATTTTCTCATTTGTGGGAATGTAGTGGAGCTGGATATGATGCTTTGGAACCTCATCTCGAATGAAATGACACCTAGTGTCAATGTGTTTGGTGCGATCATGAAAGATAGGATTCTTGACAAGATTCATAACACCTTGATTGTCGCAGAATAAATGTAAAGGAAGTTTCTTTGGAAGGCCCATATTTGTGAGGATGCGACGTAACCATATCATCTCGCAGACTGCTCCACTAGCTGCTCGATATTCTGCCTCAGTAGAAGAGATAGCAACAACATGTTGCTTCTTGCTATGCCAAGAGACAGGACCAGATCCAAGGTGAAAAATGTAACCCGCAGTTGATTTTCGATCGTCTATGGATCCAGCATAATCAGAGTCCATGTACCCTTGAAGATAGAACTTGTTCTTTTTGTATTCCAGGCCGATATATGTTGTACCACGGACATAGTGAAGAACTCTCTTTGCTGCTTTCCAGTGGCTAACTTTAGGATCTTGCATGAATCGTGAAAGATAACCCACAACAAAACTAAGATCTGGCCTGGTGTTTGTGAGATAGATGAGACTCCCAATCAGTTGACGATAGAGAGTACTATCTATTTTAGGAGATTCATCGAATCGGGATAACTTAAGTCCTGCTTCCATTGGTGTGGCTTTGGGCTTGCAGTCAGTCATCCGATACTTATCAATCAGGGTCTTGGCATATTTCTTTTGAGTAACTTGTATGCAATGCTTGTATTGAGTTACTTCTAGACCAAGACAATAGTGGAGAAGTCCAAGATCTATCATTTCAAAAGAGGTATTGAGATCTTTCTTTACTATTTTTTATCATACTCTCTGAACTGCTTGTTATGATCAGATCGTCCACATATAGTACTAGAATTACTATGTTAGAACCATTGTTCTTGATATATAGATTAGGATCTGTAGGACTTCTTCTAAACCCATGTTGCACTAGGTGACTATCAATTTTGATATACCAAGCTCGAGGAGCTTGTTTAAGTCCATATAGAGATTTGATCAGCTTACAAACTTTCTATTCTTGCCCTTTAACTACAAAACCTTCAGGTTGAGTCATGTAGACTTCTTCTTGTAGGTCACCATTTAAGAAAGCACTCTTTACATCCATCTGATGTAGCTGCCAACCAAATTGAGCTGCCATTGCACACAGAACTCGAATAGTGGTCATTTTAGCAGTAGGAGCAAATGTCTCTTCATAGTCTATGCCTTCTCTTTGTGCATAGCCCTTTGCAACAAGTCGGGCTTTATGTTTATCTATTGCACCATTTGCCTTATATTTGATCTTGAATACCCATTTGCAACCAATGGGTTTCTTTCCTGAAGGCAAATTCACTAACTTCCAAGTTTGATTTTTCATTAGAGATGTATGTTCTGCATCCATAGCAGTTTTCCATTGATCTTTACTGAGTGCATCTGAGACTGATGTTGGTTCTTTTTCATCTAGTATTGTCAGATAGACTTTTTCATCTTCCATATCTATATCCTCATCTTCTTCTACATTCACAGATAAATCATCAAAATGTTGACAAAGGTCATCAACATCTGTTACTGATGTTGCATCATCTGCTCTTTTGTGTTGAGTCATACTGCGAGTAGAGGGTCGATCTAGAGTTAGATCTGGAAGTGATGTCAGTTTTGAATCCTGTAATGTACTAGTATACCATTTAGGAACCTTCTTCTGAGGAGGTGCTGCTTCTTTCTTAGGTTCATCTTCCTTAAGGTATACAAATGTGTTATTTGATGTGAAAGTTTCATCAAATACTACATCTCTGCTGATATGTGTTTTCTTGGTTATAGGATCAATCAACCGATATCCTTTTGAATACTCATCATAACCAAGAAATATACATTTTTGAGTTTTCTCATCTAGTTTCCTTCTTTTCTGTTTAGGAATATGCATGAAAGCTTGGCATCCAAAAACTTTTAGATGAGAAATTGAGGGTTTCTTACCACTCCAGGCTTCTTGTGGAGTTTTTCCTTGTAGAGCCCTTGTAGGTGCTCTATTTAGTAGGTAAGATGTTGTGTTTACTGCTTCTGCCCAGTATTGTTTTTCTAAGTTTGCTCCTTTTAACATACACCGACTCATTTCTACTATGGAGCGATTTTTCCTTTCTGCAACTCCATTTTGCTGTGGTGTATATGTTGTAGTGAGTTGTCTCTTGATCCCATGTTTTTCCAAAAATGCTGAAAATTCCTTGGAAGTGTATTCCCCCCCTCGATCTGAGCGGAGGGTTTTGATGGAACAACCTGTTTCCTTCTCAACTTGTCTCTTGAACTGACGAAAGTAGAGAAGAGCTTCTGACTTGAGTGCAAGGAAGGAGACCCATATTTTGTGGGAGTAGTCATCAACAAATAGCTAAAAATACCTCTTTCCACCATGACTGGTTGGGAAAGGACCGCACAGATCTACGTGGATTAACTCCAAGGGTTTCTTAGAGCGAGAAGAACTTGTCTCAAATGGAACTCGATGTTGTTTCCCTGCTAGACAATCTGAGCATACTGGGAGAACTGATGAAAGCTGAGGAAGCCCTTTGACCATGTCATATTTGCTTAATTCGAGTAAATACCTGGAACTGAGGTGCCCGTATATTTTATGCCATAAGGAAGTGGCTTCTATTGTAGTGGCAATGAGGGAAGTATGGGATGTAGAAACTGTATCCAAGATGAATAATCCATGTTTGTAGGAGCCAGTGGCAATGTTTTTACCTTGGTGACTGATGAAACATCTCTTTTTTCCATTTTCAACTTGAAAAACAACATCCATATTTCTATCTAGCATCTGTGGAATAGATAATAGATTGTTGGCAAGGCCAAGAACATAGAGAACTTTCTCTATGTCACAGTCACCATCAGGGAGAGTTACCGTAACATCCCCTTCACCTTGTACTTGATAGACCTGATTGTCTGCAATAGTGACAGGTTTGCCTTCTCTTGCTTGAAAGGTTTGAAACCAGGACTTGTCCCCAGTCATATGTTTGCTTGCTCCAGAATCAATATACCATACAACATCTGATTTGGAAGAGGCAGTATGGGTCATGAGCACCTTGTGTGCTCTTTTTGAGTCATTATCTGAAGATGAATCAGAATCATCTGAATGGGAATCTGCATAAGCAACATGACCCTTTTGTTGTTTGCGATGTTGGGGATATTTCTGCTTCCCCTGGCCTTTCTTCTTTTGTGAGGGATCATTCTGTTGTTTGTTTTTGAACCAACACCTGTTGGTATCATGATTGTTCATATCACAGATCTTGCAATATTTATCTCTCTGGAGATTGGGCTTTCCTTTGCCTTTGGAAGAAGACCCTCCCTTCTGCAACTGTCCTTGCTTTTGACCCTTTTGATGGGTGGAAAGAGCAGTGGTAGGTTCCTCATATTTTTGTACTTGATTGGCTTCTTCAGTTTGAAGCAAATTAACCAATTCAACAAAAGTTAATGTTCTGCCAGAAACATTGAGTGAAGTGATAAAAATTTTGTAAGATGTTGGAAGTGCCCTCAAAATAACAGATGTCAAAAGATCATCAGCTATGGGTTTGCCCATAGTATTGAGTTTGGCTTTCAATTCGGCCACTTTGCAGAGAAAAAGTTCAACAGTTTCCCCTGAATTCATATTGAGATTGTGAAGCTGGGTTTGTAGGTGAAGGATAGTGGAATTATTCTTTCCTTCATACACAGTAATCAATGCTGCCCAAGCATCTTTACTGGTCGTGGCATCACAAATATGAGGTTGGACCTCATCTGTTATGGCAAGTAACAAAAACATAAGGCCTTTCCTGTCCTGATCATCAAATGTATCTTGATCTGTCCCTGCTGTGGTGGGACGTGAGGTAGTGCCACTTACTACATCCCATAATTTTTCTACTTGAAGAATGGCTTTCATTTTATGCTTCCATGGCACAAAATTGGTGCCTTTGAGCAATTGAGCATCTGAAAGATACTTGTGCACTGTAGCCATTGTTTAGGGTTCCTTATAGCGCCAAATGGTCCCCTTTTTGATATACCGTGGCCAGGCCAGTTATACCTGAACTAAAACAAAACAATACCCGCCCTGACGTGAGGGAGACTATAGGTATTATTAAGATCAGAACGGTACGTGGAACATAGGCAGTACTGAAAAGGATTGCTTTGTTGATGGCACCTACCTTAGAAAGTCATGAATCCGCATGCGTGGGGCGTAACTTCCCCTAAACACTTTGGAGTCCAGAACTTTCATCAGGATTTATGCCTAAACACAATAGCAATGGGGGTAAAAAATTCACTCAAAGAGATGTTAATGACACCTGCCTGAGAATCTTCGGAAGAAGAATAATCAGTTGGAGGAAATTAAGTCAAAAAACAAAACTAGGAGAAAATTAGTGTTGGTGAGAGAACAACAAGTAGATGATCTATGAATATCCCTGTGCAAAGAGATAAATGCTTTGGAGAACCTGTGCAACATGTGTTGAGAGAAGTAGTGGATGCTTTGATGTAGATGATTTTTAATTGCAAAAAAAAAATGCAATAATCAAACAAGCATGCTCACAAAGTGCTTCTCACATAGGTGTCGGGTTCAACCGAAAATGCACCCAAATTATCAAAAGAAGGTGTCGAGTAAAATCGAAAATGCACCTTTGAGTTGCTCTCTATGTCTTTTTCTGAGAGTTTGAAAAAATTGAATTCCCCCCTCTATTATATCTCCAAAGTTTCCCAATATGCCGTTTAACAATTGCTTTTGAAAAGAGAATAAGCAATGTACATGTCTGAAAAAACAATGACAACAACAAAAAAAAAATTGTGTCACCAAACCTTCTTGGCAAAATGCCCTATTCAGGCATCACTGGGCCCTCGGGGCGTCAACAGGACCCTCGGGGCGTCAAAATGCCCTCTCCCCCGGCCCTCGGCCCCCCCTCGCGCCATCACCGGCCCTCGAGGCGTCAAAATGCCCTCCTCGGGCATCATCGGGCCCTCGGGGCGTCAAATTTTGTCCGAGCCGTCAATTCTTGGCCGAGGTGTAAAAAAAAATGCGGGGCTTCGGTTAAAAAAACTTTTTTCTTTTTTTTTTTTTCGATGGGATTCGAACTGTGGACCTCGTCCACACAAAGAATCTCGTGAGCCGACTGCTCTAGGCGGCGCGTCGAGAGAAAGGATGATGTCGCCTACTCATTAAGCTTGCTGTGAGTTAGCGTTTGAAAAAAAAAAAAACCGTCTTCCCAGCCTTCGAAGACTCCAAGCGGCAGTTAAGATACCAATCAATGATTTTTTAAAGATATAACCCTAATATAGCATAAATCAAAATTTTTTTTTTTTATATACTTCCCATTGCTGCAGCTCTCAGCATGCGCAGGCCTTCGCGGTCACGAGCAGGATTGCCTCCGCAAATGCAGCAACCCGTGGTAGCGTCCGTCCGTGTTTACTGCTCACGCATCGACAACGACCGACAAATCATGGGAGTCGGTGGACATTTTTGAGGACGCGTTGGCTATGCTGGTGATGACTGGTTCTATGGACAGTGAGGCCCGGGCGATATTGCTTTCGTCTCCGCCTGCCCTTGCTTCCCAAAAAAAATATGGCGTTGAAATGCTTCAGGAATGAGCTGCTTGAATCCGGTTATGGCCAGGGAAGAATCGCTGCGAAGCTTGGAGTGTGCTGCCTGTGAAAGTTGCAGGTCTTGCAAGTTTATGGAATGGTTGATCACCACCTTACCCAAAAAACATATCACTTTGCCCAAGAAACGAAAATAAGCTCTGATGCCATATTGAAAACTGAATCATTAGCTTGCTCTTGATATTCATGGAAGATATATAAGGTTACATATATTCTGTTGAGGCAGTTTGAACCAAGCTGGGTGGTTTATAAACTGAATAAAGAACCCTACGTACAACTCCTTTATGCTCTAACATAATGCTGTTAACATAGTTAATGTAATACAAAATATTCTAACAGTTAGGAGGAACTTTGGGAGTTCCTCATCGAGATCCCTTCAAAATATATGTAAACTACCATTATTGACCATGATTTGGGCAATCCCTCATAGTAGTTCACGTTTTGGTGCTAGTCACTATTATCAATAGTAGCCAGCTGTGGCCACTCATCATGAGTGACCAGGATTGGTGGTTGCTCTGGTCTATAGCGGCCAGGCCTAAATGGTCCATAAATGCCCCTTTTGAGTGGTTAGGACCACTATTGCTCTTGGAAAGGTCCAAGATTGATCATATGGTGTTCAGATGTGCCCATATGAGTAGTCTCCTAAGAATGACATATTTTATGTTTCTATAGATATAGATCCATGAAACAGAGTAGAGGGGATAGAATTACCTTGTGGATAGAGATCCATGAACCAGAGCAAGGGGAAAGAGTTATCCTGTGGAGTAAGATCCATGAACCAGTTGGGGAGATAGAGTTCTTCTATGGAGAGAGATGCATGAACTAGTTGAGGAGATAGAGTTCTCCTAGATCAAGTTCCATGAAACCGAGCAAAGGGGAAAGAGTTCTCCTATGGAGAGAGATCCATAAAATAGAGCAAGGAGCTAGAATTCTCCTATGGAGAGATATCCATGAAATAGATTAAGGGAGTAAAGTTCTCCTATGACGAGAGATCCATAAATCATCAAATAGGGGATTTATGTCTCCTTTGGATAGAGGTCCATAAATATTATAATAGGGAATTGATTCCCAAGATATTTTTTGAGAAAATTTAGAAGAAATATTTTCTCCGTGGAGTAGCCCACATTGGGTGAACCACATTAAATTTATGTCTCTCTTGTGTGTGATGATATGTGTATTTCTTTTATTACTTCTATTAATATTGCCATTGATAATATTGTATAATATTGTTTGGGAAAGAAAAGTGAAATTTGATCTTATACTATTCACCTCCCCTCTTAGTATAAGCCTATGTTCTTCACCAAGTTGTATGACTAGAGGGATTGCCTTGGTTAGCACACAAGGACATGGGCACTAATGTACCTTATGCCATGATATGGTGTAAGGACTGGGAGGAAAGTAGGAGCTAAAATTTTTCAAAAATATTGGCTCACTATGAGGAGTTGTTCGCATAGTTATGATCAAGGAATTTGATATGGAGACCATCGAGGGGAGGTCCATGTTGGAGGGAGGATGGGGAGAACTTGGCATGAGTGTGGACAAAGTACAAGTTTTTCCAATATGCTTGTGAGTTATGATAGTTTATAGTGTCATAGAGAATTCCTCCACTAGTTGTAGTTTATCAATGGTGATAGAATGAGGTAGCTATCGATCCATAGTATGAGCTAATCAATGCAGATGTGGATGTGGTGCCAATAGTTATAGATATCAAGGATGTTGGATTACAACCTATGGTTTGAGGGCCAAAAGTTCTAGCCTGAGTGAGAGGATGGTGCAATGGGAGGGAGGGAGGAGGTACTTGTGGAGCCTTTACGGTGATAAGTACAATGTCAAATGGATCCCAAAGTAGGACCATCATAGGTTACTAGGAAGTAGACCACAAAGGATAGTGATAGAGATGAAGAGGATAAAGGGAGTAGAGAATCTGTAGGAGAGTACACTACTATGGTAGATCAAGTGCAATTTTTGGAGTGGTAGAAGATAGAATATGATACTACCATTGCTCTAGAACAGATCCAATAGGAGAGTAAGTGATAAATATGGATGGGTTGGGAGGAGGAGAAAGGTACTCTATAGGTACAAGTGTAGAGTTTTTAATAGGAGAGGGATAAGTTAGTCATAAATTGATACTAGGATGTGATAGATAGGGCTAAGGGTGTGGTAAAGCAAGATGCACTATGGGAATATCGAGATGCACTAAGGGACAAGAAAGATGCACAATGGACTGACTAAAATATCTTGAGGGTTGAGCAATCATAGGGATCTATGGGGAGCCAAAGGGTAGGAGTAGTGATGGCATAGTTAGAACAAGAGATGAATAAGGTGAGGTTACTATATAACACCTTAGTAATAAATAATATAGCAATACCATCACTATCATTATCCTCATAGTCATACGTAAGTCAAAGGAGTGAAGCTTAAAGTGGTCCTTTAGTTGCCCCAATTGTTCCTCAATTTTCAAGGGTGACAACCTCTTAGGCATCCAAAGTAGGGACATCTCATGGAGAAAGTTGACATCATGGGAGTAGTAGTGGGTAATCATGATGAGACTAGGTCAAGGGTAGTGGTGAGAGTGGTAGGGGTGGATAACAAGTGTGCATGTGGAGCGATGTAAGAATTTTATGCATTACTTTGTATATGTTTTGGTTATGATGATGAGCCTAAGACCTCAAACATATGTAGCCTACGGGTGAGACACAATATGTAGTTTTACTTTTTATGATGATATATACATATGTTGTGTTTTATTTATGTGCTTGATGTGATGAAATGATTTTTAAAATGATTGAATGTTTAGTGAGTGTGATGGATAAAATAGATATATGCATACACATTTTATTATCATTCAAAAAATACTTAGACATGTATTTCTACTCATGATTGTAATCGATTAATCAAGGGCATCAACATAATGGTATTGGCATACATATTGAATGGATGGGAGTGAATGGATATAGATGAAACAAAATATATGCAAGATATGGGTACATTATGGGGATAAAAGTGATATAACTTATCTTTTTGCATTTTCTAGGGAGGAAGAATCTAAAGTGCTTTTAGGAAGCTAAAACACCCTAGTGACATCAAGAAAACTCATCTACTAAGCAAATAGGCATTTGAAGATACTAATACCAACCAAGATAGTCAAGTTTTGCAAAGGCCAAAGTGTGTGCAGTGATGTTCATTCCCAAATTTGAGTGAGTTTAGACTGACCAATTGTGACTTAAGCCATTATAAGCTAGCTCATCTACAAGCATACGTAGGTTTGTACAAAATAAGTTCACTAATATAATAGGCATGTTTCTACTTGTAGGGAATTTTCCACTATCAATCAGGTATTTATATACTCGATGGAGATTAGCCTCCTTATGTTAGATTTAGGGATACCAAGGATTCAAGATTTTCTCTTTTGTCTTTTTTTTGTAGTGTTATTTTTGTGTGTCTTTTTTTTTTTTTTTTAATTTGAGTTTAAATTATCCTTTTGTCTATCCTTGGGGTTAGATAATGAAAATAATATGATAATAAAAGGAAACTATTCACGTTATTATTTAAATCTATGCATAGTTTCATCTTCACTAGACTCAAAATTTTATTAACATGTGATATATGTGCATGGTTGAAGAGAGAACCTAAGGTAACCAGGAAGACCTGTATCACTCAAGAGCTAATTATGTTGGACAATTTGAGTCCCTAAGTCAAAGTTGTCATTGATGTCAAGATGCCATTGATAACTCTTCTCCGGTTCAAGTGCAAAGTTTAATGGAAGTCATAATGGGTCAAAATATCTTCAGTGAACACCCAAGAGAATGGGTCAGAAAGTGGTTTTACTTATTCCAAGGAAGCATTTATCCGAGACAATGAAAAGGTATAATATTATAATTATTATTATAATATTATTAAAGTGACTTTAAGAAAACCCAATTAAAATATTTATAATTTTGATTATAATATTTTATAAATAAAAGGGTTTAAGTATTCTTTATAAAACCCAAGGTTGGGTTTAAGGCAAACGTTTCAAAGCTTGATGACAATTTTATTTACCCAAACCTAAATTTAGGTTGATTTTAAATTAAAGGTATTCGAAGCCTTTACCTCTAACGTCATGGAAGGAAGCATGGTGAGCATCGACGTCATTAATGCAATGGAGGAGCATATAAATATGCCCAAAGTCCTAAGTTTCAATTATCCTTGCTCGAATCAAAAATTTGGTGGCATGCGAAAAGAGAGCTCGTGTATTTTTGAAAACATGGCAACAAAGTGAATAAAGGAGGAAGTTTCCATCCTCGAAATCACATTGGTTAAGAATGGCCTAGTGGTATTTTGGAAAGCACGAAAGCATTGGAAGAGAGAATGTTTGCATTTGAATCTCTACGGTGCATCGTTTAGTGTGTTTATTGAGGCACCCAAGGTGCACAACCTTTTGCCTTAGGTAGAAGGAGACTTGATACTAAGAAGCATGTGGTGCTTCTTTAATATCGAATGAGCAGGTGGCTCATGCAGTGAATTTGGCCAAAGCTAAGGTTCTTGTGTTGAGGTAAGGTTGAGGGTTTGATTCCCTTCGAAGACGAGGTACAATTTTTTGATTTTAATTTTTATTAGTTGCCTAATGTTGGAGGAATAAGGGTGAATAATTGATTATTATTTTTGAATATACATTAAGGCGTAAATTTTATGGTGAATGATTGTTGAGGATTATTTTGGAGGGATTGGTATTTGAGATTTACTATTTTAGGAGTAATAAAAAGTTTTAGTAAAGTATTTATTAAATTCTTATTAATACTTTTGAGAATTATTTTGGTATAAGGATTTTTCTATTAAAAGAAGACTATGGTGAATGTTATTTTTGAGTTGGAGTAATAAGGTGTATTTTGGGTCATCATTTTGCATTGTGTTGTTATTGAAATCTTCTAACCCTTATTGAGATTGGCAAAGAGAATTTTTGTGAGTGTGACAGATTTATGAGAGCAACTTCTTATCAAGAAAAAGGTATGGGCAATATTATTCCTAATTGATTTGAGTGGTTGATTACTTTCTTGAAAATTAAGTTTGGAGTGAAAAGGATTTGATTAGGGTTTCCTTTTCGAAAGTGTTTGAGTTAATGCTTCAAGGTTTTTTTGGAATTAAGTGTTGTGATTAAAATCTTGTTTTATTAGCATTGTTGTTGAAGTGAGTTATTATGGAAAGAACTTGAACTAGAGTTTGAAAAGATCATGAGTATCATTGTTATGTGAGATTTTTTGTTGAGCATTTTTGGAAACATTTTGAGTTGGATGATACATGCTTGGACTAGGGTTTGTGAGAAATATTTGTTTTTGAGTGACTGGTTGAATAGAGTTGATTGGGCCTAGTCAAATGGATGAATTAAGTGATTGTTAAAGTTCCATAAAACAAACTATTCTATATTCTGATTTGAGTTGTGAAATAAATTGAGTTGTGAGAATAGAACATATTGAGTCTCTAAAAATTCTCTTTATGCTTCTATGATATTGAGTTGAGAAAGTGATTGAGTTTTGAGTATAGAACATATTGAGTCTCTAACAATTCTCTTTATGCTTCTATGAGATTGATTTGAGTTGAGAAAGTGATTGAGAATTGAGTATAGAACATATTGAGTCTCTAAAAACCCTCTTTATGTTTATATGAGATTGGAAAAGTTCTGTGTGGACTTGTTAAGAATATTTGAGGCAAGTCATTGAGAAGACTTGTGGACTAATTTTGTGTGAGATTTTGTGGAAGCTTACAATACAAATTTGGTTAAGTCCTAGAGAGGACTTATTGAGCAGATTTTGACAAGTTCTATGTGAGCATGTTGAACAGATTTGAGCATGTTATGAGTGGACCTGTTGAGTAGATTTGAGCAGGTTCTGAGTGGACCTATTGAGCATATTTGAGCAGATTTTGGCAAGTTCTGAGTGGACCTATTGACCAGATTTGAGCAGGTTCTGAGTGGACCCATTGAGAAGATTTGGGCAGGTTTTGAGTGGACCTATTGAGTAGAGTTGAGCAAGTTCTAAGTGGACTTGTTGAGTAGAGATATTCTAGACCGACTAGACTATGTTTAGTACATAATTGAGATAGAGCTTTGAAGGTGATAGAGCATAGAGGATAGTAGTCTCAAATGGATAGAGATCCATCAACTAGGGCAGTGAGGATAGGTCTTCTGAGTGGGGATAAGAGTCTTCAGTGGAGAGAGATCCACAAGCCAGTGTAGTGGAGGTAGTAGTCTTCTAGAGGATCACCATCCAGAGTAGAGGAGAAGGAGTTCTCCTGTGGATAGAGATCCACAAACTAGATTTAGGGGATCAACATCTCCTTTGGACATAGGTCCATAAATATTGTAATTGGGAAGGATTTACAAAAATATTATTTGAGAAATATTTAGAAGAAATACTTTCTCCATGGAAGTAGCCATATTTGGGTGAACCACGTAAAAATGACGTCTCTCATGTGTGTGATGATTTATGTGATGTTTACTATTTTATTAATACTGATGCTACTATTTAGATTAAAATGCAAAAAGTTTTATTGTATATTGTTTAGCCCCCCTCTCAGTATAAGCACATGTTCTTCAAATTACATTAAATGAAGGGTAATTGAGACAATAGGTATGGTTGAGTGATCGAAAGAACCTAAATATTATCCAAACTAAAGACTCAAAAGAGACAAGGTGTCACATGGATGGTGTGAATGGACACAAGGATGGTGGATAGAAAATGTAGCAAAAATATATTTGGGGTAAAAGGATATAAAACAAGGTAGGATACCTACCATAAGGAAGACACCCTTGATTAATGTGACAAAAATCTATCCTAGCAAAATGGACAAATGCATGAGTCGAATGATAACCAAAGTATTATTGATTGGATAACAATGAATTTTTTTGGAGTTTTGATGATTTTGATTTTTTTGAATTTTTGATGATTTTGAAATTTTTTTTGTTTGGTTTTTGATGTTTTTTTTTAAATTTTGGTGATTTTGATTTTTTGAATTTTCAATTGTGAGGTTTTTTATTTTTTGTTTTTTGACTTTTTTGATGATTTTGGTTATTTTTTATTTTTTTATGAGTTTGATTTTTTTTTGTATAGGGCTAGCTAAGAGCTAGGCATAAAAGGTGTGTAGATGAAGGATATTGATGGTTTTAGATTCGTCAATTCCCTTAAGAATTGAAATCTTGTAGGCCCCATATCTAAATACTTGTGTGATATTGAATGGACCAAACTAGTTGGTAGCAAACTTGTCATGTAAGGAAGGAGGAAGATTTGAATTTTATTGGTTTTATTTAAGGATAAGATCACTCACTTGAAATTTATGAGGATAAACTTTGTTATTATAGGTGAATTTAACCCTATCATAATAGACACGAAGATGCTCAAGTGTATTGATGCACCATTCATTAAGAAGGTTTAATTGATCAATTTGTGCTTGTCACATGGTGTCATCATCGATGAACCCTTGCAAAGATATGCATAATGATGGTATCTCAAGCTCAAGGGGCATGATGGCTTCAACACCATAGAATAAATAAAATGGGATTTCCCCCATTGGTATACAAATAATATTTCTATAAGCCCATAATGCCAAGTAGATTTGGAGGTGCCAATATTTATGATTCTCATTGACTATTTTATTTAGAATGATAACAATAGTTTTTTTGGCGTCCTCAGATTTACCATTGCTTTGGGGATAGGAGGGTGTAGATAAACTATGTTGAATGTGATATTTATTATAGTGTTTAAATATCATTATTCTTGAAAGGGGGATCTTTATTAGAAATAATATTTGATCATATACCAAAGTAACAAATGATGTAATGGAGTATGAACTCTACAATTCAAGGTCATGTTGTGCTTGTGAGAGGGATGGCCTCAACCCATTTAGTGAAATACTCGATAGTTGTGATGATAAATGTATGGTACCCCAAGGAAGGAGATATTTTTCCTACAATATCAAGACCCCATTGCAAAAAAGGCCAAAGGGATTGGATTGGTTGCAATGCTTGTGATGGTACATGGGTTAAATTGGCATGTTTTTGCCATTTGGGATATTTATTGATATATGTACAATAGTCATATTCCATGATGAGACAATAATACCCCATGCATAAAATATAGTTTGCAATAGCCATCCCACTAAAATGACCACCACAAGTGCCATCATGGGTTTGAGGGATTACCCAATTTACCTCTTGAGGTTTGAGACAATGAAGGAGAACATCATCATAGCTATGAAAATAAAGAAAATCCCCTAAGAGAATGTATTGAGCTACATTTTATTTGAATGTACATTTAGTGACTGAGGATAAATCTAAAGGAATATTACTTAGCTTTATGAAATATTTGATTTACGAGAAACTATGGTATGGCTTTGTTTGAACAAAATTAACATCCCCTTTAGTCTAGGAAGATTCACATTCAATAGCTGATTGAGAAAGTGTGAGGACCTTGACATGCATGGTGGTATCAAATGGATTCTATGGGATGAGGGATATGAGAGAGACCATAGTATCTATGAAATTATTGGTTGACCTAGGTGTGTTGTCAATATCATACCATTCAAAGTGCATCAACAACTTATCAACAATCTACTTATATGACTTCAAAACTAAGCATTTACATTGATAGATCCCCTTAACTTGATTAAAAATGAGTTTAGAATCACAAAATATTTTGAACTCTTTGATGCACAAAGAAATAGTATTCTAGAGTTCCAATATTAGGGCTTCATATTCCACATTGTTATTTGTATAGGGAAAGTTGAGTTTGAATGAAATGGGTATAAGAGCTCCTTGATACATGAAGAAAACAACACCAACACCTCCTCTTGTTTACACTTGGAAATATCAAATAAAATGATAAAATTAATGTTATCCTTAGGTTTGACATGTTCTTCATACTCTGTAATATTAAAGATGGAATTATAATGTAGCTCGATTATGAGTGGTTTATCATCTAGGAGTGGAGCTTTAGCATGTTGATAAACGATTAACTAACCTTTTATGGAATTTTTGTTGATGAAATTGAGGTCAAATGCTATTAATATCTTTATCCATTTAGAGGTTTTGTTGTTAGTATAAGTGTGGCTCATCATATAATGAAGAAATTTTTTCTATTACATAAGTGGTATGACTTATCATGTAGTGTCGAAGCTTTTTAGTTGTAAAAAAAATAGCTAGGCATAGCTTCTCCACATATGCATATTTGGCCTCATAACTTACCAAAGTGTGACTTATATAATAAATGGCATGTTCTCTATTGGATTCATTATTCTGTGCCAACATGGTGCCAAGGGAAAATAAATGGTAAAAGTGCATAAATGAAATGCAATATCTAGTTGAGGTGGTGACAACACAAGTGGTTATGCAAGATATTGCTTAATGTCATCAAGAGAATTTTTAAATTCTTGATTCCATGCAAAGGAAACCCCATTTTTCAATAGATGGTTGAAAGTCTTGCATTTATCTGATAATTGAGAAATAAATCAATGAATCACTTGGATATTTCCTTACAAGCTATGTAGTTCTTTAATATCCATAGGGGGTGGCATCTTAGCAATTGCTTTGAATTTTTTGGGGTCAACTTTGATTCCTTGCTTGGAGACTATAAACCCTAAAATTTTCTCTGATGTGATGCCAAAGACACACTTCTTTGGGTTGAGTCTCACATTATATTTGAGTAATTGAATAAAAAATCTACGTAAAATGTTGACATGCTTGTGATGAGTTTTTGATTTGGCCAAGAGGTCATCTACATAATATTCAACTATTTTATACATATAATCATGTAAGATATAAGTCATGGCACATTGGTATGTAGCTGTAACACCCTAAAATTGACCCATAATAATTTGTATTGAACATTCAAAAATCAAATTTAATAACTTCCTAACTAGCTACCTCATTTTTTGTACTTTACTGGTGAGATAGGGTTCAAATGGATGATATCATATTATGATATTGCGATTGTACATATGATCTTTGAGATCATACATATGATATCTGAAATTGTACGTACGATATTGCTCAAAATAGAAAAGCTCAGTTTGGTAAAGCGACAAACAAGTTACAATGTTTTTTGTCTTTACCTGTCTAACTATGCAACAATTATAGGATCAAATCTACCGATCAGTCCTAGCTTGGAAGAGGTTGCAACCTATTTTGTTTTTAGCCTAATTTCATATAATGGTTTAGCCTATTTAATCAAGCCTCCCACCCTTTAATTTCTCCTAACTCATAGACATAATTTTGCATTTTAGTCACTTAATTTTTGCATTAGCCCTTGTTATTTTGCTAATTTTTGCAGGATCAAAGGGTACAATCGATGATCAGAGGATATGATCTTTCCCTGGTAGCATACAATCTTGTGATCGTAGATACGGTCTTGCTTTGGTTTTACGATCTTGCTTCTAGGTCACTTGGGGAAAATCCAAGCTCTGATTTTCATCCCTAAAGCTCCCAATTTGCATTTTTACATCACAATTATCATTTTGCTATCTCATATAGAATAGTATTTGCATATCATCATTATTTGGAGTTCACCAATTCACATTTAATTGCATATTTCACATATTTTAAAGCATATAAATTTTAATTATTATTTTTTTTTGGTAATTATTATAATAGATTAACAGTGGGTTTTTATAGAGGATCCCAAAACCTTATATACAAAATCAGCCTTGCTAAATAGTGCTTCATGCCTCTTGGCTGGAAGAATAAACCTGTATGCAAAAAAAAAACAAAAAGTTGCTAATTGCTTGAGGGCTACAAGTAAGGCATTTTTGCATGATTATCCTGGAAACCATGGCCATTATAACTGGGAAAACAAAAACTAGCTAGAGAAGCTGGACCATCGGAAAGCATAAGAAGACAACCAAGAAAACTAAAAAAAATTCTCCCATACCTGGGAAATAACTTTCCACATTTCTGCTTTCTCGGAGGCAGAATTCGAAGCATACATGTTGGATAGGATCCAAGAAAAATGACTGGACTGAAACAAACCATTGAAAATCCTGCTGGAAAATTTTGCCCTGGCCCAAATGGCCACTCCGATTAGTCTTCTCGCATCCAGGATTTCATCCGTACGGTTTGAGGTTCTTCTTACTTCCCTTTCCCTGCTGGAAGGGAGGTTTTGGGATAAGCGCGTCACCCATCAGAGAATCAGAGTCATCCTGAAATAGCAACCGTTGGGTTCCATTTGCAACATCAGCCGTAGTTTCTTTGTCTCTCTTTTCCTTGTTGGGGGGATGGCCCTGCTTCCTTTCACTACCAAAATCCACCCCTCGCTTTTGACTCCTCATAATTCGAGGGCTAATATTACCAGGCTGGTAACCTCTTCTTCCCAATAGGTAGTCTTCCAATAGCTTTTGTGCCTCGAAAGAGTTTTGGTCATAAATTTTGGGTGAATCTTCCTGAGTGGTGATAAGGGGAGGGGCCTGTTCCTTTTTCTTCTATGGTCCTAGTTGGGGGCACCCACCACACTGCTCGGAGTTCGGACAGGTGGTGATTTCATCTTCTGGTAAGGAGGATTCGAGATGGTCCCTGGATGGACCTAGAGATTCATGGCCTTTCACAAAAGGGTGCTTCGTCTGACCTTCATCGTGCTCCAGAGGGTTGCAGGGATCCCGCTCCTTCTTCCTCGACTTTTGGAGAGGACAATTGGACTGAAGATGCCCTTGAGAACTACACTAAGGGTAGAAAGCTAGCCTGTTCTCATAAACAATAGCTTTCTTGTCTAGAAAAGTACCCCCAGATCGTAGAGTAATGGAGGATGGGAGGTCCGTATCCAAGTCCACATAAACATAGAACTGAGCTTGGACAAATCTAGTTCGAGCTCTGGTGGGAGGGTCTAAAGTGATCAGTTCCCCGATGGACCGAGCAATACCTCTGATTACATTTTCATGCCAGCAAAAAAGGGGAAGAATCGGGAGCCTAACCCATAGTGGAGCAATGTTGATATTTTGGGTATCGGGGTTAAAGTCCAAACCCCACTTCCTTAGAAAGAGACTCCTGCGGCCCAAGAACCAAGGCCCTCTAGCCAAGATTTTATAGTAGTCCTCCTTGTTGCTCAACCTAATCGCAAAAAAACCTTGCATTAGGGCAGCCAGCTCTAAGTGACCAGAGGTCCACCATTTGCCAGACGCCCACTTGCGAATGTTCTCCATGTCGGGACGACCACCAATAAACTTACCGATGAGGGTAAATTTTTTGAAATCCACAAAGATTGAGAGAATTTCTGCCGGGATGTCCAACTCGTCCTCAGACAAAAATAACTCCTTTGAGAAGATCCTGCCAAAGCATATGACTTTCGAGGTCCATCTCCCCGTTTGTCTGGCGGATCCTTGCCGCGACTTGGCAAGGACTCCTCGGCGTCCCCAGACTCTATTTGCCCTCCCTCCACCCTGTCGAGCCCCTAGTTTGACCTGCCGACGCTCCCGTGCTCTCCCAAAATAGCCTTCCCACCCACCATCATCCCCACCCTCCCAAGAAACCCTAATTTCATCACGCTCATATCATCAGAGCTCTATCAAAATTGTTATTTTAATACCATTATGTGGTCATGATTTAATATAAGCAACAACCATTTCCATAAATTTTAATTATTATTAATACTACATTCAATAAATCTTTTATGACTTAAAATTTTTTCAATAAAGTCTGTAGCACACTCCATTTTCTATTTTCTGCACTCTACTTATGAAACTGCAGGTTCCTTCTATGATTGGATCTATTGATCATTGATCGGACGGAACGATCATAGATCATACATATGATCTTGACCAAAAGCATATGATCTTGACCTGCAACATATGATAGTATCTACAATAAATAATAGAATCTTCATCAAACTTTTAGACCGAGTAAGAGTGTCAGATTCCTTCATAATTAAGCATTTGCATTAGATTTTTCTCTATTTACTACTGTCTGGTGTATTCATCGAAAATTGAATTGCATTTAGCATTATTTATTTTCATTGGCAAAAACTAGGTGATTGTGAGAAATTAAAAGGAATACATCAAAAAAACTCCAAAACCTAGGTATGGAAACTACCAAGAAATATTTCCTTGTGAACCCTAAACAATTCATCAAAAAATCACCAAAGAAGAAACGAACTCAAGTGTCTCTCTTCGAGGTGTAGATATATCATTCTCCAATTTCCATTTGAGGTGTGGATCCATTAGCCTAAAGGAAAGGAGTACAAGAATTTGAGAGCTACATTCTTTGGTGAACCCAATGTGAAAAACATAACATCTTTCTTATTTATAAAACACAAAAAAAACACATAAAAACAAAACAAAAAATCAAACAAGATCATTAGTCAAATTTGCATATTTTAAGTAAATTTCATAAATGTTAGAATACAACATACGAATATCTATACGCATAAACATTAGGAAATTATTATCCACACAGGAAATTTATCAAATAGTTTAAAACTCAAGTCTCCCATCTAAAGAACAGTGGACTAAACTCTGGAGAAGATTAGACATCATAATATCCTACGAACCAAGACTTAGCCAAAATATAAGGTTTGACCTAGCTAGAATATTTAGATCCTGGAAATGCTTCTCACTACTTTGATATTAAAAGGGCATGTGAGAGGTGGTTTAAAGATAAAAGAGCAAGCATCTCCTCAACTGTTTACACCTTTGATGATTACCTTGAAAATTCTATAATAGTACATAGGTTTGTAGCACACGTAGATTATCAAGAAATAGTCCTAGATAATAGGACATGATTTTATAGAACTTCTAGGGCAATCCATTATCATGAATATTATCACAAGATATACTTTTATGGTCAAGACTTTGAAGTTGATAATATCACCATAGCCCATTTTGTCAAGTTTTTGAAATCCAATTTTCAGTTTGAGGAAGAACACTATATGTCACTAGAGGAAATTAAACCCATTAATGATATCTATAGACTCTTTTAGGAAAACTAAGGTATAATATTTAGGATATTATAATTTTTGTTTTCTACTTTATTTCAAAAAATTATAAAAAAAAAAACCAAAAATAAAATTTACATATTTGTATATTTATTTATTTAGGTATATATATAACATATATACCCCAAGAATTTAAGCATATATATAGCATATATATCTACAAGATAAAAATTCTAAAACCAAAATGCCTAAAGTTTTGAGAAACGGTAAAAAAATAGAGTCTAATGAACAAGACCAAGAAAATATTGATGATAGGGTAGTTATTGAAGATTATGTACCTTCAAAATATGAAGGTAATAATCGAGAAGATGAAATATAAGATCCCGATAAACCTACATTATATCAGAAAGGAAATATTAAATTTGATTCTCTTGAACAGTTTACCCAATTTATAAAGAACAACATAGAAGAGTTTAATCAAGCAGTACAAATGGATAATTAAAAGGTGTTATGGAATTAGCCTTAGCATCTGCTTTTTAGATACATACAAATCCACTATCATACATGAATTCAAAAGACCAAGATAATGATCAAGTAGGACCTTCTAATAAAAAAATAATACCCTTAAATCAAAATGTTCAAAAACCAATGGCACAATCATCCAAAATTGCTGCTAGCAACACCAAAACAAATCCTAAAAAATAAAAACAACTATTTTCTTCCATATTTTCTCAAGCTCTTAATCAACAAATATCAAACCAACAAAAAGCTAAACAAGTGCAAAATACCAATCATCAACAGAAAATTCAACAAAATACAATCCCATATCAGCTTCATAACACCCTTCCTACCAACACTTTGCACAACAATATTTCAATTGGAAATCCTTACACAACAACACCAACTTATCATCAAAGACACAACAACATGGTGCAAAAAAATAAATTTGGTGGACAAAAATAGGGTCTTGAAGACATGGTCAAACAATTGGCTTCACAACTAGATCAAATGGATCCCTACCATCCCTCATATAGTTATAGAGAGATGTGTAGCCAACCCTTGGAT
The DNA here is from genome assembly GCA_028583015.1 of Wollemia nobilis. NCBI lineage: Eukaryota > Viridiplantae > Streptophyta > Pinopsida > Araucariales > Araucariaceae > Wollemia > Wollemia nobilis. The sequence continues at coordinate 414,699 of JAQPPZ010016473.1, forward strand.
CCTAGTATGGTTTCCCGACCATACCCAACATATTGCCCTATGCATGTCCTCTCGATATATAAAGGAACTGAATATCCTATTGAGCATATTCATATATTTAGGACAACATGTCATGATATATCTTATTATGACTTGTTATTGCTAAAAATATTCCCTAAAATTCTTGGAGGCATGGCTCTAGAATGGTATTATCAACTATCTACAAATTATTTAAGGAACTTTGAAGAGACAATAGAAATGTTTTTCCACCAATTTAGTGCCTATATAGAAATGCATGTGACCATTAAGGATTTATACAATTTGAAACAAGGTAAAGATGAGAGTTTTTATGAATTCTTGACTAAGTGGAGACAACTCTTAGGCAAACTATATTTTGCATTACCTCATCGTAAAATGTTGGACATATTTATTAGTAATTTGCAAGAACAATTATCTTATGAGTTTTCTACTACTACAATAACCTCGTTTGATCAAGCCATTGATCTAGCTAGGAGATTATAATATGCCCTCATTAGAAGAGGAAAAATTAAGAATAAATTGACCTATCCAAAAAGCAATGCACCTATCTAATGCATCAATCATAATCAACATAAAAGCATAAAATAATAAACAAGATTGCATATAACAATAAAATGGATGTTTCTTTTATTAATATTGGAAGTGAATCTCGGTTACAATCATGCCCCTCTTAGGGTCACCCAAATGTTGATACAATTGATACAATTCCAAAGCCCCCAATGGGGTAGGCACAATACTAAGGCTCTCTAAATAGTCACAAACTGCTCTAGGGTGGAGTTGACCCTCTTATTCGCATTGAGGAAGGAATTAGATGATTGAATCTCCTTTGAACCTATTTCTTGCGATCAAGAAACAACACAAAAGCATTAAACAAATAGGCAGCCTCTCATGATGAGGCCCTTTGAGGAAAATATGCATAAATATGTCATAACAACTATGAAATCAAGAAGATGAATAAAATATATTAAACTTGTGCAAGATTCATGAATATTGTTAGAAACATGAAAGTAGAAAGTGCAACTATCTATCTATTGAATCAATTGCATGGAATGAAACAAGATAGCATGAAAATAAGCCATTGATGTCCTACTTTCTATGATGAAGTAAACTTATTATAATCCCTAATTAAGCTAGTCAGAGTCTCTAAACTACCAAATAAACCATTAAAATGACTAATCTAACCTAATTAAGCATACTGAAATAGAAACAATAAGGAGATCTATCACCTATTGCAAACCATAGCTCTGATGAGTGGTCTACACTGTACACCATGGATTTCAGCCATGACGAGCAATCAAGTGGTTTTGCCCTCCAATTATAGGGTTGTGGGCTTGATCCTCCTTGTCAAATTGATGATCAAGGGTCGCCTCGGTGTCCTATGATAGGTTTGGCGGTTGAATTACTCGATAGGGCCTCCATTTTCCTGAATTAGCATTTCTTGGTATTCTAGCTCCTTAGGGCATCCATGGCATGAATTGACATGATGCTCAATTAGTTAGAAATTGAATAACAACAACACTCCCTCTCAATGCACTCAAGTGAGTCCACAATTTGATAGGGCTTCGTTGCTTCGATATCCAATGCTTGCTTCATTGTTTGCCCTAATTCTGAGGGGTACTTATAGGACTACCCAAGGGCTAGGGGTGGCTTCATGGAGAAGCCAAGATCAAGAAGAGGTAGTTGGGATAGTTGGATTGGAAGCCTCTGGAATATTTTGTCCTTCAACTACCTTCTTCTAGATAAAATGGTCATTCCAACCAATTTGGCTTGGATGAAGGCCAACTGAACTTCAGTTTAGACCGCAGGTCACAACTGCGGCCTAGACTATAGACCATAGGTCTTAACCATGGTTCAGACTATAGACCGTAGGTCTCAACTATGGTTCAGAATTATTAGGCCAAGGAGCCCAAATTGAGTGGTTAGAACCATTGCTCTATCTTGGAATCTATCCAAGATCTTCCATATGGTCTTGTAGCATGTCCCATATGAGTAGTCGCCTTCGACATGACGTATTTTAGGTGTCTACAGATGCCCATTTTGAGATGCATTGTGAGATCGAACAACGCTGAGAAAAAATAGACCTCCTAAAATGATGTCGAAGGTTGCATGATGATCATTAATCTCGATCAACATTAGATGCCCCAGGTCCTGCAAAAGGATGCGCATCCTAGAATCATTGCTTCCAACTGGGTGAAAGGCTTAAATTTGAAGATCTTGTGCCCTTCTCATCTCATTCGGTGTATCTGTGCATTCCATAGGTATCTTTTGACCCATAGATCCGAAAGGTGGAGAACAACAAGCAAAACTATCATATTTGCTATTTGCCCCAAGCAAAGGGGTAAGCTTATGATAGTTGTTGACAATGATTCGTAAGATGAACGCAATTTGACAAGATCAAGGGATCTACGATTTCAGGGATCTTCTATTGATTTTGATTATGATTATGATATTATGACTACCCCCTCAAGCGACGAGTCGATGAGGGTAATGACAATGAATAAAGTGACGAGGTCGCTTGACCACAATGAAGGATCTGCACAAACTTAGATTTGAGCATTTAATTACTTGGCTAGGCCTAGTTCAACATATGATTGCAACTGTTAATAGTAATTGCACATTCCTATCCCATGGAGTAGTCAGGTTGTAAAAAGCCTTCTTAGGGAATCAAAATGATACAATGCCAATTATATTTATGTTGAATCAATTTATCGATGATCTGCTAAAAAATATGTCATAGGAGAAATGACATGAAACGCCTCGTTCCCATGGAGCGGTCCAGCCTTGAAGGCCTTCTTCGGGATTGAAAAGAAGCATATCAAATCAACGATGACAATTTTACCCCAAATGTCCTTATGGTTATTTACTCATCTCGTCGGATTGCATGGAGCGTCAGTCGCTGCAACCACCAAGTGTCTAGGGTAAATAACTGAATACGAGGTGCATTTGGTTTTTGTTATTTGATTTTTTTTGTTGTTTATTTGAATTTTTAATTGATCGTGGTGCTTGAGAATCACCAAATTTGTTAAATTGATTGCTCTTATTGAGATTTTGATCCATTAGGAATCATTAATTTTCTATTTAAGACCTTCCCACGGTGGGATTTTAGTGCATTTAATGCTAGTTGCAAACCACGCTCATGGGCTGCAACTAGAAATTTCAAATTTGGGAATCGTAGCTCAGGCCTGTGGTCGTAAAACCCTAATTTTGGGACCGTGTTTGTCAAAAGAAGTTTGGTGAAATTAGAAAAAGTATATATATTTTTCCCATTTGAAAATTTCATTATTATTCCTGCAAGCAACTAAAACTTAGAGAGCTCTGAGAGGTTAGGAAGCAAATTTGATGCGAAGCGCTGCTGAAACCACAACCTGATACCCCCACACATCCCAATGGTAGACCCTGGGTAACCTTCTACTAGAAGAGGCCTCGATGTGGGCAAGGTAACTCAAAACCAAATCCTTGCACTATTTATCATATAAAAATTAACCACATTAAGAAATGGGCTGAATTAAGCTCACTAAATTGTTGGCAATGAACCTCACCCTAGATTAGGCTATATTTAGGATTTAATTTTTTCTTGTCAGGCTAGGAAGTGACCCCAAAAGGGTCACATTCCTAGACCGTAGCTGGTAGATACGGTTCCTAATTGTCAAATTGAGGACCATATCTGTCATCCATGATTTAGATTCAAATCTTAACGGTCAATATTTGATCACATGTGGACCACAAATTTGACCCATGGTTAGCAACCTTTTGAAAAAAATTTCAATTTTTTTTATTTTTTAGCAACTTTTTTAGATGTTTTTGAAATTTTTAAATTTATTGATGACTATTTTTAGTTATTTTTAATTATCTCTTTCCATTATGCACTATTTATTTTCAAAAATTGACCTCTAGAGCCAGGAGATATCCTACGCACCATCCACGATCAGCTTACTGACCTAGAGTGGGAGTGGTTTGGTGCGGTTGGCTTTGGCTATGTGCTGGATCTACCCACTATCAGGGTAGACCAGGCCTATATGACTACGTTGGCCCAACGTTGGGATGCACGGACCAACACATTTCACCTACCCATAGGTGAAATGACTATTACTCTGGAGGATGTCTACCGGATCTTTAGGATCCCTATCGATGGGGAGCCCATCACCTCCTCTCCTTTCTGGAGCAAGGAGGATGTCTTTGATGACATCTTCGGTGACCATAATGAGGATGCCTAGGGTAAGATTGATCATGGGGGTGTCCACATCAAATAATAGCAGGGAAGAGTGTCTTCTCAGTTCGTGAGGTCATCTTCATGCACCTCATCATATAGATTGTACTTCCATACTCCTCAGGCATGAGGATCCCCTAGAACATCTTGGCCATCATCAGGAGAGTTACTTAGAGCTCCATAAAGTGGCTACTGCTTCTAGCCTAGGGTAGCACTCTACTATGCTAGTTGTACTGAGAGTTGTGCCAGGTTACCTATAGGAGTCAAGTTGGTATTAGCTACATCCTGCTACTTTAGCTCTAGGTTTGGTAGCATGTCAGGATCGAGTGGCATAAGGACCTATCACTCACTATTACTTATATTTATACTACACACCAATGCTATGTGGTATGTTGGCATTGTGAGGAGGAAGGATTTAGAGTAGGTCTCACATGGGGGACCTAGACTACTATATCAATAGATTTACACAGCTTCGAGCAGACAACATAGAGTGGCATCCATACATGGATTGCCCTGTATGGGATGAGGCTGGCGAGCAGCTACACTAGGCTAGGAGATAGGTGGCTACTCAATCACAAGGACAAGATACATGAGTATTAGTACTACTATCATATCTTGCAATAGTTTGGGATGGTTTAGGATATTTTAGAGCTACTCACAATCTATAGGTGTCTGTTACTGGAGATGTATTTGCCTTGGATTCAGTCGACACCACTGGGTTTGAGGTTGAAAAATTCTAGGATTCAAGCATTGCTAGAGCTAGCACCACTCTAGCATATGATACTTGGTGATCTCTACTACAGTAGCAGGTATATGGACCCCTCAGCTAGATGGATGATGGTGCTGAGGCTAATCTAGATGGGTGCAATGTGTACTAGTGGACTGAGAACAAATGGGGTGTAGAGGCTGCAGTAGGGGATGCTCCATATATTGACGCTGAGGAGGACCTATCAAAGGAGGGTGAGGTGCCTTCTTATAGTGATGTGGAGTAGTTACTAGCTCAGTTTACTGACCTTCAAAGTCATGTTGGTAGGCTACAGATCCAATTGTGATTGAGGGACACCAGTCTTGCCATGATAGAGGTTAAGCTCATGCATGGATAGAGCCAATGGTGTAGCTATGAAGAGGAGTGGCCCCTCCTTAAGACACAAATTACTATAGCCAAAACAAATATCCAGAGGCTTACTATCGAGCATGATCTCACACGGACATAGCTAGAGCTATTTAGGGCATCAAGGGGATATCCCTCGTCTATATATGTTGTCATGGTGCCTCCTGTAGCACCATAATATTTATTACCAGGAGGCCATGACCCTATGGCAGAGATCAGGTGGCTCATTTCCCTTATTGAAGAGGGTAACACTATATAGAATGCAAGGGTAAATCACATCTCTCAATTAGAGGGCCACATCATGCTGATAGGTGGGGAGGTTCCAGAGGACATGTACTCTATCGAGACGCACAGGAGAAACTCCAAGACCAGGACCAGGGAGACAGGGTAGTCTTCTACCAGCTCTAGTCATAGGACCCACAGGACTGAGAGGACACATAGGTCTTCTAGTACTCATGGAGCCAGCTCGCAGAGGGGCCACAGGGATGGTGGAGGTGATGGAGGTGCCTCACAGACTAGGGGCACAAGCCCTTAGTACATATTGTAGAGATATTTTGTTGTACTATTTTTGAGTGTAAGGTCGAGGACCTACACAGTTGTAGCCTACGGGTATTTTTGATGTACTCTTGATGTACTCATGATGGACACACACACACATATATATATGATATTGATCATTTTGGCTCATTATGTGTACTTATTTATTTTTGATTTTATGTTTATGTTATGCACATGGATGCAGATGTTTATATTGATTCTATGTTATATGATGTGATGTATGGATGACATGCACTAGATAGCTATTCTATTCTATGATGATGATGATATGCAGTGATCTAGATGCTTAGATGTGCTATTTATGATGGATGCATATGTATGTAATGCATTATTTACATGATGGTAATCTAATGTAAATGAACTTGTATGCTTTAATCACTTAAAACATAAGGAATGAATGTGATATGTGTTTAACAATCTAATGGATGACACCACAGAATGTGTAAAAATCATGAATGTAATTGAAAATCCTCATTACAAGAATTTACTCAATTAATCACCCATATATGAAATGCAATGATATGCAATGGTATGATGCAAATGATGTAATATGTCACTCTATATTCTTTTTGCAATTTGAAGAAATATGCACAATATAGTCAGTGGCCATCTAGATATCATTTCTGATATCCATCCCGGTATCTATCCTATATCTTGATTGTGCCTTATGTAATGATGTATCATGGATTCGATACTTTGCAGTTTGATGATTTGAATGACTTTATTTTATATGGTTTGTGATATTTGGTATTTTGTTGCTATTAGAGAAATTTTTGAGGTTTTCCATGAGACTCAAACACCCTAGTAGACTTCTCAAATGTCACATATTAACTGTACAAGGCTTTTGTTGGACAAGGCTTTCATCATGAATGACCCAACTGTTCATTATCCCTATGTGTGCACGTGAGTATTTTTAGATAGACCATAGGCATACCCCAGATGTCAATCGAGACTCTTCCAACCCATATGTGAGATCGGGTTCCTCCTATATTTGTATCATCCTTGTTTTAGACTTGATTGGACTATACTACTAGACAACCCCAGGCACCCAGAGCTAGCTCATCTTGCAAATTGATCAAGACTACCCCTCCAAAAATAGTCGGACTCTTTCAACCCATTGCTACAATTGGGGATCACCCAATAGAACTACTACTTTGAAAGCAGGCGGGACTCTTTCAACCCATTGCTATAATCGGGGTTCACTCTATGGCTTTGAATAGTGAACAATCCAGGGATTCAAGTTCTCACCCTATTTTTGATATTTGCTCATATGTAGTGATAAAAATCACTATTTTTCACATTTTACTTTAGCAAGGGATTTTTATAGTGCTTTTGATTCACTATATCACTTTAGATTTTAAATTTGAACTTTAAGTTTGAGATTTAATCTTTGTATCTATGTATGAGTAGGGAAAATTCTTGTTCTTTTGCCAAGGTTCACCACTCTAGACCAACCTATTTGCAAGATAAGAAGGTAATAAAACCTATATCTCTAAATACCTAGGACCACTTTCACAGCTTTCATCCTCCCTTGTCTTAGCAAGATTTTAAATGTGTCAATTAGTGATGGGATCCTGATATGCTAAGCACTATCACAACTAGTGACCTCATCTACAAAAGCAAAAGAAGCTTTCTATGACATCTGAGAAACCCACTAGGTATGGTTGAGTGACTGGAAAACTTTGGTATATATACATACATATTTCATAGCAACAGGTGTTGTGTTGAAAAACACATTTACTCACATGAATGATGGATTATGATAAATGTAGAGGTGCATGATTAAAACACAAACGTGGCATCGTTTGTAAGACTAAAAGACACAATCCATTCTACTATGGAATGCAATGGATGAGGAATGCCTATATGCAATGCAATGATGAAATGAATGCATGTGTAAATGAAAATGCATAATGCAAATGCAAATGTTTTTGGATTTTATGCTTTACCAATTTTTTTGGATTTTATAATTTTTATTGATTTTGAGCCTTTATATTTGACCAAATGGTGAGTACATGCCTTTGGAGCCTTTAAATTGACCAAGTGATTTTTCAAAAAATCCTTGGAGCTTTTTAGGATGACCGAGCGGTTTTAAGCAAACCCTCGGAGCCTTTTGGGGTTGACCAAAGGTTTGAAATACCTTTGGAGCTTTTTGATTGACCAAACTACTCACAAGAGAGCTTGGAGCCTTTTAGGATGACCGAGTGGTTTTAAGCAAACCCTCAAGGCCTTTGGGTTAACCAAGCGTTTCTTAGAAACCCTTGGTGCCTTTTTGGGATGATCAAGTGATTATAAGCAAACCCTTAGGGCATTTAACTAACATGACCAAGTGGTTTTAAACCCTTAGTTTAACTAACATGACCAAGTAGTTTTAGAACCCTTGGAGCCTTTTGCTATGCTCTCAAGCATAGAATGCCTTAATATGGATGATGTTGAGAGGTTCAGGCTCTTCAACACCCCCTAGCGATGTTAGGAGATAGGTACCCAGACCAATATTTTTAGATATGATATAGGGTCCTAGCCAATTAGCCGTGAATTTGTCTCGCATATCGGGCAAAAAATTAGAGTTCTGTTGGTTCTCTTTGAGCACAAGATCCCCAAATTCAAAGTCTCTCTGATGGACTTTGATATTATAAGCTCATTTTAGTCACTCCTGATAAACATGAAGATGCTCCAGGGCATTCACATGATGTTCATCAAGCAACGTCAATTGATCTAGGTGAGCTTGTCGTATGGTGTCATCATCGATGAACTCTTTCAATGCGACATGCAACATTGGAATTTCCAACTCTAAGGGCATAATGGCCTCAATGCCATATACTAGTGAAAATGGTGTTGCCCCAATGGGCATCCGAATGCTAGTCCTGTAAGCCCATAATGCAAGGGGCAGTTGGATATGCCAATATTTGTGGTTTTCTTGGACCATATTTTTCAAGATAGCCACCACTATCTTGTTTGAGGCCTCAGCTTACCCATTTGCTTGTGGATAATATGGAGTTGCAAAACTATGCTTGATTCTATACTTAGATGTCAAAGCTCTCACAGTTTTGTTCTTAAATGATGTTCCATTATCCAAAATTATCTTGGATGGAATCCCAAAATGACATATGATATGCTCGAGTATAAACTCTGCTATACGAGCTCCAGTCGTCATTGTTAAGGGTATTGCTTCCACCCATTTGGTAAAGTACTCAGTAGCCATGATAATAAAAGTATGTCAGCCCGATGATGGAGGAGAGATCTTACCGATAAGATCTAATCCCCACTAAGAAAATGGCCAAGCCGCTTGGATGGGCTGTAAGGCCTACGATGGCAAGTGCATAAGATTAGCATGATGCTGACATTTGATGCATTTCTTGACATACACATTGCACTCCTTCTCCATAGTGGGCCAATAGTAACCCATTCAAAGGATGCGCTTGATGATGGCCATGTCGCTGAAATGGCCACCGCACGTACCATCATGAGCTTGTGAAATCACCCAAGATGCCTCTTGGGGCTCTAGACAATGAAGGAGAACTCCATCATAGCCTCATCGGTACAAAATATCTCCTAGCAAGACATATTTAGTCGCTTTCTGCTTGAATGTGCATTTTGTGGCACATGACAATCCCTCTAGGATTATACCAAGTTTTAAGAAGTCTTGGATTTGTGACATCCAGCTCTGACAAGCCTCAGCTTTGACTGCCAAGATGACTTGCTCCCCCTGCATATTTACTTTTGCAAATGCATACTGGGAAACAACCTTGTGGTGAATGGTGGTACCACTCCTCATCAGACTCTGAGAGGTTAATGACCCCCAGGGTGCCTTCTTTAGAAAGTCTTCAACTCTACAGAACCATTCAACTTTTGGTTCCATGCTAATCATGTTGATTGATACTTTATTATCAAAGGCTTCACGCTCTACTGTAGGATGTGAGAGCATCTTAACATGGATGGTAGTGAAATCGATAGATGGATTCTGAGGGATTAAGGATCCCAAATATGCCATGGTGTCTACGAACCTATTTGATGAACGAGGGATTGCCTCGATGTCATACCATTCCAACTTAGCCAAATATGTAGCAACAAGATCTTTATAAGCTTTTAACATGGGACATCGACATTGAAAGAGCCCCTTAACTTGGTTGACTATGAGCAAGGAGTCACCAAAGATGTTTAATATTTTAATGTTCATGGTGATGGCTATGTGGAGGCCCAGTAGTAGGGCTTCGTATTCAGCATTGTTGTTGGTGCATGAAAAGTCTAATTTAAATGACAAGGGCATTGGAGCTCCTTGCGGCATGAAAAACACTATTCCTGCACCACCTCCTTGCTCGCACTTTGAACCATCGAAGAACAGAGTCATATCAACATTATTCTCTGGTTCTTCAGGTTCGAGAGCTTCGGATATGATGAAGACCACATCATCCGAAAGCTCAATGGTCAGAGGCCTACTATTTGATAGTGGTGCCTCAACTAGCTGATCAGCTATGACTTGTCCCTTAATGGACTTTTGGCTTATGAATTCCAAATCAAATTCTATCAGTAGCATGATCCACTTTGTAGTATGCATATTATGATACGTCTTACTCATCATGTACTGCAAAGGATTTTGTTTTGATATTACATATGTCGTATGACTTAGCATATAGTGTCATAATTTCTTTGTAGCGAACACTACTGCTAAACATAACTTTTCCACATATGCATACCCTAGCTCATAACTCACCAAGGTTCGACTAATATAATATATGGCTTGTTCTTTGCCTTGCACATTCTTTTGGGCTAACATGGTCCCTAATGCAAAGTCGGTTGCCGATATATATAGTAGAAATGGCACATCTGGCCTTGGTGGAGCTAGCACTGGCGGCATCACCAGGTATTGCTTTATTTCAGCAAAGGCTGCTCGACAGTCCTCATCCCAATTGAATGGGACCCCCTTGTGTAGCAGTCGATTCATGGGTCGACATTTATCCGATAATTGAGTGATAAATCACTTTATCGATGCTACTTTGCCCTATAGGCTTCTTAATTCTTTGATATTTGAGGGAGGATGCATCTCTAAGATAGCCTTGACCTTCGCTAGGTCGACTTCGATGCCTCATTTAGAAATGATGAATCCTAAGAGTTTACCAGAAGTTATGCCAAATATGCACTTCTTAGGATTCAACCTGACATTGTGCTCTATCAGGTGATCGAAGACCTTCCTCAAGACCTCTGCATGCTCATCACATAGCAATGACTTGGCCAACAAGTCATCAATATAATCTTCTAGGATCTTATGCATGTAGTCATGAAAGATATATGTCATGGCCCACTGATATGTGGCACCAACATTTTTAAGGCCAAATGGCATAACTTTATAGCAGAATGTCCCCCATGGCATTATAAACATGGTTTTATGCTGGTCTTCGGGTTTAATCCAAATTTGATTGTAACCAAAAAAATCATCCATTAAGGAGAGCATCTCATGACCTAGGTTGCATCTACAAGAGCATCAATATTCGGCAATGGAAATGAATCCTTGGGTGTTGCCTTATTCAGGTCTCTAAAATCCATACAAATACGGATTCTTCCATCAAGTTTTCCTACGAGCACCATATTGGATACCCATTTTGGATAGTCGATGGAGATTACAAACTCTACGTCCAACAACTTTTGCAACTCATCTTTCACCATTAAGGCTACTATTGGATGCATCTTTCTAAGCTTCTGCTTGACTAGCTTCTTTGATAGATCTAGTGAAAGGTTATGAGTAACCAATTTTGGGTCTAGACCTGGCATATCTTTGTAAGTCCAAGAAAAAATATTAGGTCTCTCTTTCAATAGAGGGATGAGGGTGGCACGCTCATCGGGAGTGAGACTCTCTCCAAATTTAACCTTCCTTGGATTGGTGGGATCATTACTGATATCCACATCGAAGGTTTCCTCTACTGACATGTGTGATCCCTCCTCAAGCTGATGAGGCATAGGGATCAAATGGATGTCATCAGCTGGGTTGATAGGTTTTGCATCGAAGTATTCTTAGCATGATAGACATCATAAGCATAACCTGGTATAAAATGAAATGGTTGTAACATTTCTTCATTAGGGAAGAAATATTCAGGCTCAATAGGTGAGTCAGCATGATCCCAATCGATAGCATCTACATTGAGATACAATGGTTTGGATGGATCGGTTGGATTGTGGAGTGGGGTGGTCAAATCAATGGAGACCATATTGATGGAATGGAATTGATCTCCAAGACCACATGAACAAACATCTACATCATCGATGCAGCTCCCATACCCGAGATCTAGCTCTATCGGCATGGGCACAAATGGGTCCTCTCTATGAGGACTATGGATGACTGGGTCCTCTCTATGCACTGATTGCAATATTGGATCATTCGGCTCAATGAGCTCCATGTACATAGGAGGTTTGGGAAACACCATGTGATAGATCACATCGAAGTTTGGTGGTCTTCCCCTAAGGTGAGGATTGAGATTGATCTCTCTACGCATGTCCTCAACCGTATAAGGTGCATTGTGATAGCGTAGGTAGGGAGGTCCTAGATAGGCTCTCTCTGTATCATCCTCTTCATCACTATCATAATACAATCCTTCATTTACCCCCACTAGAATGGGATGTTCTGGAAAATGTGGCCCCATATAGGCTATCTCCTGATCACTATCATTGTTGTTCGATAAAATTGGATACAAGTACCGTAAATACGATACTGCCTCATAAACCGGCTCAACCTCATCCCTCGACTAATTTTCGGGTGAAGACTCATTGTCCACCGAGATATTCTCATGATACGTCTCAGGTGGCGCTATGGTGATGTAAGACACCATCCGGTTATCCCTCTGGAACATAGAAGGATTAGGGTGATATGGGTTGAAATCCACATCATCCCCTAGACTAAGGTACAAGTGATCTAAAGATATTGTAAGCAAATCATCTTGTCCTCGTATCTGTAACCCTAGCCCGAACCTATCAGTTGCCAACTGATAACGTGGCTCAAGTAGAGTCCTACATCCTTGTTCAAAAAGACCAAGGCCATACCCATGCCAATGATATAACTCAAAAATATGCATGGAGTACTCTGGGTTGGATAGATAATGAACATTCACTATGAATGGTTCATCATCATCTTCATCCATGGGCATTCACATTGGAAGTTGATCCAGCCCAATGTAGATGAAGTTAGTCTGATTGGGTGGCTCTCCCAATGGCACTACTGATCCAACCAAAAAATGATGAGCATGCGATCGGCCCATCTCTTGTGCAGTCTCTAGAATTGGTCCAAAGGTTACATTCTGCACAATATACTCACCTAACCCTATGTTGGCCAGATGAACAGTCACCCATGGTGCGGATGACCCTGCTGACGATGCAGGCGAGGTAGGCTGAGGTACCTCCTCGACTTTATCTTGGGCTTCTTCCACTTCCATGGGAGTGGGAGCCTCATTGGTGACTAGTTTGGGCACATGCTTCTTTTCCTTTTCACCCATTTTTACCTTTAACTTCCTTTCATCCCGAAGCATCATTGATGTAGTCGGTTTCAAAGAAGTAGAAGTAGTGTGCTCAGATATGATTGATACAGATGTCGATGGTTGAGCACACACTATTTGTTTACCTCCTGGATTCTTAACTGGTGATGTAGGCCGGACGTCCAGGTGCATTGATGGGAGTATGAAACCCCTAGGAAAATCAGCTAGGTTCACGAACTTGAAAGGTTCTTCATCTGATGACACTACGTGAACCCATCCCTCATGAATATATTTTACACATTGATGTAATATAGAGGGAACACAATGCATTTCTTGAATCCAAGGCCTCCCGAGTAGGATGTTATATTGCATGGTACCTTCGATCACATGACACATCATAGAGATGGTCTTTAGGCCTACCTGAATAGGTAGGACAATTGTGCCAACCATCGAGCATAGGGCATCATTAAATGCTCTCAATGTGAAGGTGGTGGGCACAATATGTGACTTGGGCAACTTTAGATGACTCAATGCCTTGGTCATTATTATATTGATCGATGAACCAGTGTCGATCAAGACCCTCTTGAATGGCATGTGATTAACACATGTGATGATATGTAATGGTGGGTCAGCCATATCTATAGGAACCATCCTGATTTCATGATCATAAAATTGGATCATAGGCTCCTAGCACTATTGTACATGTCCCATAAAATTGGTGAATGCTTGAGCATCTTGGGACTGTACCTTGATGGACCTTAGAATGTCCATGAGAGTCTCCCTGTGCCTAGGGGACTGTTGTATCAGCTCATAAATAGACAACTTTGTAGGAGTTATCTATAGGTTTTGGACCAACCTGCTCCATATGGTCACCATCGGTCTCATTGGTGGGCCTGGAATATTCTGAGTTGGCCATTGATTCAATGTAGCTTGTATCCTGATGGGAGCATGAGGTTGATTTAGCTACTCATATCTCCCATGTCTAGTAACAACATTAACCATACCTACGAACCCCTGGGTAGGTGGTTCGACACGCACTTGGTTGACCTGGCCAACGTTGTTGCACGATGCCTCATGGTTTGGTAATGGATTTTTATAAATCCCCATGTTTTGGTTGTCAGGCACCAATGGATTATTCGGCACTATAAGCTCACCTTTATCGATCATATTCTACATAATATGTTTGAAGGACCAACACACTTTGATGTCATGGCCCTTCACGTGATGGAAGATGCAAAATAGGTCATCCTGATACCCCTTTGACTTGGGCTGATTAGGATCGACCAGCTTAACCTTGGGTAGTCTGATTGCCTTAGCCTCACATAACTGATGGAATATTGATGTCAATGATTCCATCAAAGGCGTGAATTGGTGAGGTGGGCGTTGTTCCTTATTTTTGCCCTTATAATTATTATTGCACTGTTTGTATTATGCAGGAGGAGGTTGGGCCTGATAATTCTACTTTTGTTACCCCTTATCCTCTCCTTGGAGGTTTAACATCACTTGATTTACATGGGCCTACTTGCCCTGATGTTTTATGGAGCTCTTCTTGTGCCCCTCCTTCCTGTTCTTGAGCTTCAAGTTGCCTTCTTGCAACTTGATATCCTCAATTACTTTGGCTTGCGCCAAAGCTTCCTCGAATGTTGGATACTACTATAGTTGCAACAATAATGAGATGTGCTTGGCACAACTCTTGGTGAACATTCGAGTCAGTTCTATAGCAGGAATGGGGAATGGCAACTTTACCATTAATCTCCTCCACCTCTTTTTATATTCTAGAATTGGCTCATCATCATGCTGAGCTAGCACAGCTAGATCAAAAAGGTTAGCTTACTTCTTGATGCCAAAAGAAAAGCGTTCAAGGAAAGCATCAACTAATTGCTCAAAACTAGTGATACTATGCTTCTTCAGCTGATTGAACCACTCTCGGGCTGGGCCTGAGAGGGTTGTGATGAATGTACACAAAAGCAAGGCATCATTGCTTGCAATCTGGAAGCATACATCCAAAAATCTTGTGACATGCTCTTGTGCATCTTCATCACCTTTGAATTTATCTAACCTGGGCATGAAAAAATGCTCAGGATATGCTGGAGTAGGCACCGAGGGGTCCAAAGGCTCATTATGAATCTTTCTCAATGTTGGATTTTGAAAAGTCATGCCTTGCCTCTCGATTGCTTTCACCTTCTCTGCTAGAACCTTATAGGCCTACGAGGATAGAAAGTCCTCCTCCCTAAGCTGATGTGAGGGTGGTCTTGGAGGTACATTCTTCCTCTATCGAGGTGGAGGACGTTGCTCTTCCTCCTCCTCAACTTGGGAGCTTTTAGGATATCCTTGATTGGATTTCATCTCCCTCTTCTTCCTCATATTGTTGTTGCCTCTCATATTCGAATGGTGGTGGTCATTCTCTCTATTGGGCACTAATATGAGTGTGAGCATCTCTATGCTCCTGATGCACATCGGCTTGTGAAAAAGCCTTCCTATGAATGCGCTCTTCATGCTCAGCATGAGTGTATAAACCAACCCTGGCTAGCCTATCCTCTTGTTCTACATGCTCCTTTTGGGCAAGGATGTGTTCCTCATGCATACGCTGCTCATATAATCTTTGTCTAATGAGCCTCTGTGCCTGAAGATTCTCATCTTCAATGCATTGCCTCTCTGGATGAGCATCCTCCAATTGATCTTGGAGGAGTTGTCATCTCTGCTCGGATACCAGTCTATGTGATCTATCAAGGTGATCGGCCGTAAGAGGCCTCTGGTATGTATGCTCCATGCGAGCGACCTTATGGGTTCTGTACCCATCTGACTGATTTGTGATGCTTTTGCCTTTGTCCATGAAGATGACATTGGCATCATGCTGAGCCCTGTGCTCTGTGCCACCATGCATGGATGGTGGATGTGTCACATGAGGGTGCTTGGAAGCCTCTCCATGCTCTCTAGTAGTCCTAATAAAGCTCCTGCTACACTCACTCGAGGCACGAGTGGGTGGAGCTGAAGGCTTATAGCCTAGCTGCTCAAGGATGCTACCTAAACCATCCAACTATCTGGATCTCCATCGCTCATGCGGTGGTGTGCCATTGGCTCCCACCTTGGCCATATCAATAGTGATCTTGCGAGGTTCACTACATGTGGGAGTCTGAATAGGCCTATGCTCAGAAGTGGCCCTATCTGCATGCCCCTGAATGGGTGGGTCTCGATCTCATCTATACTCTAAAGGTGGAGCCATGGATCCTCCTATAGACCTAGGATGTAGGGGTACCAACTTGGACCCCTTGTATGACATACTCATCGGCCGATCCCATGGATGCACGTGCAATGCGATCTCGGTAATGGCTTTCGAGTGGAACACCCTCATGTTGAGAGGCTCCATGCTCTATCCTATGTCTAGAAGAATGCATAGAAGCTCCTCTATCGGGGGTATGCTCAATAGGTTCCCCTCGTGTCGAATTGTCTCCTCTAATGCTCATCGAACGACATTCGAGAAGCGCATGTGGGTGAGGGTTCGACATATGTTGTTGTGAATTTGTTGGGGCTTGGTCATTGGCATCAAGATTATGCCTCTACCGACCTCCTCATGTCTCCACCATGGTGCACCTAGTGTCTAGATTTATTCTTTTATTATGCAAACAAGGTATACAATGGTGATTATCTCTTTTACAATTTAAAATTGAGCCCTAAACTGTTTGATGTTGTTTCAATGATTTGTTGTATCAGTATTAGAAACTCCTTATCATGTTTGAAAGCTTGTTGGATGATATTCTCAATTTAATTGGCTTTCACCGGTATACTCATAGCTCGACAACTTGGGTGTGAACTCCAAGTCATGTAATCCAACCTATAATGTGTGGTAATGAAGCCCACACATGGTCAAGGAGCACAGGTCCTCCTAGATCCTCACCCATTTTCCCCTAGTCAGTGTTATACCCTCCGAAGAGAATACATGCAAATTTTCCAGGGTACGAAAGGTTCTCAAATTTGGTATTGGTCTAGTAACCAAGGGTACGTGGGATTTGGGCCAACGGATGGAAATCACCTCCACCATCGTTGAACCCTACTAGTGGTTGGATGTCACTCCCAACTCACTAGCGTTTAATTGAAACGTGGTGTGTGTGGTTCTTTTTAATATTTGCATAGAAAGGAAAATGCATAATACAACATGAATGATTATTTCCTACATGATATGCAAAAAGAAACGTTTCATTTTTAGAGAATGCATGCTATATCCTATATGACTTTTTGACAATGCAAATTACGATGATATAGCCTCTGATTGGGCCTCAAGCATGCAAACCAACACACAATTTAAACCTAGCATGCTGGATTCTAGGGTGGACTGCACTCAGAGGTCCATTGTTCCTAGAAGTGCCTAGCCAAAACTCAGAAAAAGAAACCCCAAGACCTAATTCATTTCCTTTTTTTTAGTGTCTTAATTAGATTTCCCCTTTTCTGCTTTTTGGAAAACATAGACAGAATAAAAAAGTATAGAGAGTGAAAAATGGGGCCTACCTCAGGTCCTCATCCGATCAAGCTTTGGCTCCCTACTGTCTATTGTGTCTACTGTGAACCATAGGTCTGATGCGTGGTTCAGACTATAGACCGCATTTTGAAGCCGTAGGCCAACAATGAGACCGTAGCTGTAACCTGTGGTTTGCACCTGATGTCAAAAAACATAAAGAGGTCAGAGATCAAATGCATAAATTGTGGAGTTCCACCATGATCGCCTTATGACCTATCCAAAAAGCAATGCACCTATCTAATACATCAATCGAAATCAACATAAAAGCATATAATAATAAACAAGATTGCACATAACAATAAAATGGATGTTTCTTTTATTAATATTGGAAGCAAATCTCGGTTACAATCATGCCCCTCTTAGGGTCACCCAAATGTTGATACAATTGATACAATTCCAAAGCCCCCAATGGGGTAGGCACAATACTAAGGCTCTCTAAATAGTCACAAACTACTCTAGGGTGGAGTTGACCCTCTTCTTCGCATTGAGGAAGGAATTAGATGATTGAATCTCCTTCGAACCTTCTTTCCTACGATCAAGAAACAACACAAAAGCATTAAACGAATAGGCAGCCTCTCATGATGAGGCCCTTTGAGGAAAATATGCATAAAGATGCCATAACAACTATGAAATCAAGAAGATGAATAAAACATATTAAACTTGTGCAAGATTCATAAAGATTGTTAGAAACATGAAAGTAGAAAGTGCAGCTATCTATCTATTGAATCAATTGCATGGAATGAAACAAGATAGCATGAAAATAAGCCATTGATGTCCTACTTGCTATGATGAAGTAAACTTATTATAATCCCTAATTAAGCTAGTCGGAGTCTCTAAACTACCAAAGAAACCATTAAAATGACTAATCTAACCTAATTAAGCATACTAAAACAGAAATAGTAAGGAGATCTATCACCTATTGCAAACCATAGCTCTGATGAGCGGTCTACACTATACACCATGGCTGTCAGCCACGATGAGCAATCAAGTGGTTTTTCCCTCCAAATCTAGGGTTGTGGGCTTGATCCTCCTTGTCAAATTGATGATCAAGGGTCGCCTCAGTGTCCTCTGATAGGTTTGGCGGTTGAATTGCTCGATAGGGCCTCTGTTTGCCCGAATTAGCATTTCTTGGCATTCTAGCTCCTTAGGGCATCCATGGCATGAATTGTCATGATGCTCAATTAGTTAGCAATTGAATAACAACACTCCCTCTCAATGCACTCAAGTGAGTCCACAATTCGATAGGGCTTCATTGCTTTGATCTCCAATGCTTGCTCTCATAATTTGCCCTAATTTTGAGGGGTACTTATAGGACTACCCAAGGGCTAGGGGTGGCTTCATGGAGAAGCCAAGATCAAGAAGAGGTAGTTGGGATAGTTGGATTGGAAGCCTCTAGAATCTTCCATCCTTCAACTACCTTCTTCTAGATCAAATGGTCATTCCAACCGATTTGGCTCGGATGAAGGCCAACTGAACTTTAGTTTAGACCGTAGGTCACAGCTATGGCCTAGGCTGTGGACCATAGGTCTCAACCATGGTTCAGACTATAGACCATAGGTCTCGACTATGATTCAGACTGATTAGGCCAAGGAGCCCAAATTGAGTGGTTAGAACCACTGCTCTATCTTGGAATCTATCCAAGATCTTCCATATGGTCTTGTAGCATGTCCCATATGAGTAGTCACCTTCGACATGACGCATTTTAGGTGTCTACAAAAATATGAAGACAAAACTTTTAAATCCAATATAAGAATAAGCAAGTAGTGGGTGATGGAGTTACTGATAGCAGAAACACCTCAAATGTTAACCTTGCCAAAACTGTAAAGAAATTTGTATTGAAAATACCTGATAAGCCACCAAGAGAATTCACAAGATTAAATCAACCCTTAACTATGATTTTACCTCAATTATTGGAACAAGGTTTGATATGATTACCTGAGGTAAGACAACTAGATACCACTACAATTGGATATAGGGCTGATTTACATTGTAATTTTCACCAAGTGGATGGACATTCTACCAATTCTTGTAAAAGGTTAAAGCATGTGATACAAGATTTTATTGATAAAGGTAAAATGGAAGTACAACAATTTCCTGCAAACAATAATACTCAAAAAACAAACAAATCAAAATGCAAATCAAAACTTAGATATTTTTCAACATCCTTTACCCAAGCATGGTAAAGAGGTAGTAAATCAAGTAGAACATCATAATGTTCCTCCTCCAACTCGGTATGTGGGAACCATTAGAAAATTTTTACCACAAAAAGATTTGCAAACCTCCTATGTACCTACTTTATCTATAGTCACAACTAGACCAATATAATATTTTCAATCTTCATCTTCAAAAGATACTAGAACTGATATAGAAAGTGAAATAGGAAGTGAACTAGACATTGCCTCAAATAGTTCTGAAGATGAATCAGATCGAATTACTCCCATTACAGATTTATTAGTTCTAGAAGAACCATTCCCTAGGAGAATGACCATTCGACCCTCATCTCAACAAATGCTTACAAATGAACAAGCAGAAAATGCTAGACCTCATTTTGGTTATTTGTGAAACAATAATGTTGTGGGTACTATTGGAGCCATTACTAGACAACAAATCCAAAATCAAAATTCTCAACCACAAACTCAAACTCAAAATGAGAAGACAACTCCATTTGTATTAAAAGTACCAACAAAAGGAAATAATATATCAAATTCACAATAGAAACCTCCTTATGACATTAATGAACAATTGGCAAATATCACAGCTAGAATTTCTCTTTTGGATCTTTTGAGAACTTCATCCATCCATAGAGAAGAATTAATGAGTACCTTAAGTAAAATGATGGTACCACAAAATATAGAACCTGATGCTGTGGTTAATGTTGTAATCTCTCATGGAACAAATTACATAGATTTTTTAGATAAGGATATTCCTCCTCAAAGCATGTATAGAGATAATCCTCTATACATCACAACATTAATTGGGGATGTAGGTGTCAAAAGAGTTTTAATTGATAATGGATCATCATTAAACATATGCACATATGACTTTTTCCAAATATTTGGATTTAGAAATGAAGATTTAAAAAGAACTGAAATGATTATTAAAGCATTTAATGATGAAACTCAAGAAACATGTGGAGTGTTGTCGATTCCATTGCAAGTTGGTCCAAGGATTTTGGATACGACCGTGTTTGTTGTACATTGTCCTACATCATATAACATACTTTTGGGTCGACCTTGGATCAATACAATGTAAGTGGTACCCTCTACATTACATCAGTGTGTTAAGTTTGAATTTAAAAATCAACTAGTTACTATCCATGGTGATCCTAGACCATTTGACATGTGTGCTATGGCAGAACCAATAGGAGTTCCATTTTGTCCTGCTATGTCTTCAACACATCCTAATCCACCTTCATCATCAACACCTTCATCATATAAAACTACACCATCTAAATCTACAACTAAAGAAGATAGTCCTTCTACTTCATATCCTACTTTGGATGAAGTATTACCAGATTTATCTTCAATACTCACAACTTCAGAATAAAATAATAACTTTGCCACTCAAGATTCCCTAGTGTTAGCCAAATTACCACCATCTCCTCGAACGATGGGCTTGCCACGAAATTTGGGAAGTATCTATCATGTTGGGAGTTGTGCCTTTGTCTACGCAGGGTATGATTATGGTAAAATTAATATTGTGAGTGTCACAATTGATCAAAATGGTTTTGCTAAATGTTACTTTTCTAATGGATATATAAAATCAAAACAAATGATGTGTGACATGGGTTATAGAGGTAAAGGTTTAGGACCTCTTGAAAATGGAATACAAGAACCTTTAGAAGTTGAGGAATGGCCTACCCAATGTGGTATTGGTTACATTCCTACAAAAACCCAACCATTCCCATTTGAGGATGATGATCAACTTGTAACATATCAAGAATATTTAGCACATAAAGAATTTTTTAAACCAAGTAGAAGGATATATTCTTGTAATATGTTATCAATAGCATACCCAGACATGATTGCTGAACCAGATGAATATTTAGAGGGAGATATATTTCATGATATTTCTCTTGATGAAGTTTTAAAGAATAAATTCTTCTTCGATGGGTCTATACCATCTATAGCCCATGTTGAAGCAACTACCCCTCAAGAAGAGTTAGCAAAATTAACCTTAGAGGAATTACAAGAAATGGGTGTGTCACCCGCACCACCCAATTTTGAAAGAGAATTAAATATTGTGGTAGAAAATATTTTACAAGTTAACATTGGAACAGAAGAAAACCCTCGCATGGTCAAAATTGGAGCAGAATTAAGTGAAGAAAGATAGAAAGAATATATAGCATTTCTCACAGAGTATGCTGATGTTTTTGCTTGGACATATGTAGATATGCTAGGCCTAGATCCTTCTGTGGTCATGCACCATCTAGTAGTGTGCCCTGATGCAAAACTTGTAAAGCAAAAGCTTAGAAAAATGCATCCCAAAGTAGCACTGCTAGTTAAAAATGAGTTAGAAAAACTTTTGAATGTAATTTTTATCCAAGCTATTGATTATGCTGAGTGGATATCAAATGTTGTTCCAGTAGCCAAAAAAGAAGCCACTAAAGTTAGGGTTTGTACTGATTTTAGAGACATTAATGATGCATGCCCTAAGGATGATTTTCCTCTCCCTAATATGGATCAAATCATAGATTTTACAGCTGGGAGTGGGATGTTATCCCTCATGGATGGTTTTTCAAGATACAACCAAATCAGAATAGCTCCTGAAGACCAACCCAAAACAACTTTTATTACACCTTGGGGTACCTTTTGTTGGAAAGTAATGCCCTTTGGTTTAAAGAATGCAGGAGCAACATATCAAAGAGCTATGACATATATCTTTCATGATATGATGTATGATATTCTACATGATTATGTAGATGATATTATAGCTCATTCAACTAAAGAGGAAGAGCATATCAATGATTTAAGAAAAGTGTTTGATAGATTAAGAGAATATATGATTCACTTAAATCCAGACAAATGTGTATTTGGAGTTAAATCAGGAAAATTGTTAGGGGTTATTGTTTCTATGCATGGTATAGAAATAGATCCTCTTAAAATTAAGGCTATCCTTGATATGCCACCACCTAAAAACATATCAGAATTAAGAAGTTTACAAGGTAAATTACAGTCTATCCATCACTTCATTGACAAGTTGGCGGATAAAATAGGACCTTTCCTTAAATTACTTAAGAAAAACATCCCCTTCCAATGGGATAAGGAATGTCAAGAAGCTTTTGAGAGTCTTAAACAATATCTTCTTACTCCTCTAGTGCTTGTTCCTCCTAGACCTGATTGTCCATTTATTTTATATATTTCTGCTTCGAAACTTGCACTTGGAGCTATGTTGGCTCAAATTGATGATGAAAAGAAAGAACGAGCCACATATTATATAAGAAGAACATTAATAAGTTATGAAACCCATTATACTCCATTAGAAAAGCTTTGTTTGGTAGTTGTGTTTTCTATGCAAAAGTTGCATCATTATATGCTCAGTCAGAAAACATTTGTTATTGCTAAGTCTGATCCATTAAGGTACTTGATGAGTAGACCTTACTTGTCAGGGCACACAACTAAGTGGGTTCTTGCTCTGAGTGAGTTTGAACTTACATTTATCGGCCAAAAATCTATTAAAGGCCAAGTTATAGCTGATCAATTAGTTGTTGCACCTCTAGAATCTACTCATCCTATAACTATAGAATTTCCTGATGAGTGCCTTAACTTAGAAGAAGATCTATTTGAGTCATGGTCTTTGTATTTTTATGGAGCTAGATGCATGAGTGGTGCAAGTGCTGGTATTATATTAATATCTCCACAAAAGCACCTTATTCCTTTGTCTTTCAAATTACAATTTGCTTGTACTAATAATACTACAGAGTATGAGGCTCTAATCCTTGGGTTACGAGCCGCTTTAGCCTTAAAAATTAAAATATTATTAGTCTTTGGAGATTCTCAGCTTGTGATAAATCAAATTAATGAATTTTATCAGACATGAGATGAGAAGCTCCATCCTTATAAGGAGTATGTTCTTAAGCTTATTTCATTGTTTGAGAAAGTAACTTTAGAAGCCATCCCTCGCACTAGCAACCATGCTGTTGATGCCATGGTTGTAGTTGCTTCTTTGTTACCTTTGGAGTTGGATGATGAGTATGCTACTATCATTATTCACCAACTCCAAGAGCCAGCTTCCTCTAAGTCATGTCTAGAACCATTAGATGTGTTTCTGATTAATGAAACAACCCCAGAACCTTGGTATATAGATGTCTTTAATTTTCTCCAAAATGGAACCTTCCCAGAAGGATTAGATAGAAACCAACGTAGGCTATTACGTAAGCGAGTTGTTCACTTTGTAATTGTTGGTAATACCCTATACAAAATATCTTTTGAAGGTATCCTATTAAGATGTCTCAATCTAGAAGAGTCTAAGAAAGCCTTAAGTGAAGCCCATGATGGATCCTGTGGAGGACACTTTAGTGGAAGTGCCATTGCTAAGAAACTCCTTCGAATGGGATATTTTTGGCCTTCCATGGAAAAGGATGCTAATGATTATGTGCATCATTGTGACAAGTGTCAAAGACATGCAGACCTTGTTCATGCTCCTACTCAAGAACTTCAAGCTATATCATCTCCTTGGCCCTTCTCTAAATGGGGTTTAGACATTATTGGTAAAATTAATCCTATTTCATCTGATGGTCATAAATTTATCATAACAACAACAAAATATTTTACAAAGTGGGTAGAAGCTATGCCATTAGCTTCTTGCACAGGAGTTCAAGTGTCTAAATTCATCTTTAATCAAATCATATGTAGATTTGGAATTCCATCAACTCTCATCTCAGATAATGGAACATGCTTTAAGAACAAATATATTAAGAAATTATGTCAAAAATATAAAATTCAACATCGATGGTCTACTCCTTATTATCCACAAGGAAATGGCCAGGCTGAAGCTTCTAATAAAACCTTAATCAAAATCCTAAAAATATTGGTTAATAAATCAGGCCATGACTGGCATATGCAATTATATCCTACCTTGTGGGCCTATCGAACTAGTGTTCGTACTCCTACAGGTGCCTCACCTTTTGTCTTGGTTTATGGTGCTGAAGCAGTTTTTCCATTTGAGTTAGAAGTTCCTTCTCTAGCTCTCCTACTTCAGGATGCTGAAGTAGGGGATGAATATCATGTTGGTAGACTAAGTCAGTTGGAACTTCTAGATGAAAAGTGTATTCATGCCCTAGAGCATCTTCGCTCTTACCAAGACAAACTCAAAAGATCATATGCCAAGAAAGTTCATAGTCGATATTTTGAAATTGGTGATTTAGTACTCAAAGAAAATAAAAAAAAATACAAATGCTAGAAAATATTTAAAAGGTAAATTTCAACCTAATTGGCTTGGACCATTTGTCATCACTGCTAAATTTGGATCAGGTGCATATCGCTTGGCTACCTTGGAAGGAAAATATCTTAAGGAGCCAATGAATATCATGCATCTCAAAAGATATTATGCATAAAACAAAAATTCCATTTCTGTACATACTTGTAAATAACTTCTTCATCATTTAGTTTGCAATTCTCATATTATCAAAACACCAAAAAAATCAAGAAAACATGAAAATTTCCAAAAATATTTCAAATTGTTAAACTCTTATTCTTTGCATCAATGTGTGTTGTTTTCCAAAATTCAAGTTATATTTTATTGTATTTCAGATAAAATTCAAAAGTTATCTTGAACCATGCACTTAATTTACATCTTTAATAATTTTGATTTCATCACTTTGATTATAAATCTCTCTTGTATCAAAAAGCACTATTACTTCACTAAATAAAATTTTGAGTTTTGGGAAATGATCTTGCTACTTCTTGAACCAAGAACACATTCTCACATCTTAAAAATGATTTGTTGCAAATTCGAAAAGGATACTACATAGTAGTCTTAGTTCCTTAAGCGAAAAGTTTCCCTTGCTATCCTATTATGTGCATGGTCTAGAATACTGAGAATTGGAAAAAGGACAAGCTCCCCCCTACCCGAATAAAATCCCTTGCTCTACGTCTAATCTGGGCAAGTATCCCAAAAAGAAAAAATAAAAAGAAAAAGAAAAATAAAAAGAAAAGAAAAAGAAAAAGAAAAAAGAAAGAAAAAAAAAAGAAAAAGAAAAAAAAAAAAGAAAAAGCAATAAAATCCCCTTGTTCAAAAATGGACAAGAATCCCTACTCCAAAATATAGAAGAAAAGAAGGGGGTAGTGAGCTTGAATCCCTGGAATTCCTTAGTTATTTGAAAGCCATGAGGTAAGCCCCATAACAGGTGGTTTGTGCCCAACCCGCTTGACCTTGGGTAATCCCTTTTCATGTGGTGACATGTCTGTCACATTAGTGACCTTATTTTGTATAGACCAATGTCCGCTTGTGGATTAGCTAGCTTTTGGTAACTTGACTTACATAGTAGTTCGGTACAATGGCATGCACAAAATCATGGTTAATGAACATTTCACTTGCACACACATTGGTTCATAAAAGTTTGCTTGTATCACTACCTTACTCAAAATCGGTAAATTAATTTCACAAGCACACACATTTGATCCTTGAGAGATTTTGTATCATTGTGTCAAATCAAGATGGATAATGAACTCACTCATCACACATTGGTTCTTGATAAATTTGATTTTGTCTTAGAAATAAGTTAAAATATTTCTTTGAAATTTGTTGGACAACATTAGTTTATCATTATTCATTCATTACATAAATATTTCAAAATATTCAAAAATAACTTATTCCAAAAGAACTTGTAGTCCAAAATCATTTATCATGCATTGCATCATGACTTCGCGATGATGGTATAATTCCTAGTAATTATTCTTCTCAATTTTCACACTAGGAATTCTATGCCTAGCGCAAGTCATCTTTCTCAATTTTTAGGTCTAAAACATTTCATATTTGTCAATCTTCTTAAATATGTGATACGATGATTTGCTTCATATCAATTTATATTTTAAGAATAAACAATTTCATATTATCATGCATTGCATTTTTGACTTCACGATGATGGTATAATTCTTAGTAACTATTGTCCTCAAAATTTTCACACTAAGAATTCTATGCCTAGCGCAAGTCATCCTTCCCAATTTTTCATGCTTAAGTCACATTATTTTCATAAACAATAAATCCTTATCAAAATATTTCTTAAAAATCAAATTTTCTCAAAAACAAAATCAAACATCTTCTTTAATCATCGTAAGCCTCAAGATTATTCTTGAGCACCACAAAAACATTTCCATTATTAGCAATACAAAATTCCTCACAACAAGATTCACTTCATGACCTAGCGAGCATTGATCTCCATCAACGGTCATACAACAACACAACATCCTTCGAGGAACATTGCTAATCTATTTATTTCATCATCATACAAAAACATCTTTTCAAAAACATATCTACAAAATTCAAATTATTTTCTTTCATTTTAAGCATGATCAAAATATTTAAAAACAAGAAAGCATGATTATAAGAAATTTAAACATCATAAAAATTCAATCAAATGCAATCAAATCATACAAAGTCACATAGAACAAGAGGATCAATATATATATCTCAAAAGTCTATATACAAAATAGAGTCAGACTGGTATGCCACAATCCTCAAAAATTGGCATACTCAATCACTAAGGATATAGTACAAAAATATGTCTAGTAAGCCCACCCTAAACTCCTCTTGAGCCTCTAGAGCTCGCAACATCATCCTCTCTACTAGGGGTGGTGGTGGTAGTCGAAACTATCCCCCTACTATCATTATCCTAGAGGAAGTCACCCTAGTAGTAGAGCGAGATGAGGATCCTATGTGAATAGGACCCACAATCTCAGGAGGTATAGCCTATCTCTGCTCTATAGGTACCACCATAAAGTATAAGGTCTGGTAAAATATAGTCTATTATATAGACCTCACTAGCTCCTCCCCTAAGTTGCTCCTCCTGAATGAGTAGTTTGAGAAGAATAAGCTAAGCCCCAGCTCCCTAAGCCACCTGAGCCCATGCCTATGCGAGCTCTACCTCTAGAGCCTAAATCCTACTCCTCAAACCTACATCTTGTACCTCTAGAGACTCAATATTAGTCTTCTAAGAGGTATTCTCCTCCCTCAAACTAGTCACCTCTGCCCATAGAGTAGCCATATCACTCTCCCCCTCCTCCATAATCCTCTTGCCCTTCTCAGGAAACTTAGGTACAAACTCCTACTGAGGAGATGCTACATGCTCCTCCTCCATCCTATCATCCACCATCCACTGAGAAGAGGCTCTCCTCTCCTCCCTAGACATCTCCCCTATCCTAACAGCCCTCCCTAACCTAGATGTCCTCAGCCGACTCTGATGTCCACCCCTAGTATGAGGACCCTATCTCCTAGAGGATACATGTATCTCAAACTACTATTACTAACTGGTTGTACATCACTATCTAAAAACCCACTCAATTACTGTTGCACTACACTCCTCAATGCAATCAATCGGGTAGGGTGAATGTGGGTGTACCACTATTGGTACCTATATATAGCCCTAACATCATCCCCATCTATCATAGGTAGTACCTCATCATCTAGCTTAGGGTCCAAAAACTCAGCCATGCTGGGAGCACCACTAATAGTAGTGTGATCCCATGTCACCCTAGAGTAAGTGATATTCCTATACCGAGGAATGTCCTACTGTAACCCAAACTGGTGCATCACCCGATCCATATGGTATAGCTCCAGCTCCCCTAGTCCATCCATAGCCAAATGGTTCACCTGATGTGAGCCAGCTCAAAAGCATCCTCTCCCCACCTTGGTAACTCCCTCTAAGGCCTCCACCTGATATCCTCAACCAATAACTCATCAATGAGTCACCTCGCAACATCAAGGCTAACCCATCCTTGATGTCCTCTCTATATAGGCCAGTAGAATATCCTTAGTCTATCCTCCTCCACCTCAGGCTGGTCATCTCCCACTCAAGCCAAAGGAAGACCTATAGGTCACTAGATAGCTATATGCTCCCAACACCATACCTATAGGAAAGATGTCAAGACTAGTCCCTTCCCTCCCTTGTAGACTACCCGATGTAGAAATTTGTATAGCCTGTAGAGAAGGAATGGGCCCTAGGAAAACCATGTGCTCTGATCTCGCATATCATAGATCACCTCTACTAAGGTCCAAGGTAGGTGGCATCCATTGAGGTGGCATAATACAAGGCCTCCCATGATACCACTCAATAAAACTATCAAATGGGAAACTCCCTCTATCTCCCCAAGCCTATCTATGCTGACCCCACCCTTCTTCAGATCAAAGCTAGGGTCTCCCATCAACCTCCTTAGTGCCTGGCCTTTGTTTCCAGATGCCGCTATAAACATACCCCTGATAGGCACCCTAAGAATCCTCCAGACGTCCTCTAGTGTAGGGGTCATCTCCCCTATCGGTAGTCGAAAGCATGAAGACTCTAGGTACCATCTCTCTGCGAGAGTTGTAAGTAATCTCAGGTCCACTAGAATTTGTGGTATTTCTACCACATGTCTCAGTCCCACTACCTCTAAGCAAGTTCTCTCATCAACCGAGAGAGCACCCAAATCAGCCTGGAGACTAGCATATCTCCATTCCTAGTTCTTTAGCTCAGGTATCTATCAATAAAACAAAGCAACAAAAATTAAATTAGTAATCAGATTTAAAAATCAAAATCGTATCAAAATGTGCAAAATCATATCATATCGATTTTTATGATATCGTATTCTTTGATATCATCGAAATCGATCTGATATTGACCTCGATCAGATCGATTTTATCGATATCGGACAATATGATATCGTGAAATCGATACAATCTTGCAAGATCATTATGATCTTGCAATTAGGGCTATGCGATGGTAGTCATGCCCTAAAAATCTAAATTTAAATAAAATTAAAGCAAAAAATATGAAAAATCTAAGCTAAAAGAGTGAAAAACACTTACCCTGAGAGCTCCATCTCCTGCTCTAACCAAATCGGTGTGATGGGGAACGTCTGCCATAGTTTTCTCTAGAGCTCCAAAATAGCAAATGACAAATAACAAATGAATTAAGTTTTAATTCTACTTTTCTACTTTTATTTTACCCTTAAAAACAACAAATTTTGAGTTTTTCTCCAAATGAAGGATTTGGCGTAAAAACTCGAAGGGGGTATCACACTTAAAACAACTTGCAATAAAAATCTCAAATCTTAAAAAAAATTGCAATAAATTTTGGCTTTCTCGTAAAGTGTGTCGTTCTCTTCTTTAACGCATTTTTTTCAAAAATACGCTAAAGAGGGGGAAAAATGTAACACCCTAAAATTGACCCATAATAATTTGCATTAAATTCAAAAACATTCAAAAATTAAATTAAACAACTTCCTAACTAGCTGCCTCAATTTTCATGCTTTCCTAGCGAGATCGGGTTCAAATGGATGAGATCATATTACGATCTTCGATCATACATACGATCTCCGATCGTACATATGATCTCTCAGATCATACGTACGATCTTGCCCAAAATAGAAAAGCTCAATTTGGCAAAGTGACAAACAAGTTGTAACACTTTTTGTCCTTACCTGTCCAACTGTGCGATAGTTACGAGATCAGATCCGTCGATCAGTCCCAGCTTGGAAGAAGTTACAACCTATTTTGTTTTTAGCCTAATTTCACCTACTGGTTTAGCCTATTTAATCAAGCCCCCCCCCTCGAATTCCTCCTAACTCATCGATATAATTTTACATTTTAGTCACTTAATTTTTGCATTAGCCCTTGTTATTTTGTTATTTTTGTAGGATCGGAGGATACGATCTTGCCCTGGTAGCATACGATCTTGCGATCGTAGATACGATCTTGCTTTGGTGTTATGATCTTGCTTGCAGGTCACTTGGGGGCAACTCCAAGCTCTAGTTTGCATCCCTGTAGCTTCCAATTTGCATTTTTACATCACATTTATCATTTGTTATCTCATATAGAATAATATTTGCATATCATCATTCTTGGAGTTCACCAATTCGCATTCAATTGCATACTTCACATAGTTCAAGGCATATACATGTTAATTCCATTAGTAATACATTCAATAAATCATGTATGATCTAATATCTATTCAATAAAGTCTATAGCATACTCCATTTTTCTATTTTCTACACTCTACTTATGAAACTGTAGGTTTTTGCTATGATCGGATCTGTCGATCACTGATCGGATGGTACGATCACAGATCATACATACGATCTTGACCTAGAAGTATATGATCTTGACCTATAGCATACGATCTTGCCTACAACAAGGAACAAAATCTTCATCAAACTTTCAGACCGAGTAAGAGTGTCAAATTCCTTCATAATTAAGCATTTGCATTAGATTTTCCTCTATTTACTATTGTCTATTGTATTCATTGAAAATTGAATTGCATTTAGCATAGTTTAGTTGCATTGGCCAAAACTAGGTGATTGTGAGAACTTAAAAGGAACACATCAAACAAACTCCAAAACCTAGGCATGGAAACTACCAAGAAATGTTTCTTGGTGAACCCTAAACAATTCATCAAAAAATCACCAAAGAAGACATGAACTCAAGTGTCTCTCTTCGAGGTGTAGACCTACTATTCTCCCATTCCCCTTCGAGGCATGGATCCATTAGCCTGAAGGAAAGGAGTGTGAGAATTTTAGAGCTATATTAGCACCTACATTTTTGAGACCAAATAGCATGACTTTGTAGTTAAATATATCCTAAGGAATTATAAATGTTATCTTATGTTGGTTATTAGGATTAACTCAAATTTTATTATATCCCAAAAAACCATCCATTAGGTAGAGTATTTTATGGCCAATGATAGAATCCACAATCGTATCAATGTTTGAAAATGGGAAATCATCTTTGGGACATGCTTTATTTAAGGCACAAAAATTAGTATAATTGTGTATCCCCCCATTGGGTTTACCAATGGGTATCACATTTCAAACCCATTTTGGGTAGTCACTATGTTGAATAAAGTCGACATATAGCAAGTATTGTAATTCATCTTTAACCATGAGGTATATGGTTGGATGAAGCTTTCATAATTTTTATTTTATTGGTTTGGTGTTAGGGCTCAAAATAAGATTGTGAACCACTAAATTGGGATCAAGGTCCGACATGACTTTATAAGACCATGCAAAAACTTGTTTGTACTTGGTGAGAAGAGAGAAAATGTTCCCATTATTTAGTGGAAAGGTTGTTTTCAAGTTTAATTATTTGTATATGGTACAAATTAGTGTTGAGGTCTATGTTAGTGGTGTCCTCATTGTGCATGTGAGAATCCTCCTCTAGTTGATGTAGAGTGGGAATGATATGGATGTCATTAATGATATTTTAAAAAATGTGGTTTAGTGTCACTTATATCAATGTGATAAATAGAAGATGAAGGAAGAAATAAGGCTAGTGGAAGGTAAACATTTGAATGATGGAGGATATGGCCAAAAGGATGAAAATCCAAGGGGGAAGGTGGAGAGGAAATATCCTTGAAGTCAATGAGACTAGGATCAATATTTATGGAATATGATAAGTAATTTGGATCATGAATAGGAATAAATAGGTTGATGGAAATGATGTGGATTTATGGAATTGAGGGATTTGGAGGATTATAGATAGATTTATCAAGGGTATTCTTGTGAGGAAGGAGTTGGTCCACAATGGGTGGACATGGGGTAGGTTGAGGTGACAATGATGGAGGTGGGGTATGCATGGGTGTGTTTGAATCCTCCAATAGAAGGATCATATGAAATATGGAAAGTGGAATGGGGAATAGACATAGGTAAATTTCACCATCATCTAAAAACTCATTGAGGGGAACTATGGAGGAAGAGTCCTCATTAGAACTATTAGAGGTAATAGAAAGTGCCTCAAATAATTTATCAAATTCATATTTTGAGGTATCAAATGGCATGGCACGGATGGTGGAAACGTAGAAAGAGCTTTTAGGTGGTAGATGATAATACTTGGAAAAAGTGTACTCATCATTTATCTCCTATTTAGGATCAAGGGTGATGCATTGAAAATCATCCTCTAGGAGGGTGAGTCAAGAATGGTTATCATACGCTAGTCAAAATTTCTTTTTAGGGGGATGATAATAAAGTTCTATGATGTTGTGAGCTTTCTAATAATAGTGACCAAGGTCAAATCCTCTCCAAAAAGTGCTAGAAATATCTTATAGCAAAGGAGATATTTGACAAAAAATTGGTATTACCAAAAAATAGCATTTGAATGCCTTATCAGGAGGTAAATTAGAGAAGGTATCAACTCCAACATACAAAAAATTGACAGAATTAGAGATGGGACCCATAGGAATAATGATGCCTATTAATAAGCTGCCAAACACCCTAATCAATTCTATAATTGGAGGCATGAATGTGACCTTATGTACTAAATAATCACTTATACTATGATTGCTCATGTGAACTATAACCTGTGCAGGTTGGGAAGTGGATGTAGAAAATGTTTTGACATACTCCATCAAATGGGATAATGTTGTAGATGAAGATGGAGTCATGTCATGTGCATTATATTCATGGTGCTAAGTATGAATGAGCTTGTGATGGATGTATTTGGAGGACGTGGTGGTTTATATTGCATGGTGGAAGAATTAGTTTGGGGTTCTACGATGGGGGAGGAATTGGTGTAAGTCTAAATGGAAGTTGTGGTAACTTGTTCAATGGTAGATTAAGGTAATGATTTAGGTTGCATGGAAGAGTGAGTGCTTTGGGACCCTGATGTAGGGGCAGAGGTAGTGTTAGCTAGTGTGGATATGGTAGTGTTTTAAAAATTAGTGGATGGAGGAGGTGTCAAGTGGGAGTGAGTGGTTAGGGTGATAAATGAAGAAAATGGTTGATGGGCTAAGTGGGGGATACAAAGGTGTAGGAAAAAGAGGGGGGTTTGAGGAATATCAGAATTTTGTGGGGGTATGAAAAGTACATGAGGACAAAAAGGGATACTATGTGAAGAAGGTAGTTGACTAGGATGGGATTGATTTTCTAGGTGTGGGGAGGTTGAATGGAAGGAGGAGGTAGTGGGTAATAAAGCAAAGGTGATGGTGAGGGATAGGGAATGTATGAAGTGATAAGGGTAGGGTGGTAAGTTTGGGATGGAGAAATGGGAAGTTAATGTGGATTAGGAGGTGTGGAATAGGTAGGTGTATGGGTGATTGGTGAGGGGGGAGATGGGGTAAAATGAAGGGACATTGGATAAGGATTTGATTTGGGTGAGGCAAGGGTAAGTTACAAATGCATGGAAGGTATGGATGGCTTGCATAGGTTAATCATGTGATAGTACTTGAAATATTTATTATCAGTGGGAATGCAGTGTATGTGACCCTCATGAACATATTTGAGGTAATGATGTAGTGTCAAGGGGATGCATCACATACCCTAAATCTATGGCCTTCCAAGAAACACATTTTAATGCATTTCATCTTCAAGGATATAACATAAAGTATGAATGATTTTCACACCTACTTGAATAGGTAGAACAACCATCCCAAGTGTTGAGCATAAGGTTGTTGGACATTTTGAGTTAGTAAGTCAAAGTTGCCATTGATGTCACCAGATGAAGTCAGCATTAATACCAAATATTTCAGCAAGAAATAAAGGAGACAAATATGGTTATTTGATATCCAAAAAGAAGGCCAAAGATCAAGTGAAACAGTGCAAAATATAGAAGTTAAAAAGGAGTTGTAATATTTATTTTATAAATTATTTAAATTTAGTATGAATTTAAATTTTATAAATAAATATTAAAGGTACATTATCGAAGGTTAATATTATAATAATGGTTATTATAATATTAAAATGTGCCATGGTGAAAACCCAAATAAAACATTTATAATTTTTATTATAATGTTTTAAAATGCAAAAGTGGGTTTTATAAAGTCAAAAAATATTTTAATAAACCCAAAGGTTGGGTTTAAGACCAAAGGCCTTGATAATCCTCACCGACATCATGAGGGTTAATTACGTTTTTAAGCATCGACGTTATAAGAAAAGGAGGAAAAATTAGTATTTAAACCTATGCCCAACGGATATTAAAATTATCCTTGCTCGATTGAAAAAAGAATAGCATATGAATTAATGCAAAGCTTCTGAAATGAATATGCAAATTTTGTGTTTGTCTTGATGGCAAAAAGAAATAAAATAAAAAGTGTTTATTATTTGGAAGCCAACAAGACACCTTGGCCTAGTTGCAAGTGGGTTGCAATATTACATTTTGTGTACAAGAGGACAACATTCAAATCTTGATGGAAGTGCTTTTGTCGGTGTGTTGAAAGCGTCAAACGTAAGGCACACATTTTTGCAAGGCAAGGAAGGCATAACATTTTGAAGCATGTGGTGCTTCTTCCTCTCCAACGAGTGTGTAGCTCGTGTGGTGGTTTGTGCCATGGGAAAGACGTTTGTGTTGGCTGTGTTGAGAGTTCGAAAATCTCCAAAGGCAAAGGTAACATTTTTATATTTTATTTTATTGAATACCTAAGTTGGAGGTATAAGGTGTTTGATGGCTGATATTTGGAAAGGTTGCTTTGTAATAAAGTGTGGTAGTTGAGAATTACATTTAGGAGTTATAAGGAGAATTCTGTTTTTATTTCTTTAAAGTCTTAAAATTGAAATTGTGGAATATTGAAAGGTTAAGACTTTGTGAATGGTATGTTATTTTGAATTAAGGGTTTTTGTGACTATTGTGAGGATATTTATTATTATTCAAGTTGGAGTGATAAGGTGTAATTTTGATATTGTTTTTGTGATATTTTTTGTTGAATAAAATTATCGTCTAACCCTTATTGATATTGGAAAAGAAAAATTTGTGAGTGTGGAAGATTTGTGAGATCAACTCCTCTTCAATAAAAGGTATGGGTAAAATTCTTCTTTATTGAGTTGGTTGATTGGCTTGATTGAAAATTAAGTTTGGAGTGAAAAGGATTTGATTAGGGTTTCCTTTTCAAAAAAAATTGAGTTGATGCTTCAAGGTTTTATGAATTGAGAGTTGTGATTAAACCTTGTTTGATAAGCATTGTTGTTGATACCATTGGTTGAGTGAAGTGTTTGAATTAATGCTTCAAGGTTTTATGGAATTAAGTGTTGTTATTAAAACCTTATTTTATTAGCATTGTTTTTGAAGGCATTGGATTGTGTTAGAAACTTGAGTTAGGGTTTGAAAAGAACATGAGAATCATTTTTATGTGAAGATTGTTTTCTGAGCATTGTTGTTGAAGTGAGTTGTTGTGCAAATAACTTGAGTTAGGGTTTGAAAAGAACATGAGTATCATTGTTATGTGAAGATTTTTTTATGAGCATTGTTGTTGAAGTGAGTTGTTGTGCAAAGAACTTGAGTTAGGATTTGAAAAGATCATGAGTATCATTGTTATATGAGATTTGTTGTTGAGCATTGTTGGAAATATTTTGAGTTGGATGATACATGCTTGGACTAGGGTTTGTGAGCAAGAGTTGTTTATTGAAGTGATTGGTTGAGTAGAGTTGATTGAGCCTATTCAAGTGGATGTATGAAGTGGTTGTTCAAGTTCCATAAAATAAACTATTTTATATTCTGATTTGAGTTGAGATTGAGTTGAGTTGATATTGAGTTTTTGAGTATAGAACATATTGAGTCTCTAAAAATTATATTTATGCTTCTATGAGATTGATTTGAGTTGAGAAAGTGATTGAGCAGATTTGGACAAGTTCTATATGAGCTTGTTGAGCAGATTTGGACAAGTTTTGTGTGAGCTTGTTGAGCATATTTGGATAGGTTTTGTGTGGACCTGTTGAGCAGAGTTGAGCAAGTTATGTGTAAGCTTGTTGAGCAGATTTGGACAAGTTATGTGTGAGCTTGTTGAGCAGAGTTGAGCAGATTCTATGTGGACCTGTTGAGTAGAATTGAGCAGGTTCTATGTGGACCTGGTGAGAAAATTTGGATAGGTTTTATGTGGACCTGTTGAGTAGAATTGAGTAGGTTCTGTGTGGACCTATTGAGAATATTTGAGTAGGTTCTAAGTGGACATGTTGAGAAGAGTTGTGCAGGTTATGTGTGGACCTATTGAGTAGATTTGAGTAGGTTCTAAGTGTACCTATTGAGTAGGTTTGTGCTAGACCAAATAGACTGTATTTAGTGCAAGATATTGAGCAGAGTTGTGCTAGAATGATTGGACTGTGTTTAGTATAGAATTGAGATAGAGCTTTGGAGGTGACAGAGCAGTGTAGACATAGTATCCAGTGGATAGAGATCCATCAGCCAAGATATTGAGGATAGGTCTTCTAAGTGAGGACAAGAGTCTTCAAGTGGAGAGAGATCCACCAGTCAATGCAGTGGAGGCAAAGTATTCTAGAGGATCACCAGCCAGAGCAGAAGAGAAAGAGTTATCCTATGGATAGAGATCTACAAACCAGATTTAGAGGATTAGAATCTCCTTTGGACAAAGGTCCATAAATATTGTAATTGAGAAGGATTCCCAAGATATTGATTGAGAAAATTTAGTGAAATATTTTCTCCATGGAAGTAGCCATATTTGGGTGAACCACATAAATTTTTGTGTCTCTATTGTATGTGGTGCTATGTACATTGCTTTTATTACTATTATTTATATTACTATATTTACATTGCATTTATTGGTTTGAGAGAAAAAGTAAAAAGTGCTCTTATACTGTTCACCCCCCCTCTCAGTATAAGCTTGTGTTCTTCAAAGGTGTCACTGAAATCTCGTAGAGTGAAGGTGGATGCAGTGATGTGAGAAGGTTTTAGGTTGAGATATTGGAGGGAAACAAAAGTGATGATGTTGATTGAAGAGTTAGCATTGATCAAAACTTATTTGAAATGCTTGTGGTCTATATGATCCACAATATACAATGGAATATTAGGTACTTCTACTGGTAAAATTTTAATTTCATAATCATATAAAGTAATTGAAGGTTCTATGCAAGTTATGATGTTTCCCATAAAATTTGTAAAAGTGCTTGGATCTTGAGTTTGGAGGTCAATGGATTTTAGAATTTCCATCAATTCTTCTCAATGTGGGGGTGATTGCTAAATGAGCTTATAGATTTAAAGTTTCATCAATGTGAAGCTGAAAAAAGATGTCGTTTGATAAAAAAAAATATATATAACATAAGTTGCTCAAAATACTAATTTTTATTCATGAAAGAATGCTTTTATGTTACAAAATGGATCTCCCTATTTTCTCCATGAACATGCAACATCTTGATGATATCTTTTAGAACTCCTCAGTGAAGGTGGGCTTCTATGTGCACGGGCCACCGGTAGTCTATTGGTAATGTGTTCTTTTGAACCTTTTTGAGGCCTAAAAAATATCATTATTCATTTGGGGGCCTACCACAGTCAAGCCCCATGGTTATGGAAGAACAATTTAACATAAATACAACTATATTCAAAAATGAAAAAAACTACACAAAACACTATAAAAACATGAAATAAATGATACCTATTAAAATTACTTATGTGGACCTATTGTATGGTTGATTCATAGGGTGGCCTACAAATTTGCCAAATTAACAGGGTGGGGGTGAATTGGTCTTTGAGTTGCCTCTTCTGGATATCCTCTATCCAAATAGGCTCCAAGAGTGATGTTTAGTTGTTTGCATGGTGCAAAGTTGTCATCTGTAGTTATGGTATGATTTCTACAGAGTTTTGGTAAGTTGAAAATAAGGTAAGAGAGCTAAAATAAGGGGGATAACCCTCTATTTATAGGAAATTCCAAGGCCATGGGTTGGTTAGATGAACCATACCCTAGATTCAATCCCTAGTGAGGTTAGGTTAGGATTTTGGGGAGGTGTCAAGCCCGCATGCCCTAAAAGAATATCTCATCTTCACACATGTGTGAGGAAGATTTAGGATTATATAGGGTTAGATAAGTCCTAGGTTAGGTTGGAGTTTATTTAGGATTTCTATAAATATCCTAAATCATGGTGCACACATGTGTGAGGGTGTGCTTAGAGATAATTAGACCATTAACTCTAATTAACCTTTTATTAATGATAAAGTGCATGTTTAGTGAAAGTCACTTGCAAATTAGAATCCTAATTAGTCTAATTGGGGTTTTTAGTTGGGAATGGTCCTATGAGATCCTAATTAGGTTTAGGGAAGGAATTAAGTAGCCTTAGGTAGCTATTAGATGGCCTCCTAGTGGTTAGAAGGCATTTTGGGTATGTTTTAACTAGTTTTTGTAGGTTTGGAGTCTACGAGTAACTAAGGCATCCTACAGATGACTACATCAGCTTATGGTTACCCATGAAAAATATGCAAGTGTCTATGTAGATATACAAGTATATAGGGATGAGCGTGTGCAACTTTTAGGTATCTACATTTACCTCTTTTTGTACTATGCCTTGTGGAACATAGTCTAGTGTAAAAATAATGTGATGGAAGAAGGAGACGAGATGTTTATGAAATGAGAAAGAAATGGAACTAGAAGAATGAGATCAAATCAAAGGTATGTATCCACTAAAAGCATGACAATACAATATTTATTGATATACAAGAGAAGAAGGGAGAATATGAATAGCAAAATATTGGAATTCAATCAAAGGTATGTAGTCGTTTGAAGCGTAACCATACAACATTGATCAAGAACCAGAGAGGTAGAGATAAGAAGAGGAATATGAGAATGGAATCAAATCAAAGATATATAGCCACTCAAAGTGTGGCCATACAACATTGATTGATAGCCAAGATAATAAGGGAGAATATGAAGAGAGGAAGAATGGAATTCAATAAAAGGTATGTAGCCACTCGAAGTGTGACCATACAATATTGATTGATAGCCAAGATAATAAGGGAGAAGATGAAAAATGGGAAGAATGGAATGCAATCAAAGGTATGTAGTTTCTCAAAGTGTGACCATATGAATTAGGGTAAAAATGGTGCACCAAATGAAGCTAAAAAAAATGCATCTATCGCTAGTGTGTTATGAGAATCAAAATGAAAGCATTCAAGTAAGCGTGGAAAGTTACCAAAACATGAGAAATAAAGTAAAATGAAGCTTTCTTATATTATTTCATGGAGCTAGACCTATCTCTCATCTTCAATTTGTGGATGAATCTACCCTTTTAGGTAAAGCTACAGTTAAGGAAGCTTCTAATATTAAGCAAATCATTAGCTATTTTTCTAAGGCTACTGGGCAGTTGATCAATGAAGACAAATCTAAAGTTATTTTCTTTCACTACTCTGCTAGACAGGAATCCATGGTCTTGGATAAATTAAGATATAAGAAGACCTCTCTTCCAATCACTTATTTAGGGATTCCCATAAATATTCAAAGGCAGAAAAATAAAGATTGGAATTGGTTGTTGGACAAAGTCAAGAAAAAAATTGGAAAGTGGACCAACAAGTGGCTTTCTTCTGGGGGTAGAATCACCTTGGTAAAATCAGTTCTTCAAGCTATTCCTATTTATGTTTCTTCCATTTTGAATATCCCAAAGGCTGTTCTTCGAGAATTGGATCAAATCAGTCATCATTTCCTTTGGAGTGGTACTAAGGAGAAAAGAAAATGGGCCTTGGTGAAATGGGATACTTTATGTCTTCCTAAGAGTGAAGGGGGGTTAGGATTCCGGTATTCAATTAATAACAATAAATATTTAGCTGCTAAATTATATTGGAGGATGTTGCATAACCCCAATGCTCTTTGGGCCAATAATATCCGTGCTAAATATGCTGAGAACAAAAGTCCTGAAGACCTTGTTCGCTATCAACTTCCTACCAAAGGTTCTCCCATTTTAGTAGTTCTTAAGACTGGTGAGGATTTGATAAAGAAAAAATTATTTTGGATCATTCATAATGGTCAACATGCAAATTTTTGGATAGATTCTTGGGATGGTCACAAGCATTTGATAACTAGTTTC
This sequence comes from Wollemia nobilis, assembly GCA_028583015.1. NCBI lineage: Eukaryota > Viridiplantae > Streptophyta > Pinopsida > Araucariales > Araucariaceae > Wollemia > Wollemia nobilis. The sequence goes on from JAQPPZ010016473.1 coordinate 455,476, forward strand.
CCGATTGGAGGCCTTGGCTGGAGGAGCTTCACCGAGCTAATTGGATAAAGGTGGCTAATTACTATCGGTACCATACTGGTAATTCAAAGGTTGGTAGATATTGGATCCCTATTGAGGACTGGATTATTAAAATCCCAGAAAGGCAAAGACAAGATATCCAAGGCATGCTTCATATGAGATCCCTCTCTTGGTCCCATGAAAATGATTGTTTTGGATGGAACAACACTACTAAGGGTGAGTATTCAGTTGCTCAAGGTTATTTGACCTTATGCCATAATAATCCTAACCATTCTTCTGACATATTTTCTCAATTGTGGGCTCAAAAGCTCTGGCCTAAGGTGAGGTTCTTTAATTGGCTTTTATTGCATCGTAGGGTGCTTACTGGTGAGCAACTTATGAAGCGTGGTTTTCATGGCCCTTTTAGATGTGAAATGTGTGAAGAGAATGTAGAAAATATCAACCATATTTTTATTAAGTGTACTTTAGCCTCTGAGCTATGGAGGAGAATGGCAACTTTACTTGGCTTACAATGGTCCAATTTTTTCACTTTTGAACAGATTTGGAGGGATTGGCCTAATCAAGAGGGTGTTGATAATTTTATTAGGCAATTAGTTTGGATGGGTTCTACCATTCTTCTTTGGAATATTTGGAATGAAAGGAATAACCAAATTTTTAATCAAGATAGGAAGGATATTCACTATATTTGGCAAAAGACCATAGCCAACTTAGTTGAATCAGTCCATCAACTCCTTAATCACCCCCAAAACTCCCACCAAATATGGGATCAAGTGATGCAAAGATTGAAGATTAAACCTTCTAAGGGAAACCATATTAAAGGGAATGTGAGTATTAGTAAGATGGATAGGACTAGAAATTGGCAACCTCCTTCTAAGGATTTTGGAAAAGTCAATACTGATGGAGCCTCTAGAGGGAACCCTGGAAAATCCAATGTGGGAGGAATTGGTAGACTTTCAGATGGCTCCCTAGTTTTTACTTTTGCTGAGAATTTGGGTATTCTTTCCAATAACCTTGCTGAGGGGTATGGTATCCTTAGAGGCCTTCAGGAGGCTACTAAGGTTGTATGGGAAAATGTGTTAGTTGAGTCTGACTCTCAACTTATGATTAATCTCTTGAAGACTCCTTCTAAGAATCATAAGGTGGATTGGAGAATAAAAAGAATTATTGAGAAGATTCAGTTAATCCGGATGGGATTTTTGAAAGTTGATTACAATCATGTGGTCAGAGATCAAAACAAGAGTGCTGATGCTTTAGCTAATTGGGCTTTGGATAAATGTGATCTTACTTGTTATGGCCACCCTCCTATATGGTGGGCTTCTCAAATTAGGGAAGCTCTTCTTTCTATCATTTCTTTGGATGGCTTCAGTTCTGAAGGTACCTAGTTTCTTCTTGTTTTTTTTTTTTGTTTCTCTTTGGTTCATTCAATTTTTTTTGTTCCCTAGCTCATTCTATTCTTTATTTTGTTTCCTCTGTTGATTCTTGCATTAATAGTCTTATGGTCTACATAGGTCATTGTTTTGTTCATTTTTTTCTTTTGTCTTCTTTGTTTTTTTGTTTAGTTTTTTAAGGTGGGTGGGTTCTTTTGTTTTGTTTTGTTTTTTGTTGTTCTTGTGTTTTTGTTGTTTTGTTTTTTTTTAATGTTTTTTGTTATTTTTCTTGTGTTTTTTTCGTTCTTGTTCTTGGGTTTCTCTGTTTGTGTTATTTCATTTTTTTATGTGAGTGTTTTCTATGTTTTTTGTTTTTGTTTATTATCTTTTGTTGGTTGTTTTTATTTTATTTATTTTATTTTTTAGGTTTTGGTTGTGTTTATTTTTCATGTTTTTTTGGGTTATGTCTTTGTAGTGTTCTATTGTTTTTGTCTTGTTTTTGTTTTGTTATGTGGTTCTTGTGTTTTTCTATGTGGTTTGTGTTATGGTTTCTTTTATATTATTATGCGTGTTTGGTTGTGATTTTGGTTTTGACACACTCAAGGAGCATGTTTTTTATTTTATTTTATTATTTTTGTTGTTATTTACTTTTTTTAATTTGGTTTTGTGTGTTTTTTTGCTTCTTGAGTATGTCAAAGGTGGTAGGCCAGGTTCGAGTCCTGGGCATTTTTTACGGAATGGATACCCCTGCTTCCTTGGGTCTTACCCAAAAGTGGCATCCCTTTTGGGATGTTTTCCACAAATTAAAAAAAAATATATATTATTTCAATGGCTCAAAACCACGATTACATAAATATCCCTATTTTGATGCTCATAACACACTAGCGATAGATGCATTTTTTTTAGCTTTATTTGGTGCACCATTTTTCCTCTACTTCAGTGGTGATCATGGTGGGACCTTGTCCCTATTGATTTTATAAAGGTTTAACCTCAAATTTTGCTTGGTTTCTATTGTAGGTACTGGCCGTCCTAGCCTGAAATAGCCTTTGGACTGCTCCTTAGCTCACCTTGGTATGACCATCAAACTAGTAGTCATCCCACCCTAGGATGGTAACAAAATAGAGCCTTTTCTACTCAAACTACCAAAAATAGCAGGTTCCTAGACTAATAAGGTAGGTGCCTAAACTTTCTATTTTTTGTTATACTATCAGAATTTTCTAAAATTTGGTTTTTCTCACATGCTTTGTTTGCTAGAAAGGTAGAAATATAGTTTCATTTTCTTATAAATGCAAAAATAACAAATAAATAAGAAAAAAAAAAAAAAATTAAGTTATGAGGCCCTTGTAAGCATTGCTTGCATGTAGGCTACCTAATGGGTAGGCCATCATTTAGGGTTTGAATCTTGTAGGTTTATTTTATCTAGCTTCTTCTAAAATTAAAATGTATCTTTTGCATGCATTTAGTGAATGATCATAGAATTCTCCATTGCTTAATTTATTTTTAGCTTAAAAAGAACCACACACACCATGATTCACTTAAATGCTAGTGAGGTAGATTTCATCACCATCCACTAGTAGAGTCCAAAAAGGTGGCTTTCGTCTCCATTTGTTGGCTCAAATACCATGAACCTTGTTCTTTTCCAAGGTCAATTCCAATATCCATCATAGCCCATGGGTTATAGCATGTATCTCTCTTTGAAGAGGTATATCAAAAACGAGTGAACTGGGTGAGGAACTGGTAGGACCTATGCTCCCTGATCATGTGTGGAATTCACCACCATATATTATAGGTTGGATTGCATGACTGTGAATTTCATTATTGGTTTTTGAGCTAAGAGAATATAGCTGAAATCCAATTAAACTCAATATTATCATCCAAACATATTTCAAACACATGACACAAGGTTATATTTACAAACAACACATTTGAAACCCATAAAATAGTTTAGGGATTCACATATAAAACTTAAAAGAGATAATCACTTGTTTTTATTGAGTGTTTCCTTTATTTTGTGCTATTTCATTAAGAATTTGTAAAGAAGACAATCATATAGGTTTTTGTAGAGAGTAATCATTGTGTGCACCTGCAACTAAGCCCAATTTTGGGCAAAAGCTGTAGAGAGTAGACTAGGAGACTGAGTCATCTCTGCTTTAGCCCTAAGAACTTGCTCATACCTCCTTGGTGAGCCTCTACTCACCCAAGTACCATAACAATGAGACATGAACCACACCTACAATGGAGCCCTCTATGGGACACCCCTATGGGTGATGGACCTTATCTGGGAGAGTTTTCTTGGTATGTAGACACATCACATTCCTTCCTTGATGAAAGGCAATAGTGCACTGAGGAACAAATAGATAGAGTGGTACCATACATTTGCATGCCTAATAGACCTAACATGCCAATTTATGGGCTAGAGCATGACTTCACACATTGGGAAGAGTAGGTTGATCACACCTTACCTCTACATCACCCTAATAGGATCCAACAACCTAGGCAATAGGATGAGTATGGTACTCATCACTTAGGGTGAGCTAACTCTAACCTTCCCTTAATCATTCATGAAGGAAGGCATGAGGAAATCCTTGATTATCCTTAAGAGTAGTATACCATGCAAGCACAATGTGCCTCTACATCCACTAAGTACAATGAACACATGCTCAAGACCAAACCTCAAGTCAATGCAACTACCTTCGATCGAGGAAAGTATGTGATAGATATCACAGATTATCTTGAACAAGGTCAGCCTTAGGGTAAGGCTACTAGGCCTCCTAGGCTTCATACAATGGAATGTATTAATCAAGATATTACAAGATATGTGGAACACCAAGCGTAGTTTAAGAAAATTTAGTGAGACAAAGAGCAACTAGACCGCTTGCATAAACTTGAGAAAGAAATAATCGAATGGCAGACCAATGAGCTATTCCATAAAACCTTATGGGAGAGGGTACCTACCCTTAGAACCTATAGAAAATAAGTCCACCTGAGTCAACCCACACTCATTCAAGATAGGTCTCCTAGAACTTATCCAATGTTACCTCTATGACCTCCTAGGCTAGATCGGGACTTGTCTCCTAGGACAAACATAGGGCACCCACAACAGACAACTACCCTTCTTTATAGACTAGTTTGAGAGATGCCCTATGGGTCTTACACTGAGCATGAGACAGTGGTAGAATATTTTGAAATTCCTTACCAAGGTAGGGGGATGACATGCCACCACCCCAAAATAGGCCTAAGGATATTTGTCCTCCATAATAGGATAAGAGCAAAGAAGAGGATATCAAGTCCTCTGATGCATATAAGATATTGATAGAATACCTAGAGTTAGTAGAGAACAAGACCTCTAGGTCTGGATTTCAAAATACCACTCTATACCATCTATACAGTCAACCCCTTCATCCTTCAGTGCCTACCCCTCCCTATCTAGAACAATTTAAGATACCTTAGTTGGCTACATTTAAGGGAGAGGAAGATGTGCAAGAACATGTTACCAAATTCTTGAGTCAATGCTTTGGAATATAGAATAACAATGCTTTAATTTTGTGGATATTCATGACTACCCTCTCTGGCCCAACCATAGATTTTTTTACCCAACTCCTAAAGCATGGCATCCATAATTTGGATCAACTTGTAGACGCATTCCTAGAATGATTTGCCTTAAATACCAAGAGGAAGGTGATGTTGGATGATCTTGATAGGTTGGACAATATGATGATGAATCAATAGAAAATAATGGTAACAAGTGGTGAGCATTGCTCGCAAAGCTACCATATCTACTCCCCATGTCGGAGTTGACTCAAATGTTTACCAAGAGCAACCTAAAGCCGATATCCTTATTATTGTAGCTACAACAATATCTAACTCTTGAATATGCCCTAACATAGGCTAGGACCATTGAAGATATCAAGATTCAAGAGGGAGAGATTGCAAAGCCTCACAAGGAGTGGAACAAGAATGCTAAGAATACCCCAGCACAACCTAAGCCAGCAAAAATGAATCAGGTTATCATCAGTGTCCTAGGACCAGTGCAAGCAGTGCCACCTCAAAAGCCTAATTATCAGGCCACACCTAGGAACTATGGCAAGGATAACCAAAATAATCAAGGGTAAAATCAATAGCATCTCCAAAAGTGATAGTTCACACCCATTACAGAGTCTATGGACTTGTTGTTTGAGCACCTCTTAGTGGCTAACTCAATCAATCTACCTGAGAGTCGATCTATCAATCCAAATGCATTGAATCCCAAAGGATATTGAGAAGATCTATATTGTACAAAAATTTCATGACATGTAGATGTGCTATAAGTTCAATAACTTGGTGCAAGACATGATCGATAGGAATGCCCTTCAGGTAGACAACCCTATCACACCAAAAAACTAATATATGGAGGTGTTTAAAAACCCCTTGCCTGCCCATGTGAAGTAGGCCAAGCCAGTGCCCCAAGTGAATGAGGTTCATCATGCCCCCCTAATAAAGGGTATGTTGGCATGATCAGCATTATCATAAGGAATAGGCGGTACCCAAGTCCAGTCACACCACCTACGACTCAAAGTGATGTTCCTTTGATGTCATAACCTTTACCACATCCTATGCTGAGCCTCCCACATAGGTTGTGGTGACAATTAAGAGTAAGCTTGTTCAAAGCCTGAGAATGATATCTACTCAACTCTCCATATATGAGCTCATTCAACAATCACCGCCTCATAGAGAAGTCCTGATGGAGATCCTTAAGGCAATAGAGCTATAGCCTAAGGAGTATAACTCCTTAAATAATTTTATGGGGCATGTGTGGTAATGCATAGAACTGGTGAATACCTTTCAAGAAGATGAGCTTAAATTGGTTTTAAATGATATGGTGGATCCTCCCTTGCACATCATCACATATGTAAATGAAACACCTTACAAGAGAGTGTTGATAGATATTGGGTCTTTGAGCAACATCATCACTACAACATCTCTCAAGCATCTGAAGCTCCCATTATCCCATATTGTCATGTCTACCTATACCCTTCAAGCATTTAATGATGTCATATGCTCAAAAGTTGGCACAATAGTCCTACCCATTCAGGTAGGGCAAAATACCATACTGAAACTATGTCACATATTGGAGGGTGAGATGGTGTACAATATCTTGCTAGGTAGATCTTGGATCAGGGACATAAAGTGTGTCCCTTTCGTTACTCACCAGTGCCTAAAATCCACCTATGAAGGGTAAGTTCATGTCGTCCCTACAGACCTAGAATCCTTTAAGTACTGCAACATGGTGCAGTAGATCCTTGAGTCTACCTTGCCATACACCCACCTGGATTTTAAATCGAATGAATCCATTCAAAGTCTAAATCTAACTCCATAATCCTCATTCAATCCATCATCATCTCATGCCACACCATCCTCATATTTAGCACCCCCAAATGTGCCTTCATCATCGATGAATCCTCCATTGAGAGACATGGGGAAGAGGGCTATTGATGAGAGCACTCCAATAATCTCCACCATCTCCATATATGAGAACCCTAGCCCAATAGATAAGGAGCTACCTTATGAGGTAAAAATTGAATCAATTCAAGCCTCATGCCTATCTCCTCCTCCACAGCCATAGGTCATAGTGCATCTATATTCTACCAGTTTAGGAGAGTACACGGTTAGGAATGTCATAGCCACTCCTACCATCAAGTTGATGTAATATATGGATCAAAATCCTCTTCCTATAGGTACTATCATGCCTCTTGGCCTTCTCCCTAATTAGAAAATTTTTAATTATGGGGTCTTGACTATGGCATTGAGCCCTATCAACAGTAGGAAGAGGATGAAGCACCTTTTTTAAGGACATCAACTACATGTCCAACCTATACTTTGCCATGAAGTATCTTCATCTTTGTAATTGGTATGGTTATGGGCTGGGCTTGTATGAGCAAGGTACCCATATTCCTTATCAACCATAGTATAAAATACCATATGATAATTCTAGTTTGGGACACAACAAGCTTGTACCCCTAGAAGTCCTCACAGATAGCTTAGAGCGCATGACTCTAGACTTTAGGGATGATCTTTCATGAGATCCTCATGCCAACCCCAATCACATATAATCACTAGGGGACTACTTCCATACACCCTTGGGAGATGATAAACCACCTCGTGATGTCATCAAATCTTATGAGAGAGGTGAGAGTTCGCACACCCTTCCACATGACAGTGAGGAAGAAAATTAGGGGTCTCCCTATGAGTGGATATTTGATGATGAGTTGGATTATGAAGTGCATCCATTGGCTCTTCTAGTCTGTATATCGAGTATGCATGAATCATCCCATTAGATGATGAGCGTGAGGGTTATATGTGTATGTTCCCCTTGAACAATCCTATCTGGCACTAGTTCCTCCCCGTAGAAGGGCAAGTCCACCCGCAGCTACACCAACTGCCTATGGTTATTCAACCTCCACCACAACCACCTCTAGAAGTCTTGTGATATCTTGATGTCCATGGACACCACCATCCACCTAGGGGAAATAATCCATCCATAAACAAATTTCCATAGATATTTTTGAGCCCCTATGATATCCCAATGACCCATTTAAGCCATTACACCTCAACTTGGGGGTAATTGACTTTGATCAAGGATATTTCCCCATTGCCTTATAAAAAATGGCCTTGTGATGAGATGCTACATCCATTTCATTTCTCTCCAAGGCCTACTCATGATGTCTTCCATGTTGATGAGGAACCCATGGTTACAACTTATGATGTAAACCCAACATATGGCATTCACCTAATTCCTACTCCTCACCAGTTGGAATAGGGGTCACATATGTCAATCAAGCCAATGATTGACAAAGATATCAACTTAGATCCCAATAATCCTCAATGTGTCAAGTTAGGGGAAATCCTATCCCCAAGGAGCAAGTCGATTACATAGCCCTTAACATAAAGAAGAAGGAATTTTTTGCATGGTCCTACAAAGACATGCTAGGACTAGATCCAAATCTAGTCATGCACAATATGATGCTTGACCCAAGGCCAAGCTAGTTAAGTAAAAGCTGAAAAATATGCATCTGATGGTAGCCATAATGGTAAAATATGAGCTATAGAAGCTATTGGATGCCAAGTTTGTCATTTTTTTAGACAATCCACCATGGTTGTACAATGTGGTTCCTATCAAGAAGCCTAATGGGAGGATTCAAATTTGCACCAACTTTCAAGACCTAAACAATGTGAGTCCTAAGGATGATTTTTTTTTACTGAGCATCGATGCCCTGGTAGATGCCACAACAGACCATGAAATGTTATCCCTTATGGATGATTTTTTTTGGATACAACTAGATCTGTATAAAACTAGAAGACCAAATAAAAATAGTGTTCACAATGCCTTGGAGAACATTTTGTTATAAGGTCATGCCTTCTGGACTTAAAAATGCCAATGCTACCTACCAGTGTTGGACAAGTGTTGACCCATGAACAAGATATTGCACAAGGGGGTTGCATTCCATTGGTATGATGAGTGTTAGGCTGTATTTGATGCAATCAAACATTACCTAGCTTCATCACCAATTTTTGCTCCACCCAGACCAGGAGTGTCATTCTGCTTATACATCTCAGCCATTGAGACACCATGTTAGCCTAGAAAAATGAATTGCATAAGGAATAGGCTACATACTATCTTAGCCACACCTTGGTCAAATATGAAATCAAGTATGTATACATTGAGAAGTTATGCCTAGTGGTGGTTTTTGCTACAAAGAAGCTATGCCATTACATGTCTAGTCATACCATATATGTTGTATCAAAATAGAATCCATTGTGATACATGATGAGTCATACTTATCACAATAGTCGCACGATGAAATGGATCATGTTGTTGATGGATTTTGACATAGAATTTATCAAATAAAAATCAATTAAGAGTCAAGTCATCACCGATCAACTCATGGAGGCTCCTCTACAGGATGATAAACCTCTTAGCATGTATATTCTCAATGATGGAGTCTTCCAGATATCAGAATCACCTGATTTTTATGAGCCTGAGTTCCATGCCAATACGAATCTATTTTTTGATGGCTCAAAATGCAAGAAAGGGGGTGGCATGGAAATTGTTTTTTCACACCTCAAGGGGCTCCCATACCCCTGTCATTCAAAATTGATTTCCTATGTACCAACAACTATAGACACCTAAATCATGTCATGCTTAGGGGAGCTGCTCACATAGACACATTCATAAGATCATAAGACATAATATTGGACTTTCCAAGCATCAACAGTGGTTCTCACCACTCATTTGGGGCCTTTTCAAGCCATCCAAGCCTAGCCGCTCAAGCCAAGAGTGGCCAGATCCTAGCCGCTCAAGCCTAGAGTGGCCAGACCTTAGCCACTGCAGATGACAGTGGCCAGATCTTAGTCACTGTAGACGATAGTGGCTAAACCCTAAGAAGCAGTTTTGCCGACAAACAGGCCTAATCACGGGTGGAAGTGGTAGTCTGCATGCAATAAAGGTGAGCGGGAGTAACTTTGCATTCCTTTTCATGACCAGTTCACATAGGAGACTTGAGTTTGCATTTAAACTTTAGTTAACTGACCTCCAAGCATAAACAAAGGACAAAAGCTTCTCATGCTAACAACCAGTTCGCATAGGAGACTCAAGTTGGTAGTTATATTTTAGATAACTAGCTTCCAAACATAGAAAAGACAAGAAGCTTCTCATGCTAACTTACACTACGCATGAGAAATTCATTCCTAGGGCTTGGACATAGACCTAGGGTTTCACACTATAAAAGGTGCAAGCCTAAGAGCACCAAGGGATCATCGATATTTTATCCATCAATCTTGGTCATTGAGGAGAGCTTTCGAGACTCGGAGAGTTCCCTTGGAGATCACGAGTATGATGAAGCCCTGATGGATTGAAGAGCATAGCACCTATTATTTCAACATCGAGATACAAGCTTTGGTCCATAGCTTTGGAGCAAAGAGGATGAGGTTTACCTTAGAGGTCATTGTCTTGGACAGTGGCCCACAATCTTAGCTTAGGATTTTAGACATTAGATTCTTATTTATTTCTTCATGTTTAGCATATCATTAGCATAGCTCATTTCATTGATCTTCCATAGCATTAGTCTCATTATCATTTCTTTCATTTTTTTTATTACTAACAACCTCATTCGAGGAGGCATTCTCGGACATCTAAGCGTGTGTTGTTGTTTCATTGCTTATAGGGCCACAAGTTCATCGAATGAAATCTACAACATACGAGAGCAAAAGGGATCCCTCTAGGAAATAGACCTAGAGAAGGAGGCATCTATAAGCCCTCATACATTTCCATGTGCGGAACCGGGAAGCCTTTATAAGCGCACCACCTCTTCATGAAAGGGGCACTCTTTGCCTATTTGTAACCTTATTGTATCGAAATGGGTATCCCTAAGAGGGACCGACATGTAACCGAGTTTCAATATGAATAAAGAGATCCATATTTGTTATTTCTATGTTATATGCTTTTTCATTGTCTTCCATTTCATCTTGGGTTTTTAATAACATTGCAAGTAGAGTAAAAGAGCGGTGCGTGCATCCCGAGGTCGCTATAGATGGCGATCACGGTGGGACCTCCACTAATTTTTCATTTTTTTCAGAATACTAACTTAATTTTGTGTGCAGGTCTAGCCGCTCTGAGCTACAGTGGCCAAAAATTAGCCGCTCTGAGCTACAATGGCCAATAGAGCTTTAGCCGCTCTGAGCTACAATGGCCAAGAACCAGCCGCTCTGGTCAACAATGGCCAGAATTGGAGTGCAGTAGAGGTCAAAACATCGACTCTCTGAGCTGGATCAAAGGTTGGTATAGCTTATCTGATATTTTATAGCTTTCTATCTACTTATGTGTGTCTAAAATAGAGAACTTAAAGCACATTTATGTTTGGAAATTGAAAGAATAAAAGGAGAAAGAATTAAGCATTTCGCATATCTTAGATCTTCTTTTAAATTTTCCACTAGGCATTGCTAGGAACAATGGCTTATGCCTAAAAATTTTACCCTAGAATCCAACGTGCTAGACATTGTATGTTGTTTGCTTGCTTTGAGGCCCTGCTAGAGGCCATAGCTGCACGAAATAAAGTGCGCTCATACAAATCATAGTAGTTCATGCATATTTCTGAATATTGAAATGTATTTTTGCACTTAGGCATATAGGAAAGATTCATTGCTGCTATATGATGCACTTTATGTTACGCAAGCTTAAAATGAACACCACACACGCACGTCTCATTTAAACATTGGGGAGTTGGATTTCATCACCAACCTTCAATTCAGTCCAGTGACATTGGAATTCATCTCCTTCCACTGGTTTTCCCCCTAGAGCTTCCTAGAAATGGATTGAGAAACTTACTTATAGTGATACTAAGTTACTTGTGCTCAAACTGTCTCCCACTATTGGAACAATCATTGGTTCAGAGTGGAAGAGCTAGGCAAACCCCCCACTAGGTCTTCAATGGTGTACCCTAGCTTCTTTTGAGAAAATCATGTTTGGCATGGGTGTACTTGATTGTCACTATGGATGAGTCTTCTCATTCTTAATCCAAGAACAAGAGCAAGAAATCGAAAGAACAACACATCAAAACACACCAAACAGTTTAGGGCACACTTAAATCGGTAATCAAGATAAACATTTGTTTGGTATTGTGTGGTTATTCCTAAATTGCAACTCAAAATATCAATTCATAGACAACATGGTCAAAACAAGAAGTAAGCACCCTCAGTCTGATACCGAGGGAGAGACAGAAGCAACTCATACCCATAGGCAGAGTCATAGTAACATTGAATGACCTACCCATAAGACCGTGAGACGTAGCTCCATGAGCCTAAGGGGTGATAACTCAACCCTTGGGGGATCTCCTCGAGAAACCCCAAGTAAGGAACCACATCATGGAACAAAGTCACATAAAAAAAAAGAGGCTTCACAGCCATCCTCATCAAGGAGACATGAGGAGACCTCAAGGGCCTCCTCTAAACACACAGAAACATCTCAAAGACGTGAGGAAGCTTCAAGGGCTTCCTCCTCACATGGACATAAAGAAGGTTCTAAAACTCATTCTTCACATAGGGATGATGAGACTCGCTACATCTCCATCCACATGGAGAAAACATGTTACCACAAAGCCCTCTTCATCAAGAAGGCAAACAAGAATTGCAACACCTCAAGACTCACAAGAAACATATGAAACAGGTCTACCCACTGAAGGGCAGGAAACTAGAGCTACATCTAGTCATGGGAATCAAATAGAAGAAACCCTTCACACAAAAGGAAATATTCCCATAGACTATGACCTCATAGGAGTGAATGGCACCCCATGGGACCAGCCATGGAAAACAAGACAACTAGACGGGTTGGATCGGTTTCCTACATGACCAACTCAAAGAACTATAGCTACTGAGAACTCTACATCTGGAAGCTCATGAACTATGACTTCTAAACACATCTCTCAGTCTAGGGGTACCTCAGAGTGACCCCATAGTAGATGCCAGAGTCTGATCATAGGGATACTCAATAGTACACTGAACAAGTCACATTAGCTAGCAAGAGTACAGATACAACAGAAACCTCCTCGAGGAATCTACGAGTCAAGACAACAAGAACAGAGTCAGATAAACATGAGTCTTCTATAATAGTGCAAATTGACCTAATGAGGTGGTTAGAAAATGCATTACGTAAGGAGCGAGAGCTAGTGGAAGCTCTCAAACAAGATAAACAAAGAGAAAGACTCTTGCACCAACATGAGCAACATTTAAGAGAGCAGGCTGAGCGGCTAGCTCTTAACAATTTATAGACAAATGGTGGTGACCACCAAAGAACTAGATGTGTTGACTCACCTAAGGAGAGGTGCACTAGACAAGATAGCCCACAATGAAATCCCCCACCAAATCATGAACGAAATCCAACTAATGGGGGAAGGGCAAACACAACAAACCAGGATCACAATCCTGAGTCCCCTCGTAGGAGGGAGGAAAATGGAACAAATCAAATGGATAGAGAGTTACCTCCATTGCCACTATGAATAGGCTTACAAGAGGAGGAAATCCATGCATCAAAGGCATTTCAAGAGCTTGCTAAAAAGATGAAAACCTTTGAGAAACAAGAGGCAGTTGGGAACTCACCAACATTAAGCAAAATACACAACCAACCATTGTGCCCATCAATCCCTAGCCCTCCATATCCTAAGCACTTTGAGATGCCTAGGTTAGAAAATTTTAAGGGTGAAGAGGATGCACAAGAGCATGTCACTAATTTTATCAATGCCTATTTTCATCTTGAAGACAATGATGCTCTCATGCTAAGAACATTCATAATGACATTTTTAGGTGCTGCCACTCAATGGTTCAACCAACTACCTAAGCATAGCATAACCAACTTTGAACAACTAGTAAACGCATTCCTAAAGCGTTTCTCCTTTGGTGCTAAGAAGAAGGTGAACCTTTCAGACCTGGCCAACTTGAAACAGTATGATGATGAGCCAGTAATGGATTATGGGAATAGATGGAGAAAAGTCATGGTAAAATTATCATTCTCCATTCCCATAGAAGAGATCATTCGCATGTTCACCAAAATTTTCTCTAAACACATCTCCCTCTTACTACAACTTCAATAGTATCCTTCATTTGAGGAAGCTTTGGCATAGGCCAAGCTCATCAAAGAAATAAAAGTAGATGAGGGAACCATTAAACTCCAAAACAAAAAGGAGTGGAACAAGAATGGTAAGAATGACAAGTACAAGTAGAAGCAGGGCAACCCTACTCTAGTCAATCAAGTCGTATTGGCTACACCCAAGGATGGGGGTGCACAACAACCCCAGAACTATCAAGCACATCCCTCGCCAGCCAATTACGACCAAAAGAACAATCAGGGAAGAAACCGAGAATGCAAGCCACCTCATTATTTCATGCCTCTGACAGAATCAATGCAATCAATATTTAATCAGTTGAGCGAGGCCAGGAGGATCAGATTTCTTGATATACCTCTTATAGATCCCAACCATCCTAAGCCAAAAGGATATAGGGAAGATCAATTTTGCCCTTATCACAGGATACCGGGGCATGACATTGAGGCTTGCATTGGTTTTAAGCATCAAGTGCAAAACATGATTGAGGGGGAGAACTCAAAGTTGACAACCCACTGGCTCCCGATAATAGAGACATGGGCATATACAGAAATCCATTGCCCAATCATGAGGCCCCTAGAGAGCAAGGGGCCCAAGTCAATCAGGTTCGAGCTGACATACCTACCCATGGATGCATTGGGATGGTTGAGATTGTTAACATAGCAACAAGGACTAGGTGGTATGGTCAACCGCAACCGCCTGCAGCTCCCATGAACATCCCAGCCACTCCTAGGCAAAGGCAAGACAACCTTCCAGGTCCACCAACGTGACCTATGGTAACTATTCAGAGTAGATTGGAGCAAAACCTATAGATGACTCCAGCTAAGTTATCCATCTATGAGCTCATACAATAGTCCCCAAAGCATAGGGAGACTCTAATGGAGATTTTAAGGACAATTGAGCTCCAACCACAAGATGTGAATGCATTCACTCACTTTGTGGGACAAGTACAAGAATTCCAGGAACCTGTAATTCGATTCTATGATCATGAGATTAAGATAGTTCCTGCTGCCTTACCAGACCCTCCGCTAAACATTGTAGTGACAATCAACAACTTACCTTTCAAGAGGGTCTTGGTCGATACAGGTTCATCAATAAACATCATTACAACAACTAGCAATAGAGCACCTCAAGATCCCCAAGTCCAATATCATTCCAGGAGCTTACACATTGAGAGCTTTTAATGATGCTTTATGCAATACTATGGGAACGATAGTCCTACCCATCAAGGTGGGGCACAAGACCATCCCTATGATGTGTCATGTCTTGGAAGGAGCTATGTAGTACAACATCCTCTTAGGGCATCCTTGGATAAGGGCCATGAAGTGTGTGCCTTCGATCTTGCACCAGTGTGTCAAGTATGTGCATGAAAACAAAGTCTATGTGGTTTTGGCTGATGAAGAGCCTTTTAAATACATCAATCAGGTGGACATTCTAGGAGAATTTGTAATCCCTTCTACCCACCTGTACGTAGCACCTTCATCCCCAACCACACAAGTGGATAACGAAGACAAAGGGGTAAGAAAAGACCCATGCACTTCAACACCTCCTGGTGCACTCAAAGTAGTCAATGCTTCTAAAGTACTATCAACGTCAAAACCAAAAGATAATCAGAAGCTAAAGGCACCCTTAGTCAAGGAAGAAAGGCCCAAGGAAGTGCCAATAGTAGCCATTGCTAAAATGCCAAGTCCTATGGAAGAAGAAGATCTTCAAGATCAAGATGAAGATAGTGATTATCACCCTGCTTCGCCAGTGTCATCCGTAGGGTCATCCACATCGCATGCATCAATACACTTGGCAAGCATAGGCATAGGGGAGTACCTTGTGTAGAACATTACCTTTACGCCTATCATTGAGTCTACACAAGACATGGGAAGGCCTAAGGACTTGAGGCCACCAGTGGGAATAGTGGTTCCACTTGGAATCCCTCCCAACCAAACCAATTTTGTCTATGTCAACCTGGACTGCGCCCATAAGTCTTCAGATATAGAAGAGGATAGTGATAAATTATTCATGATCAATGTTCATTACCTCTCTAACCCTGAGTTTTCTCTAAGCTACTTTGAGCATTGCCATTGGCATGGCTATGGCCTTGGCATATATGAGTAGGGGTGCAGGCGGCCATACGAGCCACAATATCAGCTTCCCTCCGACATATTTGGCTTAGGCTATTATATCGGAGGTCGAGATGACTCTCTTGTAGTAGCATTGGAAAGATTAAGCTTAGGGTTAGGAGAAGACATTGATTTCATTCCTTATCACCCCCTAAGAATAAGAAATTTGAGCAACAGACAAGTGGCCACGGTAAACATACCACCACCAAAAATTTATCATCCAAACATCTCAATTGATTCCACCCCAATAGGGTACAACTCATGGGATGAGGAGAATGGATATGAAGCAAGTGATGATGAGGTGCAACTTGGCTTAGCCTACCAGGGGCCTCGCTATTTACAAATATTCACATGGTCCATCCATGATGAGAGTGGGTATACATCAGATGAAAGTGACTATGAATCAGAAGACTCAATAGAAAGAGCCTACTTAGGCCTAAGCCATCAACCCCTAACTTTGGGGCAAGAGACAAATGCAAATGGATTCTTCATAAGTGATGAAGAATATGAAGATGAAATAGAGATGGCCTACTTAGGGCCAAGACATGAGCCCCTTGTCTTAGGGCCGCATACAAATGCTAATAGTTTTTGGATAAGTGATGATGACTTTGAGGATGAGACCGAGATGGCTTATCTTGGACCTCACCACTTGTGACAAGTCAATGAGCTAGTAGAGAGAGAGGTGGCACTCCATGCCATAGACCCTCATCTATGATTTTTGGGGAGACCTATTGACCTAGCTGCCATTCATCGGATGGTCAATCCCCCTCCCTACATTTAGAGAGTGATTAGAGCCCAATGATCCTATTGTCCACCCTACTCATGGGCTAGATCCAAAAATTCCCATTCCTCCAGAACCTCATCGTGAGTATGGAAGGGAAACCCCTGAGACAAGATTGCACCCATGTGGTCCTGGAGACTTCATTCCATCCATCAACATGATCTCCATTGATTTGACCACTCCACTTCATAATCCAGTAGATCCTACCAAATCATTGCATCTTGATGTAGAGGCTATTGATTGGGATCATGCTAATTCTCCCATAGAGCTAGAAGACCTCTTCCCCAATGAAGAGATGTTACAACCATTCCATTTTGCATCAGGTTGTGCGTATGACATCTTCCATGTTGGTTTGGAACCTGAGTCAGTAGGTCCTATAAATCCTATCGATGACATTCATTTGATACCCATGCCTCATCAGCTAGAGGATGGGTCACATATGGCTATAGAAGTGACTTTCAAGGTGGACATCAATGATGATCCTACCCAACCAAGAAAATTCAAGTTCAGAGAAAGTCTATCTCCAGAGGAACAAGCCATCCTAATTCCTCTCCTCAAAGAGAGGCCAAATATTTTTTCTTGGACTTACAAAGACATGCCAGGGATAGATCCAAAGTTAGTCATTCACAACCTTTCATTGGATCCCATGAAGAAGCCAATCAAGCAAAAGCTGAGGAAAATGCATCCAACCATCGCTTTGATGGTGAAGAACGAATTGCAAAAACTACTGGATGCAGTATTCATAGTTCCTATCGACTACCCTGAGTGGGTGTCAAACATGGTACCCATGGGGAAACCCGATGGAAGAGTCCATATCTACATAGACTTCAGAGATTTAAATAGGGCAACACCAAAGGATTCATTCTCATTGCCAAACATAGATGCTCTTGTAGATGCAACCATAGGTCATGAGATGCTCTCCCTAATGGATGGTTTCTTTGGATACAACCAGATCCAGATTAAGCCCGAAGATCAACATAAAACTACTTTCATTACTCCATGGGGAACATTCTATTACAAAGTGATGCCATTCGGTCTCAAAAATGTTGGTGCCACATATCAACGGGCCATGACATACATATTCCATGACTATATGCATAAGATCTTAGAGGATTACATGGATGACTTACTAGCCAAGTCCCTATTACGGCAAGAGCATGCCGAAGTCCTTAGACAAGTCTTTGATCGCCTCATAGAACACAATGTCCGATTGAATCCTAAGAAGTGCGTATTTGGTATAACTTCTAGCAAGATTTTGGGATTCATCATATCCAAGAGAGGCATTGAAGTCGATCCTACAAAGGTAAAGGCTATACTAGAAATGGCCACCCCTACCAACATTAGGGAGTTGAGGAGCCTACAAGGCAAGATAGCATCCATCAAAAGATTCATCATGTAATTATCAGACAAATGTCGACCTATGAATCGGTTGCTACGCAAGGAGGTCCCCTTTCATTGGGATGAAGAATGCCATCAAGCCTTTGTAGAGATCAAAACTTATCTAGCAACACCACCAGTATTGGCTCCACCAAGGCCAGACATACCATTTTTACTATATATATCGGCTACTGATTTTGCATTGGGCACCATGTTAGCCCAAAAGAATGCACAAGACAAAGAGCAAGCCATATATTACATTAGTCGCACCTTGGTGAGTTATGAGCTAGGATATGCGTATGTCAAAAAGTTGTGTTTAGCAGTGGTCTTTGCAACTCAAAAGTTGTGACACTACATGTTGAGCCATACGACCTACGTCATATCAAAACAAAATCCTTTGTAGTACATGATGAGCAAGACATATCACAATACACGTACCACAAAGTGGATCATGCTATTGATAAAATTTGATCTAGAGTTCATAAGCCAAAATTCCATCAAGGGACAAGTCATAGCAGATCAATTAGTAGAGGTGCCTCTTCAGGATAACAAGCCTCTCACCATAGAATTGCCTGATGATGCGGTCTTTGCATTATCAGATCCACCAGAACTCGAAGAACCTAAGAAAGAAAGAGACATGTCATTGTTCTTCGATGGTTCAAAGTGTGAACAAGGAGGCGGAGCAGGGATTGTCTTTATCACACCATAGGGTGCTCCATTACCCTTATCATTCAAACTAGACTTCCCATGCACAAACAACAATACAGAATATGAAGCATTGATCCTGGGACTCCAAACAACCATAGCAATGGGCATTAAAAGATTGAATATCTTTGGTGACTCCTTGCTCATAGTAAACTAGGTCAAAGGACTATTCCAATGTAGGTGCCCACTCCTAAAGACTTACAAGGAACTTGTTGACACTTACCTAGCCCGGCTGGAATGGTATGACATCGAGGCAATCCCTCATACATCGAATAGATTTGTAGACACTATGGCCTCTTTGGGATCCTTAATCCCTTAGAATCCATCTACTGATTTTACAACCATTCATGTGAAAGTGCTTTCGCACTCAACAATACGTCGTGAAGCTTTTGACAATCAAGAATCAGTCAACATGATCAACATCGAGCCAAATCAAGATTGGTCCTTCATAGCCAGATATTTCTTACAAATGGCACCTTGGGGGTCTTTGATCTCCCAAGGACCTATGGAGTGTGGTGCAACCATACACCATAGATTTGTTCCTCAATCTATGTTCACTAGCTCAAAAATATAGGAAGAGCAAGCCATATTTTCTATAGAAGTCATGGCTTATCAGGATTGGCTTTCCCAACTATGAGACTTCCTAAAGCTTGGAATAGTACCTCAAGGTTTATCGCATACTGAAAGGTGAACGTTCAAATAGAAAGCAACAAGATACATCTTGCTAGGAGAAATCCTCTACAGACGAGGATATGATGGAGTATTACTCCATTGTCTTGAGCCCCAGGAAGCATCCTGGGCAATTTTGCAAGCTCACGATGGTACATGTGGAGGGCATTTTAGTGGCATGGCCATCATTAAGTGCATATTGAGAATGGGTTACTATTGGCCCACCATGGAAAGGGACTACTATGAGTATGTCAAGAAATGCAGTAAGTGCCAACATCATGCAAATCTAACGCACTTACCATCGCAAGCCTTGCAACCCATCCAGGAAGCATGGCCATTCTCGTAGTGGGGACTAGACTTGATTGGGAAGATCTCACCCCCATCCTCAGGCCGACACACATTCATCATAACGGCCATAGAATACTTCACTAAATGGGTGGAAGCGATCCCCTTAACATCAACAACTAGACCAAGGATTGTGGAGTTTATACTCCACAATATCATAAGTCATTTTGGGGTCCCTTCTAAGATAATATCGGATAATGGGCCATATTTCAAGAACAAAAATGTGCATGCTTTAATGAACAAATACCATATTCAACATAGTTTTTCAATGCCTTATTATCCACAAGCAAACGGGCAAGCAGAAGCCTCAAACAAAACAATAGTCTCCATCTTGAGGAAGACGATGCAAGACAATCACAAGGATTGGCACATGCAATTACCTCTTGCACTATGGGCATACAGGACTAGTATACGGATGCCCACTAGGGCAACACCATTTTCACTAGTATATGGCACTGAGGCCATCATGCCACTAGAGTTGGAAATTTTGACTCTACGCATAGCATTAAAGGACTTCATAGATGATGATGTCGCATGGCAAGGCCACCTTGATCAGTTGATGCTTCTTGATGAACGTCGAGTCAATGCTTTAGAGCATCTTCACATTTACCAAGATCGCCTTGCGTGAGCTTACAATAGTAAAGTCCACCTAAGGGAATTCAAGGTTGGAGATCTAGTGCTCAAAGAAAACTAGCAGAATTCGAATCTACCATCGCACCTATGAGATAAGTTCATGGTAAATTGGATAGGCCCATACATGATTTCACAGAGAGTTGGGCCTAGAGCATATCACCTTATATCATTAGATGGTGTTGAAGAGCCTGAACCTCTCAATATCATTCACCTAAAGGCATTCTACACATAAAACACAAAAACATTCAAATATGTCATAAAAAAAACATTCAAATATGTCAAAACAAAAACATTCAAATATGTCAAAAACACAAAACAAATCATAAAAACATAAAATTTCAAAATACAATCAAAGGCTCCAAGGGTAATTCATCCCGCTTGGTCAAAATCAATTCAAAATGCTCCAAGGGTAATTCAAACCGCTTGGTCAAACATCAATTCAAATGCTCCAAGGGTAATTCAAGCCCTTGGTCAAAATCAAACTTCAAAAAGCTTCCAAGGGTATTCAAAACGCTTGGTCAAAATCAATTCAAAATGCTCCAAGGGTATTCAAACCACTTGGTCAACTTCAATCAAAAATCTCCAAGGGTACTTCATGCTACTTGGTCAAAAATCAAAAAGCCCCAAAGGCATAATAAGCCCTTTGGTCAAATCAAACAAAAATACAAAAACAACATAAAAATCAAAAATACAAAAACAATTGCATCTCACATCTTGCATCCACATCATTGCATTGCATTTTCATATCCACTACAATTGCATATGTCATGAGAGCCTTAAAAGTGATACCATAGTTTGTCGCACAAATCATTCAAATCCATACCTCCATCAACACAAGTGTGTAATTGTGTTTTTCAACACAACCATTATTTGTTGCTATACATAATATACTAAGGTTTTTCGGTTAATCAACCACACCTAGTGATCTTATCAAATTTTGAGGAAAACAACTTTGATTAGTAGAAGGTAAGGTCTAGCTATGATAATGCCTTGGATATTCAAGATCCCATCACTAATTGAAACACTAAAATCCTAGCTGGTACAAGGAAAATATGAAAGTTGCAAAGTGGTCTAGGTTACCTTAAGTGAAAAGGATCTTCCTTGCTTATCCCCCTGTGCAACCAGTTTAAAGGTGCTGAGAATTGGCAAAAGGACAAGCTTTACCCTATCCAAATCCCTTGCTTAAATCAAAATAAGCAAAATCCCAAAGCAAAGTACATATTCAAAAGGCCAAGCATACAATCCAGATTTCAAAGCAATAATCCGATACACAAATCATAAATTCAAAGAAACATAGCTCAAAAATCAATAAAAAATAAACAGTGATTTTCATCACTACATATGAGCAAAATAAACAGTGATTATCATCACTACAAAAATCCTAGCTCAAAGAAAAAATCAATCAAAATAAACAGTGATTTTCATCACTACATATGAGCAAATATCCAAAGCCAAAAAGAAGCCAAAAGGGAATAAAGCTTGAATCCCTGGAATTCTCAGCATTGTACAAAACTGGAAGGAGAAATCCTTATGCATGATGATATGTCTATCACAATTGCTTCATGCATTTGTGTAGACCAATGTTTGAATGTGGATGAGCTAGCTTAGGTAACCCAATATTGCCTAGTGGTATAGTCCAACTAAGTCCAACATAAGGATGAGATGAACACTTGAGGATCCCTGATCTTAGCAATGGGCTGAAAGAATCCCGCTTGACATCGGAGGAAATGCTTGAGTTCTATCTCAAAATATACAATCACTTGCACACACAGAGATCATGAAAAACTAGGTCCATGGTAAAAGCCTTACTTTTCAAAAGTCTAAGTGGTCAGTAGACAATTGTTGATAGGGTAACTAGAGTGTTTGAATCTCCGAAAAGCCCCAAAAATTCTTACATAGCAACAAATCATAACATCATTCACACCATCACTTTCTTTATAAGATTCTATAAATTAGGGGGTATCAACATAGTAGGACAGATACCGCATATATATTAGAAATAGTATATAGATGACCACTGACTACTTTATATATTTTAATTTATAGAAACTTATTAAGAAAATACATTACACACCATTACATCTCATATATGAATACTTAATCAATTCTTATGATAAGAGTGATTATTTAAATTCATGATTATTTTTTTACTTTCTGTGGTATCACCCATTAAGATTGTCAATGTCATATGCATTCCATATGTTTTAAGTGATTAGAGCATACAGGTTCATTTATACCATCCCATCACATAAGTTAGATGCATACAATTAAAGCAAAGTTAAAACATGCATTTAGCAATAACATCATATCCACAAACACAATTCATTAATCATCACATCATAAAGCACATCATAAAACATATAGGCAATATCCATTTGCATACAATCATGAATTCATCATTCATCAAACTCAAAATACATCACATCATATCATCAAATCATATAAGCATCTACACATCCATATAAGCATCTTCAATATCATCTATCATCTAACATATTCATCAAGTCATCATAATACCATCATCGCATCATATCATAAAATAAAATAACAACAAAAACATGAGCAATAAATGATACACATAATAAGTCATAATGCAAAGATATCATAAAAGTATGTGTGTCAAGTCCATGGATGTACAAAAATGCCCATGGGCTACAGTCATATAGGTCATTCGACCTCAAAAATGAATCAAGGACCAAATAAAGCATCAATCAAATACCAGGCCTGAGCCCCCTGCATCACCTCCTCTAGTGCCACCTCCCCCTATGGTGGTGTCATGAGTCGAATGATGTGAACCTATCGGTCTCTCTATCCGAGTCTGGGTCCTCTAGCTAGGATGGGTGGAAGACTACCCCGAGGTGGAGCACCCACTGACCTACGAACCACCCACATTGGGTGGCTCCTTAGGGACAATCCCATGCCTCCTGAGCTGCATCTGAAGAATGGTGATGTGATCCACATGTCCTCGGATCCGCTCCTCATACTCATCCAACAAATACTAAAGTTGTCCCACATCTACTCCTGAACCTACCACTGGAACCTCCTATGGTGTAGAAGGAGGAACAACAAACTACATCCTAGCATCGCCACCCCCAATAGTAGCCTATAGAGCCTGTATCTATGTTGTGAGCTACTCAATGGTAGCATCTCACCATTGTACCTAGATCTTAGTTGCCTGAAGCTCAACCTCGACCTCATGTAGTTGTGCTCTCAGAGGAGAGTCTCTCTCCTCGAGCTCTAACTCTCCTCCTCCTCAGGAACATCAGGATCCTCCACTACCACCTACTCTACTAGCTGGCCCCATACCTCGATCCTGGCTCGAACTCTACATCCTATCGGATCTGCACCATCACCCCCACCATCATCCTCATGCCCTAGGCTATCGACACCATGCCACATCTGATCACCCCACCACTGAGTGTATGCCTCTATAACTCCCCAACCACTCTAGGGTCAATAATTAGGGCATCCTCCTCATCTAAAAGCTCTATAATCTACCATGGAGGTAGGTCCCTCTCTATTATGAGGTGCCTATACAAGAATGGTACCAAGGGCACATCCTACTGCAACCCATACTGACGAAGAACCTGAGAGTAGAAGAAGTACTCTCGGATGGTAACCTTACGACCAATGAGCCATCGCTCATCATGTCCTAGAAGTAAAGCTAGCTGGATCATCCCAAGCAGGACACTCATGGTAAGGGCGCCATACGACATCTCCGACCAAAAGTCTAGTAAAAGCATCAGTATAATGGGATAGCTCCCCTACGAAAGTGTGGCTCTTGCGCTCCTCATGCTCTCGAGCCCATCTAGTAGCATAGCACTATGTCCGAGCATCGATCACTATAATCTCGTCTGAGAGCCCCTTAGGGTGATCTACCCTAATATGCTCCCATCCCCAAACCTATAGGAGCAAGCTGTAGGTAATGCTGACATGTCCTCACCGATGGATGTGGTACAACTCATCATAGCACTGAGCCAATAGTGATCTACCCCATGCATAGATGATAGGCTCCTCGCTATCCAATAGATCCTGCACCATCACCAAAAGGTTCCATGAGAACCTCAAACCCGAGTAGTCCGAGATAAGAACATTGTTGATAACCATCAGCAATACGACATGCCTCATCGTAAAGACATGCTCCCCATGCTAATGGCTGATAGACACTCCTCCAGACTTGGTGTCCTTGAGAGCATCCATAGAGTGTCCTCCTAAACACCCGAGATAAACAGCCACCTGATCATTAGTGGTCGAAGAGACAATGGCCACCCCATCAAATGGAATCCGAAAGATCCTATATACATCCTCCGATGTAATGGTCATCTCATCGATCGAGAGGTGGAAGGTATTAGTCCATGGGTCCCAATGATGGGCCAGAGCCATAAGGTAAGCCTGATCTGCCATGATGTAAGGTAGCCTAATGACATACTATAACCCATGGGCTTTGAACCATGCCTAATCCATATCATCAAAGCTAGGAAGTAGCTCAAGTAGGAGCTTCGGGTCCCGAGCCCGAGTAGAGAGGATCTAATAACAAAGGAAAATAAAACATAAACTACAGTGCATCTAAGGCATAAATCAAACAAAGCATAACAACATCAACACTCCTAAGTCTAAACAAACAAAGGATAAATGCATATAGTCGGACAACACAAAGCTCAGGAGTGGTTCAAAACTTTCAAAAAGAACAAAAAAATAAAAAATATGTCTTAATAAAATCATAAAAATGCAAAAAATATGGCTAAGGGTTTAGCCATTATCACCTACAAGCTGGAAACTAGCCACTAGAGACAGCAGCAGCCAAGACCCAACGGTCAAATTTTTGACCATTGGGGTTCAAACCTAGCCGCTCTGAGTGACAACGCAGCCAAGGGGCGACATGGCAAACCCATGAACCCTTGGCCAAAAAAACAAAAAAATCCAAAAATTGCAAAATAACATAAAAACACAAAAGGGAAGGAAAAACAAAAAAATTAAAAGCAAATTCCCACTCAGGCATCAAAACTAAGCTAAGTTCAAAAATGGTTAACATGGCAGCAACAGGTGAACAACAAAAAACTTGGGAACCCTAGGCTAGAAACTACCAAGGCAAAGCAATGAGAACAAAAAGGGGGACTAACCCACCATAGCAAAAGGTAAGCTAAGCCTAACTACGGAGTTTATTCATTACCAACAGGTTTAGTGAGGTTCATTTTACCCATTACTTAGTGAGGTTCAGTTTTACTCAGACAAGAGAAAAGAGGGTTAGGGTTTAGAAAAGAGAAATACCCGAGAAGCTTCGGCTCCTCCAATAGTTGATGTCTCACCCTACGTAGCCATGTCCTCAATGCCAGCAAACTCCAAAGTCGCAACCATCGCTATCACACCAGAGCTCCCAAAGTGAATCTTCAAAATAGTGAAAATGAAAGGTCAAACCCTAGAAAATATAAATTTTATATTTCTTTAATTATGCCTTGGTCACTACTGACATCAGTGACCCGAACATCATGGCCGCTCAAGGCGACAATGGCCACAAGTAGGAACTCAGAGGCCATTGGACCTGATAGTGGCCAGATCCACAGATCAAAATAAGGGACTTCCTCCTTGAGGGATCCCACAAAAATAACAAATAAACACACTTTGATGGTTTAAGATCATCATAATGTTCAAAATAACAAAAAAATCACATAAAAGCACAATCTCAAGTAGGCCTCGTACCTAGTTACTTACTCTATCAACTCGATGATTGCAATGATTTGCACTCCATGTATTTTGGTGAGATGAGTAGATAACCATAAGGCCACTTGGGGCAAAAACAACTCATTTTGGAATTACGATGTGCCACCCTTCAATCCCGAAGAAGACCAAGATGGTCGGACTGCTCCATGGGTGTGAAAGGATCATCCTAATTCCCCTATGATATCAAAAACATTAAGTCAAAGTGATACAATCTAAACATAAATAGAATCACTCATCCTAACTCCCTAAGAAAGCTATTGATAGTTGGACCGCTCCTCGGGATAAGGATGGATGATTATCATAAACAATTGGAATCACACTTGGATGTGGGATTGCCCATTAAAAGCAACAAATGCTAGAAAGGAACCAGATTAGTCATATTGGTCAAGCGACTTGTCGCTTCATTCATTGTCATTTCTTCACCAATTCATTGTGTGAGGAAGTAGTTCAAAACTTCAACATAATCATAATCAAAATCAACAAAATATCACTCGATCATAGCAAAATCATGTTCATCCTACGAATCATTGCATACAACAATCACAAATTTCCCTTGTTTGTTGGGAACGTAAGCAGACATGACATCTTCAATTGTAGCTCTCCTACCGATCGAAATTGTTGTAGCAACTGAAGCTACCCGATTGAGTTTGAGGAATGAGTGCAATTTAACATGCCCAAGCCACTGAGCTAAGTCCTCCGAACATTGAGGCAATGATTCAAGGGATGCATGCCATCTTGCATGATTGGGCCATCCGACGTTGATCAGACCATTGATCACCATACACCCTACAAATAGATTAGTCTACATTTTTGCTCAGCATTGTGTTTTCCACACAGTGCATCGCAAAAAGGGGCATCTATAGACACCTAAATCATGTCATGCTTAGGGGAGCTGCTCACATAGACACATTCATAAGATCATAAGACATAATCTTGGACTTTCCAAGCATCAACAGTGGTTCTCACCACTCATTTGGGGCCTTTTCAAGCCATCCAAGCCTAGCCGCTCAAGCCAAGAGTGGCCAGATCCTAGCCGCTCAAGCCTAGAGTGGCCAGACCTTAGCCACTATAGATGACAACGACCAGATCTTAGTCACTACAGATGACAATGGCTAAGCCATAAAAGTAGTTTTATCGACAAACAGGCCTAATCACGGGTGGAAGTGGTAGTCTACATGCAATAAAGGTGAGCGGGAGTAACTTTGCATTCCTTTTCATGACCAGTTCACATAGGAGACTTGAGTTTGCATTTAAAATTTAGTTAACTGACCTCCAAGCATAAACAAAGGACAAAAGCTTCTCATGCTAACAACCAGTTCGCATAGGAGACTCAAGTGGGCAGTTATATTTTAGTTAACTGGCCTCCAAACATAGAAAAGACAAGAAGCTTCTCATGCTAACTCACACTACGCATGAGAAATTCATTCCTAGGGCTTGGACATAGACCTAGGGTTTCACACTATAAAAGGTGCAAGCCTAAGAGCACCAAGGGGATCATCGATATTTTATCCATCAATCTTGGTCATTGAGGAGAGCTTTCGAGACTTGGAGAGTTCCCTTGGAGATCACGTGTACGATGAAGCCCTGATGGATTGAAGAGCATAGCACCTATTATTTCAACATCAGATACAAGCTTTGGTCCATAGCTTTGGGGCAAAGAGAGCAAGGTTTACCTTAGCGGCCGTTGTCTTGGACAGTGGCCCGTAGGCTTAGCTTAGGTTTTAGACATTAGATTCTTTTATTCTATTTCTTCATGTTTTCATATCATTAGCATAGATTTACATGATTTCATAGCATAGTTTCATCATATTTTCATTAAATTATTTTATTACTAACAACCTCATTCGGGGAGGCAATCTCGGACATCTAAGCGTGTGTTGTTGTTTCATTGCTTACAGGGCCACAGGTTCATCGGATGGAATCTACAACATACGAGAGCAAAAGGGATCCCTCTAGGAAATAGACCTAGAGAAGGAGGCATCTGTAAGCCCTCATACATTTTCGTGTGCGGAACCAGGAAGCCTTTATAAGCGCACCACCTCTTCATGAAAGGGGCACTCTTTACCTATTTGTAACCTTATTGTATCGAAATGGGTATCCCTAAGAGGGACCGACATGTAACCGAGTTTCAATACGAATAAAGAGATCCATATTTGTTATTTCCATGTTATATGCTTTTTCATTGTCTTCCATTTCATCTTGGGTTTTTAATAACATTGCAAGTAGAGTAAAAGAGCGGTGCGTGCATCCCGGGGTCGCTACAACAACAATGTCGAGTATGAAGTCTTGCTCATAAGTCTTCAAATGGCTATCACCATAAAAATATCCAAGCTCAATAGTTTTGGTGACTCCTTTCTCATTGTAAACCATGTCAAAGGGATTTTATAGTGCAAGTGCCAAATTCTACAAGCCTATAAAGCCCTTGTGGATAAACTCTTGGTAAAGTTAAAATGGTATGACATCGAGGCACTCCCTTGATCATCTAATAATTTTGTAGATGCAATGAAATCCCTAGGGTCCTTGATCCCATAGAACCATGTTGATGATATGACAACCATTCAGGTCAAAATGATATCATAACTTGTGATTGAGCATGAGAGAACTTAAGCCACACCAAAGGTCCACTTGATTCAAATTGAACCTCATCAACAAATATTCTCAAACATTCATGAGCACTTAAATCATGCTACTTGGGGGACTTATTAGTCTTACAATGACACTGAGAGGGGGGGGTGATTCAGTGTAGCTCTATAAACTTAAATTTATAGCTCTTAATACCACAGCAATTAAAAATTATTACTAGATACAACAAGTATAACAAAAGAGCATCACACAACACAAGATTTTAACGAGGTTCACCAATGTGACTACTCCTCAAAAATTGACTTCTTGGACTACCATCCAAATCTAGCCTTTGCAAAGCACCAACTTTACAATAAATTTACCAGCACCAACTGGAAGGAGCACCAACCCCTAATTTATCTGCACCAATAGAAAGGAGCACCAACCCCTGATTTACCAGCACCAACTGGAAGGAGCACCAACCCCTTATTTATCTACACCAATAGAAAGGAGCACCAACCCCTGATTTACCAACACCAATTGGAAGGAGCACCAACCCCTTATTTATCTGCACCAATAGAAAGGAGCACCAACCCCTGATTTACCAGCACCAACTGGAAGGAGCACCAACCCCTTATTTATCTACACCAATAGAAAGGAGCACCAACCCCTAATTTACCAGCACCAACTGGAAGGAGCACCAACCCCTTATTTATCTGCACAAATAGAAAGGAGCACCAACCCCTAATTTACTAGCATCAACTGGAAGGAGCACCAACCCATTATTTATCTGCACCAACAGAAAGGAGCACCAACCCCTGATGCCAAGCTGCAACCTGGACTTCAATTTGAATCTATAAGTTTGATAATAAGATACCTTTGCTTTTGCAATACCCTGACTGGTATTATTCACCTTTGTGTTCTTTGCGCACTCTGCTCTCTCTACGTAATCACTTCACACACTTTGCTTCATTATAGTCAAACTTCATGATCATCTTCTCCCTTTTGTGCACTTTTCTCTCTTTGCGAATTTCACACTTAGCATGATTCGACATGACTTGCTCTCTGCACACTATGACTGTATTCCATACACTTCGACTTGCATTCGATGATCTATTCAACCACACTTCAATTCTCCAAACAACCCTCCTTTTATAACAATATTTTCATGATGAAAACCCTAATCTTAGTCGGCTTGCATAACAAATGTAAACCCTAATCTTAGTCGGTTGTCATCGGTCTTAGTCGGCTTCAACTCATGAAGATATTCGGTAATTCCACCGCTCGAAGATTTCATTCGGTAATAGTCCCTATAGCCGTCGCACTGAATTTTGTTCACTCTTCATATTTTAGTTGCATGAATTCACTCTGTATCTGTCCCTATAAATGCTGTAGAGATGTCGGTCCATTTTCATACTTCTCATTTTAGTTGGGTTCTTCTTCTTGTCTTGCGCACATACGACCTGTCATGAAATCATGACATTTCTACCTCTGAAGCTTCTTTTGTTGTTGTTGCCGCGAAAACACATGTCACGATATCACGACACTTTTTCTTTCTCTCTCTTTCTCCTTGCATCGGACCGCAAAAATGCTACATGTCGTGATATCGTGACACTTTTTCTCCTTGCTCTTTCTCTTTGCATCGGACCGTGAAAATACATGTCGCGATATCGCGACACTTTTTCTCCTTGCTCTTTCTCTTAGCTTTGGCCCGTGAAAATATAGCATGTCACGATATCGCGACACTTTCACCTCCATACGCTTTCTCTATTCTTTTGTTGCGATATCATGACACTTCTATTTCAAAGACTTCGACTTTGCTTTTGTCGTGATATCACGACACTTCTTCCTCTGTAGTCTTCAACTTAGCTTTTGTCGCAAAATCATGACACTTTTGCTTCCAAAGTCTTGCTTTTTGCTTTTGTCATGAAATCGTGACAGTTCTGCTTTCGTACGCTTCCTCTCTTTCTTTTTTCACGAAAATGCGACATGTCACGATATCGCAACACTTTTCAAACTTGCTTTCTCTCTCCTATTTTAGTCATGAAAATGTGACATGTCACGAAATCGTGACACTTTTCCAACTTACTTTCTCTCTCCTATTTTAGTCGCAAAAATGTGACATGTCGTGAAATCGCGACACTTTTCCAACTTACTTTATCTCTCCTATTTTAGTCGCGAAAATGTGACATGTCGCGAAATCGTGACACTTTTCTTACTTGTTCTCTTTCTTTGAACTTGTCACAAAATCATGACACTTCTTCCTGCTTTCTCTTTTTCTTCCAACATGTCGTGAAATTGTGACAATTTTTCCACTTGCCTTTTTCTCTTCCAACATGTCACGAAATCGCGACAGTTTTTCCTGCTTTCTCTTTCTCTTCCAACATGTCATGAAATCGCGACAGTTTTTCCACTTGCCTTTTTCTCTTCCAACATGTCACAAAATTGCGACAGTTTTTCCTATTTTTTCTCTCTCTTCCAACATTTCGTGAAATTGCGACAGTTTTTTCCTCTTGCCTTTTTCTCTTCCAACATGTCGCAAAATCGTGACAGTTTTTTTTGCTTGTTGTATATGTCACGATATCGCGACACTTTTCTTACTTGTCTTTTTCTTTGATCTTTTGCATATGGGCCACTTCGGTCTTCTTGGAAAATCACTGTACATACTCTGAATAACCTTTGAACTCCTATCTTCTACATCTGAATAGCTTTTGAACTTCCTATCCACTCGCATCAATAGATCTATCCGATTGTATTGACAACAATGACAATACTGTTGTTGCACCTTGCTCAACAATCTCTCCCTTTGGAATTTTTGGCAACACATGTGCAATTTCCTGTAACTCTTCTCCCCCTTTGACAATAATACCAAAGGGCTACTGTAGACTCCCCCTGAGTCCATGCACAACATTCTCAGGAAAAATCTATTACACTTAGCAAAAATCATGAACATGAGAAAAAAGGTAATCAAATACTTAAATGCTCCCCCTAAGAATGTGATCCCTGTAGCTAGTCAATTCTTGGGAAGTGTGACCACTCCCAATTTATTGCGAAGGTACTCAAAAAATTCCTTGGGCAATGGTTTTTTGAAGATATATGCTACTTTCTCTGTAGTTGGAACAAGATCCAACTTAACCTCACCTTTCGCAACTTTCTTCTTCAAAAAGTGATACCTGCGTACAACATGTTGTCGCTGCAATATATTCTACCTCTGATGTCGATAAAGAAACTGAATCTTGTTCTTACTATGCCACGTGACCAATATGTCTCCAAGATAGAATGCACCTCCACTGGTACTCTTTCTATCATCGACACCTCCTACCCAATCTGCATCTGAATACGAAATAAGGGTGGTCTTTACCTTTCGGATACCATAACCCATACTCAATAGTACCCTTGAGGTACCGAAGAATCCTCTTCACTACTGTCACATGAGTCTCCTTGGGATTAGCCTAAAATCATGCTACCATGCATACTGCCTACAAAATATCTGGTCTGGTAGCTGTCAGGTATAGTAAGCTCCCAATCATAGATTTGTACATGGTTTGATCAATAGGTGGAGATTTGTCATCCTTGCTCAACTTGCAACCTTTCTTAAACCTTTGTTGAGTGAGATAGTTGTCTAGCCTTGCATACCATGCTCGGGGTGCCTATTTTAAGCCATATAATGCTTTCTTCAACTTGCAAACCAATTTGGGATCATCACCAAGTTGGAAACCATCTGGTTGCTCAATATAAACCTCTTCTTCAAGTTTCCCATTCAAAAAATGTTGATTTCACATCCATTTGATAAAATTTGAAATTCTTGTAGACTACTAAATCCAGAAAAATTTTAATTGCCTCTAGTCTAGCTACTGGTGCAAAAGTTTCCTCAAAGGCAATGCCTTCAACTTGTGCATAACCCTTACATACCAATCTTGCTTTATTTCTGACTTACCAAGATTATATTCAGTTATTTTGATGTAGCACTTGCTGCCAAAAACTTTGAGGTATTTTGTTGTTGCCCTTTTATCGAACCACAACTCATAAGGAGTTTTGCTTTCATGTGTTCTCAGCATGTACCTATTTTGGATATACACCTCAGTATGGACTGCTTCTTTCCAAAATATGTCTGCTACTCTACTTTCATGACACGTCGACCTATGCTGCATGTTCTATCTCAGATAATGCCTATCAGCTGCTGCATCGAAAACCTAGCTATTCACCATGTTGTTCTACTAAAGCACATCAGTTTGACACTATCTCCACAGACATCTACATGAACTAAAAACACATTTTGACAACTATACGACAACTCCCCCTGACTACTTGCCTTTCATCCTCAGCTAACCAAACAACATAGGAGCATTAAAATAAAACTTTAAGATTGCTCCCCCTGAGGATGTGCTACCTAGAGTTGCTTAGTGCAATAGAGGAGTAGTCTCCTTCAATCCAAGGAGACACGATTTCCTTTCTTCTTTCTTTCTCCACTCTGGTTTGATTACAGTTTTGGGCTCTTGTTTTGACTTTTCTTTTTCAGTAGCTTGTGCATGTTTTTCGAGAAATCTTCTATTTTGTCTCATTCCATTTGGTTGAAATTTTCTTCCCTGAAACTGATTTGATGCAAATGTACTTCTATAGTTTCTTGCAATGTGCCCAAAATTATGACAGTTATAACATTCTACTGTATAATTCATCAGAGGAGAAAAAGCATTTCTACTGGTGAAATTCCTTGGTCTTACATTATATTTGCAGTCTGAGATTTTATGTCCATAGCCATTGCATTTAAAACAAAAACCAGAAAAGGGATAATTGAACCTAGGTGATGGTCTTTGCCATGTTGTCATAGGAGCCATAGGTCTTCTTCTTCTTTGATGTGTGACATTGGTGAATCCATCATTGTCAATTCTCCTTTCATGCCTGGCATTATTGCTTTCTTTTGCATGAGACGTTTTTCCTTGATCAACCTATTTCTTATCTTCATTATTTATGGATTCTACATTTCTAGCCTTTGATCCATTTGATGATTCTCCTTCGATGAAACCCAGACCAAATTTGTTGCTTGCAGGACTTTGGTCATTTATAATCATATCCAAATTCATAGAACTTTCTTCGCGTTTGTGATAGCAACTAATTTTGTGATTCATCTCTTCTATCTGCGTCCGTAAACCAACATTCTCTTCTTCTATTTTGCAGCAATAATCTATTTTCATGGTAATTTGTACTTTGAGATCTTCAGATATTTTCTTGTATTCTTTTGTCTGTACTTTCAGACTGATTATGATTTCATTTTCATCCTCAAGCTTTTTTGAAATTTTCTTATTCTTTTTCCTGTCTATTTTCCACTCTTCAAGTGCAGAGATAAACTCACCTTCTAGATCTACTTCAGCCTCAGGGTTTTCACCACATACTTCAGAGTTCACTCCTTCTTCCTTTTCTGAATTTACTTCTTCAAATGCCATGAAAATAGCTTCACCTATTTCCTCTTCAGAATCCTCATCGAAGCTGTCTTCTGATGAACTGGCACTCCTGGAGATGAAACTTTTCTTCTTGAAGTTGCCTTTTCTGAAATTCATTTTCTTCTTCTAGTCACTTCTTTCTTGGTGCGATCCTTCATCATTTTTGTTCTTCTCATTAAGTGGACATTTAGTCGCATAATGCCCAACGCCTCCACAATTGAAACATTTAAACAGTAAATTTCCTTTGTATTTTCCTTTTCCCCTTATTAGTTTTCGAATGAAGTTTGCTTCCATTTCATCTGATGTCTCTTATTACTCAAATTCTTGTTTAGATTTCATACTTTTATGGGCTTTAAAAGCAGCTTCTCTGTCTATGGATTTAGATCTTCCTATCCTCATCTCATATGCAGTCAAAGAACCATACATCTCATCTATACTAAAATAATTTAGATCTTTAGCTTCTTCTATTGCTAAGAATTTAGAATAAAACCTTTGAGGAAGAGATCTTAATACATTTTTCACAACGGTAGAGTCTTTGATATCCCCGTCGAGACCTCTGATTGCATTAATGATTCATTTAACTCTCAGCATATATACCTCAATTTTTTCATCGTCATTCATCTTTAATGCTTCGAACTGAGCTCGATGTGTCTGTAACTTGGCCTCCTTAATCTTATCATCTCCTTCATGAATACTCCTTAGTTTTTCCCATATTTCTTTTGCTATTTTACAACTCATGATCTTTACTAGTTCACTGTCTGCTAATACGTACATGATAGCATTCTTTGCTTTTGAGTTATTTTCAAACAATTTCTTTTCGTCAGCCTCTTTTGGAGGAGTGATGGGTATTGTGTATCCATTAACTACTGAATCCCAGATGTCGTATCCTAAAGCATAGAGATATATCTGCATCCTGATTCTCCAGAACATGTAATTAGATTCGTCAAACAATGGTGCTTTGTTTGATGAGAAGCCTTCACCACCTACCATTGTGTTACTTCCAAGATCACCCTAGCCGGTTAAGCTTGTATAGGAACTTGGCTCTGATACCAATTGTTAGTATTACAATGACACTAAGAGGGGGGGTGAATCAGTGTAGCTCTATAAACTTAAATTTATAGCTCTTAATACCATAGTAATTAAAACTTATTACTAGATATAGTAAGTATAACAAAAGAGCATCACATAACACAAGATTTTAACGAGGTTCACCAATGTGGCTACTCCTCAAAAATTGACTGCTTGGACTACCATCCAAATCCAACCTTTGCAAAGCACCAAATTTACAATCAATTTACCATCACCAACTGGAAGGAGCACCAACCCCTGATTTATCTGCACCAATAGAAAGGAGCACCAACCCCTGATTTAACAGCACCAACTAGAAGGAGCACCAACCCCTTATTTATCTACACCAACATAAAGGAACACCAACCCCTGATTTAGCAGAACCAACTAGAAGGAGCACCAACCCCTTATTTATCTGCACCAATAGAAAGGAGCACAAACCCCTAATTTACCAGCACCAATTGGAAGGAGCACCAACCCCTTATTTATCTGCACCAACAGAAAGGAGCACCAACCCCTAATTTACTAGCACCAACTGGAAGGAGCACCAACCCCTTCTTTATCTACACCAACAAAAAGGAGCACCAACCCCTGATGCCAAGCTACAACCTGGACTTAAATTTGAATCTATAAGTTTGATAATAAGATACCTTTTCTTTTGCAATACCCTGACTGGTCTTCTTCACCTTTGCGTTCTCTACGCACTCTACTCTCTCTACGCAATCACTTCGCACACTCTACTTCATTACAATCAAACTTCATGATCGTCTTCTCCCTTTTGAACACTGATATATTTATGAATTTTGCACTTAGCATGATTCGACACGACTTGCTCTCTGTGCACTATGACCGTATTCCACACACTTCGACTTGCATTTGATGATCTATTCAACCACACTTCAATTCTCCAAACAACCCTCGTTTTATAACAATATTTTCATGATGAAAACCCTAATCTTAGTTGGCTTGCATAACAAATGTAAACCCTAATCTTAGTCGACTATCATCGGTCTTAGTCGACTTCAACTCATGAAGATATTCGATAATTCCATCACTCGAATATTTCATTCGGTAACAGTCCCTGTAGCCACCGCACTAACTTTTGTTCACTCTTCATATTTTAGCTGCATGAATTCACTCTGTATCTATCCTTGTAAATGTTGTAGGTATGTCGGTCCACTGTCATACTTCTCATTTTAGTTGGGTTCTTCTTCTTGTCTTGTGCACGACCTATCGCGAAATCGTGACATTTCTGCCTCTGAAGCTTCTTTTGTTGCTGTTGCCATGAAAACACATGTCGCGATATCATGACACTTTTTCTTTCTCTCTCTTTCTCCTTGCATCGGACCATGAAAATGCTACATGTCACGATATCACGACACTTTTTCTCCTTGCTCTTTCTCTTTGCATCGGATCGTGAAAATACAACATGTCGCGATATCGCAACACTTTTTCTCCTTGATCTTTCTCTTAGCTTTGGCTCGTGAAAATACAACATGTCACGATATCGTGACACTTTCGCCTCCGTACACTTTCTCTATTCTTTTGTCATGATATCACAACACTTCTATTTCCAAAGACTTCAACTTTGCTTTTGTCATGATATCACGACTCTTCTGCCTTCGTAGTCTTCAACTTAACTTTTGTCATGAAATCATGACACTTCTGCTTTCAAAGTCTTGCTTTCTTCTTTTGTCATGAAATCATGACAGTTCTGCTTCCGTACGCTTCCTCTCTTTCTTTTGTCACGAAAATGCGACATGTCGCGATATCGCGACACTTTTCAAACATTCTTTCTCTCTCCTATTTTAGTCGCAATTTCCAACTTACTTTCTCTCTCCTATTTTAGTCTTGAAAATGCGACATGTCGCAAAATCGTGACACTTTTCCAACTTACTTTCTCTCTCCTATTTTAGTCACGAAAATGCGACATGTCGCGAAATCATGACACTTTTCTTACTTGTTCTCTTTCTTCGAACTTGTCGCGAAATCGCGACACTTCTTCCTGATTTCTCTTTTTCTTCCAACATGTCACGAAATCATGACAATTTTTCCACTTGCCTTTTTCTCTTCCAACATGTCGCGAAATCACGACAGTTTTTCCTGCTTTCTCTTTCTCTTCCAACATGTCGCAAAATCGCGACAGTTTTTCCACTTGCCTTTTTCTCTTCCAAAATGTCGCGAAATCGTGACAGTTTTTCTTGCTTTTTCTCTCTCTTCCAACATGTCGCAAAATTGCGACAATTTTTCCTCTTGCCTTTTTCTCTTCCAACATGTCACGAAATCGTGACAGTTTTTCTTGCTTTTTCTCTCTCTTCCAACATGTCGCAAAATTGTGACAATTTTTTCTACTTGCTGTATATGTCGCGATATCGCAACACTTACGTACTTGTATTTTTCTTTGATCTTTGTCATATGGGCCACTTCGGTCTTCTTGGAAAATCACTGTACATACTCTGAATAACCTTTGAACTCCTGTCTTCTACATCTGAATAGCTTTTGAACTTCCTGTCCACTGCATCAACAGATCTATCTGACTATGTTGACAACAATGACAATACTGTTGTTGTACCTTGCTCAATAGGAATTTTTTCCCTCAAACACCTTTTGATAATAGTACAATGCTATTCTTACAAGTTATTTCCCAATCAGCATTCGCTCGAGAGGAACTTCAAGAGGGATAGGAAATTCATACAATCGAGGCTTCCTCACAATAGGACTGGTCTACACAAATCATGGAGTACTTGAAGCTTGGTACTATCCCTCCTAGATTATCGCACACTACCAAAAGGACATTTAAATAAAATGTGGAAAAGTATATCTTTCTAGGAGACATTTTGTATTGTCAGAGCTATGAAGGTATCCTCCTTTAATGCTTAGAGCATCAAGAGTCAGTTTGGGCAATCACCCAAGCACACAATGATACATGCGGTGGCCATTTCAGTTGTATGGCTATTGCTAAGCACATTCTTCACATGGGCTACTATTGGCCAATGTTAGAGCAAGATTGTTGTTCTTATATTAAGAAGTGTGTTAAGTGTCAACACCATGCTAATTTGACACATGTACCTTCTCAGGCCTTACAACTGATTCAATTGGCTTAACCATTTTTGTAAAGGGGGTTTGATTTAATCAATAAAATATCACTTACCTCCTCGGGCTATCACATGTTCATCATTACAGCTACTATGTATTTCAAAAAGTGGGTGGAAGCAATTCCCCTTACATTTATGACAGGATCTTACATCGTAGAGTTCATATTGTACAATATCATTTGTCATTTTGGTATTCCATCCAAGATCATTTTGGATAATGGGACATCATTCAAGAACAAATATGTGCATGCTTTGATAGAAAAGTATAATATCTAGCATATATTTTCAATGTCTTATTATCTGCAAGCAAATGGGTAAGCAGAGGCATCAAACAAAATATTGATTTTCATTATGAAGAAAATAGTTAGAGAAAATCACACCGATTGGCACACACAAATGCTCCTTGCTATATGGACCTACCGCACTAGCATTCAGATGCCCACTGGGGTAATCCTATTTTCACTAGTGTATGGCATCAAGGTGGTCATACCTCTAGAGCTGGAAATCCCATCATCGTGCATATCCATGTAGGAGTTCATCAATGATGATACCACACGGTAGGCTCACCTAGACCAGCTTATGTTGCTTTATGGACATCGCATCAATGCTCTTGAGCACCTACACATTTACCAAGAGTGACTTAAGAGAGCCTACAATATAAAATTCCATCCTAGAGACTTTCAGGTTGGTGACCTCATTCTGAAAGAGAACCAAAAAAATTCTAATTGGTTTCCACATTTGTGGGATAATTTTATGGTAAACTGGTTAGGTTCCTTCGTCATCACTAGTTAGATCAGACCCAAAACTTATCGCCTATCCTCCCTTGAGGGAATCGAGGATCCTGAACCCTTGAACATCCTTCATTTGCAGCCTTTCCATGCCTATAGTGTTATGGCCCACCCCAAAATGCTCCAAGGATTTCTACAACCCACTTGGTCAACCCAAAATGCTCCTATGTGGTCTATGATTGTCTAGGTCATCCCAAAATGTTCCAAGGGTGTCTACAACCTACTTTTTCAACCCAAAATGCTCCTAGGTGGTCTATGACCGTCTAGGTCACTCCAAAAGACTCCAAGGGTGTCTACAACCTGCGTGGTTAATAAAAATGTTCCTAGGTGGTCTATGACCATCTAGGTCACCCCAAAAGGCTCCAAGGGTGTCAACAACCCGTTTGGTCAACCCAAAATGCTCCTAGGTGGTCTACGACTATTTAGGTCACCCCAAAATACTTCAAAGGCATCTATAATCCCTTTGGTCACCCCAAATACCTCAATGATCCCCAATAAGCCCGTCGGTCACGTGTATATACATAGATATTAATAAAAATTCAAAAACATCATCAAAACATCAAAAATATAAAAATATTGCATTACATCACATTGCATCCCATTGCACTTTATCATCATTTGCATTAGGCATACTAATCATTGCACTTTGCATTTTAGAGTTTCTCATATGTGTCTAGCACTGAGACTGCACATTAGTCCTCATTCAAAATCAATGTTGTTCAAGTCATCATTCACATAATTTCATATTTCACTTACCATTTACACCTACATTTTCCACTTCT
Organism: Wollemia nobilis; assembly: GCA_028583015.1. Taxonomy (NCBI): domain Eukaryota; kingdom Viridiplantae; phylum Streptophyta; class Pinopsida; order Araucariales; family Araucariaceae; genus Wollemia; species Wollemia nobilis. The sequence continues at coordinate 495,562 of JAQPPZ010016473.1, forward strand.
CCTATTTGTGTCCATTCCCTTCACTTAACCATTTTTTCTAGAATGTCATTAGGGTTTTTGGTCACTCAGTCATCTCTAATTTTCTTTTCAAATTTTGTAGAAAGCTAGCTTGATTTTTAGGAGGTAGAGTCTTGCTTATATTGTACCTTGTATATTTAAAAATCCCAACACATCTTTCACATTAAATCCAAAGTTTTACACAAGGAAATATGAAACCTGCAAATTGGTCTAGGTTACCTTAAGTGAAAATTCTATCTTGCTCATCCCCCTGTGTAGATGGTTTAAGAATGCTGAGAATTGGAAAACAGAAAAGCTCCTCATTATCCAATTCCCCAAAATAAACAGTGGTTTTCACCACTATCAACAAAATAAAAATCCTAAAAGCAAAAATCAAAAGCAAAAAAATAGTGGTTATCACCACTTCCTAAATACCTTGCTAAAAAAAAAACAAAAAAAACAAAATAAATAGTGGTTTTCATCACTAAGTGTGAGCAAGTATCCTTGAAATCAAATAAAAGAAAATAAGGGAGTGTTGAAATTGAATCCCTGGAATTCTTAGCATTCGAAAACTATTAGGTGATCCTAATTATAGTTTAGGTGGCATCAAGCCTACTTGGCAATGGCGGTATCCTTTCGTATGACGATATGTCTGTCACATTAGATTTTTGCGTGTGTGCAGACCAATATTTGCATGTGGATGAGCTAGCTTTTTGTAGCCTATATTACATAGTGGTCTAATCCAACTAAGTACAAAACCTGGGATCACGAGGCACATAAGGTAATCTTATGCGTATCACAATAATGAACTCACTTACACACATAGGGATATTGAGTATCTTGGTCATCCTAGAAGATTCATACCTTGTCAAAAGTCTTGCATGGTTAGTATACAACGTTTGATTAGTTGAATATAGTTTTTGAGTCTCACAAAAACCTCATGGATATTCTGTAACATCCTATTATTCATTCCATTTTATCACATCTATATCAGTTTATATTTTCACAATTCCATTGCATAGTATCATGACAACATTACACATGAATTGATGAATTCTATACAGTCTATGGTGCTAACATAGTATGTCATATAGTATATACGTTTCATCATCTAGATCAATATATCATCCATATCATCATACATCCATGCATAAAATTAAATCAAATCAAATTACAACATATGCATACATGATAGACATCCATCTTCATATCATAAAACAAATAAATATATTGCATACATCTCATAAAGCAATAAACACATGATGATAAACCATATAAAATCTCATATATATGTGTATATGTATGGGGAAAAAAGATACATCATCCTCACGGATATTCTGTAACATCCTATTATTCATTCCATTTTATCACATCTATATCAGTTTATATTTTCACAATTCCATTATATAGTATCATGACAACATTACACATGAATTGATGAATTCTATACAGTCTATGGTGCTAACATAGTATGCCTTATAGTATATACATTTCATCATCTAGATCAATATATCATCCATATCATCATACATCCATGCATAAAATTAAATCAAATCAAATTACAACATATGCATACATGATAGACATCCATCTTCATATCATAAAGCAAATAAATATATTGCATACATCTCATAAAGCAATAAACACATGATGATAAACCACATAAAATCTCATATATATGTGTATATGTATGGGGAAAAAAGAGACATCATACTACCCGTAGGATACAATAAATTGAGTCCTCAAAATTTGCACTACTACACATCCAAAAATCCAAAAATATTCACAAGAGCCTCAATCACCTTGGTCATGTAGAACCGGTGCTACAGCTCACACTCCAACCCATAGTTGGAGTTTGATGTGAAATCCCATACCTCCTACCACCTATCCTATCAACCCACCATCTATATCCTGGTCCCTTCATCCTAGCTAAAGACTACCATGTCTCACTCTATCGACTTTTATGTGATCCACTGATATTTGAATCATTTGGTAGGTGCCCTCCAAGGTGGACTATCTCATTCTCTATCTCATCCATTTAGGTCCACCCCAGTCGGTACCACATCTAGTATGTATCCACTATATAACGGAGCTATGTCACCTCTACCTAAATCCTAGCAACATCTTAACTTCTGGATCCCTACCACCTAGGGCTCTAAGATCACAACTTTACCTGTAGATCTGCTATCTCTGCCTAAGCACCCTATACCTATGCTATCTATGCTACTATATTTGCCTAAGCATCCTGTACTGTGTTCAAAGGAGATATATTTTTTGCTTAACCTTGATAATATCATGGTGACTGTAGGATGATTTTGGTACTGATTCTTTGCTTAGAGTTTTTCTTCTCCTCCTCACCTCTCAATATGCAAAGATCCAAATGCACAAACAAGACCAAATGACACATTTTTGGATTAAATAACCCTCTCAGGGGCATTACCATCCCAGGTTGGGATGAGTGGCCAACTAAATTTCCATCCCATCCTAGGATGCTTATAAAACATGCCACCATCCCACCCTAGGATGGCTACATAAAAATTGCATAAACACAACTTAAAATGCACCAAAAAGGTCCAAAACCCATCCAAAATAGCTCAAATTTGGTCAAATTTCACAAAAGATCACAAGGAATCTAAATTTCTCATGGAGAAGTGTAAAAGTATTTAATTCACACTCTAATAAGGCCATTGTGTCTGGACCACCCCATGGGAATGAAGTTTTCAGCTCCTTTCTTCCGTACAACATCAACAAAATCATCAAAATCCTCTAAAAAATGCTCCATTTTTCAATGAGTAAAATCAAAGGAAACCCTAGCAAAGTCATATGTGTCAAGCAACTCATCGCTTTTATCATTTTTCATTCCCTCACTGAATCACCGCTTGAGGGGGTAGTCATACTTAGCAACATAATCACAATCAATAATCACACACTCAATCATGCAAATTGCATTCGTTCAAATGAATCTTTGACAAAGACAATCACACACTTGCTTGGGGTAGAAAATAAGCACAAATTTCCAAGTGATTGGCATTATAGAATCATGAAAAACTAGGCTTCACCACTTCATGAATGAAAAATATCCAATATCAAGCCAACCTTACTGGAAAGGTTGTACTTGAAGCAAGTTCCTTAGCTTGTTAGAAGCAAGGATTCAAGAACGCATGCTCTTTCCATGATTGGGACATCAAAAGTTGGTTAGGTTATTGAATAACCCTAATAATTTAGCATTTTAGTCATCTATTTTTTCTTAGCATTGTGCTACACATAACACATCTCAAAAAGGGGCATCTATAGAAACTAAAATCTAGTCAATCTTATTAGGAAATCAAAAGCAATGGTTAATTGACACCATATGGCCCCCTTGGGCAGCCCTCAGAGGTTTACTAGTGGTCCTAACCACTCTTGGAAGTCTCTATCCCACTCTTGAGAGCTTTTGGGCCATATAGGCATGACCTTCCCACCTCGGTATGATTACAGTTTGTGGTCATCCCACCCTAGGATGGTGGAAAACTGGTCATCTTGGGATGGGATGGCCACAAGGTTTGACTCAAAAAAAGTTAAATTTGGACAAATGGTACCCAAAAATTGCCATTTTCCCTACCTATTTGACCATGCAAGTCAAAGGATGCAACATCCTTATGACATGTTGCATGTAAGAGGCCAAATAGGGATATTCTCTTCTCCCTCCAATGCATACCACCCTATTGGCCAAATGGCGCCTCTTGCCCTGCATGCCCTCGCATGCCTTCTTGCCCAAAGGCCTCCTTTGGCTATAAAGTGGATCAATTTTCCACCCAAGATATAGAGAGGAGTTTTGAAACATAGCAAAAAAGTGCTGCCAAGATTTCCCCTCACATTTTTGTGCCCTTTTCCGTCATAATCTCTACCTAGTGAAGGAGGTTTGCAAGTGATCTATGAGGTGCAATTTATTTACAAAACCAGATCAATCAAGTGAATTTCACCACAAAATTTGATGACAACACTACTTAGAATTTCCCTAACCAATTTACAGAGGAATTGTTGACAAAAAAAGTGCATAATTGGTGGCAATAAACACCGACTCCTCACCACCTAGCAGAGACAAGTCAGTCAATAACAAGCTCCAAATAGGCTTCAAAATGCCTCAAAAAATACTCAAAAAACACCAAAAAAGGGTCCTTTTTTAGGCCAGTTTGTGTCCGTACCACCCCAATACAACCCCCAAATTTGTAACCGTCTCACCTTGGGACGACCCCTAAACAGATCAGGCTAGCCATCCCATCCTGGGACGACCCCCAAATTGGGAAAATTGGACCTTCTAGGCCCCCAAAAATAGGCAAATAATGGTAAAATAAGCCCTAAAAAGCAATAAAATCACACAAAAATATAAAAATAAGCATAAAAAAATATAGGGAATCACTAATTAGGTTCAATTACTGATAATATAGTGTTCTCTATCAAAAAGCAAAAACAAGCAATACTATCATAGTGTAGTAAGAAATTCAATTCTTACCCGTCTAACACTAGCTTCACCACTAGATGAGTCTGCACGCTGGATCATGGTGACTGTAGGATGATTTCAGTAGTGCTTCATTGCTTAGAGTCTTTCTTCTCCTCCTCACCTCTCAAGCTGCAAAGTTCCAAATGCACAAATGAGCCCAAATGACACATTTTTGGCTTAAATAACCCTCTCAAGGCCATTACTGTCCCAGGGTGGGATGAGTGGCCAATTGGTTGTCTGTACCACCCTAGGATGGTCATAAAACATGCCACTATCCCACCCTAGGATGGCTACATAAAAATTGCACAAAAATAGCTTAAAATGCACCAAAAGGGTCCAAAACCCACCAAAAATAGCTCAAATTTGGTCAAATTTCACAAAATATCACAAGGAATCTAAATTTCTCATGGATAAGTGGAAAATTATTTACTTCACACTCTAATAATGCCATTGTGGTTGGACCACCCCATGGGAATGAAGTTTTCATCTCCTTTTGTTCTATAGAACATCAAAAAAATCATCAAAATCCTCTATTTTTCAATGAGTAAAATCAGAGGAATCCCTAGCAAAGTCATATGTGTCAAGCAAGTCATCACTTTTATCACTTGTCATTCCCTAATTGAATCATCTCTTAAGGGGGTAATCATACTTAGAAAGCTTATAATCACAATCAACAATCACACACTCAGTCATGCAAATTGCATTTGTTCAAATGAATCTTTGACAAAGACAATCACACCCCTGCTTGGGGTAGCAAACAAGCACAAATTTTAAAATGATTGGAATTATAGAATCATGAAAATCTAGGCTTCACCACTTCATGAATGAAAAATATCCAAGATCAAGCCAACCTTACTAGAAAGGTTGTACTTGAAGCAAGTTCCTTAGCTCGTCAAAAGCAAGGATTCAAGAATGCATGCTCTTTCCATGATCGGGGCATCAAAAGTTGCTTAGGTTATTGAATAAACCTAATCATTTGGCATTTTAGTCATCTATTTTTTCTTAGCATTGTGCTGCACATAATACATTTCAAAAAGGAGCATCTGTAGACACTAAAATTTGGTCAATTCAATTAGGCAATCAAAAGCAATGGTTAATTGACACCATATGGCCCTCTTGGGCAACCCTCAAAGGTTTACTAGTGGTCCTAACCACTCTTGGAAGGATCTACCCCACTTTTGGGAGCTTTTGGGCCATATAGGCATGATCGTCCCACCCCAGGATGATCATAGTTTGTGGTCATCCCACCCTAGGATGGTGGTAAACTGGTCATCCTAGGGTGGAATGGCCACAAGGTTTGACTCACAAAAAGTCAAATTTGGACAAATGGTGCCAAGAAATTACCATTTGCCCTACCTATTTGACCATGCAAGTCAGAGGATGCAACATCCTTATGACATGCTACATGTAAGAGGCCAAATAGGGAGATTATCTTCCTCCCCCCCAATGCATGCCACCCTATTAGCCAAATGGTGCCTCTTGCCCTGCATGCCCTCACATGACTTCTTGCCCAAAGGCTATAAAGTGGATCATTTTTCCACCCAAGATATATAGAGGAGTTTAAATATATAGCAACAAAGTGCTGCTAATATTTTCCCACCTTTTTGTGCCCTTTTCCCTTAGAATCTCTACCTTGTGAAGGAGGTTTGTGAGTGATCTAGGAGGTGCAATTTGTTTACAAAACCAGATCAATCAAGTGAATTTCACCATAAAATTTGATGACAACACTAATTAGGATGTACCTAACCAATTCACAAAGGAATTATTGACAAAAAAAGTGCATAATTGGTGGCCATCAACACCGACTCTTCACCACCTGGTAGAGACAATTCAATCAATAACAAGCTCCAAATAGGCTTCAAAATGCCTCAAAAAACACCAAAAAAGGGCCCTTTTTTATGCCATTTTGTGTCCGTCCCACCCCAGTACAACCCCTAAATTTGTAATCGTCTCACCCTGGGATGACCCCTAAACAGATCAGGCTGGCCATCCCACCCCGGGATGACCCCCAATTTGGGAAAAATTGGGCCTTCTAGACCCCCAAAAATAGGCAAATAATGGTAAAATAAGCCCTAAAAAGCAATAAAATCACACAAAAACATAAAAAAAAGCATAAAAAATTATAGGGAATCACTAATTAGGTTCAATTACTGATAATATAGTGTGCTCTATCAAAAAGCAAAAACAAGCAATAATAGCATAGTGTAGTAAGAAATTCAATTCTTACCCGTCTAACACTAGCTTTGCCACTAGATGAGTCTACATGCTGGATCATGGTGACTGTAGGATGATTTTAGTAGTGCTTCGCTACTTAGAGTCTTTCTTCTCCTCCTCACCTCTCAAGCTGCAAAGTTCCAAATGCACAAATGAGCCCAAATGACCCATTTTTGGCTTAAATAACCCTCTCAAGACCATTACTATTCCAAGGTGGGATGAGTGGCCAATTTTTTGGATTTCCCATCCTAGGATGGTCATAAAACATGCCACTATCCCACCCTAGGATGGCTACATAAAAATTGCACAAAAATAACTTAAAATGCACCAAAAGGGTCCAAAACCCACCAAAAATAGCTCAAATTTGGTCAAATTTCACAAAAGATCACAAGGAATCTAAATTTCTCATGGAGAAGTGGAAAAGTATTTACTTCACACTCTAAGAAGGCCATTGTGTCCAGACCACCCCACAAGAATTAATTTTTTAGCTACTTTATTCCGTACAACATCAACAAAATCATCAAAATCTTCTCAAAAATACTCTAGTTTTTAATGAGTAAAATTAGAGGAAGCCCTAGCAAAGTCATATGTGTCAAGAAACTCATCGATTTTATCACTTGTAATTTCCTCATTGAATCATCACTTAAGGGGGTAGTCATACTTACCAAGTTCATAATCACAATCAACAATCACACACTCAGTCATGCAAATTGCGTTCATTAAAATGAATCTTTGACAAAGACAATCGCACCTCTACTTGGGGTAGAAAACAAGCACAAATTTCCAAATGATTGGCATTATAGAATCATGAAAAATTGGGCTTCATCGCTTCATGAATAAACAATATCCAAGATCAATCCAACCTTACTGGAAATATTGTACTTAAAGCAAGTTCCTTAGCTCGTCAAAAGAAGGATTCAAGAATGCATGCTCTTTCCATAATTAGGGCATCAAAATTTTCTTAGGTTATTGAATAACCCTAATAATTTAGCATTTTAGTCATCTATTTTTGCTCAACATTGTGCTACACATAAAACATCTCAAAAAGGGGCATCTGTAGACGCTAAAATCTGGTCAATCTAATTAGGAAATCAAAAGCAATGGTTAATTGATACCATATGGCCCCCTTTGGCAACCCTCAGAGTTTTACTAGTGGTCCTAACCACTCTTGGAAGGCTCTATCCAAATTTTGAGAGATTTTTGGCCATATAGGCATGATCGTACCACCCTAGGATGATTATAGTTTGTGGTCATCCCACCCTAGGATGGTGGCAAACCGGTCATCCTGGGGTGGGATGGTCACAAGGTTTGACTCACAAAAAGTCAAATTGGAAAAATGGTGCCCAAAAATTACCATTTTCCCTACCTATTTGACCATGCAAGTTAGAGGATGTAGCATCCTTATGACATGTTGCATGTAAGAGGCCAAATAGGGAGATTCTCTTCCCCCTCCAATGCATGCCACCCTGTTGGCCAAATGGTGCCTCTTGCCCTGCATGCCTTCTTACCCAAATGCCTCATTTGGCTATAAAGTGGATAATTTTTCCACCCAAGATATAGATAGGATTTTTGATACATAGCAACGAAGTGCTGCCAAGATTTACCCTCACATTTTTGTGCCCTTTTCCCTTAGAATATCTACCTAGCAAAGGATTTTTGTGAGTGACCTAGGAGGTGCAATTTTTTTACAAAACCAGATCAATAAAGTGAATTTCATCACAAAATTTGATTACAACACTACTTAGGATGTCCCTAACCAATTCAAAGAGGAATTGGTGACAAAAAGTGCATAATTGGTGGTCGTTCCACCCTAGGACGGTCCCCATTTTATGACAGTCCCAACCATCCCACCCCAGTATGAGGATATATATATATGCATTATTTATTTACTATTATTTTTTAGTTATATTCTATATTAGCATATGAGCATTCTGTCCAAATTTCATGTATTTTGGAGCTATATTGAGAGAGATATCGCACTTTTAGTGTTTTGTAGGGTCTTATGCAGGGCTACGGAGCTCATCTAGATATGCACATGAAACTATCATTTATTTTGCAAATATGAACACATAGGTTGTCTTGAAATGTCATTTTATGTATTCTTTACGAGTTTCATACATTTTGGACATGTGTTAGGGGCAAAAATTGCTTACTTTAGGTTTTGCAGGCTTCGTAGGTCTACTACGATTATGCCATGCCATCGTATGCAATTTTGGTTATTTTTTCAGTAATAAATTCACAAAACCATATATTTTACATACCTCTACAATTTCAATTCATTTGGAGTTGATTTAGATAGGCGTATTGCATATTCATATTTTCTAGTATTTCAGTGCTTGTGGGGATTGCATGTTTTCACCATACACAGTTGTTATTTAATGATTATGGTTTTATTATGTGTAGGTGCAGGTCCTATAGCATACAAGGAAGGATTTCAAGATCATAGAAAAAAGTGGTGGCATCATAGGTTCACCCACCTCAATTGTGGGTATGAGGAAAGACATTGGAAGTGCATGCGAGTTACTTTGAGGATTCGATCCTTGGGCACCATTTTGTAACAATTGTATCAATATAGAGCCCTCAAGGGGATATTTATGTAACCATGGTTTTTATCCATTGAAATAATATAATAAAGCTTCATTTCACTTTATTTCTCGTGTTTTGGTCTCTTTCCATGCTTACTTGAATGCTTCCATTTTGATGCTCATAACACACTAGTGATAGATGCATTTTGTTTAGCTTCATTCGGTGCACCATTTTTCCCATATATAGATCAACTCCAAAATACTTTAAATTGCAAAGGCATGTAAAATAGATGGTTTTTATAATATATTATTGAAAACAAAACTAAAATTATATTGGACTTTGATAGCTTAGTTTAGAATATATCTATGAATTCCTACGTAGCATATATTCTGTTCTAAGTTGTAGAGAGCATATAGGGATTAAGTTAGTATTAGCTATGTTAAGTTAGAGAGTATATTGGAGATTTTTTTTCATGATTTATGTAAACTCCAACTATATTGTACTATGTTCTGCACTTGGTGAGAACTATAAATGTAACCTTTGGCCAGCGTATGGAATACAATGAGTTTTCGATCTCATTTTGGTATCAGAGCAATTGGAAAATACTCCACATTTTTTGGATTGCCCATCACAACTTGTGAGTTCAGTCTACCAGGAGCTGAGAGGAGTCTATCATTTTGGAAATGAACCTCTATTGCAGCATGGAGAGATCTATTTTTTGGTAAGAATGCTCGCTGGATGTCATGATTAATCCATTGGAGGCATAGGTACTGGAGAGAGATGATCTCTAGAGTTCGTTGTGCAGAAAGTTGGCTTGGTCAAACGTGAGTGACCGAGTTTTAATTTTAACTTTCTCATTTGTGGGGAGAATGGGTTAATTTAAACTTTCAAAACCTATCAGAAGGCAGACTACACTATGTTTTATTTTTTGAGCATGCGAGTCTTTTTTGGTCAACCATGTGAGACGTAGCGTGCGATCAGTGACCATTGCTTTGAAGTGAAATCACATTTTAAATTATTTTAAACCACGTGATACTATCATATTTTGGATATACTATCATATTTTGGAGAGATTGCTGTAATATTTTTTGAAGCTGATGATGTGAGACAATCCGTGAGGAGGTTTCGAAGGCAAATTGTATGGAAACAAATTGTGAGGAGATTTCAAAGGTGAATCATGTGGAGACAAACCATTATTCGTTGGTGTTAAATATTTACTGGAAAAGACTAAGAAAAGTCCTATGTTTGGTCAACATTTATCTCTCATTTGAATTACAACTTGTTTGGTCATTTAGAGGAGCCTGCTATGAGGAAGGAGCACCCTGTGTTGAGTGGTAAGGAGCCCGCATCTTTGTTTGAGAAGGTAATACCATTGTGTATGACCTTGGTCAAAAATACGTGTTGAAGTATTGCTTACAACTTGGTTACAACTTGATTTAATCATTATCCACTTAAAACATATACTTACAATGTTCCTATTGCTATCCATCTACTGGTATAAGTCTCTTTGTAGTCTTGATATTATAAGAAGTATATGTTGTGGAGAATGTGTTGGATAGACTAATACTCATAGAGAGTAGAGGATGGTGTAAGGCTAGTTTCATAAAGAAAATTGAAACTATTTGGTAAGCTGTCTGTAGAGTTTGGTAAGTTGTTGTATTGCTGCTATTTTGTTGAAAATAGAGATAGAGATATTGTTTTTGATTCAATTGTAAGAAATGGCTGCCACTAACAATCTTCTCATTCCTGAATTTAATGGGTTATATTATGAGTATTGGTCTATCAAGATGAAGACCTTACTCATAGGTAAAGGTTTATGGGATATTATAGAGGAAGGATACACTAAACCAATATATTATAATACCTTGAGTTGAGCTGATAAGACTGCTAAGAAGGATGCCCAAAAGAAGAACTCCTTTTCTCTCTATCATCTCCAAGTAACTTTGGAGAAATGTATCTTTCCAAGGATTCCTTCTTGTTCAACATACCTAGAAGCATGGACAACCTTGAGAGATAGCTATCAAGGGAGAAACCAAGTGAAGCAAGTGAGGTTTTAAACTTTGAAGAGAGATTTTGAAAATCTCAAAATGCAAGATGATGAAAGAGTGAGAGATTATTGTGTTAGAGTGAAAACAATTATAAATAAAATGGATACACTTGGAGAAGACATAAAAACTAAAGTGGTTGTGAAGAAAGTTTTGAGAACACTTCTTCATAAATGGAATCATATTGATATTATTATTGAAGAATCTAAATATTTGTCTACTCTAACCTTTGATGCACTAATTGGTTCTTTGATGTCCCATGAAGAGAGACTCCAAGGTTCTATATCATCAAGCTTTGGAGGTGATGAAAAAGCATTGTCATCCAAGGAAGGTGAGACTTATGGCAATGCACAAGGAAGAGGAAGAGCAATAGGAAGAGGTAGATCAAGATGTGGCTACCAAAGAAAAGGAAGAGGAAGAGGAGATGACAAATCAAACAAATCTTGTTACAATTGTGTCAAGCTTGGTCACTTTGCTAAAGATTGTTGGTCCAAAACTTCTCAATAAGGGAAAGGTAATAAATATGGAAACTATGGAGAAGAGGAAGGAACTTCAAATTTATTCCTCACATATGGAAAATCAGATCAAAATCTCAATGAAACTTAGATTTTGGATATTGGTTGCTCAAATCATATGAGTGGCAAATAAGAGTTATTTGCTACAATGGATTCCACATACAAGTCAAAGATCAAATTGGGAGATGACAAGGCACTACAAGTTGAAGGCATGGGAGCCATGGAGGTTCCAACCAAAGAAGGTACCAAGAAGGTAAAAAATATATATTACACCCCTAAACTCCAACATAATTTACTTAGTGTTGGAAAAATCATGGAAAATAACTATAAGCTTGTTTTTGAAGATGGAAAATGTGTAATTTTTGACAAAAATAATTGTAATAGAGTTGTTGCACAAGTAACTATGAAAAATAATAGGTTATCTCCTCTTAAGTTTGGGGAACAATGAGGTTCTCAACTTGCTAGTGTGGCAATAGCTCATCCAAGTGTGCATTGGCACTTGAGATATGGTCATCTTAACTTCGCAAGCTTGAAGTTGTTATCTCAAGCTATGGTGTGTGGACTACCAAAAGTTGAATAGCACAAGGAGGTGTGTGAAGGATGTCCTTTGGGAAAGCACTCAAGAATAAATTTTCCAAGAGGTGAAGCATGGAGAGAATGCTATCCACTACAATTGGTACATTCGGATATTTGTGGTCCAATGCATACCAAAATAGTGGGTAACAATTATTAATTTCTCACTTTCATTGATGATTTATCTAGAATGTGTTGAATTTATTTTTTGAAAACTAAGGATGAAGCTTTTAAATGTTTCAAGTATTTCAAAAATAATATAGAGAATAAAAGTGAGTATGTTGTAGAGATATTAAGTAGTGATAGAGGAGGGAAGTTTTGTTCAAATGCATTTCTCAAATATTATAAGGATTGTGGGTGTAACCACAAAAAAGGCTCACACCTAGTCTAACTATTGTAATTTATAAAAGACACACAAATAGGCATGCATAAATTGACAACAAGAAATGAAATGAATACAAGGAATCATTTATTAATTTCAATGGAGTCAAATTATATATTCGTCCCTCTTAGGGATACCCATTTGATACATAAATTACAATAGCGTCTAATCCCTCTCAAGGGTAGATGCGATCAAATGCCTTCTAGGGTGACACAAATTGATCTAGGGTGTCGATGACCCTCTTATCCATGAGTAGAGGAATTTGCTGCCTTGCATCCCAAAACCCTATTAGTCCTATGTGCAATAAACAACAAGAAACAATTAGCAACAAAGAAGGCCTCTCTTGATGAGACTTTTAGGAAATACTTGCACAAAAAGATATAATGATTAACGATAATCAAGAAAGTGCAATAAATATATTAAACCTATATTAATCATGAAATAATATCCTACAATATGTAAAGGAAAAGCAATTGCATCTACATAATGGCCTAGTTATGAAATTGAGAGCATGGAAGCATGCAATGAACTATTAGTAGCATAATTATAGAAATGAAAGAGAATGACTAAAAAGCCTAATTATACTTGTCAGAGTCTCTAAAATGCTAATTAATCCAATAATAAGACTAATATAACCTAGCTAAAAAAATTGTAAAAGAAAAAATAAGGGAATATACCCTGATTTGCTCATTGTGGGTCTGATGCATGGGTGGTACTGTTCACCACGACTGAAAGCTACAACGGAGCTCTGAGTAAGTTTACCGTCCAAATCAGGGTTTTCTCTCTGATCCACCTTGTCAAATTGATGTCCAAGGGTCACCTCTATGTCCTATGATAGTTTTAGTGGTTGAATTTATCTTATGGTGCATGAATTGCATGGATTGATGTTTCTTGGCTCTCCTAGGCTCCTAGGGCTTTAATGGCAATTTGATCTCCAATTGGGAAGCAAAAGTATCCCTCTCAATGCATGTAGTTGGATATGCAATTCGACAGGGATTCACTGCTCAATTAATAAATGTTTCTCCAAACTTATTCCCAATTAGGAGGGGGTCTTATAGCATTGGCCCAGGGCTAGGGGTGGCTTCCTCATGAAGCCAAGATCAATATTGGGCAGTTGAGCTTGTTGGATGGAAGGATCCATAACCTTCCTCACTCAAACTACTCCAATATTCAACCAATTGGCCATTGCAACTAATTTTGGGTCAGATGAAGACCAACTAACTCTAAGTGCTGATTATGGATGACATGCATGGTGAGCACTGCTAACCACGGGTGTCAAAAGTGAATAGCACTGACTAGGCAAATTTACCGAAATGAGTGGTAAAAACCATTGCTATACCTTGGATATGTCCAAAGGTCTTCCATATGGTCCTCCAGCATGTCCCATATGAGTAGTCACCTCAACATAACACATTTTTGGTGTCTACAGATGCCTCTTTTGATATGCATTATGATTTTGAACAACACTGAGCAAAACTAGACCTCCTAAAATGATGTTGTAGGTTGCATGATGATCATTTTTATGATCAACATTAGATGCCTTGAGACTAGCAAAAGGACACACATCCTAAAATCATTGCTTCTAAATCGATAGAAGGCTTAAATTTGAAAATTTTGCACTCTTCATCAGACATTCAGATAGTATCAATGCCAAGTAGGCTTTCACACCTATCAATCCAAAAGGAAAAGAGTTACAAACTAACTGTCATATTTGCTATTTTCCCTAAGAAAAGGGTAAGCTTATGGTAGTCTTTAGCAATGATTCGTAAGGACGAACATAATTTTTACAAGATCAAGGGATCTACTGTTGACTTTGATTATGATTTGATATTATGACTACCCCCTGAAGTGATGAGTCAATGAGGGTAATGACAATTAAATGAAGTGATGAGGTCACTTGACCACTATGATTGATCTTTGCATAATTTAAGATTTAGCATTTGAATACTTAGCAAGGCCTAATCAACTATGATTACACCGTTTAGAATAAGTTCATATTCCTATCTCGTGGAGTGGTCTAGCCACAAAGGCCTTCTTAGGGAATCAAAATTATAGCAATGTCCATTAGGCTTGTAGTGAATCATAATGTCGATGATATGCTAAAAAGTTTCATAAGAGAATTATGATGAATATCTCATTCCCGTGGAGCATTCTAGCTATGAAGGCCTTCTTAGAGATTGAAATGAAACATAACAATTCATAAATGATGAATTTGACCCAAATGTCCTTATGGTAATTTACTCATATTTTTGGATTGCATGGATCGCAATTTGCTACAACCACCAAGTGTATAGGGTAAATAACTGAATACAAGGTGCATTTGGCTTTTGATTTTTTTGTTAATTTCAATTTTTTTGAATTAGCTAGTCTGATTAACATCCTTGATTTTACCTTTTAAGGCTCTCCACAATAGGAATTTGGATCAATTAATACAATTTGCTAATCGTACCTATCAGAAGTGGGCCAATTCCTTAATTGTAGATGTAAACAGTGGGCATAAAACCTTAATATGGGGACCGCGGATGTCAACCATGGGCCACACCAAAATCAAAAATTATATAAGGTTTTTCACTTTGTTAATTTTCATTATTCACTTGACAGCGATAGTAAAACTAAGAGATATGGGAGGTAAAAATTGTATTCTAACACGAAATGCTACCAAAAACCCGACCCAATTCCAATTTTCCACACCGATGGTCGATCAACCGAAAGCTTTGACCAGTGGAGGAAAAGGTGCTTCTAAGGTAACTTACAAACCGAGACCTCGCAATTACATTACTGGTTTAAAATTAACCACACTAAATAATGGGTTAACAAATCTCATTAAACTATCGATAATGAACCACACCCTAGCTAGGTTTAGCATAGGTTAGATTAGAGGGTGGGTTACTTAATTTTTTTTTAGGATTTTAGGATTATTTATGGGGAGCACATGACCTTGAAAAGTTCATGCCCCTTAGTCGTGGGTGGTAGATGTGGCTCCCAATTGGTAAATTGGGTGCCACGGCTATTATCCGCGGTGGGATTTAAATCCCAATGATCATAATTTTTGACCATTGCAATGATCACTGCTAGGACCCGTGGTGCACATGAGTTAGAAAATTTTTCAATTTGTTTAATTTTTTTGATTTTTTTAGGCACTTAATGCCATTTATTGCAATGTTGAAGTGCTTTTTTTGATGTTTTTGAAATTTGTGATCATGTGTTGACATGTTTTTGTGTTTTTACAGTTAGAGTTATTTTTCATTGTTTTTCTCTATTTATTATTTTTGTTACTCAGAATTTGACTAACAAAGCGAGGGAGACCGATCTCCTTCACAACCTTCATGGTGATCTCACTCTTGGGGAGTGGGATTGGTTCACTGTTGTGGGGTTTGGTTACATCTTGAACCTCCCCACCATTTTATTGACCAGGCATACTTGACTACTTTGGCCCATCGCTGGGATGCATGGACCAACACATTTCACCTATCGATGGGTGAAATGACTATCACTTTGGAGGACATATACCATATCTTGTACCTACCAATTTATGGTGAGGTCATCATGTCCTCTCTGAATACAGCCAAGAAGGTCGTATTTGAATCCATCTTTGATATATGGAGTACTAAGTCCCAGGACCATAATACCCATAGAGGCATCCATGTTGAGGAGTGGTTTTAGGCCAAATTATTTTCATAGCGGGAGGTTGTGTTTATGCACTTGATTATTCAGATAGTCCTCCCAAATTCTTTAGGTGTGAGGTTCTCTTGGAACCTCCTAGCTTGAACCAGAGAGGTTATGGTGAGCTCGACTATGTAGCCTCTCATTTTTTCATGGGGGAGCATCCTATTAGCATAGCTCTACCACAAGCTATATCAGATCATGCATCGCAGTAGAGTAGGCATTAGCTACATCACCCTTATTTAGATATGGGGCTAGCAGCACATCCTGATTGAGCACCTATGGGCTTGTCCCTAATAATTACTACTATTGCTGATGATCGACAATGCTACATTGGCTGCTAGCCCTAGGAGTAGGAGGGCTTCAGGATTAGGACTCATGTAGGAGACCTAGAGCATTACATTACCCAATTTGCATAGCTCTGCCCTGGGCACATACGGTGGTGATCATACATGGACTACCCAGCATGGACAGATGCATATAGGGACCTACGTTGAGCGTGCAGAGATAGATGGATCTTCAACCAAAATGCTGACGTACATGAGTATAACTTCTATTCTCATGTACTAAGGTAGTTTGGGATTTGGTAGGATGTCCTAGAGATGTCGACTATCTATAGACACCTGGTACTCAAGAGGTACTACATGGTCCTAGGTGACTCCCTTTGGGGATGAGGATGATGACTATCAAGAGTTAGGTCTAGATGACACAGACACTACTCTAGACTATGATGGATGGTGGGAATATTTCTAGTGGTATGGAGAGGGTCCTCTAGGTCGATCAACTGGTGGATTCATAGTAGAGGGTGTAGAGGTGGACCCTCATGGGCATATGATCCATAGGAGGATAGAGGGTGCATGGGGTACTAGGACCACTACAAAGGAGGACATATAGGTGGAGGTATAGGAGGAGGTATTAGAGGAGGGAAAGGCACCTCTGGACAGTGATATTGGGAATTTGAGAGCCTATATTGCTGAACTCTAGAGCTAGGTTGGGAGACTGTAGACTCATCTACTTCATAGGTATACTTCTATCACCACTCTAGAGGTGAAGCTAGCACATGGGGAGAGGTGATGGTAGGGACATGAGGAGGAGAGGATAGCTCTCCACACACAGGCTACCACTGTATACACTCAGATCACATAGCTCATAGGTGAGTAGGATCTGGCACAGGCATAAATGAGTGCCATGAATACTGAGAAGGACCTATTTAAGGTAGTGATGGGAGATCCCTCATATTCATATATTATCATACCACCTCTAGTAGTACCTTCTACTTTACTACTAGGAGGTCATGATCCTATGGTAGATATCAGGTGTCTACATTCCCTCATGGATGAGGGTAATTCTAGCTATATAGTGTGTGTAGCCTACATCGACTAGTTAGAGGGTCATATCAGGCTACTACGTGGGAAGTTTCTAGAGTATACCCACACTATAGGGACTCAGAGGGCTAGGTCTAGAACCGGGGAGACATGGCAATATTCTGCTAGCTAGAGCCATAGGATGCACAGGACTGAGAGGACTCACAGGTCTTCAAGCACTCATGGTGCTAGCTCATAGAGGACTCATAGGGATGGCAGAGGTGATGGAGGTACCTAAAAAATTGGGGGTGTAGACCCTATGTAGTACAGTTCTCAGAGATACTTTGTTGTACTATTTTTAAGTGTAAGGTCGAGGACCTACATAGTTGTAGCCTACGAGCATTTTGATATACCCCACTGTACTATGTACTTTTAATATATATATATATATATATATGATATGATAGTTCATATCATTATATGTGTACTTTATTTTTGGTATTTTATGTTTATTTTATGCATATGTATGCAATGCATATATTTGATTTATTGCTATATGATGTGATGTATGGATGACATGCACTAGCTATATGATGTGGATGTAGTGATGTACATATGTAGATGGACTACTTTATGATGCTATGTATATGAATGTAATGTTTGATGTTTAATGCAATTTTGATCTACTTAACTTGTATGCATTTACTTTATGTTATTTATGACATGATTCGTGTTATGTTTGTATTGCATGTATTTTTCATGATATTGAGTTATTGTAAATGGACATGTATGTTTTAATCACTTAAAAAACAATGTATGCAATATGATATGAGCTTTTAACAATCTAATGGATGACACCACATAATGTATAACAAGCATGGATTGTAGTTGTTTTATCTCTTTGTGAAATATAGTACACCCATATGTGAGATGTAATGATGTATTAGTTTTTGTTCATAAGCTTTTATGAATTAAAATAAAAAGTATAATATAATCAGTAGCCATCTAAATATCATTGCTAATATCCATACGATATATAATTATATAGTAAAAATAATTCTAATAAACAAACTCTCATAAAAGAAATTGATTTTTGATGATTGCATTTGAAAATGTGATTGTTGCTATTTGGGAATTTTTGAGGTTTACCATGAGACTCAAACACCCTAGTTGACTGATCAAAAGTTGTATACTAGCCACACTAGACTTTTGAAACATAAGGTTTTTGCTAGGATAGGCCCTAACTGTTCATTATCCCTATGTGTGCAAGTGAGTATATTTGATAAGGCACAAGCATACCTCGATGTCAGGCAGGATTCTTTTAGCCTATTACTAATATCGGGGGTCCGCAAATGTCTTACCCAATCCTAGGTTTATATTTAGCACATAAGCGAAATGCTAATGCATGAGATATATCGTCATGCATAAGGTACAATAGTGTTGACAATTCCAAGGATTCAAGTTCACCCCCTTCTTTTCCTCAATTTTTTGGGATACTTGCTCATATAAAGTGATAAAAATCACTGTTTATTTTTGTACTATAGTGATAAAAATTACTATTTATTTTGTACTTTCCTTTTTTCTCTTGAGAAATGGATTTGATACTGATTTTACTTTCTTTGTACAATTTGATATTCATTTGATCTGAATTTTTGGGATTTACATTTTATAAATTGCTTCAAAAACTTCCTTTGGGGATTTTACTTTTGGAAACTATTTTTGGGATATCGATTAAGGATATCGATCTTATGATATCAATATGGGATATCAATATGGGATGTCGATCTATGATATTGATCTAGGGTATCAATATGGAGGATTGATATGGGATATCATTCTAGGATATTGCTCATTTTAACGTAAGCAAAGGATTCTAGGTAGGGACTAAACTTGTCCTTTTACCAATTTCCAACATTTCCCATACTGTCCGTACAGGTGGATAAGCAAGAATTAATATTTTCACCTCAAGATACCTGGTCCTGCTTCATGGATTTCATCTTCCCCTAGTCCTTATTAGGATTGTTTAATTTTTTGATTAGTGATAGGATTATGATATGCTAAGGGCTATACTAACTAGACATTAACTACAAAAGCAAAGTTATTTTTATATTATCTCTTGAGAAGACCTCTAGGTATGGTTAAATGACTGGGAAAACCCTAGTATATTCTTCATAGAACAAGATGGGTTGTTTTGAAAAACACAATTACTCACAAGGGTGATAAATAGATGAAAAATATAATGCATAGATGCATGATTGAGATACAAACGTGGTGTCATTTGTAATATTGTTAACATAATTTGTTCCAATGCAAGTACGATGGATGAATATGCCTAATGCAATGCAAAGGTGAAATGCAAAATGAAATGCAATGCAATGATGCAAATGAAATGCAAATATTTTTTATTTTTGATATATTTCCAATTTTTTTTATGGATTTTAACATTTTGGTTTGACCAAAGAGCTAACAGACGCCTTTGGAGCCTTTTGGGGATTGACCAAATGGTTTTGAGAAAACCCTTGGAGCCTTTTTGGATTGACCAAACATCTTTGAAAAAATACTTGGAGCCTTTTGGGATTGACCAAGCGGTTTTGAGAAACCCTTGGAGCCTTTTGGTATTGACCAAGTGGTTTTGAGAAACCCTTGGAGCCTTTTTGGGATGACCAAAGGGATTATAGATGCCTTTGGAGCTTTTTATAAATGACCAAAGGGCTTACAGATGCCTTTGGAGCCTTTTCTAGTTCTTAGGCATATAACACTTAAAGATGAAGGATATTGAGAGGTTCAAGCCCTTCAACTCCTCCAAGTGATGTCAAGCGATATGTCCCAAGTCCAATCTTCTCTGAGATCATATAAGGACCCAACCAATTAGCCATGAATTTGTCTCACATTTTTGGCATCAAATTTAAGTTATGTTGGTTCTCTTTCAGCACAAGATCACCAACCTCAAAGTCTCTCAGATGTACTTTGCTATTGTAAGCTCGTTTTAAGCACTCTTGATAAATTTAGAGGTGCTCAAGGGTATTCACGTGATGTTCATAAAGTAACATCAATTTATCTAGATGATATTGTCGCACGATGTTATCATAAATTAACTCTTTCAATGTGACACGTAGCATTGGAATTTACAACTCTAGGGACATAATGACCTTAGTGCCATATACTAGTGAAAACGGAGTTGCCCCAGTGGGTGTCCAAATGCTAGTCCTGTAAGCCCATAACATAAGGGACAGCTGGATGTGCCAATATTTGTGGTGATCTTGTACCATATTTTTCAATATAGATACTACTGTCTTATTTGAAGCTTTAGCCTACCTGTTTACTTACAGATACTATGGAATCACAAAACTGTGTTTAATTCTATACTTAGATGTCAAAGCTCTCATAGTTTTGTTTTTGAATGATGTTCCATTATTCGACACTATCTTGGATGGTATCCCAAAATGACTAATGATATTGGTGAGTATGAACTCAATAATACACACTCTAGTTGTTGTTGTTAAGGAAATAACTTCCACCCACTTAGTGAAATACTTAGTAGCCATAATAATAAAAGTTTGTTGACCTAATGATGGAGGAGAGATCTTACCTATGAGATCGAGTCCCCACTGAGAAAATGGCCATACTGGTTGCATCTAAAACAATAGCCATTAAAAGTATTATTATGAATAGAGTGAGAGTGATAGAACCTCTTTTGTTGTGGTTGCTTTTCTGTAGATCTCCTTTGATATTTTATTCCTTTTGAAGATTTAGCTTCAAAATTTTCTTGCTTCGATCCTTCAACAGTGAACTTCTTCTCTGCAGAGTTGGAAGATGAAGGTTTTTCAGCTTCATATCCAAGATCATGCTTATCTATGGAGCTTCTTTTTTGGCTTATCATTTTATCTAGCAACTCTATGCTCTTCTTGAATTTGAGATTTGTATTGGCCTCTTCTAGTTGTTTCTTCAATAAAACAATCTCTTCCTCTTGTTTGCAGCAACCAATCTCTTTCTCATTGATCTGTGACCTAAGAGTTTCTTCTACCTATACTTTCAAACTGGTTATTATTTCATTTTTATCCTCAAGTTTTCTTGATATTTCCTTATTCCTTTTTCTTTCTATCTTCAATTCATCCAGAGCTGCAATTAGTTCCTCTTTCAAATTTATTTCTGCATCAATTTCTTCTTCATCACATTCCTATTCTTTTTTTGTTTCTTCTTTGAGTGTCATGAAAAGACCTCCACCTATTTATTTTTTAGAATCATCCTCTAGGACTTCATTAACTCTCAGCATATATGCCTCTATGTTCTCATCGTCATTCAACTTTAATGCTTCGAACTGAGCTTGATGTGTTTGTAACTTGGCCTTCTTGATCTCATCATCTCCTTCATGAATACTCCTTAGTTTGTCCCATATTTCTTTTGCCATTTTACAATTCATGATCTTTACCAGTTCACTGTCTACTAATCCACACCTGATAGCATTCTTTGCTTTTGAGTCATTCTAAAACAGATTCTTATCAGCAGCATCGGTTGGAGGAGTGATGGGTATTGTGTATCCACTAACTACTGAATCCTAGATGTCGTATCCCAAAGCACAAAGATATTTTTGCATCCTAATTATCCAAAACACATAATTAGATCCGTCAAACAATGGTGCTTTGTTTGATGAGAAGCCTTCACCACCTGCCATTGTGTTACTTCCAAGATCACCTTAGATGGTTAAGCTTGTACATGAACTTAGCTCTAATACCAATTGTTAGTCTTAAAATGGCACTGAGAGGGGGAGTGAATCAGTGTAGTTCTTTAAACTTAAATTCATAGCTCTTAAAATTGAAATAATGAAACCTTAAAAATAGATAAAGCAAGTATCACAAGAGAACATCACACAACACAAGATTTAACGAGGTTCACCAATTTGGCTACTCCTCAAGAATGACTGCTTGGACTACCATCCAAATCCAACCTTTACAAAGTACTAAATTTATAATCAATTTACCAGCACCCACTGGAAGGAGCACCAACCCCTTATTTATCTGCACCAACAGAAAGGAGCACCAACCCCTGATTTATCTACACCAACAGAAAGGAGCACCAACCCATGATTTATCTACACCAACAGAAAGGAGCACCAAACCCTAATTTATCTGCACCAATAGAAAGGAGCACCAACCCTTGATTTACCAGCACCAACTGGAAGGAGAACCAACCCCTAATTTATCTGCACCAACCCCTGATTTATATGCACCAACAGAAAGGAGCACCAACCCCTGATTTACCAGCACCAACTGGAAGGAGCACCAACCCCTGATTTATCTGCACCAATAGAAAGGAGCACCAACCCCTAATTTATCTATACTAATAGAAATGAGCACCAACCCCTGATTTACTAGCACCAACTAGAAGGAGCACCAACCCCTGATTTATCTGCACCAATAGAAAGGAGCACCAACTCCTGATTTACCAGCACCAACTGGAAGGAGCACCAACCCCTGATTTACCAGCACCAAATGGAAGGAGCACCAACCCCTAATTTACCAGCACCAACTGGAAGGAGCATCAACCCCTAATTCCAAGCACCAACTTGGAATTTGATTTTGAACTAGAATATTAACAAAAAAATACCTTCGCTTTTACAAGATCTTGACTGGTCTATTGCTTACCCAATCTCTCTCACTGTTTATGAAACAAACACATCTTCTACGATCTACAGTCGCACTTCACCTTCTTTGAGTTTCTTCTCTATGCACCCTCTACACACTGTCTTTGTACACTATGTGCCCTTATAGCTACACTTTGTGTTCGTCTTCGCCCTTTGCACTCTCTACGCCTTCTGCTTTCTCTGTGCAATCACAGCCGCACTTGGTTGAATTTCAACCTTTTTGCTCTCTATGCACTTTGCTCTATCTACGCACTCACATAAACACTTAGGACAATTCAACATGACTCTTATATCACTTTACACATTTCACCATCATCTCACTGCTTCTACGCTTTCTACGCTCTTACGGCCACATTTCACACTTCAACACGCATTCGACAACTTATTCAACAACACAACAATTCTCCAAATAGCCCTCCTTTTATAACAATATTTTCATGATGAAAACCCTAATCTTAGTCGGCTTGCATAACAAATGTAAACCCTAATCTTAGTCGGTTGTCATCGGTCTTAGTCGGCTTCAACTCATGAAGATATTCTGTAATTCCACTGCTCAAAGATTTCATTCGGTAATAGTCCATGTAGCCGCCACACTGACTTTTGTTTACTCTTCATATTTTAGCTACATGAATTCACCCTATATCTGCCCCTCTAAATTCTGTAGAGATGTCGGTCCACTGTCATACTTCTTATTTTAGTTGGGTTCTTCTTCTTGTCTTGCGCACATACGACCTATCGTGAAATCATGACATTTCTACCTCTGTAGCTTCTTTTGTTGTTGTTGCCATGAAAATACATGTCGCGATATCATGACACTTTTTCTTTCTCTCTCTTTCTCCTTGCTTTGGCCCCCAAAAATACAACATGTCATGATATCGTGACACTTTTTCTTTCTCTCTTTCTCTTTGCATTGGATCGCAAAAATGCTACATGTCACGATATCGCAATACTTTTTCTCCTTGCTCTTTCTCTTTGCATCGGACCGTGAAAATACATGTCGTGATATCGTGAAACTTTTTCTCCTTGCTCTTTCTCTTAGCTTTTGCCCACAAAAATACATGTCATGAAATCATGACAGTTTTTCCACTTGCATTTTTCTCTTCCAACATGTCACGAAATCGTGACAGTTTTTCCTACTTTTTCTCTCTCTTCCAACATGTCACAAAATCATGATAGTTTTTCCACTTGTCTTTTTCTCTTCCAACATGTCACGAAATCGTGACAGTTTTTCCTAATTTTTCTCTCTCTTCTAACATGTCACGAAATCGTGACAGTTTTTCCTGCTTTTTCTCTCTCTTCCAACATATCGTGAAATCGTGACAGTTTTTCTTGCCTACTGTATATGTTGCGATATCACGACACTTTTCTTACTTGTCTTTTTTCTTTGATCTTTTGCATATGGGCCACTTCGGTCTTCTTGGAAAATCATTGTACATACTCTGAATAACCTTTGAACTCCTGTCTTCTACATCTGAATAGTTTTTGAACTTCCTATCCATTGCATCAACAGATCTATCTGACTGTGTTAACAATGACAATACTTTTGCTGCACCTTGCTCAACAATCTCCCCCTTCATAATTGTTGGCAACACACGTGCAATTTTCTGTAACTCTTCTCCCCCTTTGACAATAATACCAAAGGGCTGCTGCAGACTCCCCCTGAGTCCATGCACAACATTCTCAGGCAAAAAATTTTACACTTAGTAAGAATTACAAACATGAGCAAAAATATAATCAAATACTTAAATGCTCCCCCTGAGAATGTGATCCTTGTAGCTAGTCAATTGTTGGGAAGTCTGACCACTCCCAATTTATTGCGAAGGTACTCAAATACTTCCTTGGGCAATGGTTTTGTGAAGATATCTGCTACTTGCTCTGTAGTTGGAACAAAATCCAACTTAACCTCACCTTTTGCAACTTTCTCCTTCAAAAAGTGATATCGGATAGCAATGTGTTTTGTGCGTGAATGCATAACCAGATTCTTGGAGATGTTAATGGCACTGGTGTTATCACACTTAACTGATATTGGCTCACTGAAGCTAATACCAAGATCTTTTAGGGTTTGTTTCATCCACAATACCTACGTACAACATGTTGTCGTTGTAATATATTCTGCCTCTGCTGTCGATAAAGAAACTGACTCTTGTTTCTTACTGTGCCATGTGACCAACTTGTCTCCAAGATAGAATGCACCTCCACTGGTACTATTTCTGTCATCAACACATCCTACCCAATCTACATTTGAATACGTAATAAGGGTGAAGTCATTACCTTTCGGATACCATAACCCATACTCCATAGTACCCTTGAGATATCAAAAAAACCTCTTCACTACTGTCACATGAGTCTCCTTGGGATTAGCCTGAAATCATGCTACCATGCATATTGCCTACAAAATATCTAGTCTAGTAGATATCAGGTACAGTAAGCTCCCAATCATAGATCTGTACATGGTTTGATCAATAGGTGAAGATTTGTCATCCTTTCTCAACTTGCAACCTGTCATCATGGGAGTGATAACTGGCTTACAATCCTCCATTGTGAACTTTTTAACATCTCTTTCACATATTTAACTTGAGAAATAAATATGCCCTTCTTATTTTGATTAACTTGCAACCCGAGGAAATACGAAAGTTCACCAATCATTGACATTTCAAATTATTTCTGCATCTTATTTGCTAAATATTTACACGACTCATCTTTGTTGCTGCCAAATATGATATCATATTTCTTAAACCCTTGTTGAGTGAGATAGTTGTCTAGCTTTGCATACCATGCTCGGGGTGCCTATTTCAAGCCATATATCTTCAACTTACAAACCAAGTTGGGATCATCATCAAGCTGGAAACCATATGGCTGCTCAATATAAACCTCTTCTTCAAGCTTCCCATTCAAAAATGCTAATTTCACATCTGTCAAAAAAATTGTCAAGTGACTCACACTTGTACCAACTTTTGTCCAACACTATACCGACACTGCAATTTTACTACCAACTCTATGCAAGCATTAAAAATTGTACCACAACACCAACCAAATCCCTTTTTACATTTTCAACTTGGTCTATGTTTTCTACAGTCACCACTGGTCACACCTTACTTTCAACTGTTCGAATTAGGAGACAACATTTTGTCAACCACTTCACGGCCAACTATAGTGCACCTTACTCAAACTCATACTTCTGGACCTCGGATAGGTATGATTCACAAAGAAAAATTTCTCATCTTGATGAGCTAAACATGAATCAATAATCAGACTTCAATATTTTTCACCACAACGTCATAATAGATCTAACAATCTTCACGTCAATGTGTAGTTCAAATACACACTGCTTTTATCGAAACACATATATGCGGCTAGGGCAACATTCTTTCACTAACCAAATTATCTAAATTGTTATAATCCTTAACTTTGGACAGTGGCAGTAAGAACCATCAATAATACAACAATGACATATAGCAATACTACCAATAATGACAACTCTAAATTTAATCACCACCCTTCATGACACTTCCACAAACAACTACATGAACTGAAAACACACTTCGACAACTATACAACAACTTCCCTGACTACTTGCCTTTCATCCTCAGGTAATAAAACAAATACATAGGATCATTAAAATGAAACTTCAAGATTGCTCCCCCTAAGGATGTGCTACCTGGAGTTGCTTAGTGCAATAGTGGAGTAGTCTCCTTCAGTCCAAGGAGACACAATTTCCTTTCTTTTATATTTCTCCAAACTCTCTTGAACTCGGGCTTGGATTTTTCAACTACATCCCTATTTTGTACCTTTTCATGAACTCGAACATTTCTCTTGTGTGGTTGTATCTTGTGCATCCTTGATGAATGATTATTTTCCTTTCTTTTATGTACATGATTTATTCCTTGTCTGTGTTGTGTTCTTTGTGTCTGATGAAATCTACTATTTTGCCTTAGATTAGATACAAAAGTGCTTGGACAAAACCTTGCTATGTGCCCATGACCATTACATTGAAAACATTGTACATAGTGTTCACTCAAAAATGTAGATGTATTTCTACCAGCATAACTCTTTGATTTATTATTCAATCCACAATAAATTGCCTTGTGACCATACTAGGTTGCATCACGAAACAATAGCCATTAAAAGTATTATTATGAATAGAGTGAGAGTGATAGAACCTCTTTTGTTGTGGTTGCTTTGTTGTAGATCTCCTTTGATATTTTCTTCCTTTTGAAGATTCAGCTTCAAAATTTTCTTTCTTCGATCCTTCAACAGTGAACTTCTTCTTCTCTGCAGAGTTGGAAGATGAAGGTTGTTTAGCTTCATATCCAAGATCACGCTTATCCATGGAGCTTCTTTGTTGGCTTATCATTTTATCTAGAAACTCTATGCTCTTCTCAAATTTGAGATTTGTATTGGCCTCTTCTAGTTGTTTCTTCAATAAAACAATCTCTTCCTCTTGTTTGCAGCAACCAATATCTTTCTCATTGATCTGTGACCTAAGAGTTTCTTCAATACTTTTGAATTATTCTACCTGTACTTTCAAACTGGTTATTATTTCATTTGCATCCTCAAGTTTTTTTGAGATTTCCTTATTCCTTTTTCTTTCTATCTTCAATTCATCCAGAGTTGCAATTAGTTCCTCTTTCAAATTTATTTCTGCTTCAATTTCTTCTTCATCACATTCCTGTTCTTTTTCTGTTTCTTCTTTGAGTTTCATGAAAAGACCTCCACCTGTTTCTTTTTTAGAATCATCCTCTAGGAATTCATTAAATCTTACCATATATGCCTCTATGTTCTCATTGTCATTCAAATTTAATGCTTCGAACTGAGCTTGATGTGTTTGTAACTTGGCCTCCTTGATCTCATCGTCTCCTTCATGAATATTCCTTAGTTTGTCCCATATTTCTTTTGCCATTTTACAACTCATGATATTTACCAGTTCATTGTCTACTAATCTACACCTGATAGCATTCTTCGCTTTTGAGTCATTCTCAAACAAATTCTTACCGATAGCATAAGTTGGAGGAGTAATGGGTATTGTGTATCCACTAACTACTGAATCCCAGATTTCGTATCCCAAAGCACAGAGATATTTCTGCATCTTGATTCTCCAGAACGCATAATTAGATCCATCAAACAATGGTGCTTTGTTTTATGAGAAGCCTTCACCACATGCCATTGTGTTACTTCCAAGATCACCTTAGCTGCTTAAGCTTGTACAAGAACTTAGCTCTAATACCAATTGTTAGTCTTACAATGGCACTAAGAGGGGAGGGTGAATCAGTGTAGTTATTTAAACTTAAATTCACAACTCTTAAAACTAAAATAATGAAACCTTAAAACCAAATAAAGTAAGTATCACAAGAGAAAATCACACAACATAGAATTTAACGAGGTTCACCAATTTGGATACTCCTCAAGAATGACTTCTTGGACTACCATCCAAATCCAGCCTTTGCAAAGTACCAACTTTACAATCAATTTACCAGCACCCACTGGAAGGAGCACCAACCCCTTATTTATCTGCACCAACGAAAGGAGCACCAACCCCTGATTTATCTGCATCAACAAAAAGGAGCACCAACCCCTGATTTATTTGCACCAATAGAAAGGAGCACCAACCCCTGATTTATCTGCACCAATAGAAAGGAGCACCAAACCCTAATTTACCAGCACCAACTAGAAGGAGCACCAACCCCTGATTTATCTACACCAACAGAAAGGAGAACCAACCCTTGATTTATCTGCACCAATAGAAAGGAGCACCAACCCCTGATTTACTAGCACCAACTAGAAGGAGCACCAACCCTTGATTTATCTGCACCAATAGAAAGGAGCACCAACCCCTAATTTATCTACACCAATAGAAAGGAGCACCAACCCATGATTTACTAGCACAAACTGGAAGGAGCACCAACCCCTGATTTATCTGCACCAACAGAAAGGAGCACCAACTCCTGATTTACCAGGACCAACTGAAAGGAGCACCAACCCCTGATTTACCAGCACCAAATGGAAGGAGCACCAACCCCTGATTTACCAACATCAACTGGAAGGAGCACCAACCCATAATTCCAAGCACCAACTTGGACTTCAATTCTAAACTAGAAGATTAACAAAAAAATACCTTCACTTTTACAAGACCCTGACTGGTCTATTGCTTACCCAATCTCTCTCACTGTTTACAGAACAGACACATCTTCTATGATCTACAGCCGCACTTCGCCTTCTTTGAGTCGCTTCTCTACGCACCCTCTGCGCACTGTCTTTGTACACTCTATGCCCTTACAGTTGCACTTTGTGTTTGTCTTCACCCTTTGCACTCTCTGCGCCTTCTGCTTTCTCTACGCAATCACAACCGCACTTGGTCAAATTTCAACCTTTTTGCTCTCTACACACTTTGCTCTATCTGCACACTCACAGATGCACTTAGGACAATTCAACACGACTCTTATCTCACTTTGCACTCTTCACCATCATATCACTACTTCTGTGCTTTCTGTGCTCTTATGGCCACATTTCACACTTCGACACGCATTCGACAACTTTTTCAACAACACAACAATTCTCCAAATAGCCCTCCTTTTATAACAATATTTTCATGATGAAAACCCTAATCTTATTCGGCTATCATCGGTCTTAGTCGGCTTCAACTCATGAAGATATTCGGTAATTCCACTGCTCAAAGATTTCATTCGGTAACAGTCCCTGTAGCCGCTGCACTGACTTTTGTTCATTCTTCATATTTTAGTTGCATGAATTCACTCTGTATCTGCCCTTGTAAATTCTATAGAGATGTTGGTCCACTGTCATACTTCTCATTTTAGTTGGGTTCTTCTTCTTGTCTTGCGCACATACGACCTATCGCGAAATCGTGACATTTCTGCCTCTGTAGCTTCTTTTGTTGCTGTTGCCACGAAAATACATGTCACGATATCGCGACACTTTTTATTTCTCTCTCTTTCTCCTTGCTTTGGCCCCCAAAAATACAACATGTCACGATATCGTGACACTTTTTCTTTCTCTCTCTTTCTCTTTGCATCGGATCGTGAAAATGCTACATGTCACGATATCGCGACACTTTTTCTCCTTGCTCTTTCTCTTTGCATCGGATCACGAAAATTCAACATGTCGCGATATCGCAACACTTTTTCTCCTTGATATTTCTCTTAGCTTTGGCCCACGAAAATACATGTCATGAAATCACAAAAATTTTTCCCCTTGCCTTTTTCTCTTCCAACATGTCACGAAATCGTGACAGTTTTTCCTGCTTTTTCTCTCTTCCAACATGTCGCGAAATCGTGACAGTTTTTCCACTTGTCTTTTTCTCTCTCTTCCAACATGTCACGAAATCACGATAGTTTTTCCACTTGTCTTTTTCTCTTCAAACATGTCACGAAATCGTGACAGTTTTTCCTACTTTTTCTCTCTCTTCCAACATGTCGCGAAATCGTGACAATTTTTCCTGCTTTTTCTCTCTCTTCCAACATGTCATGAAATCATGACAGTTTTTCTTGCTCTGCTGTATATGTCGCGATATCGTGACACTTTTCTTACTTGTCTTTTTTCTTTGATCTTTTGCATATGGGCCACTTCGGTCTTCTTGGAAAATCATTGTACATACTCTGAATAACCTTTGAACTCCTGTCTTCTACATCTGAATAGCTTTTGAACTTCCTGTCCACTACATCAACAGATCTATCTAACTGTGTTGACAACAATGACAATACTTTTGCTGCACCTTGCTCAAAAAAAGGTTATGAGTAACCAATTTTGGATCTAGACCTGACATATCCTTGTAAGTCCAAGCAAAGAGAGCAAGTCTCTCTCTCAGTAGAGGGATGAGGTTGGCACGCTCATCAGGAGTCAAAATTTCTTCAAATTTAACCTTCCTTGGATTGGTGGGATCATTATTGATATCCACTTCGAAGGTTTCCTCTAATAACATATGGGATCCCTCCTTAATATGATGAGGCGTAGGGATCAATTGGATGTCATCTACTGGGTTTATAGGTTCTGCATTGGAAGCATCCTTAGCATGATAGACATCATGTGCATAGCCTAGCACAAAATAGAAAGGTTGAAAAATTTCTTCATTAGGGAAGAAATATTTAGGCTCTAGAGGTGAATCACCATGATCCCAATCGATAGCATCTATATTTAGATGCAATGGTTTGGATGGGTCAACTAGATTATGGAGTGGAGTGGTCAAATCAATGGAGATCATGTTGATGAAATGGATCATATCTCCATGACCACGTGCAAGTGACTCAACATTAGCAAAAATAGCATCCTTGAGATGTGGTTTTGGGGATATAGGGATATCCAGATCCGATCTATGAATATATGGATGGATGGAATCACTAGGCTCAAGGAGATCCATATACATTTGTGGATCAGGAAACACCATATGATAAATCATATTAAAATTCGGTGATCTCCCTCTAAGGTATGAATGGAGATTGATCTCTCTGTGCAAATCCTTCATAGTGTAAGGTGCATTATGATAGCATAAGTATGGAGGTCCTAAATAGGCTCTCTCCATCTCATCCTCATCATCACTATCATAATAGAGACCTTCACCGCTACCAACTAGAATTGGGATATTTGGAAGATGGGGTCCCATGTACGCCCACACCCAATAATTGATGTCGCTCATGAAGGATTGATTATCTTTGATGAATGTTTCCTTTGGAAATAGATGACATAAGTTACAAGGTCATAGATAAGCCACCTTAGTCTCATCCTCATATAACTCATTGTTTGAGGACTCATTATCATAATCACTATCATATATGCAACTTGGTCCACCTATCTCATAGATGGATTCTGTTATATCCTCATTAGAATGACCTTCCAACTTAGAGTTTATCACTAAATTATCATTATGAACCTTTATGCCTGTATCTATGGCTACTCCATGGATTTATTGGCCCAAGTTTTCTCTTGGTAAATCATCTGGACTAGCGTCCACCAAGATATCCTCGTGATATGTCTCGGGTGGTACTATGGTGATGTAAGACACCATTCGGTTATCCCTTTGGAATGTAGAAGGATTAGGGTGATAAGGATTGAAGTCAACCTCACCCCCAAGATTGAGGTATAAGTGGTCTAAATATACCACAAGGAGTTTAGCCTGTCCTCCTATGTAGAATCCCAACCTGAACCTATCAGTAGGTAACTAATATTGTGGTTCTATAGGCCTCTTACACCCCTACTCGAATATTTTGATATCGTAACCATGCCAATGGTAATGATCGAAGTATCACATGGTGTAATATAAGTTAGATAGATAATGAACATTTACAGTGAGCGGTTCATTATCCCTCATCCATGGGCATGAGATATGCAATCTAGTCTAGCCCTCCATAGATGAAGTTAATTTGGTACCCCTAATGGTTCCACTATCCCTATGGGAAGGTTATTGGCTCACAGTTGACCCATTTCATGTGAAGTCTTGATAATCAATGTGAACATCATGTTCTATATAATATATTCCCCTAATATAGGATTAACCAAATGGATGGTCACTTGTGATGCAGATGACCCTGTTGAAGACACAGGCAAAGTAGGATGAGGTGCCTATT
This sequence comes from Wollemia nobilis, assembly GCA_028583015.1. Lineage (NCBI taxonomy): Eukaryota > Viridiplantae > Streptophyta > Pinopsida > Araucariales > Araucariaceae > Wollemia > Wollemia nobilis. Next base: position 528,474 of record JAQPPZ010016473.1, read on the forward strand.
TGATTCCTCCTTGAACTTCCTATACTTCCATGGGAGTAGGAGTTTCAACGATAACTATCTTGGGATTTTTCTTTATCTTATTTTAGCCCACATTTTCTTTCAACTTCCTATCATACTGGTGTATTGTGGATGTAGTCGATCTAACAGAAGTAGTTGCTGTGTGCTTCGATAATTGAGATATGAATGTTGTAGGTCTAGCACACACTTCTTTGACTTTACCTCCTATATATTTGATTGGCGATGTTGGTCGCACATCCAGGTGTATTGAGAGGAACACAAATTCCCCCAAAAAATATGCTATATTCATGTATTTAAAGGGTTCTTCATCTGAAGGCACCACGTGAACTTGTACCTCATGAATGTATTTGATAAACTGGTGTAAAATATAAGGGATGCAATGCATTTATCTAATCCAAGAACCATATAGAAGTATATTATACTGCATAGCACATTTGATTATGTGATACATCATCGAGATGGTCTTTAGTCCCACATGGATAGGTAAAACTATAGTACCAACCATCGAGTATAATGCATCATTGAATGCTCTCAATGTGAATTTGGAAGGGATGATATGCATCTTGGGTAACTTCAAGTGACTTAACACCTTGGTAGTTATGATATTTATTGATGACCCCATGTCGATCAAAACCTGCTTGAACAGTTTATGATTCACATAGGAAATAATATACAATGATGGGTCTGCTATAATAGTAGAAACCGTCTTGACTTCGTGGTCATGAAATTGAATGATTGGTTCCTAACATTATTGCACGCTCCCCATGAAGTATGTAAAAACTTTGGGATCTTGAGGTTGCACTTATATAAACCTTAAAATGGCCATAAGAATCTCTCTGTGCTTAGGAGACTGTTGAATAAGCTCATAGATCAACAATTTTTTTGGAGTTGTCTATAGGTTTGGAACCAACCTACTTCTGATGGTCACCACTGGTCTAGTTGGTGGGCTGGGCACATATTGGACTAGCCTCGAAGGAGGCACAGGTTGGACCCTAATAGGCACTAGAGGTTGATTTGGTCATCCATACCTCGTGTTCCTTGTGATAAAGTTGATCATACCAATGAACCCATGGGTTGGTGGTTTGATGCATTCTTGGTTGACCTAGCCAACATTATTCCTCGGTGCCTCATGATTAGGTAAAGTATTTTTGTAAATCCCCATATTTTGGTTGTCAGGTGCTTGTGGGTTGTCGACGAGAAGTGTACCTCTCTCGATCATATTTTACATAAGATGTTTGAAGGACCAACATACCTCGATTTCATGGCCCTTTGATCGATGAAATATTCAATAATGACAGTATTTATAGCCTTTAGGTTTAGGTTGATTTGGATCCACCATCTTGACTTCGGGTAAGTTAATAGCCTTTGCCTCACATAACTAATGAAAAATCAAAGTCAATGACTCTGATAACTGAGTGAATACGTGAGGTGGGATTTGATACCTATTGTTACCCTTTTAATTTTTGTTGCATTGTTCATATTGTGCAGGTGAAGGTTGGGCCTAATAATTTTTCTTTTGCTACCCTTTTTCTCCCTTTTGAAGGTTCAACACTACCTGATTAACATGGGTTGGCTTGGCCTGATGTCTCTCAATACTTTTCTTGTGCACCTCCTTCTTATTCCTAAGCTTCAAGTTACCCTCCTATAACTTGATGTCCTTGATTACCTTGGCTTGCATCGAAGCCTCTTCGAATGTTTGGTATTGCTACAACTGTAGCAATAATGAAATGTGCTTGGCACAATTCTTTGTGAACATTCACATTAATTCAGAGGATGAGATGGAGAATGGAAAATTTGCCATAATTTTCCTCCATTGCTTTCCATAATCCATCACTGGCTCATTGTCATGTTGTATTAGAGTGACCAGGTTGGATACATTTACCTTCTTATTGATGTCGAAGGATAAGTATTCAAAAAATGTATTAGTTAGTTGTTTGAAACTAGTAATACTATACATCTTTAGTTGGTTGAACCACTCTCGAGCTGGTCCTGAGAGCATCATGATGAAGGTGCACAAGAGCAAGGCATCATTGCTCTCAATATGAAATCACATATCTAGGAAACTAGTCACATGCTCCTGTGCATCTTCCTCTCATTGAAACTTTTCCAATATAAGCATCTTTAAATGCTCAGGATATGCTGGAATAGGCACTGACGTGCATAGAGGTTCATTATGAATTTTGTTCAAGGTAGGCTTATGATAAGTCATACCTTGTTTCTCTATGGCTTGAACCTTCTTTGATAAGGTCTTGTAGGCTTGCAAGGAAAGAAACTCCTCCTCTCGAGATTGTATTGGAGGTGGCTTCAGAGGTAGGTTCTTCCTCAGTTGAGGCAGGGGACTAGGCTTGCCCTCCTCCTCGAATTGGGATATTTCCAAATATTATTTTTTCTAATTCCTCTCCCATTTCACTATCATACTACTTATTCTCATGTTGTTCAGATGCTGGACACTAATATCTATGTTGAGTTGCAAGATGAGTATGTGTGTTTATGTTCTCATGGTGTAACTCGGGCTGTGAAGCCACTCATCTATGGACACATTCCTTGATATCATTGTGAGGATGTAAACCAGCACTATCCAATCAATCCTCCCTATCTACATGCTCCTTATGATCGAGAATGCACTATTCATGCATGTGTTGTTCATATAATTTCTATTTGATGAACCTCTACCTCTAATTATTCTCATTTTTGAGGTGCTCTTTCTCTACACAAACATCCTCCAATTGATCTTAGACAATCTTCCATATCTGGTCTGACATAAGTCTATGAGACCTATCAAGATGATTGGCCATCTGAGGCCTCATAGGGGTGCACTCTGTTTGAGTGACTTTATGAGTATGTTGTCCAATGGACTGATTTACCACACTCTTACCTCTGTTTGTAAATATGACATTCATCTCAAGCTATCTCCTATACTCAGTGTCTGCATGCGATGCAGGAGCATGCATATCTCAAGAATGCTTAGAGCACTCTCCAGGTTATTAGGTGGTCCTAATGGTGCTTCTTCTACACACACTCATGGATCGAGATGGTGCAGGCATAGGCTTATATCCTAGATGCTCTAGGACCTTGTCTAGGTCATCCAATTGTTTACTACACCATGGCTCATGATGTGGCATACTATTTTCTCCCACTTTGGAAATATCTATGGTGAACTTGGTAGGTTCATCCCTATGGGGATTCTATGTGGGCCTATGCTTGGAAGTAGCCCTATATATTTACCATTGAATAGGCGGATCTCAAACTTGTTTGTACTCATATGGTGGAGGTCATGAACCTCTCTTAGCTATAGGTCAAAGAGGTACCATTCTGGATCCCTTGATGACATATTCCTCAGTAGAACCCATGGATCCATGTGGAATGTGGTTACGGTATATGCTATTGTATGTGAAACCCCCATGCTGGGAAGTCCTATGCTCTAATATGTGCCTAGATGGATGCCTAGTACTTCCTCTAATTAGGGTGTTCTCAACAAAATCCCCTCATGTAGAATTATCCCCTCTAATGCTCGTTGAATGATGTCCAAGAGGATTCTATGATTGAGGGTGTTCTACATCATGTTGTGCACTAGGTGGAGCTTGGGCTTTGATCTCGGGTCTATGCTCAGATTGGTCTCTCCGTGTTAGCACCATTGTGTATCCTATGTCTAGATTTAAATTTCATTAGCACACAAAGAATGCAATGATGATTATCTCTCTTTACAATTTAAAATGAATCCTAAACTATTTGATGTGTTTTCAATTGGTTGTATCAGTAAAGTAACTCTTGTCATGTTTTGTAAAATGTTGATGATTCTCTTAATTGTTTAATGGCTTTAACATGTATGCTCACAGCTCGACAACCTGGCTATGAACTCCAGGTCACGTAATCCCCCCAAAGTGTGGCAATGAAAATACACACCTATGCAGGGAGCACATGTCCTGCCAGATCCTCACCCATTTTCATCCAGTCAGCATCATACCCTCCGAAGATAAGTACATGTAAATTTTCTAGGCTATGAAAGGTTCTTGGATCCGGTATTGGTCTAGAACATAGGGTACATGGGAATTGGGCCAACGGATGGAAATCACCTCCATCGTCATTGAAACCCTACTAGTGGTTGGATGTGACTTACAAATCACTAGCGTTTAAGTGTGTCATGGTGTGTGTGTGTGTTATTTTTAATTTGTATAAAGGAAATATGCATAATACATCACTCACATGATCATTTCCTACATGATATTTATAAAAATAATGTTTTGTATTCAAAAAGTATACATCCTACATGGCCTTTTGACAATGTAACTTTATGATGTAAATGGCCTTTGATTTGGCCTCAAGCATGCAAAACCAACACACAAATTATTCTAACACACTAGAGTCTAGGGCGGACTGCAATCAAAGGTCCACTGTTCCTAGCAATGCCTACCGAAAATTAAAAAACAATGACCCTAAGGACTTAATTAGTTTTATCCTTATTTTATGGTTTTCCTATTTAAATTTTATTTTTTAGGTTCTGGAAAACATAGAGATAAAAAAAAAAATAGAGGATGTCAAAAGGGCATACCTTAGACCCTCATCTGATTGAGCTTTAAATTCCTACTTTCTACTATGTCTGCTTCTAACCATAGGTCTGATGCATGAATTCCACTGTAGCCCATGCCTGTCAACTGCAGGCCAATGTTTTGACCATGGTTGTTAGCCACAGGGAGCACCTACCATAAAACACCAAATATAGTCAGCAAATTATGGCAAAAAATGTGGAGTTCCGCTATGATCGCCTACTATAACCACAAAAAATGATCACACCTAGTCTAACTATTGCAATTGATAAAATATACATAAATAGACATGCATAAATTGACAACAAGAAATGAAATGAATACAAGGAATCCTTTATTAATTTTAATGGAGTCAAATTATAGATTCATCCCTCTTAGGGATACCCATTTGATACATCAATTACAATAGCATCTAATCCCTCTCAAGGGTAGATGTGATAAAATACCTTCTAGGGTGACACAAACTGCTCTAGGGTGTCGATGACCCTCTTATCCATGATTAGAGGCATTTTCTACCTTGCATACCAAAATCTTGTTAGTCCTACATGCAATAAACAACAAGAAACAATTAGCAACAAAGGAGGCCTCTCTTGATGAGGCTTTTAGGAAATACTTGCACAAAAATATGTAATGATTAGAAATAATCAAGAAAGTGAAAGAAACACATCAAACCTATATTAATCATGAAATAATATCCTACAATATGTAAAGGAAAATCAATTGCATATACCTAATGGCCTAATTATGAAATTGAGAGCATGGAAGCATGAAATGAACCATTAGTAGCATAATTATAGAAATGAAAGAGAATGACTAAAAAGCCTAATTATACTGGTTAGAGTCTCTAAAATGCTAATTAATCCAATAATGAGACTAATCTAACCTAGATAAACAATATATAGAAGGAAAAACAAGGGAATCTACCCTGATTTGCTCATAGTGGGTCTGATGCACGGGTGGTACTATTCACCATGACTGAAATCCACAATGGAGCTTTGAGTAAGTTTACCCTCCAAATCAGGGCTTTATCTCTAATCCACCTTGTCAAATTGATGTCCAAGGGTCACCTTTGTATCCTCTAACAAATTTGGTAGTTGAATTAATATGATGGTGCATGGATTGCACGAATTTATGTTTCTTTGCTCTCCTAGGCTCCTAGGGCTTCCATGGCAATTTGATCTCCAATTGGGTAGCAAAAGTATCCCTCTCAATGCATGTAGTTGGCTATGCAATTTGACAGGGCTTCACTGCTCAATTGATAAATGTTTCTCCAAAATTATCCCCAATTCAAAGGAGGATCTTATAGTATTGGATCAGGGCTAGGGGTGGCTTCCTCATGAAGCTAATATCAAGATTGGGCAGTTGAGCTTGTTGGATGGAAGGATCCAAAACCTTCCTCGCTCAAACTGCTCCAATATGCAACCAATTGGCCATTGCAACCAATTTTGGTTTGGATCAAAGCCAACTGAATCTGAGTGTTGACCATGGATGAAATGCACGATGAGTACTACTAACCATGGGTTTTAGAAGCGACTATCACTGACTAGGCAAAGATACCCAAATGAGTGGTAAAAACCACTGCTATACCTTGGATCTATCCAAAGGTCTTCCATATAGTCCTCTAGCATGTCCCATATGAGTAGTTGCCTTGACATGACATGTTTTAGGTGTCTATAGTGGGATCAAAAGGCAATTAACTACCGCCTACACCCTACAATAGAATGGTGTGGCTGAAATAAAGAACCACATGATTATAGAAATGACTAGATAAATGCTTCAAACAAATAAACTAAGTAACATATATTGGGTTGATATTGTTAGGACAAGTGTTTACATTTTAAATAGGAGTCCCACTTCTAGTTTAGATAGGATAACTACATATGAGGGATGGTATGGAAAAAATCCAAATGTATAGCACTTCAAATTTTTTGGTTGTCTTGCATATGCACACATTCCTTATGAGATAAGAAAGAAACTTGATACCAAAAGTCAAGCATGTATTTTCATTGGGTATTTTGAATCTTCAAAGGTATATAGACTCTACAATTCAAAAACACACATAGTTGTCATCTCAAGAGATGTAATTTTTGATGAAGGGGGAGTATGGGGTCATCAAAAACTTTTTGTTGATGATATATATCAAGATGCAAGTTCATCTCAAGTGTAGCCCATTAACAAGAACAACATTGGAAATCCTCCTCCAAATCCAAATAAGAGTTCTATTCCAAGTACAAGATGTGCTACTCCAAGTTTTTATCCACAAATATCAGCAAGTTCTTCTCCAATGCTAATGGAAGAAGATACTCCACCAAGAGGTAAGAGAACACTTCAGTACCATCATTCTTTTCAAATGATGGACAAGAATTTTCAAAGAAGGTACACTAGAAGTCAAGCTAGTGAGATGAATGAAGTCTTGAAAAGACTTAAAAATTTGCACATGTATGGTGATGAAGACTCCCAAGAGCCTAAGGGAGATGTAAATTATGCTTTAATGACTAGTGTAGAGCTAGATCCATCTATTTATGAAAAATCATGTACTCATGATGTACGAAAATAGGCCACGAAAGAGGAAATAACCTCTATAAAAAATAATGACACTTGAGATCTAAGGGAGCTTCCTAAGGGAAAGAAATATGTTGGATGTAAATGGGTCTATAAGACCAAGTTCAATGCTGATGGGAGCATTAAAAGACATAAGGCAAGGCTAGTAGCAAAAGGGTTTACTCAAAAGTATGGTATTGACTATGAGGAAACCTTTGCTTTGGTTGCTAGACAAGAGACCATCAGACTAGTACTTTCCTTGGCTACCCACAAAGGATGGAAAATTAAACACATGGATTTTAAGAGTATCTTCCTTAATGGGTACTTGAAAGAAGAGGTTTTTGTGCAACAACCTCAAGGATTTGAATAACAAGGTAAGGAGAATATTGTCTACATATTGAAGAAAGTATTGTATGGCCTAAAGCAAGCACCAAGGGCATGGTACTCACACATTAATGGCTACTTTCAAAATTATGGATTTACTAGGAGCAAAAGTGAACCTACTCTCTACTATATGAAACAAGGTAAAGATATTCTTATTGTGTGCTTATATGTTGATGATCCAATATTCATGGGTAGTAGTGCTAAAATGAATCAGGAGTTCAAACACTCCATGATGAAAGATTTTAAAATTAAGGATATAGGTTTGATGCATTATTTCCTAGGAATCGAGGTACATCAAATAGGAAATGAGATCTTCATATGTCAATATAAATATGCTCATGATATGATAAATAAATTTACTATGGAGCAATGCAAGTTTGTTGCAACTCCAATAGGTCATGGGATACAATTAAGCAAATAATATGGAGCACCAAAAGTTGACAAGACCATTTACATAATCATGGTTGGGAGTCTAATGTTCCTCACCAACACACGATTGGATATTCAATGTGTTATTTCTCTAGTATCAAGGTATATGGCTGATCCATATGAACTTCATCTACAAGAAACTAAAAGAATTTTGAGATATGTAAAGGGTGAAATGGATTATGGGATCCATTACCACAAAAATGATGATGTAAAATTAGTTGGATTTAGTGATAGTGATTGGGGCAGCAATATAGATGATAGGAAATCTACTTCAGGGAATTGTTTTAGTCTTGGGTCAGGACTAATTACTTGGAGTTCTAAAAAGTAAACTATTGTAGCACTATCATCTACTGAGGCTGAGTACATAGCAATCACAAATGCTAGTACCCAAGCCTTATGGTTGAGAAAAGTAGTTAAAGAAATAGATGAAAGACAAAATGGTCCTACCATATTGTATTGTGACAATATGAGTGCTAATGAGCACTAGAAATGCTCATTTTATATACATTCTTAAGGGGCATTATCACTTGTTTAATTAGCATTAGAAATGTATTTTTATTTAACTTATACATATAATTGATAAAAATATGGTATTATGATTAATGGATGTTTTTAGTGTAAATTGTGTATAAATGTAGGTTTTGCTACTGATATGGTGTTTTCCAGTCTACATTCCAAATGGACCTGACATGCTTCTTTTTAAATTCATATAAGGTATATGGAGTAAATGCCTTACTTTGGATCCTTACTCCCATACATGGGTAGGCACCTTACTATGGTGCCTTACTCCCATGTATGGGAGGTGCCTTATTGACGCCTTACTCCCACACATTGGAAGTGCTTGCATTGGAGACTAAGTCAACATTGACCAGGTTGACCAAGGGGCTAAGGAGGAGGTTGCATGTGAAGACAAAGGAGAACTATTTTAATCATGCATTTATTAAATAGAATAAAGTATTTTTTATTATTATCAACCGATTGGCCGGTTGACCTTGTAAAGCTCTTAAAGCATTATTTTTAGGATGCATTAGTTTAGTATTTGTTTGTTATGTACACCTAAGAATTTTTATATATTTATCCTTCTGGTGAATGAACATGCTTTAAAATAGGGAAATAAAATATGTGTAGAACCAATTGTATTGTAACGAGATCTAGCTACACTTTATATAAATATGCAGGCTAGATGAATGGATGATCAATGATTAATTTTACACAAATATTATTTCATTTTATAATTTATCTAAATTATTGAGAGTGCAACTCATCTTATTCGAGCAAGCTCTACATAGCTAGCCAGGTGGACTATCTGTGGGAGCTTGGGCCCACTCCCTATAGTAGTCCTCCCCTATTTTATTTTAGTTTTGTTATTTGATTTCATTAGAATAGATTTACTACTTTATTTAATTTTAGTTGTGTGTTTATTTTCTTGTATTTTATTTTCGTACTTTATTTTTAGCACTTTAATTTGAGTTGTAATTTATTTATTTAATTTTTTGCACTTAGTTTATTTGGTTTGGATGAATTTCAAATGCACAAAAATCCCCCACCAAACTAAATAAGGTATAGAAGAATTCATTCCCTAACACTGTAGGCATATACAGTGTGTGGCATTCATAAGTTTACGAACTCACCGGATTGATAATTTATGGAAGAGAAATGACTATTTTTTGAGACATGATTTTTGCTCACGATTTTGGCACCATTTCTAGGGAGTGTCAAAACTGTAGTGTTATGATTTGCAGGTCAGATAAAAAGCCCATTTAAAATCATCTGTAGATATTTTGCTTGAGAAGCATGAGTCTACCATGGGCCTTTTTATAAGGTAAAAAATAGTTTTCGGCATAGTCAGAGCCAAATCCCATAGGCAATAGTTTAAATTTACCATCTTCTTAGGTAAATACAGGAATGAACCTGATGTACCATAATTAAGTGTAGAAGTAGGAATAAATTATGTTGTTGAAAAAATTAAAAAAAATTAGGCAATGAAGGATTTCCATCATGTTCTGAATGGTTTAAAAAAATCAAAGAAATAGCACAACCCAGGTCTGATTGAAAATTTTTAGGGATGTGTTTTTATACATAAACCATTGGAAAATTGTGCCTCTAGAAGCTTAGTTTTAAAATATTGAAAAAAATTTACAGGCTTAATGCTTTGCAACATATTCGTAAATTCTTTTAATGATGCATGGAAAATGACATAGCTGAATTTAAAATAACATGTTGTTATGGAGTATGCTCTTCACTTGCACTTAAGACGACCTGGTGAATTAGAAACAAGCACGTATTTTCAAAATATTGCTATGCCCTATTTTATTCAAGGTGCTAGCCCGCAGATAGTCATTTACTGGCCTGCACATTTTGCTGTAATGTTGAAAGATTTTGGTTGTGAGGCCATGAAGGAAAATACTCTTCTCATGCTACAACATATCAACATATCAAACTTCTAGTTAATCAAGAAGGAGATGATTTTGATAAGACTAGTTCATATGTAGGCATGGGGGAGACCCCACCTTCATGAATATGAATAACACGAGCTTATAATGAGAGGGAGGGGTGAATAGTATAAGACCACTTTTTAATTTCTTTCCAAATCAATATCAATTAATGTCCTTAATTGCAATAACCAAATATAACAGTGTGCATTAATAACTCAGATAACAGTAGTAAGCAAGAGCACAAGTCACCACACATAATTAAGACATAATATTTAGCATGGTTCCCCTAATGTAGGGTACTACACTAGATAATATCCTTATAATATTTCACACATAAATAAGGATCCTTATCCAATACAATGATTTCTTTGATCTGCTCAAAACTAGGCAATAACAAGTTCACACATAACTTGTCCAAACATGAATAACAAGCTCACATAAAACTTGTCCAAAAATGAATAACAATATCACACAAAACTTTTCCAAAATTGAATAACAAGCTCACACATAACTTATCCAAAACTGAATAACAAACTCACACAAAACTTGTCCAAAACTGAATAACAAGATCACATAGAACTTGTCCAAAACTGCTCTAGCAATACCACCAAGAACTTGCTCAACTAAGCTCTAGAAAGCTCACCAAGAACTTGCCCAAATTTTCTCTAGAAAGCTCACCAAGAACTTGCTCAAATCTACTCCAAAAATTTATCCCAAAACTATCCACAAAGCTATCCACAAAGCTGTCCCAAAACTGTCCATAAAGATATCCCAAAACTATCCACAAAGTTATCCCAAAAATATCAACAAATTTTTCCCAAAACTGTCCTCAAAGGCCTTCTCAAAGGCTCAATCAATAATGCACTAGTAGCACTCAAATATCATCCACAAATCTATCAAAGCAAAGCTCAAATATGAAATCAACAATGAATGGAAATGTACTCTTCAATGGATGACAACAATGATCCACAATGATCTTAACTCAACTCAACTCAAGTCAAATCATAGAAGCATAAAGAGAATTGTTAGACTCAATATGTTCTAATATCAAGTCAACTCAACTCAACTCAAATAAATCTCAACTCAAATAAGAATTATTGAATAATTTGTTTCATGCAACTTGACCAATCACCTCACACAATTGCTTGACTAGGCTCAATCAACTCAACTCAACCAATCACCACAAGGGACTATTCTTTCTCACAAAAACCCTAGTACAAGCATGTATCAACCAACTCAAATGTTTCCAACAATGCTCAACCACAAATATCACATAAAAATTATACTCATGTTCTTTTCAAGTTCTTTCACAACCAATGGGCTTCAATGACTATGCTTATAAAACAAGGTTTAAACACAACTCTCAAACCAGAAAACCTTGAAGCATTCAACCAACTACTTTCAAAAAGGAAATCACAATCAATCATTTTTACTCCAATGATATTTCAGAAGTCAACCACCATAAAAAATCAATAGGAGAATGTGCCCATACCTTTTTGATGCCAAGAAGTTATTCACAAAATCTGCCACACTAAACACAACTTTCCTTTCCAATCTCATTAAGGGTTAGTGGACTTAAAATAATAATCACAATATAAGCATAACTCAATTTACACATTTTTACTCCAACTTAATAAAAACATCCACCAAAGTCATTTTTAATAAAAAACTCTTATAAAAAATAATAATCAACAAGGCTCTCAAAAAATATTTTATAACAACTCCTTATTTATCCTAAATCTTCATTTTCAATTTCATGAATATCAAAATAAATCAACAACTCATCCACCTCTAAAATAATAATCACATCCCTTATAAAAATAAAGTTTAATTAAAAATTTAATTATTCCTTAACCACCTTATAACTCCTATCCTAGGGCATCAACGAAATTAATTAGAGCAGAACATAATTACCTCCTCAAGGGGATTCGAACCCCCAACTTGCACACACCGCGAATGCCTTAGCCACGACTAAGGTTGCCACACGATCTAGCCGCTTGTTCGAAAAGAAAAGACATCACGTGCCTTAAGTCCTTCCTCCCTTCCATGTAAACCAAAAGTGCTTTGAGCGCTTTCCTTCCAAAGCCTTCGAATGCAGTCAAGGAGATTCGAACCTTGATGTAAAGTGCTGCCACACACCTTAACAAAAATCTAATTACCAATGTGCCACTCTGCCCACAATGTCTTGGAATTTTGACCAACCTTGGATTTATTTGATGTCTCCCTTTTCAAAATGATTTTCGCACGAGCTCTCTTCGGATGCTTAGCCAACGATTAACACGAGCAAGGATTAATTTCAAATGAACCTTAGGATCCCCCTTTATATAGTCTTCTCCTCATTTTCGATGACATCGAACATTATTGATTTTCCATCTTTCTTTAGATGTCGGTGCTAACTTTAGTTTTAATTTTAAAATTTAAATTTAAATTTTAAATAATTTTAATTTTAATTTTAATTTTAAATAGTTTAAATTTAAACTAAATATTTAAAATTAAATATCTCCATCACTGGGGCACATTTTTTGACGAAATGAAAGGCCAACCTGGGTTTTAAGAAAAACCCATTTCAAATATACCATCCATGGTTTTAAATAAAACCTTTTATTTTTCCTGCCTTGGTTTTCACAAAAACCCTAAATTTATCCATGCTTTCCAAAATATCACTTGCCCATAAAAACTCAATGTGATCCATATGACATCAATGACAACATAAAATAACTCAAATTGCCAAAAATATCCCCCTTTGTCATTTATGGCAACACCTCTAAATCAAAAACCACAATCACTGCAAAAACCATCTCTGAGAATCAAAGTTGCTCCCCCTAACTCAATACTTTCTATGGAGGCTGCTCCCCCTAGCTTAATTCTCTCTTTGGAGGCTGCTCCACCTAACTCAATGCTCTCCCCCTTACTCAAATATCTCCCCCTTTGAGATCAATGGCAAAAGGGACACCTATGGGGCTAAAATATATGACTCTTAAACTTAGCCCCCTCACCACCTTCTCTCTTGAGGTGATTAATTTTGGGGTGGGAGTACTTTTACTCCCATATCACATTGTTTCTTTCCTCTATCAACTTCCTTCCATGTTTTTATGATATCCTTCTCTTTATGAATTACTTGATCTTCTTGTCTTGAACCTATTTGGAATTGAGTCCTACACCATTTTGCAATATGCCCAAAGTTATTGTAATTAAAACACTTGATATTGTAGCCTTTGGATGGTGCCCATGTCCTGAATTCATTCTTAAAATAATTTCCATATCCATTCCTTTCCTGAACCCTATATTGTGAAGCTCTATTTTCATGACCATTATGACCATGACTTCTGAATTGTGAAGCTCTAAAACCAAAACCATGTTGCTCATTTCCTTTGCACTGAAAAGCTCTATGACCAATCCTATTACATGAGAAGCAATGCCCTTGAAAACCATACCTTCTTCCTTTGAGGTTTCTTCTAGCAAAATCAAACTTCTTTGATCCATAGACCCTGCAGTGTATAGCCCTATGTCCAAATCCATTACAAGAAAAATAATGTCCTTGAAAAGCCCTTTGTTCATGCCTTGGTTCTTCATACCTTTCTTGACCATTATCCTTATGATCATTTTCAACTTGTGCATTGCATCCTTGAACCTTCTTTGTAGCATCTAAAACCTCTTCCTTAGTTTCTTCCTTGCTTTTCTCTTCAAGAATTTCTTTTCCCTTTGATCTTGATTCACCTCTCTCAAAACAAGAATCAAACTGAATATTTGGAGCCATATGAACTTTGGAACTTTCCTCACAAATCTTAGGTGCTTCCTTGCTTTCATATTTTAGAACTTCCTTTCCTTTTGAGTGTGATTTTTCTTGGAAGTAAGATACAACCTTAAAATAAGTTTCCACTCCTTTTTGAACCTTTTCATCTAATGTATCATGTTTTTTTATGGTTACCCTTAGTTCTTCATTCATCCTTTCTTCTACCCTTTTTGCATTTTGAAGCTCTTCTCTGAGATTACTGATTGTTTGAAGTAGTTCTTCTCTGATTTTGACATCTGTTCGAATCTTGTTTTCAAGATTCCTGTATTCTTATTTTAGCCTTTTGATTTCTGATTTTTGTTTACTTAGCTCATCCTCTTCCTTTTCTATAACCAAAAGTGAGACTTCTTTGTTTTCACTGTCATTGAGACCATTATAATCTTCTATAGCAAACAAACTCTCAAGATTTATTTGACCATGCTTGTTTCCTTGATGTGTCATCTCATCTTCACTATCACTGAAACCATTGCAATATCCTGATCTGTGATCTCTTTGACCACACACAAAGCACTTGCTCTCTTTCACCTTCTATTCCTAGGAATAGATGTTCTTCCTTTTCATCATCTGATTTGTCTTTATCACTATGATCTGAGCTATCACTTGCTTCTACAATGTAGTAAGATTTCTTTGCCTTACGAAAAATTTTCTTCTTCTCATACCTGTTTTGCTTGTATTTATCATCTTTGTCATGCTTATGCTTTCCATCTTCTTTTCTTCTTTGACCCTATTTTTCATCATCATTATTTTCTTCATGTGGACACATGTATGCATAGTGACCAAGATCACCACACTTGTAGCATCTGACTTTCCTTATATCCCTAAAATTCTTTGAGTCCTTATTCCTTTTGATGAAGTTAGCTTCCTCATCATTATCTGAACCTCTACTTGTTTCTAAAACTTTCCCTTTCTCTTTTTCTGAAGCCTTGAATGCAATCTCTTTTATTGGAACCTGATGCTTACTTACCCTCATCTCATAAGTTGTGAGAGTACCTTGCAATTCTTCCATTGTTAGCTTGTTGATATCCATTGTCTCTTCTATTGCTGAAACCTTAGAATCATATTTCATGGGAAGTGATCTCAAAACATTTTGAGTAACTTCTGATTCTTTCATCTCAAAACCTAGGCCTCTCATGGTGTTAGTAATCTCATCAACATGAAGTAAAAACTTTGCAATATCTTCAGAATCTTCCATTTTCAATTCCTCAAATATTTTTCTATGAGTTTGTAGTTTTTCCAACTTTACCTTGGAATCTCCTTCATAAGTATTTCGCAACTTGGTCCACATCTCATTAGCTGAATTACATACCATGACCTTTGCAAAATCTATCTCACGAAGCCCACTCAAAATACAATTCATTGCTCTTGCATTGATCTCAACCAATTTCTTGATAGTCTTATCTGCCTCGGGATCACCTTCAACCCTATACTCTTTTTCAACCATTTTCCATACCTCATATCCTTGTGATATCAAGTAGTTCTTCATCCTCATGCTCCAGAAAGCATAATTGTTACCATCAAACAATGGAGCCTTATTTGTAGATGATCCATTCTATGAAGCCATCTGTGTTCTTGTAGAATCTACCCTCAAGCTGTTAGCCTTTCCGAAGGAACCTGCTCTGATACCAATTGAAGAACACAAGCTTATACTGAGAGGGGGGTGAACAGTATAAGACCACTTTTTACTTTCTTTCCAAATCAATATCAATTAATGTCCTTAATTGCAATAACCAAATATAGCAGTGTGCATTAATAACTCAGATAGCAGTAGTAAGCAAGAGCACAAGTCACCACACACAATTGAGACACAATATTTAACGTGGTTCCCCCAATGTGGGGTACTCCACTAGATAATCTCCTTATAATATTTCACACAGAAATAAGGATCCTTATCCAATACAATGATTTCTTTGATCTGCTCAAAGCTAGGCAATAACAAGTTCACACAGAACTTGTCCAAATCTGAATAACAAGCTCACACAGAACTTGTCCAAAACTGAATAACAAGTTCACATAGAACTTGTCCAAAACTGAATAACAAGCTCACATAGAACTTGTCCAAAACTGAATAACAAGCTCACCAAGAACTTGTCCAAATCTGCTCTAGCAAGCTCACCAAGAACTTGTCCAAATATGCTCTAGCAAGCTCACCAAGAACTTGCCCAAATATGCTCTAGCAAGCTCACCAAGAACTTGCTCAAATCTGCTCCACAAAGCTGTCCCAAAACTATCCCCAAAGTTGTCCACAAAGTTGTCCCAAAATTGTCCACAAAGTTGTCCCAAAACTGTCCACAAAGTTGTCCCAAAACTATCCACAAAGGCCTTCTCAAAGGCTCAATCAATCATGCTCAAGTAGCACTCAAATCTCATCCACAAATCTATCAAGGCAAAGCTCAAATATGAACTCAACAATGAATGGCAATGTACTCTTCAATGGATGACAACAATGATCCACAATGATCTCAACTCAACTCAACTCAAATCAACTCATAGAAGCATAAAGAGAATTGTTAGAGACTCAATATGTTCTAAGCTCAATCTCAACTCAACTCAACTCAAATCAATCTCAACTCAACTCAAGTCAACTCATAGAAGCATAAAGAGAATTGTTAGAGACTCAATATGTTCTAATCTCAATCTCAACTCAAATCAAAAATTATGGAATAGTTTGTTTCATGGAACTTGACCAATCACCTCACACAATCACTTGACTAGGCTCAATCAACTCAACTCAACCAATCACCACAAGGGACTACTCTTTCTCACAAAAACCCTAGTCCAAGCATGTATCAACCAACTCAAATGTTTCCAACAATGCTCAACCACAAATCTCACATAACAATGATACTCATGTTCTTTTCAAGTTCTTTCACAACCAATGGGCTTCAATGACTATGCTTATAAAACAAGGTTTAAACACAACTCTCAAACCATAAAACCTTGAAGCATTCAACCAACCACTTTCGAAAAGGAAACCACAATCAATCCTTTTCACTCCAATGATATTTCAGAAATCAACCACCATAAACAATCAATAGGAGAATGTGCCCATACCTTTTTGATGCCAAGAAGTTGTCCACAAAATCTGCCACACTAAACACAACTTTCCTTTCCAATCTCAATAAGGGTTAGTGGACTTCAAATAATAATCACAAGATAAGCATAACTCAATTTACACCTTTTTACTCCAACTTAATAAACACATCCACCAAAGTCCTTTTTAATAAAAACCCTTATCAAAAATAATAATCAATAAGGCTCTCAAAAATATTTTATAACAACTCCTTATTTCTCCTAAATCTTAATTTTCAATTTCATGAATATCAAAATAAATCAACAACTCATCCACCTCTGAAATAATAATCACAACCCTTATAAAAATAAAGTTTAATTAAAAACTTTAATTATTCCTTAACCACCTTATAACTCCTATCCTAGGGCATCAACGAAATTAATTAGAGCAAAACGTAATTACCTCCTCAAGGGGATTCGAACCCCCAACTTGCACACACCGTGAGCGCCTTAGCCATGGCTAAGGTTGCCACACGAGCTAGCCACTCGTTCAAAAGGAAAAGGCATGACGTGCCTTAAGTCCTTCCTCCCTTCCACGCAAACCAAAAGTGCTTCGAGCGCTTTCCTTCCAATGCCTTCGAATGCAATCAAGGAGATTCGAACCTTGACGTAAAGCGCTGCCACACACCTTAACAAAAATCCAATTGCCAATGCGCCACTCTGCCCACAATGTCTTGGGATTTCGACCAACCTTGGATTTATTCGTTGTCTCCCTTTTCAAAATGATTTTTGCACGAGCTCTCTTCGGATGCTTAGCCAACGATTAACACGAGCAAGGATTAATTTCAAATGAACCTTAGGATCCCCCTTTATATAGTCTTCTCCTCATTTTCGATGACGTCGGTGCATTATTGATTTTCCCTCTTTCTTTAGACGTCGGCGCTAACTTTAATTTTAATTTTAAAATTTAAATTTAAATTTTAAATAATTAAAATTTAAACTAAATATTTAAAATTAAATATCTCCATCATCGGGGCACATTTTTCGATGAAACGAAAGGCCAACCTAGGTTTTAAGAAAAACCCATTTCAAATCTGCCATCCATGGTTTTAAATAAAACCTTTTATTTTGCCTGCCTTGGTTTTCACAAAAACCCTGAATTTATCCATGCTTTCCAAAATATCATTTGCCCATCAAAACTCAATGTGATCCATATGACATCAATGATTCATGTGACATCAATGACAACATAAAATAACTCAAATTGCCAATACAATACCACAAATAGCACAATGAACACTAGTTGCAGTGTTCATGAAAAAATAAATCTTCTACTGAAAAGGATCCAAATTAAAATGCAACGCTGAAACAATTTTTTTTTTGCTACTCATTGGAAGAGAGTGTCCTCTTTCTTGAGGAATAGCTTAGTCTAGGAGGGAAATGAGAAATCTCCAACCAGTAGCTTAAAAAAATAGGGGAGGAGCTTGGAAGAAATCATATGTCTACATGAAGTCCACATGGTGCCTAAGAATAAAAAAAAAATATGAATGGAGCTCATAGTGGCCAAAAAAATAGCACATAAAATATCAACAAGGTGTCTCATGGAAGCATCACAACTGAACACCCGACACATGTTGTAGATGATGGTGAATGGATTGATTTATCCCTACTCTTGAAAGTAAAGGATCGCAATGTTGCTCTAATTATACCTATAAATAAAATAATTCAGAGTGGGAGATCGGTTTGATTCAGATGCACATGTGTCAGGGCTACCCAATTGAAAAAAAAAGTGTTTAGGAGCACATAGTGAGAAAATGCACAAATCTATTATTAATTATGGAAATCCATATAATGCATCCAGAGTTAGTGCTCTTGCGATATATCAAAAGTTGGATTAAATATTTTCATGTGTTATTGATGAAGAGCTGGGTGTTTCAAATATTTAGAGTTGTTGGCTATCATAAATCCTAGTACATGGAATGTAATTTTTGCACACTAGGTTGCATAGTTGTTTGGCTCAATTACAACCTATGCAACCTCCACTTTTAATGCACAGTTTCAATATTATAATTTTTACCATAGCATTTTCATTCTGTTAAAATATGTGGGAAAAGAAAATGTAGAGAAGAGACAGAGTCTCACTACGATGGAAGAAAACACCAAATTTACAAAGAGATGGTGAGGATCTGAAATCATGGAGAAATCTACTATCATAGTGCATAAAGTTCATTATTTCTCATAAACAGATTGGTGGAGAAGATGTTCCAGTACACAACACATTCAATAAAATTCCCAAGGCATATCGATGATAGTTCTCCAACTTGGCCACCAAATTTTAAAATCCCTAGCTCATATTGTTGCAGTTGACATTCTATTATCTATTGCAGATGATGAAAAAAAACCAAGATCTGTTCTGGTCATAGCAAAACAGATGAAAAAAATTAGTTAGAATTTTATTAATACCTTTAGTTTAGTTTTTTATGTTTTTTAGGACAACATGAAGTGTGGAGATGTCATACCAATAGTTTTTAGGCACCTTACTCGAGCAGGCACTAGGTAGGTGCCTTACTCTGGTGTCTTACTGAAGTAGGCACCTTAATGAGGTAGGCACCTTACTAAGGTAGGTACCTTATTAAGGTAGATGCCTTACTCAGGTAGGTTCCTCACTCAGGTAGGCACCTTACTTAGGTAGGTGCCTTACTGAGGCACCTTACTGAGGTATGTGCCTTACTGAGGTAGGTGTCTTACTGAGGTAGATGCCTTACTGAGGTAGGCACCTTACAGAGGTGCCTTACTGAGGTAGGCACCCAACAGGTGCCTTAATCAAGGAGGTGCCAAGCAGGCACCTTGCTCCATCAGTGAAGGTATGTGCCGCTCAATGTCCATAAGTGGAGGGATGCACCACTCAATGTCCATTAGTGGATGGATGCGCCGCTCGATGTCCATCAGCAAAGGCACTTGATCACTATTGAAAAAAAAAATTGGGATGTGCCTTACTCTGAAAATATCAGAGTAAGGTGCCTTACTCTAAAAATGTTGGAGTAAGGTGCCACACACCCCCCTGAAAAAAAAAGCCACACATAATCTATCCTGCTCAACATAAATTTTTTTTTGTTGCTTTTGCGTGTTGCAGGGAAAGTGCCCACATGCAAGCTACAGGCATCCTGAGATCCAGGGCCTAACAGTCATAGATTGTACTAAACTACATTTTAGTTTTTCTTGATTTCTTTTATAGGTGAAATGGCCTGATTGTATGGAAAATAGGCATCTTGGGAGACAAGGCCTAAATCGGCTCAAAATCCATGAACCTGCACATTTTTTAGGGAGGTAGAAAACTTGATTATTTCCATCTAGAGGAGATAGTCACCATCTAGGCATGGATGTGGGTGTTAATTTCCTGCAAAGGGAAGAGGTACCTACCAATGTGTTTGGGTGACACAAATTCTAATGTAGTATGAAAGAAAATTAGAGGGCTTGATCAACTCTACCATAGAAGACGCATTAGCAACTGCTCACTTTTCAATACCAAGAGGATGCCTTGATTTCATGCATTCTGTCTCATGTATTTTTTGGCACACTGGCTATTATAAAGTTCAAAAATAAATTGATGGTTAAGAAAGAAAAAAAGTGCTTAAAAGGAGTTGTAGACCTTCCCTGAGAAGATAACTACAAATCCACTTTATCCCAGTAGTGCTCAACTTATTCTCCTTATATTGGGGGTTCTTGTTGCTTAGTGTGGAACTTGATGTTCAGAGGGTTGCAGACCTATTGCACAGAGGGACCTATTACTAGTGATGAGGACATCACCAATTTAAATGGAAGAGGATTTGGATGAACCTGAATCTCATGCAAATGAAAACAAAATAGTGGTAAATTATTGTTGTAGTACAATTGTATGAGCAACAAAGTTCCCCTGCCTATTCTCATCATGGATATGGCACTCACTTTCATAAAAATAATTCCCCTATTTTCTAGGAAAGGTGGTGCATGACTCACATAGAATAATCATCATTATTTTCTTAAGGAGAACACCATAGAAAAAATTCCATGGTCTATTTTCTATTCTCTGTTAGAAATACAGAGGGGTACAACATTTTATATTTTCTTGAAGCTACGTAGAAAATATTTGGAAATTCAAAACTGCATCACTTTCCAGATTTTTACGCTTAGGTAAAATGATGTCTTCTTGATTGTGAGGGTCGTTGATGGTTGCTTCTGACGTATTCACTTTACTGGCTTCACTACGAGAGCAACAACACTCAGAGGTAGAACAACAATGATGATTAGTGGTGTGGATGAGGAAGGCAGCCAAAAAAAAAAAAAAAAAAAATAAATTCTCTAGATGCACCAACGTCACAATAATCTCATATTTTGGTATAACATGATTATGGGCAGCATGGAAACGTTTTTACACCATCAACATCATACACCTCAGGTTCTACGAAATTCACCCAGGCATGTACTTATTTTCTGTTAATTATGTGCAAAGTTATTTTAAAAATCATTTTTATGCTAATTCCAGTAGATGCCCCCATTAATTCTTTGTCAAAATATCCCATTAGAATTCAAGCGCATAACATGCCTTGGATATAAAAAATTCATTACCCCAAGAACAATTGAAAAAAAAAGAGAGATACATCATTCACGTGAATAAATTTAGCATTGCCACATTGAGACAATGGCAACAAATACATGTAGATGATGCTACTTTGTACCATAAAGGAGGTTCAAACAAGTTTCAGACATGGGAAAATGTAGCGATAGACACTACTTTAAAAATTTGGTCTCACCAAATTTAACCAATATACAAAACTAAAAAAATTGGCCCTATGATAGCTACCTGAAGGCTTGGATGGGCAATTACAAGGCAAAATTTATCAAAATTAGTGCAATGTGCTTTCGTTGGTGCCGTAGTTCTTAATGAAGAAAATACAGGGTAGTGGTAATTTGGTTTGAACAGTGTGGTCATGATTTAGCCATTTTCCCATAGTGATCAGTCATGATATGTTTCTGACTTATACTGGTGTAGATGTGCTTAATGAATAAAAATAGCAATACTCAATGGAAAAAATAGCCACGTTCAAAGGAAGAAAAAAAATAGAGTATTTCTCAAAGAAAATAAGAAAAATTATTATTATTTCGAGGGGTTGTTGTCATGAGGACGTGATAATATTTAGGCATGGGGGGATGATGAGCACCAAAAATACTCATTTTATATACATTCTTAAGGGGCATCATCACTGGTTTAATTAGCATTAGAAATGTATTTTTATTTAACTTATGCATATAATTGATAGAAAATCTGGTATTATGCTTAACGGGTGTTTTTAGTGGAAACTATGTATAAATGCAGGTTTTGCTACTGATATGGTGTTTCCCAGTCTACATTCCAAATGGACCTAGCATGCTTCTATTTAAATGCATCTAAGGTATATGGAGTAGGCGCCTTACTCTGGCACCTTACTCCCATACATGGGGAGGTGCCTTACTCCAGCGTCTTAATCCTATGTATGGGAGGTGCCTTATTGGCACCTTACTCCCACACATTGGAAGTGCTTGCATTAGAGACTAAGTCAAAATTGACTAGGTTGACCAAGGGGCTAAGGAGGAGGTTGCACGTGAAGAAAAATGAGAACTATTTTAATCATGTATTTATTAAATAGAATAAAGTATTTTTTTATTATTATCAATAAATTGGCCAGTTGACCTTGTAAAGCTCTTAAAGCATTATTTTTAGGATGCATTAGTTTAGTATTTTTTTGTTACGTACACCTAAGGATTTTTATATATTTATCCTTCTAGTGAACGAACATGCTTTAAAATAGGGAAATAAAATCTGTGTAGAACCAATTGTAACTAATCATGTTATGTGATTAAATTAGATTGATTTGTATTGTAATGAGATATGGCTACGCTTTATATAAAGACACATGCCAGATGAACGAATTATCAATGATTAATTTTACACAAAGATTATTTCATTTTATAATTTATCTAAATTATTAAGAGTGCAACTCCTCTTATTTGAGCTTGGGCCCACTCTTGCGGGAGCTTGGGCCCACTCCTTGTAGTAGTCCTCCCCTATTTTATTTTAGTTTTGTTATTTGCTTTCATTAGAATAGATTTATTGCTTTATTTAATTTCAGTTATGTGTTTTTTTTCCTGCATTTTATTTTCGTACTTTATTTTTAGCACTTTAATTTTAGTTGTAATTTTTTTATTTAATTTTTTGCACTTAGTTTATTTGGTTTGGTTAAATTTCAAATGCACAAAAATCCCCCACCAAACTAAATAAGGCATAGAATAATTCATTCCCTAACACTATAGGCATATACTGTGTGTGGCACACGTAAGTTTACGGACTTATCGGATTGATAATTTATGGAAGAGAAATGATTATTTTTTGAGATATGATTTTTGCTCACCCAGTGCCATTCAATTGGCACATAATCCTATCCACCACAATAGGTCCAAGCACTTAAAAATGAATTATCACTTCATTAGAGACATGGTGGAGAAAAATGTGGTTGAACTAAAGCATTGCAGCACTTTGGACAACATAGCGAACATCTTCACCAAGGGAGTTGCTAAAGCTCAATATATAAAGCTGAGAGACTATCTTGTCAGCCCTCTCAACTTTAAGGGGAAGAATTTTGGACTTTGATAGCTTAGTTTAGATTATATCTATGAATTCCTACGTAGCATATATTTTGTTCTAAGTTGTAGAGAGCATATAGGGATTAAGTTAGTATTAGCTATGTTAAGTTAGAGAGTATATTGGAGATTTGTTTTTTCGTGATTTATGTAAACTCCAACTATATTGTACTATGTTCTACACTTGGTGAGAACTATAAATGTAACCTTTAGCTAGCATATGGAATACAATGAGTTTTTGATCTCAAATTGCATCTCATGGTGTGGCGTAATTGTAGTAGACCTACAAAGCCTGCAAAACCCAAAGTAAGCAATTTATGCCCCTAAACATGTCCAAAACACATAAAACTTGGAAAGAATACATAAAATGGCATTTAAATACAACCCATGTGGTCATATTTTCAAAATCAATAATATTTTCATGTGCATCTCCAGATGAGCTCTGTAGACCTGCATAAGACCTTGTAAAACACTAAAAATATGATATATCACTCAATATAGCTCCAAAATCCATGAAATTTGGACATAATGCTCATATACTAATATAGAATCTAACTAAAAAATAATAGTAAAGAAAAAATACACAAATATATCCTCCTCCTAGGGTGGGATGGTTGGGACTGTCATAGAATGGGGACCATCCTAGGGTGGGATGACCATCAATTCTGTACTTATTTTGTTACCAATTACTCTATTAATTAGTTAGGGGCCTCCTAAGTAGTTTTGTCATTAAATTTGGTGGTGAAATTTACTTTATTGATCCAGTTTTGTAAATAGATTGTGCCTCCTAGATCACTACCAAAACTCCTTCGCTAGGTAGAGATTCTGAGGGAAAAGGGTACAAAAATATGAGGTGAAATATTGGCATCACTTCATTGCTATGTCTAAAAAATTCTCTCTATATATTGGGTGGAAAAATGATCCACTTTGTAGCCAAAGGAGGCCTTTGGGCAAGAAGGCATGCGAGGGCATGTAAAACAAGAGGCACCATTTGGCCAACAGGGTGGTATGCATTGAAGGAGGAAGAGAATCTCCCTATGTGGCCTCTTACATAGAACATGTCATAAGGATGTTGCATCCTTTGAATTGCATGGTCGAATAGTTAGGGCAAATGGCAATTTTTGGGTACCATTTGTCCAATTTGACTTTTTTGGAGTCAAACCTTGTGGCCATCCCACCCCAAGATGACCAGTTTGCCACCATCCCAAGGTGGGGTAGCCACAAAATATGATCATCCTCGGTGGGACGGTCATCCCTATATATCCCAAAAGTGGGGTAGAGCCTTCCAAGAGTGGTTAGGACCACTAGTAAACCTCTGAGGGTTGCCCAAGAGGGCCATATGGTGTCAATTAACCATTTATTTTGATTGCATAATCAAATTGACCATATTTTAGTGTCTACACTATACAACATTGATCAAGAACTAGAGAGGTAGAGATAAGAAGGGAAATATGAGAATGATATCAAATTAAAGGTATGTAGCTGCTCGAAGCATAACCATCAACATTGATTGATAGCTAAAATGAGGAAGGAGAAGATAACGGAGGAGGAAGAATGGAGTTCAATAAAAGGTATGTAGCTGCTCAAAGTATGATCGTACAAAATTGATCAAGAACCAAGAGAAGTAGAGAGAAAGTAAAATAAGAAAAGAATAATGGGTGAATGTGAATGATGATATGCAGATGAATGGATGTAGGTGGAAAATGATGGTGAAACTTATTATTTTACAAATTTAGTACAATATTTGCAATATCATACTTAGATGTTTGTAAGGGTAATTTATGATTGCTTTGCTTTTTGTGACCAATGCAAGATGGTACAAACATGAATAGAACAAATACCTATTCAATTTTTTGCTTCTTATTGATTGATGAGTGCATGGTGACACATGTCAAACCATTTGAGTTGAGTGGCATGGATGAATCAAGCATAACATTCAATATGTGGTTAGGGTCGATTTACAAAATGAAAGTAAGACATATCTGATATTGTGTATGGCTCTCGTGACATAACAAATTTTTAATTTGGGATGGGGTTTATCTTGAGATAATCTTTAGCAAAAAAATTTGTAATTCATATCCATGATTGGATGTTTGATTATTTGGTTGCATGCAAAGCATATTTGTATATGAATATCCCCTAAAATGAGGAATCAATAATGAGATAAATGAAATGAGGTGATTATGGTTATGAATTTATTGATAGAGAAAAGAGATGGTAAAATGGAGAAAAAAAATTCAAATAGGAATAAGAAGGGGGGAAATATTGTTGAATTGAAAAACATGTGATTTTGGTGCATGGAGGTGTAATTCACATGGTGACCTATGAATTAAACTTGAATTCACATGGTGACCTATGAATTGAACTTGAATTCACATGGTGATCTTAGAATTAGAGTTGAATTCACATGGTGATCTATGAATTGGGGTTTGAAGGCATATAAAGCTTTTTGGTGAACGTGTGAAGTCATTTTGTGTAGCGTGTGAGTTAGAGAGTGAGGAGTGAGTGACGATTTTTGATGTGAAGTGCTTGAAAAATTTGGGGAAGACATGGGTATGGTGAGGGGATAGACCAATGTTGGTGGTCATCATGAGGAGCCATCGATAAGTACCCAAAATTGTATTAGGTGAAATTTTGAGTTACATGATTGTTTGGAAATGCTTTAGGGTAGGTTTATTTGTTTTGTGGTGTTTGTATTTGAGATGTGATTAGAATTTGGACACAAAGTGATAAAGACACCAATGGATATCAAGATGTATTATTAGATATTAGGTTTGACCATTATTTGCATGAGTTTGACTACATGGCAAGAAATACCTATGACTATTTTGACTTTGCATGTTGGGTGCAAACGGTGTACTATTTTCAAGAAAGGATGA
Source organism: Wollemia nobilis (assembly GCA_028583015.1). Taxonomy (NCBI): domain Eukaryota; kingdom Viridiplantae; phylum Streptophyta; class Pinopsida; order Araucariales; family Araucariaceae; genus Wollemia; species Wollemia nobilis. Next base: position 555,160 of record JAQPPZ010016473.1, read on the forward strand.
CACTTTTTTGTAAAAGTGGGAAATGGGTATCTAAAAATGCAACTATTTTTATATTTCTATATGATATGGTGATGTGTGTTAATTTTTTCTGATTGATATTAGTGTGATGCACTTTTATTATGATTTTGTGATGTATGATGTATAGTTTTTGAAAACTATCTAATTTTTCATTGTAAAAGGGGAAAATGAATGTTCAAAAATGTGTTTTGTTTTGTGTGTTGGAATGTTTTGTTGATTGTTTGTATTATGTACCATGATGAGTATGTGGATGAGTGTGAGGGTTGTTGAGCCATGTATATATTTTTTTATACCCTGCACAAGATAGATTCACATCCACAACAATACCAAGGATGATAGTTTTAATCCCATGGTTGGTGTGGTAATCATCCTTGCAGGAGAGGAGGATACATGCCATGGAGAGGGCAAAGGTATTGGAGGGCTGATTGAAGAAGGACATCACAAAAGTTATAATAAGAGGAAATAACACAAGAAAGAGCCTCGAGGAGGGAGTTACATAACAAAGTTATCTATATCTGGAAGAGGATCTAAGTAGTGAACCTGAGGAGAACCAGGTTGAGATAACAAGGATATCATTCATACAACATGGAGGAGATACATGTAGGAAGTGGTGGAGAAATGAAGAAAACAAGACCCACCCATGGAGAAAATAATTTAAGAAGGCTGGAGTAGCTATAATAGCATAGGTGCCACCGCACCAGAAGACCTTATTTTATAACTATTTATTGTAGATGGTTCAAGCATATAATCCTGCAAGTAGACTTACCTATGTCAATGTGGGGAAGAGATCAGTTAAGATATAATTCACAGTAGAGGCATTCAAAAAAAAATTGGGTTTATAGAATATGACATTGAGGTAAAGAAATTGTTTAATCCAATTGAGACACATCACATCATCACATCACTTACCAATGAGAAATCACTGATTGAAGCAAAGATCTCAGGTGTAGGAAATTGAGGAATTAAATAGAGCCAATTGATAGGGAAATATTGGCCATGTGCTATGAATATTGTGATGGCTCAATTGTCAGGGGAAACACAAGCCATAGAGATGCCAATCTAGATGGCTCAATATATAGAAGGTATCACCAAAGGAATATGGTATTATTGGGATACCTATCTAAAGAAAAATATGCATGACATGCTAACGAAGAGGCTAAAGAATTTTGGGATGACTTTCCTTGCTATTGGATTGTTATTGGATGTTGTCACACAGATGGAAATTTATTTTCTAGGCTTGACAGAGCCTAGGAATATTAATGCAGGGAAGCCAACCATTATTAGGTGGGCAAAGTCAATGTCAATTTATAATGAGACTCCAGATAAGTCTTAGAAAAATAAAACACCTTAGGACATGGTAGTACATGAGGATACTTCTTCAAAGGATGAGATCCACCATCGAAGGAAAAGGTCTAGAAAGTTGTAACCTAAACTGGAACAACAAGCACTGTAACAACAATAGTAGGAGAAGCAGTCAGTTTAGGAGAGGGAGTAAATTATGGAGAGGTAATAAAGCCTAGTATGAGTAATAAAAAGAAGAAAATAAGATATAATGGTGAATAATCCTATCCCAAAAACAAGCTGAGCCTGCATAGGAGAATTAGTAAGAGGAAGAACAATCAAACTCGGAGAAGCTGGATTTGCAAAATTAGAATTAGATAGAAGTAGAAGAGAAGGTAGATTCTATAGCATAGGGGTGCAGTATTCCCAGGTGGGGAGGTGATATTTTAGGGCCAAGAATGATCAAAATACAATTCCCAACTTCACTACCAAATCGTACAATCGTACCATCCTCCGAACTACCCCTTGCGACAGCTAAACAACTTGTACGGATGTCAAACTCTCACACTATATGGTTACAAATCATACAGTGACATGGATTGTATGCTTTTGCACTCATTCAAACTGATAGATTCGGTTTTGGAAGCTGTCGTACACAGTTTTGTAACTATTCAAGTCGATTTCCTCAAACTGCCAAATCGGGTAAGTCGATCTCTGTGGTTCAATTTGCCAAATCGGGTAAGTTGACTTTGTACGATTTGTACGGACTCTGATGTACGATCGATAGAAAATGATGGTACATTCAGGTGCCAAATTAGATACTCTAATGCCTCAATCTCTCTCAGGGATATTTTGTAAGGTTTTACTATGCCAATTAATCCATTCTCCGGGTTATGCCAACCATCACCAAGGAGCTTGGGAGAGATTCCATCTATCCAATTACGTACAAAAATCATACAACAAGACTCATAACATCATTCTCCACATCGCCATGCTCATATATCATCCCTCAGATTCCACTAGTGCTAACCTCTATCAAGGAGTTGCAACAATGCATAAAACTAAGCTAAAACAATAACCAAAAAACACACATACATCAAGATTCCATTATAGATCATCAATCATCATTGCCAGGATCGTACACGATGTGTAATGATGTAGTTCCATTCCATTATAGCATAAATTTCATTACAACAAGGTTATTCTATCAATATCTTGCAATAACTCAGATATAAGTTAGCTATTACAACCAACAAGTACTCTATTCTACCTCTTAGCAACCAGACCTACAAATTTGAAAATGGGGCCTTATATAACATTTCCCAGGCTATTCCAAAGTGGTTCCTGAGACAATTAGTTATTTACAACTACCCATGTACAACTGAATTCATTAATTTGACCTTTTACTAAGTTTAACACCTTAGTTAGCAAATCTATGCACCATTTCACTATGAAATTACATTTCCCATGCATTTGGATGAATTTCGGTGCACCTTGTATGATTTTCTACTGCCTTGTATGGTTTTTCCATCCAGTTGTATGGTTTTCCCCTACCTATACGGTTTACAAAACTTGGGAAAATTGTCACTTATGCCAAAACTATCAAAATTGAGCAAATCCCTTTTGATCACTTCTTCTTCTTCTGGGAGGTGGATTTGTTGCCTACATCTGCCCTCCCCTTTACTTTGGTTGGTGTCCTCACCGAATCATTCTGCTTCTTCCACTATGCTTCGTATTCTACCACTACAGCCTCTAAGTCCTTAACTTGTGACTTATACATTTCTCATTCATTCTTCAACTTGGCTGCGTAGCTTCCCATCTCTACTACTTTTGCTCCGTGGAAGTTAGCCTTTTCCTCGATAGTCTTCAAGAATGCCATCATCTACTTTTCATGGTCCGAGGCACTCTTCTTCAACTTCTCCTGCCAGTGAGCTTCTGCTCGAGCTGCTGCCTAAAGTTCTTCATTCTTTTCAGTAATAGTCTTCAGGTGATGACTAATATCAGCCTCCATAGCTCGAACACTATCTTCCTTGATTTTCAACTGAGCTTACTTTTCTAGGACCATCTCATTCAATCTCTTATTTTCCTTTGCTCCTCCATCTGCTTGGCTTGGTTTATCATTTGCTCACTCTTCTCAACCAACTGAGTTGTCATCTATTCTTCTTTGGCTTTGAGTTGTGCCTCCAACTCCTTAATCCTATCCTCTACCATCTGTGAGATCTATCACTTTTCCTCTTCAAGCATATTAATTCTAGCTTCAGACTCAGTTCTGATGCCTGATAGATCTCCCTCCAATTTCTTTATTTTCTCTTCCATCGTAGTCCTACTTTTTTGTAGTTCTTCTTCCATTATGGCCAATTCCTTTTGAGTGGCTATAGTTTCCTCCTTCTGAGCCTCCTTGAGCTGGTAGATTTGTTCCAATCCTATGCTCAACCACTCTATCCAGTGTGTTAGGAAGTTAAACTTCCTTAGGGTGATGGCCACTCCAGTAGCAACCCTCTTATATTCCAACTCTGTCGTATTTGTAGGGCAGGTCGGGTGATTGGCCCTATCCAAGTACATCCTTGGATCTCTCCTGTAATTTGTTATCACCCCTTCAAGCAAGTCCTCTCTTCCCAACATTGTTGTTACCTCTTCCCTGGGCAACTTCCATGGATGTTGTGCATGAATGTCTGCAATTCTCCTTGTACGCTCCGCACTACTCACCCATTCTGTTATCTTTTCCAGCTCGAGGGACACTTGTTCTTCCCACAACTTCAATTCACCCACATGGCCAATACAAAATTCCAATATGGAACTATTAATCACATGGCCCAACTGAGAAAATAAGTGTTCCACCTTATCCTCTATTCCACGTGCCTCCTCCTCAGTTGCAATTCTACCGAACCGAGGTACTTCCAGAAGATAACTGGATTGCATCCCACATCGTTCTTCCTCTGTAGGAGTACGTACATATTCTTCCTCCATATGGTGGCTAGAGCTTCCTCCAAGCTCCTGAAGTGCCCTCACCATATCTATCTTTTCTTGAGGTGGAGACTGTTTTACGATTTTCTCCTCCTCACTATCTTCAATATTCACAATCTCCTCTTGAGATTGTTGTTGCTCAACTTGTTCTTGGGCCTTTTTTGGTTTAGCAGAGCCCACCTGTTGCTCTTATTTATTTTCTTAGGCCACTTCTTGTTCTATCTTGCCCACTTGTTGTTCTTCCATCACTTCTTCCTCCTGATCCTACTGGGTATTCATTGTTGTGACCTGTTCAACAACAAGTTCTTCTTTATCCTGTGATGCCTTCGTATTCTTCGGTGCATCTCTCTTACTTGAGCTTCCTATCACAAACTTGTAATGAGGCTTCTTCTTGGGCTCTTCCTCCCGAGTAGTGGCTATTCCTTCTTGCCCTACCTCAAATCCTTTAAAAAATTTAGAAGCATCCATCTACTCAAATTCATGAAATATTGGTAGAGATGTCACTATTCTTTCTACCTCTACCCAACACAACTCATCCAGTTCCATCTCTTTCGAGTCTGAATATTCTTTTTCTTGTTTGTGCACCCTTAAAATAAGCTCTTCTCATACTTCTAGAACTAGTTTGCTAGCCATTCTTTCATGTTGTCTCCTCGTCATTATCTAAATTGGGCTTCCTTGCCTCCTCTCCCTTTCTCGAATAGATGGTTGCTCCTACTACCATTGCCTAGGTGCTTGCTATTCTAGCTCTAGTTCCAACCATCTAGGCCTTTTTCTCTGATGGTGTACATCGACATCTTCCTCCAGAGTAGTATCCTCTTGAGCTCTACTGGTCTATTGCTCGCTCCTCATTCGATATCTCTCTAGGGTCTCTTTTGCTATTGGTACTGACTTAGCCCACCTCAATATCATCGGCTATCCTCCCCTAATTTCCTGAGGTGGCATCAATCCTGGGAAGTGGACCTCTACTTCTGTGACCACATTTAATAACAATCCAACAGCATGGAAAGTCATTCCAAAGTTCTTCGGCCTCTTTGTTAGTGCCTCATGCATTTTTCTTTCTAGAAAGGTACCCCAATCATACTGAATTCCCTTGGTGATACCCTCTACATACTATGCTATCCACATTGGCATTTATATGGCCCTTATATCTCCTATCAGTCGAGCCATAACTATATTCATAGCACATGACCAATGTTCCCCTTTCAACTGGCTCTATTTAATTTCGTGTGTTCCTGCACCTGAGATCTTCACCTCAGTCAGTGAAGTGACAGTGGTAAGTGTAGTGACGAGGTGGTATGCCTCTATTGGATCTACCAATATCTTTACTACCTCCATACCATATTTTAGCAAGCCAAATGTCTTCCAAAATACCTCTACCAAAATATCCACTTTCATCGACCTCTTGCCCACATTGACATAGGCAATTTGGGTTGCAGGGTTATACACCTGAACTATCTGTAATAGATAGTTATGGAAGAAGGATTTGTGAAATGGTGGGACTTGTGCAATTACTACTACACGAGCATCCTCGAATGTCTTCCTCCAAGGATGATTCTTATTTCTTTCATCACTCCACCACTTCCTACAGGTATCTGCCCCATGTTGTACAAATGTGATATTTGTGACCTCAACCTATCCCTCTTCCTGTCCACTACTCAGATTCTCCTCCTGATCTGGTAGGTGTACCTCACTTCTCATTTCCCTCCATGAGGTCCTTTCTTGTGCCATTCTTCCCTCTCGATGCCTTGGTGGTGTTCTTCTCAGATTAGCCCACCAATGTCTCTGCCCCCTCCATGACCTATATCCTCCTCTCCTCCAAGGACGATTACCACGCCACTCGTGGGACTAAAACTGCCACCCTTGGTGTTGTCATGGGTGTGCTTCTCTCTCGTGCAATGGACCTGGTGATCTCTCCACCCTATTGGCTACAATCCACCTTAGCCGACATCCAAATTCTTTTGTTGAGATCATTCCTCCAACATCTCATCGATTAACTTGACATCCACCATTACCATTTCTGCAATCGGAAGTGTACCAAAAATCATACAAATTACTATAAATCGTACAATGTATAATTATTTGTACCCTTGTATGATTTTACCTTCGCCAGCCACTTCTAGATCGTACACTATTTCTTTCCCCATAGTTCGATTTCCAGCCCGTCAGTCTTCAAACCATCCTATCTCCACCAAATTGTACATCCACAACCTAAAATCGTATAGTATGATAGTACTTTGTACGATGTTGCTTTTTGACTACCTTCTCCTTTGGAATCCGTATGCTTTTGTATAATTTGCTAAAAATTACCTCGAAATGGCCTGAAAACTACCAAGAACTATGCTAATTTTCTTTGAAATCGTACATTCTTTCCCTAAAATCATACAGTACAATTTTTCCAACCCTAGGTTGTGAAAAATTCAAAATTTTGGTCTCCTTTGTCGAATCTGTCACCAACCTAGTTGTCGGATTGCCCTGTTCCTCCTTTCCAGTCTTTCTCGGGAGCAATTTTCCAACTCCTTCACCTCTAGCGCAATTTATTTCTCTTTGATAAATTTTTGGCTATACTTTGATGGCCTGTACGAATTTATTTTTCCCTTCTCTTCTTTTTCTAATTTTCTTTTTATCCGATTCTTCTATTTCTAGGGTTTAACTCTCCACTTTCCTTGCAATTTCCACTACCCAACTTCAATTTCTCACTTCCCCGAACCCTAACCTGCCACTTTTCACCTTTGGGTTCATACCTAGATATTTTATACCATATATTCTTTGTATTTCTTGTCAAACTTTGAATTTTTCCCTTTGATGGAGTAAAACCCTAATTTCTCTTCTCCATTCCTTCTCTGGGTTAATTTATCGAAAAATGAAAAGTACTCCTTGGTGCTAATTAAAATGGGTCCATCTAATATCCAGATTGTTGATGAAATTGGCTGCCCATATAGTATTTTCCATTCAATTGCATGCTTTCCACCTTCGTCCTCCTGAAAAATTTGAATTCTCACTTGTACGATTTAATGAAATTGCAAGTCCTGCCTTCTATTTAAAGCATTTCAAAAAACCCTAACTAAACCCTAAATTGTGCCACTTTGCACATTTTCCCTCCATCTTGCATGGATGATTGACAACTCAGCAATTTTTTGAAATTTTATCTTTTTCCCCCACTTTTTCCTCCAACCGTTGCTTTCTCTCACGCATGCCGCATTAAATGGGTAGTTGAAAATCGTACATCCTACTTGAAATCATACAGTGTATGATCCAAATCATACAACATGTCATTTTGTATGATTTCCCATGTCCTTATGTCGATTTTTCTTGTACGATCCCATAATTTGTATGATTTCATCCTCAATTTTGTTTTGTACGATCTTTATACTTAGAGAAATTTTCAAATTTTCTCTCTCTAAAGAGGCCATCATTTTCGGTTTTCAACCACTTCCTTCTTAATTGCATCCCGAGGGATTTTCACAACTAAGGCACTTTATTTTTCTTTTTCTTTTTATTTTTTTCAATCCTAATCTATTTACACTTACCTTCTAGGCAATCGTATAGTGACATTCACTTGTACGATTCTATCAAATTCTTCTCTTGGGGATTCAACTACAATATTCGGAGTGGTTGTGTCACCTATTGGTATTTATTCCCTAGGCCGATTCATCTCCACTTGTGATGTTACTAAATTCCTTGGCCTTCTTCTTCCATGTGTACAATTTGGAATTGTACAATTGCAAGTTGGAGTATCTTCACCTAGTGTCCTTTCCCCTTGTTGCACAGGTGATTGATCCCTTGGTAGTGGTGTCCTTACTACTCTACTATCATTCAAGTGACTTCTTCGCCTATCCCCTTAGATCAATTCTAGCTCTAGACTTGGTGATCGAGTTCTTAGTTGTCCCTAGTTTCTTTCATCTACAAACTATGCTCTTCCCCTACCAGCAAGGCCTCTTTCATGCGAGTGTCTCCCCCATCCTATTCCTCTTGGTATTGGGTTTCTCTGCATGAATGGTGATTCCTCCCTTCTCTGGAGTAATCCTCTACCACCCATCCCTCATTGAGATGGTTGTCCCCATGTATGTTGCCTTGCAGGATTTGGTAGGATTCCCCTCACTCCTAGTAATCCTCATAGATTCCTTGTCTAGTTCATACAAGCTAAGGGTGTATCTCCTGGCCATCTAGGAGTAGGGGTTTAGAATCTTCCTTACCCTCTTCCTCCTCTAATTGTAACATCACCTTATCTTTGTTCATTTCGTAGTTGAATACCTCCCCCCCTTCTTGGATGAAGTCTTAGGGGTCTTTCTCTATTTCTTCCTCCCATTGTTTGGGTATCAAGAGTTATCTCTACCAACTCGATGTTGGCTAGTGGACTTCTATTTCTTCTTCTACTTGGTGATAATTATCATAGTGCTCTGATTCTCCGATCTACATGGGCTAGGTGACATATCCATATTATTTCCTCAAAGTTTCTTTATGGTGATGATGTTGCCAAAACTTCTCTATAGGCGTCAAAAAAGTCCATCTCAGAACTTGAATGAGTCTAATTCTCTTCTCTCTGTTCCACCCAATTGGTTGGAAAATTCATCCTTCTCTCCAATATTTGTACTTCTCTTCATTGTATTCATAACTATCGATAGGCTATTATATAATCTTGTGGTCCAAGGTTGGTTTGAAGTCCTTGCATTCTCCCCACTTGTCATTGTGTCATTGTAACTGCTGGAGAATCATGATTACCTTGAGGGTTCTAAGGGTTCTTTTGGTGATTATCTTCATCACTACTTCCTGTACTAGGTTCCATTACTAGCCAAGGCATACCTTCACTACTAGAGTCTGTCAAATCTAGTAGTGTATTACCTTGTGGTTTGGGTGATGTAGTTGCCTCTTCAATATCTCACCATAGTATCTCTGCATCTTCATTTGTCATAGGTGGATCACTTGGTGGTACTTGTGAGCTTGTGTTAGCACCCTAATTTCCTCCACCACTTCTCAGAGTTAACTCCTCAACCTCCTCAAGTTCCCTTTCAATCTCTTGTAGCCTAGCTACCCTTTGTTCTTCCAACCTACAGATCATGCCATCCAACTCCTGGATGATTTGTTCTCTCAACATTGCATTATGACCCCTCAACATTTGATATTATTCTTGCAATTGTTGAGTCTAGACCCATATTCTTTGTTGTAACAGCCCTATCTAAGCCAATGGAGTAAGTCCAACCAATTCTTGATCAATGGTCTCATTCCCTTCCTCTTCTGGGACTTCCATTTCAAATGTGTCCACTCTATCTTCATATCGTACTATTAGCCATATCCTTCGTCGACCTTCCATTTGTTGGGGTAGTTCCCTTTGTTCAACCTAGGGGAACATCCTATTTCTAGGTAACAGTACTATCTCCTGATGTTCTCTTCTATTTGGGGGAATTTATTCCCTATCTTCTTCTTCAACTCTTTTAGTTCCATCAACAAATCTGACATGTACTCGTAATCTTCTTCTTTCTCCGAGTCGAGGTACCAACTCTTGTTGTTCTATGGTTGGTCGTAGTTCCTCCCCTTCTAAAAATAAGTGTGTGAGACTTATGTCAGGCTCTTCCTATGATGGATCTGGCTCACTCTGAGCTTCATCTTGAGTTTTCGCTCATCTTCATCATTCCATCTCTTCTAAAGTAATGAATAAACACTGTACTTTGTAAGGCTTCAACTTTGAGCCATTTACAGTATCGAGCACCTCTATCCCATTCAAGTTCTACAACTTGACTGCTCCATTATCCATTACTTCAACTAATTTATAAGGACCAAGCCATAACATCTTCAGCTTACCCGACTTGATTTCCCTCTTTCCATTAAACTTTAGAACTAAGTCACCCGGACTAAGTTCCAACTTCCTCAAATGTTTGTCATGCCATACCTTCCATATTTTTTGAGCTATCTCAATTACCCATTGTGCCATGAATCTTCATTCATCTAACTTAATCAGTGTTGTTAGTCACTCTTCCAAACTTTCTTGATCGCCCAAGCGATGCTCTATCGTGACTCTCAAACTTGGTATCAAGAATTTGACTGGTACCACTACTTCCTATCCATACATTAATTGGAAAGGTGTATGTTCCATTGTAGGTTTAAAAGTTGTTCTATATACCCATAAAATAGATGGTAGCCTTTCCTCCCAGTATGCTCCCTCTATTCCATAGGTTTTATACAGAGTAGATACTAGGAATTTATTTGTTGCCTCCACCTGCCCATTCGCTCTAGGATAATACGAACTAGACAATGAGTGTAAAATCTTGAACTCTATTGTCAACGTCTTGATAATATCATTAACAAAGTGTCCTCCTTGATCACTTGTTATCCATAGTAGAATACCAAACCTTGTGATTACCTATTTGTACAAGAATCTCATTGTACTCTTCACTGAGTTATCATGTAATGCTCTTGCTTCTACCCATTTTATTAGGTATTCTATTGCTACTATGATGTATCTACACTTCCTCCATCGAGATGTCTTTAATGGGCCTACGAAGTCCAATCCCCATCATTCAAATAACTCTTGTGGTTGCGATGGGTGTAAGGGCATAAAGTCCCTCTTTATTGGCTTTCTTGCTCTTTGGCAAGTATCACATGCTTTCACATGCTCCTTTGCATCATTATACACTATGGGCCACCATAGCCCTACTAGCAATACCTTCCTAGAAGTCATGTCTGGTCCCATATGCCCTCCTTCTAAGCCTGTATGAGCTTCCTTCAATGCTACTTTGACTTCTTCATCCATCACACATCTTCGTAAGATACCATCACTTCCCATTTTATACAGTAATCCTACTATTATCTGGAAAGGTGCTAACTTCATTATTATTTTCTTCTTCTCAGTTGTCATCATTTCCTATGGTAACTCTCCTGTGGATAGGTATTGGCCAACCAACTTGTACCATGATGGAACAACATTGATGGTGAATAATTGTGCATCTGGGAATTCATCAAGAACTCATGTTCCTATAGGTTCTCCTGATCGTATCCGAGACAACTGGTCTGCAATCACATGCTTCTTACCAGGCCTCACTACTACTCGAAATACAAACTCCTGAAGGGTGACGAGCCACCTACTGACTCATCCTTGTATCATCGACTTATTTATCAAGTACAACAATGCTTGGTGATCGACATAGAAGGCAAAGGGATTCACCAATAGGTAATGCCTAAACTTTTGAACTACATATACCATTCCCAAAGCTTCTCTTTTTGTTGTACTATAGTTCCTCTCTGGCCTTGACAAAAGGTGACTAGAAAAGAAAATAGGTTGATCTAGCCTAAACTATCCTTCTTGTGCTAAGGCACATCCAATTGCAAAATTGGAAGCATCAATGTGGACATGGAATTCCTTATCCTAGTTTGGAAACACCAAAATTGGACTACTCACAAGCTTAGCCTTTAGCTCCTCGAAGGCTCCCTGGTGCTCCTTCGTCCATCTGAAAGGAATATTCTTTTTCATCAAGGAATCGAGTGGGTATGATACATGTGCATAATTCTTGATAAACCTTCGGTAGTACCCTATCGATCCAAGGAAGGTTTTTAGTGAACTCACATCAAATGGTTCCTCCATGTGTAATATCACATGGATCTTATCAAGATCTATCTTCAATCCTTCACTGCACACAATATGTCCCAAAAGTTTCCCATATGGTACCATCAGAAAGCATTTCGCTGGATTTAATGATATCTGTGCATTTTTGCACCTACTCATACATTCACTGAGGGTAGGAAGATGTTCCTTGATCTTCCCGTAAATGGACCAATCATCCAAAAATGCTTTAAAATTCCTTGTTGCCAATTGATCAAATATATATATAGTATGATGCATTGGAATGTTGTTGGGGCATTATAGAGCCCGAATGGCATTCAATTGTATGCATAGATGCCATTCTCCACAATGAATGTGGTCTTCATCTTATCCTCCTCGACTATGCTAATTTGATTGTATCCTAAGAACCCATCCAAAAATGAATAAATCTCATGCCCTGCGACTTCTTCTAAGATAGAATCTATGAAGGGAATGGGGAAGGGATCCTTAATAGTTACAACGTTGAGACTCCTAAAGTCCACACATATTATGATCTTGTCTACTTCCTTATTCAAGGTGATCACTATGGGTGAAACCCATTCACTGTTTGTCACTCTGAAGATAATTCTTGCTTCCAACATATTTTCTATCTCTGCATTTACTAATGTCGCATATTTTGGGTTCATCCTATATGGTCTCCTTCTCACAGGTTGAGCTCCAGGCATTAGCGTAATCTTGTGGACACACAATTCTGGTGGTACTCCTTTCAGGTCCTTATATGTCCATGCAAAGACATCCTTATATTCCAAGAATATCTTAAAAGCTGCTACTTTTAGTACAAGATTCCAATCATCACCATAGTGAATCATCCTAGGTTCTTCCTATGTTCCTAGATTGATGTCCACTATCCGAGGTCCTTCATATTTGATACTTTCTAGTTCACTTGTAGCTTTCTCTACATTCTCTAGGTGTGTTGGTCTTGTATCAATATCTACATCATCTACTATATATTCTACAAATTTTTTTAGAAATATCCATTTCTCTTCTGCTTCCTTCTTAGGTTCTTGGCTAACTTTTGGTTTGTCTTATTTTTCCTTGATCTCCTCTGATTCAATACAGAGGTAGTTGGGCTGAAAAATTTTGTACTCCTCCATTTTCCAATGAAGAAGTCCACTATCAGATCGAGCTTCATCTTCGCTACATTCTTCTAGGTACAACATTCCTTCTCCGTTAGGTTCATGCCCTTCATCCTCTAAGGAATTTTTTTATTCATCCATCGTAGCTACATCCTCACTAACTCTTTTATTAGCTAGATTAATCATGTATTTGTGTTGTCCCTTCTTAAAAGTGATCTTATTCTTCCCCTAGTTGTGATTGAATTTGGCTACTCATAGCCAGCCTCTCCCTAAGAGAGCGTCGTATGTAGGTTTTTGCATTGTAATCACAATGAAATCCAAGACAAATTCTTGTTCAGCTATCACCACTTGTTGTGAGATCAAGATTCCCTTTATCTCGATGCCATTTTGATCAACACCATATAATCAGAAGCTCAGTACCCATAGAGATGGAGAGCCTATTTCTAGCCATGTTATTTTAGGTAGCACATTGACATTGGATCCTCCATCCACAATAACTTGTGTCAACTTATGCCCTAGGATCTCCATATGAACTAATGCAGGTTTCTTTCCTACATCAATCATTAATACGGTTGGATCCATGAACTGATCCTTTTGCTCCTTCTCCTAAATCGGTTGGCTCTACACTTCCATCACCTTATGTGGTTGTATTTCTTCCACCATTGCTTTTTGCAATGTTGGAATAGCTTCCAGCAGGTTTGATACTTTAACTTCTACTATGGTATCCAAAACCTGTGCTACCATATTTTGCACAACTATCTCCTGATCTGATGGTTTCCTTAGTTCCTTACCAGTTGTTGACTCTACTCGCTTAGTCTTTTCAACTTCCTCTTGCAATATTTTCTTTGCTACTTGCCAGTGTTGCTTTTCCTTTGCTAGCTCTGGATACTTATCCTTCTTAGCCTGATTCCTTGTCATGACTAAAACTTCTTGGGTATCCTCCTTAACTTGAGGAACCTCTATGTCCAAATAACTAATGTTCTACGGGTTACTCGAACTCACATGTTTTGGATAATTCTCTTCTTTGTGGTTCCTAGGACCACACCATCTACACATATGTGTAGTACTTTCTTGCGGTATTTCTTACCTCTGAGGTGTAGGAATTTGTTTTGTAAAATACCCCCAACCCTGGAAATTATGACATTATATGATCGATCTTCCTGTAGACACCTAAATCATGTAAATCGGATAATACTATTAGCACATTATGTATGCCCTCTTATCGACAACATATGGCCCTATTGGGCACCCCTCTAGGCTAGCAAAAGGCTTCCAAAAGGCTCCAAAACTTAGTTTGGAGGGTTACTAGCAGTCTAGGGCAGTTTTGGGGCTCCTAATGGTTACCTTCCCACCCAAGGATGGTCATAGTTGGTGATGGTACCACCCAGGGATGGCCATCCATAACCATACCTAGGTGGGATGACCCCTAACTAGACCCTTGAAAAAGTCAAAGGACGTGCTAAATGGCAATAAAAGACTGCCATTAGTGCATCCAATCACCCCAAATTTATTGGGAACCTACTAATATACTGCAAGGCAATAGATTGGGAGCACCAAAGGGGTAATATTCTCCTAATTAATCAATTACACAATTAGGACATGTGGCATCACCTGCCTCGCATGGCCAAAGATGCCATTTTTCTCTATATGCCCTTTTGGACTATAAAAGGAGGTCCAAACTAAGAAACAATGGTGAAATTGTTCTATTGATCAACAATGCATTACATAGTTTTATAGTTCTTAAAAGAACTAAAAATAGACACGGTGGTTGAGAGAAATCCTCTTAAACTTATTACAAAAACTAACTTAAAGATAGCTCTTATCCTAACAACATGCTAATCTTGGACTATGGTCAAACATTGACCAACCAAGCCAAAACCTCAATGTATGCTAATCAAATTAACTAGAAATATGTAAATCAAAACATTAAACTAAAACTAAATACTAGGACTTAATACTTAGGACTAAGGAGGCAATGTTGAAAATATTCCAATATTCTTGCCCTTGATGCTAAAGAAACTCATGCAAGATTTCTTTAAGCATCACAGATTTGGATGAAAATATTTCTCTTACGTTTCCTCCAATATTGAATCAAGAAATCATAATTTACAAAATACTTATGGTGGCACTCCTTCCACTCTTCATGTGGAATTTCCTACAAATGCTTGAGTGCCTTCTTTTTTTGATTAGCTCCCCCTTCAACAAAAGTATCTCCTCTTGTGGTTTTCAACAACCACTCTCTTACATATTTATCATTATGGTCTTTAAACCATGCTCTCACATTTTGATCTTCTTTTACATCTTCAACACTAAACAATACTCCACATGAGTATTTACAATTAATCATCTCACATAGATGATTATACCATACAACTCTTTCACATATTTCCACACAAAATATCACAATAAATATGGCCATATAATGACCAACTACATATGCAACATAAAGTTGCTCCTCACACAAATATTCTCTCAAAACAATGACTTTACAAGAATCCTTCTCCCAAGGAATTTTGAACACATCATTTTGATCCATGTGACCCAAGTTCTCCATCACTGTATTCTCTCCAAGAAGACTCTTCATCAAAGTTGTCTCAATGATACAATCACCTTTCTTTTCATTCCTGCTCACAAAAAATAAATCATTAATCATAAAAACATTACCTTTAGTATGAGTAGATTTTGTGCTTCCCATAAAGCTATTTTGTAGCAATTCTCCTTCAGGGTATGTTGCTTCAAGATCAACCATCAACTCTTCACTGAGACTTCTCCTCCTTTGTTCAATCCATGTTGGTGTTTTGAAACACCATTCATTCAAGCAATCATACATTGTTGCCTTTTCAAGACAACTCTCTTTCTGCAATGTAGTCACTCCAAGTGAGTGATCATCATCCATGAGTGATGTTTTCTTTGCCATTACAACAAAAATAAGCCAATAGTCTTTCATGAACATTGCTTTTCCATCATCATATTATTTATTCTCCTCCATGAGAATTGTAGATGCATTCTCCATGAAGTATTCTTCAACAAATAGTTGATTTGGTGTCTTCTCCATAAGACACTCTTCTTCATATGTCTCCTTCATGAGACATTCTTCATCATACATCTCACCTTGGTGATCTTCAAGAAAGGAACACTCCAATGTGAGTGTTTCTCTTCCTTTGTCTTCAAATTCTTCTTCCTATTTGCTATCAATGTGAATACTTTCAAAGTATACCATTCCTACAAAAAAATATTTAGTACAATTTTTCTTTTCAACTTTTTCTCCTCCTAAAATAAATAATTGACTATTACAATTTTCCATGCCATTACAAGACATGTCTTCAACTATGGGTGTCTCACAATGACTCTCTCCAATGAGAGTTGTACAAGGCTCTTCCTCTTTCTTATCCTCTTCTCCATTAAGGGATTCTTTATTCTCTTTCACACAAGGCTCTTCTTCAAGTATGTCTTGCTCTTCAAGAAATAATTCTCCATTATAAGAATGTATGTATTCTACAAAAGACATACCTTCATATGAGTCTTCACAAGACTCTTCAAAATCTCCTTCAAAAGGATCTAATTCAGAAACTTCTTCAAGGAAGCAAGGCTCCTCCTTGCTTAAACAATCTTCATGATTGTCACACATGGCTTTATGGGTATCCTCATCAAACCCATAAGCATCCTTCAACACTTTCCATGCCATTGTAGCTGATCTACAATTGGCTATGAGAGGAAAAACATTCTTTTCCATTCCTCTCCTCAAATCCATAAGAGCTAAGCAATTTGCATATTGCTGCTCCTTCTTCTCTTTTCTCTCCTCACCTTGTAGCTTGCTCCAAGAGGGTTCCTCATAGCCTTATTGAACTATATCCCATAAGTCTTGAGCCTTCAATAAGGTCTTCATCATTATGCTCCAAATAGCATAATTATCTCCATTGAATTTGGGTACTTCCAATTCTTTATACATGGTGGCCATTCTGCAATCCACCATTCATCAATATTCCACCTAGCTCTCAACCACTCCTTTCCTGTAGACTTCTGATATACTTATCTAAAAATCCACTAAATTTTAGAAGCAAATTCACACAAATGAGAAATATGTGATCAATTTACTTTTGCCCTTTCTAGATCTTAGAGTGTTTTTGAGACAACTTCAATGTTTTCACATAAATAAATCCATACAACTCCAAAATTTCTGAAAATTAAACTATGTATTCCTGAGACAATAATATGAAAACCCTCTAAATTTTTGAAGAAAATTTTCAAAGGTGAAAAATATGTGATCATTTACTTTTTCCCTTTTTATCACAATTATGGATCTAGGATTTTTGAAGAAAAAATAAATATTCACACAAATCAATAAATACAGATCCAAATGACCTGAAATTTTTTTCTAAATTATTATTTTATCTAAATAATATTTCTCCCAAAATTTGAGATGCAAATACCATGTTTTCCACCTTATACAACCATTTTATTGAAAAACTCAAAATGCTAATAAAATCAGAAAATTAGCTCCAAATCACCTAAAATTTTGAATTCATCCTCTTGATACAATTACCTAACAACCCTAAAAATTTCATAAGCAAATACCTCAGGATTAATGATATATTAATGATTTACTCGAGCTCTTCCTTGCAAATATGCTGAGTGCTGGCCACTTGAGTTTCTCTGACAAAGTGTGTGCTTCAGATCTCTTCATGCCACTCTCCACAGGTTTTGATCCATATAAGAAAACCTGCTCTGATACCAAATGAGAAAAAATGGTGAAATTGTTCTATTGATCAACAATGCATTACATAGTTTTATAGTTCTTGAAAGAACTACAAATAGACATGGTGGTTGAGAGAAATCCTCTTAAACTTATTACAACAAACTAACTTAAAGATAGCTCTTATCCTAACAACATGCTAATCTTGGACTATGGTCAAACATTGACCAACCAAGCCAAAACCTCAATGTATGCTAATCAAATTAACTAGAAATATGTAAATCAAAACATTAAACTAAAACTAAATACTAGGACTTAATACTTAGGACTAAGGAGGCAATGTTGAAAATATTTCAACACAAACCCTCATTTCAAAGGAGGATAGATTGATGATTTATGCAACTAAGTATTGTACAAATCAACCCTCACTATTTGCAAACCAAAACTTGTCCCTTTCCTTAGCCTTGAAACCCTATTCATTCGAAGGTGATTTTAGGGGCAATAGGCTTGATCCATTAATCCCAAACCAGCCAAATTGAAGCATTCTTTGGCTCCATATGTCAACAACACCCATACCCAAGTTTTGGACCAATTTCCATAGGCATAGGTGATAAAACTAAGGTAGTTTTGTAACCGTCCCACCTAGGGACGGTGAGCAGTCTATGTATGTCATACCTAGGGATGGTCACCAAATAGATTGGAATTTCAAATAAATTCCTCCATATGCCCCTTGGGAATATCTATAGGAACCTCTGATCAAAATTTGAGGTAATTTAGAGGAGTTTTGATGTAAGATTTGAGGTCCCCAAGATTACAGGTTTATCTGGCTCACCCAGGAACGGTCACCATTTTTGCATTGTTTCACCTTTGATCTTGCTTCCAAATTTCCTTGTTTGCATTTATAATAGCTTAAAATATGTTTATGCTTAATGTAGATCAATTTTCATGCATGTAGATCACTTTTTATGGCTGTAGGATATGCTCCCTTTTCATGGTTTAATGAATTTATTCTATAATGTAGATGCTTTTAATCCCATTTAAATCCCTTGTCTTTAGGAACAAGAATGCTAGGCAATATGAGGATCTAATGAGGTACAATCTTATCAGCCCAACAATAGCTCTTGAGTGTGGGAAGCAAGAATTCACAACACTACTATTTATTGCCTTAAAGGCTTCCTTCTAAAGGACTAGATCCCTTGGAAAATTGTAATGAAATGTATCAAATTTATAAATCCCTCAAGGGGACATCTTGTAATCTAGTTTTAAGTCTATAAATGAATTAATAGACAGAGAATGTTATTATCTTTATTTTCTATGTTGTCTCATTTCAGTAGATTACATGCTTATGCCATCTTTCCCTTTTTAATGATTAAAAATTGATATACATTGCAAGTAAATTCCCTTAAGGTGATATCGTGAATTTATCTTCTTCACTTCCTTCTGAGTCATACTAAAAATGACTCTATCCTCATTTCCGATTACCTTGATTCGGTCTTCCACCTTGTCTACTATTTATATAACCTTCACTCATTACTTGTTGCCCACTTCCTTGGGCCTTCGATTTCTCTTCCTTCTCTTGGATTGACAATAGTTGTGGGCATATTATTGCATTATATAGGCACAACATTACTTCATGCCCCATCACATTAAAAATGTGGCAATAGTCATTCTTTGGACACTTTACATTTGTATGGCCTTTTGTTTTGCGTTTCGTGCACCACATATCATTTCTGTCAAGTTTGATATTTTGTTCTTTTATCAGTTTATCAAACTCCTTACAAAATGATGCTACTATTTGTTGTATAGTGTTGTCTTCTCCACTATCTAAATCATTTGATTTGGGATGAGATAAAATTCTTGTATACGTTTTTTTTTATTCACTATCAAAATTATTTGCATGCTTCAGTGCTTCTTCATATGTTTTTGATGGTATTGCCTTCATATTTTTCTTATATTTTAGAAGTAATCCATCTACAAACCATCACTTTACTAGAATGTATGCCAGAGGTATCTGCATATTATCGACTAATTTATTTAGTCTATAGTTATAGGACTTCACATATTCATCTAATTTTTGCTTTGTCATGCAAATTTCTATCACAATGTCTCCATAATCCTTCAAAGGTCAAAATTCTTTGATGAACTTCTCCTTTATCTGATTCCAAGTCTAAAAATCTGTTGTATTTTCTCTCTTCAAATACCAACCAATTACTAATCCTCTAAAGGTATCAGAAAATAAAATTACCTAATCCTCTGGTCTATCCACTCCATTTACTCTCCAAATGGTTATGCAAGTTCCTATGTGCCATGTGGGGTCTTCCTTACCCTCACCTAAAAATGGTGGACGTCTCTGTTTGGCTACCCTATTAGCCATCTTAGGAGAGTCATCACTCTCACTTGAGGTGTCTCATGGAATATCTAACTGATTTATCCTTGGGGGTGTCTTACTTCCATTATCATTAGAAGTGTCAATTTGAGGTATCTTATTTTGTCCTGCCACTCGGTGACCAAAATCTCATGTGTCTTCACTTAGTGACCTCCTTCACTAATGTGAGGGAGATGGTCTTGGTATTTCCTCCTGAGACCTTGTGTTCTGTTGCTTTGGTGCCTGACTCCCATCCTTCACACTTTCTTGCAACCCTTCTGCAACTTTATTAAGTATCACCATCCACTCTCCATAATATTGCACTTTTCCTTTGTCAACCCTTGCCTCTACGCTTGGCAGTTCTACATCCTCATCTTCCATCTCTATCAACAACACCTCAAAGTCTCCTTCTTCTAATGTTTAGACTTGTTCTATTTCTGGTTCGTGAGTACTCCGGTCTGAGTTACTTGTGTTTTACCTCTGATAAATACTTGTTCTCCTTCTTACTATAATGTTTTCTCATGCTTCTCATCTCCCATAGTTTTGTGCACTAGTGTATGTCATTCACCTCCATCTTGTAGTATCACACTTCATCAATTTGACTCATTTTAACAAAAATGCCATATTCAATAAGGCAATGGTACCAAATGTAGCATAGGGGTGCAATATTCCTAGGTGGGGAGGTGATATTTTAGGACCAAGAATGATCAAAATACAACTCTCAACTTGACTACCAAATAGTACAATCATATCGTCCTCCAAATTACCCCTTGCGACAGCTAAAAAACTTGTATGGATGTCAAACTCTCATACTATATGGTTAAAAATCATACAATGACATGAATTGTATGCTTTTCTACCCTAGAGATTTTCTCAATATCTCTCAGGGTTACAACTACCCATGTACAACTGAATTTATTAATTTGGCCTTTTACAAAGTTTAACACCTTAGTTAGAAAATATGTGTGCCATTTTACTATGAAATTACATTTCCTATTCATTTGGATGAATTTCAGTGCACCCTGTATGATTTGCTGCTGGCTTGTATGGTTTTTCCATCCATTTGTATGGCTTACCCCTACCTATACAATTTACAAAACTTGATCAAAATGTCACTTATGCCAAAACTATCAAAATTGAGCAAATCCCTTTTGATCACTTCTTCTGGGAGGTCGATTTTCTGCCTACAAAGTCCCCATAGATTTTTCACTCTACAATCTCAAAATTTTAGATTCTTATAAAATTTTGGAGGATATAAAAGTAAGGCAAATAGCATAAGAAGTGGTAGAAACTACTGAGGAGATAAAATACAAATCCAAGGTGGTAGTGGATGGTGAGCAAAAATTATGTTTGGGAAAACATTCATTTCTCTTCCATAAATTATCAATCCGATAAGTCCATAAACTTATGAATGTCATGCACAGTATATGTCTACAGTGTTTGGGAATAAATCTGGTTGTACCTTATTTAGTTTGGTGGGGGATGTTTATACATTGTGATTTTAGCCAAACTAAGTGCAGAATAAATTAATTAAATGTTGGAAATGAAATGCTAGAAAGAAATGTATAGGAAATTAAATGTGTGGAAAATAAACACACACCTAAATTAAATAAAGCAGGAACTAAAATATTAAATCTAATCTATAGAAAATAAATAATATAAATTAAAAATGTGAGGACTACTATAAGGAATGGGCCCAAGCTCCCATAGATAGTCCACCCAACTAGCTGCGTGTAGCTTGCTCAAATAAGAGGAATTGTACTCTTAATAAATTTGACAAGAAATAAAATAAAATAGTTCTTCTATTAAAATTAATCGTCATCCTTCTCTCAGGGAAGACCTATGCATTTATACAATGTACAACCTTCCTCTCTTACATTTTTAGGTAAGTCTATTTCAGACTTGTAGTTATAGTAGATACGTAGAAAATAGGACAACCAATCAATCCTAACAAGCATGCACTAATAATAACAGTCATGCACTAATTTTACCCGTAGGATAAATCAGGTGTATTATGTTTTTATCAGAATAGAATTTGTTCATAAATAATGGATCCATTCAAATGGTTGTCTTTCTTAGTCGCTAATGGATCTGATTCTTCATGCTGTCAGTTACACATATCATTTTACCGGTAAATCGTTGCTTCAAGTAGTTCGTGAGCATGAGAAGAAATGCTCATGTTACAAAGTTATCCGACAAATCAACTAATAATAGAGGTGCTTTATTTATTTTAATAACAATGCATAAAATATCTCCCCCTTTTTCTTCACTTGCTTTGGTATCTATCCCAAATTGGTGCATATGAGGTGGAGTCAATGGTCAACATGGTCCCACTTGTCCGCTTGGTCAATCTTGCAAAGTATGGAGGTGTGGAGGTGCCTTCTTCATGAGGAAGGTGCCTTCCTCAAGTGGGTGCCTTCTCCATAAGGAAGATGCCTACTTTTTTGGGCACCTTCTGCATTCGAAAGGTTCCTACTTCTACTGGGTGCCTTTCGCATTCGAAAGGTGCCTACTTATGTTGGGCGCCTTCCACATCTATAAGGTACCTACTTCTGCTGGGCACCTTCTTCATACAAAAGGCACCTACTTCTGGTGGACGCCTTCTTTGAAGAGGAAGGCACCTGCTCTCATGCCTTAGTCTTCGAAAGTAGAAGTATGCCAGGTCTAAGTGGATGTAGACTAGAAAACACCATATTAGTACCAACACCTACATTTATACATAGTTTCCACTAAAAACACCAATTAAGCATAATACTGGATTTTCTATCAATTATATGCATAAGTTATATAAAAATACATCTCACATGCTAATTAAATTAGTAATGATGCCCCTTAATACTGTATATAAAATTCATCAGACTAAACGCTTGTCCCTTTCCTAGTATTTTTAGTGGCATAAAAGGTTTAAAATAATTGGGGCATGGTGGTTATAGGGACAGACTACATGAAGATCTGTGTGGAAGCTTCTGGTGTGGATAGTGTAGAATACTGTGGCGGCCATAAAAGCTGGACAGCTTGATAGACAAGCAAAGTCTCCCCAATATCAAAGAATGCTCCACAATATCAATCACACATAAAAGAGGTAAATCCACAACACAAATATTGAGTTGTAAAATCCTACTTCAAATGAAGAAGGGAAACATCCACTATGAAGCTCACTATATTACTCAATGATTCAATAGTACAAGAATGCTTCAATGTTATGCAACAATATGCATCAACATAAACTACAACACAAGTCAATATGACAAGATATGATAAGATATGATAATATGTAGTAAAAAACACCCCTATTTAAAGAGAATATTTTCTACTACAACCCTAAATATTATCACAATCTATCAAATATTAGAAAGTGCTTTAGTTACTTTCTAATTTTATCACAATCTAATCTTTGAGATATGTGATAAGTGGCATCTATCAAATATTAGAAAGTGATTAGTTACTCTCTAATATTTGCTAGAAAAGAGAAATAACTTTTTCCTAAGAAATTAAATATTCTTAACACCCTTAATTTATTTATTAATTGGGTGGGAATATTTTACATAAGATAGAATTATATTCTAATTCAAATATTATTCTTTAGACTTTATATTTTACTCTAAGAATAATTTACACAATGTTGCATTTGTTGAGCAAGGTGCAGCAATAGTATTTTCATTGTTGTCAACACAGTCAGACAGATCGGTTGATGCAGTGGACAAGAGTTAAGAGGTTATTCAGAGTATGTACAGTGATTTTCAAAAATATTGAAGTGGCCCATATGCTGAAAATCAAAAGAAAATCACAAGGAAGAAAATTGCCATGATATCGCGACATGTTGAGCAAGAAAGAAAAACTATCGTGATATCGCGACATGTTCAAAGAGAAAGTGCAAGAAAGAAAAACTGTCATGATATCACGACATGTTGAGAAGAAAGAAAAATTGTCGCGATTTCACGACATGTTCAAAGAGAAAGCGCAAGCAAGAAAAAACTGTTGCGATTTCATGACATGTTCAAAGAGAGAGCACAAGCAGGAAAAATTGTCATGATTTCACGACATGTTGGAAGAGAAAAAGGCAAGTAGAAAAAGTGTCGTGATTTCGCGACATATTGCAAGAGATATTGTACGGAAGAAAAAGTGTCACGATTTCGTGACATATTGCAAGAGAGAGAGTCCGAAAGAAAAAGTGTCACGATTTCATGACATATTGCAAGAGAGATTGTACGGAAGAAAAAGTGTCACGATTTCACAACATATTGCAAGAGAGAGAGTCCGAGAGAAAAAGTGTCACGATATCGTGACATGTTGCGTTTTCGTGACCCGAAGGCAAGAGAAAGAGCAAAGGAGAAAAAGTGTCAGGATATCGTGACATGTCACATTTTCGTGACTAAAGGAGGAGAGAGAAATTAAGAAGGTAGAAGTGTCATGATATAGTGACATGTCGCATTTTCATGACTAAAGGAAGAGAGAGAAAGTAAGAAGGCAGAAGTGTCGCAATATCACGACATGTCACATTTTCGTGACTAAAGGAGGAGAAAGAAAGTAAGAAGGCAAAAGTGTCGCGATATCGTGACAAAAGTAAAGAGGAAGAGTACGAAGGCAAAAGTGTCATGATATCGCGACATGTGTTTTTGTGGGTACAAGCCAAGAAAAGAAGCAAGGAGGTGAAAGTGTCACGATATCATGACATGTGTTTTCATAGGCGAAATCTGAGAAGAGGACAAAGAGGAAGAAGTGTCATGATTTCGTGACAGGTCACTGTGGTGCAAGCTAAGAAGAGAACCCAGCCGAAAAAAGAAGAGTTAACTGAAATCAAGGGCCGTTGTAGAAGAAAATCATGCAGCTAAAATAAGAAGAGTTAAATGAAGTTAGTACGATAGTTACAAGGTCCGTTGCAAAAGAAAATCATGCAGCTAAAATAAGAAGAGTTAACTGAAGTCAGTACGATAGTTATAGGTGCAGTCGTAGAAGAAAATCATGCAGCTAAAATAATAAGAGTTAACTAAAGTCAGTACGACGATTCATGAGTGCGATTACGAGAGAAAAATCATGCAGTTAAAAATAGAGTCAGAACTTTGTTATAAAAGGAGGTCTGCGTGGAGAATTAGATAGCTGAAAAAGGGAGTGAAAGTGCTACAAAAAGAGGGTTGGAAGAGTGCCATAAAAGTGTAGTAAGCAGAGCCTTAAGTGTGTATGGTGTTTTTGTGAATAGCGAGAGAGGTTGGATTAGCAATAGACCAGTCAGGGTCTTGTAAAAGTGAAGGCATTTATATGTAAATCTTCTAGTTTCAAAATTGAAGTCCAAGTTGGTGCTTGGCATCAGGGGTTGGTGCTCCTTCCAGTTGGTTCTAGTAAATCAGGGGTTGGTGCTCCTTTCTGTTGGTGTAGATAAATCAGGGGTTGGTGCTCCTTCCAGTGGGTGCTAGTAAATTGATTGTAAAATTGGTATTTTGCAAAGGATGGATTTGGATGGGAGTCCAAGCAGTCATTTTTTGAGGAGTAGCCAAATTGGTGAACCTCGTTACATCGTGTATTATGGAAAGCTCTCTTGTTATACTTGCTTTATCTAATTTTGTTTTGGCATTAAGAGTTGTAGATTTGAATTTAAATAGCTACACTAATTCACCCCCCTCTCAGTGTCATTGTGAGACTAACAATTGGTGTCAGAGCCAAGTTCCTGAACAAGATTAATCAGCTAAAGTGATCTTGGAAGTGAGACAATGGCAGGTGGTGAAGGATTCTCATCAAACAAAGCACCATTGTTTGACGAAACTAATTACACATTTTGGAGACTCAAGATGCAGAAATATCTGTGTGCTTTGGGATACGACATTTGGGAGTCAGTAAAAAGTGGATACACAATACCCACCACTCCAACCGATGCTTCCGGTAAGAAACTATTTGAGAATAACTCTAAAGCAAAGAATACTATCATGTGCGATTTAGTGGACAGAGAACTAATAAATATTATGAGTTGTAAAATGGCAAAAGACATGTGGGACAAACTAAAGAGCATTCATGAAGGAGATGGCAAGATCAAGGAGGCCAAGTTACAAATGCATCGAGCTCAGTTCAAAGCATTAAATATGAATGATGATGAGAACATAGAGGCATACATGTTGAGAGTTGGAATCATTAATGCGATTAGAGGACTCGTTCAGGAAATGGAAGATGCTATCATCGTGAAAAAGGTACTAAGATCTCTTCCCCAAAGATTTGATTCTAAAGTTTCAGCAATAGAAGAAGCTAAAGATCTAAATACTTTTAGTATGGATGAGATGCATGGTTATTTGACTGCATATGATATGAGAATAGGAAAAACTAAACCCACAGACAGAGAAGCTGCTTTTAAAGCACATAAAAATACAAAAGCAAAACAAGAATCCAAAGAAGAAGAGACATCATATGAAATGAAATCAAACTTTGTTCGAAAACTAATAAGGGGAAAAGAAAAATACAGAGGAAAGCTACCATTTAAGTGTTTCAACTATGGAGGCATTGGGCACTTTGTAACTAAATGTCCACTTAATGAGAAAAACAAAAGTGATGAAGGTTCACACCAAGAAAGAAGTGACTGGAAGAAGAAACCAAATTTTAGAAAAAGCAACTTCAAGAAGAAAAGTTTCATATCCAAGAATGTCGAGTCCTTCGGAAGACAGCTCCGGTGAGGATTCTGAAGAAGAAACAGGTGAAGCTCTTTTCATGGCATTCGAAGTAGAAAAAATAGAGGAATGTGATAAAATACTTGAGGCTGAGGCTGAAGTAGATCTGGAAGGTGAGTTGGTCACTGCACTTAAAGAGCTGAGTATAGAAAGGAAAAAGAATAAGAAAATTTCAAGAAATCTTGAGGATGCCAATGAAATCATAACTAGTTTGAGAGTACAGAGAGACGAATTTAAGAAAATATCTGAAGATATCGAAGTACAATTAACTATGAAAATAGATGAGTGCAACAAGCTAGAAGAAGAGATTGTTGGTTTAAGGATGCAGCTAGAAGAGATGAATCAAAAAATGAGTTGTTATCACAAACTTGAAGAAAGTTTTATGAAGCTGGATAAGATTATAAATAACCAAAGGACTATAAGCATCAAATTTGGTTTAGGCTTCATCAAAGGAGAATCATCAAATGGATCAAAGGCCATAACTGTAGATCCCATAAAGAATGAAGATAAGATCAGGGTTGATCAAGAAAAAATGAATCATTCTAAAGAAAGCAATAATGCCAGGCACGAGAGGAGTATTAAAAATGATGGATTCACCAATGTCACTCATCAAAGGAGAAGAAGATTTATGGCTCCCACTACAAAATGGTAAAGACCATCACCCAGGTTCACTCATTCCTTTTCTATTTATTGTTTTAAATGCAATAATTATGGACATAAGATTTTAGATTGCAAGTATAATGTAGGACAAAGGAAATTTACCAGTAGAAATGTTTTTTCATCGTTGATGGATTATGCAGTAGAATGTTATAACTGTCATAATTTTGGGCACATTGCAAGAAATTGTCAAAGTACATTTGCAGCAAATAAACATCAGGGAAGAAAATTTCAACCAAATGGTTTGAGACAAAATATAAAATTTCTCGAAAAACATGCACAGGCTACTGACAAAGAAAAGTCAAAACAAGTGACCAAAACTGCAATCAAACCAGAGTGGAAAGAAAAGGAGTGACCCAAGGAAGAAAAGGAATCCTTGATCGTACAGACAACATTTAAAGCATAGAACAAATCTACACCATTTATGGGGAGCCAAATTAACCACAAATAAAATGACGCAATTTTATTTGAAAGACGCAGTTTTATTAATTCGAAGCATGGAAGCTTTTACAATAAAAGACCATGAAAATAAATACACAGTGCTTTAAATGCAAAATACAGCCGCAGCCTTCCTTCCTTCCCCGACCTCCCGAATCCTTCAAATAAATCCCTTTTATGCTCTATGCTTCGTGCTGCACCGCCGTTCGTAACCGCCTTAACGGCTTCTGGAACGGTCATATGGAACGGCCTTAACGGCCCTTGAAACTGCCGCTTGGAACGGCCTTAACGATCTCAGGCACTGCCACTCGGAACTGCCACTTGGAACTGCCACCTGGAACTGCCACCTGGAACTGCCACTTTGGCTTTGTCTGCTAAGGTGTCGCGATATCGCGACCCTTCTTTGTGTTTTGGCTTGGCTGCCAAAGTGTCGCGATATCGTGACACTTCTTTGTGTTTTGGCTTTGGCGGCCAAAGTGTCGCGATATCGCGACACTTCTTTGTGTTTTGGCTTTGGCGGCCAAGGTGTCGCGATATCGCGACACTTCTTTGTGTTTTGGCTTTGGCGGCCAAGGTGTCGCGATATCGCGACACTTCTTTGTGTTTTGGCTTTGGCGGCCAAGGTGTCGCGATATCGCGACACTTCTTTGTGTTTTGGCTTTGGCGCCAAGGTGTCGCGATATCGCGACACTTCTTTTTTTTGCTTCAGTGTCGCGATATCGCGACAATTTGTGTTTTGCTTTGGGTGCTCAAATGTCGTGATATCGTGACGACATTTGTGTCGCGATATCGCGACCATTAGTTGCTTTTGCCATGGTGCTCGAAATACGTCGCGATATCGCGACGATATTTGCGTCGCGATATCGCGACCAATTTTATACTTAGTCAATTTTGCAAATTTTGAACTTTTTCAAACTTTGAACTTTTTTTTTTTGGTGATGCAAGATTGTTGTGCTGCCCGAGATGCTCCTGCATCAGACACCCGGGGTAGATGTTTAGAAGTGATCCTCACTTCTGGATGGTCAGAGGAAAACCCAAACGATCAACCTCTGATTTGGACAACCATGTGGCATCTTCGACAGGTCTGTTCTTCCACTTGACCAAATACTCCGAATATTGCTTGTTTCGGGTACTTCTGCCTGCACGAGTGTCGAGTATGTCTTCAATTTCTTCTTTGTCTGGAGTGGATGCAGGAATGTTCCACAGATCCGGACTGGGTGGTTCACTACAACTTCCTGCATGATATTCAACCAAGTCCGAAATATTGAAGATAGGTGAAATATTCAGCTCACTTGGGAGATCAACTTCATAGGCATTGCCTGAATCTCGTTTGCCTATGATCCGGCATGGTCCAAACTTCTTCATCTTCAACTTATTGTAAGTTTTTCTAGGAAAACGTTCCTTACGCAAGTGAACCATGACTTCATCCCCTACTTGGAATTCTTTGAAACGTCGCTTCTGATCTGCTCTGGCTTTGTAAGTAGCATTCATTTGACTGATATGCTGTTGTACCTCTTCATGTAAAGTCTTCATGTGTGCTGCAAAGTCTTCAGCTTCAGCACTGCACTTGTCTGCTTTATCCATCGGTCTCAACTCAGAAGCGTTTCTAGGGCTGTACCCATGCACAATCTGGAATGGTGATTTACCAGTACTGCGATTGACAGAATTGTTGTAAGCAAACTCTGCCTGGGGTAAAATCAGATCCCATCCCTTCGGTTTATCTCCTACCAAACATCGTAGAAGATTACCCAAACTTCTGTTGACTACCTCGGTCTGTCCATCAGTCTGCGGATGGTACGCAGAACTGAATTTCAAGTCTGTTTTCAGCTTCTTCCATAGAGTTCTCCAGAAATAACCCACAAATTTGGTATCTCTGTCCGAAACAATGCTTTGGGGTAGACCATGAAGTCGGACTACCTCCTTGAAGAACAAGCCGACAATGTGAACCGCATCACTTGTCTTCTGACATGGAATAAAATGGGCCATTTTCGAAAACCTGTCAACAACAACAAAAATGGCATCATTTCCACGTTGTGTTCTTGGCAGACCAAGAACAAAATCCATGCTGATATCCTCCCAAGGTCTTCCTGGTACAGGCAATGGCTGGTACATTCCTGTATTTTGGCTGACTCCTTTTGCCATCTGGCACACTCTGCAACCCTGCACAAATCTGGTCACATCCGGCTGCAACTGTGGCCAATGGTAATTTTCACTAACAAGAGCAATGGTCTTATCACGGCCAAAATGCCCTGCTAGTCCTCCACTATGCTTCTCTTTGATCAAATTTTCCCTCATGGAACTTCGGGGAATGCACAACTGATTCTTCCGAAACAGCATCCCATCTTGGATCATGAAATCTAACCACTTAGTGCGATCCACGGTAGTAGGAGACACACATGCGGTCCATGCCTCTGCAAAATCTGGATCTGCTGGGTATAAACTCTTGAGTTCATCAAACCCAACAACCTGCACTCTCATTTCCATCAACAAATTATGCCTTCTACTCAAGGCATCTGCAACTCTATTAGATTTGCCACTTCTATGCTTTAGTACAAAGGTATAACTCTGCAGGAATTCAACCCACTTCAAATGCCGTTGGTTAAGTTTACCTTGACTATTGATATACTGCAAAGCTTGATGGTCAGTATATAAAACAAACTCTTTGGTTAGCAAATAATGTCTCCATTTCTTAAGAGCCTGAATTATAGCATAGAATTCTTGATCATAAATAGAGTATTTCTTTCTAGCATCATTCAATTTTTCACTAAAATATGCAACAGGTTTACCTTCTTGACTCAACACAGCTCCAATGGCACTGCCACTGGCATCACAGTCAACCTGAAACACTTTATTAAAATCTGGAAGTGCCAGAATGGGCTGTTCTGTCACTTTCTTCTTCAATATATTCATGCTGGTATCTGCTTTGGCAGTCCACTTAAATTCTCTCTTATCCCCTCTCATAGTTTCTGTTAGGGGTGCACAAATACTGCTAAAGTCTCTAATAAACTTTCTATAGAAACTTGCAAGACCATGAAATGATCTTACCTCTGTCACATTCCTTGGAGCAGGCCATTCAAGGATAGCCTTCACTTTCTCAGGATCCATTTTCAGACCCTCCTCTGAGATGACAAATCCCAGGTATATCAACTCTTTCTATACAAAACTGCACTTATGTATATTTATCAATAACTGCTCCTCACGCAGTTTTTCAAAAACTGTCCGAACATGCAACAAATGTTCATCCAATGTTTTACTAAAAATCAGAATATCATCTAGATACACTATCACGAACTTTTCCAGGAAGTCACGCAATACTTCATTCATCAACCTCATAAATGTACTGGGTGCATTAGTCAATCCAAATGGCATAACTAACCACTCATACAAACCCTCTCTGGTTTTAAAGGTTGTCTTCCATTCATCACCCTCTCTAACACGTATCTGATGATATCCGCTCTTCAAATCAATCTTAGTGAAGTATTTAGCTCCACTCAAGCAATCCATTATATCGTCCATTCCGGGTAATGGAAAGCGATATTTAATAGTAATTTTATTAATGGCTCAGGAATCAGTGCACATTCGCCATTCGCCATTCTTCTTTGGTGCAAGTACTACTGGCACTGCACAAGGGCTCAAACTTGCCCGAATCAAACCCTTCCTCAACAATTCCTGAACTTGTCGGTTCAATTCTTCATTCTCAACAGGAGACATTCTATGAGCTGCCTTGTTGGGTAAGCTAGATCCTGGCATTAAGTCAATCTGATGACTAATCTTCCTCATTGGCGGCAAACCCTCAGGCACATTGTCTGATATAATATCAGGAAATTCTGCTAACAGATGTTCAACTTCTGCTGGAATGTTAGTAGTATCTTCTCTTTTTACATTAGGAATTAATGCATAACACATTGAATCCCTCTTTATACCATCCAAAAATTTTTTGCCATCTACTAAACAAATTCTAGCATTATTGCATACCTTTTCCTCAACCTCCTTTAATGGCTTCAATTTGTGGCGTACTCCATATTTTGTCAGGGAATAGGTATTTGCATGTCCATCATGCGCTGCACGTCTATCAAATTGCCATGGTCTTCCAAGCAACAAATGGCAAGCATCCATCGGCAAAATATCACACAGGACCTCATCCTGGTATCTTCCAATTTTGAACTTGACCAAGCATTGTTCACTGACCAATGCTCTATGATCCTTCTGCAACCACGCAATCCGGTATGGATGCGGGTGCTATTTTCTTTCTAGCTTTAATTTAGCTACCATTTCCTCAGAAACCAAATTATCTGTACTACCATTATCAATAATAATATTACAGATTT
Organism: Wollemia nobilis; assembly: GCA_028583015.1. Lineage (NCBI taxonomy): Eukaryota > Viridiplantae > Streptophyta > Pinopsida > Araucariales > Araucariaceae > Wollemia > Wollemia nobilis. Next base: position 587,218 of record JAQPPZ010016473.1, read on the forward strand.
TACCTGAACATTTGCACCTCGTGCGAAACAGGCTTTTCCGCTGATCTGGTTCCTTCTCTTCATTCAACAAAGTTCTTCTTGTGATCATCACTTCTCCGTGCTCTGCTTCTTTAGAGTGCTCGGATTCAACACCATCCTCAGCAACTGCAGCTCTGGCATTTCCTTCAGGCCTTCTGTTTGGTGCTTCTTGGTGTTTGGGACACTCATATGATCGATGCCCTTCTTCTCCGCAATTAAAACAGGTTCCACGAAATCTGCCTCTGCCATATCCGCGTCCACCTCTACCTCTGCCCCTTTGATAATCATTGTTCTGATTACGGGGTCGGTAAGCATTCTCCTCCTTCTGTTCCTGGCGATTGCTGGTTTCACCATTCTATTTTTGATCATCATATTTAATTCCACTGGTTCTTCCACCAGTTCTTCCACCACGACCTCTTCCTCTTTGCTTGCTGTCAAATCTGCGATTCAGTTTCTCTTCTACTTTCAGAGCAAACTGATAAGCATCTTCAATGTTGTTCATTCGAACCAGACTCAATTCCTCTTGCACGCTGGTTCTCAACCCATTAATGTAACGGGCTACTCTTTCCTTATTTGCTTCCGTATGACCGGTTCTAATTGAAATTTTAAAAAATTCCTCAGTATACTCTTTAACAGTTTTGCTGGACTGTCGCAAACTCTGCATTTTTCTCAGCAGATCTAATTCGTAATCTGCTGGAATAAACTGCCGTTTCAATTTTTCCACCATTCGATCCCACCTGGAGATCTTTTCTTTGCCTCTCCGGTTTCTTTCCAACTGCACTCCTTTCCACCATATGCCAGCATGGCCTTTTAATTTTGTTCTGGCAAATTTTATTCGATTTGGATCTTCAACGTCCTCATAATCGAAATATTCTTCCATGTCATTAATCCGAGTCAATTAATTCTTCTGGATTTAAATTTCTAGAATACGTAGAAACGTCAATCTTTGGCCTTTTCCCAATCTGCGAAATGGCTTTTATCATTCGCGACTCTGCGGCACTCATTTCTTCTTCTTCCTCTTCAGACGGGTCTTCAACTCCGTCATCATCGCTGCGATCTTCTCCTCTTGGCTCTATTCCCCTGCGCAATTCTTCCTGCAATGCCAACACTTGTCTCTGCAATGCACGAAAATCTCCTTCAGGAACCACGTTCCTTCCAGCACCACGATTTCTTCGCGGTGGCATTCTGTCTCACAGTTTCTCAGAAACCCGTAACCCCAGATCCTGGTGTGAGCTGCCTCACGTTCGGCGCTCTGCTCAACACACTCAGAATCTTACAGCTCTGATACCACTTGATGGGGAGCCAAATTAACCACAAATAAAATGACGCAATTTTATTTGAAAGACGCAGTTTTATTAATTCGAAGCATGGAAGCTTTTACAATAAAAGACCATGAAAATAAATACACAGTGCTTTAAATGCAAAATACAGCCGCAACCTTCCTTTCTTCCCCAACCTCCCGAATCCTTCAAATAAATCCCTTTTATGCTCTATGCTTCGTGCTGCACCGCCGTTCGTAACCGCCTTAACGGCTTCTGGAACGGTCATATGGAACGGCCTTAACGGCCCTTGAAACTGCCGCTTGGAACGGCCTTAACGATCTCAGGCACTGCCACTCGGAACTGCCACTTGGAAACGCCACCTGGAACTGCCACCTGGAACTGCCACTTTGGCTTTGTCTGCTAAGGTGTCGCGATATCGCGACCCTTCTTTGTGTTTTGGCTTTGGCTGCCAAAGTGTCGCGATATCGCGACACTTCTTTGTGTTTTGGCTTTGGCGGCCAAGGTGTCGCGATATCGCGACACTTCTTTGTGTTTTGGCTTTGGCGGCCAAGGTGTCGCGATATCGCGACACTTCTTTGTGTTTTGGCTTTGGCGGCCAAGGTGTCGCGATATCCACTCGCGACACTTCTTTGTGTTTTGGCTTTGGCGGCCAAGGTGTCGCGATATCGCGACACTTCTTTGTGTTTTGGCTTTGGTGTCGCGATATCGCGACCATTAGTTTCATTTGCCATGGTGCTCAAAATACGTCGCGATATCGCGACGACATTTGCGTCGTGATATCGCGACCATTAGTTGCTTTTGCCACGGTGCTCGAAATACGTCGCGATATCGCGACGATATTTGCGTCGCGATATCGCGACCAATTTTATACTTAGTCAATTTTGCAAATTTTGAACTTTTTCAAACTTTGAACTTTTTTTGGTGATGCAAGATTGTTGTGCTGCCCGAGATGCTCCTGCATCAACCATGGATACTTGATAGTGGATGCTCCAGTCATATGACAGGTGACAAACAAAAATTTGAGAAGTTACAGAAATATGAAGGTGGTTCAGTAAAATTTGGAAATAATGATGGAGCTAAGATAGTTGGAAAAGGATCATTTAAGATTAGTGATGGAAAAATCAAGTTAAAAGAAGTCTTGTTTGTGATTGGCCTGAATCATAACTTGTTAAGCGTAAGTCAGATTTGTGAAAAATGTCATGAAGTAATTTTCAAGAAGCAGGGTTGTGAAGTCAGAACAACAAACTGTGGAAAGTTGATAGCAACTGGATTAAGGACATCTAGCAACCTGTATACTCTCTCAGAGACTTCAGAAGGAGTGTGCTTGATTGGACAGGAAGAAAAAAATTGGCTGTGGCACAAGAGGCTCGATCATATCAGTTTTGAAAATCTAGTAAAAATCAGCTCAAAAAGGGCAGTGAGAGATATTCCCACCATTTGCAAACCATTAAATAGCAATTATGCTTCATGCCAAAAGGGGAAGCAAACTAGAGCCACATTTAAAACAAAAGAGTACTTCACAAGCAAACCTTTAGAACTAATACATACTAATTTATGTGGACCCATGAGAACGCAAAGCATAAATGGTGACAAATACTTTATGTTGTGCATAGATGACTATTCCAGGATGACATGGGTACTATTTTTGAAGCTTAAATCATATGCCTTTGAGATGTTCAAGATTTTCAAAAAACAAGTTGAGAATCAAATAGGGAAAAGGATTAAATTTTTAAGATCAGATAGAGGAGGAGAGTTCATTTCAGAGGAGTTTGCAGAGTACTATGAAAAATATAGGATTAGGAGACAGTTTTAAGCAGCAAGGACACCTCAACAAAATGGTGTGGTAGAAAGAAAGAATAGGACAGTGTAGGAAATGGCACGGACTATGTTGACTGAGAGCAAAATAGCAGACAGATTTTGGAAAGAGGCAGTCCATACTGCAGTATACATCCAAAATAGGTGCATGTTGAGGATGCATGAAAACAAAACTCTGTATGAGCTATGGTTCGGTAAAAAGGCAACAACAAGATACTTTAAAGTTTTTGGCAGCAAGTGTTACATCAAAAGAACTGAAGATAATCTTGGTAAGTTTGAATATAGAGCTGATGAAGGTATTTTTCTTGGCTATTCAAAAAAAAGCAAAGCCTACACATGCTACAACAAGAGGCTAAAGAAAATTGTGGAGAGTGTCGATGTTAAAGTTGATGAAGGTAGGGAACGAGAAATAAGCTATGAAGAAAACTACCCGATTTATGAAGAGGTTATTGAAGGAGATGAGGAAAAGGAAATGGAAAAGAAACAAAAAATTGACTCAGATGATTCAAGTAGTGATTCAGAAGAGGAAGAAAACAAGAAATTCAAAATAGGTCATTGCGGAAAAATCATCCTAGAGAGCAAATAATTGGAGACCCCATAGTTGGTGTTCAGACAAGAAGAAGAGTCGTAAGTAACTACTCTCTATTATTCAGCATTGAGCCCAAAAATGTTGTTGAAGCAAGCAAATATGAAATTTGGATGACGACAATAAATGAATAATTAGATCAGATCGAGAAAAACAAAACCTGGGAGTTAGTACCAAGACCTGCAAATAAAAATATAATCGGTACTAAATGGATTTTTTGAAACAAATTGAATGAAGATGGATAGGTAGTTAGGAATAAAGCAAGATTGGTCTGTAAAGGCTATGCACAAGTTGAAGGTATTGACTTTGAAGAAACCTTTGCACCAGTGGCTAGGCTAGAGGCAATTAGAAAGTTTTTGGCTTTAGCAGTTCACAAGAATTTCAAAGTCTATCAAATGGATGTGAAATCGACATTTCTGAATGGAAAATTTGAAGAAGAGGTCTATATTGAGTAGCCAAATGGTTTCCAACTCGGTGATAATCCCAACTTCATCTACAAGTTGAAGAAAGCATTGTATGGCTTGAAACAGGCACCCAAAGCATGGTATGCAAGGCTAGACAACTATATTACTCAACAAGGGTCCAAAAAAGGTATGGTGGATAGCAATTTTTATGTCAAAATAGAGAATGGCCATCTCATTTTCCTTTTTGTATACGTTGATATCATTTTTGGCAGCAACAATGATGAGTCGTGTAAATATTTAGAAAATAAGATGTAGAAAGAATTTGAAATGTCAATGATTGGTGAATTTTCGTATTTCCTCGGACTACAAGTTAATCAAAATGAGAAGGGAATATTTATTTCTCAAGTTAAATATGTGAAAGAGATGCTAAAAAAGTTCACAATGGAGGATTTTTAGCCTGTTAGCACTCCCATGACGACAGGTTGCAAGTTGAGCAAGGATGAAAAATATTCAGATGTTGATCAAACCATGTACAGATCTATGATTGGGAGCCTAATGTATTTGATAGCTACCATACCAGATATCTTGTAGGTAGTTTGCATGGTAGCATGATTTTAGGCTAGTCCCAAGGAGACTCATGTGATAGCAATGAAGAGGATTCTTCGGTATCTGAAGGGTACTATGGAGTATGGGTTATGGTATCCGAAAGGTAAGGACTTCACCCTTATTGCGTATTTAGATGCAGATTGGGTAGGATGTGTCGATGACAGAAAGAGTACCAGTGGAGGTGCATTCTATCTTGGAGACAGGTTGGTCACATGGCACAGTAAGAAACAAGAGTCAGTCTCCTTATCCATAGCAGAGGCAAAATATATTGTAGCAACTATGTGTTGTACGTAGGTCTTATGGATGAAACAAACCCTGAAATATCTTGGCATTAACTTCAGTGAGCCAATTTTAGTTAAGTGTGATAACACCAGTGCCATTAACATCTCAAAGAATCCAGTTATGCATTATCACACAAAACATATTGCTATCCGATATCACTTTTTGAAGGAGAAAGTTGTGGAAGGTGAGGTTAAGTTCGATTTTGTCCCAACTATAGAGCAAGTAAATTGGGAGTGGTCATGCTTCCCAAGAACTGACTAGCTATCAGGACCACATTCTCAGGGGGAGCATTTATATATTTGATTATCTTTTTGCTCATATTTGTAATTTCTACTAACTATAATAATTTGTGCCTAAGAATTTTGTGCATGGACTCAGGGGGAGTCTGCAGCAGCCCTTTGGTATTATTGTCAAAGGGGGAGAAGAATTATAGGAAATTGCATGTGTGTTGCCAACAATTCCAAAGGGGGAGATTATTGAGCAAGGTGCAGCAACAGTATTGTCATTGTTGTCAATACAGTCAGACAGATCGGTTGATGCAGTGGATAGGAGTTAAGAGGTTTTTCAGAGTATGTATAGTGATTTTCCAAAAGATCAAAGTGGCCCATATGTTGAAAATCAAAAGAAAATCACAAGGAAGAAAACTATCGCGATATCGCGACATGTTGAGCAAGAAAGAAAAACTGTTGCGATATCGCGACATGTTCGAAGAGAAAGCGCAAGAAAGAAAAACTATCACGATATCGCAACATGTTGAGAAGAAATAAAAACTATCGCGATATTGCAACATGTTGAGAAGAAAGAAAAACTATCGCGATTTCGTGACATGTTTGAAGAGAAAGAGCAAGTAGGAAAAACTGTTGCGATTTCGCGACATGTTCGAAGAGAAAGCGCAAGCAGGAAAAGCTGTCGCGATTTCGTGACATGTTGGAAGAGAAAAAGGCAAGTAGAAAAAGTGTCACATTTTTGCGAAATATTGCAAGAGAGATTGTATGGAAGAAAAAGTGTCACAATTTTGTGACATATTGCAAGAGAGAGTCCGAAAGAAAAAGTGTCATGATTTCGTGACATATTGCAAGAGAGATTGTACGGAAGAAAAAGTGTCATGATTTCATGACATATTGCAAGAGAGAGAGTCCGAGAGAAAAAGTGTCGTGATATCGTGACATGTCGCGTTTTTGTGACCCGAAGGCAAGAGAAAGAGTAAAGGAGAAAAAGTGTTGTGATATCGCGACATGTCGCATTTTCGTGACTAAAGAAGGAGAGATAAAGTAAGAAGGCAGAAGTGTTGCGATATCGTGACATGTCGCATTTTTGTGACTAAAGGAGGAGAGATAAAGTAAGAAGGCAAAAGTGTCACGATATCGTGACATGTCGCATTTTCGTGACTAAAGGAGGAGAGAGAAAGTAAGAAGGCAGAAGTGTCGCGATATCACGACAAAAGTAAAGAGGAAGAGTATGAAGGTGAAAGTGTCACGATATCGCGACATGTTGTGTTTTCACGGGTACAAGCCAAGAAAAGAAGCAAGGAGGCGAAAGTGTCACGATATCGTGACATGTGTTTTCACAGGAAAAATCCGAGAAGAGGACAAAGAGGTAGAAGTGTCACGATTTCACTACAGGTCACTGTGGCGTGAGCTAAGAAGAGAACCCAGCTGAAATAAGAAGAGTTAACTAAAGTTAGGGGCCGTTGCTGAAGAAAATCATGCAACTAAAATAAGAAGAGTTAAATGAAGTCAGTATGACAGTTACAGGGGCCATTGTAGAATAAAATCATGTAGCTAAAATAATAAGAGTTAACTGAAGTCAGTACGACAGTTACAGGTGCATTCGTAGAAGAAAATCATGTAGCTAAAATAAGAAGAGTTAACTAAAGTCAGTACGACAGTTACAGGTGCAGTTATAGAGAAAAATCATGCAGTTAAAAATAGAGTCAAAACTTTGTTATAAAAGGAGATCTGCATGGAGAATTAGATAGCTGAAAAAGGGAGTGAAAGTGCTAGAAAAAGAGGGTTGGAATAGTGTCGTAAAAGTGCAGTAAGCAGAGCCTTAAGTGTGTATGGTGTTTTGGTGAATAGCGAGAGAGGTTGGATTAGCAATAGACTAGTCAGGGTCTTGTAAAAGTGAAGGCATTTATATGTAAATATTTTGGTTTCAAAATTGAAGTCCAAGTTGGTGCTTGGCATCAGGGGTTGGTGCTCCTTTCTATTGGTGCAGATAAATCATGGGTTGGTGCTCCTTCCAGTGGGTGTTGGTAAATTGATTGTAAAATTGGTATTTTGCAAAGGCTAGATTTGGACGGGAGTCCAAGCAGTCATTTTTTGAGGAGTAGCCAAATTGGTGAACCTCGTTACATCGTGTGTTATGGAATTCTCTCTTGTTATACTTTCTTTATATGATTTTGTTTTGACATTAAGAGTTGTAGATTTGAATTTAAATAGCTACATTAATTCACCCCCCCCTCTCAGTGTCATTGTGAGACTAACAAAATTATATATTCCAACACTCCCCCTTAATGTAATATTGGAGAAAGGAATTATGAGATAAAGAAACATTCCCCCCCTAAAGATACAAATGGGGATGAGAATAAAATGAGTAATATAGTTACAATGAGCTTCTATGACCAAGAATGGTCTACAATAAGGCACCAATATAAAATGGGCCAAAATGAGATTGCAAGCCCCCAACGGAGTAGCTTCAGATACAAGCAGCTTACAAATCCATCCATCAACCACAAGTGGTTGCAAATGACAAGAAGAAAATATCACAAGGGTGTCTTGAGTAAGCATACAAAATCCCAAATGGAAGTACCTGCAAGCTACAAGAAGCTCAACATAAGATCAGTTAGATACATCATCATAAATATATTCACCACAACATATACAAATATCCAAATATGATAACAAAACTGATCTAACAAATAGTGAACTATAAGTCATCACAAAAATATGCCAAGCCATACTTATAGTCACGTGCTATATAGTTGATCAAAAATATCATGTACAAAGTTGCATAAAGCAAACAAGGAGTACCATGATAATGTAAACTCTAAAGTACCATGTACAAAAGTAGCACAAGGCTAACAAAAAAGTACCATGTACAAGAGTTGCATAAGGTATATGAAAATAATAAAGTGTGCAAACCGGTTGCATAAAGCCAACCATAAAATATCATGTACAAAAGTAGCATAAATGCTAACAAAAAAGTACCATGATAAACCAATTGCATAATTCCAACTACATAAAAAAAGATGTACAAAGTTGCACAAGGCAAACAAGAAAGTACCATGTAAAAGAGTTGCATAAAGCAGTTGCATCATATACCATAATTGCACAATGCCATCTATAAAGTAACATGTACAAAAGTTGCACAAGGCAAACAAGAAAGTACCATGTTCAAAAGAGATGCAAAAAGTAATTATACCACCAGATATCAACTCATATATATAGCACAAAACACCTCATAAGGATGAAGTCATCACACAAGTGTAACTACACTTCATTCCCCCTTGAGGACAACTTCACCAAACCAAGTGAGTCCCTCAGCTTACAAAACTGCTCCTTGGGAAGAGGTTTGGTGAACAAATCAATAGAATTAGAAGATGATGGGCAATACTCCAATTGAATAGTCCCATCCAATACCTTCTCTTTGATAAAATGGGCTTGGATTTCAACATGCTTTGTCCTTTGATGCATTACAGGATTTTTAGCCAAGGCAATAGCTAATTGATCATCATGAAAGATAATCATGAACTACTATAACCATATTGCAATAAAAAACTATAACCATATTGCAATTGAATAAATGAAATAAACCAAGATCAACTTGCAATAGATTAACTTGCAATAAGAAGGTAACTAACCATAAAAATCATCTTGCAACAAAATAAACTAACTTGAATTGAACCATAAAATATTTGTGAAATGTTAGATAGTCAATAAGTTAGTAAGTTAGTGTTCATTTTAGGTTTTGTTATAGCCTAATGAAATTCTAATTCATCTCACCCAAAGTCAACCAAGCTACCCAAAAGGGTACGGGTATGAGGACCCAAAAATGACTTGCTACCGATAGAGAAGATTCTTTTGGATTCAATAGGTGTTTAGCAAATATAAACTATGTTGCAAGATTAAGTAAATTTTAATCAAATACTAAAGTTGTGGTTAGGAAGTTGATTCATTTTTAACCTTCTTGATTAATATGAAAATTAGTAAATTGCAAGTTAGTTGGTTAGTAGATTTTTTAGTATCAAGTTAGTAGTTAGATTAGTTGAGATGCAAAATGGAAGAAATATTAACAAGAGATAGTGGAGAGACAAAGCAAAACACAAATACACAGTCTCTCTCTTTTTTTTTTCTCTCTCTCTCACTTTCATTCTCTTTTACTTTCATAATGAGAGATACAAGTTACATTAATTTACAGTATGCTTCAAGAAAATACTAGAGAGAGATTAGAATAAATTAATAAAAATAGGGGAAGAGAGTGAAAAATTTGATCCGAAATTGCCTTATATACTTGAAAACATACTTAGATAACCTTGCAAAACAAGCAAACTCACAAAAAACCATTGTTAATGTAAGAAAAAAAAATATTGCATTTTAAGGAGAATAATAATAATTTATAATACAAAAAATTGCTTAAAAAAATGCAATTAAATGAGTAAAAATTATTTTATTAATAAAAAAATGACATGAAAAAGTTTAACGATTTTTATAAAACAAAAAAATTTCAAAAAAAACAAAACAGTTTTTTTTTTTTAAAACAAAACTATTTTTTTATAAAGCAAAACTGTTTTTTTTTTTTTATAAAGCAAAATTGTTTATTTATTTATTTATATATCTATAGCTGACTGTTTTTTTTTTTAATAAAAAAAATGACTATATATGGAAATAGGGGATTTTGGGTCTTCCGGATGCAACCATGGGGTCCGTTTGGCTCCAAAACCCTTCCAGCAAAAGCTTAATGCCAAAAAAAAAATTATAGATTTAAAATGAAAATACTGTTTGCAAAAGATCTAACAACTAGATCTAAAAACATAATAAATCTATAAAACCTAATGGCAGATTTGCAAAATAAGTTTACATAAAATACCCAAATATCAAATGTATGCAAAAAGAAATATACCTTAATGGGTTTTTCACCTCAAAATATTGAAGATACTTGATGGAGATCCCAACCGCTCTTATACCAAATGTTAGACAAGCAAAGTCTCCTCAAGATCGAAGAATGCTACACAAGATCAATCACACATAAAAGAGGTAAACCCACAACACAAATATTGAGTGGTAAAATCTTACTTCAAATGAAGAAGGGAAACATCCACTATGAAGCTCACTATATTACTCAATGATTCAATAGTACAAGAATGCTTCAATGTTATGCAACAATATGCATCAACATAAACTACAACACAAGTCAATATGACAAGATATGATAAGATATGATAATATGTAGTAGAAAACACCCCTATTTAAAGAGAATATTTTCTACTACAACCCTAAATATTATCACAATCTAATCTTATCACAATCTATCAAATATTAGAAAGTGTTTTAGTTACTTTCTAATTTTATCACAATCTAATATTTGAGATATGTGATAAGTGGCATCTATCAAATATTAGAAAGTGATTAGTTACTTTCTAATATTTGCTAGAAAAGGAAAATAACTTTTTCCCAATAAATTAAATATTCCTAGCACCCTTAATTTATTTATTAATTGGGTGAGAATATTTTAACATAAGATAGAATTATATTCTAATTCAAATATTATTCTTTAGAATTTATATTTTAGTCTAAGAATAATTTACACAATGTTGTATTACATATTCAAACACAGCCTGCCTGGATTCATGGTGGCTACTGATTCCACCATGTAAATAAAAAAAAATAGTGTATATAAAATGAGCATTTTTGGTGCTCATCATCCCCCCATTCCTAACATGTGCCACACCCTCGTGGCACCAAAAACTGAAGTTATCCTTCTCACGGGCTGATCATACCTAAATATTGTCATGTCTTCGTGACAATAGCCCTCGGGATAATAATTTTTTCTTTTTATTTTTTCTCTCTTTTTATTTTTATTTATTTTTAAAAGACCTTCAGCATCTCTATTTCTTTGTCGTTGAGCGCTGCTATTTTTTTTCTTCAGCACTGCTATGTTTTTTACTTAGCATTGTTTTTTTATTCAACACTACGTTTTTCTTTTTTCATTCAACACTGCTATTTTTTGTTCATTGAGTGCTACTATTATTCACCCATCGAGTGTTGTGGCACTAGCAAAAGTTAGAAACACGTCCTGAATAATCACTACGGACAAATAGTTAAATCGTGACCACACTATTTAGGGCAAATTACCACTGCACTAATTTTGATAAATTTTGGCATTTTCTAGTTTTACACATTGGTCAAATGTGGTGAGACCAAATTGTTTTTAAAAAAAGTGCAGTCACTAGCTGCTACTTTTACCTATATCTAAAACATGTTTGACCCTCCTTTGTCGTATAGAGTCTACATGTGCTAGCCACCATTGTAATAATGCAGTAATGAAAATAATGCCAATTTTATTCATACAGGTCAGTTTTTTTTTTCAATTGCTCATGTGGTAATAATTTTTTTTTCTTTTGATTCGAGACATCATGTGGCTTGGAGAATTCAAAAAAAATATTTTACAAGGGCATCTACTGATATTAGCATGAACATGATTTTTAAAATAACTATACACATAATTAACAAAAAATAACAATATATACCTGGGTGAATTTTGCAGATTCCGATGTGGATGATGTTGGTGGTGTGAAATGTTTCCATGTTACCCGTACATTGGTGCTCCTAGAGATTTTATTTATATATATATATATATATATATATATATATATATATATTTATTTATTTATTATGCCATGAATAGAATAGATCTTGACTCTCTCTCTCTTTTTTTCATCCTCTGCATCAAGGAACAGAGTCAATCCGCAACAACTGAGCTGGTGATTTTTAAAAATGTGGCATTTTCCTCCACCGTAGTGAAATTCCATCTTTGCTCTATAATTTATTTTCCACATATATTAAAAATACAGCCAAAAAAGTTTGTAATATTAGAATTGTGCTTCAAAATAATGGAGGCTGCATAGGAAATTTTACATCTTATACGCCCCCTTTAGATGATTGATGGTAGCCAATAGCCATCAGTTCCAAACATTGAAGCACCCAGCTCATCATAAATAACATATAAAAAATAATATTTCCCTAACGTATCTCTCCTTTGTGCATCACTATTATTATTATTTCTTTTTCATTGTGTGCTCCTCCAATTGATTAAACTTTATACGCATGTGCCCAAATCAACTGATATTTTTCTTTGAATTATTTCCTTCGCATGCATAATTGGAACAACACTACGATCCTCTATTTTTATTTCCTGGAGTGAGATAAAACAAAAAAAAATTATCATCATTTGCGGCATCTGTCAGGTGCATCGTTGAGATTTATATGCTATTGTTCCTGGCCACTTGTAGATATTTGACATCCATTTTTTTAAAGCTCCTCCCCTATTTTTATTTGGCTACCGGTTGAATATTTCTCATTTCCCTTTTGGACCAGGTTGATCCTCAAGAAAGAGGATACTCTCTTCCAATGGGTAGCAAAAATAAAACTCTATTTTTTATTTTCATTTCAACATGGAGCTATTTCAGTAGAAGACTTTTTTCTTTTTGTATTCTTCCACGCTTAAATTGGTGACACCCTCATTTTAAGCAATAGGTCCCTTTGCGCAACAAGTCTACAACCTTGCAAACATCAGGTCCCATACTGAATAACATGCACCCCCATCAATGGAGAAGAACATCGCTTATTGGTACCTTCCTCCAGGTGAAAAAAGGCACTACTGTATTGGGCTAATGTAGGCACTCTCTTCCTGGTGGGAAGTAAATACCTTTTTTCACTTTTTCGCACTCCTAATTGTAGGGAATGGGATGTCACATATGTTAGGCCTAGTTTAATATGGATCTACCTACATATTGTGTTCACAGACATGTCTTGTGAAACTATACACACAAAAACTAGAAAACATGAATCATGCTTGTGCCTGAGGCCCTAGATCTTAGGATGCCTTCATATTGCATTCATAGGGCATGATTACCTGCACACATGAAAGTAGGAAAACATGATTCATGACTCTATGCCTATTAGGCCCTGGCTCTCAGGATGTCTACAACTTGTATTTGGTTCATGATTTCCTACAAAGCAATAAGAAAGCAATTTGTATGCTAAGTAAGACATGTTCTATGCATTTGTTTTTCATTGGGAGGATTCACATAATTTGTTTTATCAAGGCACCTCTACTGTATGCCATCAAGGCATCTCGTCACTTATTCCTCTTTTTTTTGTCCCTTATGCCATCGAACCACCCAGGTGCGGGAAATGGATCAAGGCACCCTAGATGTCAAGGCGCATGCTTGCTGTGGAAGGTACCTTCAATGTATGGCACCTTATTGATGTGAAAGGCGCCTTCTTGATGTGAAATATGCCTCCAATGTATGACACCTTCTTCATGTGGAAGGCACCTCCAATTTATGGTGCCTTCTTGATGCGAAAGGCACCTCCAATGTATGGTGCCTTATTGATGCGAAAGGTGCCTCTAATGTATGGCGCATTCTTCATGTGGAAGGCACTTCCATTGTATGGCACATTCTTCATGCGGAAGGTGCCTTCTTGATGATCAAAGCATCTTTCACTTCATTTTTTTTGTATCCTCCTCTTTTTTTTCTTTTTTTCTTTTTCTTTCTCTCTTATTTTTTTTTTAACGAATGATTGAACATTCGTCCAAGTTATTGGTATGGTATGGGGTCTCCCCCATGCCAATTTTTGATCCTCTCTTACAAATGTGAGGCGATTGTTAATGTATCTCATTGACCGTTACTCGAATATTGTCTCGACACTATTTTGTACGTGGTGTAGCATACTTGCTCTACTCTTCATTTAATCAGGTTGTAATAGTCACACACCTTGCAGCAAAACTTTCCCAAAGTTTCACAAGCACCTTCGACTAGAAGCCTTTCGCTTGATCAGGGTTACTTAGCCTGCCTTCAAGTGCTAATGTTGCCAAGGTAAAACTCTGCTAGCTTTCACCTGCTAGATTTGATGTTACATGATTAGGTACACGAGATAGTTCATATAGTTTTATTATGAACTCCACGTATAAATCTCAATTCATGAAATCTTCACAAACACCTCCTTATTTATCTACATCGCACTTCATGTTGTCCTTCAAAACATAAATGAAAAATCTAAACTAAAGGCATTAAAATAAAATTTTAACTAATTTTTTTGTTTTTCATTTTTTTTCCATTATATATATATATATAAATTTCATTTTTTTTATCTTTTGGTTACTTCTAGCTCCTCCCTTGCTTTATTTAGCGATTAGTTAGAAATTTCTCATTTCCCTTCTAGACCAACCTGGTCCTAGGGAAATAGAATACTTTCTTCCAACAAGTAAAAAATAAAGCTTCTATTTTTATCTATATTTTAACTTTGAGCCTTTTTCAATAGAAGATATTTTTTTCTTTTTCATGAACACTGTAAACAGTGTTCATTGTGTTTTTTGTGGCAATAATGAAGGTGGGTTCTCCCCCCATGCCTACATCTGAACTAGTATTCTAAAAAATCATCAATTTTATTATCAACTAGTTTGATGTGTTGTAGCATGAGAAGAGCAATTTCCCCCTTTGATCTAAAAACCCAATTTTTTTAACATAATGGCAAAATCTGCAGCTTGGAAAATGACTATCTACGGGTTGGAAACTTGGAGAAAACATGGAATAGAAGTATTTAAAAAAAACACATGCTATATTATGATTCACCAGGTCACCTCAAGCACAAGTGAAGAGAATACTTCATAACAAGATGTTCTTTAAAAATTTTGCTCTGTCATTTTTCTTGCTATTAATTTCATCATTAAAAACATTTACCAATACATTGCAAAAAGTTCATGCTTGTAAAATTTTTTTATCATTAGAACTAGGTATAATTTTCCAATGGTTTCTACGTAGAAACACTTCCCTAAAATTTTTAACTATCAGCCCTAGGTTATGTTATTTCGTTGATTTCTTGAAACCATTGAAAATATGATGGAAATCCTTCAATGCCAAATTTTTCTAATTTTTTTCAACAACACATTTTATTTCTACTTCTACACTTAATATGGTACATCAGATTCATTCCTGAATTTACCTAAGAGGCTGGTAAATTTAATAGTTGCTTATAGGATTTGGCTCTGATTTTACCAGCAACTATTTTGGCCCTGTAAAAGGGCCCTTGGTGGACTCATGCTTCTCAGATAAAATATTTATAGGTGATTTCAAATAATATTTTTAATTGACCCATAAATCCTAACACTCTAGTTTGACACTCCCCGATAATGGTGCCAAAATGGTGAGTAGAAATTATGTTCGAGAAAACATTAATTTCTCTTCCATAAATTATCAATCCGATAAGTTTGTAAACTTATGAGTGTCATACACAGTATATTCCTGTAGTGTTGGGGAATAAATCTGGTTGTACCTTATTTAGTTTGGTGGGGGATGTTTATACATTGTGATTTCAGCCAAACTAAGTGCAGAATAAATTAATTAAATGCTAGAAATGAAATGCTAGAAAGAAATGTACAGGAAATTAAATGTGCGGAAAAGAAACACACACCTAAATTAAATAAAGCAGGAACTAAAACATTAAATCTAATCTATAGAAAATAAATAATATAAATTAAATAGGGGAGGACTACTACAGGGAGTGGGCCCAAGCTCCCATAGATAGTCCACCCAACTAGCTACGTAGAGCTTGCTCAAATAAGAGGAATTGCACTCTTAATAAATTTGACAAGAAATAAAATAAAATAGTTCTTCTATTAAAATTAATCGTCGTCCTTCTCTTAGGAAAGACCTGTGCATTTATATAATGTACAACTTTCCTTTGTTATATTTTTAGGAAATTCTATTTTAGACTTGCAATTACAGTAGATACATAGAAAATAGGACAACCAATCAATCCTAACAAGCATGCACTAATAATAACAATCATGCACTAATTTTACCCGTAGGATAAATCAGGCGTATTATGTTTTTATCAAAATAGAATATGTTCAAAAATAATGGATCCATTTGAATGGTTGTCCTCCTTAGTCACTAATGAATCTGATTCTTCACGTTGTCTGTTACACATCATTTTAACGGAAATTTTTTGCTTCAAGTAGTTTGTGAGCATGAGAAGAAATGCTCACGTTACAAAGTTATTCAAAAAATAAACTAATAATAGAGGTGCTTTATTTATTTTAATAACAATGCATAAAATATCTCCTCATTTTTATTCACATGTTTTGGTATCTATCCCAACTTGGTGCATATGATGTGGAGTCAATGGTCAACATGGTCCCACTTTCTCGCTTGGTCAATCTTGCAAAGTATGGATGCGTGGAGGTGCCTTCTTCATGAGGAAGGCACCTTCCTCAAGTGGGTGCCTTCTCCATAAGGAAGGCACCTACTTCTATTGGGCACCTTATACATCCAAAAGGTGCCTACTTCTACTAGGTGCCTTCCGTATCTGAAAGGTGCCTACTTCTATTGGGTGCCTTTCGCATCCGAAAGGTGCCTACTTCTGTTGGGCGCCTTATTCATACGGAAGGCACCTACTTCTACTGGATGCATTCCTTGAAGAGGAATGCACCTATTCTCATGCCTTAGTCTTTTAAAGTAGAAGTACATCAGGTCCAAGTGGATGTAGACTATAAAACACCATATTAGTACCAACACCTGCATTTATACATAGTTTCCACTAAAAATACCAATCAAGCATGTTGGCAATTTTGGGTACTTTGGGTACATTGCCTTTGCTCAAGTGTATAAGTTGTCATTGATGTCAAGAAGCTCTTGAAGGAATTTGATTTGATGTCAAATAATTTGTTTTGATGAAGGTTACGACATGACAGCTTCAAAGGTCTTTTGTAAACCCCAAGTTGGCAGGTTTAAAGATTACAGGTGGATGCATTAGTTTAATGCATTTGGGTCCAGGAGGAAGTATTTATTTAAATAATTAAAAACCTTGTTAAGGTTCCCTTTAATTATTTTTAAATAAATATTAAATTATTGTTTGCAATGGGTTATCCTAACCCATGGCGCTATGTTTTAAGATTGTGGGCGCTAGCCAAGACCTCCGTCGACGTGTTAAACTCCTCGCCGACGTCAAGAGCTTATGGTAAAAATGCATATAAATCTCCCTCGATGAAAATCAAGAATTATCCCATCCGCATTTTGAAAAGAGTTGCTCGCTGTGAATTCGTGATCTACTGTTCGACTGTGTCTTCGCCGTTTTCGTGAATCCGTTGTTCATTTTTTTGTACTCGTCGTTTGTCGTAAATCCGTCGTAAGGTTTTCGTCTTCGTGTTCACGTCAGAAGAAAGGGAGGCACTGTTGTTTTATTTAATCCTTGGCGTAGAAGGAACAAGGCTAACAACGTGAGGTTTAAACCTCACCGGGCGCCTTTGGCGCACCGGTAGCGGCTAGGCTGTTGGCGCGCTACCCGAACGGGAGGTTCCGCATTCGAATAACGCGAAAGGGTTTTTCATCGTGAAGTGGACGCAGCGGGTGGTGTTAGAATTTGTGCGCAATTTCTCCATAGCATGATTTTTGATGTTGGCCAAGGTATTTTCAAAATTAATTTTTGCTAAGTGTATTTTATGGATGGAGGAAGTTTATTAGAGGGAAAAACAGCTTAGGAGTTATAAGGAGTTTAAAGCTTGTTTTATTTTGATAAAATATTCTTTTGAAGGTGTTGTTTGAAATATCTTATTGCATTCTTATGAGAGATAAATTTTATTTTTGATAAGACTATAAGGGAGAAATAAGGTGTATAAGGGATAAATTTTTCTTGTAATGTTGAGAGTGCTTTTGGTTGATTATGGAAATGAAAGCATGATGTTTTAAGGTTAAAATTGCTTCTTGTGTGAAGTTGTGAAACCTTAAGTGGGCAGCTTTGAGATTGACATTTGCTTTCATTAAATTGGTAATAATCAAGCTATTCTTTACTTGGTTAAAGTGTTGGGCTTACTCCTTTGTTGATGATTTGAAAAGTTGTTTTGTGCTATTGTGATTTGAGTTGGTGGATGCTTTTTGTTCAAACAATATTGGAGAGAAAAGGAGTTCTACTTGTTTCCTTTTCTAATGTTGATTGTGAAATGCTTCAAGGTTGTGTTTTGAGCTGAATGGTGTTGATTGAACCTTGTTTGATGAGCATTGTTGTTGAAGCCCTAATTGATGGTGAAAAGAACATGAGTATCATTGTTATGTGATTCTTTGCATAGTTGGCAATTGTTGGGGTTTCATGTTCTTGAAAGAAAGCATTCTATCCTATCCATTTCAGATATTGAGTTGAGTTTTCAGATTTGAGATTGAGTTTGAGCCGAGTTGATTTGAGTTGAGTTTTGAGATTGGGAGTTGAGTATAGAACATATTGAGTCTCTAACAATTCTCTTTATGCTTCTATGAGTTTGACAAATCACATTGGGTCTCTAACAATTCACCTTGTGATTTCCTACTAAGAAAGTTTTTTTTCTTGGTGAGCTTGTTGAGTTTTGGACAGGTTCCGATGGGGACTTGTGAGCAGTTTTGGACAGGTTTCGATGGGGACTTGTGAGCAGATTTGGACAGGTCCTAGCAGAGGACTTGTGAGCTGAGTTTGATAGTTCTATCAGAGAACTTGAGGACAGAGGTGCACTGGGTTCTTTGAGAAGAACCCGAGGACAGATTTGGCAAGTCTTTGAGAAGGCTTGTGTGCAGAGGATTGATTTATTCAAGCTTAAGCATTGGACAAATCTCGACAGACAGAGGAAGACTTGTACTAGACCGACTGACCGTGTTTGGTACAGGTTGCTGAGCTACCGTGGACGTGATCATAGAAGGCAGAGGTCTCTTAGGCTAAGCATTGAGGACAGGAGGTCTTCGATGGAAAGGAGTTCCACGTGCTGGCAAGAGGTAGAGGCAGTTGATCTTCTGAGGGATCATTTCTAGAGCAGAGGGGAAGGTATCTCCTTTGAGCAGAGGCTCATAAATTCTGATTGGGGGAAGGTATCTCCTTTGGGCCGAGGCTCATAAACATTGTAATTGGGAAGGATTCCCAAAGAACTTTGAGATAACTTTTAGAGAAAAGTTTTGTGGACGTAGCCCACCCATTTTGGGTGAACCACGTTAAAATTGGTGTCACTTTGTGGATGATATTGTGCATTGCTTTGATATTGCTTTGGGTATATTGCTTTACTATTTTGAAGTATAAAGGAAAAATAAAAAGAGGTCTTATACTCGTTCACTCCCTCTCAAGATAAGCTTGTGTTCTTCAATTGGTATCAGAGCCAGGTGCCTTCGAAAATTTTAACAACCTTGAAGGAAAAGCTAGTAAAGAACACAATGGATCATTCAAGTGGCAATGCAACACCTATTCTTGATGGGTCAGATTTTGGTCTTTGGAGTGCAAGGATGAAGGTTCATCTAATGGCACTTGGGAATGAGGTTTGGGAAGTGATTGAAGATGAGTACACTATTCCTGAACATGGTCCTAATACTAAAGAAGAAAGGCTCCTACATCACAACAATTCAAAAGCAATGAATGCAATCCTGAAAGGCTTACAGAAAGCAGATCTCACCAAAGTGATTCACTGCAAGACAACTAGTGAAATGTGGAAACAATTGAAGGTGGTTCATACAGGTGATACAAATGTCATAAAGGCCAAGTTGAGACACTTCAAAGGTATGTTTGAACAACTCAAGATGAATGATGATGAAAATATTAGTGACTACATGCTTCGTATGGATGAGGTTGTTAACTCCATGAAAGACTTAGGTCTTGAGCTTGCTGAAAATGATGTTTGTGATAAGATTTTAAGATCTCTTCCTAATAGATTTAGTGAAAATATTTCTGCTATTGAGGAAGCTAAAGATTTGGATAAGTTGAAAAAGGATGAGCTCCATAGTATACTTGCAGCATTTGAGTTGAGAACTCAAGTGAAGGTTGATGTCAAGAAAGAGGCAGCTTTCAAGGCTACCAAGAAATCCAAGGGTAAACAGCTTCAAGATAGTGATGAGTCTTCTAGTGATGAAGAGGCATATTACAGCAAGAAAGGCAAGTTCTCTAGAAAGCACAAAAGTATGAAAAATATAAGATGTTTCAATTGTGGAAAGTTTGGTCATTATGCTACCGATCGTACTGTTCCCAAGAATGAAAGTGATGAAGATAAACAAGATTCTAAGAGCAAGGATTCTGAAAAGCACAAGCATCACAAGAAGAACAAAGATGAGCACAACAATCAAGGAAAGAGGTATTCTCACAAGCACAAGAAGAGTTTCTACCTAGACAAAGCAAGTAAGTGTTCTAGTAGTGATAGTGAAAGTTCTTCAAGTGATGATGAAAATGAGATGTTGTTCATATCAAAAAAGAGGAAGAACCGAAACATAGATTCATTATCATGAAATGTCTTAGATGTGGAAACTTTGGTCACCTTGAGGATGATTGCACAAATAATGATTTGGTTTCTAGTATGTATGAGGATGCTTCAGAAAACTATAAGGAAGATGCATGTATGGTTTTTGAAAAGGGTAGCACCTCTAGTGATAAGAAATCTGAAAAAGGCTTTGATGATTCAAAAAGCAAACAAATAGAGGAAGATATAGAGGAAGGTGAAGTAGATCTTGAAGGTGAACTTATTAGTGCTCTTAGTGCTTTGAAAAAGGAAAGAAAGAAGAATGCTAGACTCAAGGATAAGTTAGATGAATGTTGTATGGAGAGAGATGATCTTATAGAAAGTCTTGACTTCTCTATAGCTAAGACACAAGAACTCAAGGATGAGTTAGAGTCTAAGGTTCTTGAGTATAGTGAGTTAGAACAGAAAATGGCTTCTTTGAAAGAGGAAACTAAAGAGTACAAGGATAAGCTTTACAGGTTTCAAGATAGCTCCAAAAAGGTTAAGTCACTCATCAAAGGTCAAAGAAAGACAACAGATAAAACAGGCCTTGGTTTTGTTAAGCCACACAAGGAACAAGTTGGAGAGTCTAGTAAGAGACTCCAAAAGGAAGAGAGTTCTGATGAGGAAAGTATTTCAGAAAAGGAGTCCTTGAATGATAGATGCACAGAAATAGAAAACAGAATTCAGAATGAGAAGAAGAAGTTTTCAGTAACCCAAGAGGTCAAATAAAGGAAAGTTTCAAGGCAGATGTTTTGCTTGTCATAGGTTTGGTCACATGGCTTCACATTGCATGGCTCAAGTGAAGAAGGTAAATGAAAATTTTAGAAGTGCTAGTTTCTTTCAAGGGTATTGCTACTCTTGTCAATAGTTTGGGCACAAGGCAGTCTATTGCAAGGCAAATAACAGGAACAGGTTTGACTCAAGTTTGGCTAATAGGTTTGGTCGTAATAGTTTGGTAACAGTTGTGCGAATAGTTTGGCAAAGTTTGGTCGAACAGTTTGGTCGAATAGTGGATTCAAAGATCAGGTTTACCTCAGAGAAACAACATCGTCAAGTGTTTCAAGTGCAACAATGAAGGTCACATAATCAGACAAGTGTAGAGCTAAAATTCTAGAATACAGAACAGGAACAATGGCATGATCAGTCCAAGGATCAAGGCATGGACAAGAACAGGGATGAGAACAAGAACAAGAACAATGACAAGAACAGGAATATGGACAAAGAGTTCAAGAGAAGGCCCGACAAGGAAGTTATAGACGCTGATGATGATCAATGCCTAATGGGAGTTTTACTCCCACCCCAGAATTAATCACCTCATCAGGAGGTGGGGGAGGGACTAAGCTAAGAGGCTCATTCTTAGTCCCGAGCCCCAAAGGTGACCCTTTGCCATTGATGACAAAGGGGGAGAGATATGAGTAAGGGGGAGAGCTTCAAAGTGAAGAGGAGAGCTTCAAGTCGGGGGGAGCAAAACTTCAAAGGAAGATTCTCAGCTGTGGGCACAGTTGGTCAATTGTTAGCACAGTTGGTTTCAGTTTTGGCTCTTGAGAAGTGTTTTCAGTAAAGGTTTGCCATCAATGACAAAGGGGGAGATTGTTGGCAATTTTGGGTACTTTGGGTACATTGCCTTTGCTCAAGTGTATAAGTTGTCATTGATGTCAAGAAGCTCTTGAAGGAATTTGATTTGATGTCAAATAATTTGTTTTGATGAAGGTTACGGCATGACAGCTTCAAAGGTCTTTTGTAAACCCCAAGTTGGCAGGTTTAAAGATTACAGGTGGATGCATTAGTTTAATGCATTTGGGTCCAGGAGGAAGTATTTATTTAAATAATTAAAAACCTTGTTAAGGTTCCCTTTAATTATTTTTAAATAAATATTAAATTATTGTTTGCAATGGGTTATCCTAACCCATGGCGCTATGTTTTAAGATTGTGGGCGCTAGCCAAGACCTCCGTCGACGTGTTAAACTCCTCGCCGACGTCAAGAGCTTATGGTAAAAATGCATATAAATCTCCCTCGATGAAAATCAAGAATTATCCCATCCGCATTTTGAAAAGAGTTGCTCGCTGTGAATTCGTGATCTACTGTTCGACTGTGTCTTCGCCATTTTCGTGAATCCGCTGTTCATTTTTTTGTACTCGCCGTTTGTCGTAAATCCGTCGTAAGGTTTTCGTCTTCGTGTTCGCGTCAGAAGAAAGGGAGGCACTGTTGTTTTATTTAATCCCTGGCATAGAAGGAACAAGGCTAACAACGTGAGGTTTAAACCTCACCGGGTGCCTTTGGCGCACCGGTAGCGGCTAGGCTATTGGCGCGCTACCCGAACGGGAGGTTCCGCATTCGAATAACATGAAAGGGTTTTTCATCGTGAAGTGGACGCAGCGGGTGGTGTTAGAATTTGTGCGCAATTTCTCCATAGCACGATTTTTGATGTTGGCCAAGGTATTTTCGAAATTAATTTTTGCTAAGTGTATTTTGTGGATGGAGGAAGTTTATTAGAGGGAAAAACAGACTTAGGAGTTATAAGGAGTTTAAAGCTTGTTTTATTTTGATAAAAGATTCTTTTGAAGGTGTTGTTTGAAATATCTTATTGCATTCTTATGAGAGATAAATTTTATTTTTGATAAGACTATAAGGGAGAAATAAGGTGTATAAGGGATAAATTTTTCTTGTAATGTTGAGAGTGCTTTTGGTTGATTATGGAAATGAAAGCATGATGTTTTAAGGTTAAAATTGCTTCTTGTGTGAAGTTGTGAAACCTTAAGTGGGCAGCTTTGAGATTGACATTTGCTTTCATTAAATTGGTAATAATCAAGCTATTCTTTACTTGGTTAAAGTGTTGGGCTTACTCCTTTGTTGATGATTTGAAAAGTTGTTTTGTGCTATTGTGATTTGAGTTGGTGGATGCTTTTTGTTCAAACAATATTGGAGAGAAAAGGAGTTCTACTTGTTTCCTTTTCTAATGTTGATTGTGAAATGCTTCAAGGTTGTGTTTTGAGCTGAATGGTGTTGATTGAACCTTGTTTGATGAGCATTGTTGTTGAAGCCCTAATTGATGGTGAAAAGAACATGAGTATCATTGTTATGTGATTCTTTGCATAGTTGGCAATTGTTGGGGTTTCATGTTCTTGAAAGAAAGCATTCTATCCTATCCATTTCAGATATTGAGTTGAGTTTTCAGATTTGAGATTGAGTTTGAGCTGAGTTGATTTGAGTTGAGTTTTGAGATTGGGAGTTGAGTATAGAACATATTGAGTCTCTAACAATTCTCTTTATGCTTCTATGAGTTTGACAAATCACATTGGGTCTCTAACAATTCACCTTGTGATTTCCTACTAAGAAAGTTTTTTTCTTGGTGAGCTTGCTGAGTTTTGGACAGGTTCTGGTGGGGACTTGTGAGCAGTTTTGGACAGGTTCCGGTGGGGACTTGTGAGCAGATTTGGACAGGTCCTAGCAGAGGACTTGTGAGCTGAGTTTGATAGTTCTATCAGAGAACTTGAGGACAGAGGTGCACTGGTTCTTTGAGAAGAACCCGAGGACAGATTTGGCAAGTCTTTGAGAAGGCTTGTGTGCAGAGGATTGATTTGTTCAAGCATTGGACAGATCTGACAGACAGAGGAAGACTTGTACTAGACCGACTGACCATGTTTGGTACATGTTGCTGAGCTATTATGGACGTGATCATAGAAGGCAGAGGTCTCTTAGGCTAAGCATTGAGGACAGGAGGTCTTCGGTGGAAAGGAGTTCCACGTGGCCGGCAAGAGGTAGAGGCAGTTGATCTTCCGAGGGATCATTTCCGAGCAGAGGGGAAGGTATCTCCTTTGAGCAGAGGCTCATAAACTCTGATTGGGGGGGGGGACCCCCCGGGGGGGGGGGCCTAAAAATTGTAATTGGGAAGGATTCCCAAAGAACTTTGAGATAACTTTTAGAGAAAAGTTTTGTGGACGTAGCCCAACCATTTTGGGTGAACCACGTTAAAATTGGTGTCACTTTGTGGATGATATTGTGCATTGCTTTGATATTGCTTTGGGTATATTGCTTTACTATTTTGAAGTATAAAGGAAAAATAAAAAGAGGTCTTATACTGTTCACCACCCCCCTCTCAGTATAAGCTTGTGTTCTTCAAAGCATAATACTGGATTTTCTATCAATTATATGCATAAGTTATATAAAAATACATCTCACATGCTAATTAAACCAGTAATGATGCCCCTTAATAGTGTATATAAAATGAGCATTTTTTGTGCTCATCAGTGGAAGCCTCAGAAGAAGAATCAAGAGAGAAGAAGAAACCTCACTTTAGATTTGTGATGGGAGGAAGCATGAATAAAAATGATAAGAGTGATGCACAAGAGGATATGAATGCATCAAAGGAATAAGAAGATCCTATTGTTAAATAAGTCACAGTACTGGAAACCTAGAAGAATCAAGAAGAAGAGCAGGTGATAGAAGAACAACAAGTGGACATAAGTGAGCAAAAAGAAGCCCAAGAATCTATATGGTAGCACTAATTTCATCATGATATTGTGGATATTAAAAAATATGAGGAGGTTGAGAGGACTATAATACAAACTCCACCTCAAGAAAATATAAACATAGATAAAGCACTAATGGAGCTTGGGGGAAGCTCTAGTCACCACTTGGAAGAAGAGGAAGAACAAACTCCTATAGAGGAAGAACTACGAAGGATGCAAACAAGCTACCTCCTAGAGGTACCATAGTTCTCAAAATTTGAAACTAAGGAGGATGCAAAAAGGGTAGAAGATCAGGTGGAAAATTTCTTCTCTCAAATAGGCAATGCCATGGCTAGTGCCAAACTATAGTTTTGTATTGGACGTGTGGGAGTATTGAAGATATGGGAAGAACAAGTGTTTATCAAATTGGAAAATATAACATAATAGGTGAGAAGTGAGTATCATACAAACAATTGTTGATATTCATGTAAATCACCCATGGAAGTTACCCAAGGAGGAGGTAACAACAATGTTAAGAAGATATGACTTTCTAGACTAAGTGAGAATCAATTATAGGCAACATCTAAGGTTGTACATTGATAGATTCAATTACCTGACTTGTCCCATGAATACAGTGGATTTGAAACATAAGAGGATCACCTCAAGATTGGCTATCACTCAGAGGAATTTAAACTTCCTAACACATTGGATAGAGTGGTTGAGCATAGGATTGGAGTAGATCTATCAGCTCAAGGAAGATCATAAAGAAGAGACATAGGCCACTCAAAAGGAAATAGTTGCAATAGAGGAAGAATTGTAGAAGAGTAAGGTTGTGGTAGAAGAGAATTTAAAAAAATTGGAAGAACTACAAAGTAACAATGTTGGTTTTGAGACCATAATTAGTTCACCAGAAGAGGATAAGTGATAGGCCTCCCAAATGGTATAAGAAAGGATCAAGGAGTTAGAAGCTCAACAAAGAGCAAAAGAAGAATAGTTGCAAGAGAAGGATGAACAACTCAGGACATAGTTGGCTGCAAAATATGAGCAACTAGAAATGTAGGATAAGAATATAGAAGAGCTCACACAAGATAATAAATGATATAATGATATGGTCCTAAAGAAGCAAACGCAGTTGAATGCTAAGGAGGAGCCTATTCATGCTTTAGAGGATGATATTAATGACCATCTAAATACCATTATAGAAAAAAATGAAGAGTTATAAGTAGCATATTTAACATAAGAACATTTTATGGAGAAGCTTAATAAGAGTTCTATTGAGCATGAAAAACAACTAATGGAACTCCTAAAGACTACCGAAGAGAAACATGGTGTGAAAGCAATAGAAATGGGTAACTACACAGCCAAGTTGTAGAATCAACACGTAATTTTTTGCACCTAACTGGAAGACATGGAAGCCTTAGTCTAATATTATGAGGCCCAAATGAAATAGAAAGATGATTCAACGAGGACACTAACCAAAGTAAAGGGGAGGGTAGATGTAGGTAGCAAATACACCTCCTAGAATAAGAAGTGACAAGATGATTTGACCAATTTTGACAATTTTAATAGTTTTAGTAAACCATACAAGCAATAATAAACCATAAAAGTAGGATTAAAACCATACAAACTAGAGGGCAAACTGTACAAAGTGCAATGAAATGCAAGGGAAATGTAATTTGAGTTGTAATTGTGCATGAATTTGATAAATCATGTGTTTAGACTTAGTAAAAGGTGTAATTATGTATTCCATTATGCACGAGTAGTTTTTAATAATTAATTTCCTTAGTAACCACTTGGGAATGACCTAGGCAACATTATATAAGAACCCATTTTCAATTTTGATAGTCTAGTTAGTCTGGTTATGCTCTAGTCTGATTAGTCTGAGTATGGAATGCATATCTATGATTATTGTGTATATTTTAGTGATTGTATTACACTATTGAGAATTAATGAAGAAGAACCACAATTCATAGTATTTTCTCATGTATTGTATGATTTTGGAATGATGGAGTAATGTTTTGTAGTCTCTTGTTGTTGCATGTACTTCTTTATGTTTTTTGTTGATGATTAATGCATTACTATGAAATATGGGATGGAACCAGAATTTGTGTGAGCCTTAGGAATGATATATGAGTCAGATATTATTAAGAAATTTTTATTGAAGGTTGTTGTACAATTTCTAAATATTACCATTGGATAGAGTTATCTCAAACCCTAATGATAAAAATTGCATGTTGGTAGGAATGGAGTAATTGCCATTCCAAAAATTTCAAAAAATTATCTAAGAGAGATTGGCACAGAAGAGTATTCAATTTGGCACCCTGCTGCAATTTCATTTTTTACAAATCCTACACTATAGGCATTACAAATCGTACAAAAGAAACTTACCCGATTTGGTAGTTTATGTGATTAAGGAAAACTTACCCGATTTGGTGATATTGGTAAATCAAACAATTTAGTTATAAAACTGTGTATGACAACTTGCAAAACTGAATTTTAAGGATTTAATGAGTGTAAAATCATAAAATCCCTATAATTATATAATTTAAGATCATACAATGGTACGATTTGGGATCCGTACAAGTTGTTTTGTTGTCGCATATTGATAGTTGTGAAGACTATGTGATTGTATGATTTGGTTCTTCAATTGAGGATAGTAGTTTGATCATTTTAGGTCTTTGAGAACCACCTCCCCATTGGATATACTGCACCCCTGTGCTACATGGAATGTGTTCGTACCTTCACCATAAAAGGGAAAAATGGGTATCCAAAAATGTGATTGTTATTACATTTTAGAATGTGGTTTGGATTGTGAATGTGTGTATCTCAAAATGCGTGATGGATTAAATGTGTGATTTTGTGGATGTTCAATGTGCTTATATGAGTTTGTTTTTGTGTATTTGTGACCTGTTTTTCATGATTGAGGCCAAATGGAGTCTGAAAATAGCCATCTGGATGAATTCATAGGGCAACCTATAAATCAAACCTGAATTCATAGGGTGACCTATGAATTAGTGTTGAAATCGTAGGGTGACCTGCAAATTGGGTTTGGGTGTTGTTTTTGTTGTTTTTTTTTGGTTGTGTAAATACATGTGATATGTTGTGGGAATGTTGTATGTAACTAAAATAAATTGAATGTAATATATGTGTGGAACTAACATGAAATTTTGTTGTGATGTTTGTATATGAAATAGGTGAAGATGATTGAGCCATGACATTGTGTGTAGATGATGAGAGATGATTTTGGTGATACCTTGGGTGAAGTATATTTGGAGTGGTTGGATAAGGTGTGGTTAAAAGGAGTGTGGGATTGTGTGAGAATACATGCTAATATATATTATATCTTGATGTTGTGCGAGAGGTGGGATCCAAAAAGAAATACCTTTCATTTTTTGATGGGTTATATGACTATCACCTTGGTGGATGTGTACATGATCTACAAATTACTGATTGAGAGTGTTCTAGTGAGGGTAGTAGTGAATGAGAGGCATGATGAGATGCTGTAGTATACATTTGGTGTGAAATATTAGGAGATAAATAATAATAATGGGATTGATTATGAGTATTTTTTGTGTCAGAAGATGTTGTCTGATCACCAGTGTGTGACAATGTTGATTATTTCAATCTATGCTTTACTAGATACTTATGGGATGAAGTTTACCTAGAATATGCTATATGTAGTGTGTGACAGGGTGGAGAAAGGAGTTGTTTTTGTATGGGCACCTGCACTACTAGCCGAGGTGTATAAATATTTGCATGATGTAGTGTGTACTATGCCAAAGGGGTTGATTTGGATACCATTATTATAGGTTTGGACGTGGGAGCATATAGTAGTAGAGCAACCGGTTTTGTTACCCTATGATGCTCATATAGGTGGGAAGACTCACTTACCATATGCATTAATGTGGTGAAGGGATGAGGAGAAGGGGATGAAGAGGCCACATGAGGGTGACCATCTATTTTAGAGGGTGAATTTTGGCTCATTGGAGCCAAAGGATATCTAGTGGAGGCCCTGGAAGGTTAGGGTGGTGTGGGAGAAGGATGAGGAGTAGTTAGGAGGTATCCACCAAGGAATATGGGTGATAGGGTGGTATACATGGTAGGTAGAGTTATTTCCCTTTAGTAGGATGATGTGGTAGTTTGGGCTATGATAGGGTATTCTAGAGGTACCTATTGTGATATATAGAAGATGGGGTGATAGAGGGAGTCACCTTATCATATCTCTATAGAGTTATGAGAGGGATCCATCGATGGTGATTCCTAACATGGAGTATGTGGGTACTATGCTTGAGTGCAATGCATGGTGGGCAATGTAGAGTTGGGAGGCAAGCATTGGGGTGATTGATTGGTGGGTGCAGCTAGATGGTGGGGTATCTTTATGATAGGGGTGGGTAGTGGGAGGAGTGAGACCTAGGCCAATGGGGATATAAATATATGATGCATAGGTGCCTATTTTATGGTCAATGTGATTTTGAGGTGGTAGATCCAGTGTTCCTATTAGGAGGGTTCCAGAGGCATAGGCTAGTATTGATGAGTAGCTTGTGGAGGAGCTAGTGATCGTGGAGGAGATGGAAGTTGATGTAGGAGTTGATGATATGATTGACATAGGAGATATGGGAGATATAGAAGATATACCCTTCGAGAAGTAGGAGAGGAGGGATGTTGATGAGGAGCTACTAATACTATGAGAGAGTACAATAGTTGGAGGGACAACTATAGGAGAGTGATGAGGGCTGGGTGGTAGACTTGGGGAAGTGGAGAGATGAGTGCCATGATTGAGAGGAGAGATTGATAGTTATTGAGATGGTAAGTTATGCTAATAATGAGTTAGATATACGATGTGCAAAAGTGCATGGGCAATTTTACGAGGTAGCGAGGCATACTGATATGGTGGAAGATTTGCGTCACCTAGTATCAGAGACTATGACTATTGGGGATGAGTTTAAGGTAGATGTGGTGAGGATGTATAAGGTTTCAATGATCTAAGAGGTTGAGCGAGTGGCTTTTGTGGTAGAGGTGATCGATATGTGCATCGAGATAGAGAAAAAATGGCAAGCACAAAAGGTAGATTGAGTGAGGGTAGTGTATCAAGCCCTTGTGGATGTGGCTACTTTAAGAGCTAAGATAGAGTAGTTGTGAAAGGGTAGTGAGGATGTTGTAGAGATGCTAAGGGAGGAAGCAATGATGTGGTATGATTATGATATTTCCTTGACTATGCATGGGCTTCCACTTCTAGATTATGGTAGATTGCATTCAAGATCAATATCATTAACATGAGCATAGATGTAGTTCCAGCAAAGTTACCAGAGCACAACATTGATGGGGTAGAAGGAGGAGAGGATAGAGGTATCCATAGTATCATATATGGGAGGTGTTATTCCTAATTTGGATAGGGTAGAAGTACCTATAGTGACACAGACATCAAAGGTAGTAGTTGATTCAAGTAGGGCGGTAGCGGTGCATGGTGCAAAGTAGGCAAAGGTGGCTCATAAGGGGAGTGAGGAGACTCGTGGTGATCAATAGGGCTAATATTAGCCTATGGTGGTATATATTTTTTTGTAGCCTACAAGCATATGTGAGGATGGGTGGTGGACATGTTCTCATTTTGTAGCCTGATGGAATTTTTTATCATTATATATATATATATACATATTTTTTTGTAGCTCTTATATATATATATATATATGTGTTGTGATTTGATTTAAATGTGTATGTGATTTCTTGTATTTGTGTAATGTAAAATATCGGTAAGTAAATGTATGACATATGAGTACATGTGCATGTGGTAGAATGTAGGACAATGATGTCACTATGTTGTAGATACAATGTAGAGTGATGCAATGTAAGTGGAATGTATAAAATTTGTCATTTAATCAAACATAATACAAGACATGCAAATGCTCAAAATATTCTTTATTCATTAAAATGAATCCATGGGTTATAAAGAGGATTTTCCAAAATCCTTTTTATGAATATCAAATAATCTGATAGCTCCTTCGATATTCCTCAATGTAGGTAGACTTCATGCGTATGTAGGTCACCGATAGTGTTGATGTTGGTGCTTCTTCTTTCTCTTCATCTATTTTGTGACCTGAAAAAGAGGGTTAGTGTATCTGGGGGCTTGCCTTAGTCAAGGCCCATATTAATGAAATACAATGAAGACACAAAGGAAAATTATGCTAAAATATTATAAAAACTACATAGAACATCATAAAACATGAAATAAAGTATACCTGACAGATTCACTAAGAAAAACCTATTGTAGGGCCAATTCATAGGTTAGGGGGTGAATTGGAATCTAGATTCATAGGGTAGGAGGAAAATTGAGTTGTAGGTGCTTTCTGGTGGAGATTCTTATCCAGATGGGATCCTAAGATGGTTTTATACTATATGCATGATGTAGATATGTTAGATTGTACTTCTAGCCATATTTTGTAGAGTTTTTGTAGGTTAACTAAAAGGGAAGAGAGATTATTAATGAAGGATTTGGTCCTCTATTTATAGAATAAAC
The DNA here is from genome assembly GCA_028583015.1 of Wollemia nobilis. Classification (NCBI taxonomy): domain Eukaryota; kingdom Viridiplantae; phylum Streptophyta; class Pinopsida; order Araucariales; family Araucariaceae; genus Wollemia; species Wollemia nobilis. The sequence goes on from JAQPPZ010016473.1 coordinate 618,670, forward strand.
CAAGGTGTAGGGGGTGTGGTTAGGTGTACTAAACCCTAGGGTCAAGTCCTATTATGGTCAGGTTAGGGTTTTTAAGATGGCATGTATAGTCATCATATCATATGCCCTAAGAGAAATATCCTATCCTCGCACATGTGTGAGCAAGTATTAGGATTAACTAGGGTTGGTTGATCCCTAGGTTAGATGAGGGTTGAGTTAGGATTTCCTAGAAAATATCCTAACTAATTTGGTGTGCACATGTGTGAGGGAATAATTAGGACTAATTTGGGTTTATAATCCTAATTAACCTTTTTAATCCATAAAGTGCACTTAAGTGAAGTGACTTTCAAATTAGAAATTCAATTAACTTAATTAGGAGTGGGAACTAATAGTCCCATGGGGTCCTAATTAGGTGTGGGAAAAGGGCTTAGGTTGCCTTAGGGAACTAATAGGTGGCTTCCTGGTATATAGAATGTGGTTGGGTCATGAAATGTGTAGTTTAGTAGGGTTTCATTCCTATAGACCAGTGAAGTGGCCTACATAGGTCTACGAAGGTCTATGATAATATAGACCGCTAGTCTAGAGTGGTATACACTTATCTAGAATAGTCTATAGTGGTCTACAATGGTCTATGCTAGTTTAAAATAGCCTAGAGGTATATAGGATCATCTATGCAAACCTACAAGAGTTAGGATAAATATACAAGTACGTAGAGGTAGACATGTGTGAATTTTGGGTGTCTACATTTGCCTCCTTTTGTACTACATTATGTGGAACATAGTTTAGTACAAAAATATCATGGGAGAAAGTAGAAGATGAAGGAAAGAAGGGGAGAATGGAATCTAATCAATGTTATGTATTAACTCGAAGCATGACCATACAACATTTATTGAGAATCCTAGGAGAGAAGAGAGGAAGAAAGGAGAAAGAAGAGAGAAAAATAAGAGAGAGAAAGGAAGGATAAAAGATAATAAGAGGGGGAGAAGAGAGAAAAGATAAGAGAAAGAAAATAGAAAATGATGATGAATGCAAATGGATGATTGTGGATGCAATGGATGATTTTACCAATTTAGTACAATATTCATGATATCATACTTAGTTGTTTGTGAGGGAAATTATGATGGCTTTGCTTTTGAGACCAATGCAAGATGATCCAAAGCATAGATAGAACAAATACTTATTCGAATTATTGTTTTTGATTGATTTATGAGTGCATGGTGACATGTGTCAAGACATTTGAGTTAGGTGACATGGATTATTCATACGTACCATTCAGTATACGAGCAAGGTTGCTTTACCTGAATGTCAGAATGACATCTTCAAATGTTGCACTAGAATTATTTAAATGTACCATTCATTATGTATTCAATGTACATAAATGCCATAGTGATATCTCCATGGTAACGCATAGATCTCATGATCGATTGGGAGTGAGATTATTATCATAAGATAATCTTCAACAAACAATTTTGTAGGTAGATGCGATATTCATGATTTGGATGTTTGATTGTTTGGTTGTATGCAAAGTGGATTTTGAATATGAATATCCCATCAAATGAGGAATCAACAATGCGGTGAATGGAATGTGGTGATATGATGATGAATCGATTGATAGAATAAAATGCATGATAATATTGATGAAAAATTAGATGGAGAGGAATGTGGGAATATTTCCTAGGGTTTGGGATGAAAGTTTGATGATTTTGGGGTTCATAGGTGCAATTCACAGGTCAGGGGGTGAATTGAACCTGAATTCATAGAGCAGGTGATGAATTTGACCTAAATTGAAAGCTAGGGGGTGAATTAGGGTTTTAGGTATATTTAAGCCTTTTTTGAAGCATTGGGGATCATTTTCATGGCGATGGTTTTGGAGAGTGGGTGGTGAGCAATGATTGGTGATGTAGAGCTCTTGTGGTTGATAGACTTGGATGTAAGTATGGTGAGGGGATGGACTGGTGCTGTAAACCGATGTGGAGATCCATTGGTAAGTGTTTGTTACTTGTTTTGTTTTGTAATTTTGATTCTGAAAAAGCATGAAATGGGGGATGGGAGGTTTTCGCATTATTTTTAAAATTCATATTAATTTTAACTAAAATTGGAACACTAAGTTTTAAACAAGTCAAATGGGTACCCAAAAGTGTAATTGGTTTTTAGTTTTGACCTGTTTTTGCTTTAGTTCAACTGGTTGACGATTAGTGTAGCTGCATAGTTTGAATTTGCTTTTTTTGGAGTCACAGGGTATTGTTTTTGAAATGTGATTGAATTTTGTTTGCAAAAGTGGGAAATGGGTAGCCAAATGTGTGACTGTGTTTTTATTTTACCTTCGTTTGGTGTGTTATCTAAATATGATATAAATTGATTAATTTTGACAGTGAATTTTACCATTGTGGGTGTATTTTTTTTTGACAACCGTTAACACTTTCACTGTAAAATGATGAAATGGGTATTAAAAAATGTAATTAGTTTTTGTGTATTATGGCATTTGGTGTATGTTTGAATTGCATGCCATGATGTAGGTGTGGGTGAATTTAAAATTGGTTGTTGGGATCCCGATATGCACTGTTTTTCATGTCTATTTGAACTTTCACCATGAAATGGTAAAATGGGTATCCAAATATGTGACTGTATTTTTTATGTGTTGATTTAACATGTGTGCTATATTGATGAACTAGTTTTGAATTTGACATCAAATTGTGTGTGTATTTATATACTATTTTCAAATTTGTTAACACTTCTTTGAAAAAGAATAAAATGGGTATTCAAAAATATATTTTGTTTTTGTATGTCATTTTAATTTATGTGTCTTTGAATTTTGTGCCACAATTAGTATGTGGGTAACCATGAAATTTGACTTTTGGAGGCCAAATATGTATTATTTTTCACATATGTTTGGACTTTTACCATAAAATGGCAAAATGGGTATCCAAATATGTGACTATGTTTGTAGTTTGTTATGTTGTATGGATTGTACATGTTTTAATGTCTTGAAATGCATGGAAAATTAATTAAATCAATTTGTGAGTGTGAAATGTGTGTGAGAAGATTGAATTTTTTTCATTTTGAGTATTTGAATAGAATTGTATATGGAACTGATGTGAGTGTTTGTTTATGGATGAAGAAGTGAAGAATATCAAGCTGCGACATCATGTGCATACAATGAAGGTTGAGTTGGATAATCTAATGAAGGATAAGGAAGATCAGGAGTGGTTGGATGCAGTGTGGTTTAGATAAGTGTGGGAATGTAAGAGCATTCACACTAATAGAGTGTATATATCAGCATTGTGTGAGAGGTGGGACCCGAATCAAAATACCTTCCACTTTTCAATGGGTGAGATGATGATCACCTTAGAAGATGTGTATAGGATCTACAAGTTGCCCATTGAAGGTGTTCTAGTGAGGAAAACAGTAGATGATAGGTAGGTGTTTGTGATGGAGCATGCCTTTGTGGACAAGTGGAGGGAGGTGGATACTAAGAATATGGACTACAAGTATATGTGGTGACAAAATATGTTGTCCAAGCATTAGTGCATGGTGATGATAATGATTTCCATTTATGCTCTACCAGATACTTCCAAGGTGTTGCTTATCGAGAATATTTTGGATGTGGTAGGTGATATGGTGGAGCGTAATTTTGAATTTGCTTGGGCACCTGCACTATTGGCCTAGGTGTACAAGGAGTTGCACAATATAGTGCATGGTGGGAGGAAGGGGTTAAGCTGGACTCCTTTGATATAGGTGTGGGCATGGGAGCACATAGCCTTGGAGTGACTATCATTTTTGCCTTATAAGGCTCACACTGATAGATAGACGCACTTACCATATGCATTAAAGTGGAGGACAAATGAGGAAAAGGGGATAAAGAGGCCACATGAGGGTGATCCTCTATTTTGGAGGTTGAAGTTTGGAGAGTTGGTGCCTAGTCCCATTTTGTGGAGGTCTTGGACGGGTGGGGTGGTATGGGATAAGAATGATGAGAAGCTAGGTGTTATCCACTAAGGTAGATGGTTTGTGGGGTGGTATACTCAATAGGTTGAGTTCTTCCAGTTTAGTCAAGTGATGCGATAGTTTGGGCTATGAAAAGATATTTTTGAGGTGCCTATTATGTATTATAGGTGATGAGGGGATAAAGGGGAGTAGCCTATGGTATTATTGTGGACTAGCAAGAGGGACCCACCATTTGTGATTTTGGATGTGGACGATGTAGGCATGACACTATAGTACGATTGCTAGTGGGTGATTCAGAGTTAGGAGCTAGGTGTTGGGGTGAGGGATCGATGGATATAGCCTGATTGTGGGATACCTATGATAAAGGGGTGGGTAATGAGAGGTACTCAATCTAGGTCATAGGATAGAGCTGGATGTGAGATAGTCGTTGGTTCGACTTTTATACACACCCCGTGAAGAATGAGCATGAAAACCCGATAACACTTATAAGGGATAAATCCCACTCACTTTAGGATCTTGTTGGATATCCAAGGTGTGAGTTACAGAGTTGGGTCGAATGTCTATTCACTCTTTTTCGCTTCTGGAATAGTTTCAAGTGGACTGTCTGTTACCTTACAACGGGCTCTGGACTTCAGTTCAGTAATGTTTTTGGAGTTGGTTATCTTTGTGGACAATCAAATTTACAATCAGTTCTTTGATCTAGCTCTTTATGCTTTAGCAGATTTAAATAAAAGACAAATTTAAAGAAAGATAAAAATGGATCATTTCATCGGTGGAACAGAGAGAGTAGGGTAGGGCAGAAAGAGAAGTTTATCTAACTTAGCTGCAAAACCAAAACTACCAATTTTAGTTATACCGGTTAGCTTCACAATAGAACAAATCAAAGAGGAAAGTGTCCAGCTTTCTAAGATCACCTTCCACTAAGAGCATAAGACAGAGACAAAACAGATCTGAAAGAAAATCACAAACAGAAGGGAAGTCGGTTGAAATTGGTATCTCTCACCAGCAGCTTAGCTCGCACAGTGAGGACAGAGCAATTAGAACAGGCCTGAACCTTAAATCTATAATTTTCCCTAGCATACAATAAAAAGAATGAAGCCTAGTAGCATACCCAATCTTTGATAACACAGATCTACAACATAAATTAAATAAACCTTAATGAAATGAAAACAAAAGAAGATGAACTTATCACAGTCTGAAAGAGATTAGGCTCCTGGCCATGCTATCATAGAAAATGAAACTACACCAACTCCAGGTCCAGAACAAAGCATTCAAACAAGATTTGCAGGAAATTGCTCCAATAGCTTTTATTTCTAAGTTTTCGCCTCCTGAATTTACATTCGAAAGAAGTATATATAGACTCAGGACAAACCCTGATCTTTTCAGAAATATCTTCTTCTCAAACCCTAAATCTTATCCTCTAAACCTTACTACCCAGGTTTTACAATATAAGGCCCTTTAAAAATAGAGTTTTTTATAAACCCTAACCACTCTGCAAATCTTAGTGCAGTTACTTGCCATAAATGGAGAAGGCATGATCTGATATTATTCTCATCCATCCGTAACTGCAAGTAAATATCTTCTTTTTCCCACCCTAAGGTATCTTCATCTTTCTGGTGCATCTGCCGGGAGCGTCTCATTAATTCCTCAGAGAAATTTGGATGAGTCACTGGTTTCTTTGACATTTTATCTTCGCAGAGCCGCCTCCGAGTTGAAATTCTCTCGCACGCCATTACTTTCACCATAAATTCTCCTGTTAAATGCATCCATCGGCAAATTTCGGTAACTGTGTGTAGATATTTTCATTTTTCGGTCAATTGCCGACATATTCCATTAAATGAGGCAACTGCTTAGTCATCGTAAAGTCTCTTTGCGGCCAGATCTGTAAAATCTGGATGGACCAAAAATTCTCGGCATCTCACATTTCCATCTGACGGCCTTTGCTTGATCCGTGCTTATTTTTGTCTTTTTCGCCATTACTTCCGCTAGTATGCAACTGCCAGATGGCTTTCTGCAAAAGACAAAACAAGGATTAGTATTTTAATATTATTAAATTAAAACCCTAATGTTCATTATATGTCGGCTTTATTTATTTTGACACGTGTCACGAAATCGCGACGTTTTCCTTCACCTTGCCTCTGTCTCAACTTCCTTGTCGTGAAACCGTGACATGTCATGAAATGTGCACGAAATCGCGACGTCCCCTTTTGCTCTTCTTCTCCTTCAACCTGCAACGTCACGATTTCGACGTCCTTCTGAACTCTATCCTTGCTTCTCCCTTCAACCGTGTCACGATTTCGCGATGTCACAATTTCACGACGTCATGATTTCATGAAACCTCTATGCCTTTGGCTTCTCCCTTCAACCGTGTCATGATTTCGCGACGTCACAATTTCACGACCTATGCTTCAACTTCTTTCTTTACTGCACATTTCACGACTCTGATTTCCTCTACTTATTCTCTTTTCACATACGTCGCAATTTCCTCTTGCCTTGCTTCTTTCCTTAACCATGTCATGATATCGACTTATGTCACGAAATCATGACTTTTACTTCTTCTTTGTCGATATCATTTTTTCTCTTCCATATCGACTTATACTGTCGCGAAATCGTGACATTTTCATCACTTGCTCTTTCTTCAAACTCGTGATATCGCGATCTTTTCAATCACTTTTCTTTCCAAATATGTCGCGATATCGTGACGTTTTCTACAAGCTTTCCTTTTGGTCCAAACTTGTCGCGATATCGTGACGTTCTCATCACTTGGTTCTTTTAGTCCAAATATGTCGCGATATCGTGACGTTTTCTTCAAGCTTTGCCTTTTCAACCAAAATATGTCGCGATATCGCGATGTTTCCAAAAATGGAAAATGTCGCGAAATCGTGACGTTTCCAAAAATGGAAATGTCGCGAAATCGCGACGTTTTCATCACTTAGCAAATTTTCCAGAAATTGTAGGTTGACTCCAATGAATTCATTCATCTGTATTCTGCATTTTTACATATTAGTGAAAGATCTTCTTTACTCGGAATGATTCTAACATTTAAAAAATGAATTCTAAATTGAAATCAAAGCCATATGCAAGCCTACTTGGATACTTTGATATATGCAAAACTTGAAGAAGAAGGAGGCAAGCAAAATTTGGAATTAAAACCCGAAAAACATCAAGAGGGTCCCTACGGTAAAATGAAAGCTAAATATTTTCAAAGGATGGAATTTCATTTTTTTAGTGGGGGTGTGTTGCTTCTCAACAAATGGCGATATCTACGAGGAAAATAGTAGCACTATTTTAGAATCCAGGACTCTAGTTTCAAAACAATATAGACCATGTACCATGCTTTGCCACAAATATTCTTCAAAATAATTTAACTACTACCTGATAGTTGTTAAAATTTCCCAAGGACATACTAGGTTGAATCACTTAAGGAAGATTTTTGATGTGCAATTATAAGCGTATAAAACTTTCTTCAAGGATGACTGGGCCTTCGAATGTTTTACTCTGGATTGATCAGCTTCTTTAGATTGTGAAAGGGGAAACCGAGTAGGGCTCTGTTTACTAGTTTAGCCTTTTACAGGCCCCGACAGAGTTACTCTTTAGATTTTCACGACCCTGATCCACAACTGTGAGGTGGTATCTACAACTTGGTAAAAGAAAACATCTTTTGGAGCCTTGGCTATCTCTTTCATTACATAACTTCTTCTTTCCTCTTTTTTTTTTTTTGTGGGAAATAAAAGAGTGCCAGTTTTATGTTGCCTTGCTCAACTTTCACCTTCTCTCTCTCTCTTTTGAAATATACCGAAATCTGGAAAGCCTTGCTAAAAATTTTTTTTTATACTTCATCGATCTGAAAGCTGGGTACCGATAGCCTCTTTGGACACTTAAATAATTTCACGAATTAGAGTCCCCTCTTACGACCAACTTTTCTTGGATTCCCTGGGAGTTCTCCAGCCAAACAATATAGTAGTTTCTTTATAATTAAAATAATTGTGGCAAGCAAGACACAAAATCCAATTATCTTTCTACTGTTGTTCTGAATAACAAAATAGTTCCACTGTTCAGTTTAAGCAGACTATCTCTTAATTAGAATAAAACAAAATGAACACAGGATTTTGAACTCAGAATAAAAACAATTTTTAAAGGTTGATTCTTTCTTTGCTGCCCAGGCAAAACTTAAACAAACAGAAACTAAAAGCTAAAGAGAAATTTGTACAGACCCCAAAGGATAAAACACAGAACTTTAAAACTTCAAATAAAACAAAATAAAAACACACTACTTCAAACTTTATTTACAATATATACATATGCACAAAGTCCCTTCAATCACTCAAAAAATGTAGCAGATGGAAAAGCAGAGAAATAGTGCCTTAAAAAAATTTGACCATTTGCAGGTAAATTTAGAAAAATACCTTTCAGGTCCTGTTGACGAAATGCACTCCAGACTATGCTTCCAAAAATTTTTGCTACCTGGGAAAGACTTGTGTTTACCGTCTTCCTCTCTTTTTTTTTTTTTATATGGATCTTGTCCCACAGAAAACCAAATCTGCAACTCTTTCACCCTCCAAATTAATCAAATCATATAATAACATGTTTATGCTTCTACTTGAAGGGTTTGCAGAATTCTTTCAAAGGGACGGAATGTAAAAACCCCCAGGATCAAATACCTTAAAGCCTTTATAGACCCAGATCATCACATCTTCAGATTTATGTAACAACTCAAAGAGATCATATTTTATTTGTATGTCATAGTTCTTAATAACTTGAACATTTTGTGGTTGCTCTATTGCTCCAATATCCAAGATTTCAATTTTTATCCCTCTAGTAGAATTTTCATAATTTGCTCTTTCACCTGAGCCTTGCTTAGATTTAACCCCATCAATGTGTAATGTCCAAATATCATTGTTGTGATTGGTTAGAGCTGTAACTGGTCTCACCTTCTCAGTTTTCAAATTATAATCTCCAATATCTGCATCAACACGGTTTACAACCTCTTTTTTGATATTATGTTCAGTGATCACATGCTTATACTGAGACTCTTTATCTATTCCGAGTTGGTTGACCACATTCACATTTACTATCTTTTTCTCCTTTTCTTGAAATTCAATAGGTGGTCCAGAGTAAGTTTCAATCAAGTTATCTTTATGTTCAACAATCTGAGCCAGCTCATGGAGGGTGATGTTAGCCTCAATTTCCTTCATATCCTCAATGATGTTATACTCCTTCCTAGTTACTTCTGCATAGTGATATTGAATCTTATTTTCATCATCCTTTGGTGAGGGAGGATCATTATTAGGAGTAGGTTCTGGATTCTCACATCTCAAATTATAACTGTCCCTTTGGAACTGTTGAAAATCTTGCATTTCATCCATAGGAATTTCTACAACATTTTCTGACTCTTTGGGAAAAGTGAATGAATTTGAAACCATAGTCGTACTATTTTTGGATGAACCAGAACTATCAATATTTCTCTGATTTTTAGGAAAATTTAACTCACCAGGAAAAGCTTCAAAGTTGGGTAATGCTAGGTCACAAATGTTTACTTCAGGCACTTCCACCTTGAACTTGTCAGAATCTTTCTCTATATTTTGCACATGCTGAGTGGGTGTCACAGTTAATGGAGTTTCCTTGGGTAGAGCGTGACATGTTGGCACTAACTCATGATGTGGAATGGGATTCAAAATAGGCATGTTCTGTGTAACATAGGATATCAAAGGACTGCTCAAAATTTGAGGTCCTAACTGTCTTTCAAGAATTAAAGCTTCCTTATAAGCTCCTTCCAGGGTTGTGATATTGATGTCTCTCTTGAGGAAAATAGAGGTCACCGAATCCAATGCATTCTTATAGATTTCTAAGGCTAGATTTGCACTTGGGATGTAATGACCAATCATTCTACCATAAGCTCTTTGGAACCTCATATTGAAAGACCTGATACCTTCACCAGACTCTCTCTTAATGCTGGAAAATTGTTGATATAACACACTGGGGTCAATCACTTCCCCAAATTGTGATACAAAAACTTTCTCCAGGTCATTCCAACTAGTAATAGAATCATTAGTAAGATTCAAAAACCAGTCGTATGCTCCCTCCTGGAGAGTGAATGGGAACAATCTGCAAGCCACATCTTCATGTTGTATATTTAACAATTTTAGAGCATTTTTATATGCCATCAGGTGTTCTTCTGCTGTTCTAGTTCCATCATGCTTGTATCTAGGAAGATACCTCTCAGGATTTCTGGGCAGATCATGGGCTGCACCAGGGATATTTAAGGCAGTGGAACCCAACCAGCTTGCCATTACTACTTGATTAATGATGATATTTTTAGTTGTAGTTGGAGTAACTACAAGTGGTGATAAAACTATTTCAGACAAGGACTTGGCCCTTCTGAGGCTGCTTCTTCTGGGGTTTCTAACTCAGGCACAAGGAGCTCTCCACTAGAGTGGGACCTTGTTACTCTATAATAGAATCCCACTTACAACCTTACAATCCTTAACAAACTACTAAACTTCAGGCCCTCCTTCTAGCACCAATTTTAAATGTTGGTGTTGAGTTTCACTATTTAGGCAAAAACTCAAACAAACAAGATTTAAAAAGAGCTAAAGAGGAGGGAAAAGGATTCAAAAGATAAAACACCAGACTCTACACAAACAACTTACAATACTGAACGAAGTTCAGCCCTCCTTCTAGCGCCAATTTTAAATGTTGGTTCGACTTTTATACACACCCTATGAAGAATGAGCATGAAAACCCGATAACACTTATAAGGGATAAATCCCACTCACTTTAGGATCTTGCTGGATATCCAAGGTGTGAGTTACAGAGTTGGGTCGAATGTCTATTCACTCTTTTTCGCTTCTGGAATAGTTTCAAGTGGACTGTCTGTTACCTTACAACGGGCTCGGGACTTCAGTTCAGTAATGTTTTTGGAGTTGGTTATCTTTGTGGACACTCAGATTTACAATCAGTTCTTTGATCTAGCTCTTTATGCTTTAGCAGATTTAAATAAAAGACAAATTCTAAAGAAAATAAAAATGGATCATTCAATCGGTGGAACAGAGAGAGTAGGGTAGGGCAGAAAGAGAAGTTTATCTAACTTAGCTGCAAAACCAAAACTACCAATTTTAGTTATACTGGTTAGCTTCACAATAGAACAAATCAAAGAGGAAAGTGTCCAGCTTTCTAAGATCACCTTCCACTAAGAGCATAAGACAGAGACAAAACAGATCTGAAAGAAAATCACAAACAGAAGGAAAGTCGGTTGAAATTGGTATCTCTCACCAGCAGCCTAGCTCGCACAGTGAGGACAGAGCAATTAGAACAGGCCTGAACCTTAAATCCATAATTTTCCCTAGCATACAATAAAAAGAATGAAGCCTAGTAGCATACCCAATCCTTGATAACACAGATCTACAACATAAATTAAATAAACCTTAATGAAATGAAAACAAAAGAAGATGAACTTATCGCAATCCGAAAGAGATTAGGCTCCTAGCCATGCTATCACAGAAAATGAAACTACACCAACTCTAAGTCCAGAACAAAGCATTCAAACAAGATTTGCAGGAAATTGCTCCAATAGCTTTTAATTCTAAGTTTTCGCCTCCTGAATTTACATTCGGAAGAAGTATATATAGACTCAGGACAAACCCTGATCTTTTTAGAAATATCTTCTTCCCAAACCCTAAATCTTATCATCAAAACCCTACTACCCAGGTTTTACAATATAAGGCCCTTTAAAAATAGAGTTTTGATAAACCCTAACCACTCTGCAAATCTTAGTGCAGTTACTTGCCATAAATGGAGAAGGCATGATCTGATATTATTCTCATCCATCTATAACTGCAAGTAAATATCTTCTTTTCCGTAAATATCTTCATCTTTCGGTGCATCTGCCGAGAGCATCTCATTAATTCCTCAGAGAAATTTGGATGAGTCACTGGTTTCTCTGACATTTTATCTTCGTAGAGCCGCCTCTGAGTTGAAATTCTCTGCATGCCATTACTTTCACCATAAATTCTCCTGTTAAATGCGTCCATCGGCAAATTTCGGTAACTGTGTGTAGATATTTTCATTTTTCGGTCAATTGCCGACATATTCCATTAAATGAGGCAGCTGCTTAGTCACCGTAAAGTCTCTTTGCGGCCAGATCCATAAAATCTGGATGGACCAAAAATTCTCGGCATCTCACATTTCCATCTGACGGCCTTCACTTGATCCGTGCTTATTTTGTCCTTTTCGCCATTACTTCCGCTAGTATGCAACTGCCAGCTCGCTTTCTGCAAAAGACAAACAAGGATTAGTATTTTAATATTATTAAATTAAAACCCTAATGTTCATTATATGTCGGCTTTATTTATTTTGACACGTGTCACGAAATCATGACATTTTTCTTCACCTTGCCTCTGTCTCAACTTCCTTGTCGCGAAATCGTGACATGTCATGATTTCGTGACATGTCGCAAAATCACGACGTCCCCTTTTGCCTTAGGCTTCTTCCTTCAACCGTGTCATGATTTTGTGACACCTCTATGCCTTCGACTTCTCCCTTCAACCGTGTCACAATTTTGCGACGTCATGATTTCATGACACCTCTATGTCTTCGGCTTCTCCCTTCAACCATGTCACGATTTCACGACATCGCAATTTCGCGACACCTCTATGCCTTCGACTTCTTTCCTTCAACTGTGTCACGATTTCATGACATCACGATTTCGTGACACCTCTATGCCTTCGGCTTCTCCCTTCAACCGTGTCACAATTTTGCGACGTCGTAATTTTGCGACGTCGCGATTTCATGACACCTCTATGCCTTCGGCTTCTTTCCTTCAACCGTGTCACGATTTCATGACACCTCTATGCCTTCGGCTTCTTCTACCAAATATGTCATGAAATCGTGACCTTTTTATCACTTGGCACTTTCTTTCCAAAACTTGTCATGATTTCGTGATGTTTTCCTTGAAGTTTGCATCCAACCAAAATGTGTCGTGATATCGCGACGTTTTCCACAAGACTTGCTTCCAGCCAAAACCTGTCGCGATATCGCGATGTTTTCGTCACTTGGTTCTTTCTTCCAAATGCGTCACAATATCGCGACATTTTCAACACTTGCACCTTATTTTGAAAAATATGTCGCGATATCGTGACGTTTTCTACAAGCTTTTCTTTTGGTCCAAACATGTCGCGATATCGCGACGTTCTCATCACTTGGTTCTTTTAGTCCAAATATGTCACGATATCGCGACATTTTCTATCAAGTTTGGCTTCCTCAAACGCCACTCTCACCGCTTGGCCTTTCTACCAAAATATGTCGCGATATCGCGACGTTTCCAAAAATAAAAATGTCGCGATATCGCGACGTTTCCAAAAATGGAAATGTCGCGAAATCGCGACGTTTTCATTACTTAGCAAATTTTCCAGAAATTGTAGGTTGACTCCAATGAATTCATTCATCTGTATTCTGCATTTTACATATTAGTGAAAGATCTTCTTTACTCAGAATGATTCTAACATTTAAAAAATGAATTCTAAATTGAAATCAAAGCCATATGCAAGCCTACTTGGATACTTTGATATAGGCAAAACTTGAAGAAGAAGGAGGCAAGCAAAATTTGGAATTAAAACCTAAAAAACATCAAGAGGGTCCCTACGGTAAAAATGAAAGCTAAATATTTTCAAAGGATGGAATTTCATTTTTTTAGTGGGGGTGTGTTGCTTCTCAACAATAGTCAAGGCAATGAGTGGGTGGTGCATCTAGTGTGTTTGTAGAGAGGGTGGATGAGGGACGAATGAGTAGTGGAGTGTAACCTATGGAGGAGGGAGCATCCATGGAGGAGATGAGTGAGGGTGTGGGAAGAGATGTAGGTTTTAATTATACCATTGATCTAGGAAATCTTGGTGATATAGGAGATATTCCTATTGAGGATAAGGATATGCATGCTACGTAGGAGGAGGTGCTAATGCTACAGGAGCGAGTGCATCAATTGGAGGGAGATATCCATGAGATTGAGAGAGGTTGAGTGGAAGATATGAAGGATTTGGAGGACATGTTGATAGCCTTGGATACTACTATCAATGTTGAGTGGAGGGCCTTCAATTTGCAAGATGTTGAGTAGCATAGGAGGCTTGAAGCTATAGATTTGAGGTATGCCAGGATGGTTGAGGAGATGGATCAGTTGAGGATGGATATGCACAGGTGGTAGCTTGTGGTAGAGGCCCAAGATGTAAATATTGTGGAGTTGCATGCTAAGGTGGAGAGATAATAGTAGGCGTGAGAGGAGGCTGAGAAAGCTAGGGTGATAGGGGAGGTGCCTACAAACATGGCTTTCTTGAGGGTAGATATAGAGCAATTGCAAAAGGGTAGTGAGGATGTGGGAGGGTGATTGGTCGAGGAGGCAGCGATGTGAGTAGAGTGTGAGTATATCCTGTTGATGCATGGGATTACACTCCCTAATTATGGTTGGGTATGTTCATGGTCGAGGTCATGATCATGAGTACCAAAACATTCACAATATATTTATTTAAGTACAAATTTTGTTTCTCAAAGGAGTATGGGGATAGAGGCACGTGATGTTCTATAGAGAGCATATGCTACTACTAATTTGAAGAGGGTGGTACCTCCTATAATAATTCAAGCATCTGGGATAGGGGTGAAGTCTAGTATGGCTACAATAGCACATGTGATGGTATAGGATAGTTCAAGCTATGAGGGGAGTGGAGAGACTCCTAGTGATAATTAGAGTTGATGGTTGTGCTTTTGAGATTCTACGAGTTTTGTAGCCTATGGGAATTTTAGATTATGGATAGTGGGCGTGGCCCCATTTTGTATCCTACATGTATTTTTTATGGATTATATATATGCACATTTTGGTTGTGGCTATTATATATACATGTGTTAATATTTTGATTTGAATGTGTTTGAATGTCTTCTACATAGATTGCATAGTATAATTTATGAGTAAATGTATGATGAATAAATATATGTGTATGCGGTAGTGTGTAGGAAAATGATCATATTATAGCATATATACTATAGAATGATATGAAGAAGTGTAGGTTAGATAAAATTCTATGTGATTTAATGATGGTATGACAGTGTATTAGAATTTTGGTAGATGCATGTAACATAGATGCGATGATGCAATATCAATAAATGCATGTAGGATAAATGCAATGATGAAATGTTTGATAACTATGTAAAATAGATGCACTGATGCATGTATGGGGTGAATTAAATGTGCAAAGGAAGCACTTGTATCATGGCATAGACTGATGTGAATGTGATCCATTCCATAATATCATGGATGTAGGATGGTATAAGGTATATGTAATAACTTTGACAATAATAGTTGTGGTAATCAAATCTCATACAAAAACTATGCAAGTATTGGTGACAACTCATAACTAATTTGAATGGTTCAAAGTCTATCATGGACCAATGTGTGTAAATGAGTGAGGTTCATTTATCCATTTTGAGGGAAGTAGGATTAATCCATTGTAAATATAGCTAAATTAGCTAGCTCATCCATAAGTGCATAGTAATCTATACAAAAGGTCACTAATGTGACAGATGTATTGCCACTTGTAAGACTATTACACTGGTAGGTAGGTGCTTAGGACCTATAGCTAGTGATGGAAATCGTCCCATGATGTTATGTTGAACCTAAGGACCAAAGGTGATGAAGCATAACATTGGTGTTTCTTGGAGGTTTTTCCTTTTGTTTTTTACCTCTTGTTTGTTTCTTGTCTTTTTTTGGTACTCTTTTTTTTTGTTTCTTATTTTTTTTGTAGGCATTGGATTTTGTTTTTTGCTCATTTTTCTAATTCTTGCTTATGCTTATCCCTTTATTTATCCCTAGGTCATATTTTTACCATGCAAATGATAGGATGAGCAGGGGAAACCATTCTCTAGATGGTGATATCTATGCAAGGTGTTATCTTCCCTAGACTCAAAATTTGCTTAAGTGTGTAACCTGTGTGAATGGTCCATGAGAGAAGTTGAACCAACTTGAAAGAACTATAAGGAGTGTATAAACCTATCATATAGGTGTGACATTGATTGACTAAACTATTGAATGGTCAAAAATAAACAAGACACCTATATACGCCTTAATCCTTAAAAGGGGGAATGGACATCCAAATAGTGATTCTAACAAGTGCATATGTTATTCCTGTAGAAGGCACATTTTTTTGGGGGGGAGAAGAATATACAAACATGAAATGAAATTGTAGTGAAATATGAATGGATATATGCAATGGATGTAATGTAAATTATGCAACTAGAAATATCTACAAGAGGAAGACCATGAAATGTAGTGAAGGAAGATTCAAATGCATATTTACAAATGAGTATATACTGTGATGATCATGAAGGTGAGAAGTTGTGATAATGGTTTCCCTAGAATGTGGGGTGTGTGTAGTAGGAGAATAAGATGTAACTGGTGGGAATGCATGTGATAACGATAAAAAGAGGTAAAGTTTGAATGTGGAAACTACAGGTAGAATAAATAAGAAGAAATAAGGATTGCTAACTGTAGGCCCAAAATGGCCACATACTTAGAAAAAAATTTGCAAATTTTTTCTAAGTGGAAAAGTCTTCATTATGCACCTCTTGCAGTGTATTTTGGAGTGGATCCACAATAGAAGATATGAGCCCACTCAACACTTATCCAATTTTCATGAATGAATCAATTATGGGAGATTTATCTCCAGCTCTAGACTGGTGACACATCTCAAATCCACAAAATTTTTTAGGAGAGATGATGTCAGCGATCAAAAAGTGTGGATTGGTAACTTGATAATGTCTAAGTTTTAGAAGTCTTGATTTCAGAAAACCCATAGAATATTTGCACCTATAATGGTGACAAAGCAAAAATCTTTGGTCAAGGTGGACGTGGATTCATGACTGAGGACAACTTTGAATTATCCTACCCAAAATGGTGACAAAGTGAAATGTTTTATTCTAAAGGTTGTCAAGAATAGAGAAAGGGTTACTTCACATCATGGCTGTCCTAGATTGACGATCACATGATAATGCACTTGTTCTACCCGAAATGAAATCCGTAAAAGTTTTAAGGAAAGGATGACATCATCGACATTTTAGTGTGGATTGAAGGATACCCTATGGAATATGAAGTATTCTAAAGAACAAAGAGCGGATTCGATCTTGCTCAGCTTTTAGGGGTCTGGATTGGTGATTCTATAGTTTTTGATGTAGAAGGATGATGTCACCAACATTTTAAAGTGGAATGGTGTTGTGTTCTCCCTGCCATTTTTAATAAGCTTGTATCAGATTGAATCTAAACCATACAATGAGGGAGATCAACGATGGAGGTTGTGTTGATGAATCTTAGGTATTTAAGAACATTTCTTCATCAGGATTGGAATAGTCAGTTGGAAGAGGAAGATGAAGCATCGAGGGTTTTCTAGAAGATTGAACCAGAGGCGGTTACAGATCGACGATGGCAGATAGCCTCCAAGAAAAATCGATGGTAATGCATGATTTCCAATGGCCTGAACTCTAGTTTTGTTGAGTGACCAACAAGTTGCAGAGGCCTCGAGCTGCCATGGCGGACCATTTTCAGTGGATTTCCCAGAGGATGAACCAGTAAGCAAATGCCAGCTAGATCTCTCTATTGTGCTATCAAAATGAAATCTTTGTAATGTTCCTTGTAATTTTAATTTCTACAAAAACTATAAATAGAGGTCGAACCCTCATTTTTAAGGGTCGACTCTAGTGTGTTTGCCTATGCTACTATAAATATTCCCAAAAGCTAATGGAAGGAGCATTACATTGATCTTCACCTCAAATCTATGTTCTCATGCTTGATATCAGAGGTTCATATTCTTTAGCTGTATTTTTGTAAATGCTTAAATGGTTAGTTTGTGCCTGATTAATGGATTACTAGTTGTTAAAGTAATTGAAATCTGCTTCTGAGTTTGTTCTATATTGTTAGAGAGTGCATTTCTATGAAATCTAGGTATTGGTGAATTTTGTTATTTGGATTATCATTATCTAGATATTGAAATTACTTGCTGCAATATTTCTCTATTGTGCATTAATGAATGAGGAATTATCTAATTTGAGATAATGTTGGTCTGAGTTATGTATCTTTGGTTTGGTTTTTGGGAGCTTTCTATTGTGGTGCAATGTTGTTAGCCTATCCGTCCATCATTGTTCATATTTCTCTAACCCTAACCTTTTCTTACCCTAACCTTCAAACCCTAAGTGAGCATAATTGTGTCAACACCCTGCTTAAGTTGACAAGGAACCAACCTACTTTGGAGGTTGGATCGAAAACTCTGTTTTGGTCCATCCAATGTTGAGTGTTGAGCTATAGCTATCGAGTGCAAGCCTGGACAAAAAATAGGAAGATAGACAGCCATAGTATCGAGTGAAAACTTGGTGCAATTTAGTGCCCAATAGTTTTTGGCATGCCTAGTGGGACCAGTTCACAAGGAACATGAATCCCATTAAAAGAGTTATTGTTATCTCAACCCAAAGGAATCAAGATTTGGTGAATTATCTTGACCTTATAAGTGGAGAAGAGCAAGTTCACCTGGTGACTCCCTGGTATTTCAACCCAAAAAAGGAATTATTCTTGTAGACCAGTGCCTGTTCATGTATACCAGGTCTTTCAAAAGGAATAACCCTAATTCCTACTTTTACTATGAGTTACCTTATAGAGGGGTTGCTGTTGTCAGAAGTTTAGATCAATATTTCCTCGAAGAGGAAGAGCCTCTGGAAGAAAATCCAATAGTTCCCCTAATAAGACCTACAATAGGAAGTATGGCATAGAATGTAGCACCTAATCAGCCATTACAGAAGTATCCCAATTGGAATACAGTTGGCCCTCTAATATTAGCCCAAATGAATGCCATTCCCCAAGCTATATCTAAAGCTATTCCCACTTATGATGGATCTAGGAAAATAGATTATGAGCACTGTCAGGATATCTTGAACCTAGCAAGCAATCCACAACATAAAAGAAGAAGATATTATTATGAGGATTCTAGCCCTGTCCTTTAGAGGGAAGATATTGCATTGGTTTAGAACTCTAGAAGATAATACCATCACTTCTTGGCAAGCTTTAGTAGAGCCTTTTGTGGAAGAGTTCAATGAATCTACTGATCCCTTTTCTCTACTTAATTAGTTTACATCTATGCAGAAAACTCAACAAGAAACTATCTCAGATTTTAATTTGAGATTTAGTAGAACATGGAAGAGAATCCCTCCCATAGCTAGGCCAGCTACATGTTTAGCCTATATGTATTATATCAGAGCTCTTGGATCAGAGCTTGGGCTGCAGACATAGCAATCAGGAGTAGAGACCTTCCCCCAAGTTTATAACATAGCAGTTCATGCTAAAAATATCCTAATCAATGTAGGAAGGCTTCCCCCAAAACTGTGTTGCCTTACAACTCAAAAACCACCAATGGTCAAAA
Source organism: Wollemia nobilis (assembly GCA_028583015.1). Classification (NCBI taxonomy): domain Eukaryota; kingdom Viridiplantae; phylum Streptophyta; class Pinopsida; order Araucariales; family Araucariaceae; genus Wollemia; species Wollemia nobilis. The sequence continues at coordinate 638,028 of JAQPPZ010016473.1, forward strand.
TCTAGCATCCAAACCATATTTCATGGACCCACTTTCTTTATCATCTCCATCTCCTCAAATGAATGTGATCCCTCAACCAAAGTTGGTTCCCTCTGTAGCTCCTTTTCCTCCCCTTCCTTCTCAACCATCTCAGGAGTTGTCTGCTATCCTTGATATACAAAATACCCTAAAAACCTTGAGTAATAGAATGAATTCAATGGAAAAGAGAGACCAAGAAATGTCACAATAGAGGATATTCCCATATGTAAACAAATATCGAGACCTAGTCCAAGTAACAGTACTAGGGTTAGAGTGAATGCAACATATGAGGAGCCAGAATGTTCTTCAGATACTACTCTTGTAAATGTCTGGTGTTTGGTATGTAATGACCCCCATGACTCATAGTCTTGTGTGATGTATCAACACCATATTCAACAAGCTATGGATCAAGCTGAAAGAAACCAAAAGGGAAGAGTTAATATGTTGTGGCACCTTGATAAAATCATGGTTGGGAAAGATCTGGATGAAGAAATCCCAATTGTTGTTATGAAAAGATCTAGGAAGAAATATTTACAAGTGGATCCCCAAAAAATGGGACAATTCCAAGTCCCTTCTCAAAAGAAAGTTGATCCCCCTTCTCAAAGCAGTAGTACTTTCCCCATTCCTCAAGCTAAGGAAAAATAAAATACTGATAGTATTCCTAAGAGACCAAAAAAGGAAATTGGAGGAGACCGGATGAGATCTAAAGATGAAGATCAAGAGAGACTTAGGTTCCCCTCTATTACTAAAATACAAAGGTTAGAGGCCACCCAAAAATATAAAATAAGATATGGTGAGCCAGAAAGAGGATTGGAAAAACTCTCCTTGACCATATCTGAGTATAACATTGTTGAAGAGATGAAAAGGATCCCATCAAAAGCTAGCCTGTATGACACTTTATTCATTCCTGGTCAGATTGACCTGCTTAAAGCTTCCCTCAATAAAAATCCATAGAATAGGTTGGCCACCACAATCCTCAGTATGCCACCAAAAAATAAAGAAATGACACCTGTTGTTTTAAAGAATAAGCCTCCCCATTTCTATATATCCCTAAGAATGGAAGGTTGGGTAGTTAGAAATTGTATGATTGACTCAGGAGCATCAACTATAGTTATGCCTAAAGCAGTCTATGAAGATATGGGTATGGAGTATACCCGATCTTGTCCTAGAGTATTACAACTAGATGGAACACCTGTCAAGATAGTTGGAGTCATTAAAGATGTACTGATGAGGTTGCATAGAGCCCCTGAGGTGACAATAGTGCAAGAAATAGTTGTGGTTGATTTAGAACCCTATTTTGGATTATGTCTTTCGAGAGAGTTTACTGCAAAGCTAGGGGGATGTATGTATATGGATTATTCTAGCATGGTAATCCCTTTCAAAGGAAAGAGGATAAGGATAACACCTGAGAAACCAGTAGCCTATCATATTGAAAATATTGAAGAGGATATGTGTAATATTAACCCCATAGAAGAATTTGAGCTAGTGGAAAATATTGAAGATTTGGACATTGAGGATGAGTTACCTTTCAGAGAATATTACAGTCAGTTTGGCACTGGTATGGGAACATATAGCATCTCAACTGAATCAGAGAGGGAAATCCCTACCATATCCAACCAGGCTCTGAGAGAGAAAGAAACATGGGTCATGCACTTTGATGGTGCTAAATGCAGAAATGGTGCAGGGGCTGGTGTGGTCCTACAATCCCAGTCAGAAGGTACAAAGAATTTTGCTTACAGACTGACTTGGTCATGTACTAACAATGTTGCAGAATATGAGGCCCTGTGCCTCGGATTGATACAAGTAGAAAGTATGGGCATTAAAATTTTGAACATATATGGTGATTCTGAGCTAATAGTCCATCAGGTAAGAAATAGGTGCAACAATAAGCACCACTACCTAAAAGCTTACAGAAATAGGGTGTGGGATTTAATGGAATCTTTTGATGCCCTGAATTTAAATTTTATTCCTAGAGAAAAGAATACTCTGGCTGATTCCTTAGAAACAAAGGGAGCTAACTTCAACCCTTCTATAGACTTTGGAATCAATAAGGCTAAGGGAATTAAAATTATTTTTAGACCTGCAGTTTTGGACAAGCAGATTTTCTGGCAGGTTTTTGAAAGTGATGAACAAATAGTTGATTTTTTGGTGAGAGAGGCATGTCTCTCTACTATCCAAGAGGATAATTCAGAAGAAATTGATCAGCAAGACATGATTCAACTAAGAAACAATCATATCCCAAGAGTGTTGGTCACCCTTGAGAGCTTGTTCGATAATGAAGACAGAAATAAGGTCAGAGCCATGAAGGTCAGCAAGAAAATCTATAAAGAAATTGAAGTTGGTATAGAAAAGAAACTCAATGTTGGAATCCGATGTTCGCCTGAGGAAGTAGAAGATATCAAAGCCTTGTGTTTAAAATACCCAGATATTGTGGCTTGGTCATATGAAGACCTTAAGGTGTATGATAAAAAGGTCATCCAACATACCATTGAGTTAGAGCTTGATGCCAAGCATTTTAGGCAAAAGTAGAGGCTAGTTAATCCAAGGATCGAGGCCATTATGAGAGAGGAGCTCTTGAAATTGTTAAAGGCTAAGATCATATACCCCATCAAGCATTCTACTTGGGTAGCCAACTTGGTACCCATAAGGAAAAAGAATGGGGATATACGCTTGTGTGTGGACTTTAGAAATCTGAATCAAGCATCCCTTAAGGATCACTACCCCCTCCCTCAGATTGATCAGATATTGCAAGTAGTGGCAGGGACTGAGAGGTTTTCATTACTGGATGGTTACTCTGGATACAACCAGATTTGGGTGAGAGATGAAGACCAATATAAGACAACATTCACCACAAAATGGGGTACATTTTCCTACCAGAGAATGCCTTTTGGATTGTCCAATGCAGGAGCTACATTTCAGAGAGCCATGGACTATGCATTTGGAGCACTGATCAACAAAGTTATTCTGATTTACCTAGATGACATGACTATGTTTTCCCATGATAAAGGGGATCATCTCTCACACTTGGAGCAAGTTTTTCAAAAGTGCAGAGAATTTGGCATCTCACTCAATCCTAAGAAATCATTCTTTGTAGTCCATGAAGGAAAACTACTAGGACATGTGGTCTCAAAAGAAGGCATGGCCATAGACCTAGATAGGATAAAAGCAATACTTGCTCTCCCCTTGCCTACAAATAAGAAGACTTTACAGTATTTTTTGGGCCAAATCAATTTTGTCAGAAAGTTCATCTCTAATTTTGCATAGAAGGTGAGGCCTATATCTGAGTTGCTCAAGAAAAATGTCGAGTTCAAGTGGACTGAGTTCAGGAAACAAGCCTTTGAGATCATTAAGCAATCCATTGCAACATCTCCAGTATTGGTAAACCCAAATTTTAGCAAATATTTTATTCTTTATGCATATGGAGCTGAAGAAAGTTATGCCTCAGTGCTCACTCAAAAAGATGATCAAGGGGAAGAACATCCAGTATTATTTTGGAGTCAGACACTTCATGATTATCAGGTCAAATACAATTTTATTGAAAGACAAGTATTTGTTGTGATGAAGTCACTAAAGAAGTTCAGGAAATATTTGGTACAAAGCAAGACCCTGGTATATGTGGTTCACCCGGATGTAAGAAGTTTTATCCTATAGGGTGATCTAGGAGATAAAAGAGTTGGATGGATTACTAAGATCCAAGAATATGATGTAGAAATTCATCCCACCAAGCTAGTGAGAGGTAGAGCCTTGTGCCAAGGGTTAACAGAAGCTGCAACTTTGACAAAAGTAACAACTTGTCAAACAACAGAAGAGGATCAGGTGAAAATAATACAAACTGTAGACTCTGATTGGATTGACCAGATGATCAGATATTTCCAAACTGGAATATGCCCTCTTGATATAAGTGCATCCCAAAGGAGGAGATACAGGCTTCATGCTTTGAAATATGTATTACTACCAGAGGGCTTGTACAAAAGAAACTTGGATGGAATTCTTCTAAAATGCTTAAAGGATGACCAATAAAAAGGGCCATGGAAGAGTTCCATGGAGGAAAAGCTGGTGGTCATAGCTTAGGTAGAGTGACAACTTTAAAAATCATAAGGGCTTGCTATTATTGGCCCACTATTTTCATTGATGCTTTTAAAGTCACTAGGGCTTGTGAAAAATGTCAGAGATATGTTGGGAGAACAAGGAATGCTTCATCCCCCCTCAAGCCCATTCAAGTGGAAGAGCCTTTTCAACAATGGGGGCTAGATTTCATAGGGGTTATCAACCCTAAATCCTCAACAGAACATAATTTTATCTTAACTACCACAGATTATCTCACCAGATGGGTGGAAGCTATCCCTACCAAGAAATCAGATCAAGATGTTGTGATCAATTTTATGGAAAATTTGATTTCAAGGTTTGGAGTCCCAGAAGCTTTGGTGAGTGACAATGGCCCAACTTTCATAGGAGCCAAATATATCGATTTTTCCAGTAAGTATGGCATTACTCTTAAAAATACTTCCAATTATTATCCACAAGGTAATGGACTTGCAGAATCTACCAACAAAAACCTATTAAGGATTTTGAGGAAATCACTGGAAGGTAATAAAAGAAGCTAGCACCTATTATTGGACCAAGCTCTATGGGTAGACATGATTACTATTAAAAATTCCATCAATACTTCCCCTTATGCACTAGTGTATGGCAAGGAGGTAGTGTTACCAATCCATTTGGAGATCCCAACACTCAAGCTTGTCAATTCAGAAGAAGAGTCAGAAGAAGATCCTGTGAAAACCAGATTGACACATTTTCTGAAATTAGAAGAGAGTAGAACTCAGGCATATAATAGTTTTCAAAAGCATTCATTAGATATTAAAAAATGGTTTTATAAGAAGGCCAGATTCAGGAAATTCCAGGTTGGAGACTTAGTTCTCAGATAGAATGTTGATAAAGCAAAGCTAGGAAAGCATGAAAAGTTTGATTCTTTTTGGGATGGTCCTTTCAGAATAGTAGATGCTAAGGAGTCCAATGTATTCTAGCTAAAATATCCGGAGGGAAACATACAACCAATTCTGGTGAATGGTTTTCATCTCAAGCTCTACTATGTGTAAGGAGTGATTTTGCTGTAACATATGTATATACATTGTATAATTATTTTCCTCCTTTCTGCACTTTAAATTCTTTAATTTCTTTCTACACTTTGTAATCAGTTCTCTTGAAAAAATCTTGAAAAGAAAAAAAGGAAAAAAGTTAACAAAAAATGAACTAAGTGCACAACATGGTTTCATTCCGCACTATGAGAATTCTTCTAGAATGACATGCACTCTCAAATCCGCATTGTAAATCCACTAATATTCTTCTAGAATGGTGAGTCATTGGTCAAAAGAAAGTGAAGGGAGTTCCCAATCTGGGAACCTTTTGAAGTCAATGCTACCGGAGCGGAATCAAGATGGAAAGTCATGCCTAAAAAGTACTAAGTGTTCACGAACCCAAAAGCTTCTTAAGCCATCATTTTCAAATATGAAGTGGAACCAGGCAGTGATTCTAACCTGCGACACATGGATACCAGAGCATGATCCCACAATCAATGCTAACAAACTCATGCCATAACCTGAGAGTAGCCAAAGGGGTGCAGTGAGGTGGTAGCGCAATTTGAAATTTCAACCAATGAAAAGACAGAGTGCCACCATTGAGCCATCGAAGGGAATGATTAAAAATTGGAAAGTGTGCCAGTGGCAAAGTCATGCAGCAGCTACATTAATGGTAGAAGGTATGCATGTTCTAGAAGAATAAAAAGTGATAGAAAACTTACGTGGCACTCATTTGGCATCGATTTGCATCCTTAGAGTGGTGAAAGGCAGAGCAAATTTCTGAAGAACTTACCACAAGCCGCAGGGAGAACGAAGTCTTGCTATTATCGAAATGGCCTCTAAAAATTTGCCCATTGAGTCTTTAGAGGATGTTCAAGAGTTTGAAACTCTAGAGAAGAAGGAGGTGGCACCATATATCGACAAGGCCAAAGTCATGGCAGACACAAAAATGGTCCTCACAGAAAGAACTAGGTTGAGGAGGAATGTGAACGATAGATACAAGGTGAGGCCATGGAAGGTAGATGTGTTGTCCTTTCTTATCTCTCTTTCTATATTTGTGATTCTATTCATTCCTGCCCTGAGTTGATAGCTGCCATAGTGAAATTTTATGACCCATTGGCTAAAGTAGTTAAAACCTATGAGGGTGAAATACTTTTCAATGTAACCACTTCCTTTTGTCATAAACTCTTTGCCCTAGGGTCTGACCCCCCAGCAATACCAAATTCATTTAGGGTTTTTGAGCAGACTAGATTTTACACGATAGCAAAGTGAGCTAATGACAATGAGTCATTTAAAAATTGGGTTTATAAATAACTTAAAATTAAGCCCCAAGATAAATTTCCCAAGGTCCCTATCTCTATTGATGAATTTGCAAACCCCATACTATTTTCTATGTTGGCTTGCATGGAGGGTTTAGATTTTGATAGAATGGTACATGGCTAGAAAATTATTGCAGCATACTATATTTCTAATGAGAGAATGTATGAGAAGGATGCGGGAAAGAAAGGGACTAGAGTGATTTACTTTGACTGGCCAGCTTTTCTCACTCAGAGAATACATGAACAACTAGTAAGCATGAAAAGGGGCGTCGGTGCTCCTAGTTTTAGGCATTGCTCAAGTTTAGTGTGGATGTTCTATGCCACCACCAAATATAAAATGCCATGGATTCCAGTCAAGGATAAAACCAATAATGGAGAATCCTTATCGATTTATTATTGGATAAGCCATTTGAGGAGCAGTGAGTCCTGTTATAGATTCAATTTGGAATTTTTGGGACCTACTTTAAAAATAATGTATGGTAAGTGCCCTAGGTTGCCACCTTTAACTAAGAATATTCTGAGAACAAAGAGTGCAGAAGAGGGAGACTGGTATTTTTTGACTGAGGGCACTGTGATCAGATTGTATGGTTTCATGGGTAAACCCTTCCTCCTGCCCCATTTCATCATAGAGAGGCTTTTTGCCCTAGAATATCTGAGGCAAGAAGAGTACATTGATGCAAACTATGGCTCTAGAAGGAAGAGGAAGTCTTTACTTACCCACCGCACTTTGGATGACATCACCATCACCAAGAAGGGGCAGAGCCAAAAAATCGACCAATACCTCGATAGGTTAGGTCTATTTTATATTCTCCAAAGATGGAGCTATGACCCTGATGGCATTTTTACTGCTAGAAATAAAAACCTAAATGGAGATAAGGCCTATAAGTTTGAAAAGAGACCCAGGGCTCATTTTGAAAAGGGTAGGAATAATGATGAGACTGCTCTTTTAGAGTGGAATGTCTCAAATATGGGTCAGTTACCCCCATGGTTGGATTTTTATGAGCAGATTGTTGATTTTGACCCTAACCATAAGCCAAGTCATCAGATTACAGAGGCTACAATTGAAAAAATTGAGGCTGAATAAGCAAAGAAAAAAGATCCTCCGCTTGAGGCTAAGTCTACAAAGAAAAAGACCCTCCACCCAAGGCCAAGTCTGCAAAGAAGAAGGCTCCTCTGCCTGAAGGAGAAATTATAGAAGAAGAAGAGGAGGAAAAGGGACCATGGAATGTAGCCAAAATAATATATTGGTGGAGGATGAGGATTGAAATTGGAAAGCCTAAGTCTAAATTTGGAATGAAGATAGATAAGGAGTTTTCAAGAAGATATAATAAAAACATTGGAACCTAGAAACAAAAGGATGTCAAAAACATAGTATTAACTATTGAGAAGCCTCAATATGGTTTTGAATCCCTCCCTCCACCTACAAATCATGAGGCTCATCTAGAAGAACCAGGAACTCCCTTGATAGTGGTTGAATTATTGAAGACCTTTCATCCTACTACTGAGCAGGTGGAAACATTTCCTAAGGGAGCTAAGTTGATGAGCAAGATGCAATATTCTAAGGAAAAATTTTTTAGTACTCTAGTTATCAAAACAACATCTAGGCCTAAATATTTAGCTTTGGGAGCATGACCTCTAGATACATATATCAACTGGAAAGAAAAGGATGAAAGATTTAAGTACAAACCCCTTTCTTTTACCCCTGTAGTATCAATTGAATTGTGACCTATTTTTGAGAAAACATTACTTTCTGGAGTAGTGCAATAAGATGAGTTGGAAGAGGATTCTAAGAATGAGATGACTAGTTTTCAATTGGTTCATAGAAGGACTAAGAGGGTTCTAGAAAGAGAGGAAAAAGAAATTTCAAAGAAACAAAAATTGGATATGGAGGAGATTTCTAAAGAAGTAGCTAATTTTTCTATGGGAAAATTGATTGATCAAGAGCAACAACAAGATACAAAGATAGAACAAGAACACCCTACATCAATAGGCAAAGGTATGGCTTCTAATCCCTCTTATCCTCTTCATCCTCCTGATTCCCCAAAGAAATCTCCCTCCCTTTCTAATCAAGAAATCATGACAAGTGCACCTCCTCCCTCTCGTAGTCCACCTCATGAGTCATCAGTAGCCACTGAGGTGCAAGTTACTCCTGTTTCCTCACAGCCACCTCAAATCCCATATCCAACATCTGAGGTTCCTACTCCCCCATCTACCACCATTTCACTTCCATATTTTTCATCATCACCATAAATGGGACACTGCGTTCCAAGTATATCCACCCATCCAATTGTTAGTCTTGCATCAATTTCTATGAGTCTACTAGTAGAGTCCACTGTTGTCATAGAGGCTGCTATAACTATATCTTCACCCCCATCAACAATAGTTCAGTCCACCCTTTCATTTCTAGTATCATCATCTCCCCTGGTTGTTGGTATTTCAGGACCTGTTACTGTACCAAAGGAGCAGACAACCACTCAGAGTATAAATTATTATTGGGTAGAAATGCTTGCTAGGCCTTCCATCAGGATGGTGGTCAAGAGAAGGAGTGTGTATGTTGATCCTATTTCTAGACATAGAATATCAAGATCTATGACTCCACTAGTAAGCAAACCTAAGACTGAGATGACTATTCAAGATTATCGAGTGGAGGAGGTCATAGAAGATATTGACAAAATCCTTGAGGAATATGAATTGATCATAGTCAAGGCTCACTTAGATACCTTCTATGTGAAAAATTATTTGGTCAGAGAGAAGGTGGACAAGTTGGAGAAGACGGTTGAAAAGCTTAAGAAGAGTCTCAATGATAAAAAAGAAATAGAAAAGGCCTTGAGAAAAGATGCTAAGGCTTGGCAAGAGAAGTTTCAAGAGGCCAATAAGCTAAAGGACCAATTAGAAGAGCAAAAGAAGTTGAATGAAGATCAGGTGAAAGAAATTCAGAATTTAAAAAATCAGCTTCAGATAGAAAAAGCTAAATCTTCAGGATTTTCTAAGAGTGATTTGAAAAATGTTAGAAAAGAGTTGCTTTTTGAGGTCTAGGAGAAATTTTCAGGGCTTCAACTTATTATTGACTATCTTAATAATGCCAGTTGTCTACTATCCAATATTGTTAAAAATATTGGTGATTTAGTTCTAAAAGAGAACTAGCAAAACTCAAATTTGCTATCCAATTTATGAGACAAATTTGCAGCAAACTGGTTAGGTCCATTCATCATTACAAGCCAGATTGGACCTGGAAATTATTGCCTAGCATCCATCAAAGGAAGTGAAGAGCCTAAACCAATGAATGTTAGTCATTTGTAGTCATTTCATGCTTAGAGCACCAATAAAATTCTCCTAGGCAGTCTATGGCACTTCCTTAGTGCCAATGACCGTCTAGGTCACCCAAAATGCTCCTAGCGGTCAATGACCATCTAGGTCAAATAAAAACATTCCTAGACTATCTACGATCATCTAGGTCAACCTTAAATTCTCCAAAGGCATCTATAATACCTTTGGTCACAACCAAATACCCCTAGGCAGTCTATGGAATTTCCATAATGTCGATGACTGTCTAGGTCACCCAGAATGCTCCTAGCGGTCAATGATCATCTAGGTCAAATTAAAAAGTTCCTAGATTATCTTCGATCATCTAGGTCAACCTTAAATGCTCCAAATGCATATATAAACCCTTTGTTCACAACCAAATACCCCTAGGTAGTCTATTGCATTTCCTTAATGTTGATGACCGTCTAGGTCATCCAAAATGCTCCTAGCACTCAATGACCATCTAGGTCAAATAAAAAAGTTCCTAGATTATCTATGATCATCTAGTTCAACCTTAAATACTCAAAAAGTATCTATAAGCCCTTTTGTCATAACCAAATAGCCATAGGTAGTCTATGGCATTTCCATAATGTTTATGACCTTCTAGGTCACCCAAAATGCTCCTAGTAGTCAATGACCATCTAGGTCAAATAAAAAAGTTCCTAGACTATCTATGATCATATAGGTCAACCCTAAAATCCTCGAAGGCATCTATAAGCCCTTTTGTCACAAACAAATACCCCTAGGTAATCTAAAACACTTCCTTAGTGTCAATGACCATCTAGGTCACCTAAAATTCTCCTAGCGGTCAATGACCATCTACGTCAAATAAAAATACCCCTAGATTATCTATGATCATCTAGGTCAACCCTAAATTCTCCAAAGATATATATAAGACCTTTGGTCACAATAAAATGCCCCCTAGGTAGTCTATGATACTTCCTTAGTGTCGATGACCGTCTAGGTCACCCAAAATTCTCCTAGCGATCAATGATCATCTAGGTCAAATAAAAAATTTCCTAGACTATCTATGATTGTCTAGGTCAACCCTAAAAGTCCCAAAGGAATCTATAAGTCCTTTTGTCACAACCAAATACCCCTAGGAATTCTATGTCATTTCCTTAAGTTTGATGACCGTCTAAGTCAAATAAAAAAGTTCCTAGACTATCTACGATCATCTGGGTCAACCCTAAAATCCCCAAAGGCATATATAATCCCTTTGGTTACAACAAAATACCCCTAGATATTTTATTGCATTTCCTTAATGTTTATGACCATCTAGGTCACCCAAAATTCTCCTAGAGTTCAATTATCATCTAGGTCAAATAAAAACGTTCCTAGACTATCTACGATCATCTAGGTCAACCCTAAAATCCCCAAAGGTATCTATAAGTCCTTTGGTCACAATAAAATACCCCTAGGTATTCTATTGCATTTCATTAATGTCAATGATCGTCTAGGTCACCTAAAATGCTCCTAGCAGTCAATGACCATCTAAGTCAAATAAAAAAGTTCCTAGACTATCTACGATCATCTAGGTTAACCCTAAAAGCCCCAAAGGAATATATAAGACCTTTGGTCACAACCAAATACCCCTAGGTAGTATATGGCATTTCTTTAATGCCGATAACCATATAGATCACACAAAATGCTCCTAGCAGTAAATGACCATCTAGGTCAAATAAAAAAGTTCCTAGACTATCTATGATCATCTAGGTCAACCCTAAAATCCCCAAAGGCATCTATAAGCCCTTTGGTCACAACCAAATACCCCTAGGTATTCTATGGTATTTCCTTAGTGTTGATGACCGTCTAGGTCACCCAAAATTCTCCTAGCGGTCAATGATCATCTAGGTAAAATAAAAAAGTTCCTAGACTATCTACGATCATCTAGGTCAACCCTAAAATCCCCAAAGGCATATATAAGCCCTTTGGTCACAACCAAATACCCCTAGGTAGTCTATGACATTTCCTTAGTGTTGATGATCGTCTAGGTCACCCAAAATGCTCCTAGGTGGTCAATGACTATCTAGGTCAAAATAAAACATTCCTAGACTATCTATGATCATCTAGGTCAATCCAAAAAACCCCATAGGCATATATAAGCCCTTTGGTCCACATCAAATGCCCCTAGGTGGTCTGTAACCATCTAAGTCAAACTAAAATGTTCCTAGGAAGTATACGATTGCCTAGGTCATCCCAAAATGCTCCAAAGGCATTTATAAGCCCTTTGGTAATCTAAAAAGCCCAAATGGCATTAATTAAGCCCATTGGTCAACCTGTATATATATATCAAAAATACAAAAACATCATTAAAATAATCAAAAATACAAAAATATTGCTTCATTGCACTTCATCTAAATTACATTAGGCATACTCATCATTGCATTATGCATCATTCCAAATTGATCATACATGTCTAGCACCAAGTCTGTACACTAGGCATTGGTTAAAATAATTGTTATTATGAGTCAATATTACCATGTGTGTACATTACATATACCATTTACATTTACATTATATGTTTGTTTCCCATCACTTAGCCATTGTTAGTAAAGCATAGTTAAAGTTTTCGGTCACTCAGCCATATCTAGTTGTCTTCTCAAATTTTGTAGAAAGCTATCATGATATTTAGAAGGTAGAATCCTATTTGGATAATTCTTGGTATACATAAAAATCCCAACACATTTTTACATTAATAAATCCAAGTCTAGCACAAGGAAATATGAAAACTATAAAAGTAGTCTAGGTTACTTTCAAGCGAAAAGGTTATCTTACTCATCCCCTTGTGCGAATGGTTCAAATATGATGAGAATTGACAAAAGGAAAAGTTCCTCATTAACCAATCCCTTGATATACACTAGAGCAAGTATCCCAAAGATAAAAATCAAACAGTGATTATCATCACTTCAAAATATGCAAAAAGAAACAGTGATTATTATCACTAGGAAAAAGCAAAAAGAAATAGTGGTTCTCACCACTACAAAAATCCCTTTCTCACCAAATAAAAATGAGCAACTCCCTTGAGAAATTCAAAGTTAAAATAAAATAAGGGAGTCTTGAACTTGAATCCCTGGAATTCTTAGCATTAGAGAACCATAAGGTGATCCTCATTATAGGTTTGGTGGATAGCCTACTTGTCAATGGTGGTAGCCTCTCGCATGATGATATGTCTATCACTTAAGCAAATTGCTTAGGTATAGACCAATGTTTGAATGTGGATGAGCTAGCTTTTTGTAACCTAGATTACCTAGTAGTCTAATCCAACTAAGTACAAAACTCAGGATAATGAGACTCGTAGGGCAACTTCTAGTGTCGATGGGCTGAGTGAATCCCATTTGCACTAGGATAACCTTATGCGTTATCATGGTAATGAACTCACATGCACACACAGGATTTGATTATCTTGGTTATCTTAGTAGGTGCATACTTTTTCAAAATATCTTGTATAGTTATTATATGACTTTTGATTAGGTAACTAGAGTGTTTGAGTCTCTTCAAAACTATCAAATAATATCATATCATATTACATTATCCATTTCATTTTACATCATGTTGTCACATGTTCATCAAAATTACAAAATCCATTACATAAATGCTAAAATAACATGAAAAATAACAAAATATACATTTTGTACAGTCTATGGTGCTAGCATATAAGGCGTCAAATAGTCATCATAAATCCACCATACAAAATTAAATCACATCCATCATTACATCAAATCATACACATTTTTTCCTTATAAAATTTTGTTTCTTAAGTGATGTTCATGAAATAGGATAGATACTAGATAAATATTAGCAATGATATTTAGATGACCACTGACTATTTTATGCATATATTTTAATTTACAAAAGCATATAGAGAAAACATAACACATCTACATATCATCAACTCAAATCATCTGATCAATACATGCATCCATGTTAGACATCCATCATAAATCATAGAATAAGCATACATATCATAAAGTAGTAAAATATGACATAATGATAAAATCAAAGTCATACATATATATGTCTATATGTAAAAGCCAAAAGCTACATCATAGTCTATAAACTACCCATAGGCTACAATAAAAGTGAGTCCTCAGACTTCACAAAACCAAAAAGACCAAAAAGAACCATCAGAGTCTGCTAGCCATGGTCACGTAGGATTGGTACCTTGAATCTCTCCTCTACCCTTAGTATGAGTTCATCGTGAGCTCCCAGACCTACTCCCCCCTGACCTGCTACCTTGAGACACCTCCATCCTCCATGTAGAGCTCGAAGCTCTCACCCATGTATAAGACTACCCCGTATCACTCCTCTAGCTATGCTATGATCCAATAGCTAATTCCCAATATGGTATGTGCCCCTTAAGGTGCACTATCTCATCCTCCATCATGTACATGTAGGTGTGCTTCTCTCAACACTGAGTCTGATAAATCACCACCAAACCCTAGAGATGTGCCATCTCCTCTCACATTATGGCTAACACACCACTATTGGACTCCCCATGGCTAGGACCCTACCCGTGAACTTACACCTAAAGCGTAGCTATCAATGCTACCTACATCTCCATATCAAGTTGTGCACTCTACACCTATGCCTATAGTAAATCCTGATCACTACATAGCTCTACAATCATGGCATCTCATGCTTCTAATTGTGCCTACATATCCTAACCCTAAAAGTCATCCTCATCAAAGCCTACTGGATCCTATACGTCAACCAACTCCACCCTATCTGCTGACACACGCTAACGCACAACTCACTCACCTGTGTCCACCTCCTCATCATCTAGAGACTCACCAAAACCCTCCTTATTTATAGCACCCCTAGCTACATATGCTACCCTAGCAGCTACATCCCCACCTAGTGGTCCCTCCCCTTGCCATTGTCGTATGACCCACCATGCATCATACTCAGTTATAGTGCTTACATCATCCAAATTAAAAACTACCACCTCAAGATCTGACTCCTCTCCGAAAGCCTCTACAATTGGCCATGCTAGAGTCCTTTCATCCCCGTGATGATGGTAGACCATCAACTCCCTAGGCAACCCTTGACATAGCTCAAAGTATCATAGCACATGATCATAATATAAGTACTCTTGCTCTATCCCATATTGGCATATCAACCATCTACCTCATCGAACTTGGCATAGCTATGTCTCAGCCTCCCTCCAATCAGGATAATCCCTATAGGGCCTCCACTCAATGTCTACTACCCTGAGCCATGAAAAAGCCTCTACATAGTGCTCAACCTCCCCAGTGTATCATTAGATCTGGCCTACCTCATGTGACCTCTTCCATAGCTCTCCATAGCCAATATCCCTGTCTGGTAGCTCTGCTCAAGGGATCCATGGTAGTCCCCATGGTCTCTCCATAGAAATATGCTACCAATCCCACACCTGTAGTAGAAATTTGCAGCCCAAACCCTTCCACCCATGAGAGTGGATATCATATAGCTCATCATACAATTGTTCTAGCAAAGTAGGAACCCAAGCCATCACTATGGGCTCCTCCTTTATACAGTCTACAAGAGTGAACACCAGCTCTAGTAGGTTCCATGGGAACCTAGCACCTGAATATTTTGGTAGTAGCATGTTTCTAATAATGTTTATGAATAGGGCATGCCTAATACCAAGCACACCATCTTGATACCATGAAGCCACTAATATCCCTTCACTGAGAAGATCAATCACTCCATCCTCCCAACGCGCCCCAAAGTACCTCCACATTACGACCTCTCGCCGCTCTGTAGGAGAAGACACTATCGAGTGCCCCTCTATCAAAATACGAAGTATCCGATATACATCCTATAATGTCACTATCATCTCCTCCATTTATAAATGGAAAGTATTTGTAAGAGGGTCCCATAGGTCTATCAGTGCAGTCAGATAGGCACAGTCACCCACCACGGGATCTAACCGCATAACTTGCTTCAGATCAATGGCATAAATCCATCACCAGTATGTAGTATTCAAATGGTCTCTAGTGACTTGAAAGAGAGTTAGAACTCTGTACCGACTCCTAACTATCTACTCATGTAAAATAGGGTGTCAAAAATGCCCTAAAAATACAAAAAATTACCCTAAAAATACCAAAAAAATGCATAACAATGGGCCCTTTTTGGCCCAGATTTTGGCCGTCCCACCTAGGGATGGCCCCCAATTTGGTAGTCATCCCACCCAGGGATGGCCACCAATGACCGTACCCTATAGGGACGGACCCCAAAAGTGGGTAAAATAGTGTCAATTTGACCCCATAATTTGCCCTAAAAAACACAAAAAATAGGCATTTAACCCTAATTTTTTGCAAATAAAACATAAATAAAAGCTCTATTTTATACATTTCAGTCCTCCTAGGGTTTCTTAACCATTATTGTGGATGTAGTAAATAAATTACAGTAGAAATCATAAAAACCCAATAAAATAGGGTAGAGAAAGACATGTGGTTCATATCTATTTCGCACCAGCTCCTCCGCTTGTTGCATCTGATGGCTGGATCATGTTCTAGGTTGATTTTTTTACAGAAATATCCACTTCAAAATATCACTCTCCTACCTCTCTCCTCTCCAAATTCTCCAAGCAGAATAAAAAAATGAGCTCATATGCCCCATTTTGGGCTTATATAGCTCCAAAAGAAGCCGACCGCCCCTAGGTGGGATGAGCACATATTTGGCTGGATTTACCACCTTGGTATGGTCATAAATAATTTACTCATCCCCCCTAGGATGGTCACCAAAAAATTGCACTAAAAAACCTTAAAAATATCAAAAAATGGGTCAAAAACCCACCAAAAACAAGGCAGAATGGTCAACAAAATAGGAGAGATCAAGACTAAACCTATAGTATTTTTGGATGCATTGAAAGTGTCTATTTTAGTCCCCAAGAAGGCCTCCATGGCTGGACCACTCCATGGGAATGAAATATTTAGCCTTTTGCCTCCAAAACTATTCATCAAAACAGTCAAAAATCCCCTTCAAACAGGTATATAGTACCATGGGCAAAATAAAGAGTTACCCCAATTAAGTCATATGTGTCAAGTGACTCATTTATTTATCATTGGTCATACCCTCATTGACTCATCACTTGAGGGGGTAGTCATAATAATGAATTCAAGAATAAAATCAACACTAAAACACTCAGAAGTGTAAATTCCATGCATTCAAAAGAATCTTGGCTAAAGATAAATTTTCAAGCCCATGCTAGGGCAAAGAATTAGCATAGGAAGTAAATATATAGGCTTGACCTCCTTGAAACCTCAAGAATTAACCCATGAAAATGTTTACAAGAATACAAGGCACCAAGACCTAGTATACCCTAAACCCCATAAGACTGTTACTACAACACGGTTGAAAGGTATACCCAAAATTGATCCTTCGACTATGTCAATAGTAAGGATTCTAAGAATGTATGCTATTTCCACAATGGAGGCATCCAAATTTGATTATTTTAATGAACAAACTTAATAATTTTATGATTTAGTGATATATTTTGCTCAGCGCTTTGTTGCACATAGCGCATCTCAAAATGGGGCATTTGTAGACACCTAAATCACATAAATCAGATAAGACTATCAGTGCATCACATATGCCCCTCTTATCAACAACATATGGCCCTATTGGGCACCCCTCTAGGCTGGCATAAGGCTTGCATAAGGCTCCAAAACTTAGTTTGGAGGTTTCCTAGCAGTTTAGGGTAGTTTTGGGGCACCTCCTGGTGACCATCCCACCAAGGGACAATCACAGTTGGTGACCATCCCACCCAAGGATGACCATCCATAATCATCCTTGGGTGGGATGGCCCCTAACTAGACCCTTGAAAAAGTCAAAGGATGCACTAAATGGCAATCAAAGACTACCATTAATGTGTCCAATCACCCCAAATTGATTGGGGACCTACAATTAGACTTTGGGATAGTATATTGGAAGCCCCAAATGGGCAACCTTCCCTCACCAATGCATGTCAAGGATTAGGACACATGGCGGCACCTACCTCGCATGGAAAAACATGCCCCTTTTCCCTAGATGCCCTTTTGGGCTATAAAAGGAGGTGAACTCACCCAATTTTAGAAGAGGAATATTGAAGCATTTGAGCAATGAAGTGTTGCACAATTTGATCCTCACCTTTTGCAAACCAAAACTTGCCCTACCTTAGCCTTGAAACCCTCTTCATTCGAAGGCGATTTTAGGGGCAATAGGAAGTCATCCAACTATTCCAAACCAGCCAAATTGAAGGTATATTTGGCCCTATATTTTGACAACACTCCCATACCAATTTTGGACCAAATCCCTTGAGCATAGGTGACAAAAATAAGGTAAATTTGTGACTGCCCCACCTAGGGACGATCAGTAGTATATATTCATCACACCTAGGGATGGCCATAAAATAGAAAGTAATTTTGGTAAAATTCCTCCATAGACCCCTTAGGAATGCCTAGAAGAACCCCTGGTCCAAATTTGGTGAAGTTTGGAGCAGATTTGATGCCAAATTTAAGGTCTCCAATGTTGCAGGTTTAGTTGTCCCTATCAGGGACGATCACTGTTTCTGCATATTTTTACTTTGAATATTGCTTCCAAATATCTTCAAAAGCATTTATATTAGATTATATTATGTTTATGCTACATCTAGATCAATTTCCATGTGTTGTAGATCAGTTTTGATGTTGTAGATTAACCTCATTTTCTATGGTTTCATTGCTTTTATTCTATAACACAGGTGCTATTAACCCCATTTAAATCCCTTGTGTGTAGGTGTAGGTATTATATGCAGGAGGGAGGAGATAAGAATACAAGAATAATAGGTTGAAGGATAGCTATAAATCGTGGGAAGCATAGTTTCACACCATAGAACTTCACCTTAAAGGCCCCTTTCAAGGGACTAGATCCCTTGAACATTGTAATGGAAACTGTATCAAATTTGTAAATGCCCTCGAGGGGATGTTTTGTAATCTCATTTGAAGCAATAGAGGAATTAATAGAAGGATAAATCCACTATTTATGTTACACATTTGCCTCATTTCATGTAGATTGCAAGTTTATGTTATTTCCCTTTGAATGCTTGTATACTGCTTTTCCATTGCAATAGAGTGCCCTTAAGGCGATGTCGTGAAATTTGCTTCTTCATTTCGATGATTTCCTACGCTAAAAGGAAAAATTGCAATAATTTAATTTTTCCTTGGTTCCATCTCAATATGTTATTCAAGTTGAGATAGAGCATAATGATGTGTTTAATTCTTCTAATCCAACTGACAACATCCATTTGATCCCTACTCATCAATTGGAGGAGGGATCCCAATATCAATTAAAGAAACAATTGATTTTAGTACTTCCTTAACATAATATAAGAGAGCTTTCACTTGGTCCTACAAGGACATGTTGGGTATTGACCCAAAATTATTTGTTCATAACTTGACACTCAATCCAACCATCAAGCTGATCAAGCAAAAACTTGGATGCATCTAGTAATAGCATTAACAGTCAAAGATGAATTACAAAAATTATTGGATGTAGGATGCATCTAGTAATTTATTTATTAGCTAAATATTTATAGCATATTGAGCATCTAGTTGTCTTATGCAAGGTCTTAAATCACCTCTTAGAGCATAACGTACAATTAAATCCTAAAAAGTGTGTTTTTGGAGTAACTTCCAAGAAAATTTTAGGTTATATCATTTCCAAAAAAGGCATCAAAGTAGACCCAAACAAGGTTAAGGGAATCATGGAAATGACTCCAACCAAACTTAAGTAGCTAAAAAACTTACAAGGGAAAATTTAGTCCATTTGGTGTTTCATAGCACAAATCTTAGATAAATTATGGCTACTAAATCATCTTCTATAAAAGGGGGTCACATTTGACTATAATTAAGAATATAAGAAGACATTTAAGGATATTAAACAATAATTGACCTCTCCACTAGAATTAGATCCTCCTAGACTAGGGGTACCATTTTCATTGTACATTTCAACCATTGACTTTGCCTTAGGGACCATGTTAACCCAAAATAATGAGGTAAATAAGAAGTAGGTTTTTTACTACATTAGCCACATCTTGATTAGTTATGAGATTAAGTATACTTAAATTGAGAAGCTATGCTTAGCAATGGTATTTACCACAAAGAAATTACATCATTACATGATAAACCAGACCACATATATCATATCTAAAGAGAATACTTTGTGGTATATGATGAGTCACACTTATCATAATAGTCGTACCACAAAGTGGATCATGCTTCTGATAGAGTTTGACCTGGAATTCATAAGTCAAAAATATATTAAAGGATAGGTCATTTCAGATCAATTAGTAGAGGCACCTCTTATCGATGATAAGCCTCTAACCATTGAGTTACCTGATGATGTAGTTTAAACATTATTAGACTTAGGAGAACCAGAAGAACCAAAGAATAAATTCAATCTAACACTATTCTTTTATGGTTCCAAATATGAGCAACAGGGTGGTGCAAGAATTATACTTTTCAAACCATAAGGGGCTCCTATACCCCTTTAATTTAAACTTGAATTTTCTTGCATCAACAACAATACCGATTATGAAGCCCTCATTTTGGGTCTTCAAATAGCCCTTTCCATGAATGTCAAAAAGCTTAATATCTTTGGTTATTCCTTGATCATCGTAAACCAAGTCAAATAAATATATCAATGCAAATGTTTGGTCTTTAAGTCTTACAAGGCCCTTATGGATAAAATTCTTACTAAATTTGAATGGTATTCCATTGAGGTTGTCCCTCATTCATCTAATAATTTTGTAGATACAATTTCTTCCTTAGGATCCTTAATCCCATAGAATCTATCAGATGATGTCACTATCATCCATGTCAAAACACTCTCACAATCTATAGTATCACAAGAAAATTCTAAAGAAGAGAAAAGCATTCACATGGTACATATTGAACCACACCAAGATTGGTTTTTTCAAATTTGAGAGTTTTTGAAACTTACTTCCTAGGAATCATTAGTCCCATAGGCACCTTTTGATAATGGCACAACCATTTATCTTAAGGTCCTCTCTCAATCTGCATTTGTGTGAAATAATTCTAGAGAGGGAAAAGCAGTTCATCTGGTTCAAATTGAGGCATATCAAGACTGGTTTGCACAAATTAGATATTTCTTAAAGCATGGAAATATTCCTTTGGGATTGTCACATGTCACCAAATGAACATTTAAACAAAAAGTAAAAAACTATATTTGTAGGAGAAATTATATATCATCATAGATGGTCTCCTCATTTTCTTATAGCCGCAAGAGTCTACTTGGATAATTTCCCAAGCTCATGATGGTACTTTTGGTGGCTATTTTAGTAGCATGGCCATTGCAAAGCACATCCTCTAAATGGGCTATTATTGGTCTAAAATGGAGAAATATTGTTGTGCTTATATTAAGAGGTGCATTAAGTGTCAGCATCATGCTAATATATCACACGTACCTTCACAGGGCTTACAAAAGATACATTCGGTATGGTCTTTTTTGCAATGGGACTTCGATCTAATTGGTAAAAAATTTCCCCCATATTTATGTTGACACACATTCATTTTAATGACCACTAAGTATTTCACAAAATGTGTGGAAGTAATTCCATTTACCACTACGATAGGTGCATGCATTACAGAGTTCATACTCCATGACATTATAAATTGTTTTGGTATTCCATCCAATATTATCTTGGATAATAGGCCACCTTTAAAGAACAAGATGTTAGAGCTTTTTGAAATAAATATCATATCCAACAAAACTTTTCAATGCCTATTATTTTATAGCTAATGGACAAGCTGAGGCATCAAACAAAATAGTCATTGCCATTCTGAAGAAAATAGTGAAAAAAAAGCACAAGGATTAGCATCTTCAATTGACTCTTGCACTTTAGGATTATCATAATAGCACTCAAACACTTAATTGGGCAACTCATTTTTTGCTCGTATATGACACTAAAACCATCATGCCTTTGGAGCGTGATATTCCTTCATTGTGTATCTCCTTACAAGAGTTCATCGATGATGATACTACATGACATGATCGCCTAGATCAACTTATACTTTTTGATGAATGATGCATTAATGATCTCAAGCATATTCACATTTATCAATATTATATTAAGCAAGCCTATGATATAAGGGTTAACCCTCAAAAGTTCAAGGTCGTTGATCTTATGTTAAAAGAAAACCAACAAAATTCTAACTTGCTACGATATTTGTGTGACAAATTCATGACCAAATGGTTAGGCTCATTTATCATAAAACATAAAGTGAAACCTATAATTTATCACTTGGCTTTACTTAAGGGTATTGAGGAACTTGAACCACTCAATATTCTCCACCTACAGGTATTTTATGCATAAAAAAACAAACAAAAAAATCAACAAAAACAAAATAAAATTATAAAAATACAAATAATTTTGTATTTTACATCACAATTGCATTATATACCATCATACATAATATATTGCATTTAATATCAATCATAGTTTTGGCTAATTGCATGTTTTTTTTACTGCATTAGGCATTTTATTCACCATATATGCATACATTTAGTATTGCATTGCATATTTTATACATCCTATTTTATACGAGAGTCACTTGTATTTATGTAATATATTTTATCTTGGACATACACCCCAATGCATTATTCATACATCCACATATCCATGATTTCTATACACCCGTTACTTAATCCCAAGTAGTGGTTACAAGGTGTTTAATAGAGTCTTTTGGTCATTCAACCATCCCTAGTTGGTATTTCAAATTTCGTTACAACCATCTTGATGTTTTATGATAATATATTGCTTTGGTCATACTTTGTTTATTTCAAAATATCAAACACATTCTCAAAATCTTAAATACGATTTTAGACAAGGAAATATGACACTACAATGCATGTCTTACCTCAAAAAGTGAAAAGTTTCCCTTGCTCTTCCATTATGCATATGGTCTAGAATTCTAAGAATTGATAAAAGGAAAAGCTCTCCCCATCTCAAAAAAAATCCCCTTACTCCTCAAAATGAGCAAGTACACCCTCTCCCCCTA
Source organism: Wollemia nobilis (assembly GCA_028583015.1). Lineage (NCBI taxonomy): Eukaryota > Viridiplantae > Streptophyta > Pinopsida > Araucariales > Araucariaceae > Wollemia > Wollemia nobilis. The sequence continues at coordinate 660,768 of JAQPPZ010016473.1, forward strand.
AAAAAAATAAAACAAATCCCTTACACCTCCTTAAAATGAGCAAGTATCCCAAAAATCATCCTAAAAATCAATAATATCTCTTGCTCCTCCACAAAATGAGCAAGTATTCCCCCCAAAAAAAGTCCCTTGCTCTCCCAAAAAATGAGCAAGTATCCCCAAAATTCTACCAAGCAAAAATCCTAACAATTCTTAAATATCTGGAATTCCTAGTTTTTCAAAAACCATGGGGTGATATCCATCGACAACAATGGGATATAGACATCAACCTAGTAGTGGAGTAGACTTATGCATGGCAATATGTTTATCACATTAGTGATCTTATTTTTTGTAGACCAATGTTATCTTGTGGTTGAGCTAGCTTAGTGATGGCTTGCATTCAGAGTAGTTAAGTCCAACCAAGTCTAAATTTGATGTAATGAACTTCACTATGCACACGTAGGGATATTGAGTATCATGGTATTCATAGCATATTGCTATCTTTCAGATGCTTCCATGGTTAGTACACGATTTTTTATTGGTCAACTAGGGTGTTTGAGTCTCATTAAAAATATTATTGTTCCCTTGTAGCCTCTCACTATTTAGAATCCATTATTATTATTCATTGCATATCATTTCTCATTGGATTCCCATTCAGGTGTATGCTCTTTTGGAGCTTGTTTACATCTTGGTTTGTGACTCTAGTATATAATGCATATACTTAGTGTGTGTTACTACATCATACAATCATTAATTATGTTTCTTTAGTTAATCATACATCCACAATATGCATTAATTATCTTATCATAAATCATTAAACATCATAGGCATCCTAGTTCAATGCATTAAAATATCAAAAGCATCCACATATTTAACACAAAATATCATCTAGGCATATATCTATAAGCATCTATCATACATCCATGCATCTACAATTACACATCATCTAGGCATACATCTATAAACATCTATCATACATCTATGCATCTAAAATTATAATCATAACAAAAGAAAAAATATTATAAGACATAATAAAAGTTATATCATATAAATATATATCAACAAGGTACATCATGATACAAAAATGTCCACATGCTACAATGGTGAGTCCTCAGACCTCACATCCAAAAATAAAAAACTAACAATTATATAATGTGTGAGACCCTTGCTCAAGCTGATCCTATGCCACTACTCTTTCCACTACCCTCATCCTTATCTCTATGATGTTACCTAGACTGTATCAAACCGAGACGGTCCCCAAACCACAAAATCAAACATTATAAAAAAACAAAATGAAACAATGCAAAGAAAAAAAAACATCACAAGAAAACAACAAGAAAATAAAATGAAAGAATATTAATGTTTATTTACCCATATTTTCATTTACCTAAGGTACCCATCCCACCCATTCATTTACCATTTATATTAATGTGGGTCCCTATTATATTAAAATTAAAAATATCCTTACTCTCCTAGCACTAGCTCCTCCACTCGTCGAGGTTTTTTATGGGTCATTCATGGTGGTAATTTAAGTTTTTGGTAGTACTTCACTTTACAAACTCACTCTCGTCCTCTCCATATCACTCATTCCTTGTATCGCATGGTTTCAAATGAGACTTAAAATCATGAATTTTATATTTATAGAAAATCATAGACATGGCTATTCGATATGATCACATGATGACACACAATCATCTGGGATGGTCATGATTTTGTAAAAAAAAACATTAATCTACCATCATCCTAGGTCAATATAGTCACCTAGGTCAACACAAGTTGATAACATCATTGTGGTCAAGCAATTCATCACTGTAATCATTTTCAATCTTCACCATTGACTAATAGCTTGATTGGGTAGTCAAATAAATACAAAACTCCTATTTCAAGATTAAATCAATAATAAAACACTCAAAAGTGCTAATCACATTCATCCAAGAATCATTGCCAAAAACTATAATACACTTCCCTCTTTATTGGGGAAAAAGCAAAAAGTTTCCCTTGCTCTTCCTATTATGCACATGGTATAGAATATTGAGAATTGAAAAAGGATGAGCTCTCCCCATATCAAAAAAATTCCCTTACTCCTCATAAAAATGAGCAAGTACACCCCCTTCCCCTTAAAAAAAATAAAGCAAATCCCTTACCCCTCCTCAAAATGAAAAAGCATCCCAAAAAGTAATCAAATCCCTTAATCCTCCATAAAATATCCCTTGATTTACCATTCATGTGTATGCTCTCGAGGAGCTTGTTTACATCTTGGTTTGTGACTCTAGTATATAAGGCATATACTTAGTGTGTTATTACATCATACAATCATTCATTATGTTTCTTTAGTTAAGCATACATCCATAATGTGAATTAATTAATTTATCATAAATCATTAAACATCGTAGGCATCCTAGTTCTATGCATCACTATATCAAAATCATCCACACATTTAACACAATATATCATCTAGGCATATATTTATAAGCATCTATTATACATCCACACATCTACAATTATATATTATCTAGGCATCATGCATCCATACATGTATCATATAGGTATACATCTATAAGCATGTATCATACATCTATGCATGTACAATTACACATCATAACAAAAGCAAACACATGATAAACCACCATAAAAGTTATATCATATAAATATATATCAAAAAGGTACATCATGATACAAAAATACCTACAAGCTATAATGGTGACTCCTCAGACCTCACATTAAAAAATAAAAATCTGATAATCATATAATGTGTGAGACCCTTGCTTAGGTTGGCCCTACACCACTACTCTTGTCACTGCCCTTGGCCTTGTCTCTATGAGGTTGCCTAGACCATCTCAAACTGAGACAGTCCCCAAATCACAAAATCAAACATTCGAGAAAAAAAAAATGAAATAATGCAAAGAAAAGTAAACATCACAAGCAAACAACAAGAAAAATGAAATAACTTTAACATTTATTTACCCATATTTTCAATCACCTAAGCTACCCATCCCACCCATTCATATTAATGTGGGTTAATTTTATTAAAAATGAAAAGTTGGGATAATTTTCCTTACCCTCCTAGCAATGGCTCCTCCACTCATCAAGGCCTTCAATGGGTTAGTCATGGCGGTCATTTGCATTTTTTGTAGTACTCCACTTTACAAAAATTTGGTGCAAAATCTACCTTTGATTACGTTTGCACCCAAGACTTTGCCAACATTAAGTGATCGGGTTTAAAATAGATATTACTTGGTTCAATATCCAAATAATATTGGTTCCTTGATTTATTATAGGAAAAGGTAATAGAGTAAAGTGCATAAAGAAAGGGAAATATATCTATTGCTATAAAATTCAAAGGGTATAAGTTAGACAACAACAAAGAAATACACAATTTTTGTAGATAAGTATTCTTAAAACCCTCAAATAACAATAACTAATTCTCTAGTGCAAAATTAAAAGAACCATTAATCAACTAGAACTATCAAATTTAGAATATATAGAACTTGTAATGCAAAAATTTAGAAATACAATTAGAGTGATTAACATTCAACATAGTTTATATAGAATTTAAACATTCATACATACGTGACAAAACACTAGTGAGATAGAAGATAGAATGAAGAGTATATTATTGCTTCCAAGAATCCATATACATAGCCTTATAAACATCCAAGAGCCAACCCTTAGTTAGAGTCACTAATACTATATATATACATCTTCTAATAAAATAAAAACTAAAACTTGTTACAAAAATATGTCGGTTGGCTCATTCTGGTAAATTGATGGTTAAAGAAAAATGGAGTAGTGGGATCTTCAATAGCAAACGATTGATATCTTCTTGTTATTACACATCCACATTTATCCTTTTGGATATGTCTTGGTTGAACTATCCTCCACTTCTTCATTTGTGTCTCTCAGTCCTTGGCCAGTGAAAATAGGACCGATCGTGAAATCATGACTTTTTTCTACTTCCTAAGCTTTTCAGGTCCTTGACCAATGAAAATAAGATCGGTCGCAAAATCATGATTATTTTCTACCTCCTACACTTTTTGGGTCCTCGGCTAGTGAAAATAGGACCAATCATTAAATCATGACTCTTTTTTTCCTCCTACACTTTTTGGATCCTCTCCTAGTGAAAATAGGACTGATCATGAAATCATGACTCTTTTCTACCTCCTATACTTTTTGGTTCCTCGACCAAAAAAAAAGGACAAGTCATGAAATTGTGACTGTTTTCTACCTCCTACACTTTTTGAGTCCTCGACCAGTGAAAACATAACCAATCATGAAATCATGACTCTTTTCTACCTCCTATGCTTTTTGGGTCCTCGACCAGTGAAAACATGATTGATAATTAAATCATTACTCTTTCCTGCCTCCTGTGCTTTTTGGGTCCTCAGCCAGTGAAAATAGGACGAGGTGAAATCACAACTCTTTTCTACGTTTAGTAAATTTTTTAGAAGTATCTCCCCTTGGTGTAGTCATTTTGACCTACATTATTGGTGCCTCCCGGGGAATTTTAAGAACACAAGCTTATACTGAGAAGGGGGGTGAACAGTATAAGACCACTTTTTACTTTTCTTTCCCAAATAATATTATGCAATATATCAATGGCAATATCAACAAAAGTAATCAAAGCAATGCACAAATCACCACACACAATAGAGACACCAATTTAACATGGTTCACCCAATGTGGGCTACTCCACGGAGAAAATATTTCACTAAAATTTTCTCAACAAATCTCTTGGGAATCCTTTCCCTATTACAATGTTTATGGACCTCTATCCAAAGGAGACACCAATCCCCTAATCAAGTTCATGGATCTCTATCCATAGGAGACACCAATCCCCTCAGCTGGTTTATGGATCTCTATCCATAGGAGAACTCCTTCTCCTCTGCTCTGGTTGGTGATCCTCTAGAAGACTACTACCTCCACTACACTGGCTTGTGGATCTCTCTCCACTGAAGACTCCTATCCTCACTCAGAATATCTCTGTCCTCACTACCTTGGCTAATGGATCTCTATCCACTAGAGACTACTATCCTCTACTCTATCACCTCCAAAGCTTACTCTCAGCTCTATCTCAAATCTACACTAAACATAGTCCTTCGGTCTAGCACAAATCTACTCAATTATCTGATCTACACTAAACATAGTCCTTTGGTCTAGCACAAATCTGCTCAATCTCTATCTCAAATCTACACTAAACATAGTCCTTCGATCTAGCACAAATCTGCTCAATATCTATCTCAAATCTACACTAAACATAGTCCTTCGGTCTAGCACAAATCTACTCAATATCTATCTCTAGTCTGGCACAAACCTATCCTCAAATCTACACCAAAATCTATCCTCAAATATATCCTCAAGCCTTAACACAAAGCTTGACTCAATCACAAATCAACTCTGCTAGATCTACCCCAAACCTTAACTCAAAGTTTGAACAAATCAATCAATCAACTCTACTCTCAAGTCTTCTCAAATACTTACCTCAAATCTATCCAACAAGTCCTCTCAAGAACTTATCCAATCTCAACAAGTCTTCACCAAGACTTACCTCAAATCTTCTCAACAAGTCCTCACTAGAACTTGTCTCAATCTGCTCAACAAGTCTTCACCAAGACTTACCTCAAATATACTCAACAAGTCCTCACTAGAACTTTTCCAATCTATTGTAAGCTTCCACAAAATCTCACACAAATTTATCCTTAAGTCCACTCTAGGACTTACTCAAATATCTCTCAAGCTTTAACAAAATCTTATTCAACTCAACTCAATCTATCACAGAAAACTTCTTCAATCACACAAACAAGCTTCACACAGAATCTTGTTTAACTCACAAAACATATAGAGAATGGTTAGAGACTCAATATGTTACTCACTCACAACAATACTCAATCACTTTCAAACTCTCTTTCTTAACCACATAAACATATAGATAATGGTTAGAGACTCAATATGTTTCACACTCACAAACACTCAATCACTTTCAATCTCTCTTCCAAATCAAATTAAAATATAGAACAATTTATTTCACAGAACTTGAACTATCACTCCAACACTTCCAATCAACTAAGCTCAATCAACTCCACTCAACCAATCACTCAATGAAAGCTTAGTCAACAATGCTTATCAAACAAACCTCACATAACAATGATACTCATGATATTTCACAAACCCTAGTTCAATATTATTCTCAACTTCACATAACAATGATACTCATGATCTTTCACAAACCCTAATCAAGCATATGAAAGCTTACTCAATATTTCCAACAATGCTTATCAAACAAGGTTTCTAGTATCAAATTTCATTCCAGAAAACCCACATCAATCAATATTGAATATCTCAAAACCAAACTCAACAATGCTTATCAAACAATCCTTTTCACTCCAACTTAGCATTCACAACATCCAACAATCACTCACAAAGAAGATGTGCCCATACCTTTTGTTTGATGAAGAATTGACCTCAAAACCTATCTCAATCACAATCACCCTCTTTGCCAATCTCAAAGGTTAGATAGCAAAAACCTCTTCAAAAATCTCATTCAAATAATCCCTCAAAATATTTCACCATACAAAACATCAACTCTCAATTACACCTTATAATCTCCACACTTCAAAATATAAGCCAACAATTTGTTTAAAGAAAATAACCACAATAATCTTCTTTTAAACACCTTATGTCTTTCCTCAAAATAATCAATACATCATAGCTAAAATATAATTTCCTTTTCAAACCTTATAACTCCTATCTCAATTCAATTTATCAAAATCACAATAAAATATTTAACTTTCAAAAACCTTATAACTCCCTCCTAGAAAAAATAATCATGCAACATTAAACCTTAGGAGCAAATTTAATTTTGGAAAAATTAAATACCTTTGCCCTCGATGGGATTCGAACTCCCGCTTGTGCTTCCATAGTGCCCTAGCCATGGCCCACTTGCCACGTGAGCTAGGCGCTCACCTTAGTAAGGAGAAGTGCCTCGTGCACTTTATCCTTATGCCTTGGTGCCAAAACCAAAAACATGAACGCCACCAAAACGCTATCATCGAGGTTTGATCATGGGACCTCCCGCTCATTAGCACCCTAAACACACAACCACTTGCCGCTAGCCCAACCACCATGGTTGGCTATGAGGCTCCAAGCCTCCCTCCTCTTTAACCCTTCGATAGCCACCACATAGCAAAAACTTTATCCTCTTCTTTCACGTGGATCACAGAATTTTTGCATGCACTCAAATATTCGATCGAAGGTAACTTTGGATTTACCAAGGCACATGGTATTTATACCAATGTGCTATCCCCTTTAGCACACCAACATATAAGAATAATAATCGATGTCGATGCCATTAAATTCAGTCGCTTGCCCTTGTAACCCTAACCTTAGGGTTAATTAATTAAATTAAATTATAAATTAATTTATAATTTATTTTATTTAATTATAATTATTTATAATAAATTATTATAATTAATTTTAAAACTTTAGGTCTTAACATTAGACCTTTAATATTATAATAAAATTATAATATTATTTTTCTTGGGCCTTCCTATTGCTCCTTTAGACCTTATCTGACCACCTTGAATATTATAATAGGAATATTATAATATTATTTTCCTTAGGCCTAGAAGCAATCTTTCTCTTGCACTGATTACTGAAACTGACTCTTGACATCCTTCCTTTTGCACTGCTCACTGAAACTGACTCTTGACATCAATGACAACAAATCTTGCTCATATTTCCAATAATCTCCCCCTTTGTCATTGATGGCAACCCATTTACCTTTTACCATTTCCTTTACTTTTTCTATTCTGCTCCCCTGAGAAACTCTCCCCCTGACTGAATGCTCTCCCCCTAACTCAAATCTCTCCCCCTTTGACATCAATGGCAAAGGGTCACCTTTGGGGCTCGGGGCTAAGAATGAGACTCTTAGCTTAGCCCCTCCCCCACCTCCTCTTGAGGTGGTTAATTCTGGGGTGGGAGTATCTCTACTCCCAGCATGCATTGATCTTTACCTTTGTCCACTTTCTTCCTCAACTGATCCTTCTGATTCCTCTGACTATTCCTGTTCCTGCTTGTCTCTAGAATTTTTGCTCTACACCACTTTGTTGTATGCCCATCATTATTGCACTTATAACACTTAATGTTGTTATTCCTTAGAGGTGCAAATATCTTGGGATTTCTCCTGGTGAAGCCATATCTATTCCTATCATGAACCCTACAATTCACTACCTTGTGACCAAACTGATTACAAGAGTAGCAATACCCTTGAAAAAGATGCATGTTTCTAAAATTTCCATATTCCTATCTTTCATGTGTCCTACACTGTGTAGCCTTGTGCCCAAACCTATGACATGAGAAGCATCATCCATTGAAACTACCTTGCCTTGACCCCATTGGTCTCTTAGTCTCTTTTACCCTGTGTTGCTTCATGTTCCATCTGTTCCTCATTTGTGCATTGTTCCTTTCCTTGTTGAACTTTCTATTGTCCAACTCATCCTCAGAAGTCTCACTCTCTCTTACACTCTCTTCTTCTGAAGCTTCTTCTTCTTGGAGCTTGAGATTGACTCCTCTCCTTGTTTTCTTTGTACCTGTTCAAAACCAAGTCCTGTTTTGTTTGATGAAGATCTTTGTACCTTGATAATCTTATCCAAGTTCTTTGAGCTTCTCCCAAACCTGTGTAACTTGTCCTTAGACTCTTTTACTTCCTTCCTTAGTGAAGCTACCTCATGCTCTAACCTTTCACATTCTAAAACCTTTGCTTCTAACTTCTCTTTGAATTTCCTTGTCTTAGCTATTGAGTTGGTTAGATCCTCTATAAGCTTTCCTTTCTCTTCATCACATTCTTGAAATTTAAGCTTGAGTTTTGAGTTCTGCTTTCTTACCTTCCTTAATGCATCAAGGGCATAAATAAGCTCACCCTCAAGATCAACTTCTCCTTTCTCTGATTCTTCCTCTATTTGTTTGCCTTTGGGATCATCTTCATTCCTTTCTGATTTATCTTCAATAGGAGCACCTCCTTCTTCTTCTATTGCCAAAAGAAGACTTTCTTCTGGTCCTTCAAGTGTATCTTCATATTCATCATCACTGAAACTGAATCCATTCCTTGTACAACTATCTTCAAGATGACCAAAGTTACCACATCTAAAACACTTGAGAATCATTGGTGCCCTTTTTCTAACATCATCTTTTTCTTCTACCAAAAATAGAATTTCATCTTCTTCATTATCTGAGGACCTTTCATCACTATCACTTGAACTCTTACCTGCCTTGTCTGCATAAAAACTCTTCTTATGCCTTTGGAAAAACTTCTTTCCTTGCTTGCCTTGTCCATCCCTACTTTTCTTTTGGTACCTGTGTTTTCCTGTTTCCTTGTTCTTATGATCCTATTTTTCTTCATCATTGCTATTTCTAGCCTCTAGACAATCAGATGCATAGTGACCATATTTTCCACAATTAAAACATCTAACTGATTTCGTACCTTTATACTTTCTTGAGTCCTTGTTCCTTCTACCATAATTTGCTTCTTCATCACTGGATGACTCATTGCTTGAATATGACTTCTTACCCTTTGTCTTCTTAGTAACTTTGAAGGTTGCTTCTTTCTGGGGAATAGGTTCCTCTTTTATTCTCATCTCAAAAGCTGTGAGAATTCCATGTAATTCATCCCTTGTCAAAAGTTCAATATCTTTTGACTCTTCTATAGCTGAAATATTTTCACTATACCTTTTTGGAAGTGACCTTAAAATCTTATCACAAACATCTATTTCTTCAACCTTAAGCCCAAGTCCTTGCATGGAGTTAACAACCTCATCCACACGAAGTAGATATGCAATAATGTTTTCTTCTTCCTTCATCTTTAGGTCTTCAAATGTTCTCTTGTAATTTTGCAACTTTACCCTTTTGACCTTTTTGTCTCCCTCATATATACCTTTCAACTTATCCCAAATTTCCTTTGCTGATGTGCAATGCATAACCTTTATAAACTCTATTTCTCGCAAACCCTTTAAAATTCCATTCATTGCCTTTGAATTATTGATGATGTAGGAGCTTACCATATTTATCTGTAGGTGGAGTAGTTGGTGGTATGTATCCATTCTCAACTGCTTCCCATATTTCATTCCCAAGTGCCATTAGGTGAATCTTCATTCTCATACTCCAAAGTACATAATTATTCCCATCGAACAATGGTGCTGAATTCCCTGAAGATCCATTCTGAGAATCCATCTGTGTTCTTGAGAGCTTTTCCTTCAAGTTGTTAAACTCTTTCGAAGGAACCCGCTCTGATACCAATTGAAGAACACAAGCTTATACTGAGAGGGGGGTGAACAGTATAAGACCACTTTTTACTTTTCTTTCCCAAATAATATTATGCAATATATCAATGGCAATATCAATAATAGTAATCAAAGCAATGCACAAATCACCACACATAATAGAGACACCAATTTAACGTGGTTCACCCAATGTGGGCTACTCCATGGAGAAAATATTTCACTAAAATTTTCTCAACAAATCTCTTGGGAATCCTTTCCCTATTACAATGTTTATGGACCTCTATCCAAAGGAGACACCAATCCCCTAATCAAGTTCATGGATCTCTATCCATAGGAGACACCAATCCCCTCAGCTAGTTCATGGATCTCTATCCACAGGAGAACTCCTTCTCCTCTACTCTAGTTGGTGATCCTCTAGAAGACTACTACCTCCACTACACTAGCTTGTGGATCTCTCTCCACTGAAGACTCTATCCTCACTCAGAAGATCTCTATCCTCACTACCCTAGCTAATGGATCTCTATCCACTAGAGACTATTATCCTCTACTCTATCACCTCCAAATCTTACTCTCAGCTCTATCTCAAATATACACTAAACATAGTCCTTCGATCTAGCACAAATCTACTCAATATCTATCTCTAATCTACACTAAACATAGTCTTCATCTAGCACAAATCTACTCAATATCTATCTCAAATCTACACTAAACATAGTCCTTCGATCTAGCACAAATCTGCTCAATATCTATCTCAAATATACACTAAACACAGTCCTTCGGTCTAGCACAAATATTCTCAATATCTATCTCTAATCTAGCACAAACCTATCCTCAAATCTACACCAAAATTTATCCTCAAATCTATCCTCAAGCCTTAACACAAAGCTTGATTCAATCACAAATCAACTCTGCTAGATCTACCCCAAACCTTAACTCAAAGTTTGAACAAATCAATCAATCAACTATGCTCTCAAGTCTTCTCAAATACTTACCTCAAATATATCAACAAGTCCTCTCAAGAACTTGTCCAATATGCTCACCAAGTCTTCACCAAGACTTACCTCAAATATACTCAACAAGTCCTCACTAGAACTTGTCCAATATGCTCAACAAGTCTTCACCAAGACTTACCTCAAATCTACTCAACAAGTCCTCACTAGAACTTTCCAATATATTGTAAGCTTCCACAAAAGCTCACACAAATCTATCCTTAAGTCCACTCTAGGACTTACTCAAATTTACTCTCAAGCTTTAACAAAAGCTTATTCAACTCAACTCAATCTATCACAAAAACTTCTTCAATCACACAAACAAGCTTCACACAGAATCTTTTTTAATCTCATAGAAACATATAGAGAATGGTTAGAGACTCAATATGTTTCACACTCACAAACACTCAATCACTTTCAATATCTCTTCCAAATCAAATCAGAATATAGAACAATTTGTTTCACAGAACTTGAACTATCACTCCAACACTTCCAATCAACTAAGCTCAATCAACTCCACTCAACCAATCACTCAATGAAAGCTTAGTCAACAATGCTTATCAAACAAACCTCACATAACAATGATACTCATGATATTTCACAAACCCTAGTTCAAGATTATTCTCAAATTCACATAACAATGATACTCATGATATTTCACAAACCCTAATCAAGCATATGAAAGCTTACTCAATATTTCCAACAATGCTTATCAAACAATTTTTCTAGTATCAAATTTCATTCCAGAAAACCCACATCAATCAATATTGGATATCTCAAAACCAAACTTAACAATGCTTATCAAACAATCCTTTTCACTCCAACTTAGCATTCACAACATCCAACAATCACTCACAAAGAAGATGTGCCCATACCTTTTGTTTGATGAAGAATTGACCTCAAAACCTATCTCAATCACAATCACCCTCTTTGCCAATCTCAAAGGTTAGATAGCAAAAACCTCTTCAAAAATCTCATTCAAATAATCCCTCAAAATATTTCACCATACAAAACATCAACTCTCAATTACACCTTATAATCTCCACACTTCAAAATATAAGCCAACAATTTGTTTAAAGAAAATAACCACAATAATCTTCTTTAAACACCTTATGTTTTTCCTCAAAATAATCAATACATCATTAAAATATAATTTCCTTTTCAAACCTTATAACTCCTATCTCAATTCAATTTATCAAAATCACAATAAAATATTTAACTTTCAAAAACCTTATAACTCCCTCCTAGCAAAAATAATCATGCCACATTAAACCTTAGGAGCAAATTTAATTTTGGAAAAATTAAATACCTTTGCCCTCGGTGGGATTCGAACTCCCGCTTGTGCTTCCACAGCGCCCTAGCCATGGCCCACTTGCCATGTGAGCTAGGCGCTCACCTTAGTAAGGAGAAGCACCTCGTGCACTTTATCCTTATGCCTTGGCACCAAAACCAAAACACGAATGCCACCAAAATGCTGCCGTCGGGGTTTGATCGTGGGACCTCCCACTCGTTAGCACCCTAAACACACAACCGCTTGCCGCTAGCCCAACCACCATGGTTGGCTATGAGGCTCCAAGCCTCCCTCCTATTTAACCCTTCGATAGCCGCCACGTAGCAAAAACTTTATCCTCTTCTTTCACGCGGATCGCAAAATTTTTGCATGCACTCTCAAATATTCGATCGAAGGTAAGTTTGGATTTACCAAGGCACATGGTATTTATACCAATGTGCTATCCCTTTTAGCACGTCGATGGATGAGAATAATAATCGATGTTGGCGCTATTAAATCAAGTCGCTTGCCCTTGTAACCCTAACCTTAGGGTTAATTAATTAAATTAAATCATAAATTAATTTATAATAAAATTATTATAATTAATTTAATAACTTTAAAGTTAATTAAATTAAGTTATAAATTAATTTATAATGAAATTATTATAATTAATTTAAATCTTTAGGTCTTAACCTTAGACCTTTAATATTATAATAAAATATTATAATATTATTTTTCTTGGGCCTTCCTATTGCTCCTTTAGACCTCATCTGACCACCTTGAATATTATAATAGGAGATATTATAATATTATTTTTCCTTAGGCCTAGAAGCAATCTTTCTCTTGCATTGATTATTGAAACTGACTCTTGACATCCTTCCTTTTGTACTGCTCACTGAAACTGACTCTTGACATCAATGACAACAAATCTTGCTCATATTTCCAATAGAATTTTGTTAGCAGAATGTTAGAATCCAAAGCCTTTATCCATTGGGTAATGGAGTAAAAAGAACAAAAAAAAATAAAGGGGAGGGATGTAGAGCAAAAATTTGTTTCTTCTTCAATGCAACTATTCTTTCGAGGTGTCTTCTTCAGTTGATTTCCCCACTTTTGTTGCTTCCTAACTGCTCATTGAGGCCTTTTGGGTTGGTTTCTACTTCTCCAACTTCTAAAAAACTTCATTATATGCAATATAGGCCTGCTTCCAAGTTTCTTCATCAATATAAGAGGTCTCCATGAAGGTCTGGTATAAGTACTCCAATTCCTCGACCTTATCATAGGATAAAACCTTCAATCTCAAAAATAATTCATGTAGGCAAGAGTTGATCTGAGTTAGATCTTGAGCCATTCTAAATATATGATCTTGAACAAGCTCCTCCCATTTGTCTATTTTAGATTCATCTTCCATAAAAGCTTTCCAAGAAGCTTTGAGCCCATATTCACCTAGAATGTTTGAGTTATCATCCCAAAAACTTGGGAGACCACAATTCTCTGCTATACTCAAGTGTTTCAGGATTCCCTTAGCTTCTACCCTGAGTTCCTGGATTATCCTAGCACTTTGTGTCACAAGTTTGTATCTTCTAAAGAAGGCTTTAGTGGTTATTTTAGCTTGTGACCATTTCTCATATTGGGCTCTGCTTGAAACCCTTTCTTGTGTGCTTTTAGCTAAAACTTGAATCTTTGTAGCTAAGGATAGCCTCTCCTATAAGAAAGTGGTAGATGCAGTGAAATCATTTTCCACTTTACTTAGTATCTCCTTGATCCTGGCCAAGTATAATATCATGGGCCATGCCTTCATGTCTATTATTTGAATATCATGGAACATCTCTTTTCTTACTACTCTGGCCTTCTCTTTTGACAGATCACCTATTTTACCTATGCCTTCTTGGATTTGTCTCTGAAGGTCTTCCACCTATTTATTCAAGACCTAAATTTGTTCAGTGGCCTTCTTCACTTCTTCCTTATATGGTGTTGCTTCATTGAATATTTCTTCCCACTTCTTAGCCTCATTCTTTAGAGCCTTTTTGATAGTTTTTTGCTCACTCAAGGCTGCCTCCAAATGTTTTATTACCTCTTCAAATCTGAGGTATTTATCTTTGTAATATTTAGCATTTAAGTATATGGTCCCCATGTGAGCTTGGGCCTTTCCCCATTCATATTCCATAGGTAGTTGAGTGATGTCTTCAGTGATTATCTCAGCTTGGTAATCTTCTAGAGTCATTTCTCCTTCGACTTCTATACCAAGGGCGTCATCTTCATTGTTGAGCACTGCATACTAATGGGATCTAGAGCTATTCCCTCTTTGGTTTAGGCTATATTCTTGGAAACTTGGGCATAGTGAGACTTCCACTAGTCTGAGGCATTCTGGTTGGATTTATTCATCTTATTGAGCTTGGAGATGGTGGGGTGACTTTCAAAAGAGGAAGCGAGGATGGATTGGAAGTTAGGGAAATTAAAAGCATGAGGAAAAGGAATGGTGACTATTGTGGCATCCACATTAGATGGCCCTATGAGTGGGTTTGTGGGAGCAGTTGAGGATGCTTTTGGATTGGATTGGGTTTATGGGGGTGATGACATTGAAGGTGGGGGATGCTATTGTTGGAAGGAGAAGAAACCTCATTTTCAGGAGTAGAATGGGAAGGGGGGTTTCTTTGGGATTGAGAAGAGGATGTAGAAATATTGATAGGAATCATACCTAATAGTGCTGAGAGATTTTATAGATTTATACCTTCAGTACTTGGTGGCTCCTTTGTAGGGATTGATACTTCGATAGGAGCTACCCCTTCGATGGGAGTTGTCCCTTCAATAGGAGTTGCCCCCTCAGTAGGAGTTTCCCCTTTGGCTGATTTGTCTAAATTTTCTTCTATATTTTCTTGCACATATTCCTATGCATCCTTTTGTACATCCCCTATTTTAGAGTTTGCATGTGTCTCTTCCTACCTGCTCTTCTTCTGCTTTCCTACTGCTACCAATTCTGATCTCCTTTTCCTAGAGATGAGAAGATGATCATCATCAAACTCTATATCTGAATCCGAGGGGGGATGTATCTATGATTTGCTTTCTTAGGAACTTCTTGTTGCTATGTGGCAATTCCCTTCCCTTTATCTTGACTTGTATTCTCCTTTTTAGTGGTAGTGGGATTCTCCTTTCGGGGGTCATTGTTACCTGGTGGAACCTTGTCTGCAAGAGTCTCAGACCATGTAGCTTGGAATTGGTCATATCTAGTAGAAAATTTATGGTCATGATTTATTCCCCACTTAGAGCTCATATCAATCTGCTTCCTCATCATCCACTAGGACAATTTTTTTGCTGATGTCCACTTTGATCCCTTATTGGACATTCTCTTTATAAATTTTTCTTCTAACACATATTTTGGGTTATCTTTGGGATTCCAATCCATTACATGTTCATAGAAATCATGCCATGGGGGCAATGGCTGCATCTTCTCCACATGGCATTCTAATGCTTCAATTTATTTATTATTCCTACCCTACTTGTCAATTTCTCTTTTATATAGATGAAATTGTTTGAAGGGAGTTTTGTTTAGAGAAGTCTACCTTTCTACAAATCTATCAAGGGGATCATATTTCCACCTCTGTGGCAATTCTACTAACTTTAGGCTCTTCAAGGCTTGAGCGATTCACTCATGATCCCCTTTATTAGATACAACTACCCCTTCAAACTGGAAAGGCATAAGGCATGTACTAGTTTTACCAATCCCCATTCTAAACTTGCTATTGATGTATTCAGTCTGCCTTACATACTCCAAGGTAAACAATCACTCAATGATATAGTACAGGAGTAAGAAAGGTTTCCCCATGAAACCATATAGTCTGATGACCACCCCCTATGTTAAGATGAACCAGTCACCTTCTTCTACATGAGGGTGTTGTAAAACATCTCACACTTTCTGGGGAAGTCTATGTAATTCACCATACATAATTTGCAAAGTAGGGCCCAAGAATTCCATGTTGAAATAGTAGTATGATTCGGCTTTTGAAAGCACCGTTGTCCATTCATATATAGGTAAAATTTTTCCCTCTTTATATTTATCAATTATGGATATAAAAGGGAGTCATTTTGATTGAAAGAAGAAGAAAATCCATACCAGGTATGATGAAAACCTAAAAGGTACCTGAGAACCCTTTTGTATTCTACACAAGCCTTTGTGTAACTATTGAGATAGATAATATGGTGAATTGAAAAAAATTGGTATAGTGTGCTCATTTACTATGGTAGCATCGTAGAACTTAGGGTTTGAAATGCATTGTGATACTACAATTTGCCACCCATACACTTGTGCATCTGATTCTAATCCTGTCACCATAGCTAACATGGAGAGCAACTATTTGTTTTTGAATTTCAACAGAAGAATAGGTGTTTTTGGAAGATCTTCTCTGATGGGGGGTTTCGATAAGTGTGATTGATGAAACAAATTAATATTATGAGTGGGGGTATAATATTTGGCCCACCCAATTGGGTCAAGTGGTATGGGTTTGACAACAAGATTTTTGTTGGTGCTAAATGTACACCTGACTCCATTAGGATCCAAAGTGAAGATAACATCTCCCTTATAATTCCTAAAAATTCTTTGTTTGGCATCATAGAATTTTTCCATAGCCCTAATAAAATAAGGTTAGGTGTGGACGGTAGTGTAGATATACCAAGAAAGTAAATAATAATATGAGAAAGTTTTTGAGCATGATGGGGTCACCTTTTTTGCTACTCTAGCCAGCACGTCCCTCCAAATCTTCTCTAGATTTTTCCAGGTGATGATTGTGTATCTGTTATGTAGATATTCGGGTCTATAAAACCACCTTTTCTGTCTTCCACCTTATGCATTTTTGCAATAGCTGAAGAAGATCCCACCATGGTTGCTCATCGTGGTTCCACCACATGAATTCTCTGGAGGTATTTTCAGAAAAACTAGAAGCTCTAAGTGAATTCGGAGAATACCTTTTGTAGGGGAAATATTTGAGAAAGCAAGGATGTGAGAAAAGGGCTTCCATGACGTAAATAGACATGCATGCATGCATTAAGGTTCCATGTAGTAATTACAGTAGGTGGTGCACATTCTACAAATAATTTTGAATGTTGTTGGGTATCTTGTTTTATGTGCCACCTTCTTGAAACCAACCGCTATGTATCACCATCTTCGTAGGGTAATAACTCCACGTCACCTTTGATCTGGGTCAATAAATTTGCACGATGGTACTTTGAATGGAGCATGGTTAAAATTTCAAAAACTAACTTTCCAGCAAAAAGCAAAAAGTGTCATATATTTGACTTTGACCTAAGAGCACCAAAGCATCACGAAATCATGACCATTTTCCTTGAAGTTACCTCTGAATGCCAAAGTGTCATGAAATCATGACCATTTTCCTTGAAGTGGCCTCAGAGTGCCAAAGTGTCATGAAATCATGACCATTTTTCTTGAAGTGGCCTAAGAGCACCAAAGTGTCATGAAATCATGACCATTTTTCTTGGAGTGACCTGAGAGCACCAAAGTGTCACAAAATCATGACCATTTTCCTTGGAGTGGCCTCTGAATCCTAAAGTGTCATGAAATCATGACCATTTTTACTTGAAGTGGCCTCTGAGTGCCAAAGTGTCATGAAATCATGACCATTTTCCTTGGAGTGGCCTCTGAGTGCCAAAGTGTCATGAAATCATGACCATTTTTCTTCTTTAGCAATCTTCTTTGTTGACCAGTAAAAATCGGACCAGTCACAAAATCATGACCCTTCTTTTCAAGGTGTGAAATTAGAAAAAAATATCATATATACATATAATACAAGGGGGGGGAAAGCCTGTAGCTTACTTGAAATATAGCTTTAGGTGAAAGCCATTAATAGGGATAGGTTGTGTCTGCCCTTGTTCATATTTTAGCTGGAAGGAGTTCTATTGTTTTTCTGTGATTATCTCAAAAGGTCCTTCCCAGAAAGCATCAAATGTTTGATGGTTCCTGGGCTTTGATTTTTTTTCGATCCACCTCAGAACCAGGTCTCCCACCTTAAATTTTCTATGGATAGCCTTTTTTTTGAACCATTTATTTGTGTCTCCCATGTATTTTTGGTAGTGATTGTAAGCTTTTTCTTTCTATTCTTCTAGTTGTAGGAGTTGTATCAACCTATTCTCCATTGGTTTTGCTTCTTCTATGTTGGTTTGATTGAGAAAATTTAGAGTGGGTATCTCTATGTGTATAGGGAGGACAACTTCCTTACCATAGACCAATGAGTAAGGCGATGTGTTGATAGATTTTTTTATTGTAATCCTATCAGCCCATAACGCTTGATTTATCAGAGAGTGCCAGTTCCTCTTATTGTATTTTAAAGTTTGCTTTAGAATTTTGAGTAGGTTCTTATTTGTTGATTCTGCTAAGCCATTTCCTTGGGGATAGTAATTTGAAGAAGTCTTCAAATAGATCCTCATATTTACTAGAAAAATCAATCATTTTAGCACCTATGAAAGACATGTCATTATCTATGACCAATGCATTAGGGATACCAAACCTTGTTATTAATATTTCAATGAATTCTATCACAACTTCTTGATCAAATTTCTTAGTAGGCACTACTTCAGCCCACTTAGTGAAGTAATCAGTGGTAGTCAGAATATATTTGTGCCTAGAAGATGAGTTAGGTTCTATTACCCCGATGAAATCCAGGCCCCATTGCTGGAAGGGTTCTTCAACCTGAATAGGTTTTAAAGGCATTGAAGCATTTCTATTCCTCCCAATGTATCTCTAGTATTCTTCACAATTTCTAGTTACTCTGAATGCATTTGAGAAAATAGATGGCCAATAGCAACCGGTTCTGATTATTTTCAAAGCTATAGTCCTTCCTGAGTAATGTCCACCTGATGGACCTCCATGAAATTCCTCCAAAACCTTCTGCTTCTGATCATATTTTATGCATCAAAGTAATACACCATCCATATTTTTTTTGTACAGTCCTTCAGGTAGTAAGGTATACTTCAAATCTTGGATCCTGTATCTTCTTCACTGTGAAGCATTTAAACCTACTAGACATTTTCCAGTCTAAAAATATATGATCAAATCATCAACCCAGTTTGTATTTTGAGGTTGATCATCTTCTAGAATTGGTTCTTGCACTTGGCAAGCTACATACTCTACTGAGGCTTTTTTGGCGAGTTCTTGACATAATGCTTTACCTCTCACTAGCTTGGTCGGGTGAATCTTGACATTGTATTCTTGTATCTTTGATACCCAACCAAATCTTTTCTCACCAAGCTCTCCCTGTATGATGAAGTTCCTAACATCAGGGTGAACTACATACACAATGGTCCTACTATGTGAAAGGAAATGCCTAAACTTTTTCAACGATTTCATGATTGCATAAACTTGTTTTTTTATGAAGTTGTATTTTTCTTCGTGTTCTTGCATGGTCTGACTTAGGAAGGCTATGGGCCTTTCTTCATTATCTATCCCTTTTTGAGTAAGGACTATAGTGTAACTCTCTTATTCACCTACAACATATAAGATGAAACCTCTGGAGTAGTCTGGATTCACTAGGATAGGTGCTTGGGCTATCTATTCTTTTATACTTTTGAAAGCTTTATTTCACAAGTCTATCCATTTGAACTCGACATATTTCTTCAACAACTCAGTCATGGGCTTGATTATTTGTACAAAGTCTGCTATGAACTTGCATACAAAGTTGATCTACCCGAAGAAGTATTGCAGACCCTTCTTGTTCAAAGGTATAGGGAGTTCCAACAATGCTTTTACTTTGTTAGGGTCTATAGCCAATATGGATTTAGAAATGACATGACCAAGAAAAATTTCTTCTTCAACAACAAATATGGACTTCTTCAGATTCAAAGAGATACCAAACTCTCTACATTTCTCAAAAAATCTTCTGAGGTGTTCAACGTGATATTCTTTGTGATGAGAGAACATTGTCATATCATATAAGTATATTACTATGATCTTATTGATGAGTTCTCCAAAAGCCACATCCATCACCCTTTGGAAAGTTGCTCCAGCATTTGATAATCCAAAAGGTATTCTTTGGTAAGTGAATGTTCCCCATTTGGTAGTGAATGTGGTTTTATATTGGTCTTCATCTTTGACCCACACCTGGTTGTATCTAGAAAACCCATCCAATAATGAGAATCTCTTCGCTCCTACTACAATATGTAGAGTCTGGTCAATTTGTGGAAGAGGGTAATGATCCTTCAATGAAGCTTTATTGATATTTTATAAGTCTACACATAACCTAATATCTCCATTATTTTTCCTTATGGGAACCAAGTTAGCTACCCAAGTAGAATGTTTGATAGGGTAGACAATATTGGCCTCAAGTAGCTTTAGTAGTTCTTGCTTCATCAGAGCTTCAATTTTTGGGTTCACTAGACCTCTATTTTTTCCTAAAGGGTTTTGCACCCTATTCGAGTTCAATGGTATGTTGTATGGTTTCTTTTGAGTATACTTTAATATCACCATAAGTCCAAGCTATGATGTCGGGAAATTCTTTGCATAGTCTTCAAATTTGATTCAACTCTTCTTCTATACAATTTACTCCTACTTTGATAAAATTTTCTAGTTCCAACTAAACCTCTTTATACCTGTGTTTATCAACCTTCATCTTGTGATCGATTGACCTATCATTGTTGTCGAACAAGCTTTCAAGAGTAATCAATCCTTTTGGGATGTGATTATTTTTCAATTGGATCATACCTTCATCCTCTTCATCTTTCTGCACTCTATCACTTGAAAAGTTCATTTTGTGGATCAAGAAATCTACTATATGTTGATCACTCTCAAATACCTACCAAAAGGTGTCTTTGTATGGCATAAAAGGTCTATATATAAGTCTTACCATCTTATATTTTTGAATGACATTGCTTATGGGGCAGAAATTTGCACCTACTAATGCCAATAGGTCAACATGAGTATTCTTTTCTCTAGGGATTGCTTTGATGTTTAGAGCTTCAAAAGCTTCAAGTAGATCCCATACTTTATTTCTGTAAGCTTTGAGATAGTGTTGCTTACTAACACATTTTTTTGTGACTTGGTTGACAATTAGTTTTGAATCTCCATAAATTTGTAGTTGCTTGATTCCAAGTCTCTCAACTTTCTTAAGGCCTAGGCAAAGAGCCTCATATTCAACTGCATTGTTAGTGTAGCTCCAAGTTAGTCAATAGGAGAAAACATTTTCCTCACCTATTGGGGAGATTAAGACTATGCCTACTCTAGCTCCATTCTTGCATCTAGCACCATCAAAGAAAAGTTTCCACATTTGGTTGGTAGATGGTTCTACTTCATGTGAAGGGGTGGGATTAATTTTATTAGATTTCATGATTGAATAGCTCCCAAGGTCTATTTCAATCATAGCATTGAATTCTTGGAGGGAGAACTGATATTCTTCTTGTAGTACATTCAGGGCTTCTTCCATTAAGTTTAAGTCTTCCATATCTTCAGTCATTATGTTCACTGTAGTTGCCTATTTTCCTTCCTCTTCAATTTTTTTGATGTGGAAGGTAGATGGTTTTTTGTTGAATATCTTCACTCTTTTCCCCTTGAATGATATTTCTAAGTGTGAGTAATCCATAGACAGGTATCCCCCTATATTGGTTGTGAATTATCTAGATAGACACATACCAAAATAGGGTTCCAAATCCACTACAATGACCTCTTGTATAACTGTAAGTTGAGGTATTCTATGTAAAACTATAGGAATATATTTTATCACTCCCATGATTTTGACCGAAGTTCCATCTAACTGTAAAACACCTAGGTTGCTTATGGTGTATTCCATCCCCATGATGTCACACACAAATTTGGGTATTACAGTAGTTGCAGCCCTTGAGTCTATCATACAATTATGTACCACCCATCCTTCCATCTAAAGAGACAAATAGAAGGGAGGAGGTCTATTTTTTTGGTAGCAGACATCAAACTAGCTTGTGCAGAACTCAACTGAGTGGGAGTTTTACTCTTATTTTTTATGGACCTTAGGGATTCTTATAATAAGTTGATTTATCCTAGAAATTGCAAGGCATCATACATAGTTGCTTTAGAAGGAGTATTTTTCATCTCTTCTACTATGTTGAAAGGGAGGGGATCAACACTTTTCTCTTTTTCTTTTGCAAAAGTGTCGTACTTGTTTCTATACCCTTGAGTGGCATCTATCCTTTGATGCTTGGTCAATGAGGGATATCTCAACTTATCTCTTGCTTGTTCCTGTGTCTCGACTTCTTTCTACAAGGGGGCTTCTTTGCGTATCTCCACTTCTTTATGACCTGAGCTTTGGGGAACCTTCTCATAGGGGACTCTTCTCTCAACTTGGTTTCTCATAGGTGAAGGCAATTTTAAGGGATTAAGCTCTTGGGGGTCTACCTACAGGGGCTTCTTTCCTTATCTAGTTAGAATGACCACTTGCTCTACCAAAGGCATCATGAGATTGTGATTTTCCTCCCTAATCATGTTTACCTACCCTTTAAGAGTCTTTTCTACTCTTTCAATGACTATCTTATGGACATAGTGTTGATGGATCATACACGAGTTTTCACCATGTGGATCATTACATGTAGAACACCAGAAGTCTAATTTTATTGATGATTTGGTAGGTTCACCATATTTATTAGCATAAACCACATTTGATATCTCTTGATTTCTATCACTTGTGGAAGCTTGGTATCTCGTTACCTATGGAAATATCCTTGGCTGGAAACTTCTCTCTACTTCTCTTCTTTCCATTGAGGTCATATTATTGGTCAAATTTTTCATGGCTGATTGCAAGTCTAGTAAAGTTATAAGTTGAGGATCAGGAGTTGGTGAAACTACTAATATAGAAATTGCAGGAATGATGGGTAATACTGGAGGAGCAAGGGGTACTTGTATTACCAGAATAGAGGGTTGTTTGGTCCATTTAGAAATATCTACATTGGATGTAGAAGTAGTAATTGGAAAACTAGTATTCGATACTTGTGGAAGGTCTAGAAAGATAGGCATAACCATATTTGGAGGGAACCTTTTGATAGCAATGAGATCTTTCTCTACTTTTTGAGCTTCTTGGAAAATATCTGGGAAAGTAAACACTTGAGATTGTCTAATAGCCATGCTTATATCTGAGTTAAAATCTCTTAGATAATAATACATTGATTGCTCATTTGTTGATCTCAATCCATCAGGCACTCTCTTCCAAGTACGACTAAATTGGATGTTGAAATCAAATATTTCTTCTTGAGGATGCTTCTGAATGACGGTGAACTAATTTAGCAAAGAAAACAGATCAGCATGTTCATTGAACTCTTCTACCATTTTACCAATAAGTTGAGCCTAGGTGGCTATGGTTTGATTAGGAAGAGCTCTATACCAATAGAGAATTTTTCCCTTTTAAGGAGATGACTAACAACCTTATCATCACATCCTCCTCTGTGATGTTGTGTATCGATGCCAATGCGGCTACATCTTGGCAGTGTTCATAAGCCATTTTTCCTATGCCATCATACTAGGGTAGTGCTTTTAAATCCGCTGTAGGGATATGATGCTGAGCTACCAGATTTAGGGGACCTGAATGATTCCATGTAGGATAGGGTAGATTTGGTTGATTTACAACCATTATAGTCCATTGGATAATATCATAGCAGTGTGAGCAGTTGTGTTTAACAATCCACTAGTAGCAGTACTAGGGAGAACTGTAGGGGAAGGATTTGTAGATCCTGTAGTGATGGTAGAAGAAGAAGTTGATCGAGCAACGAGTATAGGATTGGCTCTAAGGCTACCAAGGTGTAATTCAAAGAACTCGATGGATTCTTCAAATTTTTTTTCTTTAGATCTAGTTTTCATATATCTTGGTATTCAACCAAAAAATAGATAAGATTTTTCTTGGGTTTTAATTTTTGAATGAAGTCTCTAGGTGATTTATAAAAAATGCACAGGACAAAGATAACCACCAGAAATTTGGTTTGTATAGATAGTGGGATTGCATCCCATTGGGTGTGCCAAAAATTGTTGGTGCAAAATCTACCTTTGGTTACTGTAGCACCCTAAAATTGGTGCAGTAAAATCTTAAATAATTACAATTACTCTAGTAAATATTCAAATTCAAATTTTAACCCCCAAAACCGCTCCTAAACCGCCGTTTAACCCGTTTCCTCTTTTCCCGTGCCATTTTTAGAGTTTGTTTTGACCGCTTGACGATATCGTCGCCGATCAGACGATATCGCCTCGTATCGGACGATTTCGTCTGGGCTAGGACGTCCAGACGATCTTGTCCCAAAACTAATTTTTCACAATTAGCCTCTCGTTCCAACGACGTCTCTAATCTGGGCAGAAGCGTGTCTCGCACCGTTAGAGACCCTCCCCATTGGAGATCTCCCAAATTGGGATGATCTCCAACCTCCTAACCTCCCTCCTAAGCCTATTTAAACTTAGGACTCCCCCTTGGCATCCCCCCGACTGAAATTTCCTGTAACACAAGTTCTACGTGCATTAGACCGTCTTAAATTATTATTTGCCTCCATATTTGTCCAAATTTATTTGGCAGGAACCTTAGTATTTTTCAGCCGGAGCAAGCTCGGCTCGTCGTGGACGATCCTGTTCAATTCGAGACGATTTCGCACCAATTCGAGACGATCTCGACTCGTAGCTCGCATTGGGGGCAATCAAGTGCCCGTAGTTTGCATTTCCTCATTATTTTCTTGCTGCATTATTCTCGTATTTAGTTAATCTTATGATTATTCTTTATTATTTTGCATCTTGGAGTTCACCCATGTAGTTTAATTGCATAATAAGGTCATGATTAGCTATTAAAGTGTTGCAACTTACTTGCATTTCTATTCGGGATTATCTCTTAACATCCTTATTGTCATTTTACATCATTATCCTCTATTAGCATTGCTGCATTTTTTGTATTTTGTGTCTATTTCTCTCGTTTGTAGTGTCTCTCGACGAATTCGTCCGATGAATTCATTGGATCTCGTACGATCCCGTAGGTCGGAGACGATCCTGTCAAATTCCAGACAATCCTCGTCTCGCTTCAAGAATCAGAACCTCCATCAGACATCCGGATCAGGTATGGCTCTGTAATTTAGCTTTTTCTCTCTGTTTTTTGTTCAAATCTGTTTGTTGTATTTCATTTAGTCTGCATTTTCATAATAGAACAACTTAGATTCATTTGGCCAAACCTAGGACTCGAATGTTTAAAGATAAAACTGAACACATTAAACACATTCCCAACCTAGGCGTGGAAACCGCCATTCAAACGTTTCCCGGTGAACCCACCATCCGTCAAAAAATCACCATAATACACCTCCCCCGAGAGGCGGGACCTTCGCAAGGCCTCTCAGTCCGAGGTACCGCGCCATCCTTTTCCCATCCTCCTTCCGGGCACGGATCCTATAGCCTGAAGGTAAGGATGCAAAAAATTTGGAGCGATACATTTTGGTGAACCCGACGTGAATGCATTTAAAACCTTTTGAAAACAAAAAAAAAATATATATATATAGATGCATTTCAAATCATTAGAAACTAATAAGTTGCATATCATGTTTAGATGGTAGCTCCTAAGAAAATATTAGCAAGTTACTATAAATGTTGAAAACCAATTAGCAGCCATAGAAATCAATTATGTGCTTAGTGTGCCTGAAATAGATAGAAATCAACTTTTGTGGGACGAACTTGATAGAAGACTAGGTGTCATTTCATCTAGGTCAACAAAACTTAAACAAATCAAAAGGCTTGTCCTAGATAGAATCCTGGATCCTCATCAACTCATTTTTTATCATGAACTTCAAAGAGCCTGCCATAGATGGTTAGCTTATAGGAGAGCTCTTGTGTCTTCATAATTGTTCACCTTCGAGGAATACCTCGAGAACGTAGCCACTATACACCAGTTCCTAGGTCGTGTAGAAGACCAAGAGGTCGTTCTTATGGATAGGGAAATATGGAATAGAGTTCCTCGAGCTATGTTATATCGAGAGTATTGCCATGAGCTTTACTTCTATCAACCATAATCTGAGACAGATAATATCACTATAGCCCTTTTCATTAAATTCTTGAAAGAAAATTTTCAATTTGAAGAAGAACACTTCATGACTCCTGAAGAACTTGAGCCCATTAATGATATTTATAAATTGTTTATAGAAAACTAGATCATTGCTTTCATTATTATTATTTCTTGTGTTTTGTGTGTTGTTTGTTATCTTTATAATATTGTTATTAAAACCAAAAAAAAAAAAAACAAGAAAAACTAAAAAACATAACAAAAACCAAAACATTTCATTTTAAATATTGTAGTAGGTATATAATTAATATATACCTCTTAAGCTTGTTGCTATATATATATATATATATATATATATATATATATATATATATATATATATATATATATATATATATATATATATATATATATATTTGCTGAAATCTAAGTTAAGCACAATGCCTAAACTTAGGAATGGTAAACAAACTGAAGGAGAAGAAGAAGATTGGTTAGGAGACAAAACAAGAAACCCAAATGTCCTTCCTGAGGATCCAATCCTGGAAGAAGAAACTCTAGACCAGGAAGACGATGAGCTTGTTGTAGATGAACAAGAAGAAAATGTTAAAGAGGATGGATCCTCATCCCCTAGAATAACTCCAGATGGAACTATTGCTTTTGATAACTTAGATCATTTCTGGAAATTTTTCAATAATAACATTGGCGCTCTTAATATGGCAGTTCGTATTGATAAAGGACAAATTAGTGACACTCAAGCAGCCATGGAAGATGTGTTTAATATACACACTAATCCCTTGTCCTTTGTTGATCAAGAAAGTGATAAAGCTGGACCATCCAATAGAGATATGGTCACTATGATTCAGAACATGCAAAAACAACAAGTTACCCAACCTCCTAAAGAACCTGTTATTGAGCCTAAAATCATTCCCACACAAAAGAAAACTTCCTTCACTGCTTTACTTCGCCAAACTATTGATCAATATGCTTCAAATCAACAAAAACCTAAAATGAAGCCAAACACCAATTTCCAACAATCTGGAATACAACATAATATAACTTCAAAACTTCTTCATAACACCCTTCCTACTAACAAATTACACAATAGCAATATAGCATCTAATATTCATGTCCCTCCATCATATGCTCACAAATCCCATATTAATGCCCTACCGAACCAATATGGTGGGCAAACCAATAATCTGGAAGCCATGGTGAAGCAGTTAGCTTCCCGCATGGACCAGATAGATCCCTACCGTCCCTCGTACAATTATCGAGAGATATGTAGTCAACCTTTGGATCCCATAGTTGTAGCACAACCATACCCTAAGCACTTTCCCATGCCCGTCCTGCCTATATATAAAGGAACTGAAGATCCCATAGAGCATCTTCGCATGTTTAGGATAGCATGTCATGATATATCACATGATGACTTGCTATTACTAAAAATGTTCCCAAAAAGTTTAGGTGGAATGGCATTAGAGTGGTACTATCAACTACCCACTCATTCTTTGAGAAATTTTGAAGAAACAACTTGAATCTTTTGTCCATCAATTTAGTGCCTACATCGAGAGGCATGTCACCATTAAAGATTTATACAACTTAAAACAAGACAAAGATGAATGTTTTGCTGATTTCTTAGCTAGATGGAGGCAGTTGATAGGAAAACTGCACTTTGTGCTACCTTATAGGGAAATGTTGGACATTTTTATTAATAATTTGCAAGAACAAATATCTTATGAGTTATCAATCGCTACTTTAACTACCTTCGATCAAAGCTATAGATTTAGCTCGAAGAGTAGAAGATGCCCTCATTAGGAGAGGCCAACTTAGGAAGAAAGATGATGAGAAAACATCCAAAAATCAATATAAAAACAAACAAGTCATAGGTGACGGAGTCACTGACAGCAGAAATGTTGCTAATATCAATGCAACGAAGACAACAAAAAATTTATATTGAAACCTCCTTGATAAACCTCCTCGAGAATTTACTAGATTGAATCAACCATTATCAACTATTTTACCTCAATTACTCGAAAGAGGTTTGATTCAATTACCAACTATCCGAGAACCCGATCCAACCATACCCGGATACAGAGCCGACTTACACCGTGATTTCCATAGAGGACCTGGACACTCTACCAACGCTTGTAAAAGGTTAAAGCATAAAATACAAGATCTGATTGATAATAATGAAATGGAGGTGCAAGCCTTCCAACCTAAACAAAATGCTCCTAATAATGCTCAAAAGAACATTCCCCAAAATCAAAATCAAAATGCTAATCAATCATTAGACATATTTCAACATCCTTTACCAAGACATGGTAAAGAGGTGGCCAACCAAATTGAGCATCATAATGTTCCTCCTCCTACCCGATATGTAGGAACTATTAGCGGACATTTACCTAATCATGATCCTCAAACATTTGACACAACTTTATCCCTGGTCACAACCAGGCCCCTACATAATACTCAAACTCCAGATCCTAGTGATATAGAATCAGATACTAAAAGTGACATAGAAATCACCTCAAACCAATCGAATAGTTCTGAAAATGAATCAGATCCTATTCAACCTATTACAGATGCTATGATTCCAGAAGAACCATTTCCTAGAAGAGTTACTACTCGACCCTCTTCCAATCAATTCCTCCCTAATGAACAAGCCATAAACGCTCAACCGAGACCAGTTCAACATCTTCAATATAACATTGTAGGTACCATCGGAGTCGTTACCAGACAACAAGCTCAAAATTCTCAACAAGAACCAAACCAGAATGATGGATCAACTCCATTTGTTTTGAAAAATCCCAATAAAGGGAATCATGCTCCCAATGTTCAACCTAAACCCCCTTACAATATTAATGAGCAATTATCCAATACTACAACCATAATTTCTCTCTTGGATTTATTAAGATCTTCTCCTACCCATAGAGATGAATTAATGCTTACATTAAGCCAAATGATGGTACCACAAAACATTCAACCTGAAGCCATGGCCAATACTATCATCACTAGAGAAGTCGATTGTATTGACTTTCGAGATAAAGATATACCACAACATAGTTTACATAAGGATAACCCCTTATATATTACTGCTCTAATTGGAGATGTAGCTGTTAAAAGAGTCCTGATTGATAATGGTTCATCTCTAAACATTTGCACTTTTGATTTCTACCAACGATTTGGGTTTAGAAGTGATGAAATGAAGAAAACTGACATGATTATCAAAGCTTTCAATGACGAAACACAAGAAACATGTGGAGTTATTACCATCCCATTGCAAGTTGGTCCTAGAACCTTAGATACGACCGTGTTTATTGTACATTGCCCCGCATCGTACAATATACTCTTGGGTCGTCCTTGGATCAATGCAATGCGGGCTGTCCCATCAACTTTACACCAATGTGTTAAATTCGAATTTAAAAATCAGTTGGTCACTATCCATGGTGATCCTAGACCCTTTGATATGTGTGCTTTGGCGTAACCTCGTTGGAGTTCAATTTTGCCCCGCTCTGTCATCCACACATCCTAATTCTTATTTTTCATCTAAAACTGTGAAACACACTCCCATAGCTTCATCTATTTCTCCTCCATTAATTTCACCCTCATATATAGATCAACAATCTTCTAAACAAACCACTCTAGAACCTCAAAAAGATCTTCAATCCACAACCAATCCTTCATGTTCCATCCCTATAATTTCAAAACCTATAGACCCATTCATTAACACCTCCACATTATCAACATCTATCATACCTTCCACATCTAAAGATATAGGGAATGATCCTTCTACATCTTATGCTCTTTCTGATGAACTTTTACCAGATTTATCCACAATCTTAATATCAGAAAAACAAATGCTTTTATGCAAGATTCAATTCTTTTAAATAACTTGCCGCCATCTCCTCGTACTTTGGGCCTCCCACAACCCATGGGAAGTACTTACCAAGTCGGGAGTTGTGCCTTCATTTATAAAGGATATGACTGGGGAAGAATACCTCGAAATATCAAAACTCATCATGATGGATATGCTCGATGTTATTTTACTAATGAGTATATTAAAGCTAAACCTATAATGCTTAAAATGGGATATAAAGGGAAAGGCTTGGGACCTTTCCAAAATGGTATGAAAGAACCTTTCGAGGTAGAACCGTGGCCTGCCCGCTGTGGTGTGGGCCTATTTCCTAGTAAGGGTCAACCCTTTCCTTTTGAAGATGATGATCAACTCATATGTTATCAAGATTATTTGGATAGGCGTGATGATTTGCCTCTAAAAAATCAGCCATTTACATGTAACATGCTATCCATAGCTTACCCCGAAATGATCGCTGAATCCGATGACGAGTTGGAAGGAGATATTTTCCATGATGTCTCCGTTGAAGAGATGTTACACAATGGGTTTTATTTTGATGGTTCTATACCTACTATAGCCCAGCTTGAGGACACTAATCCTCAAGATGAATTATCCAAGCTAACCTTAAAAGAATTACAAGAATTGGGCGTCTCACCCGCCCCACCTAATTTTGAAAGAGATCTACACATGGAAGTAGAAAACGTCATTAAAGTTAACATTGGAACTGAGGATAATCCCCACATAATCAATATTGGATCAGAATTAAGTCAAGAAAAACAAGAGCAATACATTGCATTCCTTAAAGAATATGAAGATGTCTTCGCTTGGACATATGAAGATATGCCAGGTCCGGACCCTTCCGTAGTCATGCATCATCTAGTAGTCCATCCGGATGCTAAACCTGTTAAACAGAAACTTAGAAAAATGCATCCCAAAGTGGCCTTACTAGTCAAAGGGGAGTTAGAAAAACTCCCGAATGTTGTTTTTATACAAGCTATTGATTATGTTGAATGGATCTCAAATGTAGTTCCAAGTCACCAAGAAAGAAGCTACCAAAGTTAGGGTTTGCACAGATTTTAGAGATATTAACGCCGCATGCCCTAAAGATGATTTTCCTCTTCCAAACATGGACCAAATCATTGATTTTACTCGCCGGGAGTGGGATGATGTCCTTAATGGATGGATTCTCCGGTTATAATCAGATCAGGATAGCTCCCGAAGATCAGAGCTAAAACAACCTTTATTACCCCCTGGGGTACCTTTTGTTGGAAAGTGATGCCATTCGGCTTAAAGAACGCAGGTGCAACCTATCAACGAGCTATGACTTATATTTTTCATGATATGATGCATGATATCCTACATGATTATGTAGATGATATTATAGCTCGCTCTATTAATGAAGATAACCATTTAGATGATTTGAGAAAAGTTTTTAATCGGTTAAGAGAATATCTTATTCGATTAAATCCAGCCAAATGCATATTCGGAGTTAAGTCCGGTAAACTATTAGGGGTTATAGTTTCTTTACGTGGCATCAAAATTGACCCTCTCAAGATTGCGGCTATCACTGATATGCCCGCACCTACCAATATATCTGAATTACGAAGTTTACAAGGTAAACTTCAAGCTATCCGTCGCTTCATCGATAAGTTGGCGGACAAAACCGGTCCCTTTCTTAAGCTCCTTAAGAAGGATGTCCCTTTTAATTGGGACGACGAATGTAAAGAAGCTTTTGAACTTCTCAAACAA
This sequence comes from Wollemia nobilis, assembly GCA_028583015.1. Taxonomy (NCBI): domain Eukaryota; kingdom Viridiplantae; phylum Streptophyta; class Pinopsida; order Araucariales; family Araucariaceae; genus Wollemia; species Wollemia nobilis. The sequence continues at coordinate 692,849 of JAQPPZ010016473.1, forward strand.
TACCTCCTTAACCCACCCGTGCTTTCTCCACCTAGACCTGATCGCCCATTTCTCCTGTATATTTTAGCTTCAGATTCTCCCTTAGGAGCTATGTTAGCTCAGCTTGATGATGAGAAGAGAGAACGTGCTAATTATTATATTAGCCGAACCTTCATCAGTTATGAAACCCGCTACACAGTGTTAGAAAAACTATGTCTAGCAGTCATGTTTGCTACGCAAAAATTATGCCATTATATGCTTAGTCGAAAACCTATGTCATTGCTAAATATGATCCCTTGAGGTATCTCATGAGTCGACCTTATTTATCGGGTCGTACAACCAAGTGGGTTCTTGCTCTAAGCGAGTTTGACCTCACGTTCATAGGACAAAAGTCTCGTTAAGGGTCAAATCATAGCAGATCAATTAGCCGCTGCACCCTTAGAGTCTACCCATCCCCTCATCATTGAGTTTCCTGATGAATGCCTTCAATTAGAGGCGGACCATATTGAACAATGGTCCTTATACTTTGATGGAGCCCGATGCATGAGTGGGGCTGGTGCGGGTATTATTTTAATATCCCCGCAAAAACATCTTATTCCTCTCGTCCTTCAAATTAACATTTGCTTGCACCAATAATACTGCTGAATATGAAGCTCTAATCCTTGGATTACGAGCTGCCTTGGCGCTAAAAATTAAACATCTGTTAGTTTTTGGTGATTCTCAACTTGTCATAAATCAAATTAATGAAGTTTATCAGACTAGAGATGATAAATTGCGCCCATATAAAGCATATGTTTTGCAATTGTTATCCCTATTTGATCAAGTTACCTTGGAAGCTATTCCTCGAACTAGCAACCGTGCGGCTGACGCTATGGCCGCAATCGCATCTCTTCTCGCCCTTGGAGTTAGATGACGAATATGCCACCATCATTATTCGTCGACTCCAGGAACCCGCTTCAAATAAGTCATGCTTAGAACCTTTGGATGTGTTTCTAATCAATGAAACTACTCCTGAACCTTGGTATACAGATATATTTGATTTTCTCCAAAATGGGACTTTCCCTGCCAATTCTAATAGAAACCAGCATCGGTTATTACGTAGACGAGCAAGTCGATTTGTAATAATTGGCAATACTTTATATAGGAGATCTTTTGAAGGTATCCTATTAAGATGTTTGAATCTAGAAGAATCCAAATCAGCCTTGAGTGAAGCCCACGATGGATCTTGTGGAGGACACTTCAGTGGTAGTGTCATTGCTAAAAAGCTCCTTAGGATAGGATACTTTTGGCCTACCATGGAGAATGATGCACATGATTATGTGCGCCATTGCGACAAGTGCCAGAAACATGCCGACCTTGTCCATGCCCCCGCACAAGAACTGTAGGCTATTTCATCTCCTTGGCATTTTTCAAAATGGGGCTTAGACATTATTGGCAAAATTAATCCCGTGTCATCTGATGGACACAAATTCATCATAACCGCCACCGAGTATTTCACGAAGTGGGTTGAAGCTATGCCTTTAGCTTCCCCGCACTGGCACACAAGTTTCTAAATTTATTTTTAATCAAATCATTTGTAGGTTCGGAATTCCTGCAAACCTCATCTCAGACAATGGAACTTGTTTCAAAAATAAAGATGTTAAGAAATTATGCCAAAAATATAAGATTCAACATCGCTGGTCCACTCCCTATTATCCTCAGGGTAATGGTCAAGCATAAGCATCTAACAAAACCTTAATCAAAATTCTCAAAATATTGGTCAATAAATCTGGCCGCGATTGGCACATTCAATTATATCCAACTTTGTGGGCCTATCGAACTAGTGTTCGAACCCCCACCGGAACTTCACCTTTTGTTTTGGTTTATGGTGCTGAAGCCATTTTTCCCTTTGAATTAGAAGTTCCTTCTTTGGCTCTACTACTTCAAGATACCGAAGTAGGAGATGAATATCGAGATGGCAGACTCAGTCACCTGGAACTCCTAGATGAAAATGCATCAATGCTTTGGAGCATCTCCGTGCCTACCAAAACAAGCTTAAAAGATCATATGCTAAAAGTTCGTCATCGATCCTTTGAGATCGGCGACCTTGTTTTAAAAGAAAATAAAAAAATACTAATGCAACTAAAGACCTTAAAGGTAAATTTGAGCCCAACTGGCTTGGACCATACATTATCACTGCTAAATTTGAATCGAGAGCATACAAATTAGCTACCTTAGATGGTAAAGATTTAAAAGAACCTATGAATATTATGCATCTTAGGCGATATTACGCATAAAATTTAGTCATTTCATCATTTGTACATATTTTGCATGTTGTCTTATTTTAAAAATATATCAAACTGTTTACACAAAAACAAAAACAAACAAAAATAATAAAAATAAAAACAACAATATTCTTGACTCTTTCGAAACCAAAACAAAATAAAGAAGAAAGAGAGAGTCAACATTCTCAAACTTCCCAAAAAGTATTTGTATATATTTCTTCTTACAAATGTTGCACTTATATATTTCAAATTATTTTGGATAAATTAGCATTTATTTGGAATCCCTCACTTTCACAAACACAAAATAAATATCTTGATTTTTATCTGGCATGATTACTAATCTCTCTTATATCAAAGTCCACAAAATTCAATTAAATAAAGTTTGAGCACAGAGAATTGATCTTGTTATTTACTTAAACCAAGCACATCCTTTCACAATAAAATGATTATATTTGTAATGTCCATGCTATGCTACATAGTAGAAGTGGTTTCTTGAGCGAAAAGTTTCCCCCGCTATCCTATCATGCACATGGTCTAGTATCTTTGTGAATTGGCAAAAGGACAAGCTCACCCCTACCCTGAATAAAAATCCCTTGCTCTACAGACTAATCCGAGCAAGTATCCCTAGCATAGGAAGAAAAGCAAAGTTCAAGAAAAAGAGAAAAGAAAAATGTTATTTTATATCATTACAAGAATGTTTCAAGCATTATCTCAAAAATCAAGCAAAAATAAAAAAGAAAAGCAAAAGAAAAGCAAAAGAAAGCAAAAGCAAAAGCAATAAAATCCCTCTCCCTACCCATTGAAAAGAAAAGAAGGGTTGATGAGCTTGAATCCCTGGAATTCTCAATTATTCGAAAACTGTGAGGTAAGCCCCATAACAGGTGGTTTGTGCCCAACCCGCTTGGCCTTGGGTAACTCCTAGCGTGGCGATATGTCCGTCACATTAGCGACCTTCTTTTGTACAGACCTATGTCTCGCTTATGGATTAGCTAGCTCTTGATAATCCGACTTACATAGTAGTCTCGGTATGGTTATATGCATCTAAATCATGGTTAATGAACACTTATTTGGTTCATTCAAATCACTTGTATCAAATTATCTTGCTCAAAATCGGTAAACGAACATAGCAATTGCACACACATTTGTATTTGAGAGATTTTGTGTATCATTATGATAAATCAAGATTGGAAATGAACTCACATATGCACATGGGATTCCTTATAAATCCAACTTTTGTCTTCGAGATACTTTGAAATATCTTTGCAAATTGTCTGGAATAATTTCATTTTTCCTTTCTCGCATAAAGACAACTACATGCATAATCAAAAATCAAAATTTCTTTCAAACCATACAATAAAAACACATATATATATTGTCGACTTTCGCGACGATGGTATAGTTCCGAAACTTAAATGGGAGTCTTATGCCTAGCGCAAGTCCTCCTCTTCATATTTTCTGTTTATTTTCAACAATTAAAAATCAACCATACAATAAAACTATTATATCAACTTTTTCTTTGGATTTCGCGATGATGGTATAAGTCTATACCTACATATTCTATGCCTAGCGCAAACCATTGTACCAATTTTTATTCCCCATTTATTTAAAATCATAAAAACATATGACTTAAATCATTCTGTTATACAATTATGTTTTAAAAAAAGCATGCACATTATCACTATTTCATGTCATTATGTCAATATGCAAATTTGCAATGATGGTATAATTCCTAGGGAATTATCCAAAAAATTTATCACACTTAGGAATTTATGCCTAGCAAAAATCATTTTAAAATATTTCATGCATAATATTTTCATGAAAAGTCTGAAAACAAAATCATCATCATCATCATTTGCATCATCACACCAAAGTCTTAAGACAAGTCTCTTAAGCACTCTTTTACTTTTTAACAATATTTCTATACTGGGATTAGCTTGACGACCGAGTGAGCGGCGACTCCATGAAATGGTCTATAACAACGACAATGTCCTTTGAAATTATTGTTAAAGGTCCCTTTTATTTTTTATCAAATTATCATCACAACAAACAATTTGTTACATCAGATTATTTCATTTAAATTTTTAAAGCATGACATTTAAACCATAATATTTTCCAAACGACATAATTACATGAATCATCAAATCAATCACACCAAAACATTAAAAGCATCATACAAACGCATAAGACAAGTCATATGATCAAAAAATATCTCATCTATATATATATCAAATATATGTACATCATATCAAAAATAGATTGGTATGCCACAATCTACATCTTGGCATACTCAATCCTCTCAATCAAATATACAATCTCTGTGTAGTGCAATAGCCTCACCTCGAGAACCCCTCGAGCTCTCAGCCTCATCTCCTCCCTCACCCTAAGGTGGAGGAGGTGGCCCCATCGTAGTCCGTGTGGTGCCATGAGTCCCAGATGCCGATCGTGATGAAGTCCTAGATGACCCCATCACGATAGGCTCTGCAATATGAGCTAGTAATGGCACCCTCTGCTCTGCTAGCACCGCCTAGTAATATAGAGCCTGATAGAATGTAACCTGGGCAATAGCGCATGCTAAATCTCGAGTGCTCGCTCCTCCACCCCGAGCTCTAAGCCGTGTAGCCTCATCCTGCAATGTCTGCACCTAAGCCCGGAGGTGGGCAACCTCCTCGAAGAGTAGCCATCTCACTCGCTCTCCCTGTCAACACCCTTGCCCTTATCGAGCGATGGTGGCCTCTCTCTATGGAGAAGGGGGTCTTTCCTCCCTCCTCTCCCACTGCCGTGGCCTCTGCTGAGCCTGTGGTCTCCTATGCTCTCTCTCGTCATGACCCTGTGCTGCCTCAATGGCTGCCTGGCACCGCCTCCCCATCCGATGCACAACTGCGTGAATCGGACCCTGAGCCCTCGTCATCCGAGGAGGGTGGATGCCTGTGTACTGGCATCATAGCCGTCGGCTACCCCAACATCGTCCCCATCCACTGGCTGAATGGGGGCATCATCTATGTCCTGACTCTAGAATCGCTGCATATCTGGAGCCCCGCTAACCGTAGTGTTATCCCGGATAGTCTAGGAAAACTCGTAGTCTCTTAGAGATGGGATCCCCTGTTGTAGACCGAACTGCCTCAAAACTTGGTCGTACCGATGGAGCTCCACCTCTCCCTCTCCATCCTCCCAGACTCGCCCGATGCGAGCCCTCCTGTCCATCCTCGGCCCACCCTGGATGATCTCTCCAAGGCCTCCAGGTGATCCGGTTGGAGACAAGGTCGTCTAGTAGTCTTCGGGATGTTGGCAGATCTATCCGTCATTGTGCCCTCTCGGAGCCACCAGTAGAAAACTCGGGGCCTCTCCCCATCAATCCCTATTAGTGGGAGCCCTACCGGCCTTCGCACCGTGATGTGCTCCCAGCACCAAACCTGTAGTAGTGATGTCATAACTAGACATCGATCGCCCTTGTATACGACCCCATGAAGGATCCTATACAACCGATAGAGTACAAAGCTCCCCCAAGCAAACCTGTACCCATGGTCTCTCATGTCATAGACCACATCTGTCAGTAGCCATGGTACCCTGCATCCGCTCTGGTGGCATAGCAGAAGTCCACCTACCACCCCAGCCAAAACCCATGTGAGTCTAGATGCCCCAAGCATCTGGCACAGTGACTCGATATTCACTCCGCCCTTCTCCAGGGCGAAGCTCGGATCGCCACATAGTCGCATCATCGCATGGCCCTGATTGGCCATGGGAGTGATCAGCCGTCCTTGTATGGGGATCCTCAAAATCCTCCATACATCCTCTAGTGTGGGAGTCATCTCCCTGTCGATAACCAGAAATAGGAAGAACCCGGATACCACCTCTCTGCTAGGGCCGTCAGTAGCCCCATGTCTGTAGATACTCGTGGCATCTCCGCCACATGCCGCAAGCCGACCCGAGCAGCTGATCTCGCTCTGCCTGAGATAGAGCGGCCAAGTCATCCTTCAACCCACCATATTTCCATTCTTTGCTCTTTAGTAATCCTCTCTACAACATAAACAAAATCAACAATAAAAATCATTAATTAAAAATGCAAGTCAAAATAAGTTCAATTTTATAAATGATGATATCGTCCACAATTGGACGATATCGTCCCCAATTTGAGCAAATTCGTCTCCGATTTCGCATGAGGAAATCGTCCCTTATTGGATGAAATCGTCCCCTATCGTCGATTTTGCCCTTAGACGAAATCGACGATATCGAGACGATTTCGATGAAATCGAGACGATTTCGTCTCGACGACGTCGACGGCCCAAAAATGGCCACGATGCTCAAAAATCAATCAAATCTAATCTAAAAAGCATGAAATTCTAAAGTAAAGCATTCTAAATTCAGTTTAGACCCTTACCCGTAGCCCACGCTGGACCTCTGTTGATCTGTGCGCTGTCTCGACCATCTTGTCTCCAGAGCTCTAAAAACTAGGAAAATGAACAATAATAATGAATTAGGGTTTTACCCTATTTTTCTTAATTTTATTCAAAAACAATTAAAAACATTTTAAAATTTTGCTTTTTCACGTTTTTACCTCAAACGTTCGATTTGGGTAAAAACACGGAGGGGGCACCATAGTAAGCTGTCGTACGATTCGACCTAGAATCGTCGCCTAAAAATGGGAATAATTTTTGCTTTCTCGTAGATCGAGAAGAACTCATCTTTAACGCATTTTCTTCGAAAAATTCGCTAAAGAGGGGGCAAAATGTAGCACCCTAAAATTGGCGTAGTAAAACCTTAAATAATTACAATTACTCTAGTAAATATTCAAATTCAAATTTTAACCCCCAAAACCGCTCCTAAACCGTCGTTTAACCCGTTTCCTCCTTTCCCGCGCCATTTTTAGAGTTTGTTTTGACCGTTTGACGATATCGTCGCCGATCAGACGATATCGCCTCAGATCGGACGATTTCGTCTGGGCTAGGACGTCCAGACGATCTTGTCCCAAAACTGATTTTTCACAATTAGCCTCTGTTCCAACGACGTCTCTAATCCGGGCATAAGTGTGTCTGCGCAGTTAGAGACCCTCCCCATTGGAGATCTCCCAAATTGGGATGATCTCCAACCTCCTAACCTCCCTCCTAAGCCTATTTAAACTTAGGACTCCCCCTTGGCATCCCCCCTGGCTGAAATTTCCGTAACACAAGTTCTACGTGCATTAGACCGTCTTAAATTATTATTTGCCTCCATATTTGTCCAAATTTATTTGCAGGAACCTTAGTATTTTTCAGTCGGAGCAAGCTCAGTTCGTCATGGACGATCCTGTTCAATTCGAGACGATTTCGCACCAATTCGAGACGATCTCGACTGTAGTCTGCATTGGGGGCAATCAGTGCCCAGAGTTTGCATTTCCTCATTATTTTTTGATGCATTATTCTGTATTTAGTTAATCTTATGATTATTCTTTATTATTTTGCATCTTGGAGTTCACCCATGTAGTTTAATTGCATAATAAGGTCATGATTAGCTATTAAAGTGTTGCAACTTACTTGCATTTCTATTCGGGATTATCTCTTAACATCCTTATTGTCATTTTACATCATTATCCTCTATTAGCATTGCTCGCATTTTTTGCATTTTGTGTCTGTTTCTCTGTTTGCAAGTCTCTGATGAATTTGTCAGATCTCAGACGATCCTGAAGGTAGGAGATGATCCTGTCAAATTCCAGACGATCCCGTCTCGCTTCAAGAATCGAACCTCCATCGGACATCCGGATCAGGTATGGCTCTTTAATTTAGCTTTTTCTCTCTATTTTCTGCTCAAATCTGTTTGTTGTATTTCATTTAGTCTCCATTTTCATAATAGAACAACTTAGATTCATTTGGCCAAACCTAGGACTCGAATGTTTAAAGATAAAACTGAACACATTAAACACATTCCCAACCTAGGCGTGGAAACTGCCATTCAAACGTTTCCTGGTGAACCCACCATCCATCGAAAAATCACCATAATACACCTCCCCCGAGAGGCGGGACCTTCGCAAGGCCTCTCAGTCCGAGGTACCGCGCCATCCTTTTCCCATCCTCCTTCCGGGCACGGATCCTATAGCCTGAAGGTAAGGATGCAAAAAATTTGGAGCGATACAGCTTACATTTTCACCCAAGACTTTGCCAATATTAAGTGATCGGGTTTAAAATAGAGATTACCCAGTTCAATCTGTAGAGAAGGTTGGTTCATTGCTTTTTTATATGAAAGGGGGATAGAGTAAAGTGCATAAAGAAAGGGAAATATAGCTATTTATAGAAATGTCAAAGGGTATAGGTTAGACAACAACAAGGAAATACATAGTTTTTGTAGATAAGCATTCTTAAAACCCTCAAATAACAACAACTAATTCTCTAGTGTAGACTTAAAACAACCATTAATCAACTAAAATTATCAAATTTAGAATCTGTAGAAATTGTAATGTAGAAATTCAGAAATAGAATTAGAGTGATTAACATTCAACACAATTTATATAGAATTTTAACATTCATACATACATGAAAAAACACCAGTGAGCTAGAATCCATAATGAAGAGTATATTATTACTTTCAAGAATCTGTATACATAGCCTTGTAAATGTCCAAGAGATGACCCTTAGTTAGAGTCACTCATCCTATATATATACATCTAATAACAGAAAAACTAAAACTTGTTACAACAATATGCCAACTGGCTCATTCTGGTAAATTGGTGGTTAAAGTAAAAATAGAGTAGTGGGGTCTTCAATAGCAAACAATTGAGATCTTCTTGTTACAATGCGTCCGTATCAATCCTTTTGGAGACATCATGGCCTAAATATCCTCCACTTCTTCATTTCTAGCTCTCTATCCTTGGCCAATGCAAATAGGACCAGTCGTAAAATCATGATTCTTTTCTACCTCCTATGCTTTTTGGGTCCTCAACCAGTGAAAATAGAATTGATTGTGAAATCATGATTGTTTTCTACCTCCTGAGATTTTCAAGTCCTTGGCCAATGAAAATAGGACTAGTCATGAAATCATGACTCTTTTCTTCCTCCTATGCTTTTTGGATCCTCGACCAGTGAAAACAGGACCAATCACAAAATTATGACTCTTTTATACCTCCTACGCTTTTTGGGTCCTCGGCTAGTGAAAAAGAACTGATCATGAAATTGTGACTCTTTTCTATATCCTACACTTTTTGGGTCCTTGACCAAAAAAATAGGACTGATCATGAAATTGTTACTCTTTTCTACCTCCCACAATTTTCAGGTCCTCAACCAATAAAAATAGGACCGGTCACAAAATAACAAATCTTTTCTATACTTAGTAAAATTTTGAGAAGTCTCTCCCCTTGGTGTAGTCATTTAGACCTACACAAAATCACTCTCCTCATCCCCATATCACTCACTCCTTGTCTTGAATAGTTACAACTGAGCCTTAAAATTATGAATTTGCTATTTATAGCAAATCATATATGTGGTCATCAAATAAAATCATGTGATGACACACAATCGTCTGTGATGGCCATGATTTGAAAAATACTGTTAATCTACCATCATCCTAGGTTGAGATAGTCACATGTAAACATTAGATTTCATCAATTTAAAAAGGCACACAAGTTGATAATGTTATTTTGGTCAAGTCACTCATCATTGTAATCATTTTCAATATCCACCATTGACTCATCACTTGAGGGTGTAGTCAGATAAATACAAAAATAATGTTTTAATATCAAATCAATAATAAAACACTTAAAAGTACTAATGACGCTCATCCAAGAATAATTTCCAAAAAATCTCATAAAATTCCCTCTTTGCTAAGGAAAAAGCAAAAATCTCAAATTGACCCTTGGTAGATCTAAAACCTACAATTGTTAGACTAAGATTCTGTCTATCTGGCTGAAATTTACTAAGATCAAGTAAAACCAAAGCCTAAAACTATTAGACTAACCCTTGGTCTATCTGGTTGAAAATTTTACTAAAGTTAAGTCCATCAATGTGTTGGAATAAATGACTCAAATACATGCATCCTTTCCATAATTGAGGTATATCATGTTGATTTTTTTAATAAACATTATCTATAATCAATGCAACAATTTTATATTATCTACTTTTTCTTTGCATTGTGCTTACACACAAAGCATCCCAAAAAAGGACATCTTTAGACACCTAAAATATGTTATTTTAAGGAGACTCATCAAAAGGCCTCCTTACTACTACCACAGTCCACCTTGGGTAGCCCTAGGACTAACTTGATGGTTTTTACCAATATTAGGCAATGTTTTTCATAAATTGCCTAATCATCTCGACTTGAGATGGTCTCTAGACCATGACCATCTCATTTTGAGATGATCACAAAAAATCAAAAAAAAAAATAAGAAAATGGATAGCTGGAAATAAAAATTGATTGTTAGTGTCGCGCATGAGCTTGTACTAATTTTAGACACCTTTGTATGAAAATATTTAAAATTAATTTCATGCAATCAGCTATTCTTGGGCATGCATCTATTTTTCCAATGTAGATTTCCCCTTTGATTTTTCATGTAGAGTGCCCTAAATTTTGTTAAGGAATTTATAAAATGGCACTCACCCCTTAGTTTTAAATATCCATAAAATTTTGATTTTGTGCAACAAAGTACTACCAAAATAAATTTAGATTCGTGAAGTTTGAATTTGTGCAACGAAGTGCTATCATATTCAATCCTCAATTCCCAAGAAATGAAGTGCTAACAAAACTTTGTAATGCTTTCCTACTGCTAATACCATGCTACTAGACTACCACAAAGGATTTAAAGCCTAGCTTCCATTATCCACATAATCCAACCTTCATTGCAGTGATTGTTCAAGTTCCTTAAACTTACCATCTCACAGTGAAAATATATCTACAATACTACCTAGGTCACCCCAAATTCTTCTTGGTCTTAGTGATAAAGAAACATAGGCCTGCAATAGTGACTATCTCACCTCGATATGGTACACAGAAAAAGACCATATTACCTCGATATGATCATGGTTTGGTGATCAAATTTACTATTTTTATTGAATCTTAGGTTAGATAAACTTATTTTACTATTCTTTATCAATTTATATTTTTGTTATCACACACATGTACTTGTTTTTTCATTCATTTCACTCATCTTTATATTGAAAATAGGTCCAACTTTGGTGGGCCTTGCACATGCTACTGATTTGCTTTCATTCTATTGTGTGCATATTACAAGTACAAAATATAGTGAAAGACTTTGCTTACAACCCTCGTGTGATAGTTTGGAAATTTTCTCCCCTACGATTTGTGTTGGCTTGAAGATTATTCTAATGCACTAAGAGAATTTAATCATGATATTTTGTATCATTGTATCAATTTGGTAGCATCCCCTAAGAGGGTATTTTGATTGTAACACCATTGAAAGATAATAACAAATAAATAAAAGGAGACCCACCTTATTTTACATTGTTTTATCATAGTGTGTTCATTCATTACTACTTTGTATTACTTTATTTGGTGCAAATTTTTAGCTTTCAAGCATCATTCTAAACACTTTCATGTTTTGCACACAAATCGAGGTATTAGGGACAATAATTCCTCTCAAGACAAGGTGCCCCCTCAAGTTTCAGAATGAATGGCACATTCCTAATAAAACTCGAAATAGCAGACACAACATAAAGAAGAACATAATAAAAAATAAAATAGGAGAGATAAAAAATAGAAAAAGAGTTATAAAATGGGAAAAAGGTGAAAACCCTAATTCATTTTCATCGTACAAAACAAAAAAAATGAGCTTTGGAGAAAAATAAATATGGTTCTTTTGACACACCATTCAATCATTATGAGGGGTGAGGTTAGTGCAGTAGCAGAGTGGGAATAGGTAAGGACTAAAATCCACCTTCTAGATTAGGTTAGGGTAGATTTTAGTCTACTCTTTCATGTATTTTTCAAAGTTTTAAAAATTTCTCTAGAAATCACAGCTTACGACCCAGACACGATTTTGTGGCATGATCACAATTTTTTCTAGTTTGTGGTGATGAATGAAATCATACCCCAAAAATATGGGGTACGATTATGCAAAATCATACCTCAGAGGTAGGAGTACGATTTCATAGAAGGGGAAGAAAAATAAAATTGTATTGGAAGCTATGCGGGCATGATTTCATTGAAGAGAGAAGAAAAAAAGAAGAGAAATAAAGAGAGAAACAAAAAAAGGTGAAGCAACCCAACAAGATAATTTAAATTTTGTTAATTTATTAATTGATTAATGTGCTCAAGAAACTGATGAAAATATTTTATTATGTTTGTGGATGCAGCATACCATACTAGAGAGTCATAAGTGGTGATTGAGCTCCTTGGAGGTGGAGCTATATTGCCTCTCACAGTTGGAGAGAGATACCCTAAAGGTAGTAGGGCTATACCACTTGGCAAAGATACCTTGGGTAGAGGTATATAGAGTGCTACTAATAGTTCTAGTAGAGAGATGGTACCTAGAATCATCGACCTTCTAGTTACCTACATGGGAGATGGAAGTCACACTAGAGGATGTGTGGCACATATTGCACATCCCCATCAGGGGAGAGTAGTTTATAAGGTATGAGAGTAACGAACCACAATGGAGAGTGTTAGAAATTTTGAGTATATTGTTGTCATTGATGTCAAAGGATTTATGTCATAAGTTGATGACATTGGTTGTCATTTATGTCAAAGTAAAATAAAGGTTTAATGGTTTTACCATGGTGGTACTTGCAAAGCAAAAAGGAAGATGTTTTATGGAGGCAAAGACTTTATCCAAATAAAAGGCCCAAAGAAGAAAAAGAAATTATAATATTGAAATTTATGAAGATTTAAAATATTATAATAATTAAAAATTAAATGATAAAAGGCCCAAAGAATAAAAATACGTTATAATATTTAAATCTATGGTGATTTAAAATATTATAATAATTAAACATTAATGTGGGTGCCAAAATTTAAGGTTGGAAATCAAATATTTCCATGCGCTGACATCAAAGACCAAGTAAACATTTGAAAAATTTAATTGTTGTGCTAAGGTGGAAGAATGGGATGAAAATTTGAGCACTTTATTAATTTGATCATTTGTGGCAGATAAGGAGAAGAAGACATGTCAAATTTATGTTTCGAGGTAGAGCGCATGGATAAATAGTAGGGGTAGCTAACTTTGATTCCATCTGGGTAGCTAGCCCATATGGTAGAAACCTCAATGCTAAGGCATGGTAGAAAGGAGGTCTCAAGTTTGAGACACAACAAAGGCAAGGAGTTAAAGTTTTTATTGAAAATATTTTTCATGCCTGAGATTGGGTACAAGGAAGAACACGTGCGCTTAGGTTCTTTGTGGGTAGCTATCCCATGTGGTGGCCTAGCCAAAGCTAGGGCATGGGCTAGAAAGTGTTGTAGGTTTGAAACGCGACAGTGACAACAAAGGGGATGATATTTTTGGTGAAATAAATATTGTCTAAGGTTAAGGTATGTGCTTGCTTAAGGAGTCATAAGGTGATTATTTTACTTTTGATTTTTGGATTAAAAGGACAACATGGAGTTATTAATTTTTTGAATTAAAATGGAATAGTGTGGAGTTTTACTAAGTTCTATGTGTGGTGCATAAAATAAATGATGTTATGGTCATGTTGAAAATTTGAAGTGCATTGAAATATTTTATTTCAAGTAGGAGGTATAAGGTGTATAAGAAAATTCATGTGTGTAATTTGTGGTTTTATTGGGTTGAATATTATTTTGCAATATTAGGAGTAATAAGGTGTGATAAGTTTCTTGACATTTTATTATGACTCTTGCATGGTGAAAGGAAGATATGCAAGATTTTTTTGAGTATTAATTTTTTATTTTTGAGAACCAAATAAGGGACTTAGAGCATCATTTTAAGATTTCATTGTGCACATTCTTTTGAGAAGAAAGTTCATGTTGAAATTTTGAAAATTTATTTTTTCTAACTCTTGAAGTGGCAAAAGAAATATTGGTTGTTTGTGATACAAGTTCTTAAGGATATTTCTTAATCAAGATAAATTAAGAGGTATGAGGACATTACTCACTATTTGAGGTGTTTAGTTGGGTAAATATTTTAATGTTATAAGGAGGAGATATAAAGATTACGTTCATGGGCATTGTTGGAAATATTTGAGATAGGATTTGTGAAACAAATTGAGCATCCTAGTTTAAGGAAATTGGAAACACTTGTGTTAGTTTTTGTGAGAAAAATTATGCTTCATTGTTTGAGTGGATTTGTGAAGCTCTTTGGAATTGGTTTGAGTGATATTGAAAGTGAATGTGCAAGTGTTAGAAATTATATTAAGTAAAGAAAAGTTGTACACTATTTTGATTTCATTGAAAGGGATTTTGCAAGTGATAGAGATTGGATTGAATGAATGCAATATTTGTGAATGTAAAGAACATATTGGGTAGTACATATCATTCTCTATAAGTTCTAGAGGTTAACCGAATTATTATTAGAATACATCTATTTTAAAGAATTTTTGAAAAGATATAAGCTTTGTTTGTATGCAAGATTTAAAAATATTTGAGCAGGTTTAGTAAGCAACATTGAAGGTAGAATTGAGCAAGTCTTATGAGAAGGCTTGAAGGCATATTTGAGAAAGTTTTATGAGAAGGCTTTAAGGCAGTTTTGAGCAAGTCTTATGATAAGACTTGAAGATATATTTGAGCAAGTCTTGTGAAGACTTGAAGTAGCATTAAGGTAGATTTGAGCAAGTCTTTTAAGAATGTTTAAAGGCTGATTTGAGCAAGTCTTGTGAAGACTTGAAGTAGAATTAAGGTAGATTTGAGTAAATCTTATGAGAATTCTTGGGATAGATTTGAACATATTTGAGGAAAGAGTTGAAGCAGATTTGTACATGTGACATGTGTAGATTTGGACAAATATTAGTGAGCAGAGTTAGAGAAGATTTATGCTAGCCTTGTAACGAGGTTTGGTGCAGATTTGGGGTAGTTAGAGCAGATTTGTGCTAGTATTATAACAAGGTCTAGTGTATATTTGAGGTAAATATTTGTGAGCAGAGTTGGAGTAGATTTGTACTAGCCTTGTGATGTGGTTTGGTGTAGATTTAAGACAAGTTGAGAGCATACTTTGGAGAAGACCATAGTAGAGGGGATAGAGTTCTCCTATGGAGAGAGATCCACAAACTAGATCAAAGGGGATAAAGTTATTATGTGGGTAGATATCCATAAACTATAGCAAAGGTGATAGAGTTCTTCTATGGAGAGAGATCCACAAACTAGAGCAAAGGGGATAGAGTTATCCTATGGAGAGAGATCCATAAACCAAAGCAAAGGGGATAGATTTATTCTATGGAGAGAGATCCATAAACCAAAGCAAAGGGGATAGAGTTATTCTATGGAGAGAGATACATAAATTAGAGCATTTGGGATTGAGATCTCCTATGGATAGAGGTCCATAAAAATTGTAATAGGGAATTGATTCCTAAGATATTTGTTGAGAAAATTTAGAAGAAATATTTTCTCCGTGGACATAACCCACATTGGGTGAACCATGTTAAATTTGTGTCTCTCATGTGTGTGATGATTTATGTATTGCTTTGATTACTGCTATTGATATTGCAATTTATAACATTGGATAATATTGTTTGGGAAAGAAAATTAAAAATTGATATTATACTATTCATCCCCCCCGTCTTAGTATAATCTTGTGTTCTTTAATTGGTATTAGAGTGGGTTCCTTCAGAAAAGTCTAACAGCTTGAAGGAAGATATTACAAGAACATAGATGGCATCTTAGAGTGGATCTTCATAAAATAAGGCTCCATTTTTTTATGGAAATAATTATACCTTATGGAGTATAAGAATTAAGACTTACTTGATGGCACAAGGATATGAGACATGGTAATCAATTGAGGATGGGTTCACACCTACAACTACTCCTCCCATAGATAAGTATGGTAAGCTATTGCATGTGAATAATGCCAAGGCTATGAATGGAATATTAAGTGGATTATGTGAAGAAAATTTTGTGAAATTTATGCAATGCAAATCAACAAAAGAGATATGGGATAAATTGAAGCAAACATATGAAGGAGATAATAAGGTCAAAGATGGCAAAACAACAAACCACAAGAAAAGGTTTGAATATTTGAAGATGCAAGATGAGGAAGATATTTCTAAATACATAATTCATGTGGATGAGGTTTTTAATACCATGTGTGGACTTGGATTCAAAATTGAATACTCTAGTGTTGCTCAAAAAGTATTAAGATCACTCCCTATAAGGTATGATGCAAAGGTTTCAGCTATAGAAGAGATGAGAGATATTGATAAGTTGACTAAGTATGATTTACATGGAGTTATCATAGCTTATGATATGAGAATAGTAAAGGATCCCAACTCCAAGAAGGAGGCAACTTTCAAAGCTTCAAAAAAGACAAAAGATAAGAAACCAGAATCAAGTGATGATTCAAGCAGTAATGAAGAAGCTAACTATTTGAGAAGAAATAAGAAGGGCTTAAGAAAACACAAAGATATAAAGACTGTGAAATACTTTAATTATGGTGATTTTGGTGACAATGCATCTAATTTTCCACAAGTTTGAAGCAATAGTAGTGAAGAGAAACATGATTATAAGAAGAAGGAAGAAAGGAAATTCAAGCATGAAAAGAAAAATAGGTATGGTCAACGTAAGCATAAAAAAAGTTCTTTCAAAGGCACAAGAAAAGTTTCTATGTTAACAAGGCAATCAATGATTCAAATGACAGTGATGAAATACTCTCAGATAGTGAAGAAGAAGAGATTATATTATTGGAAATATAAGAGGAAGAAAACACTCCTATTAAAAACCAAGTAGAAGATGCTCCTATAAATGGAGACCTAGAGAAAGAATAAAAAAAAGAAAAAGGCATAGTTGATCTAGAAGAAGAACTTATTGTTGCTATTAGAGAGTTGAAAAGAGTTAGGAAGTAGAATTCAAAACTTGAGGCTCAAGTTTAAGAATATGAGGAAGAAAAATAAAAGCTTCTATGAAACCTCACAAACTCAAAAGCTAAGGCAAGGAGATTTAAAGAGATCATGGTTGAAAATTTAAAAGCAAACGAGTTAGAGTGTGAAAGATTAGAACATGAAGTGGTTTCTCTAAGGATGGAAGTGAAATATTCTAAGGATAAGCTGAACAGGTTTGGGAAAAGTTCAAAAACTTTGGATAAGATAATCAATGCACAAAGATCTTCATATATCAAAATAGTACTTGGTTTTGAAGAAGTACAAGGTAAATAAGAAGAAGGTTCAAACTAAAGCTCAAAAGAAGAGGAAGTTTCAATGGAAGAGAGTGAAGAAGAAATTAAGACTTATGCAAATAAGTTGAAAAAGAGAAGCTTCACTAAGAGAGGAAAAAATGCACAAACAAGAAACAGGGATCATCACAAAGAAGACAAATAAAGGACTATGAAACTAGAGGTTTCAAAACAAGATTTCTTCAAAGGATATTGTTTTTCATGTAATCATTTTGGTCATAAAACTATGCATTGTAGGAATTATGGAAAGAAGGAGTATGACCTCACTAAAAGGAATGTCAACTCAATAAAATATGGGCATTTATTTCAAGGGTATTTCTACTCATGTAATCACTTTGGTCATAAAGCGATCCACTGTAGGGTTTATGATAGAAAGGATTATGGCTTCACCAAGAGAAACTTCAAATCATTTACACCTTCCAAGAACTACAACATTAGGTGTTACAAGTGCAATAATATTGGGCATAAGACCAAGTGGTGTAGAACAAAGTTTCTAGAACTACCAGAATAATGCAAGAATAGGGACACTCAAAAGGATCAAAAGGGTATGAGTACAAAGGCATAAAAAAATAAGGTTTAAAAATAAGAAGAGCATTATATGTTGGGATTAGTTTTACTCCCACCCAAAAATTAATCACCTCAAGTAAAGGAGGTGGGAGGGGGATGAGCTAAGATCCTTATATTTAGCCCCAAAGGAGTCCTGTTGGCATTTTTGCCACATTGTTTTTGTTGTTATTAATCATGCAAGAGAATGCACAAATTGTAGAGATACTCACTCCTCTGTTTGTCCCTCCAAGCACTTTGAAAGGGAAAATACAAAAATCTCTACATTTTTTTGTGTTAGAGAAAAGTAAGGGTAAGATGTCGCAATATCGCTACATGTCACGATATCGCGACCTATTGTAGTTTCGTGGCATCTGATGCAGAAAAGAGCTAAGTATAGAAAATGTCACGATATTGCGACATGTCACATTTTTGTGACCTATCGTGTTTTTACGAAAAAAAGTAGCCAAAGGAAGCAAGGGAGTAAAACTATCGCGATATCGCGACATGTTGGATTTTCGTGCTAGGAGCAACAAAAGGAAGTAGTAACGACAAAGTTGTCGCGACATCACGACATGTCGCATTTTCATGACTTGTTGTGGTGAGGGAGCACTAAAGTGAAAATTGTCGTGATATCGTGACCTGTTGCAGTTTCGCGACATCTGATGCATAAAAGAGCTAAGTATAGAAAATGTCATGATATCGTGACATGTCGCATTTTTGTGACCTATCAGGTTTTTACGGCTAAAAGCAGCCAAAGGAAGCAAGGGAGTCAAACTATCGCGATATCGCGACATGTTGTTTTTTCGTGCTAGGAGCAACAAAAGGAAGCAGTAATGGTAAAGTTGTCGCGACATCATGACATGTCGCATTTTCACGACTTGTTGCGGTGAGGGAGCACTAAAGTGAAAATTGTCGCGATATCGTGACATGTCACATTTTCGTGACTTGCAGTGGCCACAGAGCACAGTGATAAGAAAATTTCACGATATCGTGACATATAGCAACAAAGGGGAGTGCCAATGAAAAATGTCATGATATCACGATAGTAAAGCGTGGAAGCAGCAAGGTGGTACAGAATGGCACGATATCGCGACATGTCACGTTATCGTGAAAGGGATGAAAGATAAACACAAGGTGGGAGAAATATGTCATGATATCGTGACATTTTTGGAAACAAAGCCAGGAAAGAGAAACTTGTCGCGATATCCCGACAAGAAGTGAAAATGACGGATGAGGCAAGAAACTGTCATGATTTCGTGACATGTTATGATTTTATGGGGCAAAAGTACAAAGTACAAGAAAATAGAAACATGTCACGATTTCACGATTTGTTGAAGATGAAAGGACAAAATAGAGAAAATGTCATGATATCGTGACATTTCGCGTTTTCACGACTTGTCGCATTTTCACGGAACGAAGGCTGAAAAGTACAATGCAAAAGGAAAGTGTCACAATTTCGTGACATGTCACATTTTCATGGTGATAAAGCAGACAAGACAGCACCGAGTGAAAGATGTCGTGATTTTGCAACATGTTTCATTTTTGTGATGAGTAGCGAAGAAGCCAAGAAAGAGGAGAATGTCACGATTTTGTGACATGTCATGGAGACAAAACCAAATGAAGAGAAGCTATCGTGATATCATGAAATGTCATGTTTTCATGATTGGTGGAAAAAATAGAAAGCAGTAAGGTAAAAATATCACGATTTCGTGACATGTCGCATTTTCGCGACCTGTCTCATTTTTGTGACCGAAGCAATAACAAAGGCCCAATACAGTTCTGTTTGCATTTTCCTTCAAAATTGCATAGGATAACATGAGGAGAAGATAAGGATCAAATAAAAGCTCTCCAACTAATTTTGAGATCGTGGTCAAAGAGGCTCCAAGATTAAATATTGTTGTTTACCTATGTGCGCAAGATGTAAGAACATGAGGCAGTTTTTGATGCCACCAAAATTAAAGACGTCTCCAGTATTAAAAGTTCTTGTTCGTGATCTCCTAAAAACTTTCGGCTTGCCTTGATAATGGTCATTTAATGAAGAAATATGGTCCCTTGTTTCTATTTAATTTTCAATTTTGATCCATAAAAATAGGGAATGTCATTTCTCCGAGGTAGATTAAGGGGGATTGTTCTTATTTTCAAGTGCATATTTTGCATTTCACCTCTTCAAAATTTGTTTTATGTATTAAATGTTGTAATGTGAAAGAAAGAGGAAAGACCTCTATAAATACCAATGTAAAATCTCAAGCAAAAGGAGGAGGACCTTTTTGCAAAAATTGAAGCAGAAATCCTAGATGCATTTTGGTATATTCTTAGTGTCTTTTGGAGTTGGTGATCCAAACTGTTGTTCATGTGATGCTTTTTGTGTGATTTACTTCTGTTTAGTCCAGTGTTAAATATAAGTTGAATTCTGCTATTTTGAATTTGGCTGTATTTTCATTTGAACATTTGAAGTATAATTGAAGGCGAACTTATGGCTAATGCTTGATCCAACTTCTGTTTATGCATTCTAATAATCAGTTGCTGCCTATATTTGGGACCTAGTTGAAGTTATTTTCTATCTGAGGTTTTTCTCCCTATCAATTGTCAGCTTCGGCCATATTTCCATCTCTTTCTGTTATTTCCCTTTCTTTTCGCATTTTCCATTTCTTTCCCGCGTCCCTATCTTGAAACTAGTTTAGATTAGTTTGGGAGCCAGCCCTCTCTGGAGATTGGCCCGAGAGACTTCTCTTTCTCTCGGCCTTTCAATGTTGGCCAGGTCTAGGGTGCATTTTATATGACTAGGTGAATTTGTGACCAACAACTTTTGGCATGCCCGGTGGGACAGACTGTTTCTGTCTTAGTAAGATCCATAATCGGTGGGATAGACAGTTTCTATCTCAGTAAGATTCATAATCGATGGGACAAGTATTATTTCTAGTTGAAAAACCCACCTGTGCCAACAGTTTTTGGCACGCCCTATGGGACTCACAAGTCCCATATTTTGACACCCAGAGGAATAAAGATTTTGATGAACTATCTTGACCTCAAAGCGGAGATTGTAAGTTCATCTGGTGACTTTGCTGAAGGTGACCGTATAATACCTAGAAATATCTAATCATGAAGCTGGTGAAAATATTTGCTTCATGATCACGAGATCAAGTTCCAGAGAATCAAAATATCTAGTCTAATTCTTCGAGATCGATGTTCAAAACTAGAGGGAGCGCTCAAGATTGGTAAGTCCTGTGAACCCGTCATTTGCTATTTCTTTGTAGGCAGTGGGTTAGTTTGTGCCATCCCTGACTCCTCCCAGTACTGCTATGAGTTTTCTAGTAGATCCAAATCCTATAGTGCAAATGGTTGGTCAACAACCTCCTCCATGTCGAGTTCCTTCTTGGAACTATTCGGGAGCATTGGACCTACCTTTTCAAAATCTAGTTCCTGCTATAGCAATAAAATCCTTGCCTACATATGATGGGACTGGAAAGACCATGTACGAGCATGTGTCAGATGTGGTAACCTTCGCTTCAATTCATAATATTACAAATGAATATGTCATGATCAAATTGCTTGTCCTGTCACTCCGAGGTAAGTTTTTGTGCTGGTATAGATCCTTATCTCCCAACTCCATAAATTCATGGGATCAATTAGCAAAGATGTTAATCCAAGGTTTCAATGAACAAGCAGACCCATTTTATTTAGTGCATCAATTTAATAATATCAAGAGGCATCCTCAAGAGGAGATCATGGATTTCAATGTTAGGTTTGCCCGAACTTGGTAGAGAGTTCCTGACGGTCTTCGCCCTACTCATGAACAAGCATCATTGTACTTTCTTAGGGCTTTCCATTCAAATATTGGTATGAACATTAGGATGTACAATGTTCAAACCTTTCCTGCACTATATGCCTAGGCACAGAAGGCTGAGGCCGATATGATTGTCATTGGGAAATTGCCTTCGAAAATGACTATGCCTATTTTTCCTGAGCTTCCACAATACCAGCATACAGGTGCAGCCTCCACATCTTACACTGCTCCATACATGTACCCTTCATCTTCATGGAATCCTCCCATACCTTCAGTACCTATGATTACCATTCCATAGATAACCTCTCCACTTCCAACTCATGTGTTACCTTCTCCACTAGTTCCATTACCTCTACCTACATCGCTTGTGTCCTCAAGCCCAGATCCTCAATTGGCTGTTTTGCAAGAAATTCAGTCTGCCATGAGAGATCTCATTAACAAGGTGACATCTATGGAATGGAGAGAGGTGGAAAGGAACTCTCAGCCACAAATATTTATTCTGGCAGTAACTAGAGAGCAAGTTTCTCCTAGTAAGGCTATGGAGAAAGTACCTGAGAGGAACTCAACGATCTTGATAAGTGAAGAGGTTGGCCCTTCTGAAGTTTCACATGAGCCATCTTACTGGTGTTCTTCATGCAATGATCCACATGATGAGTCCACTTGCATGGTCCACCAAAATTATTTACAAGTTCTTACGGGGAACCATGTAAACATGATTTGAGATGTGGATCTTAATTTCGTGATGTCTCTTGAGGAACACATAGCGGTCTTGACACGCAGCGACAAGAAACCAATGTTGGTAGATCCAGCTAAGATGGAGCCATTGAAAGTTCCTCCTGCATAAGAAACAAAGAAAAAAATACTTGCAAATAATCATGATCCTCCAGATCTACAATAAGACCCACCTATTTTTCCGAAGGATCCGCTATCACCATAAGCAAAAGAGAAATTGCAAGCTAAGGCTTCTACTTCCCAGCCACAAGTGGAAACAAAGGAACAAGCTAGAGAGACGTTGCGGTATCCATCATTGACTAAATGACAATGAGTGGAGGCCACCCAAAAATATAGAAGCATATTTGAATCTGCTAGTGGATGGAAAGAGCCGATCTCGATGGAGTACAATATCGTTGAAGAACTCAAAAGGATACCAGCTAAGGTAAGTCTGTATGACACTTTGCAGCTTCCTGGATAGGTAAATCTCTTACAAGAATCCTTGAAGACCACACAAAGTAAGGGGAAGGCTCCAGCCCAAGTAGTTATGTCTCAAACTCTGACCTCTTTAGTCACTGGAAAAAATAGACCACCCCCATTTTATTTGTCACTCAGGATGGAGGGTTGGATAGTGCACAACTGCATGATTGATTCTGGTGCTGCGACAACTATCATGCCAAAGGCAGTTTGTGAAGTCCTGGGTATGGATTATACAAGAAGTAGCCCTGGTGTCTTGTAGTTGGACAAGAATCTCATGAAAATAATGGGTGTAATTAAGGATGTTCCTATCTCCCTGCATGCCATGCCTCAGATTACTATGATCCAGGAGATTATAGTAGTGGACCTAGATCCATTTTTTGGTATGTGTCTCTCCCAAGAGTTCATGGCCAAACTCAGGGGTTACCTTTCTTTGGATTTTACCCATTTGGAAGTGATCCATAAAGGTAAAAAGGTGAATATTTTCAATGAAAAGCCTTCCACATTTCATGTGGAAAGACTAGATGAAATGGACAGGTTAGCAAATTCAGTGCACATGATGACTGAAGACTTTGGTGAGCTTGAATTAATGGAAGAAGTTTTGGAAGAGCTCTACCCAGAAAATGAATTTTCCATGGCCAATTTCAACGCCATGATAGAAACTGACTTGAGGTGTTATTCCATCCTCAAGCTTGAACAGGCTCAAGAAAAGAATGATGAAAGTCGAGACCAGCTCTATTTCGATTGAGCATGATACAGAAATGGCGCTGGATCTAGGATTTTTCTAGTATTACCTTCTGGAATTCAACGATCCTATTCATATCAGTTGACCTGGAGTTGCACAAATAATATAGTAGAATATGAGGCTTTATGCCTAGGTCTCAAGAAGGCTAAGAAACTTAGAGCATGACAGTTGCAAATCTTTGGTGACTCCGAGCTAATTATCAATCAGGAGACCAATAAGTGTGTGTTCAAGGTCTGGGATCCAGAAGATCATAGAGCCATGTTTTGGTATGTTTCTCTCCCAATAATTCATGGCTAAACTCAGGGGTTACCTTGTATATAAAAAAAAAAGAGAAAAAAAAAATAAAAAAGAAAAAAGAAAAAAAAAATTTAACTTCGGCTCCTTTTGCACGCGAGCCCGTAGGTATGTTTATTTCTCTCTCTTTTTCTTTTCCTTCCCAACAGATAGTGGCTTCCATCTACTTCTTTCTTCCACTTCCTTACTTCATCCCCTTCCTCTCCCACTCCTTCCACTATAAATAATCAAGCCACTACTATTGTTTCTACTCCCCTTTCTGATGTTCCCTTTCCTTCATTTCCCCTTTCTTCTAATTATTTGTCTTTTGAGCACTTCTCCACAATTCCTACCACCTCCTCCATTCCATCCATTTCCATTTCATTCTCTATTTTCATCAAATCCTAGTAGCTGGTAGCCCAGAAGCACCCTCTTCTGTTGCTGTATCTACCACTTCTACTCCTCCATCTTCCACCATTCCATCATTCACCATTATCGTTCCATGGACTACACATCCGCTGGTCATCACTCCATTCATTTTCATTTTTTCAATTCAGGTGCTTCTCACTACTGCCATGGAAATCCTTGCACAACACCTAGTGATTACCCAGCTCAACTGAGCTAGGCAAAATGCAGTATTTAAAGGAATAAGGGAAGTTTTGTTATTTTATAAATTTCTACTGAAGGTCCTATTTTGAGTGCCGAGCGCTAGCAAGATCTTGTTGCAGCAGCCCGCATAAACGTCCAACATCAACCAGCATTCACTTCTTCTGCTCCTCCAACTTCTTGACTCTGTTGCTCAATGGATAAAGGCCTAGGGTTCGTGCATACAACATAACTGTATACCCCGTGAGCCGCCAAGAATATTGGCATTTTTGCCACATTGTTTTTGTTGTTACTAATCATGCAAGAGAATGCACAAATTGTAGAGATACTCACTCCTATGTTTGTACCTCCAAGCACTTTGAAAGGGAAAATACAAAAATCTCTACATTTTTTGTGTTAGAGAAAAGTAAGGGTAAGATGTCGTGATATCGCTACATGTTGTGATATCGCGACCTGTTGCAGTTTCGCGACATCTGATGCAAAAAAGAGCTAAGTATAGAAAATGTTGCGATATCGCGACATGTCACATTTTCACGACCTATCACGTTTTCATGGCTAAAAGCAGCCAAAGGAAGCAAGGGAGTCAAACTGTCGTGATATCACGAAATGTTGGTTTTTCATGCTAGGAGTAACAAAAGGAAGCAGTAACGGCAAAGTTGTCTGACATCATGACATGTCACATTTTCACGACTTGCAATGGCCATAGATCATAGTGATAAGAAAATGTCACGATATCGTGACATACAGCAGCAAAGGGGAGCACCAATGAAAAATGTCACGATATCACGACAGGAAAGCGTGGAAGTAGCAAGGTGGTACGAAATGGCGCGATATTGTGACATGTCACGTTATCACAGAAGGGCTGAAAGATAAACACAAGGTGGAAGAAAGATGTCGCGATATCATGACATTTTTGGAAACAAAGCCATGCAAGAGAAACTTGTCGCGATATCACGACAAGAAGCGACAACGACGGAGAAGGAAAGAAATTGTCGTGATTTCATGACATGTTATGATTTCGTGGGGCAAAAGTGCAAAGTACAAGAAAATAGAAACATGTCATGATTTCATGACTTGTTGAAGATGAAAGGACAAAACAGAGAAAACGTCGCGATATCGCGACATGTTGCATTTTCGTGACCTGTCACGTTTTCGCGAAACGAAGGTTGAAAAGTACAAGGCAGAAGGAAAGTGTCATGATTTCGTGACATATTGTGTTTTCACAGTGATAAAGCAGACAAGATAGCGCTGAGTGAAAGATGTCATGATTTCGCGACATGTTTCATTTTTGCGATAATTTGTAGCGAAGAAGCCAAGAAAGAGGAGAATGTCATGATTTCGTGACATGTCATGGAGACAAAACCAAACAAAGAGAAGTTATTGCGATATCGTGACATGTCACGTTTTCATGATTGGTGGCAAAAAGAGAAAGCAGTAAGGTAAAAATGTCACGATTTTGTGACATGTCGCATTTTTGTGACCTGTCTCATTTTATCGACCGAAGTAATAACAAAGGCCCGATACAGTTCTATTTGCATTTTCCTTCAAAATTGCATAGGAGAACATGAGGAGAAGATAAGGATCAAATAAAAGCTCTCCAACTGATTTTGAGATCGTGGTCAAAGAGGCTCCAAGATTAAATGTTGTTGTTTACCTATGTGCACAAGATGGAAGAACATGAGGCAGTTTTTGACGCCACCAAAATTAAAGACGCCTCCAGTATTAAAAGTTCTTATTCGTCATCTCCTAACAAATTCCGGCTTGCCTTGATAATGGTCATTTAATGAAGAAATATGGTCCCTTGTTTCTGTTTAATTTTTATTTTTGATCCATAAAAATAGGGAATGTCATTTCTCCGAGGCAGATTAAGGGGGATTGTTCTTCTTTTCAAGTGCATATTTTATAGTTCGCATCTTCAAAATCTGTTTTATGTATTAAATGTTGTAATGCGAAAGAAATAGGAAAGACCTCTATAAATACCAATGTAAAATCTCAAGCAAAAGGAGGAGGACCTTTTTGCAAAAAATGGAAGCAAAAATCCTAGATGCATTTTGCTCTATTCTTAGTGTCTTTTGGAGTTGGTGATCCAAACTGTTGTTCATGTGATGCTTTCTGTGTGATTTACTTTTGTTTAGTCCAGTGTTAAATATAATTTGAATTTTGTTATTTTGAATTTGGCTGTATTTTCATTTGAACGTTTGAAGTATAATTGAAGGCGAACTTATGGCTAATGCTTGATCCAACTTCTGTATATGCATTCTAAGAATCAGTTGTTGCCTATCTTTGGGACCTAGTTGAAGTTATTTTCTATTTGAGGTTGTTCTCCCCATCAACTATTGGCTTTGGCCATATTTCCATCTCTTTCTATTATTTCCCTTTCTTTTCGCATTTTCCATTTCTTTCCTGCATCCCTATCTTGAAATCAGTTTAGATTAGTTTGGGAGCTAGCCCTCTCTGTAGATTGGCCTGGGAGACTTCTCTTTCTCTTGACCTTTCAATGTTGGCCGGGTCTAGGTCACATTTTATATGACTAGGCAGATTTGTGACCAACAAGTCCCTTTACCATTGATTTCAAATGGTGAGAGATTTTAGTAAGGGAGAGATCATTCAATAAGGGGGAGCAGTTTCTCAAGGGGAGCAGATTTGGAATCCAATGGTTGAAAATAAATTTTTAGAAAGGGTTGCCATCAATTATAAAGGGGGAGATTGTTGGAAATTTTGAGTATATTGTTTTCATTGATATCAAAGGATTGATGTCATAAGTTGATGATATTGGTTGTCATTTATGTCAAAGTAAAATAAAGGTTTAATGGTTTTACCATGGTGGTACTTGCAAAGGAAAAAGGAAGATGTTTTATGGTGGCAAAGACTTTATCCAAAGAAAAGGCCCAAAGAAGAAAAAAAATTATAATATTTAAATATATGAAGATTTAAAATATTATAATAATTAAAAATTAAATGAGAAAAGGCCCAAAGAAAAAAAAACATTATAATATTTAAATCAATGGTGATTTAAAATATTATAATAATTAAAAATTAAATGTGGGTGCCAAAGGTTAAGGTTGGAAATCAAATATTTCCATGCACCAATGTCAAGGACCAAGTACACATTTGCATATTTAAATTGCTATGCTAAGGTGGAAGAATTGAATGAAAAATTGAGCGCTTTATTTCTTCATTCACAGAAGATAAGGAGAAGAAGATGAAGGTCGAATTCGGGTTTCGAGGTAGAGTGCATGGAGAAATAGTAAGGGCAGCTAACTATAATTCCATCTGGGTAGCTAGCTTTAATTCCATCTGGGTAGCTAGCCTAGATGACATAAGCCTCGGTACTAAGGCATGGTAGAAGAGGGGTCTCAATTTCGAGACACGACGGAGGCAAGGAGTTAAAGTTTTTTCTAAAAAGCTTTTTTACACCTGAGATTGGGTATAAGGAAGAACACATGCACTTAGGTTCCGTGTGGGTAGCTAGTCCATGCGGTGGCCTAGCCAATGCTAGGACACATGCCATCAAGTGGCATAGGTTCGAAATGCGGTATAAATAACAAGGGGGATAGTATTTTTGGTGAAATAAATATTTTATAAGGCTAAGGTATGTGTTTGCTTAGGGATTCATAAGGTGATTATTTTACTTTTGATTTTTGTATTAAAAGGATAGCGTGGAGTTATTAATTTTTTGAATTAAAAGAGAACAGTGTGGAGTTTTTCTAAGTGCTATGTGTGTTGCATAAAATAAATGATGTTATGGTCATGTTGAAAATTTGAAGTGCATTGAAATTTTTATTTCAAGTAGGAGGTATAAGGTGTATAAGAAAATTCATGTGTGTAATTTGTGGTTTTGTTGGGTTGAATATTATTTTGCAAGATTAGGAGTAATAAGGTGTGATAAGTTGCTTGACATTTTATTATAACTCTTGCATGGTGAAAGGAATATATGAAAGGTTTTGTTGAGTATTAATTTTTTATTTTTGAGAACAAAAGAAGGGACTTAGAGCATCAATTTCAGATTTCATTGTGCACATTCTTTTGAGAAAAAATTTCATGTTGAAATTTTGAAAAATTATTTTGCTATCTAACTCTTGAAGTGGAAAAATAAATATTGGTTGTTTGTGGGACAGGTCTTAAGGACATTTTTCATCAAGAAAAATTAAGAAGTATGAGGACATTATTCACTATTTGAGGTGTTTATTTGGGCATATCTTTTGATGTTATAAGGAGGAGATATAAGGATTAAGTTCATGGGCATTGTTGGAAATATTTGAGATAGGATTTGTGAAACAAAATGAGCATCCTAGTTGAAGGAAATTAGAAACACTTATGTTAGGATTTGTGAGAAAAATTATGCTTCATTGTTTGAGTGGATTTGTGAAGCTCTTTGGCATTGGTTTAAGTGATATTTAAAGTGAATGTGCAAGTGTTATAAATTAGATTAAGTAAAGCAAAGTTGTACACCAGTTTGATTTAATTGAAAGGGATTTTGCAAGTGATAGAGATTGGATTGAATGAATGCAATATTTGTGAATGTAAGAAAATATTGGGCAGTACATATCATTCTCTATATGTTCTAGAGGTTAAACGAATTTTGAGTAGAATATATCTATTTGAAGAAAGCATTTCTAAAAATATATAAGATTTTTTTGTATGCAAGATTTAAAAATATTTGAGCAGGTTTAGTATGCAACATTGAAGGCAGATTTGAGTAATTCTTATGATAAGGCTTGAAGGTATATTTGAGCAAGTCTGATGAGAAGGATTGAAGGTAGATTTGAGCAAGTCTTATGAGAAGGCTTGAAGGCATATTTGAGCAAGTCTTATGAGAATGATTGAAGACATACTTGAGCAAGTATTATGAGAAGGCATGCAGGAAGATTTGAGAAAGTCTTTTGAGAAGGATTGAAGGTTGATTTGAGCAAGTCTTGTGAATATTTGAAGTAGTATTAAAGTATATTTGAGCAAGTCTTGTCAGACGACTTGTGATAGATTTAAACAAATTTGAGGAAAGAATTGAAGTAGATTTGTACATGTGATGTGTGAATATTTGGACAAATATTAGTGGGCAGAGTTAGAGTAGATTTGTGCTAGCCATTTAATGAGGTTTGGTATAGATTTAAGGTAGATATTTGTGAGCAGATTTAGATAAAATTTGTGCTAGTATTGTAATGAGTTATGGTGTATATTTTAGGTAGATATTTATAAGCAGAGTTGGAGTATATTTGTACTAGACTTATGATGGGGTTTGGTGAAAATTTAAGACAAGTTGAGAGAAGGCTTTGGAGAATACCAGAGCAGAGGGGATAGAGTTATCCTAAAGAGAGAGATCCACAAACTATATTAAAGGAGATAGAGTTCCTCTATGGAGAGAGATCCAAAAACTAGAACAAAGGGGATATAGTTCTCTTATGGAGAGAGATACATAAACTAAAACATAGGGGATATAGTTATCTTGTGGAGAGAGATCCACAAACTAGAGCAGAGGGGATAGAGTTATCCTGTGGAGAGAGATCCACAAATCAAAGCATTGGGGATTGATATCTCCTTTGGACAGAGGTCCATAAACATTGTAATAGGGAATTGATTCCCAAGATATTTGTTGAGAAAATTTAAAAGAAATATTTTATCCATGGACATAACACACATTGGGTGAACCATGTTAAATGTGTGTCTCTCATGTGTGTGATTATTTGTAAATTACTTTAATAATTGCTATTGATATTGCAATTGATAACATTGGATAATATGTTTTGGTAAATAAAAGTAAAAGTTGATCTTATATTGTTCACCCCCCTCTCAGTATAAGCTTGTGTTCTTCAAAAATATTATCAGGTGGTTGGGTCCACCAGGTCCAAGATAGCATGATATCAATTTATGAGATGGTAGGATGCTATGGGCCAATGCTTTTATGACCATTCTTTATGAGGTGGTGGCAATATTACTAATGTTTCATACCAACATGTGATATCTACCATGGGCAATGGTGGGTGTAGTGGTAGACATGCAAGACCTATAGGTGAGGTTCACATGGATTCCATATGCACTAGTGGATGTTATTTTCCTCTAGTGTTATCACACTCCAGAGGTCACATGGATTTCATATGGGGTGTGATAACGCTAGAAAAAAATAATATCCCATAAATATGAATTGTGATTTTGAAAATAAGATGAAAAAAGCAAAATAAGAGGAAAAGGAAGAAGAGGAAGAAGAAATAAAAAAGGCCAAAAAATATGGAAATGAGAGGCTTGAGGCATGATCCTTAGGTTAATGTAGATTGTACCAAATTAGTATGACCAACCATACATGCATAAATCAAAATATGGATAAATGATGAGGTGGCAAAGAGGGATGTGGCATGAGAAAATTATAACCATCTCTATAGATATGTGAACTGGCTAGACAAGGAGCATCAATGGGCTTAGTAAAAGGGGATGACTATGGTCAACAACAACAAATAGGGTGATAGGATCTACCTACTACAAGCATAGTTATAGAGGGCAAGAGGTAGGTTGGAAGTAGCCATGTAGAAGTTGACCTTCTTCCAGATAGTATAATACCAAGAAGTTTCAATGGATCAATGAGTACCACCACATTCATCCTTGCAGACATCAAGCTAGACTCGATCTAAATCATAAATAGTTTAATGGTCTATGAATATGCTTCCACTAGGACCACCTCTAATGGATAGAGTCAATGAGATAGGCTCTTAGATCTAGGTAGGGGATTGGTGTGACATACCAACTTTTAGTGTGGCATGCATCCCTGGGGATGGTCGAGTGTACCAGGTTTGGACTACGATACACCGACTAAACAAACCTATGTATCTTTATCTTTATCAAGTAATATCATGCTACATCGTGTGTGATGTGTGTGCCAATGTGTTTTCTCTTTTATAGTGTTTTTAATGTTTATTTTAATATTTTTAATTTCCTTTATGCGTGATATGTTTTAATTATGAAATGCACTTAGAATAAAATCCAACATGTATTGATGCAATGGAGTGACACAAAGCATGAAAATGCATGGATGGAAGAAAGGGAATAAAAGAAGAGAAGAAGGAGAGGAAAGGAGGAAAAAGAAGGGATAAAACACCCCTCTAGGATTGATAACACTAGACCAAAATAAAATCCCATAAATATGGATTGTGATTTTGAAAAGAAGATGAAAAAAAGAAAAATAAGAGGAAAAGGAAGAAGAGGAAGAAGAAAAATAAGAAGAAGAAAGAAAAAGGCCAAAAAATATGGAAAGGAGAGGCTTGAGGTATGATCCTTAGGTTAGCGTAGATCATACCAGATCAATATGACCAACCATACATACATAAAGAAAAATATGGATAAACGTAGTGATACCTACTATGGATGTAGTACTTTCTA
Source organism: Wollemia nobilis (assembly GCA_028583015.1). NCBI lineage: Eukaryota > Viridiplantae > Streptophyta > Pinopsida > Araucariales > Araucariaceae > Wollemia > Wollemia nobilis. The sequence continues at coordinate 724,840 of JAQPPZ010016473.1, forward strand.
ATATGGTCAAAATATACGGAGTAGAACCCGCTATGGGTGTTGTGCTCGCTAATATAGAAAAAATTTCAAGAGGTATACCCACTAGGATGTATACTCATAAAATATCAAATGGAATCTACCCCTTGCTCATGACCATGAAGCTATCCACTATGGAGTGTGTTATGTGTTCAATATTTATTAGCAAGTACTATCTGATAGGGTTGTGATGTGTGCTAAATTATGAATGGAAAAAACAAAATGACCAAGACAATATGTGAGTGTGTGCATGTGATTAGAAGAAAATAAAAAATCAAAAATTAAGGAAGAGTTGTGTTCCTTGTCTTGAAGAGATATTGATGGTCATCAATAAAAATTTTAAGGTAAAGGAACACAAAAAAAATGACCAAAAGAGGAAAGGAAATAAAAATAAGAGGAATAAGGAAGAAGAAAAATCCCTAGGTTGGGGAATTTTATATGCATTAGAGTTCTAGTGAGATTGAAATGCAGGTGAGCTACAACCTAACTAGGTGTTATCACTTGCCATTGTTGTGAAGGTCACTGAAAACTATATGATCAAGTACTCATGAGCAAGAAACAATGCAATTTTGACAAGCGAAGATGAAAATAAAATGATATATCAAGAAAATAATGCACAATATGATAGGAAAACATGCAATATGAATAAGAAAATAAATGTGGTGTATTAAAATGTAATGTATGTCTAATTAATAATTTATTAGATATATAACTTTTCTTTTTGTTATTGAGCAGAATGATAGTTGACACATACTTTGATTGTGCCTCCTATATTAACAAAAAAATGGGTGTACAAGGGAATTATCCATCAAATAAAAATCTAGAATAGGAATAATATTGATGATCAAACTCACAAGGAATCTCATTCGTATATTTTCCTCTGATAGCCTCCATATGAAAATCATCATAAAACCTAATTAAACCATATTTCTTAACAAAAGGAGGGTTATCCCTAATTTTACAAGATATCTATAATATAGTGAAGTAGGACCTCCTTGAGAACCAAAATATGTACCATTAGAATGCATAAAATTTATCATATTACCAAAATAAACATCATAAGGATAAGGGGGTCCATCATCCTCATCAATCCACTCCAATTTTTGATGATCTATGTGTAGACAGGGAAATTTGACCCATGTCAAAATCCCTCTTCCTCCTAAACATGTTTTCCTACTATTTTTCAAATTTGAATCCTTACCCCATATGTGCCAACTAATATTGACCCATTTTCCACGATTTCTACGATTACACATTCTACCAACCAGGAGATGTATTCGTGAAATCTATAAAATTCCTTCCTGTTGAAACAACCATTTGGATTCCATACCAAAAATAGCAACGGTATGATTTTGGTGAATACACATCCTAGAAGCTAGGATGCATATTCATCAAATTTGGCAAAACATCAAATTTACCCAATTTGATCCACTTTAGACTCCCACTTCTCGCATCCCTCAAACCTTTTTGACAACCCGTGAAGACATTAAAATATAGATTCAAATTTTTGATAAGATTGGATGCTCACTGGAGAGGAAGAGGAAATATTGAGAGAAATATTATTTTTCTAAGCCAAATAAAGAGATCTAATAGTTTGTGTTGTAGGTTTGATAAATTGCAATGGGATTTCTGAATGCTATGGAGGTTCCTTGCAAGGAAAAACTTGCTTCAAGTTAGATCTATCACTCATAACACCACCTTTAGTGTTCTTTATGATATGATCCATCATTAAAAGCACTGTAAAGCCATTATATTATCTCTTAGATCATTTCAAAATTACTGTAACTTGCATTATTTTATTTTGTTTCTCAGATCTCGTAATTTTGTGTCCTATCTAACAATGAATACACGAGGTGCATATTCGTTCCCAAGTCATAAATATGCAAATTCATAGGTTTGAGGGTAAATTTATATAGTATGATGCATAAATGATAGACTCATAATCATCATAGATCATTTTTTGCACCTAATATATCCTAGCTTTTCCTATATTGCATCTATATATTCAATTGATGTTTGATTTCATCTATGATTTGTTAAACCACGTTTTGAAACAAGGTTGTTTAAAATACCTGGGGATCTAACTATTGCACCATCGAGAAATACAATTAATAGTGGCTTAAGCATATCCCCAAATCCTAATGTCCAAATTTTAAGTCTTGTGCATAGAGATCTTTTGTAGCCTTCCAAAGATGCATATTCACGAGCTAGCCGATAGGATGCATATTCGCTACAGGATGCATAATCGCTTTGTAGGATGCATATTTTATCTATTATATGTATATTCACCTACAATAGACATATAGAGTAGGTAAGTGCATTAAATTTTATTCCTTTTATGTGTTTCTGATTCTTTTATACTTGTTTCAACTCTGTTCTCTGCATACAAGTCATCTGCATAGAAAAAGTTAACACAAAAGAAAAATATTAAAGCAAAAAGGAAAATAGTTTATTATGATAGTTTGTAACATATTTTACTATTTGAAAAATGAAAAAGACAAAAATCATATAATAATTCTTGTTCATTTGCATTAGTTTCATCACCTAAAAAGAAAATAAAAGAAAAAGGTAGAAACATAAAAGTTAATTGCATGGCTTTGTATTAAATTTACTATTTGGAAAGAAAAAAAAAGGAGATATACATAGTTATTCATATTTGTATGTATTAGTCTTATTCCATAGAAAAACAAAGAAAAATAAAACAAAAAATATACATATGCATATGATAATATAGAATTTTTCTTTTACTTTCAACATCCATAAGAATCATTGCATTGTAGTTAAGTTTAAAAGGCTTCTTAGTTAAATTGTATACCGTTGCTTTCATGAAAATTTGAAGTGCATATAGTTAGGCATAGTTGCATTTTGGCCAAAATTTAGGCGTATGCTTAAAAGAAATTATTAAACTCTCTCTCAATTATGCGTGTTAACCACCACTAAAGTGTTTCCTGGTGAACCCCACCAATAATTCATTGACAAACACCACAACTCATGTGCTTTTCGTTTGAGGTGTAGGCACTAATTTTTTTCCTCCCTCTTTTAGGCATAGATCCATTAGCCTGAGGGAAAGGGGTGTGAGAATTTTAGGTCTACATTATTTGGTGAACCCGATGTGAACCACATCATAAATTTGATTTTATTGCTTTTATTTGTTTTAAAAAAAACTAAAATTCATTAAAAATTGTTTTCTTAGATTAGGAGAACATAAAAAGATAATTTTTAATTTAGTATAATTCACATTTTTCATTTTTCTTTACATCATTATCCTAAAAAGAATAACATTTGGTGTGGTATTCCATAGCTTTGGATAGTATGGAGATAATGGGAACACACAATGAAGTCCTACAAACCTTAAAAAATAGATCATCATTTCACCTGTGCCCAAAAAACTTAAAACTCTAATCAAGATTTTAAAATTTGTTCGGTCCAACAACCATCATAGTCATGGAAAATAGCACACATCTCTTTGAGGTGTATCATTGCTCACAGTGAAATGGGTGAGGACTAGTAGGACCTAGGCTTCATCATGGCTTGGACTTCATCACCAAGCATCTATATACGAGCATCTAGGTGAAATCCTAATTAAAAAAAAAAGAAACCTTTAGTTAGAAGAAATATTTTGTTTTTGTTTTAAGCTTTCTATCTTTTTCAATTTTTACTTTTTTTTCTAACATATATATATATAAATAAAATATAATTAAAATTATGGATAATAATGGTAGGGATTCCACACTTATAGACCTTAGGAAGGAACTTATAGAATAGGAAGTCAACATCCTTTTTAGAATAAATAGAGAACATTGGGGATATTTGTGGAAACAATTTGATCTTGTTATGATAAGGTTTGAAGAACTAAAATAAATCAAGAGGATTGATATAACAAAAGACTTAGGTGCATATTATTACTCCTCTTACTTCAAGATTTAAATAAGTTGTAAGAGTTGGTTAGAAATCAAGATGACTAGTGTTCATTGAATAGTTTACCCTTGGGAAAGTTATTTTGAAGAATCATTAACCGTTCACAAATTTCTAGCATACCTAGAAGACAAGGAAGTAACCTTCAAGAAAAATAGATGATATCATAAGGTTCCTAGAGTAGTACTCTTCTAATATTTTTACCATGAACTTCAATTCCAACCCCCTACTTTTGGTACTAAAAATATTACTCTTGTTCATTTCATTCTCCTTTTGAAAAAGGATTTTTCCTTTGAAGAAGAGCATTTTATGAGCCCGGAATACTTAGAGCCTATCAAAGACGTCCATAAAATCTTCCAAGAGGATTGAATCACCTATATTCAACATTTGAAGTATTGTAAATATTTAGTAAGAAAGCTTTTTAATTAAAAAAAAAAGCTTAGGATTAAAATTGATAAAAAATGCTTAAAAATTTAAGGAATGGTAAACATGTGGCCACCATATTTGAAGAGGATTCAGACACCGAAAATCCTAATGACCAAAATACTAAAATATAGATAGAAGAAAATCAAGAAGAACAAGTAGAACAAGTAGGAAAAAATGAAGAAGAAGAAATAGTAGACACTTTTGAGCCTAAAAAGAGACCTAAAGGGGATATCTATTTTGAATTTTTTCAACATTTCTATAAATTTTTTTCATAACAGGCCTACTCTCACTAATGTCTTTGGAATAGAAGATCAACTTAAGAGGGGTGATTTTTCAATTGAAGCAGCTTTGGAAAAGGCTTTTTTATTTTACCCACAACCAGAGATATATGCGAGTGATACTTCATATATTCCTCCTCCATTACAACATGTCATCTATAATTATCATTCCTTTGGTACCAACCACATTACAATATGTCAATATATTCACTCACAAATTCAAGCATTCATGGCACCACAACACAAACCTATTTTTTTCCCACTACAATTACTTCCACTAAAAAATAAACTCTTCCTCCACCAATAATAATTTTCTCTCAATATTTCAACAACTGGTTCGCTCAAGCTTCTACATCTCAAATAAATCAAAATGTGCATTTACAAATTCCTACTTCTTCTCAACCAACCTCTCAATGAAATACATTTTCTTATAGGTACACCAATTCTGCTACTTCAAATCCTATGCACAATAGTATTACCATTCTGACTCCTTATTTGGTAGCATAAGCTACATATCACCCTCCTTATGCAAACATAGTAGCACAAAATAGGCATGATGGACAACCACACCATATTGAAGCTATATTCAAACAATTAGATTCATGATTGTACCACTTAGATCCTTATCGCCCTACATACAATTATAAGGAAATGTGTAACCAACCATTGGATCCTATTGTTGCAGCTAAACCATATCCTAAACATTTCCCCATGCCATTTATTATAATTTATAAGGGGATTGAAGACCCAATAATACATTTTCATATATTTAGGACAATATGTCATGATATTTCATATGATGATATGTTGTTAAAAATATTTTTGAAAATATTAGGAGGTATGGCTTTGTAATGGTATTATCAGCTACCAATGCATTCCTAAAGAAACTTCGAAGAAACTGTGAAGTTGTTTGCACATTAATTTGGTGCCTACATAGAAAGGCATATCATGATTAAAGACTTGTATAACTTAAAACAAGGAAAAGAAGAAGGTTTTGTAGAATTTCTAGCCTGATGGAGAAAACTCTTGGGTAAATTACATTTTGCTCTACCTCCAAGATAAATGCTAGAAATCTTCATTGGAAACCTACAAGAATAATTATCCTACGAGTTAGCAACCACCAATATAACCTATTTTGAACAAGCTATTGATTTAGAAATAAGGGTAGAATAAGCCCTTATCATAAGGGGACAACTTAAAAAGAAATATGAGGATAAATCATCCAAAAATCAATATAAAAATAAACATGTGGTAGGATATGGGGTCATAGATAATAGACCTCCTACAAATGTTAATGTTGCAGAGACTACAAAGAAGTTTGTATTAAAAGCACCTCAAAAACCTCCACTATATAATTTCACAAAGTTGAATCAACCTTTGACCATGGTCTTGCCATAATTTGTGGAAAGTGGTTTGATAAAATTGCTAGAGATACAACAACCAAATACCTCCCAACCTTGGTATAGACCATATCAACATTGTGATTTCCATCAAGTTGATGGTCATCCAACCAACACTTGTTCAAGACTAAAAAACTTGATATAATACCTAATCGACAATGGAAATTTAGAAGTAGAAAGTCCTCAAATCCCCAATCCTCCAGCAAATGCACAAAAACAACAAGCACAAAATGTTAATCAAAATTTAGACATCTTCCAAAACCCACTACCCAATCACGGTAAGGAAGTTGTGAATCAACTAGATTAAAAAAAGTACCTCATCCAACACGTTATGTGGGAATGATTAGTAACCACCTACCATCACAACTTTCACAAACTGTATTTGTGCCTACCCAATCTATGGTCACAATCAAGAAGTTTCAAGAAAAATAGTTACAATCTTCATCTCTTGAACATACAAAAAGTGAATCAAAATCAGAAGTAGATATTAGTTCTCTTCATTCAAATAGCTTAGAAAATGAATCAAGACCAATCCTACCTATCACAAATTTTTTAGTTTTGGAGGAACCATTTTCAATAATGTTAACAACTTGCCCTTCTTCATGACATTTACTTCCTATAGAACAAGCAACAACTGCAAGACCTCACCCCATTCAATTTAATTCATCCAATCCATTCGTTATCCCACAATCACCACATCAATCAAGTAATATTGTAGGTACAGTTGGAGCCATCACTAGGCAACAAGCTCAAGCTCAAGCTTCTCAACCTCAACTATCTACAACCCAACCAAATAATATGGCTCAACCACCTTTTGTTCTGAAGGCACCACATAAGGGGAATAATCTAGTTTGACCTCAATAGAAGACCCCTTTTGATATTAATGAAAAACTAGCTAATACAACAATTAGAATCCCTCTTCTTGATATTCTTAGAACTTCACATATTCATAGGGAAGAATTAATAAATACCCTAAATCAGATGTTGGTACCTCAAGACATAGATAAAACTATCGTAGTTAATGTTGTGGCCTCTCATGGAATCAACTAAATTGTTTTTCATGATAAATATATTCCTTCTCAGAGTATGCATATGGATAATCCTCTATATATAATGACATTAATTGGAGATGTGTGTGTTAAAATGATGTTGATTGATAATGGATCATCTTTGAACATTTGCACTTACGACTTTTTCAAGAGGTTTGGATTTAGAAATGAGGATTTAATAAAAATTGAAATGATTATTAAGGCCTTTAATGATGAGATCCAAGAAGCTTGTGGTGTGATGTCCATCCCATTAAAATTTGGTCCTAGGATTTTGGACACTTCCATTTTTGTTGCATCTTGTTGAACATCATACAAAATTCTTCTAGGACATACTTGGTTTAATGTAATGAGGGTGATCCACTCTACCTTACATCAATGTCTAAAATTTTATTTCAAAATTAAATTGGTCACTATTCATGGAGATCCTAGACCTTTTGAAATATGTTCAATGATGAAATCCATTAATGTTCCATTTTTATAGCTCTATCACCATTAGCACCTATTTTTCCTATGTCCTCCCTACCAACACTTGATCCACCACCTTCTTATGACACACCTATACCTTCTAGCGCAAATGATCCTTCTACATTGTACCCTCTTACAGATGAAGTTCTACCATATTTATCCACCATACTAGTCCCAACTGAACATGCTAATTTTGTTGTGCAGGACTCCATTGTCATGTCTCAATTACCTCCATCCCTGCATATAATGGGTTTACCTTGAAAAAAGTGGAATATATATCATGTTGGAAATTGTACCTTTATTTTTGTAGGATGTTCCCCAGACAAAATTAACATTATCCAAAAAAGCTTTATCTTTGATGAAAACAATTTTTCTCAATGTTATTTCTCAAAAAAATATATAAAATCTAGGCAAATTATATGTGATATGGGGTATAAGGGTAAATATTTAGGTGATTTTGAAAATGGCATACATGAACCTTTTGATATTGAGGAATGGCCTACTGGATGTGGTATAGGCTATATCCATACAAAATCTCAAACTTTCCCCTTTCGATGAGGATGATCACCTAATCACATATGGTGAATATTTAGAAAATCAAAAGCATTTAATATATATTAAAAAGAGAAAGAAATATCATATTTTCTCTTACAATATGCTTTCGGTGGTCCATCCAAAAATAATTGTTGCTCTAGATGAGTGTGTATAAGGAGATATCTTTTATGATATCCCTCATACAAAAATTATGTGGAATAGTTTTTTCTTTTATGGGTCCATCCCATGTATAGAACATGTTCAAACAACAACTACACAAGATGAACTAGCCAAACTATCTCTTTTAGAACTCCAGGAAATTGGTGTTTCACCCACTTATCCCAACTTTAAAAGGGATTTGAGCATTGTGGTAGAAGATATTTTGAAAATTAATATTGGAATGGAAACCAGTTCTCACATGGTTAAAATAGGAGCTACTTTGAGCAAAGAAGAATAAATTAGATATATGAATTTCTCATAGAATAACTTGACATATTTGCATGGATATATGCATATATGCCTGGATTGGATCCTTTTATAGTCATGCACCATTTGGTGGTTCATCTTGACGTCAAACCGGAAAAACAAAAACTTAGAAAAATGCATTCTAAAATAGCCTTGTTGGTTAAAGAAAAATTACAAAAGCTTTTAGATGTTGATTTCAGTCAAGCTATTGACTATTCTGATTGGATATTCAACATTGTTTCAGTATCCAAAAAAGAGGCTACCAAAATCAGAGTATGTACTACTTTTAGGGACATCAATACTGCATGTCCCAAGGTTGAATTCCCCCTTCCTAACATGAATAAAATTATTGAATTCATAGCAGAAATGAGATGTTATACCTTATGCATAAATTTTTAGGATACAATCAAATTCATATAGTACCAGAGGATCAACTCAAAACTGCCTTCATTACACCATGGGGAACTTTTTGTTGGAAAGTAATACCCTTTGGTTTAAAGAATACAAGGGCAACTTATCAATGAGCTATGACATATGTGTTTCATGACATGATGTATGAAATTTTTCATGATTATTTTGATGGCATCATAGCTCGGTCTATTGAGGAATATCACATTCCTAACTTACGATGAGTGCTTAATAGGCTTCGTGAATACAAAGTTCATTTAAACCTAGATAAATGTGTGTTTGGGGTAAAATCTGGTAAATTTTTGGGATTTATTGTATCTATGTGAGGCATAGAGATATATCCTATTAAAATAAATTATATATCAACATGCCACCTCTAAAAACATTGACAAAGCTTAGAAGCTTACAAGGTAAACTTCAATCCATTTGTTATTTCATCGATAAATTAGTAGATAAATTTCAACCCTTTCTTAAGTTACTTAATAAATATACCCTTTTTAATTGGGATGATGAATGTCAAGAAGCCTTTAAATCTCTCAAAAAATATCTACTTACACCACCAGTGCTTGTTCCTCCTAGACCAAAATACCCTTTCATTTTGTACATTTCTACCTCATAACTTGTGCTAGGAGCAATGTTAGCACAACAAGATTAGGATAAGAAAGAATGGCCCATTTATTACATTAGTAGAACCTTGGTAAGCTATGAAATTTGCTACACACCCCTAGAAAAGCTTTGCTTAGCTGTTGTGTTCTCTACACAAAAAATGTGCCATTATACGCTTAGCCAAAAAATATTTGTCATAGCAAAATTTGATCCATTATGATATTTGATGAGTAGACCTTACTTATTAGGAAGAGCAACAAAATGGGTTCTTGCTTTAAGTGAGTTTGAACTAACATTTATTGGTCAGAAGTTCATTAAAGGATAAGTTATAACATACCAACTCATCGTTGCCCCTCTTGAATCCACTCATCCCTTAAAAATAGAATTTCCAGATGAATGCCTTAATTTAGAAGATGATCATTCAAACTCTTGGTCTCTATTTTTTGATGGATCTCATTGCATGAGTGGTGTAGGTGCAGGAATTATATTGGTTTCTCCACACAAAAAAATTATTCTATTATCTTTCAAACTCTAATTTTTCTATACAAATAAATCAACATAATATGAGGTCTTGATTCTTGGTTTATGAAAAAATTTAGCTTTGAATATTAAAATCCTATTAGTTTTTGGAGACTTGCAACTTGTGGTAAACCAAATTAATAATTTCTACCAAAATCAATATGATAAACTCTATTACTATAAAGAATTTGTCTTAAAACTTATGTATTTATTTGAGAAAGTTACTATCAAAGCTATCCCTCTTACTAGTAATCATTCTTCATATGCTATGCTAGCAACTACTTCTCTCATTCATTTAGAGTTGGATGATGATCATGCTACTATCATCATTCACCAAATTTGAGAGCCTTATTTGTTAGAATATTACCTAGCACCCTTGGATGTCTTCACAATTGAAGAAAAACCCTTAGAACCATGGTATGCAAATATCTTTAAATTTATTCAAAATGGCTCATTCCCGAATGGTCTGGATAGGAATCAACGTAGAATTTTGTGTAAATGAGTTGTTCATTTTGTAATCATCATAAGTACATTGTATAAAAGGTATTTTTAAGGTATCCTTATAATATGAATCAACCTAGATGAATCCAAAAAGGCACTAAGTGAAGTGCATGAAAAATCTTGTGGAGGCCATTTTAGCGGTAGTGACATAGCCAAAAACTCCTACGAATGGGATATTTTTGGCCCTCCATGGAGAAAGATGCTAATGATTATGTGCATCGATATGACAAATATCAGATACATACAAATATTTTTCATTCTCCTATTTAAAAACTTCAAGCCATTTCTTCCCCTTGGAATTTTTCAAAATGGGGCCTAGACATCATTGGGAATATTAATCCGATCTCATCCGATGATCATAAGTTCATCATAATAGCAACTGAGTACTTTACAAAGTGGGTAGAAGCCATGCCATTGGCTTCTTGCATAGGAACCCAAGCCCCTAAACTTATTTTTTATCAACTCATCTGTAGATTTGGGATTCCCTCTACACTTGTCTTTGGTAATGAAACTTTATTAAAAAAAAAAAGATATACAAAAGCTTTTTGCAAAATATAAAATCCAACATCAATGGTCTACTCCTTACTATCCAAAAGGAAATGGCCAATTTGAAGCATCCAATAAAACCTTCATTAAAATATTAAAAATTTTGGTTAATAAGTCAGGTCTAGATTGGCACATACAATTATATCTTGCCTTATGGGCTTATCGGACTAGTTTTCAAACCCCTACAGGTGCTTCTCCCTTTGTCTTGGTATATGGCATTGAAGTTGTATTTTCTTTTGAGCTTGAAGTACCTTATTTAGGACTTTTACTTCAAGACACTGAAGTAGGAGATGAATATCGTGTTGGACGACTAAGTCAACTGGAATTATTAGATGAAAAGTGCATAAATTCTTTAGAGCATATTCATGCTTATCAAGAAAAACTCAAAATATCATACTCCAAGAAATTTCATACTAGATATTTTGAGGTTGGAGATCTAGTTCTTAAAGAAAATCAGAAAAACACCAATGCTCAAATAGATCTTAAAGGAAAATTTCAACCAAATTGGTTAGGTCCATTTATCATAACTACTAAATTTGGATCAGGTGCATATCGTTTGGCTACCTTATATGGAAAATATATTAAGGAACCAATGAATATAATGCACCTTAAAAATTATTTTGCATAAAATTATGCTTCACCATTGTACATAGTCATCATACATTTTGTACATACAATATTTGTTGCATGTAGTTTAGTTTATAATCATAATAATTTCATATAAATCATCTTCGTATAGCCACATTTATCCTACATCCTTAATGAGTTTTGTTCCAATTGCATATGGCATATAGTCACATCCAGTTATTATATAATCCAAATATTAGACCGATGCTATCAAGATTCATAGTCAATCTTGGTTTTCTTTCTAGTAATTCAAGGCTTATCTTGAACCACTCACAAGATTCACATTTTAATAAAATCTGAATTCTCAATATTTGATTAAAAATATCTTTTGAACCAAAACCACTATTTATCATTAAAAAAAAAATAAGTTTTGGAAATCATTTTTGCCACTTTTGGAACCAAAACATACTTACACATATTAAAATGATTGTTGCACTAGTAAATATGATGCTACATAGTAGTCCTAGCTACTTAAGTGAAAATTTTCACTTGCTATCCTATTATTCATGGTCTATAATGATGAGAATTGACAAAAGTACAAGCTCCCTTCTACTCGAATAAATTCCTTGCTCTTCCACAAAAGTGAGCAAGTATCCTAGTAAAGAGAAAAAAAAAGATAAAAATAAAAAACAAAAGAGAATAAAAAGAAATAAAAGTTTCTTTTACCATGAAAGAAAATAAATTCCCTTGTTCAAAAAATGAGCAAGAACCCCTACTAAAAGAAATCAAAAGAAAATAAGGGGATAATGAGCTTGAATCCCTAGAATTCCTTAGTTATTCGAAAGTCGTGGAGTGATACCCATTATAAAAATGGGTTGAATAAAACCCTCCTAGCAATAGAGTAGTCTTACACATAGCGATATGTCTTTCATATTAGTGACCTTTTTTTGTACAAATCAATGTTTGATTATGTATACACTAGCTTTTGATGGCTTGTATTATAGATTAGTTAAGTCTGACCATACATAAAATCATGGTAAATGAGTTCATCATTTGCACACACAATGGTTCTTAAAGTTGGTTTGCATCATTACCTTACAAAAAACTGATAAATAAACTTCATAAGCACACACATTTGATCCTTGAGATATTTGCATTATAATTAAGATCAATATGGAAAATAAATACACAAATCACACACTAGTTCTTGATAAACTTGATTTCATCCTGAAATGACCAAGATTCTCCTTGAATTTTGATTAGCTAAAGTCACTATATCCTCATGGATTTGTATGACTATTAGCATAAGAAATTGGCCCTAAAACCAATTAGTCTTATATATCATATCTACCACCTAGTACAATGCATTTATTTCATCATAGTACATGATTTCTTGATACAAAAATTTACATTGATCATACATAAATGCTTGGTCATATAGTTTCATATAGACTTTGCAATGATGGCATGAGATAATCCTAATAAAATCCCTCCATTTACTTCACACTAGGAATATTATGCCTATTGCAAGTCCTTTATCCCATTTTTTTATGCATAATCACACATATTATGCCATACTTTTCTTAAATTTAATCAAACTCAATCTTAAGATCAAACATTACTTATCATCAATTATATCACTTTCAATAAATAAATATCAAACTACTTTTGGATCATAACTCGTTGATGTTAGCATTACAACAAAACCTCACACATTATTGAATTCATGACCAACGTGAGGGGCAACATCCATTTACGGTCATATACAAGCACACATCCTCGAGGTCTATCACTGACTAATAAAAATCATAAGGGTATATTTCTCAAATAATTTTTCATCTACAAATAATTCAATCACACTACATTACAAATATCAATTACATCAAATCACATTTTACTCTTCCACAATGGTATCTTTATTAAGCAATGATAACAAGTGCATTAGAAATCAAAACATGACCATAAGCATAAAAAACAACAAATATATTTTACATTTTTCATAACACATAAAAAAACATAAACACAAAACAAAAATAATAGTATAGTATTACTCCCGCAAAATAGCACATAAAGTACATAAGATTGAATGGTATGCCATAACCAAAATTGGCATACTCAATCACTAAAAAAGTATACCACAAAAATAAAACTTGGTATATCATTCCATAGATCCTAGAACTCTGACCATCATCAAGAGGTGGCCTGGGCACATGAAACTGCGGAATCCTAGACTGTTACACACCAAACCTAGCCGTCGGCTAGGTATCCAAGAGTAAAATATTTCATATATATAGTAGTTAGATTATTCAAATTAAAATCATCTTTTTTATATTTACAATCACTGCATTTCGCAATTGCCTTCACGACGAGGACGTGCCCTCCCTGAGTGGCGATTTATATCCGATTCATTTTATCTAAAGTTTTACTATGTTTTCTTATTTCGCCTTTATACTGTAAGTGTGGAGTTATTGAAATTAAACTTAGGAACAAGTGCAACGTATCAAGTGGTATCAGTTGTCAAATCTCGATTCTGAAGCACCAGCCACATGCGTCTTTGGTAGCACGATACAACCAGTAGCAGCTGCGCTTCCCATGGTAGCCAATGCCCATCGCTCTCCCGCTACCTTTCGCAGTCCTCCACAGGCAGCACTCAGCCGTAGGCAGCTATTGTACCAATTCCAATCTCCAAGCTTTCAAAAACCGATGAATTTTCCTGCAAAATCTTTCGTAGCCGTCAACCAATCAGAATTAGCGATTTATTTATATCGCCCAAAAAAACTTAAGGGTTTAAATTTAATTTCGGTGCTGACGTCAGTTGGAATTATTTCCTCCTTCATGGGTTTTTTCTATTGTCCCACATTCACCGTGTTTTTTTTATGGTAGGATTTAAAACATTGGACGCTCACCTTCTACGTCGTGACTATGGTCACACGTCTGAGCTCCTATGCACGTCATTCTGTCCGCCCATTCGCTCGTCATTCTGTTCGTTCGTTTCTTCCGTCCGCTCGTCATTATGTTCACGTTTTGTGTCGTGTCTTCCAGTTGTCATGTCGTCACGTCTGTGTCCACTTCGTGGCTTGCATTTCGTGTCGTGTCTTCCAACTGTCGTGTTGCCACATCCATGTCTGCTTCGTGTCTAGCGTTTCGTGTTTGTGTCCTCGTCATCCATTTCGTGTCGTGTCTTCTAGTTGTCGTGTCGTCGCATCTGTGTCCGCTTTGTGTCTCGCATTTCATGTTCATGTCCTCGTCATCCATCATCTTCGGGCAATCCGTGGTTAGTGGTTAGTACGGTGTCGTGTCTTAAAATTGTAGTCAAGAGAAGTTGTCAAAAATTGTAGTCAAGAAAAGTTGTCAAAAATTGTCAAAAGCTGTCAAAAAAATTGCAGTCAAGAAGGAGCCCAAATCCAAATTCAAATCCGCGTCACAGTTGGAGTGACAGTTGTAGCGAAAACCAAAATTTTGGCTAAAATTCCATCACATTCTGCGGTAGTCAAAGTTCAAAAGTTCCTAAGCAGGTTATGTTAACAAGTGCATGAGCAAATAGTGGATCAAAGGATCTGACGGTCGATTATCAAGCTCAGAGACAACCAATAACAACGCAAGAAGACCTAATCGAAGCCCAGGTACAAAAAATTCTCCTTCTCCTTTCAAAATTGGTAGTTATAATCCACATCATCCATTGGTAGACCCTATGGCTACTAATCCTCCCCCAACTCATGAAAACATCACACAAGGAAACTCAAGTAACTTAGCCATTTCCAACGATGAATCTCTTCGACTCTTACTAGAGGGTATGAACAAAATTAGTCTCAACCTAAAAACCCTAGTGCGAGCACAAAACCAACCTAATCCCAATACTAATCCCCAAAATCACTCCCATGACCAAAGGAATGAAGAAAATTTCGATCAAGATGATGATTGGGAACAACAAAGAGGCGATTCGGATAATTACAGGGATCGCTATCATAGACAGCGGTATAACCAAAATCAAGAAAGGGATACAGGTTATCACCAACCGAGAGGCCCTAATAATTTTCCACGCGTTGATATGCCCACTTTTGAGGGTCATGATCCTCGTGGTTGGATAGCCAAAATGGAAGGCATTCTCGACTTATATCAAATTAAGGAAATTGATAAAGTTCCTTTCACTGCATCAAAATTAGGCACTGAGGCCTACCAATGGTTCGTATGGCTTAAACGAGAGAAAGGAGCTACTATTAACTGGAGAAAATTCACTACCTCTTTTTTAGAAAGATTTGATGAAGGAGCTACATCGTCATACACAGTAAGACTGTTATCTCTTAAACAAGAAGGATCGGTTAGCGAATTCATTTCGGAGTTCACCAGTTTACTACCATATACTTTAGACCTCAGTCCCGACACAGTGGTAGGAGCTTTTCATAATGGATTGAAAGAAAATATTTGAGTGGAGGTAGACATGCACAATCCAACCTTGCTGAACGATTGTATAAGAATAGCTAAGCTGGTCGAGAAGAGAAATCAGTTGTCTGCACAACGTGAAACTTATAGTCATCCTTCGTATCACAACAATTCCTTTCATATAAATGATCAACCCTCAAGATACTTTTGCTATAAATGTCGCACTCATCACCCCAAGGAACAAGCATGTGCCCAAAAAAAAAACTTTCATATTGAAGGCGATCAATATGAAGGAGAAGAGGAAGAACCTTACCACCCAGAAGACCCTATGCCAAAAGAACTACCAAGTACTCTAGAATAAAAAGAAGAGGATACAATGGCGATCTCCGTGCATGCCCTCATGGGTTTAACCGCCCACCATACCATCAAGGTACCAGGATTTATCCGCCAGAAAAAGATGAATGTGCTAATTGATTCTGGCAGTACCCACAATTTTATCGATATCAAAATAGCAAAAGCTTTGAATTTATTCATTAACTCTTCCAACAAAGACAAATTCCAGGTTCTAGTGGCCAACGGGGTGAACGTGCAATGTGTTGGTCACACATCTCAAGTTTCCATAAAAATGGTAACTTATACCTGGTTTGGATCCCTTTTCGTCATGAATTTGGGGAACTCTAATGTCATTTTGGGAGTTGAATGGTTGGAAACATTAGACACGGTTAGCTTCAACTTCAAAAAATTATTTGTGGAATGGAATGAAAACGGACGAGTCATTCGCTTTCAAGGCATTACTACTCCTCCATAACAAATGGTGAGCTCTCATAGTATGGAGAAGATGTTAAAAAAGGGTGGATATGGATTTATAGCTCAAATTAATTATTTGTAAAAACAATCTCGAGCAACTTCAGATATTACTGCTCCAGAGTTACAAGACATCATAACACATTACGAAGAGGTTTTCCAAGAACCTAAAGGATTACCACCTAAACGATCTCATGACCATGCCATCCATTTGATTCCTGGGAGTGTCCCACCTAACAATCGTCCTTACTACTATCCTCAACCACAAAAGAAAGAAATCGAACAGATCGTTCAGGATCTGCTAGATCATGGAGTCATTCGTCACAGCACTAGTCCTTATTCCTCACCTGTAGTTCTGGCTAGACGAAAAGATAACTCTTGGCATATGTTTCCTGACTTTCGTTCTCTCAATAAACTCACTATCAAGGACAAATTTCCTATCCCTATCATAGATGACCTACTAGATGAGTTGCATGGTGCAATTTTTTTTACAAAATTAGATCTTCGCTCCGGATTTCACCAAATTCGTGTCAGAGAAGAAGATATTCCTAAAACTGCTTTTTGTACTCATGAAGATCATTACAAATTTTTGGTCATGCCTTTTGGTCTCACCAATGCACCATCCACATTCCAAAGTCTCATGAACCAAGTGTTTCGTCCACTCCTCCGTAAGTTTGTGTTAGTTTTTTTTAATGATATTCTCATATACAGCAAAACGTGGACGGACCATTTACATCATGTGGATAAAGCCCTTCACATTTTACACAGAGAAAAGCTATTTGTCAAACGTTCCAAATGTTCATTTGGTGTCCAAGAAGTCGAGTATCTTGGTCATATAGTTTCACACGAGGGTGTCAAAGTCGATCCCAATAAGATTAAGGCAATTCAAGAGTGGCCCTTACCTAAAACCATCAAGAAACTTCATGGTTTTTTGGGTCTCATGGGCTACTATTGCAAGTTTGTACGAAATTATGGTAAGATTGCAGCACCTCTCACAGCACTCACAAAGAAGGATGTTTTTTGTTGGTCGGTGAAAGCATGAGATTTCGAAATGAAAGACAGTATTAAAGATGTAATAAAAACAGAACTTTGAATCAACCGAATATAAATTAATTCCGTTCGGTTACAATACATCTCCCTGCCTTTTCAGGGGCCAGGAGTGTTAGTCTGTCTCGGTTACAATCGGGGTCAATATTGCTTCTATCCGCATGCCCACATTTGAAATGGACGGGCTAAAGTACCACCGCCGCTTATGTTGATAAAACTTTGCTTGCTGCTGTTCTTTCCTGCGACCAAAGAAACAGTAAACACATTAATAGCACCTGCTGCAAAAGGGTAGAGCGTTAGCTTCAAAAATCAATAAATAATTCATTCGAAAGATTCATTAAATTCATGCAAACAACAACTCTATGCAACCTGCGTTTCTAATAGAAATTCGAAGGTGTATATATTCGAACATATGTCACGTATATTGTTGTTTCAACATATTCTAAAACAACACACATTCGAGCATATAACAAATATATTTAAAATAGCATGTATTGTACTATATATTCAAAATAGCCAATATATGTTATACGACAGCAACCATGTTACACAGCAAATATGTATTCGAAACAGTAAATATATTTTGTAAAAACTATGGACATACGTGGGGTACCCAAGCGGGCCGCCCCGTTAAAGACTGGTTTCGACGCCTATCCACCAGGGATGGGCTCAAAGCCTTAAAGAATGGAGTGTCGGCAAATTAATGGATTATTGTGATCCAATGGTCGGGTCTGAAAGTCAGAAGAATGAGTTCGAAAAGACTGTAAATGAGTCTCTGGTTTTGCAGCACTTCGTTGTGTTTCAGAAAATGCTTTATGTCTCTTACTTCGTATCGAGCTAGTTTTTATAGAGGTTTTCGCCTCTTGGAGCATTAATGTCAAACCCTAAATCCGCAAGGGCCGCTCAGATTTGATCCCTATCAGGTCATTATGAGACATGGCTCGCACTGACATTAGAAGTTATGAGGCGTGGCCTCGGATCGGATTTGTTTTGAAACCGCTTGTTTCATTAAAGTCCGTCGTTCTGCAGACCCACGGGGTTTCTTTAAAAAGGGGCACGTAAGGGTGCCATGTGGCGGTTATCCCTTGGATGCGGCGGCCACGTCAAAGTCCGCCTTTGATTATCGTAAGTATGCCTTCTAAACGTAAAATGCCGAAGTGTCGCGATATCGCGACGTCGCGATATCGCGACACTTCGGCGAGCCTCCCCTTGGGGCCAAAGGTGTCACGATATCGCGCGCGATACGACACCTTCACGAAGGCAAGATACGCGACACCTTTGGCCGAGCCCCTCGGCCAAGGTGTCACGATATCGCGACACCTTTGGCCGAGGCCTCGGGCCAAGGTGTCACGATATCGCGACACCTTTGGCCGAGGAGCCTCGGGACCAAAGGTGTCGCGATATCGCGACACCTTTGGCCGAGGAGCCTCGAGGCCAAGGTGTCGCGATATCTGCGACACCTTTGGCCGAGCTCCTCGGGGCCAAAGGTGTCACGATATCGCGACACCTTTGGCCGAGGGTAGCCTCGGGGCCAAAGGTGTCGCGATATCGCGACACCTTTGGCCGAGGCTCCCCTCGGGGCCAAAGGTGTCGTGATTTCGCGACGTGCGAAATCGCGACGTCGCGATTTCGCGACGTCTAAGGCTAGGTTCCCCTTTTTTGTTAAGGCTTGTTTGCTTTTGAAGACTTTGCTTTGGATTGCTTAAGGCTTGAAGTTTGGTGAAGTTTTGAAGGCTGCTTTGGACTAAAGGCTTAAAGTTTGTTAAAGGTTTTGACAAAATGACCAACTCTGCACCGCTCATTTTTTGACCCTCTAAACTGTCGTGCAAGTGGCCAAGACCACTGTTTGACCTCTAAGGGCTGCCCTGAAAGCTGTGTATGTGCATGCGATCGGTGTTTGTAGTCACTTAATCGGAATGGTGCTGTTTTGGTGTCTACAGATGCCCCTTTTTGGGAAGCATTGTGCATGGCACAAGCTAAGCAAAAATTGAGAACCAAAGCACTAATGATTAGGGTTTCTTGGTAACCTAACCAACTTTTGATGCCCCAAGTATGGAAAGGGCATGCATTCTTGAATCCTTGCTTCTGACGAGCTAAGGAATTTGATTTCAAGTGTTAACCTATTTTGGTGAGGTGTGACTTGAGCTTGGACATTGATCGGTCATGATTAGGCAAAGGGCGCAACCTTTTATCCATAGGGGAAACCTTGTGTTCATGCTTCGGGAATGCCAAGTATTTGATCAACTTAATGATTGCTTGTTTACTTGCCCCAAGCGGGAGCGTGATTGTCTTTGTCAATGATTCTTTGAATGCATGTCATTGCCTTGATTGGGTGTGTGCTTGTTGATTGGTGACTAAGTGTGACTACCCCCTCAAGCGACGAATCGATGAGGGAATGACCTTCGTGAGAAAAGCGACGAGTCGCTTGACCCAAGATGACTTAGGTTAGGGTGCCTTTGGATGTTTTACCATTTGAGCACATGCGATTTCCCGACATTTGGACCTATTTTTGGTGGGTGTTAACCCTTTTGGTGATGCCATAATGGGGTGAAATCATCAAGAACCCATCTTCCCGTGGAGCGGTCCAGCTATGGTAGCCTTCTTGGGGAAGTAGGAGGGTGACAATTTGGGCCCCGACATCGATTTTCTGTGCCGAGAGGTTAAGTGCAAGAGCACTTGTGTCCGGCAATTTATTGCTTATGTTTTTGTGTTGCTTTTTGTGATGTTTTTGTTGTTTTGATTTTCTTTCTTTGCGTATATGTCATGATTTTATGCACAATGGTTGATGTTGGTGGATGCATGCTACTTTATATGGATGGATGCATATGGTATGATAATTACCAATGTTGTATGTTGATTTATTTTGATGGATGCATGATGAATGCAAATGGTTTTGATTGATATGTGATATGCAGAAATGGGATGGATGGATGGACTTGGTGATATTTGGTTATGGCACCATAGACTGTTTTAGAACTCCATTATTTTGCTATGTACAAATGTGGTGTTTCTTTTTTTGTATTTTCTGATGGTATTGCAAGGATGAAAAGTAGTGCAATTGGTCTAGAAATGTAGCAAAGGTTTTCTGAGACTCAGACGGTTTTAACTTACTAGCCATGATTGTACTTTATCTTACAAGACTTTTGAACAAGGTATGAATCGGACTTGTTTTTGACCAAGTTATTTCACATCCCTGTGTGTGCAATTGAGTTCATTTATGTGGTATTTGTCAGGATACCGCCAGTGCCAGATGGGCTTTCAACCGAATCTGTACTGAGGATCACCTAATTAGCTCCACTAACTCCTTTGTTGTATGTAGTTAGATTAATCTGCGGTGTTATCCAGGATACCATAAGCTAGCTCATCCACATGCAAATATTGATCTGTACACAAGTTAATGTGACAGATATATCGTCATGCGAGAAGTTTACCGCCAGTGACCGATAGGCTATCAACCAAACCGGTACTGAGGCTTGCCTCATGACCTGTTAGAATGCTGAGAGTTCCAGGGATTCAAGTTCAACTCCCTTCTTTTCTTCAATTGTATTGGGATACTTGCTCTTTATAGTGATAATAATCACTGTTTATTTTGATTTGTTTTTCTTTTCTCTTGAGCAAGGGATTTGGATATGGAGTGACGATAATCACTATTCTTTGTGCCTTTTGATATGTGCACTGTAGGATGTCAAATTTTGGAGCTTTGACATTTGCAAATTTTTGATGTTTTGCAACTTTGGGATTCTTAGGGAATTGGGTAGGGAGGATGCTTGTCCTTTTGCCAACTCTCAGCATTCTTGGGGTCATTCGCACAGGGGGATGAGCAAGATAACCGTTTCGCTTATGGTAACCTGGATTACTGTGCAGGTTTCATCCTTCGTTCACACAACTCGGGAATTTTTTATGTGTTTTAATTTGTGTTGGGATGTTACGTAACAAGGCGTATGTCAAGTGTAACTCTACCTTCGTAAAATCTGTTTGACTTGATACATTACATTGCTAAAAGAGCAAAATGATGACTGAATCACGGAAAACTCTTGATACATTAAGAGACCACTGACTCTAGTGTGGTAAAATGCATGGTGTTTTTGTTGTTTTTGTAAAATGGAACAGTGTGGAACGAGATGGACTAGCAGAGCAATTACGACCTATGGTGCCTTTGACCTATACGACCACAAATATGCAATGTATGGGTGCAATGCTTGAATGCGGCTACATATTTTTGTATTTTTGATGGATTGATTTTTGTGAATATGAATATGATGTGCGAGAAGAGCTCTCGATTTGATGAATTTGAGTATGCCTAGAAATGAGATGCAAATTTTTGTTGTTTTTGATGATTTTTGTTGTTTTTGAATTTTCATGATTTTTGACCAAGTGATTGTGGAAATCCTTGGAGCGTTTTGGGATTGACCAAGCGATTGTGATAATCCTTGGAGCATTTTGGTTTGACCAAGCGATTGCAAGAATCCTTGGAGCCTTTGTGGGATTGACCAAGCGATTGTGATAATCCTTGGAGCATTTTGGTTTGACCAAGCGATTGCAAGAATCCTTGGAGCATTTTGGGATATGGCTCTCTTTAGATATGAAATGGTCACAAATGACTGATATTCAAGGGTTCTGTTTCCTTGATACCATCAAGAGAAGCTAGCCGGTATGTCCCGGGTCCGATTTTGCTATCAATGACATACGGACCTAACCAATTGGCCGCGAACTTGTCCCTTAGGTGGGATGGCAAACTGGAATTTTGTTGATTTTCCTTCAAAACCAAATCACCAACGCGAAAGTCCCTGAGGTGAACTTTCATGTTGTAAGCTTTCTTAAGTCGCTCTTGATAAATGCGTAAATGCTCGAGAGCATTAACGCGTCGTTCGTCAAGCAACGTAAGCTGGTCTAACCGGGCCTGCCGCGCAGAATCATCATCGATGAACTCATGCATTGATATGCGCAGGGAAGGAATCTCCAACTCTAGAGGCATGACTGCCTCGGAGCCATACACGAGTGAAAACGGAGTGGCCCCAGTGGGCGTCCGAATGCTAGTGCGATAGGCCCATAGGGCAAGTGGGATTTGAATGTGCCAATCCTTATGACTGTCTGCGATGGTCTTTTTAAGGATGGCAACTAGCATTTTGTTTGACGCCTCTGCTTGTCCATTCGCCTGCGGATAATAGGGTGTCGAAAAGTTGTGCTGAATCTTGTACTTTGTGGTCAAAGCACGCACGTCTTTGTTCTTGAAAGGTGTCCCATTATCCGAGACTATTTTGGATGGAATACCAAAATGACATATGATGTTATGCAAAATGAACTCCACAATGCGGGGTCCTATCGTAGAGGTAAGCGGAATTGCTTCCACCCACTTGGTGAAGTACTCTGTGGCCGTTATGATAAACGTGTGACGGCCTGACGACGTAGGGGAGATCTTTCCAATTAGATCAAAGCCCCACTGCGAGAACGGCCAAGCAGACTGGACTGTCTGCAAGGCCTGAGAAGGTACGTGCATTAGATTGGCATGATGTTGACACTTCACGCACTTCTTGACATAGGTGCAACAATCTCGCTCTAAAGATGGCCAATAATAGCCCATGCAAAGAATGCGCTTTGCGATGGCCATTCCACTGAAGTGGCCACCACACGTACCATCGTGCGCTTGGGCGACTGCCCAAGTGGACTCTTGCTGGTCCAAGCAACGAAGGAGGATTCCTTCATAGCTGCGACGATACAAGATGTCTCCTATCAAGACATACTTAGCCGCTTTCTGCTTGAGTGCTCGTTTTGCGGCATGAGTCAAATCAAGTGGGAGACTACCTAACTTGAGGTAGTCTCGGATGGGTAAATACCAGTCCTGTTGATCAGAAACCTCGATAGTATGAACAGCCAATCCCTCCTGAAGTTCATCCCTAGCAAATGTTGAATGGGATAGAACCTGCAAGAATAGTGTTGTGTTGCTACTAATGGGAGTAGGGGAGAACAAGGACCCCCAGTTGGCGTGTTTCAGACGATCTCGGATTCGAGAGAACCTATCCGAGGGTGGTTCAATTTGGATCATGTGGATTCCTGGCGTTAAGTCTGAGCTTGCACGCTCCATCACGGATTGCGATAAGGTTTTGACTTGAATGGTTGTCATATCACCAGAAAGGTCCTACGGAATTAGTGACCCCAAGGAGGCCATTGTGTCCGCAAAACGGTTCGATGATCGAGGGAGTGCCTCGATGTCATACCACTCAAGTTTTGCCAAGAATTTGTCCACAAGGGCTTTATAAGCCTTCGAACTCGGGCATTTGCATTGATATACCCCTTTGACTTGATTGACTATTAACAACGAATCACCAAAGATGTTCAGTCTTTTGATGTTCATGGCGATTGCTGTCTGAAGACCTAGGAGCAAGGCTTCATACTCTGCGTTGTTGTTGGTGCACGGGAAGTTTAATTTAAATGACAAGGGCATTGGAGCACCCTGCGGTGTGAAGAATACAATTCCTGTGCCACTACCTTGCTCACACTTAGAACCATCGAAGAATAGGGTTATGTCGGCCTGTGACTCAGGCTCATCAGAATCTGGCGATTTTGAGACATGAAAGACCCCATCGTCAGGCAGTTCTATGACCAGAGGCTGATCGTCTTCAAGAGGAGCCTCTGCTAGTTGATCGGCTATGACTTGTCCTTTGATAGATTTTTGTCCAATAAATTCTATGTCAAATTCCGTCAACAACATGATCCATTTCGCCGTGCGACTACTATGATAAGTACGACTCATCATGTATCGCAATGGATTCTCCTTAGACACAACATACGTAGTGTTGCTCAGCATGTAGTGGCATAGCTTTTTGGTAGCAAACACCACTGCCAAGCAGAGTTTCTCAACGTATGCATAGTTAAGTTCATAACTAACCAGGGTGCGGCTAAGATAGTATGTAGCCTGTTCTTTGTGAAGTTCATTCTTCTGGGCTAACATGGCGCCCAGTGCCACCTCAATAGGCTGAGATGTATAAGTAGAACGACACTCCTGGTCTAGGTGGTGCCAATACTAGCGACGAAACCAGGTATTGTTTGATCTCGTCAAAGGCTGACTGGCACTCGTCATCCCAATGAAATGTAACTCCCTTGTGCAATAATTTGTTCATGGGTCGGCACTTGTCAGATAATTGCGCTATAAAGCGTTTAATCGACGCGACCTTTCCCTGTAGACTCCTGAGCTGCTTGATTGTGGTTGGGGGAACCATTTCAAGGATTGCCTTGACTTTCTTTGGGTCCACCTCGATTCCTCGTTTTGAGACTATGAAACCCAAGAGTTTTCCAGATGTGACGCCGAAGACGCACTTCTTGGGGTTTAGTCTAACTTTATGCTCCATGAGGCGATCGAGGATCTTGCCTAAGTCAGCGATATGATTTGAGCGCAAGAGAGACTTGGCTAACAAATCATCCATGTAATCTTCCAAAGTTTTGTGCATGTAATCATGGAAGATATATGTCATGGCACGTTGGTAGGTGGCACCAAGCATTTTTAAGGCCAAAGGGCATGACCTTATAACAAAATGTCCCCCAAGGCGTTGTGAACGCCATTTTTAGTTGGTCTTCGGGATTGATACGAATCTGATTGTATCTTGAGAAACCATCCATTAGGGAGAGCATTTCGTGACCTGTTGTAGCGTCTACTAACGCGTCGATGCTTGGCAAGGGGAAATCATCCTTAGGACTCGCTTTATTTAGGTCTCAAAAATTGGTGCATATGCGAATCCTCCCGTCGGGCTTCTTGACGGGAACCATGTTGGACAGCCATGGCGGATAATCCACGTAGATGACAAACTGTGCATCCAACAACTTTTGCAATTCATCTTTGACCATCAAGGCCACTGTTGGGTGCATCTTACGTAGTTTTTGCTTTACGAGGCTTGATTGTCGGATCAAGCGTTAAATTATGCGTGACTAGGCTGCGGGTCTAGTCCTGGCATATCCTTGTACGACCATGCAAAAACCTCCTTCTTCTCTTTGAGAAGGGCAATGTAGTCGGCTTGCTCTTCGGGGGAAAGACTTACCCCTAGCTTGAGAATCTGTGGATTCATTGGATCTGTGCCGATGTCTACGTCAGTCGTCTCCTCGATCGACATGTGGGATCCGTCCTCCAACTGATGTGGAGTCGGGATCAAATGGATATCATTAGCTGAATTTAGATCTATGCTTGGAACCTCAGGTTCCTCTTCAGCTTGAAAAATATCCTGAGTTGTCCTTGGGGTAAAATGAGGCATTTCACCGAAAGGCCAGTACTCTACTGGTGATAGAGGTGAATTGACGCGATCCCAGTCGATGGCATCTATGTCTAGATGCAATGACCATGCTGGATTGGCCGGATTGCGGATGGGTGCGGTCAAATCAATGGAGATCATGTGGATGGAATGAATTTGGTCTCCATTACCGTGGGGATGATAACTTGATTCTTCTAGATGCCCCCTATACTCTGGATCTGGCTCTAGGGGAACGGGCACGAACGGATCGGCCCTATGTGCTAAATGGAGGACAGGGTCTTCCCTCGACACTGTTGTTATGATAGGGTCTCGGGGTGGACGGTGCTCATCGTGAATGTGGAGCCATGGATCTAGCACCAGGTCCCACCCTGCTGGGTCGACCCACCATTCATGCCCTAATCTTATGCCCATCTGTCCCATTAGATCTTCATGAGTTAAAGGGCGGTAATGTCGTCGCGCATGTCTGAGATAGTCCATCTCAGTCTCATCTTCTGAGTCACTTTCGGAGATCCAAAAATGTTCATTCTCTTCAACAACTATTGCTTGCGACATTGATGGTTCTCCTTGTTCCAGTACGTTAATCTGGTCCCATTGCGGTTGTTCCACTTTGGGTGGAGGGACCTGACTCTCTGGACATTGTACTGACTCAACTGGAATCTCTAAGGGGAACAGCTTCGAGAAGATGTCCGGACACCATTGATATTCTCTTTGGGGATGAGTATCCGAACTTTCGCCTCTCTCTAGCAAAGGAGAGGGATTACTGCTGTTACCAAGGGTGTTTGGTGACCATGGGAGGTAATCTCCCAATGTAAATTCTGTATTTGGGTTGGCATAGAGATCTGGTGCCAATCCCCCCTTGTTGCCTATTTCTAGGTCTTGCATATTTTCAACCAAGATGTCCAAGGGCAGGGGGTGGTTGAACCCTACTCCTGACTTGTCATATGGCATCTGATATCTTGGTTGGCAAGGGAGACGCATCCCTTGCTCATATCTCGCCTAGCCCGTATCCATGCCAATGGCATTGGCCGAGATATTTGAGGGCAAATTGCGGGTTTGACAGATAATTGATGTTTTCAACAAAAGGTTCTTCGTCTGCTTCCTTTTGCTTACATGGTTCAAGACCATGATCAAGGCCCCCATACACAAAATTTGTCTGGTTGGGTGGGTGACCTAGGGGAACAACTGTTCCTATGGGAAGGCGAGGTCTTCCCATATCCTGGACTGACTCTAATGCGGGCGTTGCCACAACATTCTGCACTATGTACTCCCCTAGGCCTGTACTAGCCATTTCAACAGTGATTGTTGATGCTTCGGAGGGAGGGAACGAGAGTCCTTCCTGAGTCCATTCCATGTTTGGTAGGTTTGGAGTCTCAGCTTCCGTTGTGCTGGATATTTCCTCTGTTGATATCATTGAAATTGTTGGCAACCCCTCTTCTAAGGGCTGAGCCTCTTCCATGATTTGTTTTCCCTTGTCCTTCTGTGTAGCCATGACAGGTGGCGTTGGTAATGAAGGAGTAGATGATGAGGGTTCACCTGGCTGGGATGTTGGTGATTCGGTCACCAGTGGTGCCTGCGGTATTGGACCCTGTTTAGATGGATTTAACTGGAAATCCAAATGTGTTGAAGGGAGGGTCGATTGAGGCATTAGTTGTACCGCATTGCAATACTTGAAGGGTTCCAAGTCCATTGGGACTACATGTATTTCTCCTTCAAAAGCATACTTTAAGCACTGGTGAGCGATGGAAGGGACACACTTCATGTCCCTGATCCAAGGCCGCCCTAGCAGTATATTGTAGGCCATCTCGCCTTCTAACACATGGCACAATGTTGGTGTTGTCTTTTGTCCTACCTGGACAGGTAGAACAACTGTGCCGACTGTCGAGCATATTGCATCATTGAAAGCTCGCAGTGTGTACGTGGAGGCTGTGATATGAGAGGCTGGCAGCTTCAAATGTTTTAGGGCTACAGTGGTAATAATATTACTGGACGAGCCAGTATCTACCAACACTCTCTTATACGGGATCCCGTTGATCCGTGCAACAACATGCAGGGGTGGATCTGCCGCGTCATTCGATATTGCTTTGACTTCATCCTCTCTGAAGGTGATGACCGAGCTCAGTACATCGTTTTACGTGTCCCACGAAGTTGTTGAAAGAATTTGCTTCTTGGGGCTGTAATTCGATGGTTTTTAAAATGTCCATAAGAGCTTCCCTATGAGGTGTTGATTGTTGAATAAGCTCGTAAATGGACAACCTAGCCGATGTGGTCCGCAAACTCTGCGTGAGTTTGCTCCGTATCATGATTTCTGGTCTAGGCGGAGGTGACTGTATAGGGTGTCGTTGAGGGCTGTGACGTTGTCGAAACTTCCTTCGTGGCTACCCCAGGGGCAACTGCTGAGTACTTTTTATTCCTCGTCACTATGCTGATCATTCCCACAAATCCTTGCATGGGAAGATTCTGGCGCACCTCATTAACTTGGAGAGGTTTTGCCTGTGCCTCGTGGGCAGGCAAGGGGTCCTTGAATACCCCCATTTGTTGGTTGTTTGGCGCTATGGGGTTGTCCACGGCCAATGTTTTATTTTTGATTAAATCTTGGATTAGTCCTTTGAACTTCCAACATCCATTCAAATCGTGTCCCCTTCGCCTATGAAATCTACAATATAGTTCCTCTCTATATCCCTTAGGCTTAGGAGCGTTAGGGTCTATAGTTGGGATCTCTGGAAGGGTTACTAAATTTTCCGCTGACAAGCGGTCAAATAAGGAGTCCCTAGACTCCGTGTAGGGGGTGAATTGTCGCCTAGGGCGACGCTGCTGATTCTGCTCCTGTTTCTTATTATCTTTCTCATAACTAGGAGGCACTGCCTGGTAATTGGCCTTTTGAGGCTGCGTGTCTTGCATCGGCTTGGGAACATTTATCGCAACTTGATTAACCGCTGCGGGTTGTGATTGCGTATTCCCAGTCTTAGTGGTTTTATTCCACTCTTTCTTTTTAGGCTTGGCAATTGTGCCTTCACCTATTTTAATCTCTTCTATGACTGCGGCTTGCGCCAAAGCTTCTTCTAAGCTGTCGTATTGCTGCATCAGCAATAGCCCAGAGATTGATTTTAAGCAACTTCATGCAAACATCTGAGTGAGATCAGACATAGGGGGACGGTAGGGTAGCCTGGAAAGCAAAGCCCTCCATCGGTTCCCGTATGCTTCTATTGTTTCCTCCTCATATTGCTCGAGGCTGGCCAGATCACTTAGTGATGCCTTCTTCCTTGTGTTGAAAGCAAAGCGTTCAAGAAATGCATCCACTAGTTGATCTAAGTTGTTGATACTGTGTTTGGGCAATTGTGTAAACCAATCCGAGGCAGGGCCCGCGAATGTGGTTATGAAAGTTCTAAGCAACAATGCATCATTGTCTTGGATGCCGAAGCATTGACTTAGGAACCTCGTGACATGTTCTTGTGCATCCTCCTCACCTTTAAAGACTGCCAATTGTGGCAACTTGAAATGTTCAGGGTAAAGAGGTATGGGTACTGAGGGATGCACCGGATGACTGCGGAGTTGACGTAGTGTGGGCTTTTGATGCCCAGAAGCTTTTATCTCCATAGACTCCAAACGCTCTAATAGCGCTTTGTATGCATCGGAAGATTTTATTTCTTCTTCTTTGGTTTGCTCTCGTTGTGGGTCAAGGGAGACTGGAGGCCTATGGGGAGGTGGCCGATTGGCAGCCCTCCCGCCTTGATGGGGCGTGTCGGCCCGTTCTATTTCTGGTTCGAACTCCTCATAAACTTCTTGAGGAGTCCCTGGGCGAGACCTATGACCTTGATTGAGTCCCCGTTGGGGGTACCCATCATTGTTTCGGGGAGTGGCCTCCCTCTCGGGTCTATAAGGTCTCGGAGGCAAAACTTGACGAGGTCGCGGAGACCTGTCTTGCACCCAGGGATTGTGCCTCTCATATTGTTCTTCTCTATGGGTGCGAGGGGTTGGCACCCTCTCAGGTAGCTTATAGCGCAATTCATCCGCTTCGCGCTGCATGCGCTCTTTATTCAAGCGGTATAAATACTCTAACTCCTGATGACCCTGCTCAAGCTGCGTGATTCGAGCTTGGCGAGCGGCATGTCTGGCGACTGCCGGGTCAACTGGGTCTGCCCTCTTTTGTTGAGGAGGCTTGAATGTTTTGCCTATGTGTTTGCCTCGATCTTGATGGTCTAAAATTTCAATGGGTTGCTTCCCTTTGTCGGGGTAGGCGACATTTGTTTGAGGTCCTAGCCTCGATGTGTGATCATGATATCTGGCAGGTGCAGAAACGCAAGGTTCTCGCGCTGTTTGTTGTTCTCGAGGAATGTGATGATCTTCCTCGTACTCCCTTTCATGGGTGTGAAAGGGGCGGGCGGAGTTAGCTTGCCCTGTGTAAAGAGCCCTGCGCTCTGGATGTTGTTTTTCTGTTCTGATGGGAGGTAAAGAAGGGACGCCATATCCACGTTGCCCCTCCAAATGGATAGTATGCCTCTCTAGCGCTTCATCGCGCTGTGGCCATTCAAATCTAGCCTCAAGAGGCGGTTGTCTACCGACATTGAGACCTACGTGTACAACATCTTCCCGAAAGGGGCTATGTTGAATGGGTGTATTCCAATGAGGAGGTTCCCAATAGTTCCTTCTTGAAGTGGCCTAATGTGGACTTTGTTGTAGGCTAGACTGCCAAGGCGGTATGGCCAGTCCTCAGGGCTAAAGCGAAGGCGACTAGCGCCCTCTCTTTGTGTACCTTCCGTAGCGTTTGCCCTTGATTGGGCTTGGCTACGGGTGTACACCATTGTGGTGCTTCGCTACTATCTAAGCAGATTTTATCTCATTTATGATGATTTGTCTTTTTGTCTACACTAAGAAGAAATGAACACACACACATACACAAAGCCGTGATTATCTCTTTTAAGGATTAAATAGTGTGTCCTAGACTGGTTTAGTGCATTTTGATGTTTCGTTTTGTTTTTGCAATTTTGGAAGAACGTTTAAATGCATAATGTTGGCTCATATGACTCCCATAAATGGTCGCCCCTTCAATATACCATTGTCGGACCGATATACCAACCTCTCTATATACCCGCCCTTACGTGAGGGAGACTATAGGTACGTGAGAGCAGATGGTACGTGGAACATAGGCGGTACGGAAGGGGAATCGCTCTGTTTATGACACCTACCATAGAAGACTTATCCTCGCGTGCTGGGAATCACCCCAAGCTACACTCGGTCAGCTTTCGTCAGGATTTATGTCTAGCAACAGTCGCGATCGAGGTAATGGATGCAATATCTCAAGCCAAAGTGATAATGGAATCCACCTTTGGTCTTGCTCAAGGGTTGGGGTTTTACGACCAACGCCTTGGTTTAAAATACCACGTGGTGTGTGGGGTTCATTTTACTTTGCAAAATTGAAACAGGCAACTGAAAAAGAAATCTTTCCCTATGCCAGACAGACACTACAAACCGAAAAACAGCAAGTTTAAAAATTTGAAATTTTTTTTTTTTTACGAAAAAATTTACGGAAAATTTGCGGAAAGTAAAAAAAAATAAAAATTAAACAAATAAAATACACAGAAATATCATAACCGAAAATGACATGGACAGTTAAAGAAAACCGTTACCTCTTTTCTGCCCGGATTTGCTATTTCTGATCTTCGGTTTAAAAAGGGTACCTGTCAAGCACAAACAAGACAACTCTGATTAATTTCTGTGATTTTTAAAAATCGGGGAATGGTCCCACCGTGATCGCCACTGAAAGCATGAGATTTCGGAATGAAAAACAGTATTAAAGATGTAATAAAAATAGAACTTTGAATCAACCGAATATAAATTAATTTCGTTCGGTTACAATACATCTCCTGCCTTTTTAGGGGCCAGGAGTGTTAGTCTGTCTCGGTTACAATCGGGGTCAATATTGCTTCTATCCGCATGCCCACATTTGAAATGGACGGGCTAAAGTACCACCGCCGCTTATGTTGATAAAACTTTGCTTGCTGTTGTTCTTTCCTGCGACCAAAGAAACAGTAAACACATTAATAGCACCTGCTGCAAAAGGGTAGAGCGTTAGCTTCAAAAATCAATAAATAATTCATTCGAAAGATTCATTAAATTCATGCAAACAACTCTATGCAACCCGCGTTTCTAATAGAAATTCGAAGGTGTATATATTCGAACATATGTCACGTATATTGTTGTTTCAACATATTCTAAAACAACACACATTCGAGCATATAACAAATATATTTAAAATAGCATGTATTGTACTATATATTCAAAATAGCCAATATATGTTATACGGCAGCAACCATGTTACACAGCAAATATGTATTCGAAACAGTAAATATATTTTGTAAAAACTATGGACATACGTGGGGTACCCAAGCGGGCCGCCCCGTTAAAGACTGGTTTCGACGCCTATCCACCAGGGATGGGCTCAAAGCCTTAAAGAATGGAGTGTCGGCAAATTAATGGATTATTGTGATCCAATGGTCGGGTCTGAAAGTCAGAAGAATGAGTTCGAAAAGACTGTAAATGAGTCTCTGGTTTTGCAGCACTTCGTTGTGTTTCAGAAAATGCTTCGTCTCTTTTACTTCGTATCGAGCTAGTTTTTATAGAGGATTTCGCCTCTTGGAGCATTAATGTCAAACCCTAAATCCGCAAGGGCCGCTCAGATTTGATCCTTATCAGGTCATTATGAGACATGGCTCGCACTGACATTAGAAGTTATGAGGCGTGGCCTCGGATCGGATTTGTTTTGAAACCGCTTGTTTCATTAAAGTCCGTCGTTCTGTAGACCCACGGGGTTTCTTTAAAAAGGGGCACGTAAGGGTGCCACGTGGCGGTTATCCCTTGGATGCGGCGGCCACGTCAAAGTCCGCCTTTGATTATCGCAAGTATGCCTTCTAAACGTAAAATGCCGAAGTGTCGCGATATCGCGACACTTCGAGGCTCCCCTCGGGGCCATAGGTGTCGCTTCCGATATCGCGACACCTTGGCCGAGGCTCCCTCGGGCCAAAGGTGTCGCGAATCGCGACACCTTTGGCCGAGGGGCCTCGGGGCCAAAGGTGTCGCGATATCGCGACACCTTGGCCGAGGCTCCCCTCGGGGCCAAAGGTGTCGCGATATCGCGACACCTTTGGCCGAGGGTAGCCTCGGGGCCAAAGGTGTCGCGATATCGCGACACCTTTGGCCGAGGGTAGCCTCGGGGCCAAAGGTGTCACGATATCGCGACACCTTTGGCCGAGGCTCCCCTCGGGGCCAAAGGTGTCGCGATTTCGTGACACCTTTGGCCGAGGTTCCCCTCGGGGCCAAAGGTGTCGCGATATCGCGACACCTTTGGCCGAGGCTCCCCTCGGGGCCAAAGGTGTCGCGATTTCGCGACGTCTAAGGCTAGGTTCCCTTTTTTTTGTTAAGGCTTGTTTGCTTTTGAAGACTTTGCTTTGGATTGCTTAAGGCTTGAAGTTTGGTGAAGTTTTGAAGGCTGCTTTGGACTAAAGGCTTAAAGTTTGTTAAAGGTTTTGACAAAACGACCAACTCTGCACCGCTCATTTTTCGACCCTCTAAACTATCGTGCAAGTGGCCAAGACCACTGTTTGACCTCTAAGGGCTGCCCTGAAAGCTGTGTATGTGCATGCGATCAGTGTTTGTAGTCACTTAATCAGAATGGTGTTGTTTTGGTGTCTACAATCGAAAGAGGCCACTCAAGCCTTCGAAGATCTTAAAAATGCCATGTGTACAACTCCAGTATTAGAAACTCCCAATTTTCACAAACCATTTATTATCGAGTGTGATGCATCAGGAACAGGAATTGGGGCTATATTAATGCAAGAAGGTCATCTGTTGGCATTTGAAAGTAAACAACTCTCCGGAAAAAATTTGGGAAGATCAATATATGAAAAAGAAATGTTGGCTATTCTTCACGCAGTAGAAAAATGGAGACACTACCTAATCAATAGCCGCTTCATTATAAAAATAGATCATAGTAGTCTCAAACATTTTCTTGAGCAAAGTTTTTCATATCCGAAACAAAATTAGTGGTTAACAAAACTATTGGGCTATGATTTTGTTATCGAATACAAGAAAGGGAAGGAAAATATAGCCACTGATGCGCTGTCCAAGAAATATGAAGATGAAGTGGTCATTAATGCTATTTCAGGACCTTGCTCCCAATGGGTGAATCAACTACAAGATGAATGGTTGTCCAATAGCGAAACTGCTCAGATACTTCAAGACTTATCTATAGGGTCCTCTAAACACCCTTTGTTCTCTTATGAAGATAAAATCCTCCGGAAGAAGAACCGCATTTACATTCCACACAATTCAGAATTCAAATGGAAGATCCTAGATGAATCGCACGCTTCTCCATCAACAGGACATTCAGGATTTCTGAAAACATATTTAAGGGTCAAACAATCATTTTGTTGGAAAGGATTAAAAGCCGAAGTCAAACAATGGGTAGCAGAATGTGAAGTTTGCCAACGCAATAAAGGAGAAACAGTCAAATCACCAAGGTTGTTACAACCATTACCCATCCCTGAATGACAGTGGGAACATATATCCATGGATTTTATTGAAGGTCTTCCAAAGTCAGAAGGCAGGACAGTAATCTTCATAGTCGTAGATCGGTTATCCAAATACGCTCACTTCCAGGCCTTACAACATCCATTTTCAGCAAGCAAGGTGGCAAAGGTATTTATGGATTCAATTTTCAAATTACATGGTATGCCAAAAAATATTGTAAGCGATAGAGACCCTATCTTCACTAGTAACTTTTGGCGAGAATTATTTCGACTTAGTGGTACCAAATTGAACATGTCCTCAGCCTACCATCCACAGACAGATGGTTAAACAGAAGTAGTTAACAAATGTTTGGGCACGTACTTAAGATGTTTCACTCAAGATAAACAATACCAATGGATCCAATGGTTAGCATTGGGAGAATGGTGATACAACACTTCTTACCATTAATCCATTAAGATGTCTCCATTTGAAGCATTATATGGCACCAAGCCTCCAACCGTCGCAGATTACGTACAAGGATCATCCAAAGTAGCCAAAGTGGATTATTGGTTCCAACAAAGGCAGTCTACACTCACCATCCTCAAAGATAATTTAGTCCAAGCACAACATCCTATGAAACAACAACAAGACTTGCATTGATCAGAGAGAAATTTTAATATAGGTGATTGGGTTTTCCTAAGGTTTCAACCTTACAAACAATCATCGCTAAGGATAAATTCCAGCCAAAAGTTGGCTCCACGATTCTATGGTCCCTACAAAATTGTGCGTCGCATTGGAGAAGTAGCCTATCAATTAGAGCTACCTACATCATCATGAATACACCCGGTATTTCATGTTTCATGTCTCAAAAAAGTAACTGGTCGAAAAGTGCAAAGTCAATCCGAATTACCAGTGCTCGATGAGGAAGGTCGCATACATCTCCAACCTGAAGATATACTACAACACCGAATACGAAGACTGAGATCACATCAGATTCAAGACTTTCTCATCAAATGGCAATATTTACCAAAGGAGGATGCCACATGGGAACCTGAAAGTATTTTCCAGACATTTCCAACTTTGAGGACAAAGCTTTCCGAGGAGGGGAGTCATGTTACACACCAAACCTATCCGTCGGCTAGGTATCCAAGAGTAAAATATTTCATATATATAGTAGTTAGATTATTCAAATTAAAATCATCTTTTTTATATTTCCAATCACTGCATTTCGCAATTGCCTTCATGGCGGGGACGTGCCCTCCCTGAGTGGCGATTTATGATGATTGTGAGGCACAATCCTATTGAGAATTATGTATCCTCTCTTGAGTGCCCCTAGACACCCATCCTCCTCTAGTCAGAGGTCCTCCTAATTGTCCATAATGAGGAACCTCGTGTAGTATAGACTCACCTCTTTGAGCCTCCCACCAGTGAGCCATCATTCTAGCCACCTATTTCAACCCAACATTACCCACTGGGTGAATCTTAGTAATCCTCAAAGGATGGATCCCATCATACCATTGGTCATAGCTAGCCTCAAATCCTACATCATATCTCCCAGGATCAAGATAGATAGGATCATACACCTCTAGCTCCCTGAAGTGGACTAGGTATGGATCTCCTTCCACAACAATTGCATTCATGGTCACTCATTTATAGGATATGTCCCCTATATTAGTAATATCTTGGCTCAATCTAAACTATCACTGTACCCTATTAAAATGATGTAGTTCTATCTCCCCCTTATCTGTCTGCAACCACCATATTTACCACACTTGTTCCACCTCTACATGATCCTCATACCATTATGAAACCATCCTCCATGGTCACCAGGTAATATGATGAGGTAGAAGCTCATCTAATACCTGCCTCATAGAATCTAAACCACCAATATGAGTACTCCACTCTCCCATCATCGGTGCCCATCTAAAAACTATTGTTTTATCTAACTCTAGCTCTCCCTAAGGAAACCTGTGTGGCCTCAACATAAAAATGTGCTCCTAGCTCCACACCTAGTGGTCCCTAGGAAAACTGATGACCATGGTCTCTCATGTCACTAACTACTCTAGCAAGCACCCATGGCAAGTTTTGTCTTCTCATATGTCTAGATAAGTCTTTTGCCACTATACAACTCAATACCACTATCAACCTTTAGATAGTTTATCTCTCATCCATCTCACTGACTCTATTGCCACTTTGAGAAACTCAAAAGCTAGCATCTGCCATCAATCTCTATATCACTATCATCTATACCTATAACTAGTACACTCCCATTCCCCTAATGGGATTCCTAAGGATCCTCCAAACATCCTCAAGGATAATAGTCATCTCCCCCATAGGCAATCAGAAGGTATATGAATCAATATACCAACGCTCTCCCAAGGCTATAAGCAGAAAAATATCAGCCTCGACATGAGGCATATCTGCTATGTGAAGGAGTCCTACTATCGCTAGTTGTCTCCTCTCACCATCATCAAGAGCTTGCATAAATATTGTGAACTTCTTGGACCTCCACTATTTATTTTTAATAGTGCTAAATTGCAATCACAAATAAAAATAATTATACATCAGTAATTACATAAATACATGAAGAAAGTAAGAAAAAACAACAATTTCCCTTAAACATTAGATTTATTCAGGAATTACCTTATTTTCGATGAATTTGCATCCTAAACGTAAATTTGCATCTTCTTTGTGAATTTGTGTCCTGATCGTGAGTTCACATCTCGAGTAGATCTATTTCGGTGGAATGCGTATTCCTATCGTAGGATGCAAATTCATCACATGGATTTTGCACGATGAATCTACCCTAAAATCTAAAAAAATCTAGTAAAATAAAGAACATAAATGAACAAAAATTCAAAAAAATGGTAGTGCTACTTAACCGCATGCTAGGTTCCACCTCCTCACCCCTCCCTTGCACAAAATTAGCTTTATGTGTAGGAATCCCCATTATTTCCATATCCCTATTCTCCTCAAATGCCCAATGAATGAATGAATTAGGGTTTACGTTTTAAACCCTAAATTTCCACTAAAATTAGCATTTTGCTTGTTATTTTAGCAATTTCGAGTTCCATGAGGAATTGAGTATTCCTCACAAAACTCAAGGGGACATCTTAATTGGAAAGTTTAAAACATTTAATTTTTTGACACGTCCATTTTTTTCTTAAAAAAATAAAAATAAAATAAAATAATATTTAATAAAACCTCCAATTAGGTTTAATGATTACCCTTTCGACAAAAACTGCCCACCCCTTTTCTGATAAAAAATATCTACAACTTCTTTGATGCATTTTTCATAAATGCACCAAAGAGGGGGCAAAATGTAGATAGGGAAATTTTACCCATGTTAAAATACCTCTTCCTCCTAAACATGTTTTCCTGCTATTTTTCAAATTTGAAACCTTGCCCTGCATATGCCAACTAAGCTTGACATATTTTCCATGATTTTTGTAATTACACATCCTAGTGGCTAGGATGTGTATTCACAAAATCTAAAAAATCACTTCCCATTGAAATGACCATTCAGATTCCATCCCCCAAAATTCCAATGATTTGATTATGGCGAATACGCGTCCTAGAGGCTAGGATGCATATTCGCAAATTTTGGCAAAACACCAAATTTTCCTGATTCGATCCACTTCAAACTCCTATATCTCACATCCCTTGACCCTAGTTGGTGACCTATGAAGACATTAAAATATAGATTCAAAATTTTAATTAGATTGGATGCTAAGTGGAGAGGAAGAGAAAATATTGAGAGTAATATTATTTTTCTGAGCCAAAGAAAGATATCTAACAATTTGTGTTGTAGATTTGATAAATTACAATGGAATTTATGAATTCTATGGAGGTTCCTTACAAGGAAAAAAATACTTCAAGTTAGATATATCACTCATACACCACCCTTAGTGTTCCTACTGATCTAATCCATCATCAAAAGCACTGTAAATTCATCATATTATCTCTTAGATCATTTCAAATTACTGTAACTTGCATTATTTTATTTTATTTCTTGGATTTCATGATTTTGCATCCTATCTGGTAGTAAATATATGAGGCACGTATTCATTCCTAGGTCACAAATTTATAGATTCATAGGTTTAGGGATAAATTTATACAATTTGATGCATAAATGATAGACTCGTAATCATCGTAGATCATTTTCACACATAATATATCCTAGATTTTCCTATATTGCATCTATATATTCAATTGATGTTTGATTTTTGTAGACACCTAAAAGTTGCACATTGTCCCTCTCCCCATTTCCATGGTCAATCAATTTGCAAAACCCTCGAAAATTGCATAAATTGGCTAAAAACACTATTCATTAATCAAAATTACTATTCATCATCATTAGCCCCTTTGGGCTAGCCAAGCCCCTTCCTACGCTTAACCATGGATCCTCATGTGACCTCATGCAAACTCAACTAAGGTTGAAAACTCTCACCATGGTCAAAAAGCACTTTATGGTCAAATTATGCTTTATGGCTAATCTCATGATTAATTAGATCTAATATTGATTTAATTAAATCCTCCACCTCACCTAGTCTACTTTGACTAGCCTAGCCTTCCACCTCACCTAGCCTAGCCTAGCCTAGCCCTGCCACCTTTCCACCTAGATATTTCTCCACCTCACATCCCCCTGGGTCATTAATGCAAGATGGAGACTTTTGCACACAAAAATCATTGTTTAATCCTAAGATATTTCAATAAAGCTGAATATTAATGACAAATTGATATTTATGCTAAATCATCATTACTTTTGGATGGGTGAGGGATTCTCTCACCCAACCTCACTTATGACCCAGGACACCTCAGAGGACACCTCTTTGGTGGACACCTCACCACTGCCACCTCACAGGGGACACCTCATCCCCTTTCTCTCACCTTGGCCCACTCTATAAATAGAAGGCCATTTTCACCATTTTAGAAACAACTCACTTTTGCATACCGAAACTCTGCCAAAATCACTACTGCCATTGCATCCATCACACATCCATTACACAACCATCATACGAGCATCACAATCAATTTGTCTCCTTCACAATACTGTTTGGTGAATGAGATAGGTTGAGAATCCTGCCAAGAGTGCACTTTCAGAAGGTCAAATCGAACAAATCACCATCAATACCCAATCCTGAGCATCCAGAGAAGCTATCTGAACAATACGGTCAAAAAAGGACCGGTTCGCACCTCACACGTGCGAACCACCCGGTTCGCACCCTAGGAGTGTGAACCTCTACAACAGGCACCAGAATCACCCGGACAGGTAAGAATAGATTAGTTTACTATTTTATGTTGTTTTTAGCAATTTATTTTATGTTTTGAATAGTTTTTATGAGTCTTTTGTCTTCATAACTATGGGGTTTGACTGAGGTAGACCCCCCAATGCACTAATAGGATTTTGTAGGTTTCTACAGGTCCAACAAAGCACAAGGAAACATCTCCAACAAGTGGTGGCTCACGAGCAAGAAGCCCACCTACATCGAGGAACCCAAGAAGATGAATCTTGTTATCTTTGTACCACATATGAGAGGGCTTCCTAAGGGAAGACCCCATTGTAGCCTTCAGGGCAAGATTGTAAAAGGATATCAATTCTTGTAACCCCTTTTATGATTATCAATACAAATATAGTAGATTCTTTGATATTGAATGAATGTCTTAGCGTCTCTTTTTGGTAGTTTCATTCTGGCACGCCCGGTGGGACCCCCACCAAGCATAAGCTTAATCGCCTTCTAACAAAAATTGTGGTCTATTTTGTATGGTAGGTAGTTGTCATCTTTGAAGAACACCACAAACCAAAAATGCCCTGAAAGACACCTCAAGCCAAACCACCAAAGGTTCACTGGTGCACCGGTGAGCTTACAAAGAGAGTAGTGAGTACACACTTGGGCGTGTGAATTCCCCAATCTGCCTCAAACTACTACTTGATACCCAGGTATTGGTTCAGACACCCACAACCAATGGTAAGGTAAGTCAGGGGAGGTTAAGAGCCTCATGTTCCTGGGGATTGCGTGCCCTCATACCTAGACCACAAATTGTCTCTTGCCATGGCGTATGCAAGGTTAAAGCATCCTTGTATCTTTTGACACCAAATCAGTAGTTAATTTACCTTTTGTCATTTATTTACCATAGGTATTTGTGAAATATTTACGAGTTTTGGTCATCTTGCTACACTTAAATTGGGTTTTTGGAATCTTTTGTGTAGGTACCTATGCTCAAAACACTCCAGAGACATCAAAATCATCACCAGGACCCCAAAACCAGTCAGCTCTATCTTCGGATCCTGGTTCGCACCTTAGGAGTGTGAACTCCTCAGCAGAAGATAGGTTCACACCCGAGGAGTGCGAACCTCCCAAATCTACATAGTCTTGGA
This sequence comes from Wollemia nobilis, assembly GCA_028583015.1. Lineage (NCBI taxonomy): Eukaryota > Viridiplantae > Streptophyta > Pinopsida > Araucariales > Araucariaceae > Wollemia > Wollemia nobilis. The sequence goes on from JAQPPZ010016473.1 coordinate 765,883, forward strand.
CCAGAGGGCACATTGGAGACATTTACACTCACCTGGACGTAGGTTTTGTGTGAAATTATTTAATTCTTCTCTATTCTGAAGCTAATCTAACACATTGAGCTACAAATTCCACAAGCATCGCACATTCCTATTTGCTTTAGCTAGAATTTTCAGTTGCTTTCTAGTATAGCTTCCAATTCCAGTAATTTCTTTCCAAGTCATTTCCCTTTAAAAGCAATTAAATTAGATTTCCTTTTTGAAAATCAATAGTGTAACTTTGTTTTTGTGCAAACCACTTAATTAGATTTCCATTTCAAAAATCAATAGCTTAAATTTGTTTTTGCACACAACCAAGTAAATAGATTTGCTTCGAAAAGGCATCATAGCATAGTTTATTTTGAAAAGGCATTTAATCTAGATTTGCTTCTAAAATAGTACCGCACAAACAAACACCACACACTCACATTCTATTTAAACGGTGTAAGGAGCTGGGTTTCATCTCCAGCCCAAATTGGATTTCATCACCAATTCAACACCAGAGTTCAGTGAGGTCTAGGATTACTCTCCACTGGCTCACCTCCGGATTAGTCACCATAGTAGCCCCCAGGTGGATCATTTCGGCATTAATACCTGGTCGGTCCTTCCCACTTTGAGTGTTGGTTATCCAGAATTCATCACTGGAAGGTACCTTCGGAGTGGGTAGTTTTAGAAAGCCCCTTTACCATAGGGCTTTTCAAATAATTAGTGGGTGCAACTGATCGTTACTGTGGATGCCTTAAACATGAGGGTTAAGCGAAAGCATGGGTATGTCGGTAGCACCACATTGACAGCGTGACCTCTCTTCATGAGAGTTTATTTGACTCATTAGAGCATTTTGAGTCTCCCCCTTTGGATACCATTTTACTGTACCTTATACATCTAGGTTGCCATTCACCTATTGGAAACATAGTTCTATTTTGTGCACTTTTGGGCATTGCAAAAGGTTCTATGCTATGACATTCCTGATTCAAAATAGAAGTTCACCCATTACCTTGATTTGTTCCTAGGGTGGATACATACTTTCATCAAAACACATGAAAACAAAAAAGAAAGAACATTTGCTTATTGTTGAGTCTCAAAAAAGTGGTTACAACAGCATAACAAATGTGCTATAACACACTTACTAGTTGTTCCATAGTTTCACTCCCATGCTTTACACTACACAGTCTATTTTTAGGAGATTTGCACCCCATAGTGTGATTCCCCTACACTTAGACTTATTTCGCATGATTCTATGTGAAAATCTAGCTGTCAAGCTACAAAACTGCATTTCACAGGTCTCCACAGCACACAGAGGGTATACACAACATAAAATCCACTCTCTATCATAGTTTTGGGTGGTCCACACCCTTGGAGTGTGAACCAGTTGGTCCGCACCTCTAGAGTGTGAACCTATTTTTTAGGTTCCAGATTGCACACACAGGACACAGACACACTCCACAACACATATCTGGCATCTATTTATCATTTTGAGTGGTTCGCACCCCACCTATGTGAACCTATATTTTTCAAAATAGATAGTGTCCCACATAGTCACAGATATTTCTTGAGTTCAGATTTCACACCTGTTGACTGTTAGCATACATTTTCCACATATTACCATGCTAGTTACATGTAGTCAGATGCGTGAAGCCCTTCATCATGCCATTGAGGCTGCTCAGTGGATAGTCATGATGGTAGGTGCTTCTAGTTCTCAGACCATTGACCCATATTTCGAGTCTGACCGAGTTACTACTGTAGGTCCTCCTGACCTATTGACTGGGCCTTCCACCCCTACTGCTAGTCCCACATCCCACATGGCATCTTCCACCCCATCTCACCTCTTGGATGAGACTTTCGAGGAGACCCCTCCTTTGGAAGATCTTTCCTCACCCAATCCCCCATCCACATACTTCCAACATGTCATCTACACCCCCCCTGGCCACCCCATACCAGTTATGGTGGTGGATGAGTTCACCCCACCTGCATCACCTTTCGCTACCCATCCATTCCTTGAGCATTCCTCCCATCCACTTTTGGGAGATGAATCTAGTCCCATCGTTTCCCAAATCATCCCTGATGTTGTCACCACTGTACAGATAGTTGGTATGATATCCACACCCCCTTCATCCATGGATCCTCCTACCATACCTTCATCCCAAACCCCACCATCTCAACAAGCTTCATCGAGTCATCAACCTTCCTCCTAGCCACCTTCCTCACTCCCACCACAACACTATTCACACCCATCTCAGTATTACCAGCTGACATCACCTGATCTATCCCATCCTTCGATGCAGCTTCATCCATAGTAGGCCTCTTCATCCTTCACAGCTACCTCCTATCACACCACAATTTACTTCCTATCCACCCACCAGCTACCCACCATTCTCATCCTATGGACCTCCATCGACTCCATCATCATTTCACTTACCACCCCCACCTTCCTTTTACCCACCATCGTTGAACCCCGCTTATCAAGGTCATCCACCTAGGTATTCGGTTCAGCCTGAGTCCCTTCTCACCATCCCCACCATACCTCCTTCATCCTCATCCATTCCACCTCCATCTTCACACTAGTCCACTTTTACCACATCAACATCTCTTCCACCTCCAGCTTCTACACCACCCGCTCTCTTCACCTCACCACCCACATGGTCCTCTACCACTACTGCTCAGGCACAACCGACCTATCCATATGCATAGTAGCAGCAGATGCCTATGCCTACCCAATAGGTCCCTAGGTATTATGATCCACAATAATAGCCATTAACCTACCATTCTTCATACATCTCACCCCATCCATCTCAGGTTCCTGTCCCACAATATCAGACCATGTCGACACCTGACCCAAATCAGGTTGCTTACTATCATCCATGGGAGGAACAACAGTTGTAGTATCCACCACATCTAGATTATTTACAACCCCCATCATAGCCATTACCTACACCCACATCATCACCTCCATTTTTGGCTCCACAAAATACTACCATGGTGCTCTCTAGTGAATTTCAAGCCATTCAGGAGTAGCTTCGTACATTGGGTTTATGTACAACTAGTTATGGGCCTCAAAAACCCACATATGATGAGTTGTGCAATGAACCAATTCACCCATATATTCCTATCCATCCATATCCTTACAGATTTGAGATCCCTAAATTTGACAAATTTAAAAGTAAGGAAGATCCTAGAGAGCACCTTAATAATTATCACTTTGCTTGTTACCAATTGCACGGTAGTGACCCCCTTATGCTTCGCACATTTCCACTTTCACTTGGGGGACAAGCATTAGATTGGTACAATCATTTGCCTCACCATAATTTATTCACATTCAAACAATTGGCCAATCTATTTCTAGAGCATTTCTCAATTAACATCAAAACCAAGCTTACCTTGTCCGATGTATATGCTTTGCATCAATGGGATGACGAGCCTATTACCAATTTTATCACCCATTGGAGAGTGGTCATTCATGATCTAGCCTTCCCTCTCCCACCTTTAGAGCTCATCAAACTCTTCACCAAGAGTTGTCATAAACAAATCTCCCAAACATTGTAGATACATTAGAGTCGGATATTTGAGGAAGCCATTTCCCAAGCCAAAGTCATCGAGGACATCAAGGTCCACATGAGAAAAATCATGTTGCATCAAAAACCACCCTACCCCACCAATTACCATTACAACCATCCTCCATATGTACCACCTACCACACGACCACCTCAAACCAATCAGGTTCTTCTCAATTCTCCATATCCACTAGCACAAGTGGCATCTATGCAAGCTCCACAACCCACTCCTCCATGCTCTCCTCAAAATCAATATCAAGCCAATCCTCCACTTCTTCCCACTCCACAACCAAGTAATCCTCCACCTCAATCTAATCCATACCAAGGTCGCAATCCATGTCCACCTCGCCCTCCATGCAATTGGATGCCTTTATCTGAGCCCATGCCCACTCTATTTCATAGGTTAACTGAGGGAGGTCTCATCACATTGCCAAATGTCCAACCTCTCGATCCAAATCATCCTCTCCCATGGGACTACAATCCATAAGCCTTCTATGATTTTCATCGACAACATGACCACACTATTGATTCATACCACATCTTTCACCATGCCATGCAAGACCTTATCGATCGAGGCACTATTCAAGTCTCAAATCCCCTCGCACCACAAAATCAAAACTTGGGGATATATCAAAATCCATTACCCAAGCATGGGGGTAATCCACCTCAAACTGATCCATGCCAGGTTAATCATGTCAATCGAGGTCCTTCCTAATAGGGGTTTGTGGGTATGATCAATATCACCACTCGTAATCAACGCTATCCACCCCCTACAGCCGTCCAACAACCTTCCACTTCTCAACCACCACCTCCCACAACCTCAATCATCACACCACCAATTCCCCCACCCCTTCCATGAAATGTCATCACCATCCATGGTAGTCTTTCTCACCAACTTCATACCACCCCTACAAGGTTATCCATTTATGACCTCCTACATCAATCCCAACCTCATCGTGAAGCCCTTGATTCTATCCTTCGCTCTCTCGATCTTGAGACCCATGATGTAGATGCCTTTGCCAACTTCGTTGGCAATGTCCAGAGATGCCTACAACCTTCTATCAACTTCCATGACCATGAAATCATAGAAGTTGTAGGTGAGGGAGCAGATCCTCCATTACATATTCAAGCCTCCATCAATGTCATCACCTATAAGCGTGTTCTCATCGACACCGGTTCATCCATCAACATCATTTCTACCATCACCTTGAACCACCTTCACCTTCCCCCTTCCCATCTTGCCACTCCATCCATGGACCTTCGAGCCTTTGATGGCTCCATGCGTCCTACCCTTGGCACTATTGTCTTGCCCATCAAGGCGGGTGCCAAAACCATTTCCACTCTCTTCCATGTTATCGAAGGTGAGATGCAGTATAACATCCTATTGGGATGCCCTTGGATTCGGGACATGCAATGCATCCCTTCCATGCTCCATCATTGTATTAAATATGTCCATAATGGATTAGTCCACTGCATCCCCACCGATGGTGATCCATTCAAATTCTACAATATCATCACTCTTCCACCTGGTCCACCATTATCATCCACTCAATTCGCCCCTACTCCATGTCGGTCCCTTGATAACACGTATCCATCCACTTCACAATCTCCTCCTCCACCACTCGATCCAAGAAACATTGCCTCCACTTCTTCCAATCCACCTCAACCTCCCTCCATGCAACCCATGCCCACATTTTCTCATCACCCCTCCTCACCTTTCACGCCACTCCCTCCATTTACATTTTTTGCTACACCTTCCACTCCATCTTCCTCTAGAAATCCACCAATTCTTCCCACACCTCCTACATCCACCCACCACTTTGTACCTCACTCAATGTGAACATGGGTAATTTCTAGCTCACCCACCACCTCTTCCATCCCCACTTCCCAATTCACCCATGCCAATCATCCAATCACTGGAACACCTACTGAATGCTATGAGTGGACACAATGCACCTCTCAACTTGATGACCAGTTAGCTCAATCCGATACTTTCACTTCCACCCCTCCCCCTACCAATCCACCTACACCAGTTCCATCATCTCCTACACCACCCAAGGGGTCCTCCCCTCTACCTGAGCATATGGCCCCTCCTCATGTCTCCATACTCATGACCACACCAGGTCCTGGTGAGTATAACATTAGCAATGCTCGGGTCCTTCCATCCAACATCCAATCCACCCATGACTTTGGTCATCCTCATGGTATGCCCTTGACTATTGGGGTAGTGGTCCCCTTAGGTCCTCCTAATAATTGCACAAAATTTGTATATGGGGGACTTGACTCATCCGTAGAACCTCCAATACCTCCACCACCACAAACTCGATTTTGTGGTAACCTTGACCACATGTCCAATCCAGATTTTTCCTGGCATTATTTACGTATGTATAACTGGCATGGGTATGGCCTTGGGAAATATGAACAGGGGTGTCGCACCTACATTCATCCTCCCCTGCAAACCTACTAACCGATCAGGCATTGGTTACCATCCCCCAACAATCAGTACACTCGAGCATGAATTTCAGAACCTGAATCTCGATCTTATGAACCTCTTTCCTAATGAGGAATTTGAACTTAATCCTTCGACATGCAGTTCTTCCCTCCATTCCACAATTGATCTTCCATCCACATTCTTTCCACCATCCCCACTGCATGAGCCACTCTCTCCCCATGAAGTCGAAACCCTTGCTCACCATTTCACCTCCTTATCCCTTGATCCCCCTTTACCAAAATATCCTCCTTCTTCACCACCACCCGCTACTCCATTCTTCCCCACTCGAGACTTACCACCACCTGTTGGCCCATGCTCTCATTCCCCATCACCACCAGTGGTGATGAGGCCTGGAAATGCCTCAATCATAACATTTTTTGTACACTAAAAATGTCTATAAACTCTTATGTTTTATCTGATATGTTAGTTAAGTTGATTCAATATGCTTGTATATTAACCATTTTGCATGATCAATGTATTTGAAATATTATATGCTGATTTTACAACTTTTTGCATAGTTTTGTGTTCTTTTTGCTATGATTTGCTACAATGGGATATGCTTAGAATAATAGCAGCATTTCACTAATCTTGTTTTGATTTGACAAAGCATTTACTTCACCTAATCTGGCAACAGTGCAAGCAAACTGTTGTTTGTGCGGCAAAAAGCTGGTCTTTCCCATATAAATTCCGACCGACTTGTCCATAAATAGCAAGGCATGGAATTCACATGAGGAAAGGGATGAAGACCATTAGAATTTGATCTTAGGAGATAACCCACCTGAGAGATGCAGAAGAAATCACTGGAAAAGCATACATTTGTTCATTCTGAAGTATCTTCGGAATGAACAGATATCTTCGGAATGAAGGAACACAACATCTTCGAAATGAGCGGATCTTCGGAATGAAGAATGCAGCGTCTTCGGAATGAGCGGATCTTCGGAATGAAGCATGCAGTATCTTCGGAATGAGCGATCTTCGGAATGAGAATGCAGTATCTTCGGAATGAGCGATCTTCGAAATGAGAACTGCATTGTCTTCGGAATGAAGCCACTTATCTTCGGAATGAAGAACAGAATGTGTTTTTGACCTTTTGACCGATTTTTGAAGCTGGAAAAAGGGAAATAAAGGTTGGAAAAAGTAAAGAGAAATATCTTCCATCTGTCTTTGCCGTCATTGCCGACCAAAGCCATCATTAAGGGAAAGATCAGGTTTTAGTCCTCTTCTAGGATAAAACCAGAATTTGTTGCAGCATTGTAGGATTAGATCTTTTGAGATATTCTTTGTTTGTAATCAGATCATAGAATAGCTATAAATATTGCTCCCGTTCAGGTTGAGCCTAGAAGGTAGAAAAAGTAGGTAGAAAAGGAGGTAGAAAATAGAGTAAGGAAGCTAGCAGAAAATACAGAGTATAACTAGAAATTGACTATTACAGTCCTGTAACAATTTTTAAGCAGAATTCTTGTAATCATGTCTTTTGATCAATAAAGTGCACCAGTTCTATTTCAAATTACTTGTAAATGAGTGTGATTAAGATTTAGAAAAAGAGAGAGACTTACACCTTCTTATGGACAAAGAGGTTGGCCACTTCCAGACCTAGGAGGAGGACTAACAAAGCGAGGTTTTTATTACGATTTTCTTTGCAGTCAGAATGAGTTGTAGAACTTGTTATTTCAATTGCTTGTAAATAGTTGACAATATTTGTAGTATTAGTTTATTTATGCTTAGATTAATCTTGTGCTTAAAGTTTTAGTTGCAATCTTACTTTCAGCAAAGTTTCCACTTCATTTTCAGATTGTTATTTCCAGAATTTACTATTTTTCAGCAATTTCCTGCATTTTATGTTTTGCTGTCAAAATCTGAACAGAAGATTGACAACCTTATATTATAGAACTTTGATAGTTTTTATTTCCACATTAGATCTAAACTTTCATTACTGCAAAAGTAATTAGATTTCCTTTCTGCAATTAGGATCAGACTTTCAATTACATAACTGTTAATTCTGCAATATAATTAGGTCTCATTCTGCAATTGTAATTAGGACTTCATTTCTACAGTTAATGATTAGTTTCCAATTCTGCAACTTAGATTAAGATTTAATTTATGCAATTTAGAGATAGGAATGTTCCAAAACCCCCACACAACCGGTTCCACCAATAAGACTTGTTGCCCTAGATTGACCTAAGTTATAGTTGTTTCACTTCTTCTCCCACAGATAGCCTTGTACACTACCCTGGATTGATAGATTCATTGAGAATTAATGATGGTATAACGACTACGCATCATTTTGGCACTCGTTGCCAGGGAATAGTGTTGTCAGAAGAAAACAAATAGTCCAATAGCTGTAATCAGACTAAACTGTGAACATTCAGGTTAAAATTTGAATATAACAGTTGAGGAAGATAACAACTATTGACTTAATTTATGTCATTTAGGAGTAAACATGAATGAGTAAGTCTAGGGAGACCCCAAAGGATCCCTGGCTTGTCCCATTAAGGAGATCTTCATGCCTAAGGGGTGAATCACCTGTGTTTGAACTACCTGAAAGATTGAAAGAAAAATCACCAGTCTCACCATCAGTAGAACATTTTGAGAAAGGAAAATCACCAAATTTATCAACGGAATATCTTAAGGAAGATAATTCATCGAGACTCATCAACGAGAGAAGCTTGGACCTCTTGAGAGAACAATTTCGACAGCTTTAACTTCTCCTAGGAAACAAGAAACTATGGCAGAAGGAGGCAATGTAGATGGCCAGCATGGCTATGTTCATAATGAAGGGGATGATCAGGATATACTCCAACCATCCAGAACATTTGAATATCCTATTCATCTGAATCCAACACAAAACTCTCCCATGAAGACCATTTCACCTTCAGTACTTCCAACCTTTCGAGGTGTTGTATCTGAAGATCTGACCGATTTTTGTTTGAATTCAAGGTAGTGTGTCGGACCTATGATTATATAAATGACAATCAGAAACTTAAGGTTTTTCCCTCAACTCTCAAGGATTCGGCATTACGTTGGTTCATGAGCTTAGAGCCAAATTCCATAAAAACCTGGGATCAAATGGAGACTGTCTTTTTAGACAAATATCAGGAATACTGCCATGTAAGGAATAGAAAAGATGAGTTATTTAGAATCAAGCGGGGAAGATGATGAGACCTTGGAAGATTATCTTGATAGGTTCTCCTTTGTTCAAAGGAGATGTGGACTAGTAGAACCAGAATTATGTAAAACCATCTTTTTGAGAGGATTGCAAGATGAATCCGAGAGAAGTTCTAGATTTGATGGGAAAAGGGGATGTAACCACTCTCGGTAATGAGGAAATTATGGATCTCTATAGGAATTACTCTCGCACTAAGCGAGAGAAGAAGAAAAAGCCGCACAAATGGTATGCGATGTAAAGGACACGATAGAGGAACTTGCAAATTTCAAAAGTGATATCCTAGTGCATCTAAACACTACTTTAGGGGAAATCTCTGCAAAGGCTAAAAACATAGAACCTTTGGCAATTTATTGCCCAAGATGTAGAAGTAAACATGCTTTGCAGGAATGTCCTTTGAATAAAACATCTATCTCAGCCATTTGTGGTATCTGTTCAAAAAGGCATTCAAGTGATCAATGCCACCTGCTACCACAACTCAAAGCTGTGTTAGAAAACCAGGCTGAGGAACTCAACTATATTGGACCAAAACAAGGGGGAAATTTCTCTCAATATCAAAATCCCCCTCGTTTTCCTACAAATTGGGGGCATAATCCTGGTACTATGCCTTGGGGACAATCGGAACCACCCCAACGTCCTTGGAATTATCCTCAATGGACAAATTCCCAAGAATGGCCACAATCAAATTGGAGTAACCCAACCTGGAATCAGAATCAAAACAACCCCTCATGGAATCAAAACAATCTAGCTTGGAATCAAAATCAGACTAATCCACATTGGGTGCAAAACCAACCATAGTGGAATCAGCAATACCGGTCCTATCCAAGGCAGCAAAGGAATCAAGGTCAAACTCGGCATTTGTTGCCTGCACCTAATCAAAATTTTCAAGAAAAACAACAGCAAACACGAGCAAGTGAAACAACCTCAATTGCCAGCTCAGCCAGTCACTAATCCAAACAGTGTAAGACAGACACCTCCTGTCTATGTGGTGAAAGCTGAAGAAAATATTGAAATTAATGTTCTTGATTGTAGTGATATCCAACTCCATTCGGGGAAAGTTGTACTTGAACCAATTTTAATGGAAATCAAAGATAATGAAAAGCAAGAATCATCAGAACCAGAGAGAATCCAACCAACAATAGAAACAAGAAAAATTGGATCCAACAATAGAAAAAGAGACACAAGCAGAACAATTACCAAGGATAGTTCCATATCCTGAAAGACTTAATGCAATACCAAAAATTTTTGAGTCAGAATTGGTCAAAGAACTCAAAAAGTTGACTATCTCATTGCCCTTATTGCAAGCCATTAAGGAAATACCAGAAATTAACGATCTTGTCCAAAATTTGTGCATTAAAAGAGGAGGAAGAAAGAAGAAAGCATTCCCCAAGGCTGTGCGAGGTTGAAGGGAAGATAGGCTGATCTCTTATACGGAAAACTACTACCTCCAAAGTATAGTGATCCGGGAAGCCCGATTATCACAGTCACCATAGGTTCGGTACCAATATCAAATGTTTTAGTGGATCTAGGAGCTGCAATAAATGTCATGACTAAAGATACAATGGAACAATTACAGCTCAAACATCTCGGCCCCACATTTACGAGTTTTAGAAATGGGTGATAGGTCGGTTGCAAAACCTGAAGGAATCATTGAAGATGTCCCTATAGAAGTTTCTTCTTGGGAATTCCCTGCAGATTTTTTGGTTTTACTGCCAAGAAATTCAGCACATGGATATCCCATTATTTTGGGAAGACCTTGGCTTGCAAGCTACGGCGACCTTCATAGGCTGCAGATCTGGAAATATGACTATTTCAAATGGTATTGAGCTGAAACAAATTTCTTTATATCCTCCTGCCAAAACCATCTAGCAAATTTTTAGGTCGGTTATGGTTTTCGACTCGGATGAGGAACCGAGAAGAGGTCATTTCTACACTAGCTACCTTAGTAGTAAGAGAACACACAGAAGACCTCGGTGACACAGAAAACTTAGAAAATGAAACAATCTGATGAATGTTCTGCATGAACAAGGTTTAGAAGGGGAAGCAACAAATATCCAACGGTTGATAAGTAATGAGGAGAATCAAAAATCTGAAGATGAATCATCTGTGCTATCACGGGGAAACTCTGTTTCACTACCACATGGATGGCACCATCATCCGATTTTTCCTTCTCACTATTCCATACAAGATATGCTTCCCTCAAGTAGCAATAAAATAGAAACTGCTTCTTTTCTCCCATCTCGGCAATGTCCTCTTAATCCCTTAAACACCAAGTATGAAGGAGTGAATTCAGTCCTTCTAAATACAAAACAAATAGAAGTCCGACCAGGCAAATTTTTGAACATCTACAGCCAGATTACTAGGGAAGAGGAAGAAAAATTGATAGTTGTTTTGCAGAAGCATGTTCATGCTTTTGCTTGGAACTACAAAGATATGTCAGGAGTTCATCATGATATATGTACCCATAGAATCTATATTGAAGAAGTCAAGCCAGTCAGACAACCTCAAAGAAGATTGAATCCTGCCTTAAGAGATATTGTGAAAGAAGAAATTGAAAAACTCCTGGAAGTAGGATTCATTTACCCAATTTATGATAGCCAATGGGTTTCTCCATTGGTAATAGTTCCTAAGAAAAATGGAAAAATGAGAGTATGTGTAGACTATAGAGAATTGAATAAGGTGACATACAAAGACCATTTTCCATTACCTTTCATAGATCAAGTGTTAGATACTCTTGCTTGAAAAAGATACTTTTGTTTTCTTGATGGATTTAGTGGATATAATCAAATTCAGATTGCACATGAAGATCAAGAAAAGACAACTTTTACATGTCCATGGGGAACATTTGCCTATAGGGTTTTACCTTTTGGTTTGTGTAATGCCCCAACAACTTTTCAATGAGCGAGTCCTAGCAATTTTTGCTGATCGACCACCAAAAGTGTTGAAATTTACATGGATGATTTCACGGTATGTGGACAAAATTTTGATTTTACATTGGAAAATCTTGACAAAGTCTTAACTCGTTGTGAAACATACCACTTATCCTTAAATCCGAGATAAATGCTTCATGATGATGAAGGAAGGGATAGTTCTTGGTCATCACATCTCTCCTGAAGGGATCCAAGTTGATCCAAATAAAGTTGAAATTATCAAGAATCTCCTTCCTCCTAAAACTCAGACTAATGTCAGAAGCTTCCTAGGACACATTGGTTTTTACCGTAGGTTTATTCCCAACTTTAGTACAATAGCCGAGTCCTATGTTTGCCTTATTGACTAAAGATTATGAATTCTCCTGGACTGCAAAGTGTCAGGAAGCATTTGAAGCTACGAAAGAGAAATTGATAACTCCACCTATGCTCAGAGGACCTAATTGGACATTACCATTTCACATTCGGACTGATGCCTCCAATACAGCAATTGGAGCAGCATTAGGACAAATTGATAATGGTGAACATTATACCATCTACAACATTAGCAAGAACTTGAGAGGAGCAGAGAAAAATTATACAACAAGCGAGAAGGAATTCCTAGCGGTAATTTATGCCATCAACAAATTCAGGCATTATATCACGGGTTATCAAATATTTATTCACACGAGATCATACAACCATTAAGTATTTGATGAATAAACCTATGGTAAGTGCAAGAATTATTCGTTGGTTGCTTGTTGCTGCAAGAATTTGATATCACCATAATCAACAAACCGGGAAAAGCTAATGTTGTGGCAGATTTCTTGTCTAGGTTGCGAGAACACGAGATGAAGGGGAATTAGTTGATGACACTTTTCCTGATGAAAAACTATTTGCTATATCGGTTCAATCACCTTGGTTTGCAGATATAGCCAATTATTTGGTCACAGGGAAAGTTCCTCCACATTTTACTTCAAAACAGAAAAAACAATTGATCAAACAGAGTTCTTCTTTCGAATGGATTAAGGGTATGCTTTTTAAGTGCAGTCCTGACCATGTGTTACGTAGGTGCATCCGAAAGGATGAAGTGTATGATATCCTTAGAGCTTGTCATGATGAACCCTCAGGTGGACACTATTCTGTAAAAAGCACAGTTAGAAAAATCTTGGGGATAGGATATTATTGGCCATCTCTTCACAAGGATGTGAAAAAGTACATCAGGCATTGTGATGCATGCCAAAGAATGGGGAAACCCACTCATACAAATGAGATGCCACTGCAGCCTCAAATGGTTTTAGAACCATTTGAGAGGTGGGGACTTGATTTTGTAGGACCTATTGATCCACCTTCTCAAGGAAAGGTGCATATTCTAGTATGCACTGATTACCTGACAAAGTGGGTAGAGGTGCGTGCTTTCAAACATGCTCGTGAAGAGAAGGTCGTTGATTTCTTGTATACTCAGATTTTTTAGAGATTTGGAGCTCCACGGTCTATCACCACAGACCAAGGACCCCAATTTGCATCCAAAGTCATAAAAGCATTTACAGAATTGTATGAAATCAAACATAGGAAATCATCACCTTACCACCCACAAGCAAATGGCCGAGGTTGAAGTAACAAACGAGGGAACTAGAACGCATCTTGACAAAAATAGTAGCTTTTCATAGGAGAAATTGGCTAGACAAATTACCTAAAGCGGTTTAGGCCTACAATACTACTTGGAAGTCCACTATTGGATTCACACCTTATGAACTAGTCTTTGGTAAAAAGCCTCTCTTACCTATTGAATTTGAGCTACTAACATTGCGCACGACACTAGAAATTGGAATTGAATTATCGCGAGGCACGAGACAGACAGGATTCTACAGTTGAATGCATTGGATGAACTTAGATTGGATGCTCTGCACCAAAGCGAGGTAATTCGGGAGGAGAGGAAGCTGTGGCATGACAGTCACATTCAGCGGAGGAAACTTCAACAAGGAGATTGGGCTTTCTTGTTTGATTCTCAATATGAAGACTTCCCTAGAAAGCTGAGAACTAGATGGTTGGGACCTTACTTGGATTGAAGAGGTATTTAACAATGGAGCGGCTCGTTTATCTCCTATTGATGGGTCACAAAGAAAGTTGGTAGTGAATGGACATCGCCTCAGGGTATACCATACACCTCTGACTAAAGAAGAATTCTTGCAGCAACTTGATAGTTTGGATACACAGCAGGTGGAAGAGATTCCTTCTTCCACTTCAAAACAATCAACATGATCAGTGGATTTCAAGAAAAAAATAGAAAATACAAAAAAATCAGAAAAATAGAAAACAAAAAGATGAATAAATTCTGAGTATGAATTCCTTCATGGGCATGGTTTCAGGGGAAATCATGAAATTCCTTCATGGGCATAGTCAGGATCAAGAAAAAAAAAAAAAAAAAGGAGAGGTAAAAAAAAAAAAAAGGGGAAAATCAAGAAAAAAAAAAAGAGAGAAAAATGAATAACCTAGCAGTGAAAACCTTTTCTTAAGGCACTACTGAGTTGGTGTGCATGAAAACCAGTTTTCTGGCATGCATAACCTTGAGAAATTTCTGAACCATCATTGTACAAATTCACCTAGTGCACTTGTTTTGAAATGTTGCAGAAAATCTCAGTAGAATATCAACAAAAGCGGTCATTCTTCAAAAAGCGGCATTAACTATTTTTATCAGGTATATATTTCTTACATTTCTTCATTGTAAAATGATTGGTATATAGTATGTGACAATTAACCATTAGCATAAAAGGTATTCATAAGAGTTGGCATACTTAAAAACATGTTTTGAGAATGAAAATATTGATTTCTGCCTAATCTTCGGAACAAGAATGCCAAAAACAATTACTGCTTTGTATTATCTTCGGAATGAAATTGTCTTCAGAATGATGACAAAATGAATGTTGCACTTTGTCTTCAGAAAGAAACTTTGTCTTCGGAATGACAATTTGTCTTCAGAATGAAACTTGGTCTTTAGAATGACGACTTGCTGCATCATCTTCGAAATGAAGATATGTCTTCGGAATGAAGATCTGTCTTCGGAATGAGGGTCTGTCTTCGAAATGACGATTTACTTTCACTATATAGCCTGATCTTCGAAATGAGGATTAATCTTTGGAATGAAGATTTGATCTTCGGAATGAGGTCATAATCTTCGAAATGAGGTCATAATCTTCGAAATGAGGATTTGTCTTCGGAATGAAGACTTGTCTTCGGAATGAGGTCATAATCTTCGGAATGAAATTTTGTTTGTGCAATAAGTTATAATCTTTGGAAAGAGCATTTCCACGTGGCATCCAAGAAGATAAGGTACGACAAAATCAAGATTTTTTCTTAGTTGCATGCGAGGAAGGGACACGTGTCAATCAGCACATGGTTTGTTTTTGCACTCATTGGAAATACGGAGAACATGACCAACCATATGCCACCAATTTTTAATGTCAATTAACATGCACGTGAGAATCTGCAAAACTAATGAGGTGGATCTGATGGCAAGGACATCCATGCAATTATAAACAAATAGGTGTACAGTGCAAAAGTAGAAATGTGTGCCATCTTTCTTTTCGAAGACGTGTTGCGAGGTACAGTGCACAGGATACGGTTCATTTCGAAGAAGAAGACGAGAAACAGGGCAACGAAGGTTTCAACTTAAAACTCTGCAAATTTGCAACAGAAAATAGCCAGAAATCCTGCAGTAGAACAGCAGCCGTAGTGTACGATTTTTAAACAGAGAAAAATGGGGTGAAAGATCAGAACAGAGCCTACAGATACCACTTACCTCCGAGAAAATCTGGCAGTTGTGCAGATTTTTGAAGACGGAGGGTTTATGACATTTTTGGATAAATTCAATGGGTCTTCGAAAGATTTAGCTGGCATGTTCGCCCATACGTTCAGAAACAACCGAGCACATGTTAACGGCATGTCTATTGAGGTAAGCCCTAAAATTTTAAGTCAGATTACAGAGCTGCCATTAGAAGGGATTTCAATTACTAGATCTGGCAAGAACACATTGGCAAATGTAGTTAATCAGTTTGTAGAAGAAAATGATAGAGAACCTGAATACTTAACCCATAACAACACATGCAAAGGGTTAAAAGGGCCGACCTACGGGAACCACTGGGATGAAGTAGCCACATAGGTAATTAAGTTTTTAACTCTGTGAAGGGCGGTATGTGCTGTTGTGGGGGCATCATCTACGAATTTTGAACCATCTCGGACATGGTGGACAACAACCGAGAAGTTAGGGTAAATCTTCCCCTGTATCTGTATCAAGAGTTAAAGAACATGGCAAAAAGATATCAGGAGGGTAAAGGAAGCCTTCGCCATCATGGCCTCATCAAATTAGTTTGCCAACACCATTTTAGAGGAAACCCTAGGAGTTTTGACAGGTTTTACTCTAACCTAAATGATGTCATTTTTGGGGATGAAAGTGAGGAAGAAGAAGAACCAATTACTGCTGATGTTGCTGCAGAAGAGGAAACAGCTGCTGTAAAAAATGTTGCAGAAGATGCTGCAGAAAAAGTTGCAGAAGATGCTGCAGAAGAAAGCTGTAGAAGGTGCCCCTGAAGCTATTACAGAACTACACCCCACAGTAGCAGCAGAAAACCTTGCTCCTGAACCCTCAACTTCACAGGCTAAGAGACAAAAGAGAAGAGGATCTGGAACTAGCACAGAGCAGAAAAACAAAAGAAAGTTTGGTTTGCTGAAGCTGCAACTGACTTATCAGAACAGAGAAGTGAAACAAGGGAAACAGAGGCATCTAAAACTGACCCCATGACCCCTGCTGTCACCAGAAAATAGAGCAAAAAGAAGAAGTTTGCATCTGGAACTAGGAGGTCTACAAGAATCCATTTGAAAGAAACCTACAAGGTCATGGAGGAAGAAGATAGACCAAGCAGCCCAGATGTCACAGAGATACAACCAGCATCTGACAACTTTCCAGAATTCCCTGAACAGATAGCTGAGGCAAAAACGAGCGAGGTTGGTTTGGAAGAGGCTACAGTTCAACAGGCTACAGATATGGTAGATATCCTTATAGACAGTCTCACAGAGCCTCCTGAACAAGAACAAACTATTGTAGAAGAAGAGGAAATATTGGTTGAGCAGCCAACTGCAACTGATTTGTCTGCATCAGCTTCTGAAGCAGAAATAGAAGTGGAAGACATCACTGAGCAGCTGAGGGCAGCAAGAAGTGTTGTCAAAACACAGACCAGATGGATCACAGAGAAAGAAAGCATCATTGAGATGCAAGAAAGAAAAATTGCAGAACTTCAGCGAGGAAGTGGCAGAACTAAAAAAATTGTTGTCACAATCTGAAAAACAGCCAGCTATATCCCATGATGAAGATAATTTGGCTCAATTGCTTCTAGGTTTATCAAGAGCAGATGATTCTGTTGAAGCAGACATGGGAGTTCATCCTAAAATAGCACTCCTTCATTCTGAAGAAGTGCCTGTTCATTCTGAAGCAGCACCATCTTATTCTGAAGCATTGCCTTCTTGTTCTGAAGATGCTTCAGAAATGGTGAGGAATATTGCAGAGGATGTTGAAAATGAGCCACCAACACAGAAACAGTCCCAACGGCAAGAAAATGTTCAAGTAAGTACTCCTACTGAGGTCCCTGCATTTCAACTTGCTACACTTCCAGTAGAAACAACAGATAAAGGGGTACAAGTAGAAATACTATCTGATGACAACCCCATAGAAATAGCAAATAAGGGGGTGCAAGTAGAGTTATTGACGAGATGAACGACCAGTGGAAGTGGCGAGAAAAAGGAGTTCAGATAAATCTGTTGCCTAGGATCCCCCTTGTAGTAAGACCACCTAATATTGTGTCTCTAGAGCAGTACAATGCAGATATAGCTAGCTGGATGCTTAGATATGAACAGCTTGCCAATAAAACTAAAAAATTCAAATTGGAAGCAAAACAACTAGAAGCCAAGGACACAGAAATTCAGGCATTGAAAGAAAAGGTGTCTGACTTATGCCAAATTGCTGAATTTTTAGTCCAATTTAGACGACCAGCCAGGTTTTACAGACCTTATTTTGAAGGAAAAATACCTCGGATGGCGAGGTCATGAGGATTACTTCAAATCTTCCATATAAATTGGACACTATTGAAGATTTTTTGGAAGCATATTTTAACAGTCCCTTTGAGCAGAAAAATCTCCTGTGTGAACTGTTTTTACACAGTTTCTTTATTCCAGAGGAAGTTGACTCTCATCCTCAAATCTACATTGGAGATGTTCAGTTGAGAGCATTTATGTCTACTTTGCAAAATCAGCTTTATTGGGATCAAGAGAAAAGGCGGAATAAAGTGATTGAAACAAGGGCTGAGTTGTTAGTCAGAGCAATCCAGCCAAATCACCTAAATATCACCTAGCAGCACTTTTCAATGATGAACAGGGGTGATATTAAGAGAATGTACTTGAACAATTTGAGGGATTGTGTGGTCAGATTTAACAATTTCTGTGATCACAATTTCTTCCCAGCATTGTCAGTATGGAGAGACAGATGGAATGAACTTTCCATGTCTTTGAGGAAAAGAGAACCTATCTCCCCCATCAATTTAGAATGGTCCAGAAGAAGAGCGAGAAGGTGTAGTCCAAGCTGATTCGAGATCATGCAACATAAGCTGGATAGGTCTCAGGTTCAGGCCTCCAACCATCATTACTCCAGTTCCATTCTACTTTGAGGAAGATGCCCAGCCTGATGAACAATTTGAAGATTGGCTCAGAAACATTCAGGAAAACAGGGGGTATTACATAGGCAAGAAGTTATTCTACAGGTCATGGAATCTAAACATGGACATATGTGATTCCATAGCCCAACAGAATGCATGAGGGCATGCATTAATATAAGTTGGGGGGAAATGATGAGGCACTGGAAATGCCTCAATCATAACATGTTTTGTACACTAAAAATGCCTATAAACTCTTATGTTTTATCTGATATGTTAGTTAAGTTGATTCAATATCTGGTATATTAACCATTTTGCATGATCAATGTATTTGAAATATTATATGTTGATTTTACAGCTTTTTGCATAGTTTTGTGTTCTTTTTGCTATGATTTGCTACAATGGGATATGCTTAGAATAATAGCAGCATTTCACTAATCTTGTTTTGATTTGACAAAGCATTTACTTCACCTAATCTGGCAACAGTGCAAGCAAACTGTTGTTTGTGCGGCAAAAAGCTGGTCTTTCCCATATAAATTCCAGCCAGCTGTCCATAAATAGCAAGGCATGGAATTCACATGAGGAAAGGGATGAAGACCATTAGAATTTGATCTTAGGAGATAACCCACCTGAGAGATGCAGAAGAAATCACTGGAAAAGCATACATTTGTTCATTCCGAAGTATCTTCGGAATGAACAGATATCTTTGGAATGAAGGAACACAGCATCTTCGGAATGAGCGGATCTTCGGAATGAAGAATGCAGCGTCTTCGAAATGAGCGGATCTTCGAAATGAAGCATGCAGTATCTTCGGAATGAGCGATCTTCGGAATGAGAATGCGAGTATCTTCGGAATGAGCGATCTTCGGAATGAGAAGCTGCATTGTCTTCGGAATGAAGCCACTTATCTTCGGAATGAAGAACAGAATGTGTTTTTGACCTTTTGACCGATTTTTGAAGGCTGGAAAAAGGGAAATAAAGGTTGGAAAAAGTAAAGAGAAATATCTTCCATCTGTCTTTGCCGTCATTGCCGACCAAAGCCATCATTAAGGGAAAGATCGGGTTTTAGTCCTCTTCTAGGATAAAACCGGAATTTGTTGCAGCATTGTAGGATTAGATCTTTTGAGATATTCTTTGTTTGTAATCAGATCATAGAATAGCTATAAATATTGCTCCCGTTCAGGTTGAGCCTAGAAGGTAGAAAAAGAAGGTAGAAAAAGTAGGTAGAAAAGGAGGTAGAAAATAGAGTAAGGAAGCTAGCAGAAAATACAGAGTATAACTAGAAATTGACTGTTACAGTCCTGTAACGGTTTTTAGCAGAATTCTTGTAATCATGTCTTTTGATCAATAAAGTGCACCAGTTCTATTTCAAATTACTTGTAAATGAGTGTGATTAAGATTTAGAAAAAGAGAGAGACTTACACCTTCTTCTGGACAAAGAGGCTGGCCACTTCCAGACCTAGGAGGAGGACTAACAAAGCGAGGTTTTTATTACGATTTTCTTTGTAGCAGAATGAGTTGTAGAACTTGTTATTTCAATTGCTTGTAAATAGTTGACAATATTTGCAGTATTAGTTTATTTATGCTTAGATTAATCTTGTGCTTAAATTTTTAGTTGCAATCTTACTTTCAGCAAAGTTTCCACTTCATTTTCAGATTGTTATTTCCAGAATTTACTATTTTTTCAGCAATTTCCTGCATTTTATGTTTTGCTGTCAAAATCTGAACAGAAGATTGACAACCTTCTATTACAGAACTTTGATAGTTTTTATTTCCACATTAGATCTAAACTTTCATTACTGCAAAAGTAATTAGATTTCCTTTCTGCAATTAGGATCAGACTTTCAATTCTACAACTGTTAATTCTGCAATATAATTAGGTCTAATTCTGCAATTGTAATTAGGACTTCATTTCTGCAGTTAATGATTAGTTTCCAATTCTGCAACTTAGATTAAGATTTAATTTATGCAATTTAGAGATAGGAATGTTCCAAAACCCCCCACACAACCGGTTCCACCAATAAGACTTGTTGCCCTAGATTGACCTAAGTTATAGTTGTTTCACTTCTTCTCCCGCAGATAGCCTTGTACACTGCCCTGGATTGACAGATTCATTGAGAATTAATGATGGTATAATGACTACGCATCGAGTGGTGTTAAACCCTGGTCGAAATCAACATTTTCTAGACTCATTGCTATCCTCCTTTGATTCATCCTAGCCCTCATCACCAACATATCCTATATTTAGCACTTCTGTCAATATGATATTTGTTTATTTGTATGCTCTACTACAATTTCCAAACCATCCCACATACAACCCATCGCTTGTCTCTAATTTCATCATTCTCTATGATATCTCTAAAACCTCCATCGCTGAATTTATCCCAACCCTACACATGCTGCACTCTACCAATGCACCATTGCCCACCATCCCATCTCACATACCATGGATCAATCATACATATCTTTATCTAGATGATGAATTCTAGATTCCTGAGTCCATCGACGACCTCTACCTCATCCCTATCCCTACCCAACTTCATGACGGTTCTCACATGCTTGTCAAGGACACCATTGAAGTTGACATTGGCAATAATCCAGAAAACCCTCACATCATCTACCTTGCCACCAGTTTATCCAAATAAGAGCATGTTCTCTATACAAATTTCCTTAGGTACTATATTAAGGTGTTTTCATGGTCCTATATGGATATGCCTAGCCTTGACCCATCACTAGTTATGCACAACCTTGTCTTGGATGACACTGCCAAACCTGTCCAACAAAAGTTGCATCGCATGCATCCCATAGTTGCACTTATGGTTAAACATGAGTTACAGAAACTCCTTGATATCGATTTTATAGTACCTATAGATTACCATGAGTAGGTTTCAAACATGGTTCCTATCAAAAAACCTAAAGGGGGTATCCACATTTGCATCGATTTTAGGGATCTTAACAAAGCTTGTCCTAAGGACAATTTTCCACTCCCTAATATTGAATCTTTGGTCAATGCTATAGCCAGACATGAAATACTGTCACTCATGGATGTTTTTTTAGGTTATAATCAATTTTGTGTCAATCCAACCGACCAACACAATACTTTTTTCATGATCCCCTGGGGGACCTTTTGTTACAAGGTTATGCCATTTGGCCTCAAAAATACTGGGGTAACCTATCAACGTACCATGACCTACATATTTCATGTTATGATGCACAAAACTATTGAAGACTATGTTGATGACCTCATCACCAAATCCAAAACCCGTGGTCAACACCTTGAAGACCTACATCAAATCTTTGATCGCCTCTTAGAACATAATGTCCGATTAAATCCCAAGAAATGCATCTTTGGTGTCACCACTAGAAAAATATTGGGTTTCATCATTTCACTAAAAGGCATCGAAGTAGACCCCGCCAAAGTCCAAGATATTCTTGACATGCCTCCCCTATGAACCTCAAGCAGTATACAAGGAAGGATCCAATCCATACGATGATTCATCACCCAACTTTCAAAAAAGTGTCAACCGTTTAATAATGTTTTATAGAAGGGGGTCCCATTTAAATGGGATAGTATATGCAAATATACCTTTGACAAATCAAACCTTACATCTCCACCCGTCCTCATACCACCCCATCCACAACGTCCATTCCACCTGTACATTTCTACCATCGATGTCACCTTGGGCATGCTTCTTGGTCAAAATAATGAACGCAACCAAGAGCAAGCTATATACTATATCAATCACACATTTATTGATTACAATACATGATATGCTTATATGGAGAAACTTTGCCTTGTTGTTGTCTTTCCTACCCAAAAGCTATGCCACTACATGATCAACCATACTACCTACTTAGTTGTCCATGATAACTCACTTCATTACATGATGGGTAAGAGCTACCACAATAGTCAAATGACCAAATGGATCATGCTCCTCACAAAATTTGATCTTGAATTCATCAATCAAAAATCCATCAAAGTCCAAGTCATTGTTGACTAGCTAGCTGAGGCTCCGTTGCCCAGTGATGCACCATTGCTTATCCAACTTCCTGATGATTCAATCTTTTATATAAGCGAATCCGAAGAGCCAGTCGATCCTGAATCCACTATTGAATTGACATTTTTCTTCAATGGCTCCCATTGCGCACATGCTAGGGGTGCAAGAATAGTATTTTTCACACTACACAGGAAGCCTCTCCCATTTTCATTCAAATTAATCTTCCCTTGCACCAATAACAATGATGAGTATGAAGCTCTTATCCTTGGCCTAAAGCAAGCCCTTTCCATGCACATTCATCACCTAGAAATATTTGGTGACTCCCTCCTCATTGTGAATCAAATCAAGGGAGAATGGCAATACCATTGCCCAGTGTTACAACAATACAAACAAGTCACGAATGATTTATTGGCTCAATTTGAATGGTATGACATCACCGGTACTACATGATCTAGAAATAATTTTTTTGATACCATGGCCTCACTAGGTTCCCTCATTCCACAAACCACACTATCCAACACAATACACATGTCCATCCACACCCTTTTCCATTCTGCCATTTATACCAATCTGCCTTCTCAAGATGATGGCATCAATATCATCGAAGCTCACCCACACGACCCATGGTTTTCCCAAGTCAAGGACTACATCAAGCTCAATATTCTCCCACTTGATCTAAATCATACTCACAAATGAGATTTTAAATTACGTTCCATTCGCTATACATTGCTAGGTGATATCCTATACAAGTGAAGTTATGATGGCATTTTATTGCGCTATCTTGAGCCTTTCAAAGCTCAATGCATTACTTAAGAAGCTCATTATGGTACTTGTGGTGGACATTTTAGTGGCATGGCTATCACCAAATGCATTTTATGGATATATTATTACTGGCCCACAATGGAGCATGACTGTTGTGCTTATATCAAAAAGTGTGTCAAATGCCAACATCATGCTAATATTACACACTTACCTTCTCAGGCTCTACAATCTATTCAGTAAATGTGGCCCTTTTCACAATGTGGCTTGGAACTCATCGATAAAATCACACCCGCATTATTTGCCAATCATAATTTCATAATTACTGCAACCGAATATTTCACAAAATGGGTTGAAGCCATCCCTTTAATTCAAATGATTGGTCCTAAAATTATTAATTTCATCACTCAACACATCATTTTTCATTTTGGCATCCCATCCAAAATCATCACAGATAATGGCACTCCATTCAAGAACAATATTTTTTGTGCACTATGTGAAAAATTCAACATACAACATAATTTCTCTACTCCATACTACCCACGGGGTAATGGCTAAGCTGAAGCTACAAATAAAACCATTTACGCCATTATTCACAAAACTATTGCAGAGTCACATCGTGATTGGAAAAATCAAATGCCACTAGCACTATGGGCCTACCATACTAGTATTCATACCCCAATTGGGGCAACCCCATTTTCACTTGTCTATGGCACATAGGCCATCATACCCTTGGAGCTTGAAATACCATCTTTATGGGTTTCTATGCAAGAATTCATTTATGATGAAACAACCTGTTAGGCTAGGCTTGAAAAATTAACCTTATTGGATGAATGTCACATTCATGCTATTGAACACACGCGAGTTTATGAAGACCATCTCTGACATGCCTACAATTCCAAGGTACATCAATGTGAATTTCAAGTTGGACACTTAGTCCTTAGAAAACCAATAGATTACTAGCCAACTGCACCATATCCGTGATAAATTTGCATCGAATTGGCTAGGTCTATAAATGGTTACTCATAAATTTAGATCTGTGGAATATCATATGGACACATTGGAAGGAGTAGCCAAACTTGAGCCCATTAACATTATTCATATGCAAGAATTTTATTCCTATTTATAGGCATTATAGCTCATCATCACTTGTGTACATATGTATATAAAAAAAAAACAAGCAACAAAACAAAACGAAAAGCACAAAAACAATATCACTAATTTTGACATTTGGTGGCACTAAGTTCACTTGCATATACATTTAAATCTACTTGCTCCATTTCTCTCCTCCCTTATCTACTTCTTCTATAAGTGAATGTTGTATGGTCACATTTCGAGTGGCTACATACCTTTCATTTTCCCCCTTTCTATATTCCTTTTCTTTTCTTTCTTATATTATTTTCTTCTAAGTTACTTGTCAATGTTGTATGGTCATCCTTTGAGCGACTACATAAATTTTATGGGTTTTTTTTCTTTTCTTTCTTATATTTTTTCTTCTTTTTACTTGTCAATGTTGTATGGTCACTCTTTGAGCGGCTACATACCTTTGATAAGTTTCATTTCTGCCCTTTCCTCTTATCCCCTCATTTCTTCCTTCCATTCTCCAATTTCAAACCACTCCACCTCATAATCCATTCCATTATACATAACACTGGGGAAATATTGTACATAAATACTTGCTTTTTGCATCCATGTAGGCATCTGCATATATTCATTGTAAATAAAATACAAAGGGAATTAAAAATGCACATGCTAGCATACCATATTGATGTCCAAAACCCCTTTTCAAGAGATAGGATTAGAGCCATGTTTTGATTGCTTCGACCACATATAGTTACATAATCAACACCATCCAAAGTTGGCATATTTCAAAAATACTTATAGGCTTTCCTTGGTCACCTTGCTATCTTTCTTGGACTTACCTACATGTCTTACACACTAATAACATTCTGGAAATGAGGCCGATTACATTGCATGCCAGCTGATGCTTAGAGAAAATAACTCCACTCATTGATTCATTCATATGATTTCTCTTGAACCATAGGAATGACAAAAGGACAAGCTCCCCCCTACCTAAATAAAATACCTTGCTCTAAAACTAATCTGAGCAAGTATCCCAAAAAAACAAAAGAAAGAAGAATCCCTTGCTCTACAGCTAATCTGAGAAAGTATCTAAAAAAAAATAAAATAAAGAAAAATCCCTTGCTCTAGATCTAATGTGAGCAAGTATTTAGAGAAAAGAGAAACAAAAATATATATATAAAAGAGAAACAAAAAAAAAAGAGAAAAGAAAAAAATAAACAAGATAAAAAAGAACAAGAATAAAAAAAAGAGAAAAGAGTACTACCCACAAAGAGATAGTCCTATCATAGAAGGTAGAAAACAAAAGCAAAGGCCTCAAGAGTCTTACTCACTTGAATACCTGTAGTCCTTAGGTCTTTACCAATGAGCTAGCATATAGGCTAAGTTGGCATGCAGTGATAACCCACCCTATTCCAGAATGGTTAAATGAACATCACTTTCCACACACAAGTCCAGGATAGAGGTCTTGTTTACCAAGATAGCCTCCAAATGAGTCAATAAGTTTCACTTAGTTAGTCAATGTGATTGATTTTACAAATTGTAATGTTTGAATATCCTCATGATATTCCTCATATTCAACTTCCTTGGAATAATGGAATGGATCACATCATTTGAGTAATGTAATTATGCAAATGCTATCCCTAAGCAAAGTTTTTATATCATGTAATCTTACGCATGTCATATTTCTTTTCATCTCACAACCCATTTTTATTTCATATTTACTTAAACATATCATTATTCCATTCCCATCCAACTATCTATTATCACATCTATGCTAATCATACACTACCAAAAGTAGAAATAAGCAAATACAAAAATGCAAATAGACACAAGTGCCATCGAACATAATATGTATATATATCTCCAAAAACTGATGCCATCAAGATACAATAACATATGTGACTACCCTTGTGGGCTCCTCATATCAGGACCATAACATCATTTTACATCTACATATCAAAAATATCATACAGCTAAAATGCATTGTGTATGCATGCACCACTACCAAAACATGTCTCCTCATGTACATATCTATCCATATGCCCCTGTACAAAAATTTGGACCATCCTCCATCATCGTTGCAATGCACCCTCATGGATGCTACCCTCTAGATGTCTTGCAACTCCCCTTGCTTACAGGGCCTCCTCCTACCACTCGCTATGATGACTCCATATCTTCGGTCCATACCAATCATGACCTCTCCACCTGTGCTGGTGGTCCCATCCTCACTGGTGCTTGTGACATCATAGGTGCCACTATCTCCTGAGCCCCACCACCAACTGATGACATTATCTACTATGGATGCACTTGTAATGAGGTAATCAATCTAGAATATGTTATGATATCCAACCCATGCACTATCAACTCACCCTCACACCTCACCCTCCTCCCTGCCTCCTTCACATTCACAACTAATAACCTCTCATTTACCACCTTCAACTGTGCCACCTCCCTCCATGATGCCTCCATATATAACACCACATCTCCCAAGCCCTCAATATCCTGATCCACCTATGCCTTTGAGGCTAACGCCTCTCATATAGTCTACTCTAGCTCCACCACCCTCACAACATGGCTAGCTCTCATAGCCTCTGTCTCCCTCCGCACCTCCTCCAAAAACCTCTAAAAATGCTTTGTGGTCTCAATAATCTCATCCTAATCTCCCTAGATGGTATCACACTCATGCCTAAACTCATCCCACTTAATCTTGAGTACTCTCATCTCCTTCACCATCTAATCCATGCACACCCTGGCCTCATATCGCTCCTCCAAGGTGGTCCTCAAGTCTGCCTCTACCTCTCACCTATCCTGATCCAAGGCTGAGAGTTCAATAACCCAATTTATTTCCCTATCAAACATCATATCCCTTAGCCTCTTTACCTCCCTCCTCAAAGCCACCACCTCACCCTTAGCCTCAATAGCTACTGTCAAATTCCTACCAAAATCATCCTCCCCTGCATCAACCAAAGGCACATCAGGCCTCACCAACTAATCATCTACCTCCACATCCACATCCATTAAGGGAATGTATTCCCTCTACTCCACCCCCACCTCTCACCCCCCTCTGCCATGGCCTTGCACCACTATCACTCACCAACCTATCCCGATCATCCCATCATGGCCTCACCTGTCTCATAAGCCAATATAACTCCTCCTCCTCCTCACCCAACTCGAGTGATACCACATCCTCTTGATCCTCCACATCCCACACTGGTGACCCTACTCTCATACCTCCTGGTAGACCTACATAGGATAGAGCTTTTATTGCCTCCACCCATTCATCTACCATACCCCACCTTGGCTGCCAACTTTGTCTAGCCCACCATACATCATACTATGGCATCATCCCTTCATTGTCCACATCCAAGACAATAATAGGCTCATCAAGAATCACATATAGAGGAGGTACTATGGGATATGACCCTGTGTCACCCTCTACCCTATAAATATCTACATACATGTTTGATCACCCCTGCACCAACCCAAAATACCACTGTACTATAGAAAATGGAAAGTACTCAACCTGCCATGTGTACTTCCCCACCAACCACTGACTATGTTGAATGCATGCCAAGTGCACTACATACCCCAATTAGACCCTCCATGTCATGGCCTTCACCTGACATGATCCATAGTCAATAATCCCAACTCCTCTTGGTGATACATCATATCACCTATATAGTCCTTCTTCTTCTCCTTATTCGCCCTCCATATCATTGCATAAGGTACCTCATCCCCCTCATGCACAAGTGCCTCATAAGGTAATTGTACTGATCACAATATGGTCACATGCTCCCACACCCATATTTTTCATAGGGGACTCACACTCAGCCTTGTCCTATCATTTCTCACCACCCCATGCAACTCCCAATATACATGTGCCAATAGTGCGGATGCCCATGCATACCTAATCCCTTGCTCTACCATGTTATAAACCACCCCCATCATATTCCAGGGTAACTTAACCCCTGACGCATTTGGTAACGCATGGATAACTATCAATAGCATCACCATCACATGACAAAGGTACAACCACTCCTTCCTCTAATAAGCCATGTAATCCACACCCTTCCTTGCCTCCACCTGATGTCAGTGCTCCCCAAATATTTGATGAGGCCTGGAAATGCTTCATTTTTACACTATGTTTGACATATAAAAATTGCCATATTACTAAACATGACAAAGTTAATTGCAAAATAGTTTATTAGAATATATATTTGTTAAGTGTTTGCATGATTTTATGTTAGGAACATTATATCTCTGTTTTTGACTATTTTTAGTATTTTATGCACTATTTCAGTTGATTAAGTAGCAAATAAAAATGTAGTAAAATTACATTAGGATGGCATGAACAGATGCCTCTCATCGAGAACTACAACTTTTATTTTTGAAGCAAGTCAATCCGAGCTGTAGATAAAAATTTATGAAGGTTACATCATGTTCATGCCTTAGTCTTTTCTAGAGTTATTAACAGGTGCAAATCTGCGTTAAGGGGAACATTGGCGGATCTACTAGGAATTATCCAAAGTGAGTTAAGGTAAAAAATTCATACCAATAGTACTTCATAGTAGATAGAACACATGACCCAAATTTGAGGGCATATGGACAAGTAATATGGAAGTTATGGGGCCTACAAAATGATAGTTTCACACTTTTTGATAGCTGGAAATTTTGGTAAAAATCTGTGTTAGAGGTCAACTTGACAACGATGCTGGGAGTAATTCCTGAAGATTTAAGAGCTAAAAATTGAACCAAGTGTAGTTCATACAACCAAGAACATGTGGATACAATTTGGTATACATTGGAGTTATGAGGCACAAGTTATGAGCACTCCAAAAGGGAAGCTGGGCATGTTTTGACAGTTGGAAAAACAGGTGACAATCCATACAAATTCCAACCACCTGTCACTATGAAGGAAGGCATGGAATTTACACATGGAGAATATTGAAGGAAATTTTAACCACTTCCTAAGAGCTAAAATAGATGATCTAGCTGAAGGAAGCAGCCAAAATAACCTGAAGAGCACCTACATCTAGTTATTCCGAAGATATTCAAAATGAGCAGAATTTGTTTATCTTTGGAATAAGCATAATTTTATTATCTTTAGAATGATAGGGGAATTTAATTAATTTGAATTTTTATGGTTTTATAACGGTGTAAAAAAGGTGAAAGAAGATTGAGAGGATGTAGGGAAAGTATCCTACAATTGTCCCTACTGTCCTTGCCAACCAAAAGCTACAACTCATGGAAAAGATCAATTGAAGCAGTTAATCCTCTCCTAGAATAAACCCAAAAATAACTATAGAATAATAGAATTTAATTTGCAAGAATATTTTTGTGTGTAAACGGGTTTTAGATGATTATAATATATAGCTCCCATGTCGGTTGAGCTTAGGGAGAGAATAAGTAGTAGAAAAATAAGTGCAATTTTCAGCTTTGTAACAGTTTACAGCAATAGAACTGTAATGTTATTTTCAGAGTAATAAAAGTGCAGTTCTTTTGTCAGATTCTGTTTTGATTTTTAATTAGTTAAGGAGTGTTTTTTCACCTCCTTCTAGATCAGGAAGTATGGGCCCACTTTCAGATCTAGAAGGAGGATTTTTATGGTAGGTTTTAATCTGTAATTTTGTTGCAGCAGAATTAACAGATTGCTTGCCAGATTTCATTTTCTTGTTTTAATTTTGTATTATGTTATTTATGTTTTCTTCATTATGTTTTTGTACAGCCAATATGTGTGTCAGCTGAAAAATTAGATTAGACATTTATTTTCCTTGTTTTCCCTGCTTTCCATGTTTTTATGTTTTAGCAACTTTCAATTTTAGCAGATTTCATTTTGTTATCAATTCCTGTAGCAGAAGATTGATGACCTTTTGTGGCAAGACATTGATAGGTGTTTTTAGTATAAGTTTCATTTCCAAGCATCATTTCAATTTTGCAAGAGTAAACTAGATTTCAATTCTACAAATGTAATTTAGGATTTCATTTTAGCAATATTTCAATTCAACAATTTCAATTATGCAAAAGTAGATTAGCAATTTCAATTCCTGCACTTGTAGTTAACTTTCAATTTTCTGAAATTAGAATTAGTTTTTATTTCTTGCAAGTTTCCATTCTGCATATTAGGTTTAGTGTGACACCAAAAGGCTAAACCAAATCTGTCTCACCCAATAAATGCTTGAAATCTGAATGCTTGAATTGTACTCTGCCCTAACCTTCTATCGTAGATAACCTTGGACACCACCCTGGATTGATAAATCATTGAGATTAAATGATGGGATTAACGACACTCATCATTTTGGCACCATTTTTGGGGATCATGGTGTTGTTAGAGGGTAAAAGCAATCAAATAATTATTATTGTGCTAAGTTATGAAGTTCAGAGTAAAATCTGAATGTAATAGTTGGTATAAATAATAATTATTGATAGTTGCATTTCAGTCCATTTAGAAAACAAGCAACCACAGGGAGGTGATCTTCACACTTGGGGGTTAAATTGCCTATGTTTGAAATTCTTGATAAAAATTGAAAGAACTCATCATACTCATTATCAGGAAACATAAGATCTCTTGAAAAATTTAGAGGAGCCATCTACTAGTACTACCCTTTTTATATCCATATCATCAGGGTAGTATAAACAAATTTGTACTAGGTGTTGGGAACATGGTAGATATACAAGACTATCCCTTGAACAAAATAACCATATCAACTACTTGTAGCATTTGTTCACAAGGACATATCACTGATGAATGCCATTTACTTCCACAACTCAAAAATGCAAAATTTGTTGCCTAGTCTAAGTTCTTCTCAAAGAGAGATCCCAACAACAACAAACCGGGCAAGTAAATCAACCACCACCTCCAGCCCAACCTGTGGCCAATATGAATAATACAGGACAGGAAACCCCTGTCTATGTAAGCTGAGTCTGTTAAAAAAAAAATCATCACAAAACTTTTGCACAATCAAAATAGAAGTTTACAGCTCAACGGTGATCCTAGAGTTTTGCCATTATTGCTTAAATATTGTTAGGGTTTTACCATGCTAAACCACAACCTAGCAATTCTTAGCCTACAAAGACAATAGTTGATCTCATTAGAGGTGATCCTACCTGACAAGTAGTTGATCTGCTAAGTTGTACACTTCTTGTCTTGTTGTGCAAACCAAAAATATGTTTTTTTTGCTTTTTGAAGTTTGATCAGGATGTATGAATATACCTTATGACAGGAGGTAGATTCATAAGTACCACCAATAGAGGAAGAACCACCACTTCCAGCCCAACTTGTGGCCAATATGAATAATACAGGACAGGTAACCCCTGTCTATGTAGCTGAATCTGATAAAAATACTACAGGAAATGTTATTGACTGCAGTAACATCCAACTATGCTCAAACAAGACCTTACCTGATCTTGAAGAGATAAAAATCAATGGAGATACACAAAATCCCTTTAGTCCAAACACACAAAAATCAGCCTTGGATAAAGGAGAAAAACTAGAAAATCTGCACATAGAAAATTTACTTCCATTAAACTCTTTAGTAAGCAATTACAAAGGGGTAAATTCTATCCTCCTAGGAATGAAACAAATTGAAGCACAACCAAGAAAATTCTTGAACATTATTAGCTGGCTGAAATTGTTTGCTGTTTTGAAATAATATTTCAATCCCTTTGCATGGAATTACAAGGGTATGTCAAGATTTCATCTTGATGTATGCACTTAACATATTTGAGAATTGGTATTGAATTGTTTCAAGTACAGATTGACAATATTTTGTAGACTAGGAGGCCTGAACAACACTTGATTGAAGAAGTTTTTAGATATGGAGTAGTGCTTCTTTCTCCCATTGGTGATTCACGAAGGAAGCTAGTGGTGAATGGACATTGCCTTTGGGTATACCATGCACCATTAACTAAGGAGGGGTTCTTGAAGTAGATTTCATTGGATGTACACATGATGGAAGAGAATTTCTCTTCCATGTCAGATTCAGATTGATGATAAAAAGTTTGACAAAAAAAAAAAAATACAAGAAAAGCAAAAGAGAATAATCTTGTTTGTGAACTTCATGGGCACAAGCAAGACAAGAGAAAATTTTGAAAAAAAGAGAAAAAAGAAAGAAAAGAGGAAAAAAGAGAGAAAAAAAAGAGAAAGAAAAGAGGAAAAAGAGAAGGAGAAAAAAAAATTGCAACAAAAGGCATGTCCCACAAAATGGGGATACATGAGGACAAGCATCAATTTTAGCATGGAGGAGGAACAATGAAGTCAGTACTTCATTTCTAGCAATAAGAAGTTAAATGATGACATAAGCAGATTCTTACTGCTCATCTAGAAAGGAAGGTTGCATCATTGTTGTAGATTTCAGCAGAAAAAGATGGTGTTTTCATACAAATATTGACATGTTTTTGTAGAATAAGGATTGTTCTTATCCAAATAAGAGTGAGAGACATTCTCTCTCATTGTAGCCTCATGAGAGACATTCTCTTTTATTGAGGCACTTGAAAAAAAATGACAGAAGTTGGTTGAAAACCAGAAATGGCAGCCTCTTCTGATGAAAAAGATGAAAAAAAAGAATAATTCAGTAGTGAAAACCTCCTTGAGGCGCTGCTGAGTTGGTGTGCATGAAAACCAGTTTTTCGGCATGCATTGCCTTGTTGATCCACCCATCATTGCTCCACCATTGTACAAATCTCACACTGCACATGTGTATATTTATGTTTTTAGATAGCTTGCTAACAATCATTAGAAGCAACTTGTAAGGTGCATGATCAATTTTTAGGACAACAAGGTATGTGTTTCTTGCATTTAAGTCATAGTAAGCATTTAGCATTTAGTGTATGATAATCGGTATTTGGCATAAACTATTCATACAATATTGGCAAGTTGAAAATGGAACATGTTCAAAATGTCAAGAAACACCCCCTTCTACCCTTAGTTGCATGAGAACTTCAAAACTGTACAAAAACCTAATTTTGGGACAAACATGGCAGCAATTCTATCTCAATTAGTAGGGTAGGTTTCAGAAGGAGAACTGCAAGTTTATATCTCACAATTGTCTCATAAATTTGAGGAAGATAATCTGGAAAATGCACCTAAAGATTTTGTTTTACTACTGTTGCAATAAAATAACAATATACAAAATGAAGAATAACATCTAAAAAAAAGGATAGAGAGGGGATTTTTGATGTTATGGAAGGCTTATACACACTAGATATGGGCCCACAATAGAATTTGTAGCTAACTTTTGCATATGAGGTCATTTCTACATTTTCTTATGCATCTTCGAAATAAGCAGGATATCTTCGAATAAGCAAAAACTGTACCAAAATTGTTGAAAATGTTGCAGAATAGAAAAAAGAGTAGGGCACATCAAATATTAAGGTTCCTAAAGCTCAAAATCATCCCACCACAAGTAGTACATCCCTCCAAAAATATTCAAATTCAAAATTTTTGTCAATTTTGTTTCAAAAGTGCAAAAATAACAAAATAGACATGGAGTAAACAAAAGGATGGAGAAGGAATTTTTGATATTATGGAATTCTTACACACCCTAGAGATGGTTCCACAACATAATCTGTAGCAAAATTTTGAAAAATATGCCATTTTTGCATTTTTTGATGCATCTTCGGAATAAACAAGCATATCTTTGGAATAAGCAGGATATCTTTGGAATAAGCAAAAACTGTACCAAAATTGTTGAAAATGTTGTAGAATAACAAAAAGAGTAGGGTACATCAAATATTGAGGTTCCTAAAGCTCTACCACACGTAAGTACATCCCTCAAGCATTTCAAAATCAAAATTTTATCAATTTTGTTCAAAAGGTGCAAACAACAAAAATAGGCATTCAGGCTGAAATGTTGTTAAGAATAGAAAATTCCACTAGTAGTAGTGCATCTACCAAATATGGTTCCACAATAAGGCTATTGCAAGATGAATCACATGATACCAAGCCCTTAAGAGGTACCTTGCAACACTAAAACTTGTAGAAGGGCAGAAAAAGAGTTAAAACTACAGGAATTGCAGAAATTGCAATATTGAAGGATGAAAGTGCAAAAGTCAAAGAGTTGCAAGTTGAAAATGAAAAAAAATATATATACAAGAAAAAAAAGAGCAGAATAAAAAAAAAAAAAAGAGGAAGAAAAGAAAAATTGCAACTACAAAAATTGAAAAAATTGCAAGGTTGTAGAAATTGCAAAATGCTTGGTATAGTGTAGCAAGGAGATATTTCTTAGGTAGCAGGTGGAAAAGGATGTTGTTCACAAGGGTAAAACCTGCATATTACTATGGCCTACTAAGATGCATGAGGGCATGCATCAGTTCAAGTTGGGGGGATGATGAGGCCTGGAAATGCCTCATTTTTACACTATGTTTGACATATAAAAACTACCATATTACTAAACATGACAAATTTAATTGCCAAATAGTTTATTAGAATATATATTTGTTAAGTGTTTTCATGATTTTATGTTAGGAACATTATATCTCTTTTTTGACTATTTTCAGCATTTTATGCACTATTTCAGTTGATTAAGTAGCAAATAAAACTACAATAAAATTACATTATGATGGCATGAACAGATGCCTCTCATCGAGAACTACAAATTTTACTTTTTGAAGCAAGTCAATCTGAGTTGTAGATAAAAAGTTATGAAGGTTACATCATTTTGGAGCTCATTCTTTCTGGTTCATGCCTTAGTCTTTTTTGGAGTTGTTAACAGGTGCAAATCTGCGTTAAGAGGAACATTGGAGAATCTACTGGGAATGATCCAAAGTGAGTTAAAGTACCAAATTCATACCAATGGTACTTCATAGTAGAGAGAACACATGACCCAAATTTGAGGGCATATGGACAAGTAATATGGAAGTTATGGGGCCCACAAAATGATAGTTTCACACTTTTTGATAGTTGGAAATTCTGGTAAAAATATGTGTTAGAGGTCAACTTGACAACGATGCTAGGAGCAATTCCTGAAGAGTTAAGAGCTGAAAATTTAACCAAATGAATTTCATACAACCAAGAACATGTGGATACAATTTGGTATACATTGGAGTTACGAGGCACAAGTTATGAGCACTCCAAAAGGGTAGCTGGGCATGTTTTGATAGCTAGAAAAATAGGTAATAGTCCATACAAATTCTAGCCACCTGTCACTATGAAGGAAGACATGGAATTTACACATGGAGAATATTGAAGGCAATTGTAACCACTTCCTAAGAGCTAAAATATATGATCTACACGAAGGAAGCAACCAAAATAACCTGAAGAGCACCTATAGCTGGTTATTTCGAAGATCTTCAAAATGAGCAAAAATTACTTATCTTCGCAATGAGTAGTGCAGATTAAAAATACACGCCAAACAAAAATAAATAAAATCACAATGACAGAGTACAGAATAGTTGCACAAAACAAACGATTTCTATTAATCGATGGAGTTTAAAAACTCCTTTTTGAATACAACTGGGCCTGTAACCCTTTATTTGTGATACACAGTTACAAGTTATGCTAGGGTTCTCCGAAACCCTAGCTGGCACAAATGGTGGCGCTTCCGAAGAATGTATCTTCAATCCCAACAGAGTGAGTGGGCTTCGTTGTATCCCTTGCTTGGACCACTCCAGCTTAATCAACTGCCATCAATAAACCGGATCTGCTGTCAAAAACCTGCACACATTAACACTATCAAGGAGTTAGAAATTAATAAGAGGGCTCCACTGTGTGAGCCCTCGGAAACAATCTAAAACCCTAGAAAAATGAAATGCAGGAATTCAATAACAGATTAATACATAAAATATGAGTACTTGCTTTAAAACTAATCTATACCTCTTTTTCTGTTTAACGCGGCTAGACCAGGCGACACCTGGAAGTAATGTGGCTGTCAGATCGGCTGTGGAAGGCGCCCTGGTGCACTCGCTGAACGCCCGCGTGCTTCTGGATTAAGGTTTCAGACGTCGGTCTGAGTCTGTGGCTGTGGGTAAACGCCCGCGGGCACTTGGTAAACGCCCGTGGGCACTTGGTAAACGCCCGTGGGCACTTGGTAAAGGGGTAAACGCCCGTGGGCACTTGCGACAAGAATGGGGGATTCTGCAGAATGTTGTAGAAGAGATGGCGGCGAAAGCGGCGACGGAAGCGGCGATGGATGCGGCGATGGATGCGACGAAAAGGTAGTAGAAGAGAGATAGAGGGGATCAAAAAAGGAGATAGAAGAAGTCAAGAAGATAGAAAAGATCCAGGATAGAAGTAGCAAAAGATAGGGTTTGAGCCATCAAAGTGACTCAATTTATAATCTACTCTTAGGGCACACTTTAGGGTTTTAACGACACTTTGAACGTGTGGCTAAGATTAAAGTGGATCCAAGGGTAGAGAATAAATCTTGGTTGTGAAATGGATTAAGATGGATGGACGGATGAGATTAAATGAAGGATGGACGGCTCAGATTAAATCACTTAAACTATTATTTAATATATATAATATTAAAATATTAAAATATTATAAATATATATATAAATATTAATTTAAATAAATTTGGGGATGAAAAATGGCGGGAAAGGTGAAATTGGGCCAAATAATGGCGGGAAAGTGTGGATTTGGGCCAAATAATGGCGGGAAGGTGGATGACCGACATGTGGCTGACAAGAAGGTATAGATGACTTGCAAGTGGCTGGATTTTGGTGTCTACAGATGCCCCTTTTTGAGTTGCTTTGTGTGAAGACACAATGCAGCACAAAAAACTTAAGACACCTGAAAAGCTGGATCAGACGCAACTCTCTCTCAAGATTAAAGCACAACTTTGAAGACCAAAAAAAAAAATAAAAGAATATTTAAGATTTATCAGCTTACCCCCTCAATTGGCGAGTGAGAATGGTTCTCACAAGCCAATTGGAAGAAATTTGGAATATAATGAACCGTTTTTGCCCCAACGGTAAAAAGGGGTTGGTGTATGAACCATCTGTTTATGTCCCAACAGAAAAGGGGTTGGTGTACAAACCATCTGTTTATGTCCCAACAGAAAAGGGATTTGTTTACAAACCATCTGTTTATGTCCCAACAGAAAAGGGGTTGGTGTATGAACCATCTGTTTATGTCCCAACAGAAAAGGGGTTGGTGTACAAACCATCTGTTTATGTCCCAACAGAAAAGGGGTTGGTGTACAAACCATCTGTTTATGTCCCAACAGAAAAGGGGTTGGTGTACAAACCATCTGTTTATGTCCCAACAGAAAAGGGGTTGGTGTACGAACCATAAAAAAATATGAAAGATTGACCGTTTTCTGCCCCAACGAAAAAGGGGTTGGTGTACAAACCAAAAAAAAATATGAAATATTGACCGTTTTCTGCCCCAACGGAAAAGGGATTGGTGTACGAACCAAAAAAAATATGAAAGATTGACCGTTTTCTGCCCCAACGGAAAAGGGGTTGGTGTACAAACCAGAAAAAAATATGAAAGATTGACCGTTTTCTGCCCCAACGGAAAAGGGATTGGTGTACGAACCAGAAAAAAATATGAAAGATTGACCGTTTTCTGCCCCAACGGAAAAGGGGTTGGTGTACAAACCAGAAAAAAATATGAAAGATTGACCGTTTTCTGCCCCAACGGAAAAGGGATTTTTGCGAAACTGTAATAATTTTTTTTTTTTTTTTGAAAAAAATTTGTAACAAAATTTTGTTTTGTTGTTTTGCAGCTTAGGGTGTTAGAGGCGCGACACCGATTCTCCCCTATCATTTCGGGGATGAGGAGGTCATTGTCCCAGGAAGACTGGGAGATATTGGAGGCAGTGGGGCTAGCGAGGGCGAGGGAACCGCGGAGGTTCCCAAGCGTAGGGAGGGTCCCCGCCTTCGATCTGACAGTCGAAGGCGAAAGGGGAAAATGGCACGGCAGGCTTCGGGGAGCGAAGATGACGGAGATGATGGCGGAGAGGGCCTAGGAGAGGCCACAGGAGAGGCTAGGGAGGTACCCCCTAGCGGGCTCGAGGACGAGCTGGCACAGCTGCAGCAGTAGATAGCAGAGCGCGATGCTATGCTAGCTGCTCGGGACGAGAGGATAGCTCGACTGGAGCAGCAGGCAGCAGAGCGGGATGCCCTGTTAGCTGCTCAGAAGGAGAGGATGGCCCAGTTGTAGGCGGACTTGGATGGAGCGACTAGGGTGCCCCAGGATGACAGGGTGACGAGACTCCAGGCAGAGCTAGCAGAGCGGGAGCGACGACACGGGATAGACATAGCTAGGCTTAGGTCTAGGACTCATTACATTGAGGCTCTGGAGGACACATTGTTTAGGCATCACATTGTGTTGCCTGATCCTCCATCCTCTTCTGTCTCTAGGCGTAGTGAGTCTAGGCACACCACTAGGTCTAGGGCTCCTACTAGGTCACAGGGGTCCTCTTTTGATGGTTAGCTTAGTGCTTAGATGCACTCTTTATGAGCCTTGGTGCTCTATTGTATATTGTAGCCTTTTGGCATTCATTGTACAGTTTGACCTTTATACACATATATATATACATGGCTTTTATTTTTAGTGTTTTACTTTCTTTTGTGTGAATGCCTATGTTTTTGTGATGCATGTTTTTATATGTTTTAATGTTTTTGATGCATATGTGATGGAATGGAATGCAAACTTATAGATGATTAATGCGAGACTAAGTAAATGAAATATGCACTAAGAAGCACTCATACTTTTAGATAGTTAGATTTAGCCAACTGTTATCATAATTGTTTAATCAGGGGCACCGAACTTGGTAGCTTGTGAATGAATGACGTATGGAATGACATGAATATGGAAGAAGATATGGAGGTTGATATGGAAGAAAATATGGAGGAAGACTGTTTTACAAAGACTCAAACATGCTAGTGGTATCAAACAAACTTACTAATACTGCCTAATTCAACTAGGACCAAATGTGTGTGCATGTGAGTTCATTAACCAAATCAGAAGCATGGTAGTGACTCTAGGCAATCAAAAACCTGTGTGTGTGCAAGTGTGTTCATTAACCTCATCTTGCACAAATTAGGTAACCCTGTTATGGAGAAGACCCCAAAGCTAGTTTGTCCGTATGAGCATTCAGAGGTCTCTTTTTTAGGAGAGACATGTCGCCACGCAAATGAGTATACTCCACTACCAGTCAAGCGTCTATAGCCCCGATGAAGGTTAACTCCATAGTCCATGTTGTTTTTGACCTTTGTAAGCCTTGGGGATGACTACCTATCCGTCTGACTGGACAAGTAGTACGATCCTTACAACTTATTTGGGATCAGTGGTGTGTGAAAAATGTTCATTTCCTTAGAGCTTTGGGGAATCGGATTCTCAACCGAAGTATGATGAGAATTTTACCCTATCCTTACTACTCTGTTTATATTTATATTTTGTGATTGCTTGTGATAGTGGTAAGAACCACTATTTTATGGACTATGTTTGCATGATAGGACAAACGAGGATTACCCTTTTCACTTCAAGGCACAACCCAAGGATGGTGTTATCTCTCTTTGACACAAGATGTTTTTAAGATGTGAAAATGTGATAGGTTCAAGACCGCTTTTGAAATCATTTCCCAATACTCAAGATTTTATTTAGTGTAATTTGTGATATGGCCCTAGAGAACTTTGACATGCATTTCGAAGTTTGCTTAAAACACTAGGAATGGCTGAGTGATTGAAAACATTTTGGCAATGTAAATATGTGCAAATGGAAAATGGGTGTACGAATGACAATTCGGTTTGATGGATTTTATGAAGGTGCCCCTGATTAAGGCAACATGACTTTTGCTTGACCAAATTTTATATCCAAAAGATAGAATGGTCTCTAACATGATATGCAACTATGGCTGAAAATGAAATGTTATGGTTTTCAATGAGATGTATGCACATGAAATGCAATGTTTTTGAATGAGATGTATGCAACTAACAATGAAATGCAAATTCTTTTTATTTTATTTGTTTTTTTTTTTTTTTGTACAAGCCATGTATATATGTACATATAAAATTCAAACTATGCGTAGAATGCCCTCAAGTGTATAACATTAAGTGGTTCGGGTTCTTCCTCTCCCTCTAAAGCGGCAAGTCTATAAGTTCCATTGCCCACTCTTTCGGTGACCATATATGGACCTAACCAATTAGCCACGAATTTATCTCGAAGATGCGGCAATGCATTGGTGTTTTGTTGATTCTCTTTAAGGACAAGATCCCCTACTTGAAATTCTCTTAGATGAACTTTGGCATTGTAAGCACGTTTCAATCGGTCTTGATAAACTCGCAAATGCTCTAAAGCATTGATTCATTTTTTCATCTATGAGTGTGAGTTGATCAAGACGTGCTTGTCTAGCAAGTATCATCATCGATAAATTCCTGCAAAGAAATTCGCAAGGAAGGGATCTCGAGCTCAAGAGGCATGATTGCTTCAGCTCCATAGACCAAAGAAAATGGCGTTGCCCCAATGGGAGTTCCGATGCTTGTTCCGTAAGCCCATAATGCCAAGGGGATTTGTGTATGCCAATCTTTATGATTTTCTTTAACAAGTTTCTTAAGAATAGCAATTATGGTCTTATTGGAAGCTTCAGCTTGTCCATTGGCTTGTGGGTAGTAAGGAGTTGAGAAACTATGTTGGATATTATACTTTTCGCAAAGAGCTCGAACATCCTTATTCTTAAAAGACTTGCCGTTATCAAAAATGATTTTAGAGGGAATACCAAAACGACAAATGATATGGTGAAGTATAAACTCCACAATTCTAGGACTCGTCATATTGGTTAGAGGAATAGCTTCAACCCACTTTGTGAAGTATTCAATGGCTGTAATGATGAAAGTATGCTGTCCTGAAGAGGCAGGTGAAATCTTGCCAATTAAATCGAGACCCCATTGTGAGAAGGGCCAAAGGCTTTGGATGGGCTGTAAAGCTTGTGATGGTATATGGGTTAAATTAGCGTGTTCTTGACACTTTTTACATTGTTTAACATATTTGCAACAATCTTGTTCCATAGTGGGCCAATAATACCCCATACGTAAAATACGCTTCGCAATGGCCATTCCACTAAAATGACCACCACAAGTACCATCATGGGCTTCAGACAATAGCTCTATGTGTTTCACCTGCTTCTAGACAGCGGAGGAGTACTCCATCATATCCACGTTTATACAACACATCCCCCAAAAGAACAAAACGAGCTGCCTTTTGCTTAAAGCAGCGACGGGCAGTTCGAGACAAATCAGGTGGAAGTGTTCCAAACTTGAGGAAGGCTACTATCTCACTAGACCAAGGCTCATATGGATCCGAATGGATAAAGCAAACATCTTTTTCATCTTTAGACTCAAGCACGGACAATTGCAGACTTAGAGATTGTGGAAATGATTAGGGGCTGTACCTCTCCAAGGGAGTCCTTTGGAATCAATGATCCAAGAGAGGCCATGGCATCCGCAAATCTATTAGTCGAACGAGGCAAACTAGTGATCTCATACCAATCAAACTTAGAGAGCAACTTCATTGCTACATCATGATAAAGCTTAATGGTAGGTTCTTTGGCTTGGTATTCTCCTGTAATTTGTTTAACCACGAGTTGAGAATCCCCAAATATCCGAATACGCTTAATGCTCATAGCTATGGCTGATTGAAGACCTAAAATTAAGGCTTCATACTCTGCTGTATTATTGGTGCATTGGAAGTCTAATTTGAATGATAAAGGGATGGGAATCCCTTGAGGTGTATGAAACACAACTCCAGCGCCCTGACCTTTCGCGCACTTAGAGCCATCAAAGAATAGCGTGATGTCAACATCTTCCTCCGGAATGATGTCCTCTTCTTGTTCAGTGATAGCAAATACCGAATCATCTGGGAGCTCAATAATCAAAGGATGATCACTAGGTAGCGGAGCTTCCGCAAGTTGATCGGCTATAACTTGACCTTTAACGGATTTTTGGCTAATGAATTCAAGATCGAATTCGGTAAGCAACATTATCCATTTAGCGGTACGAGTGTTATTATAAGTGCGAGACATCATATAACGCAGAGGGTTTTCTCTAGCTATGACATATGTTGTATGGCTAAGCATATAATGACGAAGTTTCTTAGTGGCAAAAACCACTTCTAAGCACAACTTTTCCACATAAGCATATCGGGTTTCATAGCTTACCAATGTTCGACTAATATAATAGATAGCTTGCTCACGATTTTGTTCATTCTTTTGTGCAAGCATTGTCCCTAAGGCAAAGTCCGTTGCTGAGATATAAAGGTTGAAAGGGACCCCTGGACGAGGCGGAGCTAAGACTGGCGGAGATGCTAAATACTGCTTGATGTCATCAAAGGCTTTCTGACATTCATTTGTCCATGAAAATTGTACCCCCTTTTGTAGTAGGTGGCAAAATGGCCTACATTTATCAGAAAGTTGTGCAATAAAGCGACGGATTGAATTAATCTTTCCTTGCAAACTACGCAACTCCTTCAAATTAGTTGGGGGACACATTTCCATAATGGCTTTGACCTTGTTTGGGTCCACCTCAATACCTCGTTTAGAGATAATAAAACCTAGGAGTTTGCCTGAGGTAACACCAAAGACACATTTCTTAGGGTTCAACCTTACTTTATGCTCTAGAAGTCTATCAAAAACTTTTTCCAATACATCAAAATGCTCTTGTCGAGTTTTAGATTTTGCCAATAAATCATCCACATAATCTTCGATAATCTTATGCATATAATCATGGAAAATATAAGTCATGGCTCGTTGATAGGTTGCACCTGCGTTCTTAAGGCCAAAGGGCATCACCCTGTAACAAAAAGTTCCCCAAGGTGTGGTAAATGCTGTTTTGTGTTGATCTTCAGGGTTTATTCGAATCTGGTTGTATCCTGAAAATCCATCCATGAACG
Organism: Wollemia nobilis; assembly: GCA_028583015.1. Taxonomy (NCBI): domain Eukaryota; kingdom Viridiplantae; phylum Streptophyta; class Pinopsida; order Araucariales; family Araucariaceae; genus Wollemia; species Wollemia nobilis. Next base: position 809,373 of record JAQPPZ010016473.1, read on the forward strand.
AAAGCATTTCATGACCAGCACAGGTGTCGACAAGAGTATCAATGTTTGGAAGAGGAAAGTCATCCTTAGGACATGCTTTATTTAGATCTCAAAAATCGGTGCAAACACGTATCCCCCCGTTAGGCTTGCGAACGGGTACCATGTTAGAAAGCCACTCAGGATAATCAATCGGGACGACAAATTTAACATCCAGAAGTTTTTGAATCTCCGATTTAACTATGAGGGCCACGGTAGGATGCATTTTCCTAAGTTTTTGTTTGACAGGTTTAGCATATTTTTGTAAGGTGAGGTTATGGACAACCAAATTAGGGTCTAGGCCTGGCATGTCTTTGTAAGACCATGCAAATATCTCCTTCTTCCGCTTGAGTAGAGCAATCATTTGCTCTTGTTCCTCTGATGATAGACTTTTAGCCAGTTTCACAATTTGGGTGCCATCTTGGTCCGTACTAAGGTCTACATCGATAGTTTCTTCAATAGACATGTGGGAACCTTCCTCAAGCCGATGGGGAGTAGGGATCGGATTTATGTCATCTAAAATGTCATCAAGCTCCTGTGCCTTGCTCTCGTCTATGTCTGCCTGGAAGACCTCTGGCTTAGAAGATGAAGGTGAATGTGGAGGTGAAGGAGGAATGTAGTTGGCGGAAGCCCTTAACAATTCCTCGGAAAGGATGAACTCTAAAATAGATGGAGGAGATGAAATCCGATCCATGTCAATCAAGTTTGGGTTGATCGGGATTGGCTTATCCGGATCATATGGATTATGGAGCGGGGTGAATAAGTCTTCAAAATTCATTGTCGACTTATGAAAGAAAGGATGGGCGGAATGGAAGGGAAAACCGGTGAAGACCTCGGAAGACTTGAGATGCAAAACAACATAGTTTTTCAGTTTTTTTTTTTTTTTTAGTTTTAGTTTTTTTTTTTTTTTGTAGTGGTGAAAACCACTATTACACACATACATAAAGCAATAAAGTATTTTTATATATGGTTGAATTGATTAGAGGAGTTACTGTTACTCCCCCGGTTGTTGGAGCTTCCTCCCGATTTGGAAGGGTGTTTGAAATATACCAAGATTTTGATTTTGTTGGGCTAAGGGGCTATCCAATTTAATGGCTCCAATCTCAATAAGATCTTGGATCACATGTTTGAAAGTCGTACAATTATTGATATCGTGCCCATTTTGCCTATGATAAGGACAAAATAGGTACTCCTTGTAATACTTCCCCCTTCTAGATGGGTCTAAAGGTTTAAACTCAGGTAAAGTTAATTGATTTGTGCTATATAACTTGTTGAATATGACCGCATATGGTTCATCTAAAGGTGTGAACTGTCGCTTGGGATGATTTTTTTGCCAAGGTCGAGTTTCCATGGTTGGCCCAGTATTGGGAGCTGGTTGAGTAGGGGCGGGTACCGCATGATAAGCAATTGGTTGCGGTTGACTTTGCATTACTTGTTGTTGTTGAGCCATTACGGGCTGGCTCGCCACCACTTGATTAACTTGGTTAACATTTGAGGCTGTACTAGCCTGTGCTTGTTTGTTTTGGCCATAATTATTATTTCGTTGTTGGCCCTTTTGTTGCCATTCTTTTCTACGGGGTTTTAAAACACCCTCTTGGACTTTAATGTCTTCTATGATACTTGCTTGGGCCAAAGCCTCTTCAAAAGTCCTGTATTGTTGTAATTGGAGTAACCAAGAGATAGGTTTTAGACAACTGTGGGTGAACATTTTGGTTAACTCCTCCATTGGTAGGGAGAATGGCAGTTTATTAATGATAGCCCTCCAACGGTTTCCAAAGTCATAAACAGTCTCATCGTCATGTTGCTTGAGCTTGTATAAGTCAGCTAATGAGACTCTCTTTTGTACATTCAGGGAGAATCGTTCTAAAAACAGATTAATCAATTGCTCGTAAGCATAAATGCTATGGTGAGCTAAATTATTATACCATTGTACAACATCTCCTCCTAATGTCTGAGGAAAAGTTCTGAGCATAAGAGCATCATTATTTTGGATTCTAAAGCAAGCATGCATGAATGAGCTCACATGTTCATGAGGATCCTCAGTTCCTCGAAATTTGTCAAACTTCGGTAATGTGAAATCAATCGGATATGGTGGTGAAGGTACCGAAGGATGAATTGGTTGATTGATCAATGACCTTAGCATAGGTTTATGACTAGATGAGCCAGGCATGTTGAGCATAAGGTTGTCAATCTGTTGTTGCATAGCATGGAGTCGAGAATCTTCATGAAAATTTTGACTCGTTTGATGATTATGATGATGCAATGGAGGAGTGGAAAAATGATGAGATGGGATGAAATTGCCTGGATTAGGCGGTGTGGAATGGACAGGTTGTTGGTATGGATGATACCGAGAAAGAAGGTGATTGGGGTGAATGATGAACTGGACTGGGTTGGGAGAAAGGTGGGGTAGGAATGGACACCACCGAAGATTGGGGTACCTAGGTGGGGCCTGAGCTAAGAAAAGCTAGCTGGGTAGAAATTGGTTGGGGTGTAGGATTTACTACGACAGGTGGTTGAGCATTTTGTTGCTGTTGTTGCTGAAGCAACTTGTCGAGGTACTCCCTAACCTTATTAATTTCTAACCCAAGGGAGGTGGGATGATTGGATGAAGGTGGAGGGCAGGCTGCCATGGTAGTCACAGGAGACTGCATAGCAGGGGCAATGAAGGTGGCTGAAGTAGGCGGTACCTGGGAAGAAATAGTAGACTGTGCCCCAGGTAGGGTGAAACCATAAATGGTTTGGGAAGAAGAGGGTTGAAATTGGTCATGGCTAGAGGAGGTTCCACCAGCCTCATAGAGAGAATTGGTGTACACCCGGGTAAATGGAGGAGAAAGTGGTCGGGAAGACACTACATTTGTCTCCAAAGGAGGACAATTGAGCATCTGGGAAGATGTTGGAGATGAAGCCGTGCTGAGCGGATACAACATTAGCCTCAAAAAAAGGGTTAGTGTAGACTTGAGTGAAACCAACGGGTATGGTTGATGCAATATCCTGCTGAAAAATAGAATCTTGCATAGGGGAATCTTGGATTGGCTCAAGGACATAACCAATGCCATCTCTTAAGTGAGTTTGCACTTGGGCCATATCAATGTGGGTAATATGACAGGAATTGTCTTCCTCCATGGGCATGGCCATGCGATAGACGGTAGAAGGACGTGAAAGACCTACAGGCGAACCTGCCTAAAATTCACTAGGATAAGTGGTCATGTTGGTGGTGGGGATGTTCTGTGAATTATTCATTTGATTATTTAGATTTAACACTTTAGATTGATTCCTTGTTAAGACCATAACGCAATAAATCTAAACAAATTCAGAAAAGAAGAATGCAAAAAATTGAATGATAAATTTACACTAAAGAAATTATCAAAAAATAGTCACAACCTAGGTTTCAACCAATGTGTCTTACCTGCGGTTAATTACTTATTTTCTGATCTTAATCTGTAGTAAATTTTAAGTGTCCGGTTTATGAGTTTTGCATGTGATCTAATCTTGAATTATTCACAAAAAAAGGTAAAAACTATGGCTAGGAAAGGACAACGAGATTCTTACTGGTGATGAAATCCAGCAAGTTTGCTCGGGGGTGACCTATGGTGTCTAAGGCAGAAGTTTAATGGATGGAGATGAATTCCACCGTCACTAAACTTCAAGCAATACCTGGTGATGAAATCCAGATATTACTGTTTTAAATGCAATATGAAATGCAATGAATTTTATTTTAAGTGTTTTAGTTGTCTAATGTATACATACAAAGCTATAAATCAAAAGTTCTAATGATCTAAGCAAGAGGCTACTGAAAACATGCCATTTCCTCTGAAGAAGTGGAGTACACCGTTTAAAACCCCCTGCCTACCAATGATATCAGATATCAAAGGAGCAACCGGAAGGTTCGTCCACTTCTCTCGCCTGGAATCACCCAATGGCAGGAGTACTATTGACATCCAATCAATAGTCCTACTTAGATAACTAAAACAGATAATTCGTAGCTATTCTAATATGCAGCTAGGTATGCAATTTTTTTTTTTTTATGCAAGCAACAACCAATAATGCAATGCAAAAAAATGTAACTAAAAATGTAACAAAAAAAATGTATATACAGCTTAACTGTTCTTTTCCAGATTACTTAGTTTTTGTTCATTTTAAAGTAATGATCTGAAAAAGAAACAGAATACAGCAGAAAAACCAAAAACGTAAAAAGTACGAGTTTAACAAAGAAAAAAAAAAAACGCACTTACTCGGAAGCCTACGCTTTCTCTGTGAAACTGCCTTCAAACGCCCAAGGGAGTCTGCGCAGGCTGAAACGCCCCTCTGCGTTTCGGATCGGACTTCCAGACGCCGCTCTGCGTCTGCTGCGTTTTCTGCAAACTCCTCAGAAACCCTAGTTCGCTGGAACAACGAATTTCATGATTTTGGAACCTACAAAATAAAAATAGAAAATAGGAATAGATCAGTAAAGCAAGTATTAAAAACATGAAACCCTAGGGGGTCCCACCATGATCGCCATTTGTAGATTAAAGATACAACGCCAAACAAAAGATAAAGAAATCACGATAAAAAGTAATGCAGAACACAGTTGTACAAAACAAATGATTTTTATTAATCAATGGAGTTTAGAAACTCCTTTTGAGTACAACAGGGCCTGTAACCCTTTTCGTGATACAAGATTACAATTTGTGCTAGGGTTCTCCGAAACCCTAGCTGGCACAATATGGTGGCATCTCCGAAGAATGTATCCTTAACCTCAATAGAATGAGTGGGCTTCGTTGTATCCTTTGGCTCGGACCACTCCAGCTTAAGCAGCTGCTATCAACAAATCAGATCTGCCATTAAAATCCTGCACACATTAAAACTATCAAAGAGGTTAGAAACTAATAAGAGGGCTCCACTGTGTGAGCCCTCAAAAATAGTCTAAAACCATAGAAATGAAATAAAAATAGAATGCAGAATTCAACAGCAGATTAATACATAAAGAAATATTACTTGCTTTAGACGAATCTATACCTCTTTTTCTGTTAACGCGGCGAGACCAGGCGGCACCTGGAAGTGATGTAACTATCAAATCGGCTGTGGAAGGTGCCCTGGTGTGATCGTTGAACACCCGCGTGCTTCTGGATTGGGGTTGCAGACGTCGATCTGTGTCTATGGCTACGGGTAAATGCCCACGGGCACTTGTGACAAGAATGGGGGATTCTGCAGAATGCTGCAGAAGGGATGACGGCGAAGTTGGCGACGGATGCGATGATGGATGCGACGAAAAAAAGGGACGGCGATGGATGGGTAGGTTTAGCTGAAGAAGAGATAGATAGTGATAGATAACAAAAGAGAGATAGTAAAAGAGATAGGGCTTGAGCCATCAAGGTGACTCAATTTATAATATACTCTTAGGGCACACTTTAGGGTTTTAACGACACTTTGAACGTGCAAAATAAAAACAAAAAATAGGAATAGATCAGTAAAGCAAGTATGAAAAACATGAAACCCTAAGGGGTCCCACCGTGATCGCCATTTGTAGATTAAAAATACACGTCAAACAAAAATAAATAAAATCACAATAACAGAGTACAGAATAGTTGCACAAAACAAACGATTTCTATTAATCGATGGAGTTTAAAAACTCCTTTTGAATACAACTGGGCCTATAACCCTTTATTCGTGATACACAGTTACAAGTTATGCTAGGGTTCTCTGAAACCCTAGCTGGCACAAATGGTGGCACTTTCGAAGAATGTATCTTCAATCCCAGTAGAGTGAGTGGGCTTCGTTGTATCCCTTGCTTGGACCACTCCAGCTTAATCATATGCCATCAATAAACCGGATCTGCTGTCAAAAACCTGCACACATTAACACTATCATAGAGTTAGAAATTAATAAGAGGGCTCCACTGTGTGAGCCCTCGGAAACAATCTAAAATCCTAGAAAAATGAAATGCAGGAATTCAATAACAGATTAATACATAAAATATGAGTACTTGCTTTAAAACTAATCTATACCTCTTTTTCTGTTTAACGCGGCTAGACCAGGCGACACCTGGAAGTAATGTGGCTATCAGATCGGCTGTGGAAGGTGCCCTAGTGCACTCGCTGAATGCCCGTGTGCTTCTGGATTAAGGTTTCAGATGTCGGTCTGAGTTTGTGGCTGTGGGTAAACACCCGCGGGAACTTGGTAAACGCCCGTGGGCACTTGGTAAACGCCCGTGGGCACTTGGTAAAGGAGTAAACGCCCGCGGGCACTTGCGACAAGAATGGGGGATTCTACAGAATGTTGCAGAAGAGATGGCGGCAAAAGCAGCGACGGAAGCAGCGATGGATGCGACGATGGATGCGACGAAAAGGTAGCAGAAGAGAGATAGAGGGGATCAAAAAAGGAGATAGAAGAAGTCCAGAAGATAGAAAATATCCAGGATAGAAGTAGAAAAGATAGGGTTTGAGCCATAAAAGTGACTCAATTTATAATCTACTCTTAGGGCACACTTTAGGGTTTTAACGACACTTTGAACGTGTGGCTAAGATTAAAGTGGATCCAAGGGTAGAGAATAAATCTTGGTTGTGAAACAGATTATGATGGATGGACGAATGAGATTAAATGAAGGATGGACGGCTCAGATTAAATCACTTAAACTATTATTTAAATATATATATTAAAATATTAAAATATATATATAAATATTAATTTAAATAAATTTGGGGATGAAAAATGGCGGGAAATGTGAAATTGGGCCAAATAATGGCGGGAAAGTGTGGATTTGGGCCAAATAATGGCGGGAAAGATGGATGATTGACATGTGGCTGACAGGAAGGTATAGATGACTTGCAAGTGGCTGGATTTTGGTGTCTACAAGTAGAATTTGCTTATCTTCGGAATGATAGGGGAATTTACTCCATTTGAATTTTTGTGATTTTATAACAGTGGAAAAATGTGAAAGAATGTTGAGAGGATGTAGGGAAATTATCCTACAGCTGTCCCTACCGTCCTTGCCAACCAAAAACTACAACTCATGGAAAAGATCAATTGAAGCAGTTAATCCTCTCCTAGAATAAACCCAGAAATAATTGCAGCATAATAGAAGTTGATTTGCAAGAATATTTTTGTGTGTAAATGGGTTTTATATGATTATAAAATATAACTCCCATGTCGGTTGAGCTTAGGGAGAGAATAAGTAGTAGAAAAATAAGTGCAGTTTTTAGCTTTGTAACAATCTACAGCAACAAAACTGTAATGTTATTTTTAGAGTAATAAAAGTGCAATTATTTTGTCAGATTCTATTCTGATTTTTAATTAGTTAAAGAGTTTTTTTCACCTCCTTCTATATCAAGAAGCAATGGCCCACTGTAAAATCTATAAAGAGGGATTTTATGGTAGGTTTTAATATGTAATTTTGTTGTAGCATAATTAACAAATTGCTTGCCATATTTCATTTTCTTGTTTTAATTTTGTATTATGTTATTTATGTTTTCTTCATTATGTTTTTGTACAACCAATATGTGTGTCAGCTGAAAAATTAGATTAGACATTTATTTTCTTGTTTTCCCTGCTTTCCATGTTTTTATGTTTCAACAACTTTTAATTTCAGCAGATTTCATTTTGCTATCAATTCCTATAGTAGAAGATTGATGACCTTTTGTGGCAAGACATTGATAGGTGTTTGTATTATAAGTTTCATTTCCAAGCATCATTTCAATTTTGCAAGAGTAAACTAGATTTCAATTCTGCAAATGTAATTTAGGATTTCATTTTAGTAATATTTCAATTCAACAATTTCAATTCTGCAAAAGTAGACTAGGAATTTAAATTCCTGTACTTGTAGTTAAATTTAATTTTATGAAATTAGAATTAGTTTTTATTTCTTGCAAGTTTCCATTTTGTAGATTAGGTTTAGTGTGACACCAAAAGGCTAAATAAAATCTGTCTCACCCAATAAATTCTTGAAATATGAATGCCTAAATTATACTCTACCCTAACCTTCTATCGTAGATAAACTTGGACACCACACCGGATTAATAAATCATTGAGATTAAATTATGGGATTAATGACACTCATCAATATCCTTGCCAAAATGCCCTCGCGTGCCTCCTTCTCCATCGTCATCACTGTAATCCCATATATCAGCAACCGATAGATACGATAGATATCCTCTAGGGTCACCGTTATCTCCCTTGTAGGTAAATGAAAGGTACTCCTATCTAGATCCCACCTCTCATACAATACCGCTATATAGGGTTCACATGAACCTCATGCATCATCCATACTCCATATAATCCCACTGTCTTTAACCACCCCACATCATCCTCCTGCCACTCATCCTCCAAGGACTTCCTACACCTTTGCAAACAATGGTGAGTAAAAATATTCTTCACCTGGCAACACACACACATCACATGTTAGAAATCCATCAAGGTCTTATACATAATCATTATACATAGAAATGTAAAATAAATAAATGCAATTAAATTATTATTTTTCCATCACTAAGAAAATCTGTATTTTTGTATAAACCTAATTCATAATTCATTGTCTCATTTCCACATGCACACACATACTTACAAAAAAAAACACAAAAATAGTGGTTCACACTTCACACGTGCGAACCAGTGTTTCACACTCTAGACGTGCAAACCACCGGTTCGCACGTTAGTCGTGCAAACCACCGGTTCGCACGTTAGCCGTGCAAACCACCGGTTCACACGTTAGCCATGCGAACCACTCGAACCAAGAAAAAATTTGCATGACCCTATTTGCAATCATACAATCATCATAATCATGCCATCCATCCAGTCCAAACATGCCCACACGTGTCAAAATGGCCTGAAAAACAAGAAAAAACCCTACCTAGGTATGCGGTACAAAGCGATCAAAATGAGGTCAAATCATGCATGCAAGCACACATCCAGATACCCATTTGGATAATTAACACACCCCATGTGTTAATTTTCACATGCATTTAGGTTTTACGTAATATTTCACATCATGTCACTTACACGCATTCCCACATGCCAAGTAGTCACATACAAAAACAAGAAGCATATCAAGATACCCATTTGGCCCCTTTTACACAAAGTGCATGCATTACAATAAATTCCTATCCCCACCCTCATTTCATAGTGTTTAAAGCAAAAAGTTCATTTTAAAACCCTCTTTAAAACACACAGTTATCAAAAGAGAAAAATAAGCCTAACTCAGGCGTTCCTGCCCAATTTTATACATTTCATAATTCTCTTCACCAACTGTTTTCACCGATTTTCATCTCCTCCATCGCCAATTCATCACTTGAGGGGGTAATCATTCAACACATCAAAATCTACCTTGCACATGATTAAATAACCAAACATCCAATCGTGGACACAAAAAATGCCTAAGAATTTTTTTGCTTAAGATTATCTCAAGTCCTTATGCTAGGACTAATGCGAGACAAGGAAATTTCTCTTCTCAATCAAAATCCAATCCAAAAATAAATCATTTTTTGATAGGTTCTAAAATGCCTCTGACTATAGACACCTCATGGATTCCAATATTCATAGTGGTAGTCATAAGACCACTCATGAATGAAGCTCCTGAAAGTTCTACCCCATGGCTCCAACAATCTATCAAATGTTGTCAAAAGAACTCATAAATCAATCAAAAGCAAACATTAGCAAAGGTATTTGTTCATTCAAAATTGAAGCATTTATAATTGATCATAATGTAAGGTAATCATACGCTTTACTTCAAAAGAAATCAGTCACAAACCACTTTTTATCAATGCGTCTCTCTCACAATAATCCACAACTCACCAATCTCAAATCCTTGGCATTCCAAATCACCTCATCAATATACATCATTAGTTTTTGTACTAAATCGTGTTTCCACACAATATAGTACAAAAGGGGTAAAATATAGACACCTAAAAGTCGTACATTGTCCCTCTCCCCATTTCCATGGTCAATCAATTTGCAAAACCCTCAAAAATTGCATAAATTGGCTAAAAACACTATTCATTAATCAAAATTGCTATTCATCATCATTAGCCCCTTTGGGCTAACCAAGCCCCTTCCTATGCTTAACCATGGATCTTCATATGACCTCATGCAAACTCAACTAAGGTTGAAAACTCTCACCATGGTCAAAAAACACTTTATGGTCAAATTATGCTTTATGGCTAATCTCATGATTAATTAGATCTAATATTGATTTAATTAAATCCTCCACCTCACCTAGTCTACTTTGACTAGCCTAGCCCTCCACCTCACCTAGCCTAGCCTAGCCTAGCCCTGCCACCTTTCCACCTAGATATTTCTCCACCTCACATCCCCTTGGGTCATTAATGCAAGATGTAGAATTTTGCACACAAAAATCATTGTTTAATACTTCAATAAAGCTGAATATTAATGATAAATTGATATTTATGATAAATCATTATTGCTTTTGTATGGGTGAGGGATTCTCTCACCCAACTTCACTTATGACCTAGGACACCTCAGGGGACACCTCTTTGGTGGACACCTCACCACTACCACCTCATAGGGGACACCTCATCCCCTTTCTCTCACCTTGGCCCACTCTATAAATAGAAGGCCATTTTTACCATTTCAGAATAACTCACTTTTGCATACTAAAACTCTACCGAAATCACTACTACCATTGCATCCATCACAAATCCATTACACAACCATAATATAAGCATCAAAATCAATTGGTCTCCATCACAGTATTGTTTGGTGAATGAGATAGATTGAAAATACTGCCAAGAGTGCACTTTCAGGAGGAAAATCGAACAAATCATCGTCAATACCCAATCTTGAGCATCTAGAGAAGCTATCTGAACAATATGGTAAAAAAAGGACCAGTTCATACCTCACACGTGCAAACCACCCGGTTCACACCCTAGGAGTGAAAACATCTGCAACAGGCACCAGAATCACCTAGACAGGTAAGATTAGATTAGTTTGCTATTTTATGTGGTTTTTAGTAGTTTACTTTATGTTTTGAATAGTTTTTATGAGTATTTTATCTTCATAACTATGGGGTTTGACTGAGGTCGACCCCCCAATGAACTAATAGGATTTTGTAGGTTTCTATAGGTCTAGAAAATCTTAATAAAATATCTCCAACAAGTGGTGGCTCACGAGCAAGAAGCCCACCTACATCAAGGAACCCAAGAAGAGGAATCTTGCTATCTTTGTATCACATCCGAGTGGGCTTCCTACGGGAAGACCCCATTGTAGCCTTCAGGGCAATATTGTAAAAATATATCACCTCTTGTAACACATTTTATGATTATTAATACAAATGCAGTAGATTATTTAATATTGAATGAATGTCTTAACATCTCTTTTTGGTAGTTTCAATTTCATCTATGATTTGTTAAACTATATTTTGAAACAAGGTTGTTTAAAAGGCCCAAATATCTGACTGTTGCAACATAGAGAAATATAATTAATAGTGGCTTAAGCGGATCCCTAAATGCTAAGTCTTGTGTACAAATATCTCTTGCAGCCTTCCAAAGACACAAATTCATGAGCTAGCCAACAAGATGCATATGTTAGAATAAGTGAATATTCTCTTAAGTTCTACTAGGATAGACACACTTGAGTTTCCACTCCTCCATGTGTCAGGTGAACTCTTAGTGGTGTCTTAATAAAACTTGATAAGTTGTTCCACTCCTCCATGTGTCAGGTGAACTCTCAGTGGTGTCTTCATCAGACTTGATGAGTTGTAATCCAATGGATCTCAATGATCAACTTTGTTATTTATACAAAGTTGATCCCTAGAATAAATCAATCAGTTCTATTTTATTTCTTTAAACATTTTAATGCTTTTTAGTTCTACTCTTTGGAATTCTAACATGGTATCAGAGCAGGGTAGATTCTGCTAGCATTCTCTCTTGAAGGAGGTTTCTCGAATTGGTTCTTAATCTCTTATTCTTTGCTTTTTTAAAGAAAAAGGTTTTTTTCATATTGTAGTATGGTCATATATGCATTTTTTTTTTAAAGATATTTGCTTATGGTAATACCTACTGGTTTATATAATTTTGTTTTACCATTGATGCAAATATTTCAAAATTTCTGTATTCACTACTTTGTGTATGCATATTGATTTTTTTTTGCCTCTATAAAAATACTCTTCTTAACGAACACAATTTGCTTTAAAACAATTAAAGCAACACTGCGTCCTATTCTAGGTGTCTTTTAATTTATATTATTTCTTCCCCTCTCGAACACAACCATCACTGTGTTTTAGTAAAGAAGGAAACTAAAATAAATCAAACATTTTTTTAGAGGCCCCCTGTTTTTATTTGTCCTCCTACTTTGCCTACATTTAATTTTTTTTTCCATAAATTCCAGCTCATTCGGCTTTCAATAGCCTTCGCTGCACATTTCATAATGTATATGAATAAGTGTTCAATGTCCTTTTGCCCTCGCTGCATATCTTCTAACATGGAGGAAAGGGAAAAACTATAGGCCCTTATTTTTGGTGGCATTTAATTTAATTTTTTTATCTTACAATCTCAAATCGTTTTGTCTTCGTAAATTTTAATTAATGTAAGGATCACTCTCTGCATCACCAATTAATGACTCTTGGTCTACCTACCTAGACCAACGTTCATAATTTTTTTTCGAACATGGCCTTTGGCCAGCGTTTTACTATGGTGCACCTTGAGACTGCGTCTCTGGGCATTTACCTCATTAATTTTTAATATTCTTCAAAGATCTTGAGATTTTAGGAAGTGTTCTACTCGAAGTTCATCATATCTATTTGTACTTCGGTGCTCAAGAGGATCTTCTTTCCTTTTGTTATATAAACATCTTTCTAAGCTTAAAATCATAACTCTTTTGTATTCCTAATATTTTCTTCGGTAAATCTTAGATTGATATTTCTTTGGGCCCATTTTATACTATTCCCTATAAATATCTGCAAGTTTTTTTTCTTCAGGTTAGTGTGTGGTGAGATAATCTATTCTACAAGTGAAATATTTAGAAACACTCAGGTCACCGCATCCTCTCTTTGGTGCCTTGCTCTCAGTGTCTCCAATTCGTTTGTTAAAACAGGTATGTGGCATAGTTTCAAAGGGAGACTCTCTTCTTTGGCATCACTCCTCTCAGTGCCTCTTCAACACGTCATATGGTAAGGTGTTACATGATTTAAAAAAAAAAAACTTTTCTTATCCAGTGCAGATATAGGAGTCTCGTTTTTCTTGGACACCGCCATTGGTTTGATGAACGTAGATGCCACCCTTCCTTATATCTAGTGCAAATATAGGAGTCTCATTTTTCTTAGATGCCTCCATTAGAGCGAGGAACATAGACACCACCCTTCCTCACTGCTTGTTCATTGAAAGATGATTCATGGACCCTTACTTGCTACCTTTCAAGATGTTTTTTCCACTCCATCCTCTATCTGAAATCAACCCCTTTAATTTAAGCTATAATATATTATATATATATTGTAGTAAGAGAAAAAAAAGAATTTCATTCCCTTCCCTTTTCAACTTTTTCTTTGTCCAAAAATCAAAGGAGACTTGTAAAAATTTTAATAATTTTTTTTTTGTGGGGTATTTATAGGTGCCTTTTGAACCTATACTAAGTTCGGGAGGGGGGGTGTCATTGCATCACTTTTTGCCTTCTTTTACCTTCCTTACTTTCATTATTAAGTTGGTAATATTAATTTTGTTTATATATCTTACTTAATATTAAAAAGGTGTTGATTAAATCTTCAATCCTTAATTAAAGAAATTACTAAAATATTTTTTTACTATTTCTTTATTTCATCAAGCAAAATTTTATATTAAAAACTTAAATTCTCTATTTTCCGAAAGTATTTAATATTTTATAGAGATATTTTAGTGAATGAAAAATCTTTCCTTTCAAAATAGTCTCTATATTAATTAATTTTTTTGGAATCAATTTGTTACATATAGTCGACTTAAATGAAATAAAAGGGTATTCAATCCAATCCTTACATAATAAAGAATAAATAAAATATATCTATTCTTTATTTATTATTTTATTAAGAAATTAAAAATCTTTATGTGTTCAATTTAATATTGTTGACAAAGAGTATTTTTTAATTATCTCTTTAAAAGTATTATTTCTCATTTTAAACTTCCTAAGAAGAACAAATAATTCATATCACCACTCACCTTATTGTACATATTATTTAACTTATAGTTTCCCTAAAGTAAGGGTGAGTTATTTGATAACAAATATAGGACTGGTTGATATTCACCTATGTTCCAAGTATCATATCTAATCAAATGCTTATAGTTTCCCTCTAGTCAGGGTGGGTATTTGAGAAGAAAATATATATAGGTATGGCATATTTGTTCTCTTAATCATAATTAATATCAAATTTACTCAAAATACTTATAGTTTCCCTCTCGTTAGGGCAGGTATTTATTGAGTTATTTGGTGTTTCCTAAAATCTTTGGCATATTTATATCATTAACCTCATTAAATATCAAATAACCTAAAAATTACTTATAGTTTCCCTCTCATTAGGGCGGGTATTTTTGAGTAATTTGGTATTTTTTACAGGCTTCTGTTGAATAATATCCATTGCATTCTCTAAATTAAAGTTAAATGGGGGACCTTTGGGTTAACTTCAAAATGAATTCAATGAATACAATTGATCCTCTCACTCCTCACAACTTCCATACATGGAAACCAAAAATTTTAAATCTCATTTCTCAAAAAGGGCTCACACACCTATTAGAAGAAAAGCAACCTGAATTTGAAAAAGAATATGAAATATTTTTTCACAAAGGGAAAATGTATGAAACAATGGGTATTATAAGCTCTAATGTGCATGAAAGTTTGTGGTTTCACATTGTAGATTGTAAAACTCCTTATGAAAGTTGGGAGAAACTAAAGACCTTGTTTGGGAAAGTAGATCAAATAAGATCAATGCAACTAGAATTAGAATTAACAACTCTATCTCCCGAGGACTTCATCAATATTGTTGACTTCCTCATTAAATTCAAAGAGGTCCTCACTCAATAAAAAGGTAGTGGGAAGACTAAGACCGAAGAAAAATTCATTTATCTAATCCTTTCTAAACTAAATGGTGTATTTCAAATATTTGCTACCACATTTCTATATACCAAAGATGCTCTTGGTGCAACCTTTAAAATACCCTCTTTAGAAGAGTTTTGTGCAGGCTTATGCATAGTGGCTATTTTCACAAAATTGGATAAAATTAGGATTTTTAAAATTTGGAATTGGCTAATATTTGGGACCCTTGACCAGGGTCCATTAGCCAAAAAAAATTGGGTGTGAATTTTATTTTTGGTCGATTCGTCCCAAATTTATAATAATTTGACCATTTTAAGTTTAAATTTTCAACATTGCCCTTAATAATAGTGAACCTTCTACATGTGTTTCGAAACTATTCACCTATATTTTGAAATCGATTCACCAAATTTTTATAAATATATTTTGGGGATGACCCCTTACGCATAACCCTAGTTTTGTGATAGACTAACAAGGGAAGAAACAAAATTTTCAAGATATGAAATCTCTTCTTCTTCCTATTCCTCAAAAGCCTTAGTAGCCTCCACCTCTTCTAAAGATATATTCAAAAATAAGGAAAAAAATCCCATAACTTGTACTCACTGCAAAAAGAATGATCACTTTGTAAAAAAATGCTGGAAAATATTACAACAACTAGAGGCAGCTATGAAGGATCAAAATATAGATAGTAAAAAGAAAATAGGAAAAACACTTAATTTTCAAGGGAAAACCTCCAATTCTTATTCTAATCACTAGGTCCTAGATTCTAGAGCAACTTATCACATGACTGCTTCAGATGAGTCATTCTCTTCTATCTCCTCAAGTTCAACCTATAGCATAGAATTTGGTGACTCTTCCTTCATCCCAGTCAAAGGAAAGGGTGATATAACCATGTATGGTGGCTCTATAAATAATGTTCTCTATGTTCCAAAAATTGCCACAAATATCCTCTCTATCTATCAGATTTGTACTTTTGGAAAGGGGAAAATTGTTCTCTTCTCTCCAATAGGAGTTGAGAAAAGAGACTTTCAAGAACCCCATTATATCATAGCCAAATGAGATATTGATCACAACACTCACCTATTTAACTTAAAAGGATTCAAAATTCTAGAAGGGGCCTCCTATTTTGTGGCTCATGGAGATCTTGAAAGCAAAATTTGGTATGAAAGGTTTGGTCATCTTAGTTACAACTACCTAAAGGAATTGAGCACCCATGAAATGTTAATAAGTTTACCCCAAGTCTCTTCTATTGATGGAGTTTGTCCTGGATGTACTCTTGGAAAGCAACATCAAGATCCTTTCCACCCAAGTAGTTCTCTAAAAACTTCATCCCATCTAGAACTAATCCATATTGACTTGATGTATTTTCCAAAACCCTCTTTCAAAGGAGAAAAATATGCTCTAACCTTTATTGATGACATTTTTAGAAGAACTTGGTTCTACTTCCTAAAATATAAAAGTGATGTTCTATCCCACTTCAAAGTCTTCAAAGCCTTAGTTGAAAATCAGGCCTCTTGCAATATCAAGCAAATTCGCACAGATAATTGGGGAAATACTATAGTAATGAGTTCTCCATATTTCTATAAAATAATGGCATCATTCATCAACATTATTTCTCCCATTATACTCATAAAAATGGCATTGTAGAAAGAAAAAACCAAACATTAAAGGAAATGGTAAATTATATGCTCCATTCAAGAGATCTTCCAAAAGTTTTTTGGGCAAAAGCTATTAACTGTGCCAATTATATTCAAAACCACACACATCATAAAGCTCTTGATCATTTAACTCCTGAAGAAGCATGGACTGGTTCAAAACTAGATGTTTACTTCTTCAATATTTTTAGGTGTAGTTCTTGGGTGCACATCCCAAAGAAGAAAAGAAAGGCTCTAGATAAGAAAAGCAGAAAGCTCATATTTGTTGGTTATTGTGAGGAAATGAAAGCATACAGGCTCCTTGATCCCTCAACTCATGAGGTATTTTTCATAGGAATGTCCAATTTGATGAAACATTCCCTCAGAAAGATCCTCAAATCTCCTCTTCCTCCATTGAGCCTTCTCCTATAATAGAACCTCAATATTATGAAGAACCAACTCTAGATGTTAACTTAGAGATTGATAATCAATATGAGGAACCTGTAACTCCAAATCAATGTCTTTCCACTTCTTTTACTCCTTCAACTATGCCAAAATGGGCCCACACCATTGTTAAAGAAGCTAATCCTTACATCCAAAATTTTCCATCATCTAGATCAACCAACTCCATAGGCACTGGTCTTGTTTGTCAGTCTATTTCCTTTGATCCTTAGTCCTTCAAAGAAGCAACTGGTATTAAAGAATGGGATGATGCCATGGAAAACAAATTCTCTTCCTTGATAAAAAACAAAATTTGGGATTTAGTTTCCTTGCCTAAAGGAAGGAAATTAGTTCTTTGTAAATGGATTTATAGATCAAAGTATGGTCCTAATGAAGAAATTGACAAACACAAAGCTCGCCTAGTAGCCAAAGTTTTCTCTCAAATTGAAGGAATTGATTATGCCAAAACCTTTTCTCCAGTTGATAAAATGTATTATGTAAGACTGTTTCTTGCTATGTCTGCTTCCCAAAAGTGGCATGTCTTTCAAATGGATGTAAAAAGTGCTTTCTTACATGGGTATTTAAAGGAAGATATATACATGGAACAACCTATTGGTTTCACTCAAGACTCCTCTCTTGTTTATAGGCTAAACAAGTCTCTCTATGGCCTCAAAAAAGCTCCTAGAGCTTGGTATGAAAAGATGGAATCCTTCCTTATTTCCATAGGTTTTTCTCATTGTGATTCTGATAACACAGTCTACATTTGAAGAGATGAAGGAAAAATCACCATTCTTGTTTTATATGTTGATGATCTTCTAATAACTGGTAGTAACTTCAATCACATTCAGACTATAAAAGACTCCCTCTCTAAAAAAATTGATATGGTTGATATAGGTTTAGCTCATTACTTTCTTGGGATCCAAATAAATCAAAAAAATGCAGGTATTTCATTGTGTCAACAAAAATACACTCTAGATATTCTTCAAAGGTTTAAAATGTTAGATTGCAAACCTTCTCCTACACCTTTTCAATCTAGCATAAATCTAAGTACTTCCTGCTCATCCCCTCTATGTGATGCAACTCTATATTGTTAGCTTATAGGGAGTCTGTTATACCTTACTCATACTCATCCAGATATCTCATATGCTATTGGCCTCCTATCTAGATTCTTCCATCAACCTCACTTCAGTAATTGGCAAGCAGCAAAAATAATCCTCCACTACTTGTAAGGAACTACTCAATTTGGACTCTTATATAAGTGAAAATCCATGGATATCATTGGCTACATAGATTAATATTGTGCAGGTTCAATAGAAGACATATGTTCAACTTCTAGCTATGTATTTTATCTTGGTTCTTTGCCAATAGCCTAGTTATGCAAAAAACAACAAGCAGTACCCTTATCATCTATAGAGGCAGAATACAGGGCAGCAGTTTTAGCAAGTTAGGAAGATATTTGGCTTCGTCAAATTATAAGGAAATTTGGTTTGTCCCATGATAAACCTATAACTATTTTGTGTGATAATCAGAGCACAATTCACATTGTACAAAATATAGTTGAGCATCAGCACACCAAGCACATTGAGATACATATGCACTTCATTCGATAGCACATTAATAATGGGGAAATATACTTGGACTATATTCCAACCGAGGAGCAAATTGTCGACATGTTCACCAAGTCATTTCCTTCTCCATGTTACATACAGTTGCGAGAGAAACTTGGAGTAATACAACTATATTGACACAGAGGTCTTCCACCTCTCCTTTTACTATTATATTCTTTGGAGGATGGTTTTTTCCCTTGTGGTTTTTTTCATCATCTCTCAAAAAGTATATATTATTCATGAGTACCTAATCAAGCCAAGTTGTCAGGAATATTTCTTTTTTTGTGTTGACAATCTTCGCCATCTGAAGACATGCCTCTATCTTCGATATTTTTCTTATAACAGATGGTTTTTTCCCAAGGGGATTTTTCATCATATATATATTGTAAATGAGTACGTCATCAGGTCATGTTGTCAGGACTCATCCTTTTATTGTTTTAAGAGGACAATATTTGCCATTTGAAGACAAGCCTCTTCCTTATTTATTTATTTTATTGATGGCTTTTCCCATTTGTATTTTTACCATATCTTTAGAAAAGAAATCATTATACATGAGTACCTCATCAGGCCTTGTTTTTGGGAATAATTTATACAAACCACCACTAG
The DNA here is from genome assembly GCA_028583015.1 of Wollemia nobilis. Classification (NCBI taxonomy): domain Eukaryota; kingdom Viridiplantae; phylum Streptophyta; class Pinopsida; order Araucariales; family Araucariaceae; genus Wollemia; species Wollemia nobilis. The sequence continues at coordinate 828,655 of JAQPPZ010016473.1, forward strand.
TATCACTTAAGGAGGGGTGCTAGAATAAGTGAATATTCTATTAAGTTCTACTAGGATAGACACACTTGAGTTTCCACTCCTCCATGTTTCAGGTGAACTCTCAGTGGTGTATTCATCAGACTGATGAGTTGTTCCACTCCTCCATATATCAGGTGAACTCTCAGTGGTGTCTTCATCAGACTTTATGAGTTGTTATAATCCAATGGCTCTCAATGATCAAATTTGCTATTTATACAAAGTTGATCCTTGGAATAAATCAATCAATTCTATTTTATTTCTTTAAATCTTGTAATGATTTTTAGTTCTACTCTTAGGAATTCTAATAGCGTATTCACTACAAGATGCATAATCGCTTTGTAGAATATGTATTTTCTCTATCATACATGTATTCACCTACAATAGACATCCATAGTAGGTAAGTGCACTAAATTTTTTTCTATAATGAGTTTTTAATTCATTTATACTTGTTTCAACTTTTTTCTCTACATACAAGTCATCTACACAGAAAAAGATAAGGCAAAAGAAAAATATTAAAAATAAAAATGTAAATAGTTAATTACAATAGTTTGTAACATATTTTACTATTTGAAAAAGGAAAAATACAAAATCATATAATCATTCTTGTTCATTTGCATTAGTTTCATCACTTGAAAAGAAAAGAAAAGAAAAAGGTAAAAACATAAAAGTTAGTTGCATTGCTTTGTATTAATTTTACTATTTGGAAAGACAAAACAAAAAAGAAAAAGAAAAAAAGGAAATGATATATACATAGTTATTTATATTTTTATGTCTTAGTCTTATTCCTTGGAAAAACAAATAAAAATAAAACAAAAAATATACATATGCATATGATAATATAGAACTTATATTTTACTTTCAACATCCATAAGAATCATTGCATTGCAGTTAAGTTTAAAGGCTTCTTAGTTAACTTTTATACCGTTGCTTTTATGAAAATTTGAAGTGCATATAGTTAGGCATAATTGCATTTTGGCAAAAATATAGGTGTATGCTTAAAATAAGTCATTGAACTCTCCCTCACTTAGGCATGGAAACCGCCACTAAAGTGTTTCCTAGTGAACCCCACCAATAATTCATCGATAAAAATCAAGGAGAGCACAAATCAAGTGCTTCTCATTTTAGGTGTAGGCACTTTATTTTACCTTCCCCTTTTAGGCATGAATCCATTAGCTTGAATGAAAGGGGTGCAAAAATTTTAGGTCTACACTATGTATTGATCATAATTTTTAAGGTGATCATCATTATCATATGGTAAAGGTTGGTTTTTTCTAGGAATGTAGCCTACACCACACCTCCCAAGAAAAATTTCAACATCCAAAGGCTCTTGAATGCCTTTCTGTTGGGGGCCCAAACCTTTATTCACATATCCTATTGTATATAGGATATATTTTGAGAGTGGGTAATAATTGGATAAGTAGCAATGGGAAAAAAAATACTTCACAAGAGAGGGGTTGCTACCACAAATATTTTTTTTGAAGGTTTATTATCATGAAGAAAAAGGTACATGTGCCAATGTGTACAACTTCACTCTTCTTATGACGTAAACCCATAGTCCTGGGTGAAAGTGGTAGCTTGGAAAAATCCAAAAGAGGTTCTTGAAGAAACTAATTAAATTGATCCCATGATGAGACTTGGATTCGAGGTTCCTCACTTAATTTAAAAATTTTGAGTTGGAAATATGTTTGGGATGAGAAACTTGGAGATATAGATGATGAAACTAAAGGAAAAATATTGATATATAATTGATCTTTCTCAACCATTGAATAATATTCAAAATTATGAGGGTTGCCCAAGATGATGACAAATTTATCTTTAAATTCAAACTTTAAACACTTATGAAAAGTATAAGGGACAACCTTCATTGCATGGATCCAAGGACATCCGAGAAGAAGGATGATAGATGCAGGGCAAGACACCATATAAAACACAATATTTAAAGTCTTGGGTCTAACCCTAAGGGGGAGAGATACAATACCACATGCCTCTTGGGACTCATTGTTGAAAGCTTTGATGATAATATCAAATTTAGTTAAGTCTTCCTCTTTTAATCCAAAATTTTGGAAAAATTGATAAGTACATAAATTAAGGGAAGAGCCATTATCAATCAAGATCCTTTTGAAAAAAATTCTCCTAATAATTATTGTAATGTAAAGGGAAAAAAACCCTCATAAGTATGAAGAAGGCATATCATTATCCAAAAATGTGATGTGATGTATCCTAAGAGAACCTATGACATTGGTGAAAAAACTAGAGGAAATGTCTACAGGGATATATTGTTATCTTAGAAGTTCCAACAAAGCTTCCCTATGAGTAGGAGAAGTTTGTAAGAGTTCTAAGATAGATATCTTGGTGGAAGTACTAGCTAACTACTATTAAATAACAAAGGAGATTTTAGGCTAAGGTTTTAACACTAAAGATGGGGTTTTTACTCCTGTACTCTTTCTCTAAATATTCTTCAAGACTAGGATAGGCTTTGAGGGTGGGTTTGATGAAGAGCTCATCTCTTGCTAATAATTTTGAGCTAATTGAGCTTGAGCTTATTGCCTTGTAGTCATTGCTATTATACCAACAATATTATCATATATAGGTGGCACATTCTGATATGAAATTTTATTAGCTACCTTTTGCCCATGCTTAAGTAGAGGATCTTGGAATATTCCCATATATTGATTAGTTGTGGGTATTTTTTGAATATGAGGTTAGTTGTTTGGTGGACGAGAACCTTATATGACAAGACGACCTTCATCAATGAGGTCCTAAATTTCAACCTCTTACAAGAATTCATCCAGTGTCCCTCCCCTCTATGATATGCACAGTGTTGACCAATATTATACCAATTAGCTATCATATCAGGTTACCTTATAGGAGGTAACTCAATATTATTAGCTTCCAAAATATACTATAGGATCAAATTCATAGGCATGTTGAGCTTCATAAAATTTCATTGTGGAGGTTTTGGGGGTTGAATAATCACCATATTTTGTAGGTTATTAATAATACTATTAGTAGACCTACTATCCATTACCCTATAACCAACCGCATGCTTGTTCTTATATTGATTTTTAGTGGTCTTATTTTATTTCAATTTAAGTTGTCCTCTTAGGATAAGAGCTTGTTCCATTTTTATTTCTAGCTTGATTACCTCATAAAAATATGTGATAGTTGTTGTTTCCAAAGCATAAGATAATTGCTCTTGCAAATTTCCAATAATTATCTCAAGCATGTCTAAAGGAGGTAAGGTATATCTCAAGCATCCAACTAGATTCCTCCAACGAGATAGAAATTTTAAAAAACTTTCCTCTTTACCTTGTTTTAACATGTAAACATCTTTCATGGTCACATTATTTTCAACATAAGCACCAAAATGTTGAACAAATAATTTAGTTTTTTCTTCAAAATTCCTCAAATAATGGTTGTGAAACTAATAATACCATTCTAATGCCATGCCACCAAGGCTCGGGAATGCCTTTAGCAACAACATGCCATCATATATGATATCATTACAAGTTATTATAAATATTCTTAAATGGTCAATTGGATATTTTATTCCTTTATATATAGGTAAAACTAGAATGTGAAAATGCTTAGGATAAGGCTTACTAGCTATGATAGGGTCTAAGGGCTTATTGTACATTTCTCTATAACTATAGGTGAAACTAGGGGGTTGAATCATATCCACTCCTAAAACCAATTGTTTCACCATATTAGTTAAAATTTTCACCTTAGGCTTGTTGTTGTGTAAGGCCCCTATATTCCCTAAGGCGGGGTATAGGTAGGTTGTTGAATGGGTACTTGGCCTATATTGAAGGAATTGACACTATTGTGATATGTGGTATCATTATATGGAGGAAAATTAACAATTGGTGGAATAGAAGTATGAATGTTGAGATTAGCTGAATGAGGAGAAAATTGAACATGATCTTGATATGCACTACTAGTTGGAGGAATTTGTGAAACCCTTATGTTGGTGATTATGGTAGTAGCATATGTTGGGTTATGAACAATATTATCATAATGCAAATATTTAAACAAGGGATTATTATAAACATTCCTAGGAGAGATGGTAGGAGGAAGAGGAGTCCCACCTCTTTCAAGCTGAGCTTCTCACTCCATCACTTTGAGAAAAGTCTCCTTGTGGATCTTCATAAAAATCCATAGATTATCAACTGTTGCAAATGTGAAGCCTCCATTCGGCCCCTCAAAGGGATGATAGTTGGTATCAATTTCAACATGTTCCTGCTCTTCTATATCAAGGTTATGGGTTTCCTTATCAATCTAATCATCTTCTTGAGGAATCTGATGATATTCTAGATGCTTTCATTAACTCGTAAGGAAAGGATCCGTTGGGAGAAGTGAAAGGATAAAGGAGAAAAATAGGGAAAATACACAAAAGAAGATTCTTAATATTTTGTAATGTTCTCTAATCTAAACAAAAAAAATTAGTGGTATTGTTTAAGATTTTTAAGAATAGAAAAGTAAAATGCTTCCTAACTTGACCACTTAAGATGCATGTTAACATTAGGTTTACCAAATATGTAGAGGGGGAAAACTAACCTACCATGTATGATTCTCAACTAGATCTATTGGGAGCTAGGGTGAACTGTGGGGTATATTATAACTCTACACTTGGTGTAAAAGAGGGAGAAGGGTTCACCAAGGATAGTTTTAGGACTCACTCTAAATCTAGTGTAGAATGTATTTTTGATGTGTCAATTTAAGCACACACCTATTTTTGGACTTTCTAAAACTAAACTATGAAAAGAGAAAGAAAAATGCAAGATACAAGATGCAAGAAGACAAGATCTAACCCTAGAGTTATTCTTTACTTGAATTATTACTAACCCTAGGATTGCAAAATAAAATCCTTTGAGCAAGAGTCCAAGGGAAATGCACAAACAAGGTTAAAATCTTAAATGCACACCATATGCTTTTATTCTTTCAAATGCATAGAAATTTGATCAAGTGCTTTTTTTTCTCACCCATGGTCTATATTTTGAATTATAAATTAATAGGGAAGCAGTCCAAAAAGAGCCTAAATATCTACTAGGGAGCTTATCTAATCCGGTAGTTTTTCCAAGCTTTATCTTGCATCCAACAATGTACCACAACTTTAATCCTAAAAAATAACTACACAAAATCCTAAAAAAATATAATCAATGTTGGGGGATTACTTATTTCATTGTATTACTATACTTGGAGGTGTAGTAGTCAAGCCCCCTAGGTCATTTTAGCTAACCTTTAGAATACATAAGTGAAATTTGATCTTTTTGGAAGATAAAAAACAAAATACCATACAATAGAATAGTATGATGAACATAATGCAGGTTATGTGATTATGCTCTAGATGTAACATAAAATGTAGATATTGGGTTTGGGGGTGAAATTCTACCCCCAAGATTAGCACAAGAAAAATTATGCCTTGTATGGGTCGATCATGATTTTACCTCTAATGAAATCACACTTTGTAATTATGGAGCACGATTTTGCAACAAAATAAAAATGCAGTAGAACAATGCAAATAAACTAATCACAAATGTGAATCTAGCAATATGCGAAATGTGAAATGAATGAAAACAACTTGGTGGTAGCAAAAAGTAGATAAAAGGATGAAGACCTCCAAAGTATTATATTTCTCCTTAGGGCTCCAATACTTATCCACCAAGGGTAGCAAAACACAATCAAATGCAATAAAAGAGTTCTCCACAAAATCCAAAAATTTTCAATAGGGTCTTATCAGCACTTGCATCAACACTTATTGGTAACTTGTTAGATTCATTCACTTAGAATTTATGATTAGAAAAGATCTATAAGTTAGGATTTAGAAAAGAAATCTTCAAACCCTCTATTTATAAGATATTTGAAACAAGGATGGGCAAGAAAACCAAGGGGATATTGATGTCAAAGAAGGTGAAACTAGGAAATTAGGATTTCCTAAGAGGAAACCCTAGCTAGGAAAAATCATGCCCCGTAAGGGCCAACCGTGTTTTCATAAAAACTAGGAAAAAAAAGAAAAATAAGGGAGGAGAGAGACCAAAACTTTCTTTGGGCAAGTTGGAGGGTATCTCTGAGGGTCTAGGAAAAATGATTCACCCAAGTGGGTCAATTTTCCATGTCTACACTAGCTATATTTATCTCTTTATATGCACCAGGTAAAATTATCCTGTAGCCATCTTGGGTGCCCATAATATTATTGCTAGGTCATGTCTTGATAGTGAATGAACACAGCTAAATTATTTTTTCTACCTATAACCTCTTCATACAACATCTCTAACCATCATCAAACCAATAAATCCATTGGTATATTTGGGGTACATTGCTATATCTAAATTTTTTTCTCATAGTTTAGCAGTGATTTCACTACAATTTTCTCATCGGTCCATACCTAAATTAAGTTGTAGCATATCCTTTGAAGATAACATATTGTAGAGAATATTATAATCAGGACAAGATTATGGTAATGGTCTATGTATTCATCATATTAGTTATGATCCCTCCATTTACCCCATGGACCACTCATATACTCATATGAGCTAGAAAGAACCGTAATACCAATACCACCAATAGAGCTACTTATTATTCTAACAACCCATCAACATAAGAAACAATAATATCAATTTCTAATATGATCAATAGGAATGTATCATATGATCATCATCCTAAGGCTCTATTAGAAGGACTAGATAAAATAAGTCGGGGTAACTTTGATGGGTACTTGCAGGTTATTCCACATGTCCCCTAGTATGATTGTCATCTCTCCACATGGTAAATGAAAAGTATTTATCTCTAAATACCATCTATATACTAGAGCTATGATCAAGGCCTAATCAAACTCAACATTTTACATGAAGGCTACATGATATGGCCATACTATTAAAAGGAGAGCATAATCCATAAAATCTATCAATATTAGGATCTTCTCGAGAGCATGTGGTTGTCACTCTCAACAATATGATGCATATAACATCACCTAGAAAAATAAATAGTAATCATTAGTGTCATATATAAAATCACCTTCAAATCCAAAATTTTCATCCTAAACCTAAGTTAATCAAATGCATGACATTTTGGTAAAAACACAAACATGATAAAAGTGCAATTGCTTGGTCAAAGCAATGCTAACATAAAAGTACAACTATAGTGCAATAACATTGCACAATAGTGCTACCACAAGTAAAAGGACTACAATGATATAAATAGATGCCTTTATTTTGGGTATGTTTTTCTATAAAAAATAAATAAATTACATAATTTTTTAGTATCATACCTAGAGTTTATCTCCTCCTCTAGTGTCAATAGTTAAAATTTATCACTATGATGAATAGATCGCATATACTATGTTGTTAAAGTCTATAATAAAACCACATGTTCACAATTCTCTTTATGCCATCACTATTAATAAAACTAGTATTTTTTTACCCCTATCCATTTTACCTTCATCCCTCTATGCTAACATTATTTCTTAGCCTACATTTATCATTAGTTTTTCTAAGTACATTTTAGATGAAACAAGTTTTCTCAATCAACTTGAATTTCCTCAAAAATTAGAGGAGGCACACATAGGCATAAAGTAATTTAACATTATCATAAATATAATTTTTGAATCATAAATAATCAAATAATGATAATCATCAATCATTTTGAATCCTAAATTTTAGTCATTTTGAAATCTCTCTATCTAAAAATTAGGGCATGTGAACTATTTTTAATACCTTCGTCGTTTGATGAATGAATCTAAAAGGGGAAATATATACCATACTTAACCCATCAATCATGAAAAGTGTCACAATCAATTCAAGCTAAAATATAATCAAAAGGTGCACTTAATGATCTAAATCAAAAGCACTATGCCTAAGGAAGAAGTATTGGTGGCATTTTTGACTAAGAGATAGCACTTTTTTCAAACTTTGAAAATGATATTTGCCTACTCAATTGACTGACCAATAGTCATTGTATACACTAGCACTAAAGCATATTATAATTACAATATTTTTGTATCTGAAAACACGAGATTCCGGAAACAAAAAGGATAGACTAAAAATGCAATGTAAACGAAACTAAAATAACGCTTAAACCCTATGTTATTGAAAAATGCGTAAAAAGAAAGAACATGAACACAAGATATCAAAGCAATATAAAATACGGCCCTTTTATTGATATGCTTTTCAAATTTGTGTTACAATGCGTCTCCTTCCTTTTTAGGGGATAGGAGCGTTAAATGTTGGTCTTTTACAACTTGTTTCAGAATTCCTTCTTCCGCGTGCCCACATATAAGATGGGCGAACCAAAACGTTGTCGCCGCTTGCGTTGGTAAAGGTAGATTCCTCGTTGCTCCTCTAATGCTGCAAATCTGCGTTCAAAGAAACAAACAAAGAATCAGTAGCACTTGTGTATGAAAAATAAAAGATAAATCTAACGATGGTTAAAATGAGTCTAAATAAACTGAAAACTTGACAAAAGCATAATCATGAAACTAGCTAAATACTACAAAAGAAATAGTCACCAAAAGCAATAAGGCGGGGGGTGCCCGAAGGCAAACCACCCGCGGGTGAAACTTTGTTTCGACACCAATCCGCTTGGGATGGGTCCGAAACCTGATGTGATGTGTTGTCGGCAAATTGGTAGGATATTGTGGTCAAAAAAATCGGGTTTGGTTCTTGATTCGTGCCTTCAAAAGTCACCCAATAACCTCTCTTTCGATTAAGAGATTATGGATGTTGAAAGCACAAATCGCAAGTAAGTGAATTAGCAGCACTTCGTCGCTCAAAATGCTCCTTCTCTGTATATCTTTTGGGTGAGGAAGCTCACCATTTTATAGACCCAAGGGGTCTCTTTGAATTAACATGCAAAAGTGTTTCTTTGCATGAATGCTTTTTGTGAAGAGAAGACTTCTTCTTGATCAAGGGCTTCTTAACTGCCTCTCGTGCATGTCTTTGTATGTTTAGAAAAGCTCACTCGCACTCCCATGCAATGAAGGGATAGCTAAGTGGCAAATCTGAGTTGTCTTAAAAAGCTCACTCCCATTCCCATGCAGTGAAGGGAGAGTCAATTGGCAGATATGAGTTGTCAAAAGAACTCACTCGCACTCCTATGCCATGCAAGGAAAGCTAAGTGGCAGTTCTGAGTTGTCATGCGTCGAGATCTGACTTTTTGTTGGTCAAACCTGGCGTTCGTCCCACCCGGAGCGAGCGCTGGTAATCGTCTCTGGGTGAAACGAGTACCAATCCGCACTCGTCTCTGGGTGAAACGAGTACCAATCCGCACTCGTCCCTGGGTGGAGCGAATAAGTAGCAGAGTGTCTAAAAGGTGCCAAATTGATCCTTGACTTGTAAAACTATTGTGTGAGTGGTTAGAACCACTGTTTAACCTCTGGGGGCTGCCCTGGGGGCTGTGTGTGTTAGTGCGATCAGTGTTTGTTGTCACATAATCGGATTGGTGTTGTTTTGGTGTCTACAGATGCCCCTTTTTGGAAAGCGCTGCACATGGTGCGGTGCTTGAGCAAAAATAGATAACCAAAGCACTAATGATTAGGGTTTCTCAGTAACCTAACCAACTCTTGATGCCCCAAGTATGGAAAGGGCACGCATTCTTGAATCCTTGCTTCGGACGAGCTAAGGAACTTAAATCAAGCATTAACCTGGTTCGGTGAGGTATTACTTGAACTTAGACATTGATCAGTCATGAATAGGCAAAGGGCGCAACCTTTTGTCTGTGGGAACCTTGAGTTCATGATTCACGAATGCCAAGTATATGATCGGTTTGTGATAATTGCTTGTTTGCTGCCCCAAGCAGGGGCGCGATTGTCTTTTGCAATGATCCTTTGAATGCGTGTCATTTCCAAGATTGGGTATATTGTTGTTGATTGGCAACTAAGTGTGACTACCCCCTCAAGCGACGAATCGATGAGGGAATGACCGACATGAGAAAAGCGACGAGTCGCTTGACCCAAGATGACTTAAGTGAGGGTGCCTTCGAGATGTTATCCGATGCATGCTCGAGCGGTTTCCCGATTGTTTTGACCTATTTTTGGTGGGTGTGAACCCATTTTGGGATGCCATTTGGGGTTAACATTGGCGAAAATCCGTCTTCCCGTGGAGCGGTCCGGCTATGGTAGCCTTCTTGGGGAGTAGGATAACGACAAGGTAGACCCCGACATCAATTTTCTTATGCCAAGAGGTTAAGTGCAAGAGCACTTTTGTCCGGCAATTTTTAGTGGTTTTGTTGGCATTTGTCATTTTTATAGTTTTGGTTGTTTTTGATTTTTTTTTTTTTTTTATTCGTCCGGGGGGGGACGAACGCCATGATGGTACTCGTCCTGGGGTGGGACGAGCGCGCCTCCGAGGAAAAAGCGCTCGTTCCAGTCAGGGACGATTACCAGCAAGCAAAAAGGTATAAATAGGCGAAAATGACGGATTTGGCTCATTTGCACTGTTCATCGATTGCGATTTGGAGCTCTGGGGAGGAGGAGGTAGATTTTCGGCGTGAAGCGCTGCCGGATTTTCCAGCCACCATGAGTGCACGGACCGGGTCGTCGGGCGGCGGAGCCGAGGTGAGACCAATAAGTGCACTATCTCCTCGAGTTTGAATTTGAAAAATGCAAATGTGTTTTTATTGTGTTTTTCTTTTGTTTAAGACATGGAACCCTAATTAATTAAATTAAAAGGTGAATGAATGATTTAAAGACCATGAAACCAAATGAAACGTGGATGCAAACCGATGGAAACTTAGATGGAAAACCGTAGGATAAACCCAAAATGAAACTTAGAGTAACACCTTAGGGTAACCATGGTTATAAAAATGTTTTTTTTATGTGAATGGTAAAACTTAGGTCGAAACCGTAGGTAAACCATGCCCATTTTTTTGTTATTTTTATAGAATTAAAAAATGAAAAATGGATGAATTTTTTGAAAATTTAAAAAAAAAATGGATGAATTTTTGTTGAAATGGTAAACTTAGGTCAAAACCGTAGGTAAACCATGTCAAATTTTTGTTATTTTTATGAAATTAAAAAATGAAAAATGGATGAATTTTTTTTGTTGAAATGGTAAACTTAGGTCAAAACCGTAGGTAAACCATGTCAAATTTTTGTTGTTTTTATGAAATGTAAAATGAAAACTTGGATGAATTTTTTTTTTGAAATGGTAAACTTAGGTCAAAACCATAGGTAAACCATGTCAAATTTTTTTTTTTTATGAAATGTAAGATGAAAAAATGGATGAATTTTTTTTTTGAAATGGTAAACTTAGGTCAAAACCGTAGGTAAACCATGTCAAATTTTTGTTGTTTTTATGAAATTAAAGATGAAAAATGGATGAATTTTTTTGTTTTGAAATGGTAAACTTAGGTTAAAACCGTAGGTAAACCATGTCAATTTTTTTTTTTTTTTTGTAATGGATGTACATGTGAATGAAAGATGTTACTGTACAGTTATGCATTTTTGTACATGTGATGGTAATTTGATGCATGTTTTTGATGTGTGTTATTTTCTGTGATGTGCGGGGTGGTGAAGAGTCGACATCGGGTACCGACTGTTTTTTCTAATGCCCGCGAGGCGTTGAGTGCGGAGGATTGGGAGTGGCTTGATGCCTTAGGGCTCAAGCATGTGGCTCGGTTGGATGCGGTTGTGGTGGATCGGGCGTACATTACAGCTTTGATCAGCCTATGGGATGTTCGGACGAACACCTTCCATCTTTCGATAGGGGAGATGACAGTCACCTTAGAGGACGTGTATCGGATTCTCCGGATTTCGATAGACGGGGTTCCCATCCGGACGACGCCACGAGGCCAGAGGACGGCTATACTGACCCGATATTTTGGACACGGGGAGGATGTGGATGGGATGAGCTCGTTGGAGAGGGCGGAGCTGGATTGTCAGATTGGGGGGATTATGGTACGATGGTGGTATGCGAGGGGAGTGTTGGGAGTGAGGCATGCACTACTCATGAGCCTCATTTCCAACATGCTCCTGCCAGACTCGTCAGGAGCGAGGTTCCCATGGAACCTATTGGAGGTGGTGTGGCAGTTAGTGGATTGTCCGGTGAAGAGCCGGTGATCATGAGATGGGGCCAGACGCTCTTGGCTCAATTATATGATGAGTTGTATGAGGTCCGCTGTCGAAAGCGAAAGGGGATTGGCTGTAGTTACTTGTTGTAGTGCTGGGCATGGCAGCATATAGCCATAGAGCGACCACGAGGGCTACCCTGGACTACACGGGTTGACATGGTGGACAGAGATATTGGTTATGGTGCTTTATGGTATCGGTCTGAGGAGCGGGGGTAGAGTCGGTGGTTTGCGGGAGACGTGGACCATTACAGAGATGCATTGGCACGACTGACTCTAGGAGATGTGGTGTGGAGGCCATATCGGGATTGTCCCGCATGGCCAGAGGCTGATGAGTGGCTTCGACGGGTTTGGAGGGGGAGATGGGTCATTGGACGACACGGGACGGAGCAGGAGTACTTTCATTATCTTCGAGTGACACGACAGTTTGGGGTACACCAGGGATTGCCTGGGGAACCCGTAGTCTATCGACGTCGAAGCGATGAGAGGACCCTAGCTACGTCGATCCTCGAGCCACTAGGGGAGGAGGCGGATACAGTACTGGACATTCTAGACGTGGATGATGTCGGAGTGACTATCGAGTACCAGGAGTGGTGGACGCTACGGCAATGGCGAGGTGAGGGGCCATTGGGAGGGGATGAGGCAGCGGGAGGCGGAGAGGGTGCAGAGGCACCAGGAGAGGGTTGGGGAGCTCCTGCTGATGTGGACATGGTGGAGGTGGTAGATGCAGGGAGAGGACTTTGGTGAGGAGGAGCAGCCGGAGATGCAGGATGCTCCGGAGTAGGCCGATGCTCCAGAGAGGCCGACGTAACTGGCCGTGCCGGGAGATACAGAGGTGGGGTTGCGCGCAGAGGTGATGCGGTTGACGGAGTTGTTACGAAGGCGAGATGGAGAGCTTGGGGAGATGGCACAGGAGAGGGATCTCCTACGGAGCACAGTTGGTAGAGTGGGAGAGCGCAGGGACTACGTCTCGCCGGTAGGAGGGTGATACGGATCTTGTGCACGGGAGAGGGATCTCCTACGGGTGCAGCTAGCACAGCGTGATGATGTAATCATGTACTATCATAGGTGGGAGGTAGAGTGGAGTCGACATCGAGCAGGAGATGGAGGGCGAGATTATCTACCTTGGTGGGTGAATACCAGAGCCTCCGATGAGTGGCTCGTCGTATCGGATGAGAGACAGTGGGACAGAGCAGTCGGCATCATCCCATCGCAGGCGGCGAGATGAGGGAGGCGCTAGTGGACATGACGTAGGGGCGAGCAGTCACCCTGAGAGGTCCCAGAGGACCGATACTGCAGGGGGTAGTTCTCGTCGCACCGATCCTACGTGATCATGGTGGCCGACGCCCTAGGTTGGGGGTTTTTGAGTTTTTGGATTATGGGAGCGAGGTCAGAGGACCGGTTCACTGTAGCCTACGGGCAATTTTGTTATGATATATATATACAGATGACTCTTTTTGGTGTTTATACATTTTTCATGATTTATTTTTATGTACATGTTTTTATATTGATGTATGCATATGCGATTATGAATGCGATGGTTCTAATTTGTATGATGTATGCATATGGAATGAATGAAATGAATTGTTGATGATTTGTCAATGCACCATAGACTGTACAAGATTTGGATTGACTTGCTATAGTAATGGGATAACTTTGTGGAATGCTTGTGCATGTGAAAACTTTGTTTTTGTATTTTGTCTATTTTTTGATGGTGATGTACGGAATGAAATGTACCGGTTGTTTGAAAATGTAGTTAAGCTTTTTTGAGATGCAGATATTTTAACTAACTAGCCAAGACTGTACATTTATCTCGCGAGACTTCTAAACAAGGTCTAAATCCGACTTGAATTTAACCAAGTTATTTCACATCCCTGTGTGTGCAATTGAGTTCGTTTATGTGGTATTTGTCGGGATACCGCCAGTGCCAGATGGGCTTTCAACCGAACCTGTACTGAGGATCACCTAATTAGCTCCACTAACTCCTTTATTGTATTTAGTCAGATTAATCTGCGATGCTATCTAGGATACCATAAGCTAGCTCATCCACATGCAAACATTGATCTACACACAAGTTAATGTGACAGATATATCGTCATGCGGGAGGTTTACCGCCAGTGACCGATAGGCTATCAACCAAACCGGTACTGAAGCTTGCCTCATGACCTGTCGAAATGCTGAGAGTTCCAGGGATTCAAGTTCGACTCCCTTCTTTTCTTCAATTGTATTGGGATACTTGCTCCTTTGTAGTGATAAAATCACTGTTTATTTTTGTTTTATTATGTTTTTTTTTTTTTGAGCAAGGGATTTGGATATGGAGTGATGAGAATCACTATTGTTTGTGCCTTTTGATGTGTGCACTGTAGGATGTCAAATTTTAGTGTTTTGACGTTTTGCAAATTTTTGATGTTTTGCAACTTTTGAGAACTTGGGATTCATGGGGAATTGGGTAGGGAGGATGCTTGTCCTTTTGCCAACTCTCAGCATTCCTAGGGTCATTCGCACAGGGGGATGAGCAAGATAGCCGTTTCGCTTATGGTGACCTGGATTACTGTGCAGGTTTCATCTTTCGTTCACACAACTTAGGAATTATTATATGTGTGTTAATTTGTGTTGGGATGTTACGTAACAAGGTGTGATCCAAGTAAAACTTTCCCATGTAAAATCTGCTTAACTATGTACGGTTTTGGCTAGAAATTTAAAAACAGCTGAATGACGAAAACCCTATATACATTAGGAGACAACTGACGATGCGAAAAATGGCGATGGTGCTATTCTAGATGTAGGCGTTTATGAAAATGGATCTGAGGTGGAAAAGGATGGAATTGCCAAGTAATGATTGTCTATGGTGCTTTTGACTTGTATGACCTAGCAAATGTATAATGTATGGATGCGATGCCTAATGCAACCTATATTTTTGTATTTTGATTTTTATGAGAATGCATGGAATTGGAATGCAATTGTTTTTGTGATTTTGATTTTTATGAGAATGCATGGAATTGGAATGCAAATGTTTTTGTTTTTTTTTAATTTTATTTTTTTTTTTTTTGAATATGCATGGAATTGAAATGCAATTGTTTTTGTGATTTTTGATTTTTATATTGTTTTTGTTTATTTTTGAATATTTATGTTGACCAAGCGATTATGGTAATCCTTGGAGCTTTTGTGTTGACCAAAGGGTTTATAGATACCTTTGGGGCATTTAGGGATGACCAAGCGATTATGAAAATCCTTGGAGCTTTTGTCTTGACCAAAGGGTTTATAGATACCTTTGGGGCATTTAGGGTTGACCAAGCGATTATGATAATCCTTGGAGCTTTTAGTTGGACTATGGCTCTCTAGATGTGGAATGGCCTCAAATGAATGATGTTCAAGGGTTCTGTTTCCTTGATTCCTTCAAGAGAGGCAAGCCGGTATGTTTCGGGTCCTATTCTACTGTCAATGATGTAAGGACCTAACCAGTTTGCCGTGAACTTGTCCCGTAGATGGGACGACAAATTAGAATTCTGCTGGTTCTCTTTTAAGACCAAGTCACCAACCTAAAATTCCCTAAGGTGGACTTTCATGTTGTATGCTTTCTTAAGTCGCTCTTGATAGATACGCAAATGCTCGAGAGCATTAACGCGTCGTTCATCGAGCAACGTCAGTTGATCTAACCGGGCTTGCCGCGCAGTGTCATCATCGATGAACTCTTGCATTGAAATGCGCAGGGAAGGGATTTCCAACTCAAAAGGCATGACTGCCTCGGAGCCATACACCAGCAAAAATGGAGTTGCCCCAGTGGGCGTTCGAATGCTGGTGCGATAAGCCCATAGGGCAAGCGGGATCTGAATGTGCCAGTCCTTATGATTGTCTGCAACTGTCTTTTTGAGAATGGCGACTAGCATTTTGTTTGACGCCTCTGCTTGCCCATTTGCCTACGGATAATAGGGTGTTGAAAAGCTGTGCTGAATCTTGTACTTTGTGGTCAAAGCACGCACATCTTTATTCTTGAATGGTGTCCCATTATCTGACAGGATCTTGGATGGAATACCAAAATGACATATGATGTTATGCAAAATAAATTCCGCAATGCGGGATCCAATCGTAGTGGTCGGCGGAATTGCTTCCACCCACTTGGTAAAGTACTCTGTGGCCGTTAAAATAAATGTGTGACGACCGAACGACGCAGGGGAGATCTTTCCAATTAGATCAAAGCCCCACTGTGAAAAAGGCCAAACCGATTGAATCGGCTGCAAGGCCTGAGAAGGTACGTGTGTCAAATTAGCATGGTGTTGACACTTCACGCACTTCTTCACATATGCGCAACAATCTCGCTCTAAATATGGCCAATAATAACCCATGCGAAGAATGCGCTTTGCGATGGCCATACCGCTGAAGTGGCCACCACATGTACCATCGTGAGCTTGGGTGATCGCCCAAGCGGACTCTTGCTGGTCCAAACAACGAAGGAGGATTCCTTCATAATTTTGACGATACAAAATGTCTCCTAACAAGACATGCTTTGCCGCTTTCTATTTGAATGATCTTTTCATGGCTTGTGTCAATCCAAGTGGGAGATTACCTAGCTTGAGGTAATCCCGAATGGGTGTGTACCAATCTTGCTGATCAGAAACCTCGATAGTATGAACGGCCAATCCCTCTTGAAGTCCATCCCGAACAAAAGCTGAGCGGGAGAGAACTTGTAAAAACAACGTGGTGTTGCTAGTAAGAGGGGTCGGGGAGAACAAGGACCCCCAATTGGCTTGAGTCAAACAATCTCGAATTCGAGAGAACTTATCCGAAGATGGTTCAATCTGGATCAGGTGGATTCCTGGCGTCAGATCAGAGCTTGCACGCTCCATCGTAGATTGCGATAATGTTTTAACTCTGAATGGTTGTCATTTCACCAGAAGGGTCTTGCGGGATGAGTGACCCCAAGGAGGCCATAGTATCCGCAAAATGATTTGATGATCGAGGGAGTGCCTCGATGTCATACCATTCAAGTTGTGCCGGGAATTTGTCCACAAGGGCTTTATAGGCCTGCAAAACTGGACATTTACATTGGAATATCCCCTTTACTTGATTGACAATTAACAGACGAATCACCAAAGATGTTCAATCATTTAATGTTCATGGTGATTGTTGTCTGAAGACCTATGAGCAAGGCTTCGTATTCTGCATTGTTGTTGGTGCACGGGAAGTCTAATTTAAATGACAAGGGCATTGGAGCACCTTGTGGAGTGAAGAATACAATTCCCGTGCCACCCCCTTGCTCACATTTAGAACCATCGAAGAATAGGGTTATGTCAGCCTGTGACTCAGGCTCATCAGAATCTGGCGACTCTGAAACATGGAAGACCCCATCATCAGGTAGTTCAAAAGTCGGAGGCTGATCGTCTTCAAGAGGAGCCTCGGCTAGTTGATCGGCGATGACTTGACCTTTTATGGATTTTTGTCCAATGAACTCTATGTCAAACTCCGTCAACAACATGATCCATTTCGTCGTGCGGCTACTATGATAAGTACGACTCATCATGTATCGCAATGGATTCTCCTTAGACACAACATACGTCTTATTACTGAGCATGTAGTGGCATAGCTTTTTGGTAGCAAACACCATTGCCAAGCAGAGCTTTTCAACGTATGCATAGTTAAGTTCATAACTGACCAGGGTGCGGCTAAGATAGTATGTAGCCTATTCTTTGTGAAGTTCATTTTTCTGGGATAGCATGGCGCCCAGTGCCACCTCAGTGGCTGAGATGTATAAATAGAATGGCACTCCTGGTCTAGGTGGTGCCAATACTAGCGGCGAAGCCAAGTACTATTTAATGTCGTCAAAGGCAGACTGGCACTCGTCATCCCAATGAAATGTGACCCCCTTATGCAATAATTTATTCATGGGTCGGCATTTGTCAGATAACTGTGCTATGAAGCGCTTGATCGACGCAACCTTTCCCTGCAGACTCCTGAGCTGCTTGATGGTGGTTGGGGGACGCATTTCAAGGATTGCCTTGACTTTGTTTGGGTCGACCTCGATTCCTCGTTTGGAGACTATGAAACCCAAGAGCTTTCCAGAGGTGACGCCAAAGACGCACTTCTTGGGGTTTAGTCGACTTTATGTTCAATGAGGCGATCAAGGACCTTGCTCAAGTCACCGAGGTGATCCGGGCGCAAAAGAGATTTGGCCAACAAATCATCCATGTAATCTTCCAAAGTTTTGTGCATGTAATCATGAAAGATGTACGTCATGGCACGTTGGTAGGTGGCTCCGGCATTTTTAAGGCCAAAAGGCATGACCTTATAGCAAAATGTCCCCCAAGGCGTTGTGAATGCCATTTTTAGTTGGTCCTCGGGATTGATACGAATCTGATTGTATCCTGAGAAACCATCCATAAGGGAAAGCATTTCGTGGCCCATTGTGGCGTCTACCAACGCGTCGATGCTTGGCAAGGGAAAATCATCCTTAGGACTCGCTTTGTTAAGATCTCAAAAATTGGTGCATATGCGAATCCTCCCGTCGGGCTTCTTGATGGGAACCATGTTAGACAACCATGGAGGATAATCCACACGAGATGACAAAGCTGGGCATCCAACAACTTTTGTAACTCATCTTTTACCATTAAGGCCACTTGTTGGGTGCATCTTGCGTAGTTTTTGCTTTATCGGCTTGATTGTCGGATCAAGCGTTAAATTATGCGTGACTAGCTGTGGGTCTAGTCCCGGCATATCCTTGTATGACCATGCAAAAACCTCCTTCTTTTCCTTAAGAAGGGCAACATAATCGGCTCGCTCTTCGGGGGAAAGACTTACCCCTAGCTTGAGAATCCATGGATTCATTGGATCTGTGCCGATGTCTACATCAGTCATTGCTTCGACCGACATATGGGATCCGTCTTCCAACTGGTGTGGAATTGGGATCAGATGGATATCGTTTGCTGAATTAAGATCATCATTAGGAACGTCAAGTTCCTCTTCAGCATGGAAGACATCCTGAGTCTGTCCTGGAGTGAAATGAAACATCCCACCGCAAGGCCAATACTCTGATGGAGATGGTGGTGTGTCAGCACGATCCCAATCTATAGCTTCTATGTCTAGATGCAATGATCATGTTGGATTGGCTGGATCATGGATGGGGGCGGTCAAGTCAATGGAGATCATGTTTATGAGATGATGGTAACCTCCATTACCGCAAGTGTGATAACTCTGACATTCGGGATGTTCTTGGTGCGTTGGATCTGGCTCTGTAGGCACTGGCACAAAGGGATCAGCCCTATGCGTGGACCTACAAATAGGGTCTGCCCTAGGCACTGATGGTTTGATAGGGTCTCCAGGTGGAAGATGCTCTCTGTATACCTAGAGTGGCGGGTGCAGTAATTGCTATAACTACGTCGGGTTGAGATGCCACCTATGTCTTGGACCTATGTGTAAGTGTTCAAACATGTCATCTATGTCCAAAGGATATTGTTGTTGTTGAGGTAGCCTATGCTCACTGGGATCATTCAATGGGAACATCATCAGGAAGCTTTCCTGATCATCATTCATTGGATATTCGTGCGAATGATCGTACTTCGACTCATCTTCAGAAGACCCTTCGTGGTCTTGTCCATCTTCCCCTTGTGGGTGAGTCCATGAGGTTTCTCCTTGTTCGGCCATAGGGAAAGGGTTGTTGAGGTCAACAAGGTTATTTGTTTGTAATGGGAAATAATCCCCCAATGTATAAGTTGTATTTGGATTGGCATATGGATCTGATGCCAACCCATCCTTGTTGCCTATCCCTAGGCTTTGCATGTTTTTGACCAAGATGTCGAGGGGCAAAGGGTGATTAAACCCTACTCCGACTTATCATAAGGCATTTGGTATCTTGGTTGGCACAAAACACGCATTCCTTGTTCATACCTGCCTAACCCGTATCCATGCCAATTGCATTGGCTAAGATATCGTAATGCGAAGTCTGGGTTAGCCAGATAATTGACATCTTCCACAAAGGGATCTTCATCTTCCTCTTCTTGTCGGGAAGGTTCAACGCCATGATCCAGGCCCCCAAAAATAAAGTTTGTCTGATTAGGTGGGTAGCCTAAAGGAACCACGGAGCCTATGGGGAGTCGAGGTCTTCCCATGTCTTGCATAGACTGAAGTGTGGGCGTTGCAACAACATTGCGCACTATATACTCCCCCATGCCTGTGTTAGACATCTCAACAGTAATCGTTGGCGATTGAGAGGAAGCGAATGGGAGTTCTCCTTGAGTCCACTCCATGTGGGGTGAACTAGGCGTCTCAACTTCCATTCTATTAGGCGTCTCTTCTGTAGAGATGTTGGAGACTAAAGGTGGTTCCGCTTCCAGGGGCTTCTTTCCTTTGTCCGTTGGTGTGGCCACCGTAGGTGGCATCATTGTGGGAGGACCGGATGAAGAAGATGAACCCGCCTGGGAATTTGATTGATTTGGTAATGGAGATTCTTGCTTAGTCGGACCCCTCTTAGATGGATTTAACTGGAAATCCACATGCGTTGAAGGGAGGGTCGACTGCGGCATGATTTGCACTGAGTTGCAATATTTAAAAGGTTCCAAATCTATGGGGACCACGTGCACTTGTCCTTCAAATGTATACTTCAAACATTGATGAGCAATTGAAGGGACACACTTCATATCCCGGATCCAAGGCCGCCCAAGCAAGATATTGTAAGCCATCTCACCTTCTAAAATGTGGCACAATGTATGAATGGTCTTTTGTCCCACTTGTATGGGTAGGACAATTGTGCCAACTATCGAGCATATCGCATCATTAAATGCTCGAAGAGTATAAGTGGAAGGTACAATGTGAGAGGCTGGCAGCTTCAAATGTTTCAGTGCAGCGGTTGTAATAATGTTACTGGACGAACCAGTGTCTACCAACACCCGCTTGTACGGAGTCCCGTTGACCCATGCAATAACGTGCAAGGGTGGATCCGCTACATCTCCAGTCACCATTTTTAACTCATCTTCCCTGAAGGTGATGACTGGTTCAGTACACTGTTTGACATGCCCCACAAAATTGTTGAACGAATTCGCTTCGTGGGGATGCAACTCAATTGCCTTTAATATCTCCATAAGAGCTTCCCGATGGGGTGCCGATTGTTGAATAAGCTCATAGATGGAGAGCCTAGCCGATGTGGTCCATAGACTTTGAGTAAGTCTAGTTCGAATCATGGCCATTGGTCTAGGCGGGGGCAACTGTGTAGGATTCGGTTGAGGTTGTGACATGGATGGAACTTCCCTGGTGGCTATCGCGGGGGCAGCTCCTGGGTGTCTCTTGTTTCTTGTCACAATGCTAATCATCCCAACATACCCCTCCATGGGGCAATTCTGTTGCACTTCGTTGACATGAAGAGGTTTTGCTTGTGCATCATGTGTGGGTAAAGGATCTTTGAAAACACCCATTTGTTGGTTGTTGGGTGCGATGGGGTTATCCACTACCAATGTGTTATTATCAATGAGGTCTTGCACTAAACCTTTAAATGTCCAACAGACATTAAGGTCATGCCCTTTCCTTCTATGGAATCTACAGAAAAGATCCTCTCTATAGCCCTTAGGCTTTGGCGCATTAGGATCGATTGTTGGAATCTCTGGCAGATTAATCAAGTTTGCCACTGACAAACGGTCAAACAAGGAGTCCCTAGACTCAGTGTATGGTGTAAATTGCTGCCTAGGGTGACGCTGCTGATTTTGATCTTGTTTTTTATTATCTTTCTCATAGTTATTGTGAGGCACCGCCTGATAATTAGCCTTTGGAGGCTGTGTTGCTTGGGCAGGCGTAGGGGCATTGATAGCAACTTGATTGACCGCGACGGGTTTCTGTTGCGTATTCCCTATTTTGGTGCTCTTATTCCACTCTTTTTTCTTAGGCTTGGCAATTTTGCCATCCTGTATCTTGATCTCTTCGATAACTCTAGCTTGCGCCAGAGCTTCTTCTAAAGTGGCGTATTGTTGCAGCTGCAATAGCACAGAGATCGATCGCAAACAGCTCTTTGCGAACATTTGAGTTAGGTCGGACATAGGAGGGAGGTAGGACAGCTTTGAAAGCAACGTCCTCCATCGATTCCCATATGCCACCATAGATTCCTCCTCATACTGCTTGAGGCTAGCTAGATCACTTAGTGACGCCTTTTTCTTTGTATTGAAAGCAAAACGTTCTAGGAATGCGTCCACTAGCTGATCCAAGTTGTAGATGCTATGCTTCGGTAGATGGGTAAACCAATCCGAGGTAGATCCTACGAATGTGGTTATGAATGTTCTTAATAGCAATGCATCATTGTCTTGTATACCGAAGCATTGGCTCAAAAATTGAGTCACATGCTCTTGAGCATCTTCATCCCCTCTAAAGAGTGCCAACTGGGGCAGCTTGAAATGTTCGGGGTATGGAGGTGTTGGCACTGATGGATGCATCGGATGACTATGGAGTTGGCGTAAGGTAGGCTTTTGGGGCCCAGCAGTCTTGAGTTCCATAGTCTCCAAGCATTCTAACAACACTTTGTATGCATCGGAGGACGTAATCTCCTCCTCCTTGGTTTGCTCCCGTTGTGGGTTGCGGGGAACTTGAGGCCTTTGGAGGGATAAATGGGTAGCATCCCTTCTGCCTTGATAGGGCATTTCAGCCCGCTCTTCTTCTTGGTCATAATCCTCATAATCTTCTTGAGGAGTGTTTGGCCTAGGCCTGTAAACATGGATGGGTGCCCGCGGAGGATGCCCATCACGGTTGCGAGGAGTGGCCTCCCGCTCAGGTCTAGGAGGTCTTGGAGGTAGTGCTTGCTGAAGTCACGGAGACCTGTCTCGCACTAGGGGGTTGTGCCTCACATACATCTCAGATTGCTATGTGCGAGGAACTGGGGCCTTCTCAAGCGCATTGTTGTGAAGCAATTCAGTTGTCTGACGCTGAATGCGCTCTTGATTAAGGTGACACAAATGTTCTAATTTCTGTTGGTCTTGCCTAAGCCGCATGATTTGCGCTTGGCGGGCGGCTAGTTGGGCAAATGCCAAGTCATTTTGTTCCATCGTCTCTTGTTTAGGAGGCCTAGATGTCTCCCCTACATATCTATTTCGATCATGGTGCTCTGAGACCCCTATATGTTGCTTCCCTCTGTCGAGGTTGGCAGCATTGACTTGAAGCTCTGGTCTCAATGAGCGATCTGGATATAAAGCGGGTGCAGACGTGCATCGTTTTCGCATTGAGTACTATTCTTGAGGAACGTAGTGATCCTCCTCACTCTCTCTGTTATATGCATAAAAAGTGCGGGCAGAATTGTCTTGCCCTATCGGGAGAACCTGATATTCTGGATATGGTCTACTGTGTCCGACATTAATCGAGGGTAAATTAGGAGTAACAAAATCATATGGTTCCTCCTTTTGGACCCTTTGTTGTTCTAGAGCAGTACACAGCGCTTCATCACTAGGCCACCCAAAATGAACTTCCAAGGGAGGCCTCGTACTTAGACCAAGTGCTACATATTGGTTATTTTCTTGAAAAGATTCTTGTTGCTTAGGAGTTCCCCTTAGGGAGGTGCCTCTATAGTCTTGTCTATTGATGGCATGAGTTGGAGTGCCCCTCAAGGAGGTGCCTCTAGAGCCATGTTCTATGACTGCATGGGTTGGAGTGCCCCTCAAGGAGGTGCCTCTAGAGCCATGTTATGCATGGTGTGAACTAACTTGTGTACCCTATCGCCAAGGCGGGATGGCCAAGTCTTTAGGGCTATATCGGAGACGATTTGTCTCTCTTGGTGCATTTTCTGTAGCTTCTGCCCGTGATTGGGCTTGGCTACGAGTAAACACCATGGTAATGTTAACCTAAAGATGCAGAAATTCTTTTTATGATTTTCTTTTTATGATTTTTTTGTCTAAACAGAAAATAGCATACACACACAAGCAATGATTATCTCTTTTAAAGATTAATAGTGTGCCCTAAATCTGGTTTAGTGTGTTTTTGTTGTTTGTTTTTGTGTTTTTGAAGAATTTTTGTGAAACGTTTAAATGCAATTATGAAGGCTCTTATGACTCCCAAAATGGTTGCCCCTTCAATATACCATTGTCGGACCGATATACCAACCTCTCTATATACCCGCCCTTACGTGAGGGAGACTATAGGTACGTGAGAGCGAGATGATACGTGGAACATAGGCGGTACGGAAGGGGAATCACTCTGTTTATGACACCTACCATAGAAGACTTATCCTCATGCGCTAGGAATCACCCTAGCTACACTCGGTCAGCTTTCGTCGGGATTTACGTCTAGCAACAGTCACGATCGAGGTAATGGATGCAATATCTCAAGCCAAAGTGATAATGGAATCCACCTTTGGTCTTGCTCAAGGGTTGGGGTTTTACGACCAACTCCTTGTGTTTAAAATACCACGTGGTGTGTGGGGTTCATTTTAATTTGCAAAAATTTGAAACAGGCAAACGAAAAGGAAACTTTCCCTAAGCCATACAAAACTGAAAACCAGAAAACAGAAAACAAAAATTTGACAGAAGCTTTAAAAACCCCTACCTCTTCTCTGCCCAACAGGATGTTTCTGATTTGCTCTAAAAAATGCACAGAACTATACTCGTCCCTGGGTGAGGCGAATATCAGAACAGTAATCATTCCAGGGTGAGACGAATAGTTTATTCATCCCGGGGTGAAACGAATACCAATTCTGTAATCGTCACTTGCAGAAACGAATAACAGTCGATGATTGAAAAATAGGTACCTGTAATCAAAACAAGCAATTTCAGATCAGTAATCTAACCTAAAAAAAAATAGAGGACAGAGGTCCCACCGTGATCGCCATTGAAAACACGAGATTCCGGAAACAAAAAGGATAAACTAAAAATGCAATGTAAACGAAACTAAAATAACGCTTAAACCCTATGTTATTGAAAAATGCGTAAAAGAAAGAACATGAACACAAGATATCAAAGCAATATAAAATACGGCCCTTTTATTGATATGCTTTTCAAATTTGTGTTACAATGCGTCTCCTTCCTTTTTAGGGGATAGGAGCGTTAAATGTTGGTCTTTTACAACTTGTTTCAGAATTCCTTCTTCCGCGTGCCCACATATAAGATGGGCGAACCAAAACGTTGTCGCCGCTTGCGTTGGTAAAGGTAGATTCCTCGTTGCTCCTCTAATGCTGAAAATCTGCGTTCAAAGAAACAAACAAAGAATCAGTAGCACTTGTGTATGAAAAATAAAAGATAAATCTAACGATGGTTAAAATGAGTCTAAATAAACTGAAAACTTGACAAAAGCATAAACATGAAACTAGCTAAATACTACAAAAGAAATAGTCACCAAAGACAATAAGGCGGGGGGTGCCCGAAGGCAAACCACCCGCGGGTGAAACTTTGTTTCGACACCAATCCGCTTGGGATGGGTCCGAAACCTGATGTGATGTGTTGTCGGCAAATTGGTAGGATATTGTGGTCAGAAAAATCGGGTTTGGTTCTTGATTCGTGCCTTCAAAAGTCACCCAATAACCTCTCTTTCGATTAAGAGATTATGGATGTTGAAAGCACAAATCGCAAGTAAGTGAATTAGCAGCACTTCGTCGCTCAAAATGCTCCTTCTCTGTATATCTTTTGGGTGAGGAAGCTCACCATTTTATAGACCCAAGGGGTCTCTTTGAATTAACATGCAAAAGTGTTTCTTTGCATGAATGCTTTTTTGTGAAGAGAAGACTTCTTCTTGATCAAGGGCTTCTTAACTGCCTCTGTGCATGTCTTTGTATGTTTAGAAAAGCTCACTCGCACTCCCATGCAATGAAGGGATAGCTAAGTGGCAAATCTGAGTTGTCTTAAAAAGCTCACTCCCATTCCCATGCAGTGAAGGGAGAGTCAATTGGCAGATATGAGTTGTCAAAAGAACTCACTCGCACTCCTATGCCATGCAAGGGAGAGCTAAGTGGCAGTTCGAGTTGTCATGCGTCGAGATCTGACTTTTTGCTGGTCAAACCTGGCGTTCGTCCCACCCCGAAGCGAGCGCTGGTAATCGTCTCTGGGTGAGACGAGTACCAATCTGCACTCGTCTCTGGGTGAGACGAGTACCAATCCGCACTCGTCCCTGGGTGGAGCGAATAAGTAGCAGAGTGTCTAAAAGGTGCCAAATTGATCTTTGACTTGTAAAACTATTGTGTGAGTGGTTAGAACCACTGTTTTAACCTCTAGGGGCTGCCCTGGGGGCTGTGTGTGTTAGTGCGATCAGTGCTTGTTGTCACATAATCGGATTGGTGCTGTTTTGGTGTCTACAGATGCCCCTTTTTGGAAAGCGTTGCACATGGTGCAGT
The DNA here is from genome assembly GCA_028583015.1 of Wollemia nobilis. NCBI lineage: Eukaryota > Viridiplantae > Streptophyta > Pinopsida > Araucariales > Araucariaceae > Wollemia > Wollemia nobilis. The sequence continues at coordinate 855,008 of JAQPPZ010016473.1, forward strand.
GCTGAGCAAAAATAGATAACCAAAGCACTAATGATTAGGGTTTCTCAGTAACCTAACCAACTCTTGATGCCCCAAGTATGGAAAGGGCACGCATTCTTGAATCCTTGCTTCTGACGAGCTAAGGAACTTAAATCAAGCATTAACCTGGTTCGGTGAGGTATTACTTGAACTTAGACATTGATCGGTCATGAATAGGCAAAGGGCGCAACCTTTTGTCCGTGGGAACCTTGAGTTCATGATTCACGAATGCCAAGTATATGATCGGTTTGTGATAATTGCTTGTTTGCTGCCCCAAGCGAGGGCGCGATTGTCTTTTGCAATGATCCTTTGAATGCGTGTCATTTCCAAGATTGGGTATATTGTTGTTGATTGGCAACTAAGTGTGACTACCCCCTCAAGCGACGAATCGATGAGGGAATGACCGACATGAGAAAAGCGACGAGTCGCTTGACCCAAGATGACTTAAGTGAGGGTGCCTTCAGATGTTATCCGATGCATGCTCGAGCAGTTTCCCGATTGTTTTGACCTATTTTTGGTGGGTGTGAACCCATTTTGGGATGCCATTTGGGGTTAACATTGGCAAAAATCCATCTTCCCGTGGAGCGGTCCGGCTATGGTAGCCTTCTTGGGGAGTAGGATAACGACAAGGTAGACCCCGACATCAGTTTTCTTATGCCAAGAGGTTAAGTGCAAGAGCACTTTTGTCCGGCAATTTTTAGTGGTTTTGTTGGCATTTGTCATTTTTATATTTTGGTTGTTTTTGATTTTTTTTTTTTTTTATTCGTCGGGGGGACGAACGCCATGATGGTACTCGTCCTGGGGTGGGACGAGCGCGCCTCCGAGGAAAAAGTGCTCGTTCCAGTCAGGGACGATTACCAGCAAGCAAAAAGTATAAATAGGCGAAAATGACGGATTTGGCTCATTTGCACTTTTCATCGATTGCGATTTGGAGCTCGGGGAGGAGGAGGTAGATTTTCCGACGCGAAGCGCTGCCGGATTTTCCAGCCACCATGAGTGCACAGACCGGGTCGTCGAGCGGCGGAGCCGAGGCGAGACCGATAAGTGCACTATCTCCTCGAGTTTGAATTTGAAAAATGCAAATGTGTTTTTATTGTGTTTTTCTTTTGTTTAAGACATGGAACCCTAATTAATTAAATTAAAAGGTGAATGAATTTGATTTAAAGACCATGAAACCAAATGAAACGTGGATGCAAACCGATGGAAACTTAGATGGAAAACCGTAGGATAAACCCAAAATGAAACTTAGAGTAACACCTTAGGGTAACCACGGTTATAAAAATGTTTTTTTTTATGTGAATGGTAAAACTTAGGTCGAAACCGTAGGTAAACCATGTCCATTTTTTGTCTATTTTTATGAAATTAAAAATTAAAAATGGATGAATTTTTTTTTGAATGGTAAACTTAGGTTAAAACCATAGGTAAACCATGTCAAATTTTTGTTATTTTTGATGAAATGTAAAAATGAAAACTTGATGAATTTTTTTTTGAAATGGTAAACTTAGGTAAAACCGTAGGTAAACCATGTCAAATTTTTGTTGTTTTTATGAAATTAAAGATGAAAAATGGATGAATTTTTTTGTTTTTGAAATGGTAAACTTAGGTCAAAACCGTAGGTAAACCATGTCAAATTTTTGTTATTTTTATGAAATTAAAGATGAAAAATGGATGAATTTTTTTGTTTTGAAATGGTAAACTTAGGTCAAAACCATAGGTAAACCATGTCAAATTTTTGTTTTTTTATGTAATGTAAAGATGAAAACCTTGATGAATTTTTTTTTTGAAATGGTAAACTTAGGTAAAACCGTAGGTAAACCATGTCAAATTTTTGTTGTTTTTATGAAATTTAAGATGAAAACTGGATGAATTTTTTTTTTGAAATGGTAAACTTAGGTAAAACCGTAGGTAAACCATGTCAAATTTTTTTTTTTTTTTTTTTTTTGTAATGGATGTACATGTGAATGAAAGATGTTATTGTACAGTTATGCATTTTTGTACATGTGATGGTAATTTGATGCATGTTTTTGATGTGTGTTATTTTTTGTGATGTGCAGGTGGTGAAGAGTCGACATCGGGTACCGACTATTTTTTCTAGTGCCCGCGAGGCGTTGAGTGCGGAGGACTGGGAGTGGCTTGATGCCTTAGGGCTCAAGCATGTGGCTCGGTTGGATGCAGTTGTTGCGGATCGGGCGTACATTACAGCTTTGATCAGCCTATGGGATGTTCGGACGAACACCTTCCATCTTTCGACAGGGGAGATGACAGTCACCTTAGAGGACGTGTATCGGATTCTCCGGATTTCGATAGACGGGGTTCCCATCCGGACGACGCCACGAGGCCAGAGGACGGCTATACTGACTCGATATTTTGGACACGGGGAGGATGTGGATGGGATGAGCTCGTTGGAGAAGGCGGAGCTGGATTGTCAGATTGGGGGGATTCTGGTACGATGGTGGTATGCGAGGGGAGTGTTGGGAGTGAGGCATGCACTACTCATGAGCCTCATTTCCAACATGCTCCTGCCAGACTCGTCAGGAGCGAGGTTCCCATGGAACCTATTGGAGGTGGTGTGGCAGTTAGTGGATTGTCCGGTGACAGAGCCGGTGATCATGAGATGGGGCCAGACGCTCTTGGCTCAATTATATGATGAGTTGTATGAGGTCCGCTGTCGAAAGCGAAAGGGGATTGGCTGCAGTTACTTGTTGCAGTGTTGGGCATGGCAGCATATAGCCGTAGAGCGACCACGAGGGCTACCCTGGACTACACGGGTTGACATGGTGGACAGAGATATTGGTTATGGTGCTTTATGGTATCGGTCTGAGGAGCGGGGGCAGAGTCGGCGGTTTGCGGGAGACGTGGACCATTACAGAGATGCATTGGCATGACTGACTCCAGGAGATGTGGTGTGGAGGCCATATCGGGATTGTCCCGCATGGCCAGAGGCTGATGAGTGGCTTCGACGGGTCCGAGGGGGAGATGGGTCATTGGACGACACGGGACGGAGCAAGAATACTTTCATTATCTTCGAGTGACACGACAGTTTGGGGTACGCCAGGGGTTGCCTAGGGAACCCGTAGTCTATCGACGTCGGAGCGATGAGAGGACCCTAGCTACGTCGATCCTCGAGCCGCTAGGGGAGGAGGCGGATACAGTACTGGACATTCCAGACGTGGATGACGTCGGAGTGACTATCGAGTACCAGGAGTGGTGGACGCTACGGCAATGGCGAGGTGAGGGGCCATTGGGAGGGGATGAGGCAGTGGGAGGCGGAGAGGGTGCAGAGGCACCAGGAGAGGGTTGGGGAGCTCCTGCTGATGTGGACATGGTGGAGGTGGTAGATGTAGGAGAGGACTTTGGTGAGGAGGAGCAGCCAGAGATGCAGGATGCTCCGAAGCAGGCCGATGCATCAGAGAGGCCGACGCAGCCGGCCGTGTCAGGGGATACAGAGGCGGGGTTGCGCGCGAGGTAGCACGATTGATGGAGGTATTACGAAGGTGAGATGGAGAGCTTGGGGAGATGGCACAGGAGAGGGATCTCCTATGGACATAGTTGGTAGAGTGGGAGAGCGCAGGGGCTACGTCTCATCGGTAGGAGGGTGATACGGATGCTGCACGGGAGAGGGATCTCCTATGGGTGCAGCTAGCACAGCGTGATGATGCAATCACGTACTATCATAGGTGGGAGGCAGAGTGGAGTCGACATCGATGAGAGATGGAGGGTGAGATTATCTGCCTTGGTGGGTGAATACCAGAGCCTCCGGCAAGTGGCTCGTCGTATCGGATGAGAGACAGCGGGACAGAGCAGTCGACATCATCCCGTCGTAGGCGACGAGATGAGGGAGGCGCTAGTGGGCATGATGTAGGGGCGAGCAGTCGCCCTGAGAGGTCCCAGAGGACCGATACTGTAGGGGGTAGTTCTCGTCGCACCGATCCTGCATGATCATGGTGGCCGATGCCCTAGGTTGGGGGTTTTTGAGTTTTTGGATTGTGGGAGCGAGGTCCGAGGACCGGTTCATTATAGCCTACGGGCAATTTTGTTATGATATATATATACAGATGACTCTTTTTGGTGTTTATACATTTTTCATGATTTATTTTTATGTACATGTTTTTATATTGATGTATGCATATGCGATTATGAATGCGATGGTTCTAATTTGTATGATGTATGCATATGGAATGAATGAAATGAATTGTTGATGATTTGTCAATGCACCATAGACTGTACAAGATTGGATTGACTTGCTATAGTAATGGGATAACTTTGTGGAATGCTTGTGCATGTGAAAACTTTGTTTTTGTATTTTGTCTATTTTTTGATGGTGATGTACGGAATGAAATGTACCGGTTGTTTGAAAATGTAGTTAAGCTTTTCTGAGATGCAGATATTTTAACTAACTAGCCAAGACTATACATTTATCTCGCAAGACTTTTGAACAAGGTCTAAATCCGACTTGAATTTAACCAAGTTATTTCACATCCCTGTGTGTGCAATTGAGTTCGTTTATGTGGTATTTGTCAGGATACCGCCAGTGCCAGATGGGCTTTCAACCGAACCTATACTGAGGATCACCTAATTAGCTCCACTAACTCCTTTATTGTATTTAGTCAGATTAATCTACGATGCTATCTAGGATACCATAAGCTAGCTCATCCACATGCAAACATTGATCTACACACAAGTTAATGTGACAGATATATCGTCATGCGGGAGGTTTACCGCCAGTGACCGATAGGCTATCAACCAAACCGGTACTGAAGCTTGCCTCATGACCTGTCGAAATGCTGAGAGTTCCAGGGATTCAAGTTCGACTCCCTTCTTTTCTTCAATTGTATTGGGATACTTGCTCCTTTATAGTGATAAAATCACTGTTTATTTTTGTTTTATTATGTTTTTTTTTTTTTTGAGCAAGGGATTTGGATATGGAGTGATGAGAATCACTATTGTTTGTGCCTTTTGATGTGTGCACTGTAGGATGTCAAATTTTAGTGTTTTGACGTTTTGCAAATTTTTGATGTTTTGCAACTTTTGAGAACTTGGGATTCATGGGGAATTGGGTAGGGAGGATGCTTGTCCTTTTGCCAACTCTCAGCATTCCTAGGGTCATTCGCACAAGGGGATGAGCAAGATAGCCGTTTCGCTTATGGTGACCTGGATTACTATGCAGGTTTCATCTTTCGTTCACACAACTTAGGAATTATTATATGTGTGTTAATTTGTGTTGGGATGTTACGTAACAAGGTGTGATCCAAGTAAAACTTTCCCGTGTAAAATCTGTTTAACTATGTACGGTTTTGGCTAGAAATTTAAAAACAGCTGAATGACGAAAACCCTATATACATTAGGAGACAACTGACGATGCAAAAAATGGCGATGGTGCTATTCTAGATGTAGGCATTTATGAAAATGGATCTGATGTGGAAAAGGATGGAATTTCCAAGTAATGACTGTCTATGGTGCTTTTGACTTGTATGACCTAGCAAATGTATAATGTATGGATGCGATGCCTAATGCAACCTATATTTTTGTATTTTGATTTTTATGAGAATGCATGGAATTGGAATGCAATTGTTTTTGTGATTTTGATTTTTATGAGAATGCATGGAATTGGAATGCAATGTTTTTGTGATTTTTTTTTAAAATATGTTTTTGTGATTTTTTTTTTTTGAGTATGCATGGAATTGAAATGCAATTGTTTTTGTGATTTTTGATTTTTATATTGTTTTTGTTTATTTTTGAATATTTATGTTGACCAAGCAATTATGGTAACGCTTGGAGCTTTTGGTGTTGACCAAAGGGTTTATAGATACCTTTGGGGCATTTAGGGATGACCAAGCGATTATGAAAATCCTTGGAGCTTTTGTCTTGACCAAAGGGTTTATAGATACCTTTGGGGCATTTAGGGTTGACCAAGCGATTATGATAATCCTTGGAGCTTTTGGTTGGACTATGGCTCTCTAGATGTGGAATGGCCTCAAATGAATGATGTTCAAGGGTTCTGTTTCCTTGATTCCTTCAAGAGAGGCAAGCCGGTATGTTTCGGGTCCTATTCTACTATCAATGATGTAAGGACCTAACCAGTTTGCCGTGAACTTGTCCCGTAGATGGGACGGAAAATTAGAATTCTGTTGGTTCTCTTTTAAGACCAAGTCACCAACCTAAAATTCCCTAAGGTGGACTTTCATGTTGTATGCTTTCTTAAGTCGCTCTTGATAGATACGCAAATGCTCGAGAGCATTAACGCGTCGTTCGTCGAGCAACGTCAGTTGATCTAACCGGGCCTACCATGCAGTGTCATCATCGATGAACTCTTGCATTGAAATGCGCAGGGAAGGGATTTCCAACTCAAAAGGCATGACTGCCTCGGAGCCATACACCAACGAAAATGGAGTTGCCCCAGTGGGCATTCGAATGCTGGTGCGATAAGCCCATAGGGCAAGCGGGATCTGAATGTGCCAGTCCTTATGATTGTCTGCAACTATCTTTTTGAGAATGGCGACTAGCATTTTGTTTGACGCCTCTGCTTGCCCATTTGCCTGCGGATAATAGGGTGTTGAAAAGCTGTGCTGAATCTTGTACTTTGTGGTCAAAGCACGCACATATTTATTCTTGAATGGTGTCCCATTATCTGACAGGATCTTGGATGGAATACCAAAATGACATATGATGTTATGCAAAATAAATTCCGCAATGCGGGATCCAGTCGTAGTGGTCAGCGGAATTGCTTCCACCCACTTGGTAAAGTACTCTGTGGCCGTTAAAATAAACGTGTGACGACCAGACGACGCAGGGGAGATCTTTCCAATTAGATCAAAGCCCCACTACAAAAAAGGCCAAACCGATTGAATCGGCTGCAAGGCCTGAGAAGGTACGTGTGTCAAATTAGCATGGTGCTGACACTTCACGCACTTCTTCACATATGCGCAACAATCTCGCTCTAAAGATGGCCAATAATAACCCATGCGAAGAATGCGCTTTGCGATGGCCATACCGCTGAAGTGGCCACCACATGTACCATCGTGAGCTTGGGTGATCGCCCAAGCGGACTCTTGCTGGTCCAAACAACGAAGGAGGATTCCTTCATAATTTTGATGATACAAAATGTCTCCTAACAAGACATGCTTTGCCACTTTCTATTTGAATGATCTTTTCATGGCTTGTGTCAATCCAAGTGGGAGATTACCTAGCTTGAGGTAATCCCGAATGGGTGTGTACCAATCCTGCTGATCAGAAACCTCGATAGTATGAACGGCCAATCCCTCTTGAAGTCCATCCCTAACAAAAGCTGAGCGGGAAAGAACTTGTAAAAACAACGTGGTGTTGCTAGTAAGAGGGGTCGGGGAGAACAAGGACCCCCAGTTGGCTTGAGTCAAACAATCTCGAATTCGAGAGAACTTATCCGGAGATGGTTCAATCTGGATCAGGTGGATTCCTGGCGTCAGATCAGAGCTTGCACGCTCCATCGCAGATTGCGATAATGTTTTAACCTGAATGGTTGTCATTTCACCAGAAGGGTCTTGCGGGATGAGTGACCCCAAGGAGGCCATAGTATCCGCAAAATGATTTGATGATCGAGGGAGTGCCTCGATGTCATACCATTCAAGTTGTGCCAGGAATTTGTCCACAAGGGCTTTGTAGGCCTGCAAAACTGGACATTTACATTGGAATATCCCCTTTACTTGATTGACAATTAACAACGAATCACCAAAGATGTTCAATCATTTAATGTTCATGGTGATTGTTGTCTGAAGACCTATGAGCAAGGCTTCGTATTCTGCATTGTTGTTGGTGCACGGGAAGTCTAATTTAAATGACAAGGGCATTGGAGCACCTTGCGGAGTGAAGAATACAATTCCTGTGCCACCCCCTTGCTCACATTTAGAACCATCGAAGAATAGGGTTATGTCGACCTGTGACTCGAGCTCATCGGAATCTGGTGACTACGAAACATGGAAGACCCCATCATCAGGTAGTTCAAAAGTCAGAGGCTGATCATCTTCAAGAGGAGCCTCGGCTAGTTGATCGGCGATGACTTGACCTTTTATGGATTTTTGTCCAATGAACTCTATGTCAAACTCCGTCAACAACATGATCCATTTCGCCGTGCGGCTACTATGATAAGTACGACTCATCATGTATCGCAATGGATTCTCCTTAGACACAACATACGTCTTATTACTGAGCATGTAGTGGCATAGCTTTTTGGTAGCAAACACCACTGCCAAGCGAGCTTTTCAACGTATGCATAGTTAAGTTCATAACTGACCAGGGTGCGGCTAAGATAGTATGTAGCCTGTTCTTTGTGAAGTTCATTTTTTTGGGATAGCATGGCACCCAGTGCCACCTCAATGGCTGAGATGTATAAATAGAATGGCACTCCTGGTCTAGGTGGTGCCAATACTGGCGACGAAGCCAAGTACTATTTAATGTCATCAAAGGCGGACTGGCACTCGTCATCCCAATGAAATGTGACCCCCTTATGCAATAATTTATTCATGGGTCGGCATTTGTCAGATAACTACGCTATGAAGCGCTTGATCGACGCAACCTTTCCCTGTAGACTCCTGAGCTGCTTGATGGTGGTTGGGGGACGCATTTCAAGGATTGCCTTGACTTTGTTTGGGTCGACCTCGATTCCTCATTTGGAGACTATGAAACCCAAGAGCTTTCCAGAGGTGATGCCAAAGACGCACTTCTTGGGGTTTAGTCTGACTTTATGTTCAATGAGGCGATCAAGGACCTTGCTCAAGTCACCGAGGTGATCTGGGCACAAAAGAGATTTGGCCAACAAATCATCCATGTAATCTTCCAAAGTTTTGTGCATGTAATCATGAAAGATGTACGTCATGGCACGTTGGTAGGTGGCTCCAGCATTTTTAAGGCCAAAAGGCATGACCTTATAGCAAAATGTCCCCCAAGGCGTTGTGAATGCCATTTTTAGTTGGTCCTCAGGATTGATACGAATCCGATTGTATCCTGAGAAACCATCCATAAGGGAAAGCATTTCGTGGCCCGTTGTGGCGTCTACCAATGCGTCGATGCTTGGCAAGGGAAAATCATCCTTAGGACTCGCTTTGTTAAGATCTCAAAAATTGGTGCATATGCGAATCCTCCCGTCGGGCTTCTTGATGGGAACCATGTTAGACAACCATGGAGGATAATCCACACAGATGACAAACTGGGCATCCAACAACTTTTGTAACTCATCTTTTACCATTAAGGCCACTGTTGGGTGCATCTTGCATAGTTTTTGCTTTACTGGCTTGATTGTCGGATCAAGCGTTAAATTATGCGTGACTAGCTATGGGTCTAGTCCCGACATATCCTTGTATGACCATGCAAAAACCTCCTTCTTTTCCTTAAGAAGGGCAACATAATCGGCTCGCTCTTCGGGGGAAAGACTTACCCCTAGCTTGAGAATCCATGGATTCATTGGATCTATGCCGATGTCTACATCAGTCGTTGCTTCGACCGACATATGGGATCCGTCTTCCAACTGGTGTGGAATTGGGATCGGATGGATATCGTTTGCTGAATTAAGATCATCATTAGGAACGTCAAGTTCCTCTTCAACATGGAAGACATCCCGAGTCTGTCCTGGAGTGAAATGAAACATCCCACCGCAAGGCCAATACTCGATGGAGATGGTGGTGTGTCAGCACGATCCCAATCTATAGCCTCTATGTCTAGATGCAATGATCATGTTGGATTGGCTGGATCATGGATGGGGGCGGTCAAGTCAATGGAGATCATGTTTATGAGATGATGGTAACCTCCATTACCGCAAATGTGACAACTCGACATTCGGGATGTTCTTGGTGCATTGGATCTGGCTCTGTAGGCACTAGCACAAAGGGATCAGCCCTATGCGTGGACCTGCAAATAGGGTCTGCCCTAGGCACTGATGGTTTGATAGGGTCTCCAGGCGGAAGATGCTCTCTGTATACCTAGAGTGGCGGGTGCGATAATTGCTATAACTGCACCGGGTTGAGATGCCACCTATGTCTTGGACCTATGTGTAAGTGTTCAAACATGTCATCTATGTCCAAAGGATATTGTTGTTGTTGAGGTAGCCTATGCTCACTGGGATCATTCAATGGGAACATCATCAGGAAGCTTTCCTGATCGTCATTCATTGGATATTCGTGCGAATGATCGTACTTCGACTCATCTTCAGAAGACCCTTCGTGGTCTTGTCCATCTTCCCCTTGTGGGTGAGTCCATGAGGTTTCTCCTTGTTCGGCCATAGGGAAAGGGTTGTTGAGGTCAACAAGGTTATTTGTTTGTAATGGGAAATAATCCCCCAATGTATAAGTTGTATTTGGATTGGCATATGGATCTGATGCCAACCCATCCTTGTTGCCTATCCCTAGGCTTTGCATGTTTTTGACCAAGATGTCGAGGGGCAAAGGGTGATTAAACCCTACTCCTGACTTGTCATAAGGCATTTGGTATCTTGGTTGGCACAAAACACGCATTCCTTGTTCATACCTGCCTAACCCGTATCCATGCCAATTGCATTGGCTAAGATATCGTAATGCGAAGTCTGGGTTAGCCGGATAATTGACATCTTCCACAAAGGGATCTTCATCTTCCTCTTCTTGTCAGGAAGGTTCAACGCCATGATCCAGGCCCCCAAAAAAAGTTTGTCTGATTAGGTGGGTAGCCTAAAGGAACCACGGAGCCTATGGGGAGTCGAGGTCTTCCCATGTCTTGCATAGATTGAAGTGTGGGCGTTGCAACAACATTGCGCACTATATACTCCCCCATGCCTGTGTTAGACATCTCAACAGTAATCGTTGGTGATTGAGAGGAAGCGAATGGGAGTTCTCCTTGAGTCCACTCCATGTGGGGTGAACTAGGCGTCTCAACTTCCATTCTATTAGGCATCTCTTCTGTAGAGATGTTGGAGACTAGAGGTGGTTCCGCTTCTAGGGGCTTCTTTCCTTTGTCCGTTGGTGTGGCCACCGTAGGTGGCATCATTGTGGGAGGACCGGATGAAGAAGATGAACCCACCTGGGAATTTGATTGATTTGGTAATGGAGATTCTTGCTTAGTCGGACCCCTCTTAGATGGATTTAACTAGAAATCCACGTGCGTTGAAGGAAGGGTCGACTGTGGCATGATTTGCATTGAGTTGCAATATTTAAAAGGTTCCAAATCTATGGGGACCACGTGCACTTGTCCTTCAAATGTGTACTTTAAACATTGATGAGCAATTGAAGGGACACACTTCATATCCCGGATCCAAGGCCGCCCAAGCAAGATATTGTAAGCCATCTCACCTTCTAAAATGTGGCACAATGTATGAATGGTCTTTTGTCCCACTTGTATGGGTAGGACAATTGTGCCAACTATCGAGCATATCGCATCATTGAATGCTCGAAGAGTATAAGTGGAAGGTACAATGTGAGAGGCTGGCAGCTTCAAATGTTTCAGTGCAGCGGTTGTAATAATGTTACTGGATGAACCAGTGTCTACCAACACCCGCTTGTATGGAGTCCCGTTGACCCATGCAATAACGTGCGGGGGTGGATCCGCTACATCTCCAATCACCATTTTTAACTCATCTTCCCTGAAGGTGATGACTGGTTCAGTACACTGTTTGACATGCCCCACAAAATTGTTGAACGAATTCGCTTCGTGGGGATGCAACTCAATTGCCTTTAATATCTCCATGAGAGCTTCCCGATGGGGCGCCGATTGTTGAATAAGCTCATAAATGGAGAGCCTAGCCGATGTGGTCCATAGACTTTGAGTAAGTCTAGTTCGAATCATGGCCATTGGTCTAGGCGGGGGCAACTGTGTAGGATTCGGTTGAGGTTGTGACGTGGATGGAACTTCCCTGGTGGCTGTCGCGGGGGTAGCTCCTGGGTGTCTCTTGTTTCTTGTCACAATGCTAATCATCCCAACATACCCCTCCATGGGGCAACTCTGTTGCACTTCGTTGACATGAAGAGGTTTTGCTTGTGCATCATGTGTGGGTAAAGGATCTTTGAAAACACCCATTTGTTGGTTGTTGGGTGCGATGGGGTTATCCACTACCAATGTGTTATTGTCAATGAGATCTTGCACTAAACCTTTAAATGTCCAACAGACATTAAGGTCATGCCCTTTCCTTCTGTGGAATCTATAGAAAAGATCCTCTCTATAGCCCTTAGGCTTTGGTGCATTAGGATCGATTGTTGGAATCTCTGGCAGATTAATCAAGTTTGCCACTGAAAAACAGTCAAACAAGGAGTTCCTAGACTCAGTGTATGGTGTAAATTTCTGCCTAGGGCGACGCTGCTAATTTTGATCTTGTTTTTTATTATCTTTCTCATAGTTATTGTGAGGCACCGCCTGATAATTAGCCTTTGGAGGCTGTGTTGCTTGGGCAGGCGTAGGGGCATTGATAGCAACTTGATTGACCACGACGGGTTTCTGTTGCGTATTCCATGTTTTGGTGCTCTTGTTCCAATCACATGCAAGTAATTGAACTACAAATCAAGATCCTATATAGCCAACTAAACTATAAATCATTCTCCATTCAACTTTCTAATGGATCCCTTAGTCACACACCTTTTAATATAAATTATGTCTTTCTAATTTCTAAAAAATATTATTCTTTCTTTGATTAGGGTAATATTTGATCTTTAATCTTAGATAAAATCTTGTATCTTTGAAACTTGAATATTTGATGTAGTATTTTATATTCAAACCTACAAAATATTTAATCTTGAATCTTTAGCTTCACTTCACAAGTAATTTTTGGATCTTCTACAACATTGAATCCCTAGCAAAATATTGAAGTAAAAGCTCAAGGTCACAATTCCTCAACATTCATGATGTTTTTTCATCTAAAAATTGTAGGAGCAATCAATCCTTCTACTTTAGAAGCCCTTGTGGGATTCCATATTCACTTTATTTTCTCCTTTGTTCATTTGCATGTTCTAGTTCAATAGGATTTATATCTATTTTTGTGATATACTCATACATGACATATTCTTTTCATATAATCTTTTCAATCTCAACTTGTCAATTGAATTTCATATTTTATAGTTAATAAAAAAAATCTTATTATCTCATTAGAATTTGGTCCTTGTATACATTTTATTTTTAGGATCTCAAATAGTTAACCATTTGTGTAGGTTACCAAGTTGATATTTAAGACTATAATAGTAATAGTCAATAGTGCTATATCATAGCAATGATATTTTTACCATTTGTGATGCTATAAATAACTCTCATATGACAATGATTCCTTGAGTTTAATAAAAATCTTAAAACTTCCTATCCTTTTATAGTCTTTTTATATTTATCTTGTTAGTTATAAAATGGGATCTGATAGAGATAGACCACTTAAAACATAATTTATTGTTAAGTGGGCTTGTATGTAGGGTAAAATTTAGTGCATATTGATGATTATAAGGTGAAAGGATGAATATTAGAACATCTAGAAGCATATTGGAGTGAATAATAGGTGTTCCAATCAATAATTCATTATATTTACTTTATGTGCATTAGTATATTTTTATTTTGGTTGATCATGTGCATCACATTAAGGTATATACATGTATGGAAGGAATAGAAAGTGCCATGTAGTCTAGGTTATCCCATGTTGGAATGTTATCTTAGATATTTTTGTACCTATTCATATTTATTAGTCTAATTTTACAATCATAGAGTTTGTTTTTTTGGTATGTGAATGTTTTCCCAAGATTATTTGTCTATATTTTAGATTTGTTGATCAATAATTTAATGGATTTATCTATTGTATATATGCATGTTTTATAAAAAAAAATTAGATCTGAAATCATATATCCATTTGTATTGTTTGCAAGAAAATAAAATAATGGACATATATTATAAAAGTACCTTTGTTAAAATTCCATCATTCTAGGTTGAGAACTTAGACATGGTTTTTGCATCTATAAGGAAGGAAAATTTACATGTAGGTTAAAAATTGATTTATACAATAGATTAATCTTGTATTTTTGCTTAAAAAATAAATAAAAGTCTATACTATTTGCATTAAAAGAAAGAAATCATATAGCTTATAGATCTTATTTATATGCATTAATTGTATGCTTCCATCAATAGCCTAAAGAAGAATTATATTTTAGGTTATTATTATTATAAATTTAAAGTTAGAAGTAGATAAGAACCTTAGAGGAAACCATATCTATTTTTCCAAATAATTACATGAAACTTATGTCTAATGCACATTCCCCATAACCCATCTCTAAGGTGGGAAGGAGTAAAATAGAGAGAAGTTTGAATTGAATCCCCACATCCTTGGACCATCCCCAAAACTTTCAATGTATTTCTTTTCTAAAAAAAAAACACACACACAGATAGATAAATAGATATAGATATAGATATATGTATATAAAAGGTAGTCTCCAAATATAACAATCTAGAAAGTTTTTCTAACATTTATAGGGACTAGATGAGATAGTATTATCTCGTAAAGGATTATATGTCACATTAAGAGGAATTGATGATGGATTCCCAAGTAATTACAATCACCACCTTTAGCAACAAATTACTTTAATATTGAGATATATGAACTATGGTGATTAAAATTATAAATGATCTTAATCACTTCATCCCAAAACAACTAGTCCACCTTAGGAATATTTTAAGGTGAGGCATGACTAAGAATATCAAAACTAACAAAGTCATCAATATTATCTCAAAGATTAAATTTTATGATTTATTTGGTGGTCTAGAGGAACTAACATGGTGTAGATAACATTACGGCTATAGATTCATAAAATGAATAGATGAAATCTTCTAACTTTTTATTTACCCACATTTTTTGATATCTTATAGTTTAAGAACATAAATATTTGGCTACCATTATATTTTGTTAAATAATTGATTGTATAGGTACACCATGGGAAAAATTTAAACTATATGTTAATTTATAATATCACTAATTCTTCATATATTTTGCCCTAGTAAGATTTACATATGTACCATAAGTCCTTGTTAAACATGAGGTTAAATTTTAGTGTTTTATATTGATAAGAAGTGATTACTAATTCTAAATAAATTAAAGGCTATTTTATATAGTGGGTTTGAGTGATTTGTATATACCTTTATCGATGGTATATTTAGATGATATTTATTATAAATGATATGTAGGTTATAGAGGATTTATGTAGAATTACTTCAGACTAAGTTGCCTCTTTCTTATATTATTGTTGGCATGCTAGGACTTCAAGGTCATCTTCATATAGCTTTGATGGTATTGACAAGAGGATATTACCTATAGAAGGAATTTCTATGATGGTCCTTTATTTACATGATGATATTATATATGATCTAGAAAGGATTTGTACTTTTTGTAAGGAGATTATTTATGATTAGGTCATTGTATGTTATCCAACCAACATATGAGTGGGTCATGGTATGTGATGGTATATTTTATTTCTCTTTTAGTGGCCTAAATACTAGGGATTATGTGAGTATCAATAATATTTTAATTTAAATACCTTAGATACTATATTTTTTATAAGTCATAAATATTGAAGTACACTTCATATATTAAATTTTATAAAAATTATTATACTATAGGTATGTGTGGGTATAAATGCCTACTCATGATAGGTTCACCATTAGTTCATGTGGAAGAACCACATGACCAGGGAATGAAATTATACATGCATAGTATATGTCAGGTAAATAGAGCTAGACATATATAGAAAATATTTACTTTATTAAATAATTTCACTAAATATTACACATTTTTTTTTCTATATACTTAATAAATATTTGATCTTAATATTTTTTATATACATATAGGATCAAGATTGTCACTTCAACTCTAAGGTTTACTTTATTTGGATTATAAGTATCTATTTATAAAAGATATTTAACTCATATCATATCTATTTCATCCTCATGTATACTAAGTTGAGATGTAAATTATTTTTGAACATGCGTACTTTTATTTTGTTTTTTTTTTTAACTATTTTTATGTATAATTTTTTTTAATTGGACCATATCTATCTATATATCTATGTGTTTGTGTGCATGTGTATGGATCACACATATGTTCCTCTATTTTTATTTTTGCAATGGATTTCACTTTTAGAGCCTTAAATTTTACATGCTTTGTATGAATTTTAAATGATAGAGTATTTCTTTTTTAAACTCTTAATATAAAAAGAATATAGATTTCTAGTATATTTTAATATAATGAACATCATGTTTATACTAAGTAACAAATCCTAATATTTACTAATGAATATTTAAGTATATGAGGATATTTATATTATCAATATCAAAACATAGTAGTTGATATATTTTTTTTGAGTTTAAAGACATAATTTCAAATTAATGGTTTTTTTCGATGAAGCATATCCACTTTAAAAGATATGAAGACTACACAAAATATTTAGTTAGCAATTCAATGTCACATTGTAAAGATTTACTTCTTAGCAATATTATTTTTGAAAAGGAAAAATTAATATAAAATAAAAATAACAAAATAAATTATTTAGGAGTATGATCTATATGAAATACATAAGATCATTATCCAAAAATGTGTGAGGTAAGTACTAATACTATATATAAACCAAAACTTAAAGAAAAGTAGAATGGTCATAAAATTAACATTTCCAATCTCAAGATACTTTAAATTTAATCATAATATCATAAAACTTGGATACTATAATATTTCCAAAGGATATAAGAAAGCCATCACTTATAATATAAATAAAAAACTATATGAATATTCAATAGGATTATCTAGACAATTAAACTATAACTATTTTGTGAAAGAAGACTAACTAGCGAATTTAAAGAATTATGGTGCAAAACTGGGTCAACAAATCAATCTACTTGTTGTGGTGCAGTGGTAAATTCCCTGGGTGCTGGTAGAGGCCGACCCAGGTTCCATTCCCCTTGTCTCCATCCTGCAGATATATGGTATAGTTAGGAATGTCCTATGTGCTGGTAGAGGCCGACAAGGCTCCATTCCTCCTATGCCCAACCTGTTGAAAGTGGCACCTCAAAAGGGGTGTTTTCCACTATAAATTAGTTTTAGTCTATTTGGATGTCAAATAAGATAGACTGAGATTTATGGAGGGACGTTTTTCGTAGGACTGCCCAAACTGTCGAACTCGTTTCGGCCATATCTCACTCATCCGGACTCGGATTGAGCTGAAATTTTGAGGGTAGATGCCTGAAAAACCCTAGAACGTCTCCACCAATTTTCATATCATTTGGAGCAACACAGATCCTAGCGCATCCCTATGTGTGAACGAGATATTTGGCAAGCGGCTATGCGAGGGTTTCATCTCGGGTTGAGTGCAAGCAGCTCCAGAGGTTGGTTTTTAGGGCCTTCGGGCCCTAGCGGCCAATATTTTTGTGGTTTATGCTCAATATTTTAGCAGGAAATGTTGCAGGGGATCCAATATGGGTTAGAAATTTGTCTTTCAACAGATCATACTGTGAACTTGAGTGACAACGACTTCCAATTTGCTGCACAAAAGAAAAGTGAAAACCATACCTTTCCACGACGTCTAGGGCAAGGATTAAAGAGATCACGAAACAAGTTTCAAGCAGTTGATCAAAAAATGGCTCATATCTCAAGTGAATCTGGTGCTAAGGTGCACCCACAAAATAATTCTACTATGAAAACCCCTGTCAAGGGTAAGAATTTTGAAGACTCAGCCCCAAAAATGAATTTTAGGGATGCCCTCCATGGTGGACAACCTCAGCCCAATGCTAATATCAATCTTAGGGCTTCCCATAAACCTCTAAGAATGCCTAAGATTGATCCCAGGAAAATGGAGTCGGGATGTCTTAAAGCAGCTGATGGAACTCCTATTGTTAAGCTTGATATGGGTAACATTCAGATTGGCATTGAAGATTTGGAAAAAAGAGGACTAATTTGTCGGTTCATGGGTTTTCGTCCGAGTCTATCTGCTTTCAAAGTCTGGGCTGCAAAAAGCTGGAAAACTAAAGGTGAGTTACAAATCTCTATTTATCCAAATGGTTATTTTCTTGTTTTATTTGCTAATAATGAAGATAGAGAGAAAACTTTTCAAGGGGGTCCTTGGTTTTTTGGAAGGGCAGGGCTTTTCATGAAGCCCTGGCATACTAAATTTAAAGTCGAAGAAGAGATGCCTTCTATAGCTCCCGTGTGGGTTAGACTCTTTGGCCTCCCTATTGAATTTTGGAATCCTACTATTTTTTCTTCAATTGGAAACTCTTTAGGAACTTTTATGATGACTGCTGATTGTACTCAAAATTTTGAACATATTATTTATGCTCGGATTTGTGTTTTAATGGATTTTGACAAACCCCTACCTAAAAATATCACATTACAATTTGGGGAAGACACTTGGGAGCAAGTAGTGGACTATGAGAACATTCCTTTTCATTGTAGAATTTGCCATGAATATGGTCATTTGGCCGGTGCTTGCCCAAATAAAATTCCTGATCAAAAGAAAGAAGATATAAACTCAACAGGTTTCCAAATACCTAAGAAGAAGAACACTAAGAAAAAACTAGTTATGAAGGATCAATCAAAGTCATCTGCTAATATGTTTGAAATCCTTTCCACAAATGATGTCCCAAGTGAGGAAGAGGAAATAATGGAAACTAAAATCTTAGAAACACAATTTAAATATGAAGGGAAGAACTCAGAGACAAACCAACAAATCAAAGGTTTTCAACAGAAAAAAAGGGAGAAAATTTACACAAGAAAAACAATCTTTCAAATGTCAAAACTTCAAATAATGCAAGTCCCAATATAGACTCCGTTGAACCATCTAGTAAAATTTTGGCTGTGTACGAGCATTCTTCAAGGTTAGAAGCCATCTCAGATTCAATTGGAATAAGTCAAGAAATAGGGAAAAAAATTGAAGATGGATTCTAATCAAAAAGCGGGTCGCAAGACCAATCAATATCATATGGTAAAAGAAGGTGAAAAGCTTGTAGAGGAAGGTAAGATTAATGCCCTTCCCAAATTTTTTAGCCCTGGTATTAATGAAGATCATCACTTGGAATATTAGAGGACTCAAAGGGAGTCTTTCAAAACAAAATGAAATTAGAAGAATGATTCAGATAAATCATCCACATCTTGTTTTCCTTCAAGAAACAAAGATGTCAATGGAGGATATGGACTCAATTGCCAGTAAAATTTGGCCAGCTGGAAAAGTGGTTTCCCTCAGTTCCCAAGGGACTTCGGTGGCATTGCTTGTCTTTGGGACCCAAAAGAGGTAGTTATTCACCATATGGTTGGCAGTTGGGGTTTGTTGGCTATAGCTATTCAAAGTAGACATTCCAACCAAATTATGCTCTGCATTCATTGTTTATGCTCCGACTTCTTTGGAGGAAAAAAGAAGATAGTGGAAGGATATTACTCATATTATCTCTCATTTTCCTGAAGCTTGGATCTTGATCGGAGGAGATTTCAATACCATCCTCTCTCTGGATGAGAAAAGGGGGGGAAATAGAAATTTGGACAAAAGCACTGACCTCATGAGTGAATATATTGCAAACCTCCATCTTGTGGATATCCAACCAGATAATGGCCTTATGACTTGGTCTAACAGAAGGCAAGGCTTAGCTTGTATAATGGAGAGATTGGATAGGTTTTTGCTCTCTAAAAATTTCTTAATCCATGGTCACATTCCTAAAGTGAAGACTCTTAATAATGTTGGTTCGGATCATTGGCCGATCATGGTGGAAATGTGGAAAACCAATGTGAGTTTCTCTCCTTTTCATTTTCAATTAATGTGGCTTAGAGACATTTCCTTCAGACCTCATGTGCAACAATGGTGGAAGGAAGGTAAACCTAGGCATGGGACTAAGATGTTCTATTTTGCCAAAAGACTGCAATACATTAAATCCAAAATCAAGACTTGGAACTGGAAAGAGTTTGGGGATGTTCATAAAAAAAACATGAAGTTATTGCTCATATTGAAAATTTGAATAAGAAAATCCATTTAGATGGCCTCACAGAGAAGAGAAGTGCAGATGAAATTAAACTCACAACTCAGTTAGAGGAATGGGAAAAAAGAGAAGAAATCTTATGGAAGCAAAAATCTAGAATTCAATGGCTCAAAGAAGGAGATCGAAACACAAATTTCTTCCACAAATCTCTTCTAGCTCGAAGATCTCACAACTTTATTTCTTCCTTAAAATCAGATTCTGGAGATGTTGTTTATACTTGGGATGGCATGAACTCTATTGTTGTTGATTACTTTTCCAATATTTTTGCTGCTACTCCTCTTGACTCAGACTCACAACAAAATGTTCTTCAAGCAATCCCTTCTCTTATCACTTCGAGGAGAACTCTATTTTGACTGCTCCTGTTACTATCAATGAGCTTCAACAAGTAGTTTTTAAAATGCAAAAATGGAAAACCCTAGGTCCTGATGGTTTTCCCAT
This sequence comes from Wollemia nobilis, assembly GCA_028583015.1. Classification (NCBI taxonomy): domain Eukaryota; kingdom Viridiplantae; phylum Streptophyta; class Pinopsida; order Araucariales; family Araucariaceae; genus Wollemia; species Wollemia nobilis. Next base: position 875,420 of record JAQPPZ010016473.1, read on the forward strand.
TGAGTTCTACCAAGAGTTCTGGGATATCCTTCATGTTGATTTATTAGAGGTGGTGGAAGAAGCCAGGAAAGCCAAAGAAATTTTGAAGGTTATCAATAAAACTTATATTACTCTTGTTCCAAAAGCTCAAGAGGTTGATCATATCTCAACTTTTAGACCTATTGCTTTATGTAATGTTCTTCTCAAAATCATTACTAAAATCATGGCAGAAAGGTTGAAGCCTCTTTTGCATAAGATTATTTCCCCAGAGCAAGGGGGTTATGTGGAAGGACGTCAAATAGTAGATGAGATAGTTCTTGCTCAAGGAAGCCATCCATTCCATGGATATGCAAAAATCTCCTTCCATGTTCATTCGGTTAGACTTATCCAAAGCTTATGACAGAGTGGATTGGCACTTCCTTATCAAAGTTTTGAGGCAATTTGGTTTCTCTAAGGATTGGATGGATTGGATTATGGGATGTATCTCTTCAAGTTTCCTACTTAGTTCTTATCAATGGTAGGCCTTCTTAGTCATTCCTAGCTTCTAGAGGTATTAGGCAAGGTGACCCGCTATCCCCTTATTTATTCATCATTCTTGTTGAATGCTTGGGTAGGACTATAACCAAAAAGAGGGAAAACAAAACCCTTGAGGGAGTTACCATTGCTCATGGAGCTAGACCTATCTCTCATATTCAATTTGTGGATGACTCTACTCTTTTAGGTAAAGCTACAATTAAGGAAGCTTCTAATATTAAGCAAATCATTAGCTATTTTTCTAAGGCTACTGGGCAGTTGATCAATGAAGACAAATCTAAAGTTATTTTCTTTCACTACTCTGCTAGACAGGAATCCATGGTCTTGGATAAATTAAGATATAAGAAGACCTCCCTTCCAATCACTTATTTAGGTATTCCCATAAATATTCAAAGGCAGAAAAATAAATATTGGAATTGGTTGTTGGACAAAGTCAAGAAGAAAATTGGAAAGTGGACCAACAAGTGGCTTTCTTCTGGGGGTAGAATCACCTTGGTAAAATCAGTCCTTCAAGCTATTCCTATTTATGTTTCTTCCATTTTGAATATCCCAAAGGTTGTTCTTCGAGAATTGGATCAAATCAGTCATCGTTTCCTTTGGAGTGGTACTAAGGAGAAAAGAAAATGGGCCTTGGTGAAATGGGATACTTTATGTCTTCCTAAGAATGAAGGGGGTTAGGATTCTGGTATTCTATTAATAACAACAAAGCTTTAGCTGCTAAATTATATTGGAGGATGTTGCATAACCCCAATGCTCTTTGGGCCAATAATCTCTGTGCTAAATATGCTGAGAACAAAAGTCCTGAAGACCTTGTTCGCTATCAACTTCCTACCAAAGGTTCTCCCATTTTAGTAGTTCTTAAGACTGGTGAGGATTTGATAAAGAAAAATTTATTTTGGATCATTCATAATGGTCAACAGGCAAATTTTTGGACAGATTCTTGGGATGGTCACAAGCCTTTGATAACTCAGTTTCCCGATTGGAGGCCTTGGATGGAGGAGCTTCACCGAGCTAACTGGATAAAGGTGGCTAATTATCTTCGGTACCATACTGGTAATTCAAAGGTTGGTAGATATTGGATCCCTATTGAGGACTAGCCTATTCAAATCCCAGAAAGGCAAAGACAAGATATCCAAGGCATCCTTCATATGAGATCCCTCTCTTGGTCCCATGAAAAAGATTGTTTTGGATGGAACAACACTACTAAGGGTGAGTATTCAATTGCTCAAGGTTATTTGACCTTATGCCATAATAATCCCAACCATTCTTCTAACATATTTTCTCGATTGTGGGCTCAAAAGCTCTGGCCTAAGGTGAGGTTCTTTAATTGGCTTTTATTGCATCGTAGGGTGCTTACTGGTGAGCAACTTATGAAGCGTGGTTTTCATGGCCCTTTTAGATGTGAAATGTGTGAAGAGAATGTAGAAACTCTCAACCATATTTTTATTGAGTGTACTTTAGCCTCTCGAGCTATGGAGGAGAATGGCCACTTTACTTGGCTTACAGTGGTCCAATTTTTTTACTTTTGAACAACTTTGGAGGGATTGGCCTAATCAAGAGGGTGTTGATCATTTTATTAGGCGATTAGTTTGGATGGGTTCTACCATTCTTCTTTGGAATATTTGGAATGAAAGGAACAACCAAATTTTTAATCAAGATAGGAAGGATATTCACTATATTTGGCAAAATACCATAGCCAACTTAGTTGAATCAGTCCATCAACTCCTTAATCACCCCCAAAACTCCCACCAAAGATGGGATCAAGTGATGCAAATATTGAAGATTAAATCTTCTAAGGGCAACCAACTTAAAGGGAATGTGAGTATTAGTAAGATGGATAGGACAAGAAATTGGCAACCTCCTCCTAAGGATTTTGGAAAAGTCAATACCGATGGAGCCTCTAGAGGGAACCCTGGAAAAGCCAGTGTGGGAGGAATTGGTAGACTTTCAGATGGCTCCCTGGTTTTTACTTTTGCTGAGAATTTGGGTATTCTTTCCAATAACCTTGCTGAGGGGTATGGTATCCTCGGAGGCCTTCAGGAGGCTACTAAGGTTGGATGGGAAAAGGTGTTAGTTGAGTTCGACTCTCAACTTATGATTAATCTCTTGAAGACTCCTTCTAAGAATCATAAGGTGGATTGGAGAATAAAAAGAATTATTGAGAAGATTCAATTAATCCAGATGGGATTTTTGAAAGTTGATTACAATCATGTGGTCAGAGATCAAAACAAGAGTGCTGATGCTTTAGCTAATTGGGCTTTGGACAAAGGTGATCTTACTTGTTATGGCCACCCTCCTAGATGGTGGGCTTCTCAAATTAGGGAAGCTCTTCTTTCTATCATTTCTTTGGATGGCTCCAGTTCTGAAGGTACCTAGTTTCTTCTTGTTTTTTTTTTTTTTGCTTCTCTTTGGTTCATTCAGTTTTTTTTAGTTCCCTAGCTCATTCTATTCTTTCTTTTGTTTCCTCTCGTTGATTCTTGCCTTAATAGTCTTCTGGTCTAGATAGGTCATTGTTATGTTCCATTTTTTTTCTTTTTTATTTTTTATTTTTTTTGTTTAGTTTTTTAAGGTGGGTGGGTTCTTTTGTTTTGTTTTGTTTTTGTGTTCTTTGTGTTGTTTTTTGTTGTTCTTGTGTTTTTGTTGTTTTGTGTTTTTTTTTATGTTTTTTGTTATTGTTCTTGTGTTTTTTTCGTTCTTGTTCTTGGGTTTCTCTTTGTTTGTGTTAATTCGTGTTTTTATGTGTGAGTGTTTTCTATGTTTTTTGTTTTTGTTTATTGTCTGTTGTTGGTTGTTTTTTTATTTTTATTTTTATTTTTTTTATTTTTTAGGTTTTGGTTGTGTTTATTTTTCATGTTTTTTTTGGGTTATGTCTTTGTAGTGTTCTATTGTTTTTGTCTTGTTTGTGTTTTGTTATGTGGTTTGTGTTGTGGTTTCTTTTATCTTATTGTGCGTGTTTGGTTGTGCTTTTGTTTTTGACACACTCAAGGAGCATGTTTTTTATTTTATTTTATTATTTTTGTTGTTATTTACTTATTTATTTACTTATTTTTAAATTGGTTTTGTGTGTTTGTTTGCTCCTTGAGTATGTCAAAGGTGGTAGGCCAGGTCCGAGTCCTGGGCATTTTTGGCGGAATGGATACCCCTGCCTCCTTGGGTCTTACCCGAAAGTGGCATCCCTTTTGGGATGTTTTCCACAAATAAAATAAAATAAAATCACAAACAATCTTTTGAAAATAGAGAAATTGCAATAGGAGCTAGAGCTTTCATATTACTTTTCATAAAAAAATGGAGATACAAAATAGACCCTCATTTACGATTTTGAAATTCCCCTATAATTCCTTGTTTGCCCTTTTCCAGCCTAGGATAATCCATTTGAAATTTGAATTTTGGAGGTAAAACTTCATGGGGTCGTAACTCCTCGCTTGTTGCTTGGATTGACTATTAGTGCATATTTTCATAAAGCTCTCAAAAGGATATACAACGTAATCCTTCTATGAGGCCTCTAAGGCCTTAAAATCTCACTTTTAAGTTTTGGTGGCAGGATTTTCATAATATTGGTAATATTTTCACCATAAAACTTACATATATCCTAAACCGCTCATGATATTGGGGCGATTACATATTACACTCCTTGGTAATATATTCTATTTTTCCATTACACTCCTTGGGGTGCAATTCAAAATTCATACATACTCCTAAACAACTAAATAAAATTATCATAGAATAAAAATTAGTACAAATTTTGGATGATGCAAGATCACTCTTACACCATTGGATGCTCTTGCATAAAATTATGTGTAATAGATATAGATCCATAACATAATTTGACCTATAACTAATCTCTATCTAACATATAATAAAATGGTAATAGGTTAAGTGAAAGAACAATGTTTAATATGCATGTACTAATTGGCTAGGTTATTTATATGCATGATCATATAGGACTTTCCCATATGAGAGTTGATTTTTAGAAAACAAGTTATGATAGAATATATACTCATCTAGGAATTATCTAGATCAATACCAAGGAAGATGCCACATAATATATGATTATATTATTTGTGCAAAAGGTTTTTCCAAGTTTAAACCATCTAAATAACTATTTTTAATTACAATAAGAAACAAAATGAGTTATTAACATATGAAATATGATTCACATTCACAAAATAGATTCAACTCAATGGATTTTTTAGTGAAATTTATAAATATAATTCATTATTATTATATAGAATATGTACCCATGGATACCACCATCATTGTATGTTAAATATCTATTCAAATATCATTATCCTCATATCAAGATATGCAATCACCATGTCTAATATGAGTGTGTGGATTTCTATATATATACAAAAATTAATTTAAAATTTAATACAATCATGAAAAATATGGATATTTTAATTGTAATAAATTTGAGCAAAAGGATTTTGATCATATAAAATAAAATTGTAACAACTATTGTTGTTATTAAAAAATAAATTTCCATGCTCATTAATATCACCTTAGAGACATAAAACTTATTATTATAAATTATAAAGAATGGATATTAATAGCACATCTAGGATGAGTATTATATGTTGAGTGTGCTCAAGGTACTTGAACAAGACTTAGGTAATATTTTTTTAGATGAAACATATCATATGCTAATTAATTTTTATAAATCAAGTGGAACTATCTATGTTACAAATCCTATATAGTCTACATAAATTAGAATACCCCATATTGAGCTATACTATAGAGATCATAAAATTAAATCTCTAAATATATTAGAAATAAGTTTGTTTAAATATAGGTATTTCTATTTAAATAAGAGAATGTTTACATGATAACTAAAGCTATACACTACTACTTTGAAAATATATGAAAGCAAATTAGTTAGTTCAAGATTTAGAATCTCTTCTATTTATGTTCTAGATCGTCAAGATCCTCTATTTCATGAATAATATCTAATATCCTCTCATTCTCCTTGATTGTCAAGAAATAGGTAACATAACTAGTCCTACCAATACATATCAACTTAATACCAACTACCAATACATTGTGGTTATAGTGTTTAGCCTTCAAATGGGGTTTGTATTCTTGAAATGTAATCCCTTTATTTAAAATTGGATATTTTTTCATTCTTTTGAAGTGTGTTTCTTGAAGCACAAAAGAACTAATTTCAAACTCTTTAAATGATCTATTTTTATGTTTTTCAAGTATCCTTGATCCCTATATTTTACATTTTAACAAATAGTAGTCTACACCTTTATCTTATCCTAAGATTGCAAAAATGTGACTAACTCATAATTATAGCTTAAAAAATATTAAAATAAATTTCATATATAAATAGATTGTACTTGACTAACATTAATATATATTTATTTAGTTTGATATGTGTAATACCCATTTCTAGTTGCTTCTATAACCAATTTTAACATTTTTTCTCAATCAACTAAAACAATCCGTTCCTATGGAACTTTGATAATAACCCTCCAAATATCAACATATTCAATATATATGTTCTTACAATGTGTTGGATCAATAAAGATAATATGCATTTCATATAATAATGGTAGGAATAAAAGAAGTTTCTAACTTTATTGGTGCTTCTTATATAACTTACACTCCTTATTATAGAAATAATTATACAATCAAGTACACATGTTGAAATCCACAATATTTTCCTAGAACATTGAAACATAATGTTGCCACAATTATATACAAAATAATAGAGAAAAATAAAAAGATCATATAGATAAAATGGAGAGAGAAAGATATATGATATAATATATGGGTACCTATAGGCACTTCCATGGTATCACTTATAATGAATTGATTCAATGGATCAATCATTAGGGGTGTTTATAATGATACCTAATTCCCAATAAAATGCTTCTCAAGTTGACATAACTTGAATATTAAATGATAATATGTTAAATATTTTAAATCCTATAATCAAGGTTAACAATAGATATGTTTTGACCAATGTATATAAGGTAAAATTCATTGAAATATCCTATAAGCTTGCACATAAGGAACCTATAGGATTATATAGATAATATACATATATTCAGATAGAATATTCCCATATTATACATTAATAATGTCCTAAATCACATCCTAATTATTGTTCTTGATCTAATAAGGTCAATTTGTAGATATTATAACAACCCCATAATCTAAACCAAGGGGCTAAGGAGATGAGATATTAGAGATGGTACATCTCCCTTCATACTGAATGCTTGAATGGGCCAATGAATTTTGTTATCTTTTCTTACCAATGTACATGAATTGGATCAAATATTTTATAAACATGAAGACATGACTCCACCTCTTGGATCAAGGTGTTGATCTTCTCATAAGAATATATTCAACATTCAATGTGGTGACCACAATCTATCATCCAATATCTATAGAGAAATCATGAAGCAACATGTAGGTCTATGAAAAATTAATCCCAATGGTTAAAAAGGGACCTATAAGAACAACACATACCTTGCACTAACCATCCAAAACCTACTCCAATTGTAACTAAAATATTATCACTCATGATGAAAATGGGTATATTAGATTTAGAGAATACATCACATCTTAGACATGGAAAAAACACACACTATGAGAGAAGTGTGAAAAATATAGTTAGGTAAAATTGAACTCTTAATCTCTTGAATACAATATATCTTATTGAAAATTATACTAACAATATAAATTGAAAGTTAGATATTTAGTGCACCTTTAAGACATCAAACATTGAGTTTTATGAACCCAAACTAATCCTTTTTTGCACCAAAAATTTGTGGATGACACTATTTTATCAACTAATGCTTCTATTTTTGAGGCGCATGTTATCAAATTCATACTCCATATTTATGAGGAAGCTATCGAGCATAAAGTAAACTTCAAAAAGAGAAAGTTGTATTTCCTTAATACATCCATCCAGAGATAAAATAAGATCACTAGAATTCTTGAATGTTCTATAGCAGCCTCCAAGCCACTTGGGCCTACCGCTTTTCTTTGGTCAACCCTTTGCTTCCATGTGGAACAATATCATAGAAAGGATCCAAAAGAAAATTGTAGTATGGAAGGGCAACCTATTATCCCAAGCTAATAGAATCCTCACGTCAGCCTCCCTCTAAAGTATTCCTATGTATTTTCTTTCTGTGTTTAAAGCCCTTACTACAGTGTACCACAAAATTGAACAGATTAAAAAAAAATTCTTTTGGTTAGGAACTGAAAACAAGCAATGGTTGCACCTTGTCACTTGGGATAAAGTGTGCAAACCCAAGGAAAAAGGAGGAATTGGTATTAGAAGTATTCAGTACCTAAACATAGCTCTGATGGCCAAACAAGTCTGGCATCTGGTTATCAATACCAAAAATGAGTGGTCATCCATAGTTCAAAGGAAATATCTACAAGGTAGTAATTTCTTCAGTGATGCAACCCCCACTAGAGGATCCACCTTCTGTAATTCTATTATAAGTACCTGATCACTATTGAAGAAAGGCCTAAGATGGAGACTAGGGTATGGAAGCAAAATAGACTTTTGGAATGACAAATGGATTATAGAAAAACCTCTCATTGAATATCCTATTCTATCCAGAATAAAAGCCTATACAGACCTCAAAATAGGACACAAAGTTTTAGACTCAAGTTTTTAGAACAACAAAGCCAATTGAAAAATCATCAGATATACTGAACATCCTATCGAATCCACCAGAATAAACTCCCTACTACGCTGCACCATAATTCCCTCTAGTAATTCCAAATATCTCCTTATTTGGGAGTCTTCAGAGAGTGGATAATTTACTATCAAGATTGCTTACCAACTTCTTCTTGAAATTATGGATACTTTGTTGCCTTGTAACCTTGTGTGGATAAAATCCCTTATCCCTAATGTTTCCTTCTTTTCCTAGCTCACCATCCAAGAAAGAATCCTCATAATTGATAACTTGATCAAAAAATTCCTCACTATTACCAATAGGTGTCCCTTATGCTTATCCACATGGGAATCCTCCCCTCACCTTTTCCTCCACTACCCTTATTCCTCGTCCATTCTCGATTCCATTTTCCAATACTTCCAAATATTGTGGGTCAAACCTTGCTCTATCATCGATATTTTCCTCCAATGGCCTAGCCCCTTCCACAAACCTCATCTCAAGTTCCTTTGTAAAACTTATATTCACCATTTCCTCTGGAAAATATGGCTTGAAAGAAACTGTAGAACTTTTTCCCAGCATCCTTCAATCTCAAAACTGATTTCCAGTAAAACCCTAGCCTATGCCAAAGAAAATACCACCCTCATCCCACCCTACCCTAGGCATATTTCTAGTTTCGATCTTGCCTTGGGTAGATCCCTTGACCTGTCCTTGGAGGATTCTAATCCTTCAATTAATCCCAAAATCGATTCCAAATGGATTCCTCCACCGAAAGGTTGGCTTAAGCTGAATTTTTATGGTGTTGCAAAAGGAAGCCCAGGAAAAGCAGGAGCAAGAGGCATCCTTAGAAATCATCAAGGAGAAGTCATACTCACCTTTGCTGAGGGATTGGGAATCCAAAACAATCATATTTTTGAGGAAAAAAGCATGTGGAGAGGTCTTTCCCTTTCTAATAATTTTACCAATAGGTTAATTGTCGAAGGATATTCCCTCAATATCATCAATTATTTCAAGAACAATATCAATCCTTCCTAGAGAGTCAGAGATTACATTGAAGGTGTTGGGAGCTTGCTGGTTGACATCCATGAAGTCATATTTCAACATGCTTTCAGAGAGGCCAATGGAGCTGTGGAAATATTTTCCAACCTTGTAGTCAATGCACCCAATATTATTACATGAACTGATGACATTCCTAATGAAATTTGCACCAGTATGGACCAAGAAAAGCCTCAGGTTGATAATCCTAATATTATTCCTCATTAGGAGTTGTTGCTTCATTATCCTCATCCTACGTCAGATGCATAAATTTAGTAACATCATAAGCAGGCCGTCCATGTGGATAGGGAATATTCCCCAAGATCCCAAAAGGAGTGTAAACCAAGCAACCTTCATTATTATTGGGCCTCATGTGACCATTCAAACTTTTTTCCATTGCAAAATGATCATGTCTGATTGGTCCAATTTTTTGAAAATGTACACTAACCTCTTTTCTTTGTGGCAAGTTTTGTTATTCGTGTGCAGTGACCAAGGTGATGTTTCAACTTCCAACAATAAGTTGATTTACAAAGATCTTTATTCCAATGACATAAATTATCACCTACATCGGCATTGGCAGTGCATAAACATTGAATTGAACAATAACCAGGTCCAAGATAGAGTCACAGTATTCAAAGAGTGGATTTCCAAGGCTATTGTGGCTTGGCTATGGCTTCTCCCCATGAGAGAGAGAATCGAGAATGGTCACATTTCCAAGATCGTGCACTGAAGTATTGAGCATATCATCCTAAAAGTTACTAATGGAAATGGTGGTGTGTGTAATCATTCCAGAAACATCTTGTGTGGCTCTATATCCAATCATCGTGAAGCTTAAAGGATCATCATTATCAGTTTTCCAAATATCCTTAGGGATTGTCCCTCTCCAGGAAATCATTTCCAAAAACGTATTGAGACTTCCAATTTTCCAGTGATAAATTTGAAGCACATTTTCAATTTCAATAATGAAAGCTCTCAAAAAGTGGGGTGTCCTCTACGAACATTCTCCATTAAATCCACCATGGGCATCCTATGTGCTACCATTTTTGTGAAGCTGACTTTCCTCTTCTATTATTCACCCCCTTCCTCACTGGTGTAGAGAGTTACCCATCCTATTATCCTTTATTTTTCCTTTTGATTCATCTTCTATCCTCAATTTTCAGCCCACCATGAGTTTCATTGAGCCTAGAAAAATCGAATGCGACATCTTGGCTGAGAGAATCCTTACTGAATGAAAATTTTTCCCCTTCCTTCACTTTTTTTTTGGTGAGGAACTTGATATCACCATGTCCTTTCTAGAATCCTAGTAGAATGACATTTTCATAGTTCGAGGAAGGAGCTTCTGGGTTGATGTCAACCTCCTGTCTCTCATCATTGGTCAGATAGGTAAAGGGCACTCAATTCATAGGGAGAAACACAATTGGGAGGTTGAACTTAAAGAGTTCAAAGACAATGATAGAATATTCAAAGAATCCAAGCAAGGAATATTCAGGAGGGATATCCTTACCCCTTGGAATTATGTTATGAAACCCGTCATGGAGTTCATTACGATCGATGACCCAAAGAAAGTGCTATGTAGTTTTCATCTAGATTTCATTAACCATTTTCATGATATCAATCCTGTAAAAATTCCTCAGTTTCTAGTCAACTCAATGAACTATTCCATTACATATTATAGAAATAAGAAATATCTTGACCTTCCCTCCCACCAAGGATTGTTCAAAGTTATTTATACCCACATCCTAGCCCATAGCCCTCAGGCCAATCCAAGCAAACCCATCCCATCTAAAAATTTGGCTGGGCTTCCTACCCGCATTTCCATTGCAAATAGGAAAAGTAAATCCATTGAAGTTGTCTATGAGCTCAAGGTAAGGAAGAGCATTAATTTCAAAAAAATGAAAGAACCTGTTAGGAAATCTGCTCATCTTTAGGATAGAGTTGTAAGAGGAAGCAATAAAGTGATATATATCAAGACAGATGACGAGGAAGTAGAAGCCAAAGTGAGGAAGCTGAAAGAGTTCATTATTTCTACCATGACAGGCATGATGAATGCCATGGTAAACTCCATCATTGACCTTAGGGAAGCCCTTCAGACACTTTATTTGGAGTGCATATTGGCTAGGAGATCGATGACGATTATAGGATTTGAGCCTATAGTTTAGGTGAGTGATTTATATTTCTTCTTTTATGTAAGTGTATGCGTGCATGATATGCACAAGTTTCATGTAAGAGTGCAAGTGTATAATGAGAGAAGGTGCACAAGTTTCATGTATGTAATTGTACAAATATATAACGTGAGGATGTGCACAAGTATCATGTATTAAGAATACATTTCGAATAGTAAGTTTCATGTAGAAGTGTGCAAGTGTCATAGAGTTAAGTGTGCATGTAAGTAGAGATTTAAGAGCCTTGTATACAAGTGGCAATATGAGAAGCCACATGATATTAGAGTATGGTCTTATGTAAAGAATAAGAAAGGTTGCAACTCTCAAATGTGTGAGGAGTGCAATAGTCAAGTATTTAAGAGTCAAATTTATATGTCTATATTATGGAGATAAAGCTCCATACAATGTATTGAAAAAACGATCTAAAAACACTCATAATAGCAAGCATTTATAATATTGAAGTTTGTATACATATTTTGAGCAATATTATTATAAGTAACTTTCATGCTTTTATATGAATGATTTTGGTTTTGATATTATAGTAAATGCTATTATAATTAATATTGGCCAGTATATACTTTTATTGCTCTTATATATAATTATACTCTTGATTATTTATATTAAGACCTGAGATATTATTACTTTATTATATTGGGACCTAAGATAGTTTAGCTTAAAATACATGAATGGTATTAGAGCTACTGCTTAACTCTATCCATTTTTTATAGAGTCATATTTTTAGAGTATATCCACTTTTAAAGTAGTGAAGACTTGGGATCTATTTTATAAGGTCTAAAAGAGTAGATATTGAGAGGACATATAAAAATTACTTTTATTTGAATGCCTGAGTCTAGATATGATTCAATGAATATAAAGGACTCAGTTTAATATATTAAGAGCCAACTCAGAAGAAAATTGAATGTGAGGGGACATTCAAAGTCACCTTAATAATAATTTGTATTCTCTAGAAAGGAGGAGAGCCACATATTGCATAGATTAGAATTTGAGAGAGAGTTTAGAAGAGAATATAGAACTTGGATAAAATCCAGAGTATAGTAGAACAAATATAAATACTAAAGCTTTCTACATATTTTTTGAAAGATATATCTAAATTTTATATTATTGCAACATTAATACAAATATTTAAGCAATATTTAGCTAGGTAAATCAATAGCCTAAGTATATTGAAGCACAAGCATTGGAGGTAGATTAAAGCTAACTAAAGTAGTTAAGTGATCCTAAAAAAGGGGTTGTAGTCAAGTAAATTAGAAAGGGTAGCAAGTAATAAGAGGCTAGGCACAATTAGAATAGCAAGTAAGAAGTGGCAAGGCACAATCAATGTCTAGTTAGTACAGTCATTATCTACTAGAAAAGCCAATATCCAGCACCTAATCAACCAACAATTAAGTGACCGAAATCTAAGCAACCAACATTGAGAAGTTTAAGTGGCCAACATTCAAAAGTCTAAGTATCCAACATTGGGAATTCTAAGTGGCCAGCATTGAGAAGTCTAAGTGGTCAGTATTGTGGAGACTAAGTGACCAATATCTAACAATATAAATAAAGGAATCAATAGAATCTAAGTGGTCAGTATTGTGGAGACTAAATGACCAATAGCATCTAAGAGTCTAAGTTGCTAGAATCTAAGAGTATAAGCAACTAGAATTAAAGGAATCAAAGAAGATACCAATGAAGGAGTACAAATAGAGAATAAAGTGACCATAGCGTAGTTCAGCTAGGGAGAGCACATCTTAGCCATGGAAAGCACATCATAATGAAATATTAAAGTAAAGTGAATTCAAGATAGCATGTAATAACTAGGGAGAGAAAATTATAATAAAATATTAGAGAAAAGTGCAATCAGAAGAATGCATCTCTAGAAGAGTTCCTCAAGAAGGTAACATAAGAGTATCTCAAGAAGATAACAAAATAGAGCATCTACAAAAGTGCATCTTTGGTCTAGAAGGTAATAGAGGAGAGCATATTTAGAAGAACATCTCCAATCCAAAAAATACTAGAAGAGAGCACTTCCAAAAAAGCATCTCTAGAGCATACTATAAGAGAAAACCCTTAGAAGTGCATCTTTTAAAGATAATATCAAATATTTTTCTTAATATAATTCAAGAACATCTTCTAAGGTGTGGTTTGAGCACATTGAATTCAAATTTGCACAACTATAATTGAAAGAGTAATCAATTTTTCTCTTCACATTCTACAATAATCATAAGTCATTGCAGTATAATGTTTGTTGATGATTTGGTCTTAATATGCCAGGTGGAAGGTAAGGTAAGCAATGTTACCTTTCTTCAATTTAATTAAAGTTCTAAGTTAAGAATAGTGAGAAGAATTAAAACTTAGAAACTTTAATTTATTTAGTGGGAGATAAAAGGATTACAACCTTTTTAGTAAAAGAAAATATAGGTGGGAGATATAAGGTTTTTTTACCATATATATAAAATTTTGAATTTTTTAATATTTATTATTTTTGGAGTGATAAGGTTTTCTACTTCAAATAGGATTTAAAATAATAATAATTTGAATTTAGAATTTGAGAAATGTTTGAAAGTTAAAGTTTTTGATTTTTGAATACAGTGGATTTGAAATTTGTTTAAAGGATTTGAAAATTGAAGGAAAAAATAGAAATTCAAAGTTTTTAATTATTTGAATATTTTTAGAATTTTGTAAATTTAATAAAATTGGGAGATAAAAGGTTTACTACTTTAAAGGATTTAAAAATGTAAGCTTTGCAAATTTGCAAATTCATTGTTTGAGAGTTTTTTGAAATTGCAATTTTGGAGTAAAAAGGTTTTCAACTTCATACGAATATGATCATGGATGAAAATTATTTGAAGATCATAATAATAAAGAAAATATTAGAAGTTATTAAATCTAGCATAGGAAAATTGATTGAAAATTTTGATGGTAAGCTAGATATGGCAATGCAATTCATCTATAGAGAAGCAATGAATGAAAGCTTTGAAATATTTAAATATTATTTACATTCAAAGCTTATTGAAGAAAATGATAATTCAAAGGATGTTATTACATTACCTATTGGTATAGGTAACATAATGTACATGATATTACTTTCACTGGAACTTCATAAAGATGAAATTCAAAAGAAAATTGAGTTGATTGAAACTCTAAAAAGAAAAATATTGATTGATCATGATTCAAATGAGTCAAATGAATCATACCTAAAATCAATATTTCATTCCTGAAGTAATATTGATATTCCAAGATCATCAAATTTAGGAAATTATTATGATGCTCTAAGTGAATGTTCAAATATTACAACAATAAGATAATTTTATGAACTAGATGCCAAAAACAAAAAAGTTCAATCTATTCATGAACGTCCATCAGAAGTGTAAAACAAAGGAGTAAAACTACATGAACCAAAATTCAAGAACAATGAAGAACCTCAAGCATTTCATGAATAGGATAGTAAAGAACTAAAGACTAAAAAATCAAAGAAAGAAGAAGGATCTCAAGAATAGGACCATGCACAGTGCAAAGTTACCTAATTAATATCTAGAATGAATATAACCAAATAACATAAAACAAGGGGTGTTGGAGAATATTACATTATTTGATACATGAAAATGTACCACCATGGAACCTTTATGGTACAAATGTAAATATGTAATATATTAGGGTTTGATTCTATAGTTTAGGTGAGTGATTTATATTTTCTCTTGTATGTAAGTGTCTATGTGTAGGATATGCACACAAGTCTCATGTAGGAGTGCAAGTGTGTAATGAGATAAAATGCACATGTAATGTATGTAAGTGTAAAAATATGTAATGCGAGTGTGCACAAGTGTCAAGAATTAGGAGTGCATGTAGGAGAGTAATTGTCATGTAGAAGTGTGCAAATGTTAGAGTTAAGTGTGCATGTAAGTAGAGAGTTAAGAGTATTGTATGCAAGTAGCAAGATGAGAGTATTATCTTATGTAAATAATAGGAAAGGTTGCAACTCCCAGATGTGTGAGGAATGCAATAGTCAAGTATTTAAGAGTTGCATTTCTATGTCTATATTATGGATATAAAGTTCCATACAATGTATTGGGAAAATAATCTATAAATGATCACCATAGCAAGAATTTATAATATTGAAGCTTGTATACATATTTTGAGCAATATTATTGTAAGTATTTTCATGCTTGTACATGAATGATTTTGGTCATTTATGTTCATACTTTTTTTCAATTGGTTGGATGGGATTGAAATGGGCCTCACCCATATTACATCATCATCACATAGTGGTATTACAACAACGCTTGGATATTATCCATGTATCATTGGGAAATATTTGAACGTTGGTCTCTTACTTAAATATTAAGGAATCTAACCGGTTGAGCTAAATACACTTGATATCAATTTATGTTCATATTTGATATTATAGTGAATGTTATATAATTTATATTGGATACTATATAATTGTATTGCTCTTATATTCAATTCTACTCTTGATTATTTATATTAAGACTTGAGATATTATTACTTTATTATATTGGTACCTAAGATAGTTTGGCTTAAAAGCCAATAGGATGAATAAGTAATGCATGGGAAACTAAACATTGATCCTCTAAGATACAAAGAAAACTATAAAACCCTTTTCCATATCTACTATTGGAAGTCATATTCCTTGGAATCTATGGAGACATCAAGAGTGTGAGGACTATATCCCAGAGTGAGGTTTCATGGTTGGTAACTTTTTTGGAATTCCCCTTTTATTTGCTATCTATTACGTTTTGGTTCCTGTGTCTGCCTACGAGCCTTATCCTCCTATGTTTTTTGCAATTTCTTAGTTTTGAAACCACCAAGGGTGGTCCTCCTTTTTGGGTTGTTTCGTTCAGGGTTGATTCTATTCGAGATCCCCTTTGCAGCTTGTAAAAGGTTTTGGGTCCATTTCAAAACCCTTTATCAATAAAAAAATCAAGAGTATGCTCTGTTAAAAAAATTGAGGGATATAATACTAAAACCTTTCTAATCGATGAGTCTTTAAAAAATATTATACTTGCAATGGTAGCATAGGGAATATTCTAGGTCTATTATGAATGATTAGTCTAAAGATCTTGCAAGAAGCACAACAAGAAGAAGTCAATGGTGACTAAATTCAACCTTGTTATTTGTGTTGATTTAAAACATAGAATTATTAGAAGTGAATGAGGTTGCTAAGCTTGTCACCAATAGAATTATTGGATTTATTATCAAACTAGAATAATAAGGATAATTCCAACTATTTATTTTTACACAAAAGTCCCATAAAATGGTAACAAGTACATTTTTTAATATCACTATTATGTAGTGCTTGAAAACTATTCAATCTAATCAAAATAGACACAAATTTCTTCTATACCTAAAATTGATAGCCTCTATAAGCTTGAGCATAAGCAGTGCTAAGAAAAAAATATATGAAAAAGAAATATTTTCAAATCTTTAAATAAAATGGATAAATATGGAACTTCCACTTGGAAAAATAGAATTGGGGATTTTTTCCTATTCATACTTATGATAGAACTAGAAAATTAGATTTTGGCAACTGTATTTTTATTTGAATAATGATAGAACATCTTTTATTTAGAAATAAATTTTATTTTAGATTATGCATAGACATTAATATTCAACCCTTGTACATATTGTGAGGGAATCCCTTTAGCTTGTACATGTAGCCATGCACCCACCCATAGTGAAAGGTTGTACTATTGCACTAGCTAAAAACTAGATGGAGGCAATTTTCCCTATATTTAAATATTGTACCATGATAGGATTGAAGAAAGAATAGTTTTCATGCACAAAAAGGAAATGCTCTAGCAAACCAAAGTTTAAGCTTTTCAAATGAACTTTCTCTTATTTTTATGTCATGATGCTTGCAAAGAGTTCTATTTGTATCATATTAAGAAAGTAATTTTCATGTGAATTCATTAGTATTTGACTTAGAATAAATTATGATATTACTTTCTTATTATTAGGAATTATGCAAGTATTATCCATCTTAAATGTTGTGATGATATTTTGTGTGGCCCTGTCTATTCAATAATTATTAGGAGCCTTGCAAACTAATACCCAATTATACTCAGTATCTTCTATAGTATTTCTATTATTTGAATGCATTTGAATTGTCCTCCTTAGAGCACCCATTTCTCAAGTAAGATTTAAAACTCTCATTGTTTTTCCTTAATATTCAATTAGGGGTATTTTTATCAAAGCTCTCTTGACTACACTAAAATGTTGTCCATGAGTCTTCCTTCCAAAATTATCAAAGGTATCAAACATAGGTTTCATATTTCTTCTACATCAAACTTTATTTTTCTTAGAATTTAGATCAATGCCCAACAATTGCAAAAAATCCTTCATGATTGGTCAAGGTAAAATTCTATCTAATAATTAAGCTTAACCAATGCTAGTTTTATCTTGAAATTAGATAATATATCTAATATGCAATGCAAAACATTGTATTCTTGTATACTTCTAGATCTTCCATCTTGCATAGAGTTAAACAATCAAGATGAAATATGATTTTTATATTTGAAAATATCTATGAAGTCTTTTTGGATACTTTTTTGGTCTTGATGTGAGCATATGATAGACCTAGAACATATTTAGTACCATTATTTTCACCTTATTGTGGATCTTGAGAAGCAATTTATGATTTAGGTTGATAAAAAAGTTGATCATGCAAAGGTTCATCTCCTTCAATATTTATGGTAAATATTTGGTTGAGCCATTTATGCTCTTGTTATTAAATATTGTTTTACCTTCTTTGCATGATATTTTGTTACAATCAGGTTTACACTCTTTTCTTGAATTACAATGATGATGAATGTACGTGATTAATGTGAAGAGTGTATAAACTTAATAGAATTGCTAATGGATTAAATGCATTCAATAAAAATATAAAATATTCTTATATAATTTCAAACAAACAAAAAATAGCAAAAATAGAGAGGCGTTTATTATTACTTTTATACTCAATGACAAAAATATACTAGCATGATAAAATATATTAATACTTTGTTAGGTCATCTATTAACTCAACAATTATGATACAATTTCCTAAATTTTTATTATAATACAATTGTGTTGTATGTTTAAATATCAAATTCTAAAAAGGTTATACTATAATACATGTGCTCTTATTGAACAATAACATATATAACCAATTAAAAATTTATTCCAACTAAAATAGAATAAACAAAGAAAATAATAGCATAGCTAGAAGTACTTAGATTTAGATTCGATTATCATAATTTTTAAAAAAAGTATATTAAAATTATCATTGATGATATAATACGAGCAAGGATCATTTCACTTCCATATACCAATAGAAAAAGAATGTTAACATAAATCATATTAATAAGCAAACTAATGTAACAATGGATCCAAAAGCCCTTGGATTAGATGTGATTGCTATAAAATGTTAAAAGAGAATAAGAATGTTGATATTAAAAATTTTAAGCTTACTTTAATGGATAAATTATGGCATTAATCATATATAGACATGAATATATCAAATAGAAATAAGCTACTAGTGAAATAGTTTTAAATATTATACATAAGTAATTATAACCAATTTATGTCATTAATTTTGTTGAGAATATAAGTTAAGAAATGAGAAAATTATTTTCGGTTAAGTATTATAAATTACAAAACTCCATGCCAAGAAGTATCATAAATTTAATTTAATTTAAATATATCATGTACATTCCAAAATTTTACAACATAATTGAATTTTACATATACCTCTACATATTACCAAAACATTAATTCATCCCAATAAAAAAAATATCTTGATGTAGGAATTTCTTACTCTAATGAAAAATACTTTAACTCATAAATGGCATAGTCTATCCCTTGAAAAACAAAATAAAATTGAGCAACAGGGTAGAATAACCTAGACTACTTATATATATTTAGGATGGGTGTTAGGATGTTATTATCATCATTGTTTTAATGTCATATTAAGTTGAGTGGTTACAACTAGTCAACATAGGGTTGTTGGGTGGAAGGTTGGGTTTGTCCCTCTTTTTATTTTTGAAAGTGCATGTGGGTTTTAAACCCACAATGATTGGGGTGGTTTGTCCCCCATTTTGTTTTGTGGGAGTTATCTTCTTTTCACCTTGTGTTGATCTTTCTCAATTCCTTCTATAGGTGTTGGATTCAAATTTGAGCACCCTAGGTTTTACATATTTGATCTCCTATGTGGGTATCAAAGTTTTAAGTTGGATACCTGATTGTAGGATGTGTTCTTGCAGTTGGTGGTCATCGTATTTGGTTGATGGATCCTAAGGGACAAGAATATTTTCAATGTGCCTTATAAATAAAGTTTGAGTTCTCTTTCCTATAGGGTTCTAGTTGTAGGTTGTCTACTATAGGATTTTTGATACAAGATTGTTGTGTTGGATCCTAGAGTTTTAGAGTTCTATCTTTAGGTAGTATATTCTAAATTTTGAATTTTGAAATCAAATTGAGCACTTGTTTTAGGTCAAAATGTTTTGGAATTTGTCTTTGGATGGGCCTCGATGCTTGTTGGATGTTTTAAGTTGAGGAATATTTTATCTTGTTTGTTTTCATGTGACCTCTTTAGGTTCATTGTGTTGGATCCCAGTGGTCTGATTTGCTAGGTTCAAGGTTCCAAATTTAGGTGGGATCATATCTAGATGCGGGTTTTTTGTTGTAGGATTTCTACTATAGGATTGCTATGTTAGATCCCAGAGTTTAAGAGTTCCAGATTTAGGCAAGATTGTCTAAATTTTAAATTTTAAATTCAAACTCGGTACTTTTTTTAGACCAAAATATTTTGGAATTTCTCTTTGGATGACCCATAATGCTTGTTGTATGTTTTAAGTTTGGGTGTATTTTCTCTTGTTTATTTTTGTGAGACCTCTTCATATTTGCTATGTTGGATCCCGGTGGCTTGAGTTGCCAGGTTCAGGTTTCCAGCTTTAGCTAAGATCATCTAAATGTTAAATTTTGAATTCAAATTTGGGCACTCATTTTTTGGTGGTAATGCTTTGGAATTTGTTGTAGGATGGTCCTCGATGCTTGTTGGTTGATTTATTTTGGGATAGTTTTTAACTCCTCCTTGTTAAGATGATTTTGCTATTTGTGTTGGATTTGTGAGATCCAACCTAGTTTCTAGATTCTTAGATTTTGAATATAGTGCTTCACTTTGGTTTATTTGTATTTATTTTATTGTTTGATCTTAGGTTTGGAGGGGACTTTCAAAACACCTCTTGTAAATTTTTTGAGGATCCTTTTAAAAACCACTTCTTCTATCAAATAAAAAAAACATAGGATTTATGTGTTCATCATTAGTTATGGATAGTTATAGGTAGTTTTTGTCCTATTAAATGATATTATACCATATTTGACATACCTAATGTATTTAAATAACCTAAAATCAATGAAAAATAATTGAAGTAATTACCCGATAGTGGTTTCAGAGCAAGAAGTAGAAGGTAGAGCCAAATATCACTCTAATCCATTAGGTTTTGATACAATAAATTTATGAGGAATAGAACCAAGTTTTCCTCTAGCTATGACATGGAGGAGCTTTAAAGAACTCTAGTAAAAACTCATTGCTACATTCTCAGTGTCTTATTGAGCCACTAGAGAATATTTTGAGTAAGGAAATATAAGTGGAAAATAGGAAAAACATATATACATACACTAGCATACCAAAATATTCATAAGAAGAAAGAGGTGTGGGGCTAAGGACCATAATTTTGGTTTTGTATAAGACTAGACAACTAGTTTAATCACTATTGAGCTTTCCCAATGTGTAGAGTCAAAAGGGTACCGTAACATAGATCCCACTAGGGTGGTAAGTAAATGCTTATGACACATCAATATATTTATATGGTGATTTAAAACCATCTATTCAAAGACATTTATCCATAGCACGACATGGTTTCCAATTCTAGGTGGGACATGCGTGCCTCTCTCAAACACTATGATACTAGTGTCACTAATTTAGCAAGAAAACTAGTAGCAACAAGTGTAAGGCTAAACATAGCTAGCACTTGATGACATTGGATCTATTACATATATATATGACATTATATCAATGTTGGATAAATATACCCCATTGCAATTTGGATTATTTTCATCAAAAGAATTCTTTGAACAACAATCCTAATATTTAATGGTGGGTTCTTAGCTACAATGAATTCACTTGCAATGCTTATGACACATCACTTGATTTATATGGTGAATGAATATCTTCCACTAAAATATATTTTCCTATAGCACCACATGGTTTCCAATGCTAGGTGGATCATGCATGCCCTTCTCAAACACTATGACACTAGTGTCACCAATTTAGAAGGAAAAATAGTATCAATTGATGTAAAACTAAACATAGCTGGAACCTAATGATGTTGGATTTGTGCCATCGCCATAGATGATATTATATCAATGTTGGAAAAATATCCCCCATTTCAAGTTGAATTATTTTCACTAAAAATTCATTCTTTGAACAACAATCCTAGTCTTTAATGGTGGGCTCTTAGCTACAAAACTTCACTTACCTTAAATCAAATATATTTCTAAATTTTAATAAATTTATTTCTAAATTTTAATCTCCAATTTTAGAAATATCAGGTGAAATTGTAGATCTATTTTAATGGTCCTCAATAACATTGAAATTAAATAAATTCAAAAGAAAATAATGTAGGGATTGGTGTACTAGACTAGAAATGGACTACTTGATTGAGGTATGGGGTTAGAGACTCAGTTGTAATTTACCTAACTATAGTTTTACCATTCTTTAATAGATTTATAATTATCCCTAGAACTCTTTAATTCATGGAGAAGTTCCATAATTATGCCCACTCAAGAGAAGATAACAAATCCATAATTATGCCCATGACTTTCCCAAGAAATTTACGATCAATGTTCTAATTAGGCTAAGACTAGAACCTTGTTAATGGTAGATATAGTCTTTGAAATAGCTATAGATGTTATGAAATTCATCTATGAATGATAAGGAATACCCCATGGAAGAACAATTATCTAAAAGAGATGCCTATGTAGAGAGGGGAGGGCTCTGGTCCCTCCCCTGCTTCCCCTCCCATGGCTCCTGGTTCCTGCCCAGTCCTTGGCTCAACCCAGGTCATCCCTCCCGGGGAGTGGTTGTTTGCAGATGATCTCCTGGGGGGAGATCCTTCTCCACTATCTATTCCCCTCCCAGCCGACTAGGGTTTCCTTGGTTGTTTTTTCGGACTGGTGCTTCCCAGGGATCCCTGTTTGGTTGGGGATCCCTTCCATTTTTCCCTCAGGCTTCCCCATGGGGTTTTTTATAGGTTATTCGTGTGGATATGGTCCCCTGCATTTCTTGGTGCGATGGAGGTGATGGTTTAGGGTTTGGAAAGCTTCCCCATTTTTCTTGTGAATCCTTGACGGGCTCTGTGCTTGGACGGGATTCTTGGTCCCTGCTGCTGGGATCCTCTTCTATTTTCCCGGGGTGGGTTCCTTGTGGTGCAACTCTCTGGTCACTTCCTAATGGGCTGGATCCTCTCTGTGCTGGCTGTCGGCTTCTGCAGGATGGCTCTCGCTGAACGGAATGTTTTCCCGATGGGCGGGATGGTTTCTCCATAGGGCGGGATCCGCCAAATCCGTCGGTTTTCCCGCGAGGTAGGATCCTTTATTTTATGCTGGTTTCCCGGATGGCGGGATTTCCCTGTTGCTTCCCGCTAGGCGGGACTGTTTGTGGTGGTTTTGACTACTTCCCACGAGGCGGGATTTTATTGTAACGATTTTTCTTTGCTTCCTGCTGGGCGAGATCTTCTCGATGGTGGTTTTTGGCTACTCCCCGCTGGGCGGGATCTCCAAAACTACTTTCTTTCTTATTTGTTTGTTTCCCGCCGAGAGGGATTGTTTCATGCTTACTGTTACCGTTGGGCGGGATTTCTGTTTTGGTGTTCAGTTTCAAGGGATTGATGCCCTAGGCCCATTGCTTATGTAATCAGGTTTTGGGATCCTTGTTAAAACCCGATGTAAATACAAACACTACTTACCATAAAAGAGGTGCCTATGCAATAATACTCTTGTGTGTTAAAAATAACAAAGGTACTCTTACACTCATTTTTCACCCTCAACTAGGTAGAGAACTTTTTTCCCACATGGACCATGAGAGGGTTTATTGAAGCCTAAAAATACTCTTTGGTTCTTTTATTTCTTTGAATATAGGTGAAAAACAAGAAGATTCACCTAATATTTTAAAGCACTAGAACATTGAAGGAATATTTTAAGAATATTCCCTAGAGACTTTGGTTGGAGGAAAAGACCTCAATCCCCTACACCTATTTTTTCCAAAGAGACACTATTTTTTTTCCTTCAGTTCAAGGCATTGATCAATTTATGAGTATAGGCTTATATATACTCGTTGGAAATATTTTTCGAGGCTAATCTAGTGGAATTGAAATTTTCTAGTTTTGTGAAGATTGAACATGGCTAGTAGTGCACCAAAGTTTCTATTACCTGATTCCCAACTATTGTGAGGGAATAATTATTCTTCTTGGAAAACTAAACTCAAAACTCAACTTGAGTTTGAGGAAGTGTGGGAAGTTGTAAATGGGTCCACTACCCATCCTGACATAGATGATGATGAACAAATAAAGTTTGACAAAGCAGATAGGAAGGCTCGGTTGATCATCATGTTTAGTATCTCTGATGAAGTTCAACCATTCATTCATGACTCAACCATATCCAAAGATACATGGGACAAGCTCCAGATAGTATTTGAGGTAAAGAACAAGAACCAAATCTTGTTCCTTCAAAGCCAACTTCATTGTCTAAAAATGAAGCATGGCAAAAAGCTTGAGTCATTCCTAAGATGAGTTGTAGAGTTGCATGCATCACTACAAGCCTTGGGAGAAATGGTGTCTGATGACACACTTGTTCCCATTATTTTGAGATCTCTTCCCTCATAGTATAATGTGTTTGTGACAACCCTAAATGTCATTGAGCAAACACCAACATTTGAAAAATTGGTGAATCTACTTCAAAAAGTGGAAGCCTCTCATACATCACAAGATGAAGATCATGTTCTCCTTTCAAATAAAAAGGGGAAGCAACCAGTCAAAAGAGGTACAAGACCTCAACAACACTTCCAACATCAAGGAAATAATTCTTGCATGCAAAAGACATGTGCACTTTATGGAAAAAATGGTCACACATTGAAGGAATATTGGCACAATCCTTTCACAAATGGATCCTCTTCTCAAGCAAAGCATTCACAACAGAAGAAGTCATCAACTAACAAGAGAAATTCAAATTGGAAAAGGAAGATGATACATCAACAACATGGTAATGTTGTCAACAAGAAAAGAAAAGTATGACCACTCAAGAGAAGAAGAATGTATATGCTACTAATGATCAACCAAGTCATCCTAATGATGTTTGGTATGTCGATTCTAGAGCAACCAAACATATGATCAGTTGAAAAGATTAGTTCTAGACTCTAGACTGTTCCAATTATACAGGATAGGTCTCCCTAGGTGATGACACATCCTATGACATCAAAGGCATAGGTGATGTTAAATTATGACTTGGGTCACACACATGCAAGATAACAAAAGTCTTGTATGTTCCAAGACTCACTAAGAATCTACTCTCCATCAACCAATTACTCAACCATAATTTGAAGGTTGAGTTTGACAAATGATAGGACTCCAAGGTATGTCTCATTTATGACAAAGCTAGAAAGTCTATGATTATTGCATATGGTAAAGGAATAGGAAAAATGTTTGAGCTTCATACAATACATCATGACAATCAAGCATTAATTGTCAAATCTAATATTTTTGCATCACTCTAGCATCGATGATATGGTCATTTAAGTTTTGGCCATCTTATTGCACTTCAAAATAAGCACATGGTCAGAGGTCTTCCTTCCTTGAAGAAATCTACTCAAATTTGCCCTTGTTGCTTAGCTGGAAAGCAACATCGAGCTCCATTTGGTTCTTTAGAATCTCGAGCCAAAGGGCCTCTCGATCTAGTTCATACCAATCTTTGTATTAGCCCATGGCTCCAAGCTATAATGGCTCTCAATATTTTCAACTCTTTGTTGATGATCATACTCATAAAATGTGGGTATTCTTCTTACATAACAAGAATGAAGCCTTTTACTACTTCAAATAGTTTAAGGCTCAAGTTGAGACATTCACAGGTCATCGAATCCATGTACTCCACTCAAATCAAGGGGAGAGTTTACCAGCAATGAGTTTTTTGCTTTCTTGAAGAAACATGGCATTCATTGACAATTGACAACTACTTACACACCACAATAGAATGGTGTTGCTGAATGTAGAAATAGAACCATCATGGAAATGGTTCATTGCATGTTGAAAGATTCTCAACTTGCACCTTCTTTTTGGGTAGAAGTAGTACATACTATAGTTTACTTGCTCAACCATGCCCCCACTATAGCACTTGATCACATCACTCCTAAAGAAGCATGGACTAGATATAAGCCATCAATCTCTCATCTTCATGTTTTTGGTTGTACAACATATATGCACATCCCAAAGGAGAAGAGACAAAAATTGGATGAGAAGTCTCATCAATGCATTCTATTAGGCTACAATGATGAATCAAAAGCCTATAGATTATTTGATCTAGCTACCAAGAAATTGTATATTAGCCATGATGTCATTTTTGATGAGAAGAATGAGTCACTCTCATCTTCTCCATAGGAATCTTCATCCAATTATGTTCCAGTAATACTTCACAGTGATGAAGATGAAGAAGATGCTAATGAGGAAGTTTCCAGGGACAACAATGATGAAGATAATAATGATGGTGATATGGACCAATCTGCTCCACCACATCACACACAAAAAATACCCAAGTGGTACACTAGCACATTAAGAGCTTCAGGGATAGATGGAGTTCCAAACACATCTACCACAGGACCGAGGACACATAACATGGCTCATGATGAGGTAAATATGGCCTTAATGAGTACTATTGTACAAAATTTTGAACCATCCATAGTTCAGGAAGCTCTTCAATCTAAGTCTTGGAAGGATGCTATGGACATTGAATATCAAGCATTAATGAAGAACAAGACTTGGCAGCTTGTTGATCTTCCACCAGGGAAGAAGGCCATTGGATGCAAATGGATCTTCAAGACCAAATATAAGTCAGATGGTAGTATTGATAAATACAAGGTGTGACTTGTAGCCAAGGGCTATGCACAAAAGGAGGGCATCGACTATGAAGAAACATTTGCACCTATAACTAAAATAAAGACCATTAAAATGATCTTTGCTCTAGCTACATAGTTTGGATGGAGGATTCATCAAATGGACGTCAAAAGTGCCTTCCTCAATGGAGACCTAAAGGAAGAAGTCTACATGACTCAACCAGAGGGATTTATTACACCTGGACAAGAAACAAAGGTGTGTAAATTGATTAAATATCTCTATGGTCTCAAACAAGCTCCTCGAGCCTGGTATATAAAAATAGATGAACATTTTGAAAAACATGGTTTCAAGAGAAGTCCATATGATCCAAATTTGTACCACAAAGAGCAAGGGGGATGTTGTGATCATCATTGTATATGTAGATGATTTGGTCATCATAGGTAGTTCTGAGAAAATGATTCTTGTAGCAAAGGATGACTTGAAAAACTCATTTGACATGACCGATCTTGGACTATTGCACTATTGTCTAGGATTAGAGGTGTGGTAGACACATCACCACATATTTGTCTCACAAATAAAATATGCCAAGACACTTCTTGAGAAATATCGCATGAATGATTGTAAGCCCATGATGACTCCTATGGAACCAGGGCTACAACTCTCACAATTTGACTCCTCTCCACTAGTGAATGCAACTCTCTATCGATAGTTGGTTGGAAGTCTCATTTACCTAACATACACTAGGCTAGATATCAGCTTTGCAGTAAGTTACCTCTCATGATTCATGCAAGAACTAAAAGTATCTCATTGGAAGGCAACAAAGAGGGTATTAAGGTATGTTCATGGTACCATTGAGTATGGTCTAGAATATAAGAAGAGCGATCAATTCTTCTTAACCGGCTACACAGATGCAGATTATGCAGGATGTATTGATGATCGAAGATCCACTTTTGGTTATGTATTCTTTCTAGGATCTAGACCTATATCATGGGGAAGTAAGAAACAACAAATAATTGCTCGATCTTCCATAGAAGCAAAATATCATGCTGCAAGAGGAGTTATCTATGAGGCAATATGGTTGAAACGTATGTTAGCAAGCATGGGAGTACCACAAACTAAACCAACAACCATGTACTATGACAATCAAGGTGTTTTGAAACTTGTTCGTAATCCAATGTTCCATGAGCGCACCAAACACATTGAAGTTCAATGCCATTTCATATGTGAACATGTTCAACAACACAATATTCAGCTCAAATTTTTCCCTACTTAGGAACAACATGTAGACATCTTCACCAAGTCACTTGCATGTGTTAAGTTTGAGGCATTTTGAGATTTCCTCTCCAAGAAACTCTAAACTATGATGTAATAAGGGGGGAATGTTAGGAAATTATTATCATCATAGTTTGTTAGCATCATAATAAGTTGAGTGGTTGCAACCACTCAACGTAGGGTTCATGTGTTCACTATTAGTTATGGGTAGTTACAAGTAGTTGTTGTCCTATTATAAGTTGTTATGCCATATTGGGCATACCTTATGTATTTAAATAAAATTGAATCAATGAAGTAAATCATCAAAGCATTACCTAATAGTGGGATCTATTTTGATAAAAATTAAAAAAAAACTAGGGTGGCATTAATATAATATAGTTTTCCTTTATTTTTTATAAACTTAATATGTGGTCTATAGTGAGTTCTCACTACACTTTGAAAGAGAAATAGCAAAAATTTTAAGGTAGGCTTAGCAAAAGATGAAGCAATGGACGAGCGTGTGCAAAATTTCTAATCAAAATTTCCCAAAGGCAAAAGGTGGAAACAAGTTTAAAGGAATAAATCTATTCAAATAAAAATAAGTTTTGATCCAAAGATAGCACCATTTTATAAAAATTTTGATAAAAGGCAAAAGGAAAACATTTTGACAACTTGTGTTATTTAGAGTCTCAAAAGTTAGACAATGAAAGAAGCCCCAAAAGGCACAAGAAGAACAAAATATCCAAAAATCAAAAATTTTGAGAGTTTTGAAGAAGGAAGAATAAAAATTATGATAGCTAGTGAAGCATCTAAAAGTTTCAATGTCAAATGCTAATAAATTTTTGAGTTCAAAAGACTAATAAAATATTTATGGTTTAAGATATCGATGCTATGATATTTTAGGATATCCAATTTGCTCTAAAAAGGTACAAGAAGAGAAAATTATTCAAATAAGGAAGAAGAAAATTTTTGATAGCTTGTGAATCATCTAAGAGTTTCGATATTAGATGTTGAAATTATTTTGAGGTCAAAAAGACTAAAAAAAAGCTTTAAGGGTTAAGTTATTCATGTCCTAATATTTTAGGAGATCAAATTTTCTATGGGGGTTGAGGTGTATAGTCCTTTCTTGTAAGAAATACATATCCCAAGGGTGATAAGTGAGATCATAAATGCAATAATAGCAAAAAATCTTCAAGCCTACCTACCTACACTACATAAATATAACAACCTAAGAATTTGGGTAATGCATTGAAGGCAGTAACATGGGAGCTATAGCAAGAGCAACCCGTAAGTATAGATAATTAATTATAGAAAGTTTTTCATGCTTAAATTTTTACCACATTATAGCCAAAGTTTTTGTGTAGGTGAATCTTATTCTAATCTTGGTGCATCGCCTTTGTTAGCTTAGGTTTTTTTCTTTCCACTAAATTTATTTTCTACATTTCTCTAACCCTTTTCCCCTTGAATTTGATAGATTAGGCTAGAGTGATAAAAGTGCACTCATGGTCACATCTTAAAATAAGCCAACCTTGTAAAAATTCCTAGAGGTCCCCGATCGAGCTAAACCTCATGCTCTTGAAAGTGGATTTGTTGTGTTGGAGAGGTATGATAGTCAAGACCATATGATCCCTCTTGTTTGATGGCTAAGATAATTAAAGAGAACAATAGGGTCTAATAATAGATAACTTCAACAAGTTACCTTGTATTACTATTAAACTTTATGTTGTTAAGTAAGATATTTAAAAAATTAAAGATATTATAGTTTGGAAGTGAGTAGGGGAGGGTGGTACCCACATTGTCCAATGCACATTGAGAGAGTGATATAGGAGGTTGCTCTTGTTTAAAAATATAGTATACTTTGATTTAAATTTTGGAAGTTTTACAAATTCTCAAATACTAAAAAACTACATTTTTGTCTTATAAAACCACCTTATTGCATCTTTAGAGGGTGGAAGCATGGTTTTCAACTAAAAATAACCTTATGAATATTATTTTAAAATGTGGAACTTTGTTTCTAGTTTTGATTCATATAAATTTTTATGGTAGTGTGACATGGTTTTGTGCACTTACCCTAGGGCATCTCTTCCTCTAGACCATGAGCCTTCACTCACTATATTATGCTTCATTCTATATAGAAGAAAATGAGAAGGAAAAAATACTTTTGTAAGAAAAATCATGAAATAATGTGTACACTTAATATACTACTAAATACTCAAGTATCATCTTGAACTTATATTTAAATACTTTGCTTTTAAGAATAATTCTATCACATTGGATCATCTCATCCTCGATAATAACTTTTGGTGAAGCATTTGTGGCCTAGATAGATATTATAATAGATCATATTTTCTTGTTTCCACATTCTTACTTCTTATCCCGGGCTTCCTTTAGTCAGGTTTTTAGTATTGGTGTTTCTCTTTGTCTCGGACTCCCATAATACAGTCTTCCTTGTGTTGCATGGTATGGTCCCACTGTTCGATTTGTGAGATTGTCCTATCGGGACTATCTCTTGGCTCTTTTGTGGAGACCCTCTCCCTGACCCATTTGTATAAGGTTTTGGGGTCCTTTCAAAACCCAATTATCAATAAAAAAAAATCCTTACTTCTAACTAGGACATCCTTCTAGTTACAACTTCCATATATGTCTTTCTTTCCTTGCTACTTAACTTCCCCTCTTCATAATCCTTCGTTATTTGAACTTGTATTAACATTTAGAGTAAGAAATCACACTCACTCCTTTCTCCTCCTATAAATAAATATGATATAATAGATCAAATTATTATTTTTTATTGGTAGTATAAGGGGTTTTTAAGGGGTCCCTGAACCTATTACAAAAAATATTTTTAAATGCACCCTCAAACGTTAGATCTAAAAATAAGATATCTAAAAACTGACCTAGATTCCATGAATCCAACTCGAAAATCCAATGAAGCAACCTCTTAGCAAATAAGCTACAAATTTTTATCAAGAAAATACAAGATATTATCACGATCAAACAACCATCTGGAAAAAGGGCCAACATAGGAGAAACCCACACCCAAAACAACATTCAAATTCAAGATTTAAAATTAGAATTTGAAAATCCTGCCTAGAGTTGCATTCAAATTCAAAGTTTAAAATTTAAATATCTCACCCACCACTAGGGCCTTAAATCTAGGAACCAGACCTCACAAAAGGAACCTAGGGGTGCTCAAAGAACCAGAGAGCAAAGAATCCAATTTAAAACTGGAGCAGATCTACAACAACAACATCTGGCCTAACAAACAAATGAAACAAAAAAAAACCAAAAATCACTTGTTGGAAGCCTATATCAGTGAGGTCTTGGGAGGTCTGCCAACCTTTTTTTTGACCCCCAAAGAAATAAAACCTTTTTTAGGCTACACTCTTGAACACATTTTTTCCAAGTCTACATGATTGGAACAACCTCATTCTCTCCAAGATGCAGAGCCTCAAAACTATCCATTAGAAGGGGTTGTACTCCATTAGAAATTGCAGAGTCAATCTCCCTTTTCCTGAGCACTCTGTTGCTAGGTATCCCCACTTTCATTTCGATACCTACATCAATATGAACTTTCCTATGACTTCTGGTCTTCGGACCTGGAGAGCCTTTCTCAAACATAGGTTTTGAAGAGGCTAGAGTGCTTTCCATTAATTGTTGAAAAGTCAGATCATCCATATCAAGACAGTCAAAGGGACTTACTTCTTCTCCACTCTCCCCAAATTTAGGAAGTTGAACAATATCCCTTGCTACTAGGCTCACTTTCGTTCTTTTCATAGGAACCCTATTCAACTCCTCCTCTCCATCAAATATGTTTGATGGAATAAGGGCTTCCTCCTGTAATTCCTCACTGAGCTCAACTTAAGAAATAGAAATCGGATCTTTTCCTTTCAATTTTTGAGGGTTTCGCTTAGGCATCCACTTTTCACTGAGCTTCTTACTATTTTCCTTACGACTTGCCAAAGTACTCAAAGCTTTAGGATGCAGGCGATATTTGCTCTTATGGTGCCCTCCCTTACCACACTAATGGCAAACTTGGGTTTTATTTTCATATTCAATGTTATGAACCTAGGTGCCAAGTTTAGAAAACAACTCAATAGAGCTTGGAAGATCCTTCTCGATATCTGCCATCACACACATTCTAACATAGAGCATTCGAAAATTGAAACTAGTAGTTTGATCGAAGGAAATAAAATCTCCAATTGTCTTGGCAATAGCTTGGAAGATGCTTTCATGCTAGAGATGAAGTGGGAAGACTCATAGCTTGACCCGTAGTGGGACAATATTAATGCTCTACGTTAGGGGATTAAAATTTGGGGCCCATTTACGCAAAAATAAATCTAGTTTGCTAAAAAACCATGTACCCCCTTCCAAGATTCTTTTGCAATCCTCCTCACATTTGAGCCTGATAAGGAAGAAATTTCTTGGGATGGCCACAATTTCAAGAGAACCAATAGGTCTCCATCTTGCCAAAGCCCATCTCCTCAGAGTATTAATATCTGGACTCCTACCTTGGATTTTTCCCACAAGATTCCACAATCCATATTTCAGTATATTATCAATCAAGTTATCGAGGATATGGATATGTTTCGACATAGGAGAAATGTCAAAGAGGGTGTTAGATCCTCCATTAATGTCAATGACCACTTTTGCATACGAAGGTGCACTAGGGGGATGGGGTACTCCCCATAGGTTCTACTCGTCCCATCTTTGAGCTTACCAGGATCTGACTCCTCTCATTCAAATGAAAAGGAGAGGTCACGAGATTCAAATAGATCCGCCTTCACAAACTTAGCTTCTTCAACAATGGTGTCGAAGCTACTCGACTAGGCATCTACCTTCTCTATAATGCTCATCTGCCTCCTTTGCAATGCTCCTCTAAAACCTAAAAAACTACGCCGATCTGCTTCACAACCTAACTACTATAGCACATTGCTTTACAGATCCGCTTTACAACTTTTCCAGGCATCCAACTTCTTTGCAACGCTCATATACCTCAAAAATGACATTTAAAAAATATATTACAATAAATCAAATTATAATTTATAAAATAAAATAATAATATTACTCAAATAAAATATTTTAGATATATAAAAAATTATTACTGATTTTGTTTTATATATATTTAATACTATTTAATAGGTCAAATTATAATTTTTACAATTTAAAAACTACGACTTTAAAATTTCTTATAATAAGCACCCGAGGACAGCACAACGAGTTTAGTCTTTGGCTCTTCTTTGGAAGGTCCAAGATTCAAACCACGACGTGGGCAAGTGTGTGAGGGGGTGAGTGTCTATATGGATGTGGGGCCTTAAAACCACCACGTGGGCGAATGTGTAAAGGGGTAGGTGTGTGGTTGGTTGTGTGTTTGGCCCTATTGATAAGCTCAACTCTTACCCTTATAAAAGGTCATGGTTACATGGTTACGATGGGATGCCAACCCTAAATATTGGTTGTAAAGATTTCTCACACTAACCTCAATTAAAAAAATATTATAATAAATATAATATTTAAAATTATTGTAAAAATAACTATTACAAAAATTAATTTTATTAGTTATATGCCTACAAAGCATTTATTAGTTTATTAGTTTTTATTTGGCTATTAACTTTTTTATTATGTTATTATGTTTAGTGTTTTTTTTTACTTTATTTTCTATGGAGCTGCATTAGGCACTCACTTTGCTTTGTATATGTCTTACTTTACAGTTCTATTGACCTCTTTTGGTCACCCATGGACATTAATACAAATTCAAATTCAAATTCTATAATCACAAAGAATTATTATTTATTTATTTTTTACACAAGCTCACTCAGGCACACACGTTCTACAATGATTTGAACCTAAATATATCGAAAAAAAAAAATCAAAACTTAAAAAAATTATTTTTGCCATCCTATAATCCTATAATTCTAACAGTAAATGGTGCACGCAATGCAATTGTATGTCATCTTCATCAGCATACCCATTCCTCAAATATCCTCTCCTTATTTTGGACGTTAAATTTCAATGTGACAGTTTATTTACGTGAAAGATCCAAAATTTACGTCATCAAAGAGCTGACCTTTAATTGTAAAAATAGGTAAAAGTTATCACTATAATCATGGCCTTTAACTCATTTATATTGGTCTGCAATCGGCATTTTTCAGACTCTTAAATCCAGATTTGAAGTTCAATTTCCGTGCACCGACAAAAACTAGAGTGATTATATTATATACGTCCATATCACTATTTACTTTTGCTTTTTCCATGTTGAATGCAATCACAACAATGGAGATCTTGGGATTTTTAGTTTTGTCGTTTAATTGGGATTAGCATGTGATGGGTTTCTCAGCTACATGTGATTTTTCAGCTTTTGCAGATCAGACAACTTACTTTTACAGTTTTAAGCGCTGAAAAAACGGTCAAGAATCTAATAGAGAAACATTCTTGAACCAAGATAAGGATATATACTTCTTTTCACAATTTGAAATTTGAATTTGTGTCTTCCCTTTTCTACGATGCATTCGGTGCATTCTATCATATCTTTGTACTATGCCTGTTTTACAGCTTCTACTCATGTTGATACTTATACAAACATTTTACTTATACATACAAATTTAAATAAAGTCATAACTTATATTTAGATGTGTCCAAAATTTCTTCATATAACATATTATTATAGATGAATGTTGATATTTATTATAGATGAATGTTGATATTTGGTGTATTGAGTAGGATATAGCTTGATATTAGCTTCTATTCTTATTCTTGTGTATATTCAGTTAGAATGTTTTACTTGTGATTTTATTTTATTTTTTTAGTTGTAAACAATACTAACACCAAAATAATATTATAATGTTCCCGCTAATAAATTAATATTATCTAACTTTTTCAAAATATAAATAAATAAATATATAATTAAGATTATCTTATTGATTTTTCAGTTTATAATTTTTTTTTATATTAACAATTTTGTTTTGTATTGTATTAATATCTGTTCTGCTTTGTTATATGACAACTACCCATTACAAGTATTCAAGTAGGTTGAGATTATAATAACAATAGCCAAAATTAAACACAGATTAACGGTGATAATACTAATTCAGCTTGGACCATGTAAGCAAACGGCTACAATGTCGATACTGTACACGACATAAAGTTGACTTATTGGCCAAATAATTTGCATAGAAAAAATCATGCACATGATTCGATACTGCTTTTGAAGACATGGGGGAGGTAATTGACGCTTGACGATCCATGTCGCTCAAGTATTTTATAATATCTGCATTTTACTGTAGTCGACTCTAAACATAGAGAGGAACCGAATTTGAAATAATTGAGGTCCTGGTCAGGCAAATTAAGTATATTTACTACATACGTGCCATAAAGTTAATTAAAAAGGAATAACTAAACCCTCTGGATTGGCACAAAGTGATTTGAAGGACAATAAAAAAAAAACAGTAGATTATAAAAGTTTGAGTTGATCTTTAGATTCAGTAATGTACTCCATATAATTTTCGGCTTATGTTTATCTGCATTTCAGATGCATCAACTCCGTAACCACGTGAAGATTGCCCCATGAAAACCA
This sequence comes from Wollemia nobilis, assembly GCA_028583015.1. NCBI lineage: Eukaryota > Viridiplantae > Streptophyta > Pinopsida > Araucariales > Araucariaceae > Wollemia > Wollemia nobilis. The sequence goes on from JAQPPZ010016473.1 coordinate 910,746, forward strand.
AATGGAGAATCATTTCAAAGGTTGTCTTCTCTGGGTAAAGTAGACAATGCAATATCTACTAATAAATATTAATATGCCACTTCCCTTGTGTAGTATGAAAGGTAGAAAGGTACTTCGTTGTCTTTTGCGTGCAGAAAAATGTGAGCACATGATTAAGAAATATTCTGTGAATTGTATCCGTCTTATATGGTCGGCGTCACATGGAGGTGATACAAATATGACTTTATTAGAATATAATCTTCTGTTTGTTTGTATTAAGAGTGCATCTTAAACAACTGAGAGATTCTTATCTCGCCCATTTTCTATGGTTCTATGCATTGAACCTGGAACATTATAGTATGAATTTGACTTCGTCATTTCAGGTAGTACTTTTTTCCTTGAAGATCACATGGGCAAAGTACCCATGAAATAATAATGTCGATCTAGTTATATGTTAGAAAATTAAACCAGATCTGATATTTTTTTTTTTTTTTTTGGATAAAATTATCTTTTGTGTCATTCGTAGGATCTTAATATATTCGAATTAAATTATAGTTGTGCGACAAAATTCGATTGTCGCATTTTATGGTGTGGGAAGTTATTACCGGAAGTTGTGTTTGGATAAAAACCCTATATTCATTGTGTGTTAGAAGATAATCCTTATCCTTCCAGTACCCGGTTATATAAGTCAGTGTTATGTTGCAAGAAAGAGAATGGGCTGTAGAAGAAACGCAGCAGAAGCGGAGACAGAGAAGAAGCAAGAATTAGAAGCAGTAACCTTATGTTCTCCCGGTTAAACCTGCAATTGAGGAGATTTAGTTGCAGATGAGTTTGGATCATTTCTTGTGAGAAGTGTTTGTTATCTGTTGTAAAAGGTTTTTCTGTAAAACTGTGATGGCAGTCATTTCTGTTTTGATTAATATATGATATATATTTTATGCACTTAAGAGCATTGTGTGTGTTCTAAAATTGTTTAGGAGAACAAGGCCTTTGTTTGAGCAAATCCTAGTGCGATTCTCTATGTTGTCCTCTCCTAAAAATTTCTTGTCCATCTCTCCCTTGCAAAAATATAGACTTCACCATTTTCATCTAATTTTCTCTGAAAAAGACCGTTTCAGGCAAATTTTTCCCAAAAAGGGATTTTGGTGTTGTTCATGAGTGAAACTCCTCCAAAGGTGTTTTCAGAGTGAAATTCCTCCAAGTTGATTTCACGAGTGAAAGTCATCCCACTACGGTTGCACGATTGTTTCAATTTGGTATCAAAGCTAGTGTAAGATTCATGGAAGATAAGAAAAAATGGCTTCTCGAGGTAACTCGTTGCAGTTGCAGATACTATGTTTCAATGGCAAGAATTACGATTACTGGAGCATCCAGATGAAGATCATATTTGGGTCTCAGAAGCTATGGGACCTGGTCCAGAATAGTTATGTAGAACTAAAAAATGCAACAACTGTGAGCGCTCTCTCCCAGATGGAGTTAGATTTGCTGAAGGAAAATAAAAAAAAGACTAGAAGACATTATTTTATATAATGCATGTTGTTGAGGAGACAATATTCCTGTGAATTGCAGCAGCAACCAAATCAAAGGATGCATGAAAAATTCTTTCCAACTCCTTCTAGGGCACCAACAAAGTGAAATTGGTGCGGTTGCAAATGTTGAGAAGGGAGTTCAAGAATCTCCAGATGAGTGAATCGGAGTCCACAAGTGACTTCTTTACCCGAACAATGGGTATCATCAACCAGATGAGGTTGAATGGAGAAAATGTGGAGAACCCGAGGATTGTGGAGAAGATACTAAGGAGCCTACCAGCCAGGTTTGACTCAGTCATGATAGCGATTGAAGAATCAAGGGATTTAAAAACCCTCTCAGTGGATGAGCTCATGGGTTCTCTGCAAACACATGATCAAAGGCTAAGCCATTCATCTCAATCCTCTCTAGAGCAAGAATTCAAGACGCAGGTCTCATTATGAGACAATAGCAGAGAAGAATTCCATCAAGAGCCTCTAGTTCTCAAGGAGAAAGAGGATAAAATAGTAGAGACAAGCGTGGAAGAGGCTATAAATGAGGAGGAAAGTCAAATCCAATGAAGGATTGACCAACTAGAACTTCCATCAAGAAGGAGGAAGAGGAAATAGAAGAAATTAGCAAGAAGGATCTAATCAGAGGTATTATAAATCAAAGATCCAATGTTATTACTGCAAGAAATTTGGTCATTATAGCTATGAGTGTAGAAAGAATATGGCCAAGGAAAATAAGCAGCAAACTCACTATACAAATGAAAATGAAAATGCAGAGCGTAGATATGCTTGTGGGAATTTGTTGTTAACTTGCAGTACTAAGGAGGAGATCCAAAAGAGTACCTAGTACCTCGATAGTGCTTGTGATAACCACATGTCTGGAAATAGAAAGATGTTCTCACAATTGGATGAATCCATCCAATCCAAAGTGAATATGGAGAACAACAGTAAGGTACATGTCATGGGAAAAGGGAAAATCATTATCCACATCAAGCAAGGTGAAAGGAAGCATATCACTAATGTGTATTATGTGCTTAGGCTAAAACACAATTTGTTGAGTGTTGGATGGCTTGTACAGAAGAGGCACACTGTGCAATTTAAGAATGGAGCCTGTATCATCCAGGACAAGGAGAATGGGCTTGTAGCAACTGTGTTCATGACAAAGAATAAAATATTCCCCCTATAGATTCAAAATGAATTGTTGTTGTCATTTAGTGCAGTTGTGAAAGATGCTACATGGTTGTGGCATCTCACATTTTGTCATCTGAGTATCAGTGGCCTGAGCCTACTGCATAAGAAACATATGGTGAAGGGTTTACCCCTTATTGAAGTTACGATAACATAATCTGCCTCAGCAGTTGATAATGCAATAATTTATTGCTTCTTGGATGACCATGATACTACACTTGATCCATGAGGAAAAATTAATGATAGTATACTTCCTAAATTTTGTTGATGATTTCAATCGAAGGACATGGGTTTATCTCATTAGGCAAAAATCATAAGATTTCAACAAATTTAATGGGTTCAAGGCTCTAGTTGAAAAACATGGCAGCTATTATATGAAGACTCTCAAGATATATGGAGGAGGTGAGTACTTCTCCAATTAATTCCATAATTTCTACAAGTAAAATGGAATTCGAAGGTAGTTCATAGCAAAAAATACACCACAATAGAATGGTGTTGCAGAGAGGAATAATAGAACCATAATGGAGATGTCACTAAGTATGCTAAAGGTAAAAGAGTTGCCACATGAGTTTTGGGAAGAAGCTATATGTTGTGCAGTTTATTTGTTGAATAGATGTCCCAAAAAGAGTGTGAAGGACAAGATTCCTCAAGAGGCTTGGAGCAACCAAAACCCTAGTGTTGCTCACTTAAGAGTTTTTGAGTGCATAGCATATGCACATATCCTAGATGAGAAGAGAAAGAAGTTGGATGACAAATCAGAAAAATGTATCTTCATTGGCTATAGTGAAGAATTGAATTACAGGTTGTACAATCCTATAACAAAGAAGTTGATTATCAGTCGAGATGTGAAGTTCATGAAAGATGAAGCATGGAACTGAAAATCCAAGGTTGGTCAGCCAGGGCCAACAATTATTAAGTCTGAGGAATTGGAAGAAGACAAAGTGCATTCACCTATAACTTCAAGCAGTAGTACCAATGCCAGTAGTAGCACTGCCTCCCCTTGCAAGAAGTGTCTTCAACTTGAAGACACCAATGAAGACAAGGAGCTTGCAAGATATTTATGAGGCAACCAAGAATGAAATTGATGAATAAGAATCTGATTTTTCTTTATTTTTTGAGTGTGGTCCAATTTCTTTTGAAGAAGAAATTCAAAATTAAAATATGGGTGCAAGCTATGGATGATGAGATAGAGGCCATAGAGAAAAATAATACCTAGGAATTAATGGATCTTCTAGTAGGTAAGAAGACCATTGGAATCAAGTGGGTATATAAAACCAATTTTAATTCCTAATGTGAGGTTGATATGCATAAGGCCAGATTAGTGGCAAAAGGCTCAAAGCAAAAGTCAGATATTGACTATCATGAGGTATATGGACTTGTAGCGAGACTTGACATAGTCAGAATGATTCTGGTATTGGCATCCCAAAAAGGCTAGAATTTTTATCAAATTGATGTCAAGTCTACCTTCCTCAATGGATTGTTGGAAGAGGAGGTCTACATAGACCATCCACCCGACTATGAGTTGGAAGAGTAAGAAGGCAAGGTCCTAAAGTTGAAGAAGGTCCTGTATGGGTTGAAGCAAGCACCCAGGACTTGGTATAGCCAAATTGATGCTTATTTTTAGGAGAATGGATTTATCAAATGCCCATATGAGCACACTCTATACATGAAGACAAGTGTAGAGGGGATATGATAATCATTTGCTTGTATGTAGATGATCTAATTTATACTGGAAACAACAATATGTTTTTTGAGAAATTTAGAAATGCCATGAAGAAGGAGTTCGAGATGAAGGACTTAGGCTTGATGAAATAATTTTTAGACATTGAAGTTGACCAATCTACAAATGGCATCTTCATTTCTCAGGGTAAGTATGCAAAATATGTCCTGAAGAGGTTTAATATGGAGGACAACAAACCTACCATCACACCAGTTGCAACAGACCTAAAGCTGAGAAAAATTGATTACGACAACAATGTTGATCCAACATTCTACAAATGACTTGTTGGAAGTCTAATGTACCTGATTGCAACTAGATTGGATTTAATGTTTATAGTGAGTTTGATTAGCCGATTTATGAAAGCACCAAATAAAACTCACTTGTAAGCAGGAAAACAAATACTACGGTATGTCAATGGGACTAGGAAGCATGGAATTTATTACGCCATAAAAGACCAACTTGAACTGGTTGGCTACACAGATACTACAGTTGATAAACCCTAGCTCTGTATTCATTTTGTGACAGAAGATAATTTTTATTCCTCCACTACCTGGATATATAAATTGGTGTTATATTGCAACCAAGAGCACGGGTTGTAGAAGAAACGCAGCAGAAGCAAAGACAAAGGAGAAGTGAGAATCAGAAGCAGCAGCCTTCTGTTCTCCTAGTTAAACTTGCAACTGAGGAGATTTAGTTGCATATGAGTTTGGAGCATTTCTTATGAGAAGTGATTGCTATCTGCTGTAATAGGTCTTTCTGTAAAACTGCGATGGCAGTCATTGCTGTTTTGATTAATATATGATATATATTTTATGGACTTAAGAGCACCACGTGTGTTTTGAAATTGTTTAGGAGAACAAAGGTAGTTCTGTATTTGTTTGAGCAAACCTTAGTGTGATCCTCTGTGTTATCCTCTTCTAAAAATTTCATGTCCGACTTTGCCATTTTCACCCAATTTTCTCCGAAAAAGGGTGTTCGTTGTTTTGTCCAGCGAAAATCCTCATATCGTGCAATTATTTCTCCCAAAAGGGTTTTCACACAATCTTTCCTGAAAAGACCGTTTAGGCAAATTTTTACCGAAAAGGGATTTCGGTGTTATACGTGAGCGAAACTCCTCCAAAAGTGTTGTCAGATTTACCGAAAAGGGATTTCGGTGTTATTCGTGAGCGAAACTCCTCCAAAAGTGTTGTCAGAGCAAAATTCCTTTAAGTTGCTTTCACAAGCGAAAGTCCTCCCATCGCAGTTGCGCAATTCTTTCATTATATTCCTACACCAATTGATTTTTTAAACATTATATTATACACGATATATAATATTACTATAAACAAATATAGCATCGGTGCTGAAATGATTAGTTCTGTAAACTATACGGTTGAAGACTACAGACGCACAGTAAATCAAAACAAGAAGCATAAGATTTACCAAAGAGAGAGGGAAATGAAAGACTTCTCACAAAATAATTGTAGCGTATACTTTTCATATTTTATGATTGTTTTTATTATATTGGATGATGCAAACCTTTTATATTAATTATTATATTTATTTAAAATAAATTAGTTTCAAGTTTATTGTAATAGTAAAAGTTTTGGTTTTTATTCGAGAGGTTAAAGGGTCAAATCCTATTTAATACAAGGGGATGGAATCTGGTAAAAGCACGTGTCAACTCATTGAATAACTGCAAACTTATTATAATGATAAAAACTTTAACCTCCAAAATTTAAAAACTATTTTATAAACTTATTAAAAATAATAATAAAATACATTAATTTTTTATCAAATTAGGCTTTAACTCCACGATTGGCCTTAAGGCCTGTGCTCTAAGCTAAAGCATCTAGTTTTCACCATGTTACCTCTCCACACTATGCTTCTGTAGACTTTGAATAAAGGTTTTATTGTTTATAGCTATGCACATGATAATACAGAAATAAATTAACTTTAGACGTGTGCTTTGTATGAATAAGCTTAAAAGGAGATGAAATTTAATATTCTAAGGTTGATGTTAAAGACTTTAACCTTTTTTTTTTGAAATTCATAAACTTATTACAAATAATAAAATATATTAACTTTAACTCCTGACGGCCTTTGCTCTACGTTAAAGCATCTAGTTTTGACCATGTTACCTCTCCACACTATGCCTCTGTAGACTTTGAATAGAGGTTTTATTGTTTATAGCTATACACATGATAATACAGAAATATGTTAACTTTAGACGTGTATGAATAAGCCTAAAAAGGAGATGAAACTTAATATTCTATGGTTGATGTTCTGGTCTTAAATGTAAAAAATATAAATTTTATTTATGCCGGAAATAAAATCATTGGTATGCATGATTATAAATATATATAATTTTAGATGTTGAGAGAATCGAATCAATTATGTAAATTTGTGAATGAAATTTGAAAAAAAAAATAGATCCATGATTTTGATTTGTATGAAACTAAAACAATGAAATATAAAAAGGTTCATTCTAAAACATAAATTAATAGAAGTAAAAAGCAAAAGAGCTCAAAAGAGCTCAAAGAGCAAAACATAAAACATAGAGGATTAGTCAAGTGATAAAATGTTATCTATATAGGAAATTGATTCAAATATAAATATGATGAAAGGACAAATATTTATAAAATATTAGGATTCTTAACTAAAATTTAAGCTATTAGGATTTTCCATGTATTACATAAGGAAAAATTAAGAAAAAAATGCAACCCTCAAATGTAACACAATGTTACATTGAAAATAAAATACAAATCAGTAATTTATTTTTAAAAAGTTTTACAATGCATAGAACTTAAATGATGAGCTTGGGAAAATGAAAGATTCTTGTGATAAAATCAAAAATGATATGCAAGATATAGATGCTCTACTATTGTAACCACCTACTAAGGATGTGTTGTCCATAATTAGAGGGGATGAATAACCTATAAATGCTAAAAATTTCTTTATTAAATATTTTTTTTATGTCTCACTTAGGTTATTAGTTCAATCAAGATTTGTTCATGACACATTACTCCAAATAAAAACTCCTATATAAGTGTAGAGCAATAATCTAAACTATCATGCAAAGTCATTGGGTTCCAAATATAAATACTATAGATAAATACTACATGGTTTATTTGTTCAATTATTGCTTTCAAATTCATTCTCAATAAATATATAGGTCATTCTAAACAAAATAAATATCAAATGTCAACTAAACAAGATTATATAGCAGTTAGAATACAAGGGAAAATGGTATGACCATCTAATAAAGTTTAATATATTGTGCATATGGAAGTTACACTTGAAGGATTTCAAGGTATAATACCTATGGTACAATTTCCCAACAATATAGAGAGTACATTTAATATGGTGTATTTAGTTTTTGATTCTCACGATATAATCAATATAGTACATCCAATGATTGTATAGAAAGCATTTTATCAAGAGATGAGATTAACCAATCCCTAAAATATCTCAAATGTCATTTCAAATTTGGAGTTTAAAAAAATTTAGAAGTACTCATACTTAATTTAATGGAAATAGTTATTTCATGTGTAGTTATATATTGCTGAATTATAGAAAAGTCTAACTCCTTATGCACCCATAATTTCATTTCAATAAATTTAAAGAAAGTGAAGTGCACCCCTTTTGACCTCTAGACTTAGGATGGATCCCCACCACCCTTGCTAAATATAATCTAAATTTAGAAATTAAATGCATAAATTAAAATCCACTAAAGTTATGTTAGAATTTTAGGGTGCAAGAGATTAAAATAAAATATGGTCATAGCCATAGAAAGGAATGCTTGTGATCAATCAACACATATGAGAAAATTAAATAACAATGATGCATCCCATATGCATGAAAATTAAATAATAAGGAATGATAAGAGGACAAATGCGATGTGCCACAATCATCATATATTCCACAATCTAGAAGAGTGGTGTGGCTAATGAAAAGTAAAAATGTCTTGCATAATCTCTTATTATTCCAAAATAAGAAGATAAATTATAATGTGGGGCTCACTAAGTGTATTTATTATTCTGTCAAGGGTAAAATATGTTTACAATGGAACCTATGGCTTCTATTTATAGAAATAATTTTCCCTCGAGTTACCTTGGGTGAGAAATTTCTATTTCTAGTATAAGTAAAGCTTTAAAGGTATATTTACCAAAATGATACACCTTTAATGCTATATACCTCTAAATACACTCCTAAATGACTTTAAAATCCTTCCAAAATAGTTAGTGGCATTACTACATGCCAAAATTTCACTTTCCAAATATCTTCCTTAGGATCTGTGCACTTCTTACTTGCTTTTACCTATCAATGAGTAATTTTATCCTAGAAGGTTATTTCTTTGTTCCTATCTATTAAGTATTTTGATCTAGGTACACCATTCACACCTTTTATCATGTATCACAACTCTTAACTCAACTTTATAAAATTGGCTCTTTAGAGGTCCAAATTGTTTAATTATTTGAATTTACAAGTTTTCAAAATATGAAGGACCCCAAGGTATTAATCGAGACACTATATTTGGTTAGATAATTATAAATTAGTTTCTCATGTGAGATTAGAAAATAATATGAAACACCAAGAGTCTCTTCATACAACGAAGAGATATCATATTATGTGTGTACGTATGAAATCTAAAGTTTGAATTAAATTTTTTATTTCCTTTCTTAATCTATCATTGGTATCATAGTAGGACATCACTAACACGAAGCTCAAGTGTATTAGGGAAAAATTATATTTTATGCCCTTGTTAGTAGTGTCATTTGATATCCATTTCTATCTCAATAATATTTGCTACATTATATGTAATATCTATTTGCTAATGTCAATTTGAGTGTCAATAATAATATCTTTTCGTTGCATTAGTTAGTTATTTTGTTCAATTTTAAATACAACCCTATATACATCCCTAAAGGCCTATAGCATTGAAATCCCCCATCCTAATTCTAGTTGTGATACTTTTCTCTACTTTTGCAACATATACCTCCATTAACTCACCTTCTTTGACTACCCTTCCACACTATGAAACTACAATGCTATAGAGGCCATTGAAGCATCTTCTCATAGATATTTTTTAGCCAAATTTTGAATTATGTTAGAAACATGTCTACCAGAGATACATGTTTTCCCATGTAAGAAGATTAGTCACTAAATTAAATATCAATAGATAAGGACACACTAGTTTGGGTGGATTAATGTCCATTTGTCTAAGTGATAAGAATGACTTGATTCATGAAGAAAGAAGCACATTTCTCATTGGAAACCTAGATATGTGGTTTTTTGACAAGCACAAGTTCATGGAGTTGATCTAGAGGAATCCCTCTCATCATTGGTTTGAATGATAAAAAGCATAGAGGCCAACCAAATTTAACATTTTCAAAGATGTCATCTCCTTATTGTTTACATAGAGCATATTCTAAAAAAATAAAAATAAGTAGAGAGTCCACATGGTTGGCATAAATCACCAAGGGAATCAATGGAGTATAAGTTTTATAAATAAATACAACTTGGTAGGCCTAGTAATTTTATCTCATCTGGGAAATTCAATATAGTGTATATGAACTGACATTAGATGCACATGTATGTCATCCAACTAGGAGCTCAGTTGCCATGAAACACATCAAATGAGGGAGGAAGATATATTCACATGACAAAATATTTGTTTTGGCATCAAAGCGAACTTGAGGACCCTAAATTTAGAGTCTCAAGTTCAATTCCTCATATTCACTATTTTGTTTTTTAAAAATAAAATTTTGGCTTTATTTTCAAAGGTTAATATCACCCTTTTCTCTTTTGCATATATCAAACATTTAATAGAGGAGTTGACAAGTTGAAACAAAGTATGAATTTTTAAAGTAGAGGTCAAGGGTTCAAATCCCACAAACACCACATTTGTGTTAACTACCCTAGGAAAGATTTTTTTTTTAATTTTACAATTCCTATAGTTTTTGTGGGTAAATAAATGCAAATTTTACTATAGTGAATATTTTGTAAAGTTATAGGCGGTAGTAAAATATTTTCTATAAAGGTGTATTTTTTATGGTGATTGACACCTTCAAAGTTTCAATTTATTTTCTTAAAATATTTCATACTTTGTATATCAATTAAACACAAACTTAAGCACACTCACAATATTTGATATCATTGACACCTATAACTTACATTTAGAGGTAAATTTATTTCATTGATCTACTATATCTATAGCCTAACAAATACCATAACAACATCTAAGCATCAACAAATTATTGTCAGGGAGATATAAGGACATATTTTTTTGTGAAACTTTCATTCCATTATTCCCTACCCTATTCATCATTATCATTTCACATATATCCTAAAATTAAGAAATTATGAATACATAGGAAAATTACTTTAGTGTACAAGGATTTATCTTTAAGAAAGTTTTATTGATAGGCTAAATAGATTTTTGTACTACCTTGGTATTGTGTATCATGTTATTTCATGTACCTCAAAGTCTCTCTCATGCACAACCACATATATCAAGAGGACTAGCTTCTTCCACATACCAAAAGGTATGTAGCAAGGGAAAGTGTAAAGAAATATTTGGTATATCAAACTAGTGGTACATTAAAAGGAGGACCATTTGGGAGTCATAAGGAACCCCCACCATGCATGCAATAAAATATCTTATTACAGAATTTCAACTACTCAAAGGTTTAAACTTTGAACCTTGGAAGACTAACATGAGAAACATCTTGGTAGATGAGAAACTTTGGAAAATTATCATTGGTAAACTCACTCAAGCTAAATATGATGAAAAATACCAATATAAATTTGATGTTGTAGACACCAAAGTATAGATGATCATCACCCCTTATGTAATAGTTAATATTCAACCATATATTTGTAAAGTATAGCCATCCAAGGAGGCAAACACACACTTTTTACCATCTACAAAGGGAAGAATGAAACAAAAATACTTCACCTTTAGTATCAACTCCACACATTAAGAGTTTAGTATGGATAAAATATTGAACTATTTATCTACTGAGCTGTAAAGTTGAAATCCAAACTAAATGTCATGGGTGAAATAGTATAATATAATTTCTTAGTACCCATCATAATTTGAACTCTTCCAAATTAATTTTAAGTGTTAATAAATTCCATACAAGTATTAAATAGGAAAGTAACCTTTTATGAGTTGGCAAATTTGATTTAACAAGAAGAAACAACAAACTAGTTGAGGAATCATTAATAAAAAATGAGCTCATTTCCATGAAATATGATTGAAATAAGATATAGAATGGTCCTTCTACATCATCATCACATAAGAAACCTTAAAAACAAAATATCTATTGTCATATATATGAAAAAGCACTTGATATAAATTATTATAGATATAACTCTTTCACTCAAAAAAAGACATAGTCTAAACCATATCCCAATTAGAGGCAACAACATGGGTATGTTTTGAATTAAGAACTATAATCTAATTGTAAATAGGACCTTAAAATAACACATAAGGTACTAATATCCTAGGCGATGATAAAACTAAAGGATGATATTTGGTATAATGATTCAAGTGCTAATAAGCACATGAATGAGAATAAAGTATGCTTTGACTCCTTATAAGACAAATATGAGAAATTAGTCACTATTATTGATGATAATGCATATCATGTCAAAGAAGTGGAAAATAGTCCTTTCAATTTGTTTAAAGGTGAATGCACCATTGAAAAGATATTGTGTATCTATATTGGCAAATAACTTGTTGTATATGATATAAGATTTAAAATGCAACATGGTGGTTTAATTTCATGTTTTTGATGGAAACAAAAGTGGTTTATCACAAAATATGGCAAGATTGTGGCAATACATTCCTATAAGAATGACTTGTTTACACTCAATGAAATATCATATTCTAATGCTAAACCATCTATGAAAATGATACATGCTAACTCCCTATGGAATAAGAAATATGTTCATCTAAGTTCTAGATACTTAATTTAGCTAAGAAAGCATCACATGGTGTTAGGTCTACCCATCATTTCACCCACATTGCTAGTATGCTTGGGTTGTTTAACATAGAATCAACATCGAGTATCTTTTAACTTGAGAATGCATAGATCTAAAAGAGCATTGGATGTTATACACACTAATATGTGTAGACCCATGACAACCAATTTTCTTGGACATAGGTACTTTCAATTGTTTATAGGCGACTACTCACAAAATATATGGGTGTATTTCTTGTAAATAAAGTTATAAACACTTAACAATTCCTAGTAGTTCAAGAAGTAGCTAGAAAAAGAAATTTGATGTTTTATTTGATTCCTCTACTCAAATCAAAGCGGCAACATACATATATGACATGATTTGGGACCACATCCACTAGTAAGGACATGTTCATAAATAGCCCTGGGTTGATTTTTGTAAAAGGTTTTGGGTCAACCTATAAAACCCAGTATTAATGCTATAGTATCTTATCTACCAAAAAAAAAACCGGCAACATACATCCAATAATTTTTCAATATTTATCACACTATATAGTATCAAGTGATAACTCACCACCACATACACTCTGTTGAGAAGCAACACACCCCCACTAAAAAAATGAATTTCTATCCTTTGAAAATATTTAGCTTTCATTTTATAGTAGGGACCCTCTTGATGTTTTCCAGGTTTTTATTCCAAATTTTGCTTGCCTCCTTCTTCTTCAAGTTTTGCATATACCAAAGTATCTAAGTAGTCTTGCATGTGACTTTAATTTCAATTTACAATTCACTTCTTTAATGTTAGAATCATTCTGAGTAAAAATATCTTTTATAGATATGTAAAATGCAGAATACAGATGAATGAATTCATTGGAGTCAACCTACAATTTCTGGAAAATTTGCTAAGTAATGAAAACATCGCGATTTCACGACATTTCCATTTTTGAAAACATCATGATATCGCGACATTTTTGTTTTTGGAAACATCATGATAATCACGACGTATTTTGGTTGAAAACAAGTCTTGAGGAAAACGTCGCGATATCGCGACAGGTTTTGAAAAAAAAGTGCAAGTCTTGGAAGTGTCACGATATCACGACAGGTTTTGGAAGAGAAAGCCAAGTTTCAAAAACGTCACGATATCACGACAGGTTTGAGTCAGAAGCCAAACTTGATGAAAATGTCATGATTTCGTGACGTGTTTTGGAAGAAAAGACCAAGTGAAGAAGGTGTCATGAAATCACGACGTATTTGGACTAGAGAGAGCAAGTGTGAAGGAAGGGCACGATTTCGTAACATGTTGCGAAATCGTGACATGTCGCAAAATCGCGACATGTTGCGGTTTCACGACAAAAGGAGCAAAAAATGGTTAAGGCATGGAGACCGTCATGATTTCGCGATGGGTTTTGAGTAGAAAGCCTAAGTCCCAAAGGTGTCACGAAATCGTGACACAAAAGTAAAAAAAAGAACCTAAGTCCTGAAGGTGTCGCGAAATCGCGACACCTTCGGGACTTAGGTTCTTTTTTCGAAGGTGTTGCGAAATCGTGATGTCATTTGTTGAGAAGCAACACACCCCCACTAAAAAAATGAATTTCCATCCTTTGAAAATATTTAGCTTTCATTTTACAGTAGGGACCCTCTTGATGTTTTCCAGGTTTTTATTCCAAATTTTGCTTGCCTCCTTCTTCAAGTTTTGCATATACCAAAGTATCTAAGTAGTCTTGCATGTGACTTTAATTTCAATTTAGAATTCACTTCTTTAATGTTAGAATCATTTTGAGTAAAAATATCTTTCACAGATATGTAAAATGCAGAATACAGATGAATGAATTCATTGGAGTCAACCTACAATTTCTGGAAAATTTGCTAAGTAATGAAAACGTCGCGATTTCGTGACATTTCCATTTTTGGAAACGTCGCGATATCGCGACATTTTTGTTTTTGGAAACGTCGCGATATCGTGACATTTCCATTTTTGGAAACGTCATGATATCGCGACGTATTTTGGTTGAAAACAAGTCTTGAGGAAAACGTCGCGATATCGCGACAAGTTTTGAAAAAAAAGTGCAAGTCTTGGAAGTGTCGCGATATCGTGACAGGTTTTGGAAGAGAAAGCCAAGTTTTGAAAACGTCGCGATATCGCGACAGGTTTGAGTCAAAAGCCAAACTTGATGAAAATGTCGCGATTTCGTGACGTGTTTTGGAAGAAAAGACCAAGTGAAGAAGGTGTCATGAAATCGCGACGTATTTGGACTAGAGAGAGCAAGTGTGAAGGAAGGGCACGATTTCGCGACATGTCGCAAAATCGTGACATCGCAAAATCGTGACATGTCGCGGTTTCGTGGCAAAAGGAGCAAAAAAATGGTTAAGGCATGGAGACCGTCACGATTTCGTGACGGGTTTTGAGTAGAGAGCCTAAGTCCCGAAGGTGTCGCGAAATCGTGACACAAAAGTAAAAAAAAGAACCTAAGTGGCAACGTCGCAAAATCGTGACACGGCAAACCAAAAAGAGCCCAAGGCAGATAGGTGTCGCAAAATCACGACGTCGCGATTTCGTGACGTCGCAAAATCGTGACACAAAAAGCAAAAAAGAACCTAAGTCCAGAAGGTGTCGTGAAATCGTGACGTCGTGATTTTGCGACGTCACAAAATCGTGACGTCGAAATCACGACACAAAAGGCGCAAGGAACCCAAGGCAAAGATAGGTGTCGCGAAATCACGACGTCACGAAAATCGTGACACGGCAAAAAAAAATAAGTGCTAGACGCAGGGGACATGATTTTGCGACATGTCGCAAAATCGTGACATGTCACAGTTTCGTGACAAAGATACAACGATGGACGCAAGGCATAGGGGACGTCGTGATTTCACGACAAAAGAGACAAAGAAGCCAAAATGAAAAGCGGCTTAAGGAAAACGTCGTATTATCGTGACACGTGTCAAAGGGAATCAAGCCGATGTGTGATAAACATTAGAGGTTTAATTTAATAATATTAAGTGCTAACCCTTGCTTTTCTTTTGCAGAGAGCGATCCGACACTTGCATGATAGCGGAAGTAATGGCGAGAAAGACAAAGTCAGGCACAATTTAATCGAGGACCGTCACATTGAAATGTGAGATGCCGAGAATCTCTGGTCCATCCAGATTTTATAGATCTGGCCGCAAAGAGACTTTATGGTGACTAAGTAGCTGCCCATTTAATGGAATAGGTCAAAAATTGACCAAAAAATGAAAATATCTATACACAGTTACCGAAATTTGCCGATGGATGCATTTAACAAAAATTTATGGCGAAAGTAATGGCGTGCAGAGATTTTCAACTCAGAGATGGCTCTACGAAGATGAAATGTCAGAGAAGTGGTGACTCATCCAAATTTCCCAGGGGAATTAATGAAGACATTTACACACAGTTACAGGTGGATGCAAGTAATATCAAATTCTGCCTTCTCCATTTATGGCAAGTAACTGCACTGAGATTTGCAGAATGGTTAAGTTTTATCAAAACTCTATTTTAAAAGGCCTTATATTGTAAAACCCGGGTAGTAGAGTTTAAGGTGATAAGATTTAGGGTTTGAGAAGAAGATATTTCTGAAAAGATCAGGGTCTGTCCTGAGTCTATAAATACTTCTTCTGAATGTAAATTTAAGGAGGCAAAAACTTAGAAATAAAAGCTATTGGAGCAATTTCCTGCAAATCTTGTTTGAAAGCTTTGTTCTGGACTTAGAGTTGGTGTGATTTTTCATTTTTTGTGATAGCATGGCCAGGAGCCTAATCTCTTTTAGATTGTGATAAGTTCATCTTCTTTTGTTTTCGTTTCATTAAGGTTTATTTAATTTATGTTGTAGATCTGTGTTACCAGGATTGGATATGTTGCTAGGCTTCATTTTCTTTATTGTATGTTAGGGAAAATTATAGATTTAAGGTTCAGGCCTGTTCTAATTGCTCTGTCCTCACTGT
Organism: Wollemia nobilis; assembly: GCA_028583015.1. NCBI lineage: Eukaryota > Viridiplantae > Streptophyta > Pinopsida > Araucariales > Araucariaceae > Wollemia > Wollemia nobilis. Next base: position 927,056 of record JAQPPZ010016473.1, read on the forward strand.
GCGAGCTAGGCTACTGGTGAGAGATACCAATTTTAATCGACTTCCCTTCTGTTTGTGATTTTCTTTTAGATCTGTTGTTGTCTCTGTCTTATGCTCTTAGTGGAAAGTGATCTTAGAAAGCTGGACACTTTTCTCTTTGATTTGTTCTATTGTGAAGCTAACCGGTATAACTAAAATTGGTGGTTTTGGTTTTGTAGCTAAGTTAGATAAACTTCTCTTTCTTGCCCTACCCTACTCTCTCTGTTCCACCATGAAATGATCCATTTTTATCTTTCTTTAAATTTGTCTTTTATTTAAATCTTGCTAAAGCATAAAGAGCTAGATCAAAGAACTGATTGTAAATCTGATTATCCACAAAGATAACCAACTCCAAAAACATTACTGAACAAGTCTAGAACCCCTTTGTAAGGTAACAGACAGTCCACTTGAAACTATTCCAGAAGCGAAAAAGAGTGAATAGACATTCGACCCAACTTTGTAACTCACACCTTGGATATCCAACAAGATCCTAAAGTGAGTGGGATTTATCCCGTATAAGTGTTATCGGTATTTTATGCTCATTCTTCATAGGGTGTGTATAAAAGTCGAACCAACATTTAAAATTGGCGCTAGAAGGAGGGCCGAACTTACGTTCTTAGTGTGCTTGAGTTGAGAAATATGATTGTATGTGGAATTTAACAAATACTGTGTTTTATCTAGTTTGAATCCTTTTCCCTCCTCCTCAGCCTTTTAAAACTTGTTTGTTTGAGTTTTTCCTAAACAGCGGAACTCAACACCAATATTTAAAATTGCTAGAAAGGAGGACCTGAAGTTCAGTAGTCTATTAAGGATTGTAAGGTTGTAAGTGCTGGTGAAAAGCTGGATTCTAATTATAGAGTAACAAGGTCCCACTCCAGAGCTGGAGAGCTCCTTGTGCCTGAGTTAGAAACTCCCAGAAGAAGCAGCCTTAGAAGGGCCAAGTCCTTGTCTGAAATAGTTTTATCACCACTTGTAGTTACTCCAACTGCAACTGAAAATATCATTGTCAATCAAGTAATAATGGCAAACTGGTTAGGTTCCACTGCCTTAAATATCCCGGGTGCAGCCCATGACTTGCCCAGAAATCCTGAGAGATATCTTCCCAGATACAAGCATGATGGAACTAGGACAGTAGAAGAACATCTAGTAGCATTCAAGAATGCTCTAAAATTGTTAAATGTACAACATGAAGATGTCGCTTGCAGATTGTTCCCGTTCACTCTCCAGGAGGGAGCTTACGACTGGTTTCTAAATCTCACTAACGATTCTATTACCAGTTGGAATGACTTGGAAAAGGTTTTTGTATCACAGTTTGGTGAAGTAATAGATCCCAGTGTATTATATCAGTAGTTTTCTGGTATTAAAAGAGAAATAAATGAATCTATCAGATCTTACAATGTCAGATTTTAGAAGGCTTATGGTAGACTGACTGGTTATTATGTGCCAAATGCAGACCTGGCATTAGATATTTTTAGGAATTCTCTAGATCCAATGACTTCTATTTTCTTGAAAAGAGATCCCTCTATTACCAATCTAACAGAGGCTTACAAAGAAGCTTTAGTTTTGGAAAGACAGTTGGGACCCCAAACTTTAAATACTCATCAAATTCCTTTGGTCACACAAGGTACCCCTGTCTTCAATCCCATACCACATCAGATGATGCTGCCAGTACATCAAACTCCACCATCAGGAAATCCATTGGCTATAACACCTGCTGAAAATGTACAGAGTCCGGAGAAAGAATCTGATAACACAAGAGTTGAAGAAGTTTCAAGGGTAGTCCAAAAGTTGGCAAATGACTTTTTGACTTTCAAAAGGCAAGTGTCCACCGGCGAAAACCCAAACAGATTTCCTTATCAACAAAATAGATTCACTCGACCCCCATACGAACCCAATAAGGATTATAAAGGTAAATGTCATGATGTAAATATTTGTGATTTGGCTTTGCCTAATTGGTGCAGGATACATGCTACTTCTCAACACGGGGAATTGGATTGTTTGGAATTTTGTAACGCCTTTGAAGCTTTATCTAGTGAGTTGATTTCTCCTGAACATCAAAGAACTATGGATGCTCCAAGTTCATCTAAACATAGTGCAGCTATGGTGTTAGATTCTTTCACTTTCCTAGAAGAATCAGAGAATGTTGTGGAGCTACCCATGGATGAAGTGCAAGCCTTTCAACAGTACAGGAGGGACAACTACAACCTCAAAAATAGAAATCCAGAGCCCAACACTACATCTACCCCTCCGGACAACTCACACAGTGTTCCTCCAGATCCATCTTCAAGCAATAACCCATCCCCACCCAAGGGAGGAAATCCGAGAGGACCAGATGCATTTGTCCCTCCACTCAATAAAGGATATAATATAGTGGAGGACATGAAGAAGATCAAAGCCAACATCACTCTTCATGAGTTGGCCCAAATTTCAGAACAAAGGGATAATCTGATCAAAACATATTCTGAACCTACTACCAAACCTTTGGAAAAAGGAAAGAAGATGGCAAATGCAAATGTGGCCATGTATAAAGAGAAGACTGAAGTTCCACATTTTCTACTGACTGTCCGAATATTTGGGAAAAATTTACACAACTGTCTGGTAGATTCAGGTGCTTCAGCCAATGTCATGCCTTTAGCCATTTGTCAACAGTTGGGTTTGACCCCCATGAACTCCGAGATGAGAGTCGTCCAATTGGATAAGTCTGAGGTTAAAGTGGTAGGTGAACTTTAGAATATACATATCCAACTAGCATCTAAGCCAAGAGCGCAGCACATAATTGACATTCAGGTGGTGGATATTCCTGTAGGGTACGGAATGCTTCTGAGCAGGGATTGGTCAAAATCCTTGAATGGGTATTTGGCTACTGATTTCTCGCATATGTGGTTACCCTGGAATGGTTTTGCAAATAAATTAAGAATCAACAGAGAACCAAGATATAAACTCATGATCACAGAGTATAATGCCAAGAATGAGACTGCTAATCTTGTTGAGGGCTGTTATATCGGGGTTTATAATTTGACAACTACTCAAAGGGAGAAACCAGTTAAAGCTCACCAAGATCATGATAATGAAGTTGGAATGCTTCATATCGATGAAGCTAAATCTAAGCAAGGTTCTGATACAGGGCCTGTTCTTAAAGGACCAAAGAATCAAACCGATTTTATGTCTTATCGCTTGTAGTTTCCTTGCACTAATAACTTGGCAGAATATGAAGCATTAGTACCAGGATTAAAATTTGCTTTACATTACTTTGATCATGCAGATACGAAAGCTCGTGTGTTGGACTTGGTTGATTTGTAGGGTGGACGACTTCAAGCCGTAGAGCATTTTAGTCGGCACCAAGAGACAGTCAAGCACTGGCTTGACGAGAGGGCCAATTCGAAGGCTTTCAAACTTGCAGACCTGGTGTTTCTGTGGGACAAAGCCCATGAAAAGAAGCGTAAAAACACCAAGCTGCAACCTTTATGGACAGGGCCATACCAGATTGCCAAAACCCTGGGTAATAATGCATTTTTTCTACAGGACCTGGAGGGTAATTTTTTTAACCTTCCTGTTAATGGTCAATATCTAAAGCATTATTTCTCAACTTTTCCATCCAATACATCGATTGAATAAATCACAAAGACATTGTAACATGTGTATACATTGTAAATAAGCTTTGAAGTAGTTGGTTTTCATTTTATTTTGTGTATATATTGTAAATAAGCTTTGAAGTAGTTTGTTTTATTTTATTTTGTTTGTTTTTAAAGGTCTCGTGTTTTATCCTTTGGGGTCTATACAAAGTGGTTTGTTTTATTTTATTTTGTTTGATTTTAAAGTTCTGTGTTTTATCCTTTGGGGTCTGTACAAATTTCTTTAGCTTTTAAAGTTTTGTTTTTTTTTTTAAGTTTTGCCTGGGCAGTAAAGAAATAATCAGCCTTTAAAAATTGTTTTTATTCTGAGTTCAAAATCCTGTGTTCATTTTGTGTTATTCTAATTAAGAGATAGTCTGCTTAGGCTGAACAGTGGAACTATTTTGTTATTTAGAACAACAATAGAAAGATAATTGGATTTTGTGTCTTGCTTGCCATAATTATTTTAATTATAAAGAAACCGCTATACTTGTTTGGTCGGAGAAACTCCCGGGGAATCCAAGAAAAGTTGATCATAAGAGGGGACTCGACTCGTGAAATTATTTGAGTATCCATAGAGGCTATCAGTACCCAGGCTGAAGCAGTTCCAGATCGATGAAATATTAAAAAAAAAATTGTTTTTTTAGCATGGTTTTTCAGATTTTGGTATATTTCAAAGGAGAGAAAGAGAAGGTGAAAGTTGAGCAAGGCAACATAAAACTAGCACTCTGTTATTTCCCACACAAAAAAAAAAAGAAAAAGAAAAAAAAAAAAGGGAAGGTAGGAGTTATGTAATGAAAGAGATAGCCAAGGCTTCAGAAGATGTTTTCTTTTACCAAGTTGTAGATACTACTTCACAGTTGTGGATCAGGGTCGTGAAAATCTAAAGAGTAACTCTGTCGGGGCTGTAAAAGGCTAAACTAGTAAACAGAGCCCTACTCGGTTTCCCCTTTCACAATCTAGAAAAGTTGATCAATCCAGTACAACATTCGAAGGCCCAATCATTCTTGAAGAAAGTTTTATACGCTTATAATTGCACATCGGAAATCTTCCTTAAGTGATTCAACCTAGTATGTCCTTGGGAAATTTTAACAACTATCGGGTAGTAGTTAAATTATTTTGAAGAATATTTGTGGCAAAGCATGGTACATGGTCTATATTGTTTTGAAACTAGAGTCCTCGGTTCTAAAATAGTGCTACTATTTTCCCCGCAGATATCGCCATTTGTTGAGAAGCAACACACCCCCACTGAAAAAATGAATTTCCATCCTTTGAAAATATTTAGCTTTCATTTTACAGTAGGGACCCTCTTGATGTTTTCCAGGTTTTTATTCCAAATTTTGCTTGCCTCCTTCTTCTTCAAGTTTTGCATATACCAAAGTATCTAAGTAGTCTTGCATGTGACTTTAATTTCAATTTAGAATTCACTTCTTTAATGTTAGAATCATTCTGAGTAAAAAGATCTTTCACAGATATGTAAAATGCAGAATACAGATGAATGAATTCATTAGAGTCAACCTACAATTTTTGGAAAATTTGCTAAGTAATGAAAACGTCGTGATTTCGCGACATTTCCATTTTTGGAAACGTCGCGATATCGCGACATTTTCATTTTTGGAAACGTCGCGATATCGTGACATTTCTATTTTTGGAAACGTCGCGATATCGTGACATTTTCGTTTTTGGAAACATCACGATATCGCGACGTATTTTGGTTGAAAACAAGTCTTGAGGAAAACGTCACGATATCGCGACAAGTTTTGAAAAAAAAGTGCAAGTCTTGAAAGTGTCGCGATATCGTGACAGGTTTTGGAAGAGAAATCCAAGTTTCGGAAACGTCGCGATATCACGACAGGTTTGAGTCAGAAGCCAAACTTGATGAAAATGTCACGATTTTGCGATGTTTTTTGGAAGAAAATACCAAGTGAAGAAGGTGTCACGAAATCAAGACGTATTTGGACTAGAGAGAGCAAGTGTGAAGGAAGGGCGTGATTTCGCGACATGTCGCAAAATCGCGACGTCGCGAAATCGCGACATGTCGCGGTTTCGCGGCAAAAGGAGCAAAAAATGGTTAAGGCATGGAGACCGTCATGATTTCGCGATGGGTTTTGAGTAGAAAGCCTAAGTCCCGAAGGTGTCACGAAATCGTGACACAAAAGTAAAAAAAGAACCTAAGTCCCGAAGGTGTCACGAAATGCAACGCGCGATTCTGGACAGCAAAATCAGACACGGAACAAAAGAGCAGAAGGGCACGAAACATGACACAAAAGCAAGGGAACCCAAGGCAAAAGGTGTGCGCGCAAACCGACACGCAAACAAAAAGAGCCAAGGAGGGCCGTTCGCGACGTCGTGAAATCATGACACAAAATGCATAGGGAACCCAAGGCAAAGATAGGTGTCGCGAAATCGCGACACGGCAAAACAAAAGAAGTGCCAGGCATAGGGGACGTCACGATTTCGCGACATGTCATGAAATCATGACGTGTCGCGATTCCACGACAAAGAGGCAATGATGGATGCAAGGCGTAGGGGACGTCGCGATTTCGTGACATGTCATGAAATCATGACATATCGCGGTTTCGCGGAAAAAGAGATAAAGAAGCCAAAATGAAAAGTGGCTTAAGGAAAACGTCGTATTATCGTGACACATGTCAAAGGGAATCAAGCCGACGTGTGATAAACATTAGAGGTTTAATTTAATAATATTAAGTGCTAACCCTTGCTTTTCTTTTGCAGAGAGCGATCCGACACTTGCATGATAGCGAAAGTAATGGCGAGAAAGACAAAGTCAGGCGCAATTTAATCGAGGACCATCACATTGAAATGTGAGATGCCGAGAATCTCTGGTCCATCCAGATTTTATAGATCCAGCTGCAAAGAGACTTTACGGTGACTAAGTAGCTGCCCATTTAATGGAATAGGTCAAAAATTGACCAAAAAATGAAAATATCTATACACAATTACCAGAATTTGCTGATGGACGCATTTAACGAAAATTTATGGCGAAAGTAATGGCATGCAGATATTTTCAACTCAAAGATGGCTCTACGAAGATGAAATGTCAAAGAAGTGGTGACTCATCCAAATTTCCCAGGGGAATTAATGAAGACATTTACACACAGTTACAGGTGGATGCAAGTAATATCAAATTCTACCTTCTCCATTTATGGCAAGTAATTGCACTGAGATTTGCATAATGGTTAAGTTTTATCAAAACTCTATTTTAAAAGGCCTTATATTGTAAAACCCGGGTAGTAGAGTTTAAGGTGATAAGATTTAGGGTTTGAGAAGAAGATATTTTTGAAAAGATCAGGGTCCTGTCCTGAGTCTATAAATACTTCTTCTGAATGTAAATTTAAGGAGGCAAAAACTTAGAAATAAAAGCTATTGGAGCAATTTCCTGCAAATCTTGTTTGAAAGCTTTGTTCTGGACTTAGAGTTGGTGTGATTTTCATTTTCTGTGATAGCGTGGCCAAGAGCCTAATCTCTTTTAGATTGTGATAAGTTCATCTTCTTTTGTTTTCGTTTCATTAAGGTTTATTTAAATTATGCTGTAGATCTATGTTACCAGGATTGGATATGCTACTAGGCTTCATTTTCTTTATTGTATGTTAGGGAAAATTACAGATTTAAGGTTCAAGCCTGTTCTAATTGCTCTGTCCTCACTGTGCGAGCTAGGCTACTGGTGAGAGATACCAATTTTAACCGACTTCCCTTCTATTTGTGATTTTCTTTCAGATCTGTTGTTGTCTCTGTCTTATGCTCTTAGTGGAAAGTGATCTTAGAAAGTTGGACACTTTCCTCTTTGATTTGTTCTATTGTGAAGCTAACCGGTATAACTAAAATTGGTGGTTTTGGTTTTGTAGCTAAGTTAGATAAACTTCTCTTTCTACCCTACCCTACTCTCTCTGTTCCACCGTGAAATGATCCATTTTTATCTTTCTTTAAATTTGTCTTTTATTTAAATCTTGCTAAAGCATAAAGAGCTAGATCAAAGAACTGATTGTAAATCTAATTATCCACAAAGATAACCAACTCCAAAAACATTACTCGAACAAGTCCGAAACCCTTTGTAAGGTAATAGACAGATCCACTTGAAACTATTCCGAAGTGGAAAAGAGTGAATAGACATTCGACCCAACTCTGTAACTCACACCTTGGATATCCAACAAGATCCTAAAGTGAGTGGGATTTATCCCATATAAGTGTTATCGATATTTTATGCTCATTCTTCACAGGGTGTGTATAAAACTCAAACCAACACACTCCATAGTAGAATGGGTTTTTCTAATAGAAGAAACCATTCCATCATGCAAACAGTTTGCTACATGCTCGTCAAATCTAATCTAGAGTAGTAGTATTAGGCTAAAGTTATCTTAATTGTGGAATATATTGGAAATAGACCCATTAAGAAACTACAAGAATTTACACCTAAAGAACCTTGGCCTAGGAGGAAACCTTCAATTGCACATCTTAGATCTTTCAAAAGGAAATCATTGATGCATATGCCAAATCAAAATATGACCAAGTTGGATGTAAAGACCCTACCATGCATATTTTATGGATATGATTATGTGTCAAATCTTATCGACTAATGGATCCAATGACCAAGAAATTTCATATAATTATATGTGTGGTGTTTTATTAATAATTTATAACTAAAATGAACACTAAAATTCTAAGGAGTTTGAAGATGCCACATCTCTAGTTATCAACATGGAGTTATATGACCAAGCTTATGAAGAAATTTAAATAGTGGAGGAAGTTCATTAAGAAGTTCTACAATTTGGTGAATCTATAGTAATTTCTACATCATAACAAATCAAAACTCTAAAATAGATCACTAGTACCATCAAAGATGCTAAACTTGATGCACCACCTAACCTCACTTCCACACAACCATGTACTCATAGTAGTATATGCCAAAAGTAAAACTATGCATGATGAATTCAATGATGGAAGGTTTAAAATCAATGTAAATGATTGATGAAAATTGGGCTAAGTGCAATATTGCATCATTGATGTCACCCACCTAACATTATAGACTTAGAATTACGTGGGTGTATCTTAAGGTATGCAACATAACCACTAGAATTTAATTTCAACCAAGGATTCTATAAATCATATGTAGCATATTATTTTTCATAAGTATAAGTTGTATCAACAACAATAATATATCTTAATGCACAAGTAACACAATGTGTGGTTAGCTACTATATAGCAAGAAAATCGTGTTACCCAAGCAGTGGAAATAAATGAAATATAGCAATAATGTAACAATGATGATAAGAATAACATATATGAAAGTGGTGTCCTTTTATTATTAATATTTTTTCCTTCCAAAGAGGTTACAATGAGATCCCTTCTAATGGTATTTGATACCAATTTGATACAATGAATTACAATATAGAAATCTAGGTACACTCCACAAGAACTTCCTTGCTACCACAGTGTAAAGGTGGGTTTTTTGTGACCACTACTTTAAAGAGTTCCATTGTAGTCTTCATAAACATGTAATCTACATGCAAAGAAACTAGAAGATATCAGTAGCATATGAGGAGACCAATGATATTGGGTATGTATTAAATGAAGCGAATACTAAAAATAAAACTGAATCAAATGCATGAACATAAATATAAACTACTATAAAAAGTAGGAAAAAACAACTTTGAAGCTATTGTTGTAAGAAAAATAGAAAAATCAAATATTTTATAGAGGCCATATCAGGTAGAGATGATCATTGTCCTATAACTACATTTCTTGTGGCCGATTCAAGATGACTTTTGGGTTCAATCTAAGGTCTTGTTGATGGATTGGTGTGCTCACGAGAGTGGCTTAATGGGTCTGATCAGTCACCAAAGTAGAATGTTTGATTTACACAAATTATAGAAGCATGGCCTTGAATACTTAGAGTAATCCAATGGCATGGCTTTCAGTGATAGGAGAGCTTGTGGGGATTGGAAATGGTAGCACTTCATTGCTTGAAATTTTTGTATTGAATACAACAACACTTCATTGCATAAATTCAAATATTGAGGATCTTTAAAACTAAGGGGTGAGTGCTATTTTATAGGCTCTTGGATGGAAGACTAAAAATAGTAAAGCACCCTACATAAAAAATTGAAGATGCAGTTTGCATTAAAAATAGTGAATGCTTATCTTTGAAATCACATGTGATTCATAATTGCATATGATTTTTCTATTTTGGATCATGCAAAGTACTAAATTATGGTGTGGGATTATGTGCAGGGTTAACTAGTAGTTTTGACTACTAGCTATCTTTCTCTAAATTTAAATTCTATTTGTTGATGTGGTTGTCTCTAGGTGATATGACTCCAATATAGGGGTTGTCTGGGGGTAATACAACCCTGGCTAGGGGCCATATCGGGGTGAGACAACCCTGGAGGTAAAGGAAAATATCCTTTCTTAAGTGGTTAAAACCACTATTTTAGCTCTAAGGTTGCCCAAGGTGGTTTACATGGTCTAAAGGATTCCATTAAGGTAGTCTCCTCAATATGATGCAATTTTAGTGTCTATAGATACCCCTTTTTGGGATGCGTTGTGTGAAGACACAATGCAGAGCAAAAATAGGACTACAATGGTCAAATTGATTAAGGTTTTTTATTAACCTAATCAACATTAGATACCCCAATCATGAAAAGAGCATGCACTTTTGAATCATTACTTTTGACAAGTTGAAGAACTTGATTTTGGTAACCTTTGGGGCATTGGAAGACAAGCTTGAGTCTACACTTTAGCCTTTGGGGATACCAATCAGGTAGTTTTGACTATCTTGTTATGTGTTTAGTTTAAATTTTTTTCTTGTTATCTACCCCAAGAAAGAAGAGCATGATTATATTTGACAATGATTCTTGAATGAATGCAATTTGCATGATTGAATATTTTATTGTTAACTTGATTATGAATTTTGTAATTATATGAATATCCCAAGTGATGAGTCGATGGAGGATATGGAAAATGATGAAAGTGATGAGTCGCTTGACCAAGTGTGGTAGTGAGATGATTCCAAGGGTGTCTATTATACTAGTGGTGCGGGTCCCACATAATTTTTCTATGTATATGCTTCTCTTTTTGAGTGTGAGGTCCGAGGACCCACTTTATTGTAGCTTGTAGGTATTTTTGTACCATGATGTACTATCCATGATATATATATATATATATATATATATATATATATATATATATATATATATATATATATATGATATTATATTTGCAATTATCTTATCATGTGATTATTACTTGTTTTTATTTCATGCATGGATGTACTTATGGATGCAATGGTGGATGATGGATGTATGCCTAGATATTGTAGTATGTATGCATAGGTGGATGCCTAGATGCACTTGTAGTAAGTTTTTGATATTATAGATCTAGAATATAGATCTAGATGTATGCATGTATGTTATGATATAATGATATAATTATGCAAGTTGTGAGTTGTATGTTTAAATTTGAAACATAATAAATGAATCTAATATGCAAAACAACCTAAGTGTAAGCACCACAGAATGTATAAAAGTCATTAATCAATATGTTAACCTTTTCACAAAAGTCATACATTTTAAGGCCAACCATATGTAATATGATGCAATGTAAATGATATATGGGGGAAAAATAAGAACTCACAAGGAAAAAATTGGGTTATTCATGAGACTCAAAAACTCTAGTTGACTAGTCAAAAGTTGTATACGGACTATACATGACTTTGAAAGATAAAAATTAGCTAGGAAGATCCAGATACTAAATATCCCTATGTGTGCATAGTGTATTAATTTTAATATGATGCATATGATTACCCCATTGTTAGGCCAACTTAGAGCCCATTGTTGTAATGAGGATCACCCTATGGTCATCAGTATCCTGATTTTTTACTTAGTTGGATTAGACTACTAAGCAATACTAGACACCAAAAGCTAGCTCATCCACAAGATGACATTGCTCTATACAAAATAATATCGATAATGTGATAGACATATCACCATGCATAAGACTACTCCATTGCTAGGCCAACGTCTATAGCCCATTTCTACAATGGAGATTGCTCCATGGATTTTGAATAACAAAGGATTTAAGGAATTCAAGCTCATTACCCCCTTATTTTCTTTTGATTTCTTTGCTTGGGATTCTTTCTCATTTTTATGAGGAGCAAGGGGATTTATTTTTAGATTTTGAAGCATTAAAATTAAATGAAATTTAACCACAAGTATTGAAATAAGTATGCAATGTTATATCTATGATAATGGCTAACTAATATGCATGAAAATATGATAGAAGACTTGATACAATGCTCTAGAAATGCTCATATAAGAAATCTCATGAAAATACAATGTTCCTCTAATGGAGTTTACAACTTCTCCATATTAGAAAAATGGAGCTACATTGTGACCACTACTACTCTAACCTATGCACTCCAAAATCCTCCTTTCAATCACTTACAATGAGGCCTTTATATAGGAAGATAGATTCCTTGCCCCTTACTCATCCTAAGACTCATGTACATGTGGACTTCATGCACACTTACAATCATTGCACATTCTTACACTTGTGCACTTATTACATTGCTTTAATAAAGTACTTAACTCCTAATCTAAATATGTACCCATGATGGTACATTAGTGAAGGACCAAATAATGTAATATATTCCAACACCCCCTTGTATTACATTATTTGGTTATTGAAGACTTTAGTCTTCAATAAGTATCTTTGTATTTTGAGTTTCCATCTTGATGAGGTTCTTCTCCTTCTTTGGTTTGTTGATAGCTGAATAGAGTGTAGTTTTATTGTCCTCTCATCCTCTTAATTTTGAATCTTCTATTTCTCTGTTTGTTCTTGTGATATGTTGGTTCTACATATTCTGCATTATGTTCTTCAACAAATGTATTAGTATTATTTTGAAATGCAACAATATCTTGTGATGTTCCCATTGATTCCAGAGCATATATATTTATGTGAATTGATCTAGTAGCTTTAATTTCCCCTTGATTTATTATGAGGTACATATTGACTCCATTGGAGTATCTAAAGTCAATTATTCTTTTGCTCTCTACTAACTTTACTACTGAAATGAGATTGGATGATAATCCTGGAACATACATAACATTATGTAGCACAAAATTTAGAAATAATTTACTAGGAGCTACACACCCATAACCATGTATATGGTAGAATTTTCCATTTGCAATTCTTAGTCTATAATTATTAGTGACTTCAAGACAATCAAACCATTGCATGTTTCCTGTCATATGATGACTTGCACCAAAATTTATGTATCAAATGTCCTTTTCATTTCGATTTGTGATATTATTTTATTCTATATCAATGTTACACCTTTGATAAGACATATTGGATGTATTTTGATCTTGATTCCTCTTATAGTGATGATATGTTCCTCTTGTCAATCTATCCATATTAATGTGTTTTGATTTCTTCTCCTTGATTTGAGTCTTGTTGTGTTAACCTTTGTAGTAGTATTCCTTATATCTCCCTAGTAATATTCTTCTTTAATTTATAGAATCAATCTCAATATTTTCAAGTTATGAACTTGATGCTTATGCTTAGTTTCTTAATCTTGAATTTTGTTGAATCCCTTTTGACTCCCTAGAGTTTGAAGTATACTATGATATTAATGAATAATATTTTAAAAATATATTCTATCACTTGCAATTCACTATTTCACTCCTCTTATAGAAATATTATAACTCGAATAATAGACTTTCAATGTCCTTTGTTGGATTGGTTTTGTCTCTTTTCTTTAGGTATGAGACTAGTAAGTTCACTTTTCCAACTTCAAGCAATAATCTTCAACTATGATTCAATGCTATAAGAAATTTCTAAACTTCTAAAATATTAATTTGATGTAGGATACCTTGTATCTCCCAAGTTAGAAGTTTTAGAAATACTATGTATTTAGTTTTGCTAATCCTTATAACTCCTTGTCTTAGAACTTGCAAGTATATTTGAAGCAATAATAATGATGGTTCTAATGCTTCTAATTCCAACTAATTATTCAAGGTAAGCTTTCTAGAGATTAACACCTTATTACTCCTATCAATCACTTTCTCTAGAGTAAGTTGATTTTCAACTTTAATAGACTTTGCAATATAACTCTTACCTTTGCTTTGAACTTGAAGACTCTTTCTAATTGATTTGAATTCATGCACCTTAGTAATAGTCGACTTATTTTCAACTCCAAACTATAACTAAGGTATTCACTTTTTCTTTATCGATATGTGCGCTCCTTTCAACATCGATATTTTTAGACCTGCGCACTCCTCATCCAAATTCTAGATTCAGACCTACTGGATTCTATTAACCTCGATGAATGTGCTTTCCTTTGAACTTCACTCAAATGGCAATATATATCTTCTCTCAGTGTTGTTTTGGTCAGCCTTCGACCTTCTATCTCATTGGTAGATGTTGTCTTTTACGATGTCAAATGACTTTGGTCTATGAACTCCTTGTTCTACTGTGTGTGCTATATTTCATTTTCAATGTTGGCCTACACTCTTTACTTGTCGAACGTGCTATTCTATCTTCATTGGCTTCTATAGAATCTTATGTGCACCTTTATTTAACTAACAAGCAAGATCCTCTTCAATATTAATGTGTTGGTTTGTGCACTTCACTTTAGCTGGCGAACTCACTATGCTATTGCTCCTCGATATTTATGATAACTTAGGATTCATATGGGATCTTTTGGATTCATGATTTTCCTCCTTAGTTTTAATGTTGTCTTCACTTCAATGAGTGCTATATATGTACTCCTTTGTGAGCATCTTCTTTCAAGTCTGACGCAATGTAGGATGGGAAGTGCCAAGTGGCACTTACATTATCTGGTCTTTTAGAAATGACTCTGTTGCACCTTCTTCCAATACCTATGACAAGTGGCATTAAGAACCTTAATTGATTCTTCCAATATCTTAGTAAGAGGTGTTGTAACCAATGCTTCAATGAGAGCGTTATTCAAATGATGTTTTTGCTCAAAATATTCCTCTACATTGTGCGCTCGAGTTAGTTCCAACACATGGTATCTTTCCTCTTTCTTGCATGAAATACCTTCTCCATGTGGCAGGTTATTCCTCTAATACTTTTCCCTAACTTTCTTGGGATATACAACTCTCTCGTCTACCTAACTTAACACTCGTTCACTACAGGTTCGATAGTAGTCCAATGCTTCAACTAAACTCTTTCTCCTAACGCTTCTATTGAAGAGGAATGAGTGTTATTCTCTTCAACACTTCTTTGGTAGTGAGCAATCTTATCCTTGAAACTGACTTGAATGGGATAATCTGCATTGTAATTAGATGTGTTTCCTCCTTGCAGGCTTGTTGAGTTTACCTTACAACCTATACTTGCTTCCACACTGGATACCTAAACTAAATGGGATGCTTGCTTTGGTGTGATTCCAATAATACCTTCACCAAAGGCTACTTCAAATATGTTGAACGTACTTTCCTTGATGTTCATAATATAGCTATTTCTCCTACTTTTGTATTCACCTTTATCATTGTCTTCCTTGTACACAATACCTGTTATTGCTTGGGTGATGAATGCAGGTTGATGCTACTACGATATCTCCTATTTCACCTTGGAGATATGAATATTAAACCCTATAGAATAGCTCCTCTTTAAAATACCTTGGTTGTGCTTCTTCTCTACCAATGGTGGTTGCTTATATGCTTTATTATGGTCACCGTAATGTGTCCTTGAGACACTCCTGCTATTTAGAGCTCTCTTGAATGGCTCCAATATTCTATTGTGCAAACATGGAATAGACTAGTGTAGACGTTTGCCCCCTTATGCTCTTGAATCAAGCCTCTTGACTTCTTGGAATTCAGGCTTCAACTTCCTTTGTTGGATGTTATAGATTGAACCCAATATTGCCCTTTAATCCTTTGGCAATACCTTCCTTGCTTGGTTATTTTTTTTATGCTTAATAACTCAAGCTCTCCAATAATGTTTGCACTATAGAATATGCAAATATGTAAAGTCTTCTTCTTCTTAGAATAAGTGATAGAATATTGATATGTTTCTTTCTCTTGAAATATATCTAACTTCTATTTTCTTCTATGTGTAGGTTTGAACCTTGTAGACTATAACTTTTGCACTTACCTTGAAGACTTAAATAAACACTATTGATGCAACCTCTAATTCTTGAAACTGGTGCTTAATAACCTTGAAAAGAAATCAAATATAAAAGCTCAACTAATGAACTTTTGCACCTTTTGTTGCATACCTTTTTATCTCTAGAGATGATGATGGTGATGGTGACTTTAGTCACTTAAATTGCTGCCTTTTGTAGATGATATTGCAACTCTTCT
Organism: Wollemia nobilis; assembly: GCA_028583015.1. Taxonomy (NCBI): domain Eukaryota; kingdom Viridiplantae; phylum Streptophyta; class Pinopsida; order Araucariales; family Araucariaceae; genus Wollemia; species Wollemia nobilis. The sequence goes on from JAQPPZ010016473.1 coordinate 943,029, forward strand.
AGGCTATTCAAAAACAACTCTATTGCTCACCTTTTTGCAGCTTTAACACTCTATTAATCTTCTGCCCAATATTGTAACTTGGTGGCTTCAATACTTCTTCTGGATGTACCTCTAAAATCTGATCTTTAGCAGCTACTAATGCTGCCCAAATTGCTGCCTTTTTCTTGTCCTCAAATCTGAAAAAATTTAGATTGTAAAGCAGTCAATACCTTCACTGAAATGCTATCCTTGAATCCCAAAAATTTGGTTGGATACTCCTCCAAATCATAGCTGAGATATTCACTCAAGAACCCTTCAATGATAGTCCCCAAATCTCTCAGATTTGGTGATTCTTCTATCTCCTTTATCTTGCAGAATTCTTCTACCTTGGGCTTGTTGTTAGATGGTGATAATTGTCCCAATTTCTCCAATGAGTTCTCCTAGGAACTTCTTCCAATGAGGCTCACCAAGCCTTCTCCTAGTTTCTCCTTGAGACCTCTCCAAGGTCTTCAATATTGTAGCTTCTAGAACTTCAATGAGACCTTCCTTGATCTCTTCAATCTTCAACTATGGAAGTTTTGCAATGAGATCTCTTCCTTGGATCTCTTAAAACCATTGCTACTAGAATATTGCAATAGGAATTTTGTTAGTCCTTCTCAATACTCAATCTTCCACTATGGAAGTTCTTCAATAGGGCCTTCTATGGACCTCTTCTTCAATGTGAAGTTTTCAATCTTCAATGGAGATCACCAATCTCCAATCTTCACTAGGACTCTTCTCCTTGAGTCTCTTCTTCAATGGGGTCTTCTTTCTAGGACCTCCTCCTTGATTTGTAGTCTTCAATGTGGCTTCCTTGGCCACTAGATCTCTTCTCAATCTCCAACTTGCAAATATCTCAATGGTACCTTTCTCCTTAGGCCTCCAAATATTCAATCTCTAAATTTTTTGCAACAAATAATTAATCCCTGCATGAGGAAAGTACATCAACTTTCAGGCAACGAAGATGAAGTTCTTCTCTATCTGTTGTAGGAAGCTTCCCAACTTCTGAGAGTTAATTTTCTTGCAACAAGAAAAACTTAGATAATGATAACCAAATAATTTTTTTGAATCTCCTCTCTTCTGCAATAAAGTATTAGGCAATGATAATAGAGATTTCTATAACTCTATAGAAAATAATATTCACTAGTTGGATTGCCAATCTAGTGGATGCAATGTGATGCAGGAGCATCCGGAGACAGTAAAGCAATCTTGCATCTTCCAAAAACTTTTCAAATTTTTCTAAGTTCTGTGCACTTTGATTTATTTATTTTCAGTATTGGAGAAGGTTTCGTAGATCAATATTCGGTTTGGAGAAGTTTTGTAAGGCAAGGGGAGGAGAGGTCGCGATATCGCGACATGTCACGATTTCGTGACATGTCACGAAATCGTGACCTCGAAAGCTGCTATGTAACTTTGGCAGGGTTCCGTCGCGATATCGCGACGTCGCGATATCGCGACGATATTGCAAAGGCAGAGGAAAGAGCTTCAGTCGTCGCGATATCGCGACGGTCTTCGAGCAAGGCGGAAGGGAAGGAGTCCTGTCGCGATATCATGGCCAGTCAGAGGCCGCCACGTGGCATTTTCACATTACAGCATCAAAGACTAAGGCAAGGCGGAGAAATTACAAGGGACTTCATCAAAGTAAAGGCTGAGAGGGGGGAGGGGGTCGCGAGATCGTGACATGTCACGATTTCGCGACCCCAAAGAGTTGTGGCTTGAGGAGGCGCTTTTGGTCGCGATATCGCGACATGTCGCGATTTCGCGACCTGTCGCGATATCGCGACCAGGTAAAATCTTGACCAAAGAGAATGAGCCGAAGACCGGACAAGGCCGAATTTGACACGTGGACGGCCACGTGTATCAAAACTGTTGAGAAGGGCACGTGTTTTAAAAATGTTGCGGCAAGAAGTAGGCATAGCCAAGTATGCATGCGGACGACCAGGGAAGGTCAAAGTAAACACGTGGACAACTACGTGTGTTGAAACAAAATGAGGGTTACGTAAATTGTTGGGGGAGGTGTCGGCCGTGCATTCCTTTCTTATCATTTCTGGCATTGTAGCATTTACAAGGGATGGCTTGATGGAGGAGACACAGTGCAGAGGACGGTCAGAACAATGCGGCCGGTGCAGGGAAGCCATCAATGCTAGTACCATGGTAGATCGGGCAGATTGCCATTAAAGACTAAAATTTCGAAAAACCCAGGAAGGGGGAAATTTGAATTTGAAATTTTTGTTAGGTGGAGGCATTGATTGCCTGGAGGATCGAGGCCTCGTTAAAAACTCAGGAAAATCTTTGTAAAGGGGATGGTGAGTTCGGGATTGTGGGAGAAGAAGTATGCTGGGAAAATCTACTATAAACTGTATTAAGCAATTTAATGAATTTCTTGTGAAATTATTGTGAATGTGTTTGTGTGAATCTCGACCTTGCCATCAAGTGGTATCAGAGCGGGAGCTCCTGAGCGTGTAACAGATCGCCGGAGAGAGGCAGTTACACCAGGATCTGTGGAAGATTTTATAAAAAAATATATATATATAATGCCTCCACGAAGAAACCGTGGCGGAGTAGGAAATGTGGTGCCGGTCGAAGACTTCCGAGCCTTGCAGAGACAAGTTCAAGCCCTGCAAGCAGAGTTACGTAGAAGGCACGAGCCCGGAAGGGATGAGGAAAGTGAGGACGAAGTTGAAGAAGAAGACCAATCTGAGGAGGAGGAAGAGGCTATGGATCCCGCACAAGCCCGGTTATACAAGGCCATCTCTCAGATTGGAAAGCAACCAAAAATGGAGGTTTCCACATACTCGGGTAACCTAAATCCAGAAGAAGTGATTGACTGGATAAATGATTTAGAGGAGTATTTCGAGTACGAGGAGGTTGAAGACCCTAATCGGGTCAGATTTGCTAAGACCAAGTTGAAGGGTCATGCCAGCATTTGGTGGAGGGGAATACAGCTTGGAGAGGAACAGAAGGGGGAAGGAGAGAATAACAAGATGGGATAGAATGGTGGAGAAGCTGAAAAGACAGCTTCATCCCGATAGATTACGAGTTGGATCTCGCTAAGAAAAATGCAGGGTTTGAGGCGGACAAACAAAACCGTCCAAGAGTACACCGAGGAGTTTTACAAGATCTCCATTAGAACTGGGCATTTGGAGGCAAACAAAGAAAAGGTGGCCCGTTATATCAATGGGTTGAGACTCGGTATCCAGGAGGAACTAAGCCTGGTTCGGATAAGCACCATTGAGGATGCTTACCAGCTTTGCCTTAAAGGTGGAAGAAAAAGCGAACAAGGCGGTTTGAAGACAAGCAAAGAGGAAGGGGCCGTGGTGGAAGAACTGGTGGGAGGACCAGTGGAGAAAAGTATAAGGACCTGAAGAAGACTGGTGAAACCAGTAGTAACCAGGATCAAAAGGAAGAGGATGTTTATCAGCCCCGAGAATAGAACAGTTACCCAAGAGGACGGGGTGGATCTGGACGAGGATTTGGAAGAGGAGTATTTCGTGGGACATGTTTCCACTGTGGTGAAGAAGGACATCGGGCATTTGAGTGTCCACAACACCGGGAAAGGATGAACAAGAGGCCTGAGGGTCCAGCCAGAGCTGCTGTGGCAGAGGAAGATGCTGAGTCTGAGCATTCCGAAGAAGCGGAGAGAGGAGAAACAATGATTGTAAGAAGAGTCCTGTTGAATGAGGAGAAGGACACAGACCAGAGAAGAAGTTTATTCCGCACCAGATGTAAATGTGCGGGCAAGGTTTGCAATATCATTATTGATAATGGTAGCACGGATAACCTGGTTTCAGAGGAAATGGTTACAAAGCTACAGTTAGAAAGGAAGAAGCACCCACACCCATACCGGGTCGCATGGTTACAGAAGGACCACAGAGCTTTGGTCAATGAGCAGTGTTCCGTTAAATTTAACATTGGAAATTATTGTGATGAGGTCCTGTGTGACATCCTACCCATGGATGCTTGCCACATGTTGCTGGGGAGGCCCTGGCAGTTTGACCGGAGTGCAGTGCATGATGGCCATGCCAACACCTACTCATTGACAAAGAATGGTGTACGCCATAAACTAAAGCCCTTGAAGGATGCGGATGAAAAGGTATGTAACAATTCCAGAGTCTGTTTAGTTGAGGGGAGAAAGTTCCTGAATGGGTTGAAGCATGAACATTTATGTTATGCAATAATCCCTAGAGTTAGGAGGAAGGAATGCCAGGATACCCCAGTAGAAGTCCTAAATCTGCTGGAGGAATTTCCAGATATTGTGTTTGACAATGTGCCTGAGGGTTTACCCCCTGTAAGGAAAATTAGCCACCATATCGATTTAGTACCGGGATCAAGCTTGCCAAATAAAGCTGCACACAGGATGACACCTGTAGAGACTGAGGAGTTAAATAGACAGGTCCAAGAATTGTTAGAGAAGGGATTGATTCGGGAAAGTTTGAGCCCATGCGCAGTACCTGCAGTGCTGGCACCAAAGAAGGATGGGGAATGGAGGATGTGTACAGATTCACGGGCCATCAACAAAATCACTATTAAATACAGATTCCCGTTGCCAAGAATGGATGATATCATGGACTGTTTAAGTGGAGCTGAATACTTCACAAAGATTGACTTAAAAAGTGGCTATCATCAGATCCGTATCCGGGAGGGAGATGAGTGGAAGACAGCCTTCAAGACAAGAGAGGGCTTGTATGAGTGGTTGGTCATGCCATTTGGGCTGTCCAATGCACCAAGTACCTTCATGCGGCTGATGAATGAAGTATCGAAGGAATTCCTGGGAAAGTTTGTCATTGTTTATTTAGATGACATATTAATATTCAGCAGGACCCTGGAGGAACACCTGATGCATATCAGGAGGGTTTTTGAAAAGCTGCGAGAAGAGCAGTTATTAATAAATCTAAAAAAGTGTAATTTTGTCAAGAAGGAGTTGGTATACCTGGGGTTTGTAATCTCAGCAGAAGGTCTGAAAATGGACCCCGAGAAGGTGAGAGCCATCATTGAATGGCCTACCCCAAGAAGCACAATGGAAGTAAGATCCTTTCATGGTTTGGCCAGCTTTTACAGGAAGTTCATAAAGAACTTCAGCAGCATTTGTGCACCTCTCACAGAAACAATGAGGGGGGATAAAAAGGAGTTCAAGTGGACATTAGGGGCTGAAAGGAGCTTTGATACATTAAAGAGAAAGGTCACAGAACAACCTGTTTTGGCACTTCCAGACTTTGACAAGGTATTTCAGGTGGACTGTGATGCCAGTGGCAGTGCAATAGGGGCTGTACTGAGTCAAGGAGGCAAGCCAGTTGCTTATTTCAGTGAGAAGTTAAATGATGCTCGAAAAAAGTATTCAGTTTATGACCAAGAATTTTATGCTATAGTTCGAGCTCTAAGAAGTGGAGACACTATTTATTGCCAAAGGAGTTTGTTCTGTTTACTGACCATCAGGATTTACAGTACATTAACAGTCAGACAAAACTGAACCAAAGGCACATGAAGTGGGTAGAATTCCTTCAAAGTTATACCTTTGTGCTGAAGCACAGAAGTGGGAAATCAAACAAGGTTGCAGATGCCTTGAGCAGAAGGCAGACTTTACTGATTAGATTGACAATGGAAGTAGTGGGATTTGAAGAACTGAAGGGTTTGTACTCTGCAGATCCGGATTTTGCAGAAGCCTGGAAGGCTTGCTTAACACCTGTTACGGTGGACCGAACAAAATGGTTGGATTTCCTAATCCAAGATGGAATGCTGTTCAAGGGAAGAAAATTATGCATTCCAAGGAGCTCCATGCGGGAGAACTTGATCAAGGAAAAGCACAGCGGAGGACTGGCTGGGCACTTTGGTAGGGATAAGACTATTGCCCTAGTGGATGAAAATTATTACTGGCCACAACTTCAGCAAGATGTGAGGAAGTTTGTGCAAGGATGCAGAATATGTCAGATGGCAAAGGGCATAAGGCAAAACACAGGATTATACCAGCCATTACCTGTGCCTGAGAGGCCATGGGAGGACATAAGCATGGATTTTATTCTTGGATTGCCGAGAACACAGAGGGGAAATGACTCTGTATTTGTAGTGGTTGACCGATTCTCCAAAATGGCACATTTTATCCCCTGTCAGAAGACAAGTGATGCAGTTCACATTGCTGGATTATTCTTCAAGGAAGTGGTACGACTTCACGGTCTACCAAGAAGCATAGTTTCTGACAGAGATACCAAGTTTGTTGGGTACTTCTGGAGAACTCTGTGGAAGAAGATGAAGACAGATCTGAAATTCAGTTCTGCATACCACCCGTAGACTGACGGACAGACAGAGGTGGTGAACAGAAGCCTGGGTAATTTATTGAGGTGTTTGATAGCAGATCAGCCCAAGGGATGGGATTTAGTTTTACCGCAGGCGGAATTTGCGTATAACAGTTCAGTTAATAAGAGCACCAATAAATCTCCATTCCAGATAATATACGGGAACAGCCCGAGAAATGTGTCTGAACTGAGAAAGTTGGACAAGAGAGAAAAATGCAGTGCCGAGGCAGAAGAATTTGCAGAACATATGAAAAATCTGCATGAAGAAGTAAGGAAACAAATTGTAAAAATGAATACTCAATATAAGACAAGGGCGGACCAGAAGCGGCGGTTCAAGGAGTTCCAAGTAGGAGATGAGGTCATGGTGCATCTCAGGAAGGAGAGATTTCCTGCCAAGACTTATAACAAATTGAAGATGAAGAAGTTTGGGCCTTGCAGAATACTGGGAAGACGGGAGTCAGGGAATGCATATAAAGTGGAATTGCCAAGTTGGCTTGATATTTCACCTGTTTTTAATATTTCAGATTTGGTGGAATATCATGAAGGGGAAAGTACAGAGGTGCCGAGTGCAGAATTGTGGCAAATTCCAGCATCTACTTCAACCACCAACGAGATTGAGGAGATATTAGACACTCGTGAGGGCAGGAGCACCAGAAATAGACAGTATTCTGAATACTTGGTAAAGTGGAAGGGCAGGCCTGTTGAAGATGCGACTTGGTTGTCGAAAGTGGAGGTTGACCGCCTGGGTCTTCCCCCAACAAAACAGAAGTGAGGATCACTTCCAATTTACCCCGGGTGTCTGATGCAGGAGCATCCGAAGACAGTAAAGCAATCTTGCATCTTCCAAAAACTTTTCAAATTTTTCTAAGTTCTGTGCACTTTGATTTATTTATTTTCAGTATTGGAGAAGGTTTCGTAGATCAATATTCGGTTTGGAGAAGTTTTGTAAGGCAAGGGGAGGAGAGGTCGCGAAATCGTGACATGTCGCGATTTCACGACATGTCACAAAATCGTGACCTCGAAAGCTGCTATGTAACTTTGGCAGGGTTCCGTCGCGATATCGCGACGTCGCGATATCGCGACGATATTGCAAAGGCAGAGGAAAGAGCTTCAGTCGTCGCGATATCGCGACGTCGTGATATCGCGACGGTCTTCGAGCAAGGCGAAAGGGAAGGAGTCCTGTCGCGATATCGCGACCGTCACGATATCGCGGCCAGTCAGAGGCCGCCACGTGGCATTTTCACATTACAGCATCAAAGACTAAGGCAAGGCGAAGAAATTACAAGGGACTTCATCAAAGTAAAGGCTGAGAGGGGGGAGGGGGTCACGAGATCGCGACATGTCATGATTTCGTGACCCCAAAGAGTTGTGGCTTGAGGAGGCGCTTTTGGTCGCGATATCGCGACCAGGTAAAATCTTGACCAAAGAGAATGAGCCGAAGATCGGACAAGGCCGAATTTGACACGTGGACGGCCACGTGTATCAAAACTATTGAGAAGGGCACGTGTTTTAAAAATGTTGCGACAAGAAGTAGGCATAGCCAAGTATGCATGCGGACGACCAGGGAAGGTCAAAGTAAACACGTGGACAGCTACGTGTGTTGAAACAAAATGAGGGTTACATAAATTTTTGGGGGAGGTGTCGGCCGTGCATTCCTTTCTTATCATTTTTGGCATTGTAGCATTTACAGGTGATGGCTTGATGGAGGAGACACAGTGCAGAGGACGGTCAGAACAATGCGGTCGGTGCAGGGAAGCCATCAATGCTAGTACCATGGTAGATCGGGCAGATTGCCATTAAAGACTAAAATTTCAAAAAACCCAGGAGGGGGGGAAATTTGAATTTGAAAATTTTGTTAGGTAGAGGCATTGATTGCCTGGAGGATCGAGGCCTCGTTAAAAACTCGGGAAAAACTTTGTAAAGGGATGGTGAAGCTTGGGATTGAGGGAGAAGTTGTATGCTGGAAAAACTACTATAAACTGTATTAAGCAATTTAATGAAATTATTGTGAAATTACTGTGAATGTGTTTGTGAGAATCCCAGCTTGCCATCACAATGCTGAGTTCTAGTCTTCACAAGCTTTTTTGCAACTCTATAAGAAAACTCTAGCCAATAATTTTTAGAAATATGAAAATGAGGTTTATAATTACCTCTCAATCACTCTTGTGGATTTCTCTTTTTCCTATTGATCTACCTAGAGCTTCTTCTATCAAATAATCTATTGTGGTGGTGTTTGCATGATTTACGATCCTAAAAAGCATACACCTGAGCTATTCACATCATTATATCAAGCGTAAAATCATGAAAGCACAAAATACAATGAATTAAAAAAACATAAGGTCTCTTCTTATTAATTCATACTGAAATTCGGTTACAAATATGTCCCTCTTATGGATACCAAATTATTCATACAATGATTACAAATATGAAAAGCCCCTAAGCGAGAATGGTGTAATCTATAGGCTTCTTAGATTCAACATGAACTTGCTCAAGGGCTTATATATGCCTTCTTCTCACTTTATTGGAGGGATTTGATGCGAAAAATGCTTTTGAATTTGTCAAGAACCAGTGATCTACTTTAAAGAAACAACATAGAATGATTAGTAGCATACGAGGCCTCTCATGATAAGGCTCTTTTCAAATATTTGTATGTAATATGATAAAGCTCATAGTAAAGCATAAAAATATGCAAATTTAATTAAATATGCATTAATAACTAGGAAATCACCATACAAATGTAATGGAAAGGACATATCTACTCCAATCTAAGCTAACATAGAAAAATTAATAAGAAATCTATGCTAAAATGGAAGAAATGATGACTCAAACCCTAGCCATTTTTGCTTAGATCAGCCATGCCTACAGGTCTTTGTTGAATACAACGACCACTAACTATGATATTTTACCTCAAAAATGAGAGGTTGCAACACTCAATTCCTCATATGAATTGATGTTCAAGGGTTGCCTTCATGTCTTGAGATGGATTGATGATGAAAATCATGGGAATTTACATCATATTGGTGTGAATTTGTGATTTATGCTTCTGAGTCCTTCGGAAGATCAATGATTGGTTGTAGGTTTGGCAATATATAAATAGGTAGCACTTTGAATCTCCTCAAGGGTTTTCAACTCACTGTTCACTCAGATAGGACTTATCTACATAAAATTTTGGATCCTTACTTGTTTCTAGGAGGGTGTATATGTAGGCCTCCCAAATTCGAGATCTTGACTTTCTTAGAGAAGTCAAGATCTAGAACTGCATGAAACTAGTCATCAAGGGGGAAGGCTCAATTCTAGACTTGCATGGGAGTGGTAGTTAGGAGGAATTATTGAATATTCATACCCAAAACCACTCAAATCCAATGCAATTCTAGTTAACATAAATGATTCAGGCCCGCATTTATGACCAAATTTGCTTCAGTGCTAGTTGTTGTCTATAATAGCAGCTACCTATGGGCACTCTCAGTGATAGCGATCATTGATGGCAGCCACTCTGATCAATAGCATCTACACCTAAAGTGGTCATAACTACCCCTAGTGTGTGGTTAGGACCACTAATAGCTCTTGGAAAGGTCTAAGATCAGTCATATGGCCTACAGAGGTACCCATATAAGTAGTCTCCTAAACATAATGTAATTTAAGTATCTACATATACCTCTTTTTGTGATGCATTGTGGGAAACACAACACTGAGTAAAAATATTGTAGGGTGTGTGATGATCATTGCTATAATCAAAATTATATGCCCCAGTAATGAGAAAGGTGCACATCTTAGAATCATTTCTTCCAATGGGATGGAACACTTAAATTTACAAAATATTTTGCAAGTACAGCAGTGATTGCGTAGCATCAATGCTAAAATAGGTCCGATAAGAGGAGAGCTATAAGCTTAACTATCATATTTACTTTTTTTCCTAGCAAAGGGTAAGCTTATAATAGTTGTTAGCAATGATTCATAGGATGAACACAATTTGGCATGATCGAGTGATCCTTTGTTGATTTTGATTATGATTGTTGATATTATGACTACCCTCTCAAGTGACGAGTTGATGAGGAAAGCACAATGAATAAAGTGACGAGTCACTTGACCAAGATGATTGATTTGGATGATTTAGAGTTTTGCATTGATTTTATATGGTATGTTCCATTACATGTGTGATCTCAACTATTTATAGTAATTGTACATCTCTATCCCGTGGAGCAGTCCATGTTGGCAATTTTGGGTTTGAGATCCTAGCTCCTTGTCTATGAGTTGTCATTGATGTCAAAAGGAAATGGCATTAATGTTAAGAGGATGTGTTGGCTTCAAAGGTGAAAGATTCCAAGAGAATATTTTTAAGAGAATCCGGAGAGATTCCATTGGATAAGGTTTTTGGATAGGGTTTTTATTAAAACCAAGTTAAATGGTTTTTATTAAAACCAATGGAGGTTCTCTTTATTATTTAATTATTATTTAAAACCCTTCAAGGTTTTAATTAATTAATTATTTAATTAATTAAGGGAGAAATTATTTTTAATTTATTAAAAATACTTAAAGGTTTTTAAACCTTTTTTATTCTTAATTTATTAAAATTAATTAAGGGTTTTTAAACCCTTTAGAAAGCAATTTCGATTAAATTCGAAATTACGTTTCTCTGTCGCCGACGTGTTCTAAAGTCCACGATTGGACTATAAATATGGGAAGGATCCTAAGGTTTAACTCCTCTTGAGAATTTTGAATGCATTAATTTTTGGCTGCGATCGATGCTCTGTTGACGCCGCGGAAGAAGAGAGCTCGCGTTTGAAAAACTTACGAAGTGCTTGTTCGTTGAAGTGGTAGGAAGTCTGTCTTAGACTTCGTTAGCCCCTTGTGGGCTAGTGGCAACATAGGCTGCGTTTGGGCTTTGCGTAGGCGGAGGTCTGCATTTCGATTCCCGCAGAGGGAGTTGTGCATGGATTAAGTCACGTTTTTGTTAAAACGTATTTTGTGTCTTTTAGATTCAAAAAAACCATTCCACGATTTTTGGATTCGTCAAGGGCAGCCATTCCGTGATTTTTGGATTCTTCAAGGGCAGCCATTCTAAGGTGTGATTAATTTCTTGATATAATTTTTGGCATTGTTTAGCATTGTTTAAAAGACATAGGAGAAATAAGGGGATATTTCTTTGGTTGTATTTTTGAGATTAGTCTTTTGCTATGCTAAAGTTTAAAATGGAGATATAAGGTGTAAGTTTTGGTTGTTGTGTTTTTGACTTCTTTGGTGGTTGTTTTCAAAAGAAGAGAAGCTAAAAGGTGTATTAAGGAAAGTTTTTATATATGCTCATTTATCTTGGTTCTAACCCTAACTTGGTTGGAAGTTTGAGGGTTGTGTGTGGTGACAACTTTAAGGGTCAAGTTTCTTCTACTCCAATAAGGTATGGGCACATTCTTCTTATGAGTATGATTGGTGTATGTTTTCTGAAATAAGGTTGGAGTGAAAAGGTTTTCAACTAGGTTTTCTTTGATTGGGTGTAAATCCTATTTTCTGGTTTGTTGAAGACTACTTATGCATTGTTATCCTTAAGGAGAGTTTTTGATGAATGCATAATTTCTGGTTTGAGATAGTGGAAGCTTTGTGCACTAGGGTTTGTATTTGTGAGTCAAGCTACTTGCATTGAGTTGGTGGAACCCTTGGTTGGCTGTTTTGAGTTTGATGGTTGAGTTGCTTCCATAGAGGTTGTTTGATCAAGTTATTGCTTTACTTGATTCATGATATTGGGCTTACTCCATTGAGTTGATTTGAGCAAGTTATTCTTTGCATTTGGTGATATTGTGTTGGTGGTTGTTTTGTTCAAATATCTTTGGAGGGAAAAGGATTTCTACTTGTTTCCTTTTCTTGTGATGATTGGTTGAATGCTTCAAGGTTAATGTTGAGTTGAATGATATTGGTTAAACCTTGTCTATAAGCATTGTTGTTAAAGCCCTAATTGGTTGAGAAAAGATATTGGTTGTGGAAAGAACATGAGTATCATTGTTATATGAGATATTGCTTGTTTGGCAATTGTTGGGTTGTGTTTCATGTTCTTGAGAAAAGCATACTACATCTATCTTATTCTTTTGAGATTGTGATTGAGTTGAGATTGAGATTGGGAGTTAAGTATAGAACATATTGAGTCTCTAACAATTCTCTTTATGCTTCTATGAGGTTGATGAATCACATTGGGTCTCTAACAATTCTCTTTGTGGGTTCATGCTAAGCAAGTTTTTCTTGGTGAACTTGTGAGCTATTTTGGACAGGTTCCGTTGGGGACTTGTGAGCAGGTTTTGGACAGGTTCCGTTGGGGACTTGTGAGCAGGTTTTGGACAGGTTTCGGTGGGGACTTGTGAGCAGATTTGGACAGGTCCTAGCAGAGGACTTGTGAGCTGAGATTGAAAGTTCTATCAGAGAACTTGAGGATAGAGGTACATTGGTTCTATCGGAGAACCTGAGGATAGATTTGGCAAGTCTTTGAGAAGGCTTGTGGATAGAGGATTGATTTGTTCAAGAGTTGGACAGATCTGACAGATAGAGGAAGACTTGTACTAGACCGACTGACTGTGTTTGGTACAAGTTGTTGAGCTGCTATGGACGTGATCATAGAAGGCAGAGGTCTCTTAGGCTAAGCATTGAGGACAGGAGGTCTTCGGTGGAAAGGAGTTCCACGTGCTGGCAAGAGGTAGAGACAGTTGATCTTCTGAGGGATCATATCCAGAGTAGAGGGGAAGGTATCTCCTTTGAGCAGAGGCTCATAAACATTGTAATTGGGAAGGATTCCCAAAAAGAACTTTGAGATAACTTTTAGAGAAAAGTTTTGTGGACGTAGCCCAAGCATTTTGGGTGAACCACGTTAAAAATGGGTCTTCAATGTGTGATGCTCTCTGTCTTGATTAATGTTGTGTTGATGCCACTGCTATCTAAAGTTAAAATTACTAATTGTTTAAGTCTTATACTGTTCACCCCCCCCTCTCAGTATAAGTCCATGTTCTTCAATTGGTATCAGAGCAGGTCTCTCCAGAAAGAGCCTAACAGCTTGGAGAAGGATCTATCAGAGGAACATACAGATTCAGAAAGAGATGAAGAGTTTGAGTTCGATCTCAAAGGTGAATTCTTCTTGGCTTTGAGAAAGCTTGAGAAATTCAGGGAAGAGAATTCTGCTCTCCAGCATCAATGTCAGGAAGAAGAGATAGCAAGATCAGAATTGTCTCAAAGTGTTATAGACTTCAAAATTCTAGCTGAAGAAGGGAAGAAGATTGAACAGGTTCGACGAGAGGTTCTCAAAGGAAAGGAAGCTGATTGCGAGAAACTAGAAGAAGAGGTTATGTCTCTTAGAGTGAAGTTGGAACAGCTGGCTCTCAGACAGAATACTCCGTGTGAAAAGCAAAATAAGGATGGTATCACCATTCAAGAAATAGGGTCTTCAAGCAAGATCAATTTTCATCCTGAAGAGCGGTGGATTCCAGTTGGTCACAAGAAGGACAATCATCCAAAGCATCAAAACAGGTTACAAAATACTTTCCATGGCTATTGTTTTTCCTGCAAGAAATTTGGTCACAAAGCTATGTATTGCAATAAGTCTTTGAATAGCCATAGTAAGGAAAATGTTAATTCTTTTGCACCTCTTATGAATAAAGATGTCATGTGTTACAAGTGCAATAATTTTGGGCATATAGCAAGGATGTGCAGTTTGGATAGATCTAGCCTTGAGTTCACTAAAAAGAAAAATGAGATCAAATCTAAGTCAATGATAGCTCAAACTGCTTTTCATGCTCTAGACAAAGTAGAGAAATGGTATCTTGATAGTGGTTGTTCAAAACATATGATTGGCGAAAAGGAAAAGTTTTTGATCTTAAAAGAAACAAACAGAGGAACAGTTAGTTTTGGAGATAACAGGTCGGCTAAAATCTGTGGTAAGGGGACTCTTAGTTTGGATGGGAAATCCAAAATAGAAAATGTGCTTTATGTAGAAGGCCTAAGACATAATCTTCTAAGTGTGAGTCAACTTTGTGATCAAGGACACATAGTATCTTTCTTTTCAGATAGATGTGAGATAAGTAAAGAAAAAAATGGAAAACTCATTGCTAGTGCTACAAGGACTCCAAACAATCTTTACATGCTAAGTGAGATAAAAAAGGAAAAGTGTTTTCTAACTCAAGAAGATGAGAGTTGGTTATGGCATAAAATATTGGGGCATTTGAGCTTTGATAATCTTGTCAATATTAGTAACAAGGAAGCGATTAGAGACTTGCCCAAAATAAAAAGGCCCCATAACATCATTTGTGGTCCTTGTCAACATGGAAAACAGACTAGAACCAGTTTCAAATCAAAAGGGTATACTTCTTCAAAACCATTGGATCTTATTCATACTGATTTATGTGGCCCTACCAGAACTCAGAGCATTCAGGGAGAAAGCTACTTCATGTTGTTTATAGATGATTATTCTAGAATGACTTGGGTTACTTTTCTCAAAGAAAAATCTGAAGCTTTTGAAAAATTTAAAGCTTTCAAAGAAATGATTGAAAATGAGACTGACAAGAGAATCAAATGCTTAAGATCAGATAGAGGAGGAGAGTTCACTTCAAATGAATTTGTGGAATACTGTGAGCAACAAGGAATCAAAAGAGAATATTCAGCAGCAAGAACTCCTCAACAAAATGGAGTAGTTGAAAGGAAAAATAGAACTATTGAAAATATGGCTAGAGCTATGTTAAATGAGTCAAAAATTTTAGATGGTTTTTGGAAAGAGGCAGTCAGTACAACAGTCTACATTATCACCAAGGCCCAACTTAGAGTCAACCATCATAAAACTCCTTATGAGTTGTGGAAAGGAAGACCAGCTACAGTAAAATACTTCAAAGTGTTTGGAAGTAAGTGCTTCATCAGAAGGGAAGATCAGAATTTGGGTAAGTTTGATCCTAGGTGTGATGAGGGAATCTTTCTTGGATATTCCAGCAGAAGCAAGGCCTACAGATGCTTCAACAAAAGAACCCATACAGTTGTAGAGAGCATAAATGTAACAGTTGATGAAAAGACAGGGATAAGAGAACCAGTCAAGGAACTCAGTGATGAAATTTGTCAAGAAGAATTCAGAGAGGTTTCGAGATGAAGAAGAGGAAAGTCAACAAGCTGCTTCCCAAAACTCCTTCACGATATGTTCAGAAACATCATCCCAAATATTTGATCATTGGTGATCCAAATAGGAGGCAAACAAGAAGAAGAGTCATTCCCTCACATGATTCTACAAATGTTTCATTATTATCTCAAATTGAGCCAAAATATTTCAATGAAGCATGTGCAGATAAGTTTTGGGTAAAAGCAATGGATGAAGAGCTAAATCAAATAGAGAAAAGTGAAACTTGGGAATTGGTTCCAAGACCTAAGGACAAGAATGTCATTGGCACAAAATGGATATTCAGAAATAAACTCAATGAGGTTGGAAATATTGTCAGAAACAAAGCTAGGTTAGTCTGCAAAGGTTATGCTCAAGTAGAAGGTGTTGATTTCGAAGAGACGTTTGCTCTTGTTGCTCGTCTTGAAGCTATCAGAATGTTTTTGGCCCTTTCAAGCTTCAAATCATTCAAGGTATATCAAATGGATGTAAAATCAGCTTTTCTAAATGGGGTGTTGGAAGAAGAAGTCTACATAGAACAGCCAAAAGGAGTGTCTCTCTCAGAACAGTCAGACTATGTGTGCAAACTAAAAAAGGCCTTGTATGGGTTAAAGCAAGCACCTAGGGCTTGGTACTCAAGACTTGATAGGTATCTTCATGAGCAAGGCTTCAGGAAAGGTGTGGCAGATAGCAATTTGTATATTAAGGATGAAGGTGATAATATGCTGATTATAGTTGTCTATGTTGATGATATTATCTTTGGGGGAAATAATACTCAGATGTGCAAAGTTTTTGCTAACACCATGCAGAAGGAATTTGAGATGTCTATGATTGGAGAGCTGTCATTCTTTTTAGGTCTTCAGATTGCTCAATCAAAAGATGGTATATTTCTCTCTCAAGGAAAGTATATCAAAGAAATGTTGAAGAAATTTGGGATGATGGACAGCAAACCAGTGTGTACTCCAATGATTACGGGGTGCAAGATGAGTAAAGATGATGATTCTCCAATGGCAGATCAGAGGTTGTACAGATCTATGATTGGCAGTTTATTATATGTTACAACTACCAGACCAGATATCATGCAGGCAGTTGGGTTAGTAGCAAGATTTCAGGCAGCTCCTAAAGATTCTCATGTTATAGCAGTTAAGAGGATATTCAGATATCTGAAGGGCACTATGGACTTTGGGCTTTGGTATCCCAAAGGTGATGATTTCACCCTCACAGCTTATACAGATGCAGATTGGGCAGGCGGTATTGATGACAGGAAAAGCACTAGTGGTGGAGCATTCTTTTTGGGAAAGAGTTTGGTTTCGTGGCTAAGTAAGAAACAACCTTCGGTTTCCTTATCTACAACGAGAGGCTGAATACATAGCAGCGATGGTTGGGTGTACACGAGGTTTTATGGATGAAAACCACCTTGGAGGATTTCAAAGTCAAGCATGAACAACCCATCTCCATACTTTGTGATAATACAAGTGCCATAAGTATTTCCAAAAATCCGGTAATGCACTCAAGGACAAAGCATATTTCCATCAAGTATCACTTTCTAAGGGAGAAAGTGCAAGACAAGCGGGTCAAGGTAGAGTATGTGTCTACTAAAGAGCAGATTGCGAGATATCTTCACCAAACCTCTTCCAAGAGATATGTTTGAGTATCTAAGGGAGAAATTGGGAGTTGTACTCCCACCCCAGAATTAATCACCTCATCAGGAGGTGGGGGAGGGACTAAGCTAAGAAGCTCATTCTTAGTTCCGAGCCCCAAAGGTGACCCTTTGCCATTGATGACAAAGGGGGAGATATTTGAGTAAGGGGGAGAGCCTCAAGACAGGGGGAGTTGTTTATGTTGAGTTTTTTGTTGTTGAGAAGCATGGTTTGCCATCAATGACAAAGGGGGAGATTGTTGGCAATTTTGGGTTTGAGATCCTAGCTCCTTGTCTATGAGTTGTCATTGATGTCAAAAGGAAATGGCATTAATGTTAAGAGGATGTGTTGGCTTCAAAGGTGAAAGATTCCAAGAGAATATTTTTAAGAGAATCCGGAGAGATTCCATTGGATAAGGTTTTTGGATAGGGTTTTTATTAAAACCAAGTTAAATGGTTTTTATTAAAACCAATGGAGGTTCTCTTTATTATTTAATTATTATTTAAAACCCTTCAAGGTTTTAATTAATTAATTATTTAATTAATTAAGGGAGAAATTATTTTTAATTTATTAAAAATACTTAAAGGTTTTTAAACCTTTTTTATTCTTAATTTATTAAAATTAATTAAGGGTTTTTAAACCCTTTAGAAAGCAATTTCGATTAAATTCGAAATTACGTTTCTCTGTCGTCGACGTGTTCTAAAGTCCATGATTGGACTATAAATATGGGAAGGATCCTAAGGTTTAACTCCTCTTGAGAATTTTGAATGCATTAATTTTTGGCTGCGATCGATGCTCTGTTGACGCCATGGAAGAAGAGAGCTCGCGTTTGAAAAACTTACGAAGTGCTTGTTCGTTGAAGTGGTAGGAAGTCTGTCTTAGACTTCGTTAGCCCCTTGTGGGCTAGTGGCAGCATAGGCTGCATTTGGGCTTTGCGTAGGCGGAGGTCTACGTTTCGATTCCCGTGGAGGGAGCTGTGCATGGATTAAGTCACGTTTTTGTTAAAACGTATTTTTGTGCCACATTTTTTGGATTCGTCAAAGGCAGCCATTCCATGATTTTTGGATTCGTCAAGGGCAGCCATTCCACGATTTTTGGATTCTTCAAGGGCAGCCATTCTAAGGTGTGATTAATTTCTTGATATAATTTTTGGCATTGTTTAGCATTGTTTAAAAGACATAGGAGAAATAAGGGGATATTTCTTTGGTTGTATTTTTGAGATTAGTCTTTTGCTATGCTAAATTTTAAAATGGAGATATAAGGTGTAAGTTTTGGTTGTTGTGTTTTTGACTTCTTTGGTGGTTGTTTTCAAAAGAAGAGAAGCTAAAAGGTGTATTAAGGAAAGTTTTTATATGCTCATTTATCTTGGTTCTAACCCTAACTTGGTTGGAAGTTTGAGGGTTGTGTGTGGTGACAGCTTTAAGGGTCAAGTTTCTTCTACTCCAATAAGGTATGGGCACATTCTTCTTATGAGTATGATTGGTGTATGTTTTCTAAAATAAGGTTGGAGTGAAAAGGTTTTCAACTAGGTTTTCTTTGATTGGGTGTAAATCCTATTTTATGGTTTGTTGAAGACTACTTATGCATTGTTATCCTTAAGGAGATTTTTTGATGAATGCATAATTTTTGGTTTGAGATAGTGGAAGCTTTGTGCACTAGGGTTTGTATTTGTGAGTCAAGCTACTTGCATTGAGTTGGTGGAACCCTTGGTTGGTTGTTTTGAGTTTGATGGTTGAGTTGCTTCCATAGAGGTTGTTTGATCAAGTTATTGCTTTACTTGATTCATGATATTGGGCTTACTCCATTGAGTTGATTTGAGCAAGTTATTCTTTGCATTTGGTGATATTGTGTTGGTGGTTGTTTTGTTCAAATATCTTTGGAGGGAAAAGGATTTCTACTTGTTTCCTTTTCTTGTGATGATTGGTTGAATGCTTCAAGGTTAATGTTGAGTTGAATGATGTTGGTTAAACCTTGTCTATAAGCATTGTTGTTAAAGCCCTAATTGGTTGAGAAAAGATATTGGTTGTGGAAAGAACATGAGTATCATTGTTATATGAGATATTACTTGTTTGGCAATTGTTGGGTTGTGTTTCATGTTCTTGAGAAAAGCATACTACATCTATCTTATTCTTTTGAGATTGTGATTGAGTTGAGATTGAGATTGGGAGTTGTTGGCCCGGCTTTCATGCACACCCCGGGAAAAAGGATGAAGGCAAGGAAAGCTCCGGAGACACCCACGGGACTGATCCCACTCATCTTTAGGATCTAGCTGGTTATCCAAGGTGCGAGTTACAGAGTTGGGTCGAATGGCAATTCACTCTTTTCCACTTCTGGAATAGATTTCAATATGGATCGCTCTGTTACCTTACGGGGGGTTCCTGAACTTGTTCGATAGTTGCAAAAGTTGTTGACAATCAGATTTGACTTGAATTCTTAGATCTAGCTCTCATGGGTCAGTGATTTAAATAAAAGGCAAATAAAGAAAATAAAAATGGATCATTCACGGAAAGCAAAGAGAGGGTAGGGTAAGGCGAGAAAGAGAAGTTTATCGGACTTTAAAGCTGTAAAACTCTAAACTATCAATCTTATCTATGCTATCGGCTTCACAACAGAACAAATCCCGAGAAGAAAGTGTCCGGTCGGTCTAAGATCACTTTCAACTAAGAGCACAAGGCGAGTGAAACGGATCTAGCGAGAAAATTATAAATCCAAGGGGCGGTGGTTAAAAGCGGTATCTTTCACCGGCAGCCTAGCTCGCACGGTGAAGACGAGCAATTAGAACAAACTTACACCAGAAATCTGTAATTTCCCCTAGCGAGACAATAGAACAAGCTGAAGCCTAACGACATATTTAATCTTGACAATGGCAGATTCTACGACATATATCTAACAAACTTTAAATGGAACGGATAACAAAAGAAAATACACTTATCACACTCTGCAAAAGATTAGGCTCCTGGCCATGCTATCACAGAAAAGCTAAAGCACATCAACTCCAAGTCCAGAAACAAAGGATTTCACAAAATTTGCAAGAAATTGCTTATAAGCCTTTATTTCTAAGTCTCAGCCTCCTGCGATTACATTTAGAATTTGTATTTATAGACTCAGGACAGACCCTGATATTTTCCAAAATATCTTGCTCAAACCCTAAATCTTATCGCACTTAAACCCTAGGACCCGGGTTTTACAATAAAATCCATTTAAAAATCAAAGTCCGACTAGAACTTAACCCTTCGGCAAATCTGTGCAGTCAGCTGCCATAAATGGAGAAGATAAAATAAAATGCAACTTGCATTCATTCGCAGCTGCAAATAAATGTTTTCATTAATTCTGCTGGTGAGCCGGATGAGTCACCACTTCTCCATCAATTCGATCTCCGCAAATCCATCCCGAAGTTGAAATGGTCTTCATGCTATCAAGTCTGCAATAAATTTGTTGTTGAATGCTCTCACCGGCAACTTCTCTCCTAGCATGGCGGTCCTTGACTAAATCCGCACTTTATCTTCGCCTTTATGGTCTTTCCCGGTTGTCCCGTAAGTGCCAGGTGGAATCCTGCATGAAAGACAAAAAGATGCATTAGATTAGCATTTTAATTAAATCAGAAGCTTAAAACATTAAAAACAGATTAAATCCGCAAAATAAGCTTGCATGTCGGCTTCTGTTTGTCCCATTCACGCTTTGACACGTGTCGCTACCCCAGGAAGCCTTCTATTTCCCGCCGGAATGCACTTTCAGGTCAACTATGACTTTCTCTCTCCTAATGCGATTCTGCGACATGTCGCGATTTCGCGACATGTCGCGAAATCGCGACCCTGTCAGAGCATCGGCAACTTCCTCCCTCGTCTGCCGCGAAAACGCGACATGTCGCGATTTCGCGACATGTCGCGAAATCGCGACCCTTCATGGCCTCCGTACGCTTCTTGATTTTCAGCCGCGATTTTAGAACACGTCGCGATATCGCGACAGTTCCCTTACCTGCATGCGTTGACCGCGTTGACCGCGATTTTGGAACGTGTTTGCGACTTAGGCGATTTTTCATTCTGCAGCCCACTTTCTCTCTCCTGCCGCGAAAATACGACATGTCGCGAAATCGCGACATGTCGCAAAATCGCGCCCTCCGTACAGCTTGCTTCTCTCTCCCAAAAACTGTCGCGATTTCGCGACATGTCGCGAAATCGCGACATTTCTGCCACTTAGCCGCATTTTGACTTACCTGTCGCGATATCTCGACATTTCCGAAAATGGAAGTGTCGCGATATCGCGACACTACCAAAAATGGAAAGTTTGATTTTTCGGTGAATTATGCAACTGTTTTCTGGATTTTTCTCGGTAACGGTGCAAGATTTTCTTGTGCATGAATGATTCTAGCATGTAAAAAGTGAATTCTTGGATAACACAGCTAGAATGCAAGAAAAAGCACAACTTTGAAAAGGAGGCAAGCAAAATATGGATTTAAAACTGAAAATGACCAAGAGGGTCCCTGCTGCAAAAATGGAAGTTCATAATTTTCTAAGGATGGAATCTCATTTTTCAGTGGGGGTGTGTTGCTTATCAACAAATGGCGATATCTGCGGGTAAAATAGTAGCACTATTTTAGAACCCAAGACTACGGTTTCAAAACAAAAAGACCATGCATCATGCCTTGCCACGGACATTCTTCACAATAAATTGATTCGCTAGCTGCCAGTTGTTAAAATTTCCCAAGGACATCTTGGGTGGATTACTTCAAGGAAGATTTACGATGTGCAATTACAAAGGTATAGAACTTTCTTCAAGGATGAGTGAATTGAATGATAAACTTGGATTAATCAACTTTTCTAGATTGTAAATGGGGAAACCGAGTAGAGCTCTGTTTACTAGTTTAGCCTTTTACAGCCTAGACAGAGTTACCCTTTAGATTTACACGACCCAATTTACAACTGTAGGGCAGAATCTAATATTGGCTGCCTCTTTTGATCATAATACTCTTTTTTTTCTTTTTTTTTTCTTATCTCTCTTTTTTTTTATCTCTCTTCTTTTTGAAATATATCACTATCTGGAAGACCTTAGAGAAATTACAATTTTCTTTTAATATTTGATCAATCTGGAACTGTTTCAGTCTAGGCATTGATAGCCTGCAGTGACACCCAAATAATTGCATGAACCATAGTCCCCTCTTATAACCGACTTTTCTTGGATTCCCAGGAGTTCCTCC
The DNA here is from genome assembly GCA_028583015.1 of Wollemia nobilis. Lineage (NCBI taxonomy): Eukaryota > Viridiplantae > Streptophyta > Pinopsida > Araucariales > Araucariaceae > Wollemia > Wollemia nobilis. The sequence goes on from JAQPPZ010016473.1 coordinate 965,271, forward strand.
AACTAAACGACATAACGAGTTTTCTATCATTAAAACAAGCGTGGCAAGTAAGACACAAGATCCAATCATCTCTCTACCTTCATCCTGGATAACAAAATAGTTCCACGAGTTCAGAGCAAGCGAGACTATCTCAATTATAATAATGAGCGAGAATGGGGAGAGCCCTTGGATTGAGGATTTATCAGCTAGGAATAAAATAATTTTCAGCAGGCTGACTTTTCATTGATTGCTCGGGAGAGGTTAAAAAATAGAATTTTAGAAGCCAAAGGACTTTGTACAGGCTTCCAAGGACAGACACAGGCTTCTAAAGCAAGACAGAATAAAAACTGCACAGACTGCAAATAAAACTGCACAAGCAACTAAGACTAAAACTAAAACTGAAGACTGTACAGATAGCAAAGAAAAAGAAATGCAGGGAAGAAAATAAAAACTGTACAGGCAATAAAAGAAACAAACTAAAAGAACTGAAGCAAAGTAACTAAAACTGCTAAAGCTATGACAAAGCTAAAGCTACAACAACATTGAAATAAACTAAAGCAACTGAAAACTGCACAGCTGTACAAACAAAGGAATAAAACAAACCGCAAGGCTATTTACAAAGGATGCAAAGCACAACTGTACAGGCAACAAAAATAAGCTAAAACAAAAGCAAAGCAATTAAAACTGCCTAGACCCTGAAAATAACTTAAAGCAAGCTGAAATAAATTAAGCACAGCTGTACGGATGACAAAGAAAAAGAAGCGCAAGGAAGAAAAGGCTGTACGAGACTTAAATAAAAGCAAGGATTAACTAAAAACACAGCAACTAAAAACTGACAAAGGGAAACTGCAACAGCACTGAAATAAACTTAAAGCAACTGAAATAAACTAAAATGCAACTGCACAGACATATTAAAAAAATAAAAAAATAAAATAAAAATAAAAAATAAAAAATAAAACTGCACTGAGAACAAGGATTAATCTAACAAACAAACCTGTACAGACAGCACCCAATTAAAACTAAAAAGAAGCAACTAAAGCAACTGTACAGAGCTATTAAAAGAACTAAACTAGAACAAAATAAAACTTACGGAGCTATTTACAATATGTACACATGTTACAACCTTTTTTTATAGCTTACTCAAATGATACATTGGATGGAACAATGAGAGAAATAATGCTTCAAGTATTGGCCATTAACAGGGAGGTCCAGAAAATTACCATCCGAGGTCTTGCAAGCGGAAAGCATTGTTACCCAATATTTCAGCAATTTGGTAGGGGCCTATCCACAGTGGTTGCAACTTTGTGTGCTTACCCTTCTTCTCATGGGCCTTGTCCCACAGAAGCACTAAGTCTGCCAGCCTGAAAGCCTTCACCTTGGCTCTCTTGTCAAACCACCGCTTGACAGTTTCTTGGTGTCTGCTGAAGTGCTCCAGGGCTTGGAGTCTTTCATCCTGCAAGTTAGTGAGGTCTAAAACACGGGCTTCAACATCATCATGACCTTCAAAATAATCTAAGGCAAACTGATAGGTAGGCAATTTCAAGGAGATGGGGACAATTGGCCGAGTACCATACAACAAAACAAAGGGAGAGGTCTTAAGAGCCACTTTGTGTGTTATCCGAGTCAGCCCACGAGTGCATATTTCAACAATGTATGCCATTGCACGGGTTTGTCTGCTGCGAGACTTTTTGATGGCATTCATTAAGTTCTTGTTTGTTGACTCGGCCGAGTCCATTGCCTTGGGGATAATAGTTGGATGAGAATCGATAACTATCCCCATCCGGTATGCCCAATCTGCAAACTCCAATGATTGGAAGGCGGGCCCATTATCACGAGACCAAATTCGGGGGAACCCCAAATCTAGTTATGACATTTGATTCAAGAAAATCAATAACTTCCTGGGCTGTACTTCTTGTAGTGGCTGTTGCTTCAACCCACCTTGTGCAATAGTCAGTAGCTGTCAGCGCATATTTATGCCCTGTCGAGGAATTCGGGTTAATGACTCCCACAAAATCAAGTCCCCACTGCATGAAAGGTTTGTTTATCACAACTGGTTGCAATGGCAGAGCTCGATTTGCCTCTTTGGCTGCAAATGTACGGCAGCGATGGCGAGGTTCGACATGTTGATGTGCATCCTTAAAAAGTGTAGGCCGATGTAGCTTTGCTCTTAATATTTTATGTCTTTGTAGCGAGATCTCGATGAATGCCCTGCCCCTAGTTTTTCATGAAAACTAGCCATGACTTCATCGACTTCACTGGGAGAAATGCACCTTAGGAAGATGCCGGCATAATTCTCCCTGTACAGAGTACCTGCCTTGAGGAGATAGTGAGAAGCTTTTAACTTTAATGCTCTCCTTTGAGTTCTGTTCAAATGGGATGGGCAAACCCCAAACTGTAGCAGATGAATGATATCCCCATACCAATCATCAGATTCAGAGTTTAATTGATTAACTTCCTGCTGTGGAGGCACTTCAGCAATGTGTCTAGACAAGCCAAGTCCTCTGATCAGTTTAGCAGGCCTAATCTCCAAGTCATATTCTTGCGGCGCTGGTGACCCAATTGCCCCTCGGTTCACCCAACTCATTCGACTTAGAAGGTACTTCACAGTTGGGTCTGGCACTATGGCATGAGTTTTGCTTCGAGTATATAATGTCTGAAGCCGCTTCATTGCCCTTACCAAAGCATAAGCTTTGTTTGTCTAATCTGGAATATTTCAGTTCAGCTCCCTTCAAATTAGTGCTCTTAAAAGCAATTGGATGTTCTCCTGTATCTCTCCGTTGAGTCGACACTGCAGCAAGTGTATGTTCAGAAGAGAAAGTGTACAGATAGAAATCTGCCTGAAATGCGGGCTTACTAAGGCTGGTGCTTGTTTAATGGTTGTCTTGATTTCTTGAAAAGCGAGTCTTAGCTTCGAGTGGTCCGGGCAATGCGGGCGGTTTGCTTTAACATATCATTCATTGGTTTAACTATCTCTGCAAAGCTCGAGATAAACTTTACGACAAAGTTAATCTTTCCAAAGAATGATCTCAACTCTTTCTTGGAGTTGGGAAATGGTATGCCGGATATGGCCTCAACTACTTCTGGATCCATGGAAATGCCATCCTTTGTGACCAAATGCCCAAGCAATTTGCCTTCTGTTACACCAAATATGCATTTCTTTGGATTCAAAGAGATGCCAAACTCTCTGCACTTGTTAAATACAGACTCTAAATGCTTGACATGGTCAAATCTGGATTTGGAAAAGACTGTTAGATCATCCATGTAAACTACAATACATTTGCCCATAAGCCCCTTGAAGGCATGGTCCATTGCTCTATGAAATGTTGCTCCTGCATTTATTAAACCAAATGGCATCCTCTTGTAAGCAAAAGTACCCCACTTAGTTGTAAAGCGAGTCTTCATTCTATCCTCCTTCACAACTAGAATACGATTATAGCACTGAGAAACCATCCGAGAAAAGACATCATCTACGAGCCATTAACAATCCGTAGTACTTCATCCATAGAAGGCGGGGGATAGTTGTCCTTTTCGGATGCTTTGTTCAGATTCCTAAAATCCACACAAAGGCGGATCTCCCCATTTTTCTTCCTTACGGCACCGATTTGCCACCCAAGTAGAATGCACGATAGGAAAAATAATTGTTGCACTCAAGAGCTTCTCCACTTCTTTCTGAATAAGGGGTTCTAACGGAGCATTAACATGCCTCTGTTTTTGTCCGAAAGGCTTGCAAGATTCTTTCAAAGGTATGATGTGGGTGTAAACTTTTGGATCAAATACCTTTAAATCCTTGTATGACCGAGGCCATTACATCCTTAGACACTGTGCGGGAAATCAATCATATTTCTCTTTATCTCCGGATCACGGTCCTTTGCCAACTTGATGTTCCTTGGATCCTCTTCGAGTTCCTACATTCAAATTTTCGAGTATCATTGTCTGTGGTGCCCACATAATCCTCGAGAATTCACCCTTTGCCTGATCTTGTCAACATCGAATAGCCTCTCCGGCTCTACCATTCCCTTTGGGATTACATTTGTCCTTCAATCTCATGATTCCCCTGTCATCATCTAGCTGTCCCATCAGGGTGTCCCTTTGGCCCTCATCAATTATAGCATTCTCAAAGGTATTGGTACTCTGCAGAAAGTTCACAATCTGTTGATCATCTGAGAAAACTTGAAAGCTGTCAATATTGTTTGGAACCCGAAGGACGGGGGACTAGCTCAATTGAAAACTTATCCCACTTAAAATCTTCCAATGGCCTTAAACTTGCAGCTGAAGATGCCAAGACATCTGCATGTGAATTTTGTTCCCTGGGTATATGTGTTAAGTTAAATGCATCAAAGCCTTCCACAAGATCCCAAGCTATGTGCTTGTATCCCTTCAGATAAGAGGCTTTACACTGAAACTTACCCCGACTTGGCTTGCCACTAATTCCGAATCGGTGAAAACTTGAATGTTCTTCACATTTTTATCCAATGCAAATTTTAAACCTAAAATCGGAGCTTCATACTACTGCTAAATTATTAGTACATGGGAGCTGCGAGCGGTAAGACATAAAAAATGTCGACTTTGAGGCCCTTTGAGGACTGCCTTCTGTTCCAGAACCACCCTACATCCGGCTCCATCCACATGAAGTGTCCAAACTTCATTAGTATGTACAGGATGAGCTTTGTTAAATTTATCATTGTGCCCAGTTGTTAAATTGTAGACACCAATGTCTACCTCTGCAATATTGACAGTCTCATTTGCAGCATTGTACTCTGTAATGGTGTGTTTGTACCTGGGTTCTCTGTCAACCCGCAATTGATTAGCCACACCCTTCCATGGCAACCACATGTGTGAAAAGTCCATTTGCCGGATATCCATTCGAGAGACTTAGACCAATCCCTACTCAACGACATTCCATACCCCATCGGGATATCCACAACTTGGATTTCGATCTTATGTTGAGCCCTTGGCTCGGATGCCAATTGAATGTGAATGTTTTGCGGCTCTCCCACAACCTTAACTTCGGACTTGTCCAATTGGACAACTCTCCTCTCGGACTTCATTGGGGTCAGCCCCAGCTGCGACAAATTGCCAATGGCATGACATTAGCGAGATGCACTGAATCCACCAAACAATTATGTAAGTTCTTCCCAAAAATTCGACGAGTCGGTAAAAATGGGGGAACTTCGGTCTTTTCCTTGTACATGGCCAGATTGGCATTGGCTATTTTCTTCCCTTTATCCACGGGTTTAGCGGCGGGGCCGGAGTATGTCTTTATCGGATTGTCTCTGCTGCTCGAAATGCGTGCCGACTCATGCGAGTAATGTTAGCCTTAATCTTTTTCATATCCTCCACTATGTTATATCCTTTGTTAAGTGGAGGAATAGCAACATCTGGTACTCTTTGAGCTCCTCCCTTTGGTGGGGGTGGATTATTGCTTGGAGAGGGGTCAGGAGGAATATTGTGAGAATTATCGGGGAGGAGTTGATGTGGTATTTGGCTCAGGATTCCTGTTCCTCAGGTTGTAGCTATCTCTTACATGCTGCTTGGAAAGCACTGTACTTCATCCATGGGCATTTCAACTACATTCTCAGATTCATCCAGGAAAGAAAAAGAATCCAAGACCATAGCTGCACTGTGTCCAGATGAACTTGGGCCTTCAGCAGTTCTTTGATTTTCAAGGGAGATCAAATCTCCTGACAAAGCTTCAAATGCATTGCAAAATTCCACACAATCTAATTCCCCATGTTGAGAAGTGGCATGAATTCTGCACCAGTTGGGCAGAGCCAAATCACAGATGTTCACATCATGAGCTTTACCCTTGTAATCTTTATTAGGCTCATATGGGGGCCTATTAAATCTGTTTGGTTGGTATGAATATCTGTTGGGATTGTCTCCAGTAGAAGTTTGCCTTTTAAAACTCAAAAAATCATTGGCCAGCTTCTGAACAATCTTTGAAACTTCTTCAATCCTAGCATTTTCAGCCTCTTTTACGGGGTTCTGTACATTCTCAGCGAGTCTTTGTGACTAATGGTGCTGCTGATGGTAAAGTATGACAAACTGGCAGCATCATCGATGTGGGATAGGATTGAGTATAGGAGCAGGTTGAGTGATCAGAGGAGTTTGTTGAATATTTAAAGGCTGGGGTCCCAAGCTGTCTTTCCGGGATTAAAGCTTCTTTATAAGCTTCTGTCAAGTTAGTAACAGTGGCATCCCTCTTCAAGAAGACGAGAGGTCATTGGGTCCAGAGAGTTCCTAAAAATCTCTAATGCCAGGTCGGCATTCGGTACATAATAGCCGGTGAGTCTACCATAAGCTTTACGGAATCGACATTATAGGATCTAATAGACTCATTCGGTTCTCTTTTGATGCTAGAAAGCTGCTGATATAAAATCTTGGGGTCTATCACTTCCCGAGCTGTGACACAAAGACTTTTTCTAAGTCACTCCAACTGGTGATGGAATCATTGGTAAGATTTAGAAACCAATCATAGGCTCCCTCCTGGAGAGTGAACGGGAAGAGTCTGCAGGCAACATCCTCATCTTTGTACATTTAATAACTCGAGTGCATTCTTGAATGCAATTAAGTGTTCCTCTGCGATTCTTGTCCCATCATGTTTATACCTAGGGAGGTATCTTTACGGATTTACGGGCAAGTCATGGGCTATACTCGGAATGTTCAAAGCTGTGGAGCCCAACCAATTTGCCATAGCTAATGGATTAACGAGGGATATTACGAGCTCCGGTTGGAGTGACTATCAATGGTGATAAAGCATGCTGTGATAGAGATGTGGCTCTTCCGTGGCTACTTCTTCTCGGAGTTTCTAATTCGGGGACAAGGAGCTCTCCGGCTCACGGGGTGGGACCTTGTTACCCTGTATGTAGAATCCAGTTTTCACGAGTCTTGACAAACTCTGCGATTACGAGCAGGTTACGTATTTTAGCAAGTTGAAATCTATGCTTGACAATCTGCACGACAACCTGCTCGACAATTTAAAACTGCACAGACAATTTAAAAACTGCATTAACAATTTACAGTTCTGAACAGGTTCTGTATTTTAGCAAGTTGAAATACTGTACTGACAACTGCACTGACAACACTGCACTGACAATTTAAAACTGCACTGACAATTTAAAAACTGCATTAACAATTTACAAAATTGTACTGACAATTTAAAAACTGTCCGGAGTTCACTGTGGGTCCTTCAAATGTTGCTGTTAGGCCCTTACAACACTTGAACTGAGTTCGGCCCTCCTTCTAGCGCCAATTAGGTGTTGGCCGGCTTTCATGCACACCCGGGAAAAAGGATGAAGGCAAGGAAAGCTCCGGAGACACCCACGGGACTGATCCCACTCATCTTTAGGATCTAGTTGGTTATCCAAGGTGCGAGTTACAGAGTTGGGTCGAATGGCAATTCACTCTTTTCCACTTCGGGAATAGATTTCAATATGGACTGCTCTGTTACCTTACGGGGGGTTCTCGAACTTGTTCGGTAGTTGCAAAAGTTGTTGACAATCGGATTTGACTTGAATTCTTTGATCTAGCTCTCATGGGTCAGTGATTTAAATAAAAGGCAAATAAAGAAAATAAAAATGGATCATTCACGGAAAGCAAAGAGAGGGTAGGGTAAGGCAGAAAGAGAAGTTTATCAGACTTTAAACTGTAAAACTCTAAACTATCAATCTTATCTATGCTATCAGCTTCACAACGAGAACAAATCCCGGAAGAAAGTGTCCGGTCGGTCTAAGATCACTTTCAACTAAGAGCACAAGGCGAGTGAAACGGATCTAGCGAGAAAATTATAAATCCAAGGGGCGGTGGTTAAAGCGGTATCTTTCACCGGCGACCCTAGCTCGCACTGATGAAGACAGAGCAATTAGAACAAACTTACACCTGAAATCTGTAATTTCCCCTAGCGAGACAATAGAACAAGCTGAAGCCTAACGACATATTTAATCTTGACAATGGCAGATTTACGACATATATCTAACAAACTTTAAATGGAACGGATAACAAAAGAAAATACACTTATCACACTCTGCAAAAGATTAGGCTCCCGGCCATGCTATCACAGAAAAGCTAAAGCACATCAACTCCAAGTCCAGAAACAAAGGATTTCACAAAATTTGCAAGAAATTGCTTATAAGCCTTTATTTCTAAGTCTCCGCCTCCTGCGATTACATTTAGAATTTGTATTTATAGACTCAGGACGAGACCACGATATTTTCCAAAATATCTTGCTCAAACCCTAAATCTTATCGCACTTAAACCCTAGGACCGGGTTTTACAATAAAATCCATTTAAAAATCAAAGTCCGACTAGAACTTAACCCTTCGGCAAATACGTACGATCGATTGCCATAAATGGAGAAGATAAAATAAAATGCAACTTGCATTCATTCGCAGCTGCAAATAAATGTTTTCATTAATTCTGCTGGTGAGCCGGATGAGTCACCACTTCTCCATCAATTCGATCTCCGCAAATCCATCCCGAAGTTGAAATGGTCTTCATGCTATCAAGTCTGCAATAAATTTGTTGTTGAATGCTCTCACCGGCAGCTTCTCTCCTAGCATGGCGGTCCTTGACTAAATCCGCACTTTATCTTCGCCTTTATGGTCTTTCCCGGTTGTCCCGTAAGTGCCAGGTGGAATCCTGCATGAAAGACAAAAAGATGCATTAGATTAGCATTTTAATTAAATCGGAAGCTTAAAACATTAAAAAAAAGATTAAATCCACAAAATAAGCTTGCATGTCGAGCTTCTGTTTGTCCCATTCACGCTTTGACACGTGTCGCTACCCCAGGAAGCCTTCTATTTCCCGCCGGAATGCACTTTCAGGTCAACTATGACTTTCTCTCTCCTAATGCGATTCTGCGACATGTCGCGATTTGCGACATGTCGCGAAATCGCGACCTGTCAGAGCATCGGCAACTTCCTCCCTCGTCTGCTGCGAAAACGCGACATGTCGCGAAATCGCGACATGTCGCAAAATCGCGCCCTCCGTACAGCTTGCTTCTCTCTCCCAAAAGCGTCGCGATTTCGCGACATGTCGCGAAATCGCGACATTTCTGCCACTTAGCCGCATTTTGACTTACCTGTCGCGATATCGCGACATTTCCGAAAATGGAAGTGTCGCGATATCGCGACACTACCAAAAATGGAAAGTTTGATTTTTCGGTGAATTATGCAACTGTTTTATGGATTTTTCTCGGTAACGGTGCAAGATTTTCTTGTGCATGAATGATTCTAGCATGTAAAAAGTGAATTCTTGGATAACACAGCTAGAATGCAAGAAAAAGCACAACTTTGAAAAGGAGGCAAGCAAAATATGGATTTAAAACTGAAAATGACCAAGAGGGTCCCTGCTGCAAAAATGGAAGTTCATAATTTTCTAAGGATGGAATCTCATTTTTCAGTGGGGGTGTGTTGCTTATCAACAGGAGTTAAGTATAGAACATATTGAGTCTCTAACAATTCTCTTTATGCTTCTATGAGGTTGATGAATCACATTGGGTCTCTAACAATTCTCTTTGTGGGTTCATGCTAAGCAAGTTTTTCTTGGTGAACATGTGAGCTGTTTTGGATAGGTTCCATTGGGGACTTGTGAGCAAGTTTTGGACAGGTTCCGTTGGGGACTTGTGAGCAAGTTTTGGACAGGTTCCGGTGGAGACTTGTGAGCAGATTTGGACAGGTCCTAGCAGAGGACTTGTGAGCTGAGATTGAAATTTCTATTAGAGAACTTGAGGACAGAGGTACATTGGTTCTATTAGAGAACCTGAGGACAAATTTGGCAAGTCTTTGAGAAGGCTTGTGGACAGAGGATTAATTTTTTCAAGAGTTGGATAGATCTGACATATAGAGGAAGACTTGTACTATACTTACTGACTGTGTTTGGTACAGGTTGCTGAGTTGTTGTGGACGTGATCATAGAAGGCAGAGGTCTCTTAGGCTAAGCATTGAGGACAGGAGGTCTTCGGTGGAAAGGAGTTCCACGTGCTGGCAAGAGGTAGAGACAGTTGATATTTTGAGGGATCATATCCAGAGTAGAGGGGAAGGTATCTCCTTTGAGCAGAGGCTCATAAACATTGTAATTGGGAAAGATTCCCAAAAAGAACTTTGAGATAACTTTTAGAGAAAAGTTTTATGGACATAGCCCAAGCATTTTGGGTGAACCACGTTAAAAATGGGTCTTCAATGTGTGATGCTTTCTGTCTTTATTAATGCTGTGTTGATGCCACTGCTATCTAAAGTTAAAATTACTAATTTTTTAAGTCTTATACTATTCACCCCTCCCTCTCAGTATAATTCCATGTTCTTCAGTCCAACCATTATGGAATTTTTAGATAATCGAGATTATAACAATTCCAATTGGGCTTGTGATGAATCATTATGTTCGATGATTTTCTAAAAGTATCATAGAAGAAATGAACTAAATTTCTCATTCCTATGGTGCAATCCAACCACCATGGCCTTATTTGGGATTGAAATGCAATATTTCAATTCAATGATGACTAGTTTACCCCACTTGGCCTTATGGTAATTTACTCATTTTTTCAGATTGCAAGTTGCTACAACCGCCAATTGTATAGAGTAAATAACTAAATATGAGTAACATTTGAGATTTTATTGCTATTTGATTTTTTTGTTATTTGAAATTTATTTTGTTTTTGAATATTGATATATGTGACTCTTTGGTATTTTGTAATTTTTGATGATTCTGGACTATCAGATATGTTTAATTGTCCATTTTGAGACTTCATGGTGATAAATTTATTATTTTTTGCTAGCCGCTATCAGTAGTAGTTGTAAGAGAGAAAGCGTAGCCAGAAATGTCATGATTTCGCGACGAAAGTGAGGAGAGAGAAGGCACAGTCGAAAATGTCACGATTTCATGACAAGTCGGAGGAAAGAGAAGGCGCAAGGCAAACTGTCGTGATTTCGCGACATGTCGGAGGCCAAGAAGCTAAGTTGAGAAACTGTAGCGATTTCGCTACATGTTGAATTTTTGCTGGCAGAAGCAGGGAGAAAGTGTTAAGTAAATAGGTTGTAGCGATTTCGCTACGAGTTGCAAAGGCACAAAGTAAAGGTGTAGCGATTTCGCTACGGGTAAAAGTTGCGCAAAACAAAGGTGTAGCGATTTCGCTACAAGGTGAAAATGCTCAACACGAAGGTGTAGAGATTTTGCTACAGGTCTAAAGTGCAGAACTCAAAGGTGTAGCAATCATGCTTCAAGTCGAAAGTGTAAGGCACAAGTCAATATTTCATGGGTAAAAGCAAAGTTGAAAGCACAAGGCACTAAGTTGTAGCGATTTCGCTACTACATGAAGCTAGGATTGTACGGAAGCCGAAAGCATCGCGATTTCACGACAAGAATGATGATGACATCAGCGAAAGCTGAAAGTGTCACGATTTCGTGACAGGGTGCAAGGAAAGCTGTTGGAAGCCGAAGCTTCATGATTTCGTGACAAGAATGATGATGACATCAGCGAAAGCTAAAAGTGTCACGATTTCACGATAGGGTACAAGGAAAGCTGTTGGAAGCCGAAAGCATCGTAATTTCATGACAACATTAAGGATGACGTCAGCAAAAGTTTGAAGTGTCACGATTTTGCGACATGAACGGTGGGAAAGCTTTCAAAGGCCAAAACGGTCGCGATTTCACGACAACAAGGGCATGAAGGCGTACGGCTACAAAAAGTGTCACGATATCGTGACATGTTAGTATTTCGCGGCAACAGCAACAGAAAGGTGACAGAGGTGGCAGCAGCATTTGAGGCCGACAAGTTGAATCGAGGCCGATGATTTTTAGGGTTTTAAAGCCGACATTGTCAAGGGTTTTACAGCGGACGTTTTTAGGGTTTGAAGCCGACAATTGCTAGGGTTTTACAATGGACATTTTTAAGGTTTTCTGTCGACAATCACCAGGTTTAAGCAGCCAAAAAATTCTAGGGTTGAAGTCGATATCATTAGGGTTTGCAGCCGACGTCCTAGGGTTACAGCCGACTATGATTTAAGAATTGTTCTTGAAGATTCTTCTATAAAAGGAAGGCTAATTGAAGATGGAATGTGACTTGTGCGAAGATAAGTTGCGTATGCAAAATTTATAGTGCACAGAGAGTGAGTCGTTTCGATCTGAGCTAAGGTCGAAGCGATATTTCTTTAGTGACGAAGTGAAGAGTGCATATCGAATCATCGAGAATCAAGAGCGCGATGTGCAAAGGGTGTGTTTCAAGTCCAAAGTAATAATGCGCAGACTGTAGAAGTGATAGTTCTTTGGAGTTGTAGTAGAGTGTGCGTTGCGATGAGATAGTGTGCATTGCGATGAGATAATGTGCGAGAGCGAGCAGAGTGAATTGTGCGAAGATAAGAGCGCGATGTGCAGAAGTTGTGTTCTAAGTCCGAAGTGACAGTGTGCAGTTTATAGAAGTGATCGATCAGCTGAATACAGTAGAGAGCGCGAAGAAATATAGAGAAGCGGTCGGATAGTGCGAATCATTTTGCGTAGAAGCAGCAGAATGCAGACAAGCAACAGAATGCAGAAAAATAGTAGAATGCAGAAAAACAACAGATCGTGAAAATTGAGGTGAAAGTTTTATTCTGTAATTTTTATTATTGTCTTCCAAGTTGTAGCTTGGCATAAGGGGTTGGTGCCTCTTTCCAGTAGGTGCTGGTAAAATAGGAGTTGGTGCTCCATTCTGTTGAAGCAGATAAAGTTAAGGGGTTGGTGCTCCTTCCAGCTGGTGCTGGTAAAGGATTATGTAAAGTTGTAGCTTTGCATTGACTGGATTTGGATGGTAGTCCAAGAAGTCATTTTTGAGGAGTAGCCACATTGGTGAACCTCATTAAATTTTTGTGTTATGTGTGATGCTTTCTTGATGCATTTAGTATCCTTTTTATCTGCTTTAAACTATTGCTGGTTTTAAAATCATATGTTTTAGAAATTTTAAAGAACACACTGATTCACCCCCCCTCTCAGTGTCATTGTGATTACAACAATTGGTATCAGAGCCAAGTACCTGAATAGGCTTAAACAGCTAAGGTGATCTTGGAAGTTACGCAATGGCAAGTGGTGAAGGATTCTCTTCGAACAAAGCACCATTGTTTGATGGGACCAATTATGCGTTCTGGAAAATTAGAATGCAGACATATCTCAGTGCTTTGGGTTTTGACATCTGGGGTGCGGTAGTTAATGGTTACAAAGCTCCTGCCACCGCTCCAACAGACACTGTAGGTAAAAAGGCATTTGAATATGATTCAAAAGCAAAAAATGCCATCATGTGTGGACTAGTGGACAGTGAGCTAGTCAAGGTCATAAATTGTGAATCAGCAAAAGATATATGGGATAAACTGGAGAACATCCATGAAGGAGATGCTAGGATCAAGGAGGCCAAGCTTCAAGCACATCGAGCTCAATACAAATCGTTAAATATGGACAATGATGAGAACATAGAGACCTTCATGCAAAGAGTCAATGGGATCACCAATTCAATCAGAGGTCTCGACGAAGAATTAACCGATGCTGCTATCGTGAAAAAGGTATTAAGATCACTTCCTCCTAGATTTGATTCTAAAGTCTCTGCCATAGAAGAAGCCAAAGATCTAAATAGTTTTAGTATGGATGAGATGCATGGTTCTTTGACTCGCTTTTGAAATGAGAATAGGAAGGTCTAATCCCACAGATAGAGAAGCAGCCTTCAAAGCCCTAAAAGGCAAAAGCACAAAACAAGAGTCTGAAGAAGAGGATGCTTCAGATGAAATGGAAGCAAATTTTGTAAGAAAGCTGAGAAAAGGAAAAGGAAAATACAAAGGAAAGCTACCTTTTAAATGTTTCAATTGTGGAGGCATTGGACACTTTGCTATCAAATGTCCTCTCAATGACAAGAACAAAGGTGAAGAAACTTAAGCATCAAGAAAGAAGTGAATGGAGGAAGAAAACAAACTTTAGAAAAGGCAATTTCAAAAAGAAAAGCTTTATCTCCCGAAATGCAGAATCTTCAGAGGATAGTTCTAGTGAAGACTCTGAAGAAGGAACAGGTGAGGCTCTCTTTATGGCGTTTGAAGTAGAAGAATTAGAAGAGGCAGAAAACACAGAAAAGAGAGAAGGAATGAACTCTAAAGTATCTATTGAAATAGGTGAGGCTGAAGTTGATTTAGAAGGTGAGCTGGTGTCTGCTCTTATGAAATGGAAATCTGAGAAAAGAAAGAATAAAAAACTGTTAAGGAAACTTGAGGATGCAAATGACATTATAGCCAGTCTAAAAACACAGACAGAAGAATACAAGAAAATGTCCGAAGATCTTGAAGTATAGGTAACGATGAAGATAGATTACTGTTGCAAATTGGAAGAAGAAAATGTTAGTCTCCGAATACAGATACAAGAGCTAGATCAAAAAATTAGCTGTCATTTAAAACGTGAAGAAATTTCGATGAAGTTGGACAAAATTCTAAGCGATCAAAGATCCACAGGTATCAAATTCGGTCTAGGCTTTACTGAAGGAGAATCATCAAGTGGACCAAAGGCAAGCAATGTTGAAAGTGAAAAGAATAAAGACAAGAAACAAGCTGTGGAAAGAAAAACAAATCAGGCAAAAGAAAGCTATAATGCCAGTCCTGAAATAGCAGCTGACAATGATGGCTTTACCAAGGTCACACATCAAAAGAAAAGAAGATCTAAGGCTCCTGCAACAACTTGGCCAAGACCATCTTTCAGGTTCAATCATTATTTCTATGGTTTTTGTTTTAAATGTAATGGCTATGGGCATAAAATTGTTGACTGCAAGTACAATATAGGTCCAAGAAGTTTCAATAGTAGAAATGCTTTTGCTCCTCTAATGAGTTATGCAGTAGAATGCTTTAAGTGTCACAACTTTGGGCATATTGCTAGAAACTGTCGTAGTATTTCTGTTCCATATCAATCTCAAAAAAGAAGAACTCAACCATATAGGGCAAAACAAAATAGAATTTCTTCTGAAGGATATGTGCAAGATTCTGAAAAGGGGAAATCCCAACTAGAACCCAACACCACAGTTAAAATAGAATGGAAACAAAAAGAACAGCTCAGGAAAGAACAAGAATCTTTAATAGTGCAGACAGCTTTTAGAGCTCAAAATAAATATGTACCGTGGATTCTTGACAGTGGTTGCTCAAGTCATATGACAGGTGATAAACAGAAATTTGAAAATCTACAGAAATATGAGGGTGGTTCTGTGAAGTTTGGCAATAATGATGGAGCCAAAATAATAGGTAAAGGATCTGTCAAAATTAGTGAAGGGAAAATCAAGTCAGAAGAAGTTTTATATGTGGATGGTTTGAAACATAACCTGTTAAGTGTGAGTCAAATCTGTGATAAAGGACATGAAGTGGTTTTCAAGAAGCAGGGGTTGTGAAGTCAAAAAAATAAACAGCGGGAAATTGATAGCAACCGGCTCAAGGACGTCTGGCAACCTGTACACACTCTCAAAATTTTTAGAAGGTATGTGCTTCATTGGACAAGAAGAAGAGAACTGGTTGTGGCATAAGAGACTTGGACACATAAGTTTTGATAATTTGGTGAAAATCAGCTCTAAACAAGCAGTGAGAGATATTCCAACCATTAAGAAACCTTCAAACAGTGTTTGTGCTTCATGTCAGAAGGGAAAGCAAACTAGAGTTTCATTTAAAACAAAAGAATATCACACTAGCAAGCCTTTGGAACTCATTCATACAGACTTATGCGGACCCATGAGGACTCAAAGCATAAACGGTGACAAATACTTTATGCTATGTATCGATGATTATTCCAGAATGACATGGATATTCTTCCTAAAAGATAAAACAGAAGCTTTTGAAATGTTCAGAACCTTCAAACAGCTAGTCGAGAATGAAACAGGAAAAAGGATTAAATGCTTGCGATCAGACAGAGGAGGAGAATTCATTTCGAATGAATTTACAGAATACTGTGAAAAATATGGTATCAGGAGACAATATTCAGCAGCCATAACTCCTCAGCAGAATGGTGTAGTAGAGAGGAAGAACATAACTATACAGGAAATGGCACGCACCATGCTGGTAGAAAACAAAATAGCAGATAGATTTTGGAAAGAAGCAGTTCACACAGCAGTATACATTCAAAACAGGTATATGTTAAGAACTCGTGAATGCAAAACACCGTATGAGTTGTGGTTTGGTAGAAAAGCAACAACAAAACATCTCAAAGTATTTGGCTATAAGTGCTACATCGGAAAAACTGATGACAACCTTGGAAAGTTTGAAGATAGAGCAGATGAAGGTGTTTTTGTTGGTTATTCTCCACATAGCAAAGCTTACAAATGCTACAACAAGAGACTCAAGAAAATTGTGGACAGTGCAGATGTTAAATTCGATGAAGGGAGGAAACAAATAGTTAATTTTCAAGAAAACTACCCAATCTACGAAGAAGTCATTGAAGGAGATGAAGTACATGGCACAAAAAATACATCTACGGCTGATGCAGATAACTTATCAGATGACTCAGAGGTGCAAGAAAACAAAAAATTCAAAACGGGCAACTGGCAGAAAAATCATCCTAGAGACCAAATAATTGGAGATCCCACAGCTGGCATTCAGACAAGAAAGAAAGTAATAAGTAATTACTCTCTTTTATCCAGCATTGAGCCCAAAAACATAGATGAAGCAAGCAAAGATGACAGCTGGATGAAGGTAATAAATGAAGAGTTAGATCAGATTGAAAAGAACAAAACTTGGGAGTTAGTACCTAGACCTGCAAACAAGAATGTAATCGACACCAAATGGATATTTCGAAACAAATTAAATGAAGACGGACAGGTCATTAGGAACAAAGCAAGACTGGTTTGTAAAGGATATGCACAGGTCGAAGGCATTGATTTTGAAGAGACTTTCGCACTAGTGGCCAGACTAGAAGCTATTAGAATGTTTTTGGCCTTAGCAGTTCACAAAAACTTTAGGGTGTATCAGATGGATGTAAAATCTGCCTTTTTAAATGGGAAACTCGAAGAAGAGGTCTATATTGAACAACCGGATGGATTTCAAATTAGTGAGGATCCTAACCTTGTCTGCAAATTAAAGAAAGCACTGTATGGATTAAAACAAGCACCACGGGCATGGTATGCTAGGCTAGATAATTATCTCTCTCAACAAGGATTCAAGAAAGGTTTAGTGGACAGTAATCTATATGTGAAAACAGAAGGTGGGCATCTCATTGTTCTTGTTGTCTATGTGGATGATATCATATTTGGCAAGCAACAAAGATGAATCTTGTAAAGACTTAGCAAACAAGATGCAGAATGAATTTGAAATGTCAATGATTGGTGAACTGTCTTACTTTCTAGGGCTACAAGTTAATCAAAATGAGAAAGGAATATTCATTTCCCAAATCAAATATGTGAAAGAAATGCTAAAGAGGTTCACTATGGAGGACTGTAAGCCAGTAAGCACTCCCATGACAACAGGCTGCAAATTGAGTAAAGAAGACAAATCTCCACCTGTAGATCAAACCATGTATAGATCAATGATAGGAAGCTTACTATATTTAATAGCAACCAGACCTGATATTCTGCAGGCAGTTTGCATGGTAGCCAGATTTCAGGCCAGTCCCAAAGAGACTCATGTAACAATAGTTAAAAGGATTTTTCGATATCTCAAAGGCACCATGGAGTATGGGTTGTGGTATCCAAAAGGCAAAGATTTCACTCTTATATCATATTCAGATGCAGATTGGGCTGGATGTGTTGATGACAGAAAGAGTACCAATGGAGGAGCATTCTATTTGGGGGACAGATTGGTTGCATGGCACAGTAAGAAGCAAGAGTCGGTTTCTCTATCTATAGCTGAGGCAGAATATATTGCAGCAGCAACATGTTGTACACAAGTCTTGTGGATGAAACAAACTTTGAAAGATCTAGGCATTAATTTTAGTGAACCAATATCAGTAAAGTGTGACAACACCAGTGCAATCAACATTTCTAAGAATCCAGTAATGCACTCACGGACAAAGCACATTGCTATAAGGTATCATTTCTTGAAAGAAAAAGTTGCAGAAGGAGAAGTTAAATTGGACTATGTCCCAACTACAGAATAGGTAGCAGATATTTTTACAAAACCTTTGCCCAAGGAAGTATTTGAGTATCTTCGAAGCAAATTAGGAGTAGTCACACTTCCTAAGAAGTGACTAGCTACAGGGATCACTTTCTCAGGGGGAGCATTTGAGTATTTGAGGATGGACTCAGGGGGAGTCAAATTGTGCCTGAGAAGTGTGAGGATGGACTCAGGGAGAGTCTGCAGCAGCCCTTTGGTATTATTGACAAAGGGGGAGAAGAGTTATAGGAATGTATACAGGTGTTGCCAACAATTCCAAAGGGGGAGATTGTTGAGCAAGGTGTTGCAAGAAGGTTGTCATTGTTGTCAACACAGGCAGTTAGATCCAAGGATGCAGTGGGTAGACAGATCAGAAGTCATTCAGATGCAGAAGATAGAAAAAATTTGAAGAAAAAGACAAGTTAGAAAACTGCCACGATATCGCGACATGTTTTCTGTCGTGATTTCGCGACAAGCCGGAGGAGAGAGAAAGCGCCAACACGGAGGAGAAGAAAGCGGCAAATGTCATGATTTCACGACGAAAGTGAGGAGAGAGAAAGCGTAGCCAGAAATGTCGTGATTTCATGACGAAAGTGAGGAGAGAGAAGGCACAGTCGAAAATGTCATGATTTCGTGACAAGTCGGAGGAAAGAGAAGGCGCAAGGCAAACTGTCGTGATTTCGCGACATGTCGGAGGCCAAGAAGCTAAGTTGAGAAACCGTAGCGATTTCGCTACATGTTGAATTTTCACTTGGCAGAAGTAGGGAGAAAGTGTTAAGTAAATAGGTTGTAGCGATTTCGCTACGAGTTGCAAAGGCACAAAGTAAAGGTGTAGCGATTTCGCTACGGGTAAAAGTTGCGCAAAACAAAGGTGTAGCGATTTCGCTACAAGGTGAAAATGCTCAACACGAAGGTGTAGAGATTTCGCTACAGGTCTAAAGTGCAGAACTCAAAGGTGCAAGCAATCATGCTTCAAGTCGAAAGTGTAAGGCACAAGTCAATATTTCACGGGTAAAAGCAAAGTTGAAAGCACAAGGCACTAAGTTGTAGCGATTTCGCTACTGCATGAAGCTAGGATTGTACGAAAGCCGAAAGCGTCGTGATTTCACGACAAGAATGATGATGACGTCAGCGAAAGCTGAAAGTGTCACGATTTCATGACAGGGTGCAAGGAAAGCTGCTGGAAGCCGGAAGCATCGTGATTTCGCGACAAGAATGATGATGACATCAACGAAAGCTGAAAGTGTCACGATTTCACGACAGGGTGCAAGGAAAGCTGCTGGAAGCCGAAAGCGTCGCAATTTCGTGACAACATTGAGGATGACGTCAGCAAAAGTTTGAAGTGTCACGATTTTGCGACAAGAACGATGGGAGGAAGCTTCAAAGGCCAAAATGGTCACGATTTCATGACAGCAAGGGCATGAAGGCGTACGGCTACAAAAAGTGTCACGATATCGCGACATGTTAGTATTTCATGGTAACAACAATAGAAATGTGACAAAGGTGGTAGCAGCGTTTGAGGCCGACAAGTTGAATCGAGGCCGATGATTTTTAGGGTTTTAAAGCCGACATTGTCAAGGGTTTTACAGCGGATGTTTTTAGGGTTTGAAGCAGACAATTGCTAGGGTTTTACAGCGAACGTTTTTAGGGTTTGCTGTCGACAATCACCAGGTTTAAGCAGCTAAAAAATTCTAGGGTTGAAGTCGATATCATTAGGATTTGCAGTCGACGTCCTAGGGTTACAACCAACTATGATTTAAGAATTGTTCTTGAAGATTCTTCTATAAAAGGAAGGCTAATTGAATATGGAATGTGACTTGTGTGAAGATAAGTTGCGTATGCGAAATTTATAGTGTGCAGAGAGTGAGTCATTTCGATCTGAGCTAAGGCCAAAGCGATATTTCTTTAGTGACGAAGTGAAGAGTGCATATCGAATCATCGAGAATCAAGAGCATGATGTGCAGAGGGTGTGTTTCAAGTTTGAAGTAATAATGCACAGACTACAGAAGTGATAGTTCTTTGGAGTTGTAGTAGAGTGTGCGTTGCGATGAGATAGTGTGCGTTGCGATGAGATAATGTGCGAGAGCGAGCAGAGTGAATTGTGCGAAGATAAGAGCACGATGTGCAGAAGTTGTGTTCTAAGTCCGAAGTGACAGTGCGTAGTTTACAGAAGTGATCGATCAGTTGAATACAGCATAGAGCACGAAGAAATATAAAGAAGTGGTCGGATAGTGCAAATCATTTTGTGCAGAAGCAGCAGAATGCAGACAAGCAACAGAATGCAAAAAAATAGCAGAATGCAGTAAAACAGCAGATCGTGAAAATTGAGGTGAAAGTTTTATTCTGTAATTTTGATTATTGTCTTCCAAGTTGTAGCTTGGCATAAGGGGTTGGTGCCTCTTTCCAGTAGGTGCTGGTAAAATAGGAGTTGGTGCTCCATTCGTTGAAAGCGGATAAAGATAAGGGGTTGGTGCTCCTTCCAGTTGGTGCTTGGCAAAGGATTATGTAAAGTTGTAGCTTTGCATTGACTGGATTTGGATGGTAGTCCAAGCAGTCATTTTTGAGGAGTAGCCACATTGGTGAACCTCGTTAAATTGTTGTGTTATGTGTGATGCTTTCTTGATGCATTAGTTATCTTTTTTATCTGCTTTAAACTGCTGCTGGTTTTAAAATCATATGTTTTAGAAATTTTAAAGAACACACTGATTCACCCCCCTCTCAGTGTCATTATGATTACAACAGTAGTGGCCTCTATTTACAAATTTGTGGCCACTATCAGTGTTAGCGGCCCATAATTTCTAGTCACTCACACCAGAAGTGGCTACAAAAAAACTAAAAAATATAAAAATAAAATTAGGGTTTTTACTTTCATTATTTGCTTGTTGTCAATTTTCAATTTGAGCTCTACGATAAGAGAAATATAGTGATCGAGTACACTTTGTGATTACCATAAACCATGGAAAAGCATGGCGAGGCATTCACGAGCGGAGGATTCAAAGATTCATGGGTATTTCTTCAAACCCTAACTTGTTATTTAACTAATAAAATGAACCAAAATAATAAATTTGGTAAATGAACCTCACTAGTATATAGGTTTAGATTTAGGCTAATTTAGGTGGGTCTTTTTTAGTTTTTTATTTTTATCATTTTTTTTTGGGCATGGGTGGATGCCATTGGCATGCCGCCTCGCAGTCACTGTTGCTCAGGGTGGCTTCTAATTGGCAAAGAGGGGCCACTGACGCCAACAATAGCTAGTTTGAATTCAAACGGTAAATTTTTTTACCATTGGTGGCTAGTCGTTGTCGACATCAGCGACTGCTATCGTGGTCGCTATTGGTGTGAGTGGCCATAAAAATTTAGAATTTTTTTTATCTTTTTGATGCATTTAATTGATTTTTTTGAATTTTACAAGTGTAAATTTTGATTTTTTTGCATGTCATGGTGTATTTTATCATTGTGTTTGTAGCCTTGCTTGATTAGGTTTATTGTTACACCATATTTTGAATTTTGATTGTGTTTTTTAGTTTAAGTGCATTTAATTAGGCATTTATTTTGCACTTTTAGGCCTTGTCTTCATGGGCTTGGGAGCCTAATTTATTGGAAGATTTGTTGCCACTCATGATCGATACTGACCAGGGTTAGTTTAGTGCACGAGGTCTCATGTACATTGTTAGGTTGCCAACTATTATGGTGGATCAGACGTACCTTATAGCATTGGCCCACAGGTGGGATTATCGAATCAACATCTTTCATCTCTTGACTGGTGAGATGATGATTACTCCTGAGGATGTCTATAGGATCTTCAAGATTCCTTTTGATGGACAAGTCATCACTTCATCCTCAATCGATCATAGGTTGATAGTTTTTGATAGATTCTTCGATGCTCAGGTGTAGGTAGCATTGGCATACATTCAACATGGAGGTTTCCCTATTGCTCGTTGGTATTAGACCCACATATTCTTGGCTTTCCAGGTTGCCCTCATGCATGATATCTATAACATGCTCCTCCTAGATACTTTAGGAGCAAGGTTCCCTTGGAACCTTTTGTTCATGGTAAAGGATCTGTTAGACTAGGAGGAGCCTATCATTATGGCTTGGGGTAGCACCTTACTAGCATAGCTCTATGATGAGTTGTACAGGATCCAGTGATGGGGTTGGACATTGGTTGCATGTAGCTTGCTCTTCCAAATCTAGGGCTAGGAGCATATTAGAGTAGATCGCCCAGTAGGGTTACCCCAGGATATCACTAGGATATATGATAGCATATATTTATATGGGTCTAGATGTTCATGGGTGGTATAGGAGCGATGAATTTGATGCTATGTAGGAGACTATGCATATTATGCAAAATTTGTAATATCCTTGACTATTCTACAGGTGCACAATATCATTTGGAGGCCCTATGTGGATTGCCCTTCTTTGGAGGATGTAGACCGTTATATGACATAGACAAGGCATGATCAATGTATCATAGGTCACAAGGTAGGGGTGAGGGAGTTCTTCCACTTATCCTAGGTTACTATGTAGTTCAAGATCTAGCAGGATATCCCACTGGTTCCAGATATCTATAGGCATATTCAAGAAGAGAGGGATCTCCCAGTTTCTTGAGTTATAATAGTATCTAAGGAGGTAGATCCTCTCATATACTATGTCACTATAGTGGATACTAGAACTATAGAGGCTTACACTCAATGGTGGGTGATGTGGATATGGCATGGTGGTAGCAGCCTAGGGTGTTCTGAGGATGAGATAGTTGTAGAGGATCTAGAGGGACATCATGTGTGGGCATAGATCGAGAAGTGGGGTTAGTATATAGAGGAACAAGCAGTGGAGGAGTAAGACTTACCTAAAGAGGAGGAGGATGTTGCTCTAGAGGATCAAGATTCCTTCCTCTAAGCTCAACTACATTGTGTCGAGGTTGAGCTTCAGATGAATCATCTACAAATCTTACATCAAGACACCTCTATCACTATGCTCCAAAATTAGGTTAGCACATTACAGGCCCATATTTCAATAGGACATACTAAATGGAGAGATTTTTAGGAGGAGATGTCCACCCTCTTGTAGCTCAGTGCAGGCCCATATTTCAAGTTGACTCAGTGCAGCTCAAGATATAGTAGCTTACTGCAGAGAGAGATGTTGCATGAGGACAGGTTGTACCCATTACTCCAACTACTCAAGGTCCAATAGGTTTGGATCTAGTGGTAGAGACTAGATACCTATAGGGTCTACTAGAGGAGTATGAGGCTTAGATAGTGGTAGATGCTAGGTATATTGCCTCTATATGACTCCAGATCAGGTGGTTAGGTGATACTACTTGGGAGAGGTCTACAATAGGGGGCTCACAATGCATTAGGTAGAGTGAGTCAGGGTAGTCATTAGTGAGGCCTAGCCAGAGGGTAGGTGCACACTCTGAGAGGACCACAGGGACTCGCTCTAGATAGACTCATAGGTATGGAGTCAAGGGTGGAGGTGATCCTGGGGGCATAGGCCTAGTCTGATAGCCATGATGGCTTTGTATCATTTTTGAGTGTAAGATATGAGGACCTACACTATTGTAGCCTACGGGAAATTTTGTACCTCTATGTACTTATTTGACACACACACACACACACACACACACACACACACACACACACACACACCACACATATATATATGATATTCCAGTTTTATTATGGTTCATTATGTGTATCATTTTATTGTTTTATGTTTATGTGATGCAAATGTATGCAATGCTTATGTGATGTTTTACTTATGCCATATGGATGCAATGTATTGATGATATGCACTAGCTAGATGATAGATGTATTGTTTAGATGCTTGATCTACATGTATGGGTGCATTATGATGATGGGCATATATATGGATGCACTGCTTTTTGTTAAATGCATGTTTAATTTATTTTAATTATTTATGCATTTAATTTACATGATATGAATGATGTATGATGCATAATGTAATGCATTAATTATATGAGGAATGAACTAATGCAAATGAACATGTATGCTTAAAATATAAATAATGAATTTAATGTGTTTAAAAACTAAGGGATGACACCACAAAATGTATAAAAATCATGAATATAAATAGTAACTTTTATCATAAGAAATAATCATTTAAGCATCCACATTTGAGATAAAATTATATGGTATGTATGTGCTTTCTTTATAAGATTTTGTAAATTAAAATATATGTACAAAATAGTTAGTGGTCGTCTAAATATCATTGTTGATATTTATCCAGTATCTATCCTATTTCATAAACACCCTTTAATGAACAAAATATCATAAATAAATTTAATTATTTGATTGATGAAATGGTTTGTTGTTATGAGGGGGTTTTGAGGTTTTCCATGAGACTCAAACATCCTAGTTGATTAATCAAAAGTTGTATAATGACCATACTAGACTTCTGAAGGATAAATTTTTTGTAATGAAAGACCAAGATATTCATTATCCCTGTGTGTGCAAATGAATATATTAGATGAAACATAAGCCTACCCTAGTTCCAGGTGAGATTCATTCAGCCCATTGTTGTATTAGGATCACTAAATTCTCATCATGATCCTAAGTTGGACTCATTCGGATTAGACCATTAGGTGATACAGGACACCTAAATATAGCTCTTTTTTCAAATTTATTAGAACTACCCCAATGCTAGGTGGGATTCATTCAGCCCATTGTTGTATTTGGGATCACTCTATGGTTTCAAGTAGTGACCATTCCAGGGATTCAATATCTTCACCCTCTTCTTTTCTTTTGATTTATTGGGATACTTGCTCATGCTTAGTGATGAAAATTATTATTTATTTTGTATTTTTTTTAGCAAGGTATTTTATTTGATTTTGGAATTTCTCTCATTTTTATGAAAGCAAGGGATTCCTTGGGTATGGGGGAGCTTGTCTTTTTTCAATTATCCACACTCTAGAGCCTGCACATCACAATATGAGTGAGTAAAAACCTTTTGCATAGGATGCCTAGTACCACTTTGTAGTGTTCATATTTTCTTTTCCTAAAAAGGATTTTAATGTGCTGAATAGTGATGGGATTCTTATATATGCTACGTGCTATCAAAACTATACCTCATATACAAAATCAATGATAACTTTTAACAAAATTTTAGAAGATCACTAGGTATGCTGAATGACCGAAAAACCCTATTATAATCCTTATAGCAACATGATGGAATTTTGTTGAAAAACATAGTTACTCACATGGGTTATGGATGAATGAGGAATTGAAGATGCATGATTGGCATACAAACATGGTGTCATTTGCAATATTGAAAATATATTCTATCCTAATGTAAATATAGTGGATGCAACATGGCTAATGCAATGCACTTATATGAATACAAATGCAAAATGTAAGATGCAGATATTTTTGTATTTTAATGTTTTCAATTGTTTTTGTATTTTTGTGTTTTGTGTTTTGTTTTTGACCAAAGGGCTTAAATATCTTTGGAACATTTTGTGAGTTGACCAAAAGTCTAATTATACCTTTGGATATTTTTTGAATTGGCCAAAGGACTTAATGTGCCTTTGGGACTTCTTTTAATTTGACCAAATGACTTATGCTGCCTTTGGAGCTTTTTGTGAGTTGACCAAAGGGCTTATGATTCCTTTAGATATTTTTGTTAGTAGACCAAAGGGCTTAATGTACCTTTGGATATTTTTGTGAGATGACCAAAGGGCTTATGATGCCTTTGGAGTCTTTTTATTTTGATGACCAAAAGACTTATGATGCCTTTGGGGCATTTTGTGAGTTGACCAAAGGGCTTAATGTGCATTTGGGGCATTTTGTGAGTTGACCAAAGGGCTTAATGTGCCTTTGGGGCATTTTTATTTTGATGTTTTTTATTTGTTTGGAATTTTATTATTTTCAAATATTTTTGGAATTTTGATTATATTGAATGTTTTTGAATTTTTAATTTTTGTGTGTTGTTTTTTTTATTTTGTTGGATTTATGTATAAAACACCTTCAGATGAATAATGCTGATAGGCTTAGGCTCTTCAACACCTTCTAACAATGTTAGGTGATATGTCCTAGGTCCAATTTTCTTTGAGATGATATAAGGACCTATCCATTTGGCCATAAATTTGTCTCATAGGTGCAGTGGTAGGTTTGAATTATGTTGGTTCTCTTTGAGCATGAGATCCCCAAATTTAAAGTCTCTTAGGTGGACTTTATTGTTATAAGCTTATGTTAGAAAAAATTGGTAAATGCGAAGATGCTCAAGAACATTGATGCGACATTCATCAAGAAGGATCAATTGATCAAGGTGAGCTTGTTGCACAATGTCATAATCGATAAACTCTTTCAATGCAATGTGCAATGTTGGAATTTCTAAATCTAAGGAAATAATGGCCTCAACACCATATAAAAGTGAGAACGGTGTTTCCCCAATGGGTGTCTACATGCTAGTTATATAAACCCATAATGCAAGAGGCAACTGCAAATGCCAATCCTTATGATTTTCTTTTACTAACTTCTTCAAGATAACCATGATTATTTTTTTTTAGGCTTCTGCTTGTCCATTTTCTTACGGATAATATGGTGTTGCAAAATTATGTTGAATTTTATATTTGGATGTTAAAGCCTACATATTTTTTTCTTAAATGAAGGACCATTATCCAAAATTATCTTGAATGGGATCCCAAATTGATAGATGATATTATGAAGTATGAACTCTGTAATTTATGGTTCTGTCATTGATGTTAAGGGGACTACTTCTACCCACTTGGTGAAGTACTCAGTTGTTGTTAAAATAAATGTGTGTCAGCTCGAATATGGGAGAGATCTTTCCAATTAGATCAAAACCCCACTAATAAAATGGCCAAGTCATCTGAATGGGTTGTAAGTCATGTGCTGGTAGGTACATTAGATTCACATGATGCTAAAATATAACACACTTATTGACATACTCACAACAATACTTGTCCATGGTGGGCCAATAATAACCCATTTGAAAGATACATTTGACAATGGCCATACCACTAAAATTTCCATTGTAAGTACTATCATGAGCTTTTGAAATCATCCAAGATGATTCTTGGGGCTCTAGACAATGAAGTAGGATTCCATCATAGTTTTGATGGTACAATATATATCCTAGCAAGATATATCTAGTCACTTTTTGTTTGAATTCTCATTTTATAGCCTATGACAATCCCTACAAGATGATTCTAAGCTTAAGGAAATCTTGTAATTGGCATAGCCAATATTGATAAGCTACAACCTCAAAAGAAAATATGACTTGTTATCCCTATGATTCAATATGCACAAATGCAGATTGAGATACAACCTTGTGGTGAATGGTGGTACCATTCTTCGTAGGACCCTACAAGATCAAAGACTCCCAAGGCACCTTCTAAAGAACACAAGCTTATACTGAGAGGGGGGGTGAACAGTATAAGACCACTTTTAACTTTTTCTTTCAAAACAACTTTCAAATCAATATTATGCAGTATAAAGATAGCAGTAACAATAACAACAATCAAAACAATGCACAAAACACCATCCACAAAGTGACACAACAATTTACGTGGTTCACCCAAGGTGGGCTACTCCACGGATAAAACTTTTCCTCTAAAAGTTATATCAAAGTCCTCTGGGAATCCTTCCCGATTACAATGTTTATGAGCCTCAGCTCAAAGGAGACACCTTCCCCTAATTCTGCTTTGGCTGGTGATCCTCTAGAAGACCTCTACCTCCTCTACCCTTAGCAAGTGGAACTCTATCCATAGAAGACACCTGTCTTCCCTGCTCTGGCTGGAGATCTCTGTCCTCAACTCTGTCACCGCAAAGCTGGTCCTCGAATTTGCACTAAACGCAGTCCTTCGGTCTAGCACAAATGTCCTCTTCTGCCTCAATCTCTGTCCTCAATCTGGTCCTCAAAAACTGGTTAAAGAAGAATGGTTCACAAGCTTTCAAATGCTTGCTCAATGCTATCCCCAAGTCTTTACTGTTCTGTCACAACTGTATTTGGTCAAAACCAACTCTCGCATAGTTCTACGCAGTCACAACAGTACACAACACTTCGGCTATCGAACTCTTCACTTCTGCACGTTGTCTTCGAATGTCGCAACACCAACAACTTCTGCTCCTTTGCGCATCCACCGCAGTACAGTCTTCACACTCTGCACAACCACAATAGCACAGACTTTGCACACTCAGCTTCTTGACGATCGAACTTCTCCCCTACACTTTACTTGCATAGATCGCACTACGAACGCACACTTCGATCGATGATCAAATCTCCTCAAACAACCCTCCTTTTATACTCACAATCTCAAGATTAGAACCTTGATCTTAGTCGACTGTTTACACTTTAATCACGTCAGCTGCAAAACCCTGCACTGCGTCGGCCCAGATTTAACTCTGTCGGCTTCACTGCCTCCCTGTAGCTTCTAGCGCGAAACTTCAACATGTCACGATATCACGACACCTTTGCCTGTCATACACCTTCTATGCTTGCTATCATGAAATCGTGACACTACTGCCTTTGTCGACCTCCTTACCGCTTATGTCACGAAATCGTGACACTTCCTGTCTTTGTTGACGTCATCTTCTCTTCTGTCATGAAATCGTGACCTTTCTGTCTTCATGCCCTTCCTCTCAACTTCGTCATGAAATCGTGACACTTTCATCTTCATGGCCTTCATCTCACTTTGTCGCAAAATCATGACACATCCTCCCTCCTCATATCATAAATCGTGACACTCAACTCAACTTGTCACAAAATCATGACACTTTCTGCAACTGCAAGCTGCCAACTCAACCTATCATGAAATCGTGACACTTTCTACAACTGCAAGCTGCCAACTCAACCTGTCGTGAAATCATGACACTTTCTACATCCGTACAACTTCTTTGTAGCCTGTCACGAAATCGTGATGCTTCTGGCTTTCGAACGCTTTCTCCACTGCCTATCGTGAAATCGTGACACTTCGCTTCCGTACGCTTTCTCCACTGCCTATCGTGAAATCGTGATGCTTCTCCTTTCAGGCTCTTCTCTTTGCTACAAGTCACAAAATCATGACAGTTCTCACTTTGAGCTTTTCAGCATGTCACGAAATCATGACAGTCCTTCCTTTGATTTTTGTAGCTTGTCACGAAGTCGCAATAGTCCTCACTTTGTCTTTTGCAGCATGTCACAAAATCATGACAGTTCCTGAATCACTTTCTCTCTCTTCAATCTTGTCGCGAAATCATGACAGTTTACACTGTAGACTTTCTCTTCTTCAACATGTCACGAAATCGTGACACTTTTCCTTTCGGACTCTCTCTCCTGCAACATGTCACGAAATCGCGACACTTGCTCGTCCGAACAACTTTCCTGGCAATGTGTCACGAAATCGTGACACTTTTCTTTCTCTGCCTTCCTGCGCTTCTCGAGTCACGAAAATGCGACATGTCACGAAATCATGATAGTTTTGCCTGCTTCGACTCTGCCTTCCAGCATGTCACGAAATCGTGATAGTTTTGCCAAAACTTTCTCTCTCCTCAAACATGTCGCGAAATCGTGACAGTTTTTCCAACCGCCTGCAAACTTTTTCTAACTTATCTTTTTCTTGATCTTTTTGCAACTGGGCTACCCTGATCTTCTTGGAGACTTACTGACCAAGTTGAAACCTTCATCAAAACACATTCTTAGACATAAAAACAAATTGCTTCAAGAACTCCTTGACATCAATGACAACAACTATACTTGAGCAAAGGCAATGTACTCAAGGTACCCAAAATTGCCAACAATCTCCCCCTTTGTCATTGATGGCAAACCTTTTACTAACAACACATCTTCAAGAGCCAAAACTGAAATTAATCTGAGCTGACAACTGAGAATATTTCTTTGAAGTTTTGCTCCCCTGACTTGAAGCTTTCCTCTTCACTTGAAGCTCTCCCCCTTACTCATATCTCTCCCCCTTTGTCATCAATGGCAAAGGGTCACCTTTGGGGCTTGGGACTAAGAATGAGCCTCTTAGCTTAGTCCCTCCCCCACCTTCTGATGAGGTGATTTAAAATAGGGTTGGGAGTGAAACTCCCATTAGACACTCATCATCATCAGTGTCTACAATTTCTTTGTCGTGCCTTCTCTTGATTTCTTTGTCTGTATTTCTATTTCTATCACTGTTCTGATCCTCGGACCTGTTCATACTGTTGTTCCTGTTTCTTTTATCATTCTTGTTCTTATCCATACCTTGATCCTTAGACCTGTTCATATCACTTTTTCTGTTCTTGTACCTTGGAAGATCAGCTCTGCACTGTCTGGCTGTGTGACCTGTATTGTTGCACTTATAGCAAGTAACAGTATTATTTCTTTCAGGCATAGCTATTTTTTGAATCCGCCTGTTCTGACTAACCCAGTTCTTGATATTTGCCTTGCAAAAAATTGCTTTATGCCCAAATTGATTGCAAGAGTAACAATACCCTTGGAAGAAATTACCACTTCTGAAATTATTGTTAACCCTCTTCATTTGAGATATGCAATGTGCAGCCATGTGTCCAAACCTGTAACACGCAAAACATCTGCCGTGAAATATTCTTTTAATCGATCTCTTGGGTCCCAAAAACTTCTGCTTCACATTCAGAAATCTGTTTTCTATTTCTGCGCATTCATCACTCACGGACTCATGATCTGAAATACTTTCTTCATCAGAACTTTCTTCCTTTTGAAATCTCTTGCTAGATGTCCCAACCTGTTTCTTGTGCGGCTCAACAAAATCGAGACCTATTTTATCTGTTGGTTTTCTTTGTCCTTTGATGAGAAATTTAACCTTCTTGGAGCTATCCTGAAATCTGTAGAGCTTATCCTTGTACTCTTTATTTTCTTCTTTCAAAGAAGCCATTTTCTGTTCTAAATCATTATACTCAAGAATCTTAGACTCTAACTCATCCTTGAGTTCCTGTGTTTTAGCTATAGAGAAGTCAAGACTTTCTATAAGATCGTCTCTCTCCATACAACATTCATCTAACTTAATCTTGAGTCTGTCATTCTTCTTTCTTTCCTTTTTCAAAACACTAAGAGCATTATTGAGTTCACATTCAAGATCCTCTATTTGATTGCACTTTGAATTATCAAGGCCTTTTTCAGATTTCTTATCACTAGAGGTGCTACCTTTTTCAAAAACCATACAAGCATCTTCC
Organism: Wollemia nobilis; assembly: GCA_028583015.1. Taxonomy (NCBI): domain Eukaryota; kingdom Viridiplantae; phylum Streptophyta; class Pinopsida; order Araucariales; family Araucariaceae; genus Wollemia; species Wollemia nobilis. The sequence goes on from JAQPPZ010016473.1 coordinate 996,454, forward strand.
TTATCATTTTCTGAAGCATCCTCATACATACTAGCAACCAATTCATTATTTGTGCAATCATCCTCAAGGTGCCCAAAATTTCCACATCTAAAACATTTCATGACAATAAATTTATGTTTCGGTTCTTCCTCTTTTTCGATATGAACAACATCTCATTTTCATCATCACTAGAAGAACTTTCACTATCACTTGCTAGAACACTTACTTGCTTTGTCCAGATAGAAGCTCTTCTTGTTCTTGTGTGAATATCTCTTTCCTTGATTGTTGTGCTCATCTTTGTTCTTTCTGTAATACCTGTGCTTTTTAGAATCCTTGCTCTTAACATCCTGTATATCTTCATCACTTTCATTCTTGGAAACAAGTACAGTCAGTAGCATAATGACCAAATTTTCCACAGCTTGAAACATCTTATATTTTTCTTGCTTTTGTGCTTTCTAGAGAACTTGCCTTTCTTGTCTGTAATATGCCTCTTCCTCACTAGAAGACTCATCACTCTCTTGAATCTGTTTGCCTTTTGATTTCTTGGTAGCTTTGAAAGTTGCCTCTTTCTTTACATCAATTTTCACTTGAGTTCTCAGCTCAAATGCTGCAAGAATACTATGGAGCTCATCCTTTTTCAACTTATCTAAATCTTTAGCTTCCTCAATAGCAGAAATATTTTCACTAAATCTATTAGGAAGAGATCTTAAAATCTTATCACACACATCATTTTCAGCAAGTTCAAGACCTAAGTCTTTCATAGAATTAACAACTTCATCCATACGGAGCATATAGTCACTAATATTTTCATCATCATTCATCTTGAGCTGTTCAAACATACCTTTGAAGTGTCTCAACTTGGCCTTTCGGACATTTGCATCACCTGTATGAACAACCTGCAATTGTTTCCACATTTCACTAGCTGTCTTGCAGTGAATAACTTTGGTAAGATCAGCCTTCTGTAAACCCTTCAGGATTGCATTCATGGCTTTTGAGTTGTTGTGATGTAGGAGTCTGTCTTCTTTAGTATAAGGACCATTTGCAGGAATGGTGTACCCATCTTCAATAACTTCCCATACCTCATTACCAAGTGCCATTAGATAGACTTTCATTCTTGCACTCCACAGACCGAAATCTGATCCATCAAGAATAGGTGCTGCATTGCCACTTGAATAATCCATTGTGTTCTTTGCAAGCTTTTCCTTCAAGCTGTTAAACTTTTCGAAGGTACTAGCTCTGATACCAATTGAAGAACACAAGCTTATACTGAGAGGGGGGGTGAACAGTATAAGACCACTTTTAACTTTTTCTTTCAAAACAACTTTCAAATCAATATTATGCAGTATAAAGATAGCAGTAACAACAGCAGTAATCAAAACAATGCACAAAATACCATCCACAAAGTGACACAACAATTTACGTGGTTCACCCAAGGTGGGCTACTCCACGGATAAAACTTTTCCTCTAAAAGTTATATCAAAGTCCTCTGGGAATCCTTCCCGATTACAATGTTTATGAGCCTCGGCTCAAAGGAGACACCTTCCCCTAATTCTGCTTTGGCTGGTGATCCTCTAGAAGACCTCTACCTCCTCTGCCCTTAGCAAGTGGAACTCTATCCACAGAAGACACCTGTCTTCCCTGCTCTGGCTGGAGATCTCTGTCCTCAACTCTGTCACCGCAAAGCTGGTCCTCGAATTTGCACTAAACGCAGTCCTTCGGTCTAGCACAAATGTCCTCTTCTGCCTCAATCTCTGTCCTCAATCTGGTCCTCAAAAATTGGTTAAAGAAGAATGGTTCACAAGCTTTCAAATGCTTGCTCAATGCTATCCCCAAGTCTTTACTATTCTGTCACAACTGTATTTGGTCGAAACCAACTCTCGCATAGTTCTGCGCAGTCACAGCAGTACACAACACTTCGGCTATCGAACTCTTCACTTCTGCACATTGTCTCTGAATGTCGCAACACCAACAACTTTTGCTCCTTTGCGCATCCACCGTAGTACAGTCTTCGCACTCTGTGCAACCACAGCAGCACAGACTTTGCACACTCAGCTTCTTGACGATCGAACTTCTCCCCCGCACTTTACTTGCGCAGATCGCACTACGAACGCACACTTCGATCGATGATCAAATCTCCTCAAACAGCCCTCCTTTTATACTCACAATCTCAAGATTAGAACCTTGATCTTAGTCGACTGTTTACCCTTTAATCACGTCGGCTGCAAAACCCTGTGCTGCGTCGGCCCAGATTTAACTCTGTCGGCTTCATTGCCTCCCTGTAGCTTCTAGCGTGAAACTTCAACATGTCGCGATATCACGACATCTTTGCCTGCCGTACAACTTCTATGCTTGTTGTCACGAAATCGTGACACTACTGCCTTTGTCGACCTCCTTACCGCTTATGTCACGAAATCGTGACACTTCCTGTCTTTGCTGACGTCATCTTCTCTTCTGTCATGAAATCATGACCCTTCTGTCTTCATGCCCTTCCTCTCAGCTTCTATCATGAAATCATGACACCTTTGCTCTTCTTGACGTCATCTTCACTTTGTCATGAAATCATGACACTTTCACTCATGCCTTCCTCTCAATTTTGTCATGAAATCGTGACACTTCTCCTCATCCCAACTCAACTATCATGAAATCATGACACTTTCTAACCCAAGCTGCCAACTCAACTCGTCAAAATCGTGACACTTTCTGCAACTGCAAGCTGCCAACTCAACCTGTCACGAAATCGTGACACTTTCTGCATCCGTACAACTTCTTTGTAGCCTATCATGAAATCGTGATGCTTCTAGCTTTCGAACGCTTTCTCCACTGCCTGTCACGAAATCGTGACACTTTTGGCTTTCGTACGCTTTCTCCACTACCTATCGTGAAATCGTGATGCTTCTCCTTTCAGGCTCTTCTCTTTGTTGCAAGTCACGAAATCATGACAGTTCTCACTTCGAGCTTTTTAGCATGTCACAAAATCATGATAGTCCTTCCTTTGATTTTTGTAGCTTGTCACGAAGTCGCAACAGTCCTCACTTTGTCTTTTGCAGCATGTCACGAAATCATGATAGTTCCTGAATCACTTTCTCTCTCTTCAATCTTGTCGTGAAATCGTGACAGTTTACACTGCAGACTTTCTCTTCTTCAACATGTCATGAAATCGTGACACTTTTCCTTTCGGACTCTCTCTCCTGCAACATGTCGCGAAATCGTGACACTTGCTCGTCCGAACAACTTTCCTGGCAATGTGTCATGAAATCGTGACACTTTTCTTTCTCTGCCTTCCTGCGCTTCCCGAGTCGCGAAAATGCGACATGTCACGAAATCGTGACAGTTTTGCCTGCTTCGTCTCTGCCTTCCAACATGTCGCGAAATCGTGATAGTTTTGCCAAAACTTTCTCTCTCCTCAAACATGTCGTGAAATCATGACAGTTTTTCCAGCCGCCTGCATACTTTTTCTAACTTATCTTTTTCTTGATCTTTTTGCAACTGGGCTACCCTGATCTTCTTGGAGACTTACTGACCAGCTGAAACCTTCATCAAAACACATTCTTAGACATAAAAACAAATTGCTTCAAGAACTCCTTGACATCAATGACAACAACTATACTTGAGCAAAGGCAATGTACTCAAGGTACCCAAAATTGCCAACACCTTCTTTAGAAGTTCTTTAGCTTTATGGAACCACTAATGATTTTGTTCTATATGAATCATGTTGACTTATTATTTATTGTCAAAAGCCTCATGTTGCATTGTTGATTACGAGAGCATCTTAACATGAATGGTAATGAAATAAACAGATGTATTCTGAGGGATCAAATATCCTAAATATGCCATAGTGTCTGTAAATCTTTTGGATGTATAAGGGATTGCCTCGATGTCCTACCATTCTAGTTGGGCTAGGTAAGTTTCAACATGTTAGGACCCTCCTAACATGTCCTAATTACTTATATTATTTATTCATTATATTATAGGGTCACAACCCTTCACTCTTACAACTATTAGACTAGGTATATAAATGCAATCCACATATGATAATAAGGCATCATCGAACAAATATATAAATTAAGTCTATTGTGGGTTTTCTACCTTACAATCAAAAAGTGATTCAATATAAAAATGATCCTGCTTCCCGCACCATTTAGTTTCATACCATCTAGATCAGAGCTAGATCAAGGAGCAAATTCACCATTAAATTTTTTTCCCACCGCACATTTCAGCCAGTCCACATTCGCGAGGACACAAATAGCATTCACGCTTCATGGATCCATGTCAAAATCCTCACAGAAAATTAAACCTTCTCCTAAGGTACGAATTAAGTTGTATTACACCCAAATTGCTCAACCTTTCATGTGGTGACCAGTGGCTATTTTGAAAAAGCTAAAATCTTCAACGCAGCATCAAGGTTTTCGACGTTCGAAATGCAAAGGAAAAAAATTAAAATTATTTTTTATTTTTTAATTTTTTATTTTTTGCTCACTTGTACCAAGTCATATTGATCGTTACCTACACCAACCGCAATGGCTAAAGGATGACGGTCACTGGATTCCATTCATGAGAAACATGAAAGGCTCGTTGAAGAAGTTCAATAGGAAAGAGAGGAGAATACCCGGACCACAAGAGAACTCTTCGAGAAAATATTTGCAATGGATGTTAAAATTGATGCCATCAGTCAAAATCAGGCGAAAACACATGCAAATTCACCCAACCACGGGTCATCAAACTAAGCAATGTTAGGAGGTCCACAAACTTCCATTCTACCACAGATGACCAAATTAGACTTCCTAAAATTTGAAGGAGGAGACCCTACAAACTGGATCTACTGAGCAGAGCAATATTTCTCACTAAATCAAATTCTAGAAATGCAAAAAGTGCATATCGCCTCCTTCCACTTGGAAAACGACGCCATCCAATGGTACCAATGGTTCGATAAAACTAATGACACTCTGATGTGGTCAACCTTTACATAGAATCTATTAGTGCGATTCGGCCCTAGCAAGTTTCAAAGCTTTATAGGGGCCCTCACTAAATTATGCCAAACCACTTCGATAAGCAAATACCAAGCAGAATTTGAAAGGCTAGCTAATCGAACATTTGGATTAGACACTGCCTTCTTTCAAGAATGTTTTTTTAGTAGATTAAAAGAAGAATTTTGAATAGAGGTGCAAATGTATAACCCCACAAACATGTTAGAGACCATCGGCTTGGCAAAATTAGTGGAGGACAAATTCAAGGCACGAAATCGGTTCACAAAACCAACTTGGGGGAAACCATCAAACACTTATACCAACCCCAAACCAATGCAAAATTGATGAACCCAAAACTCCTACACAGCTCCCAAAATTAACCCCGCTCTACCAATTAAGAGTCTAAGTTTTGAGGAAATGAAGAAAATACAAGCTAAGGGTCTTTGCTACCATTGCGATGAGAAATTTGACAAAAATCATAAATGTGCCTCACATAAATTATATATTCTAGATGCCACAGAGGAAGGGAATTCTACTGAAGAGGAACCTGAACTCGAAGTAGAGGTATTATCCAACACACTTGAAAGTGACGAAGAAAATGCACCAAAGGTTTCCTTCAACGGCCTTGCCAAATTTTCTGCCCCTCAAACAATATGAGTTAAAGGGTATTTTAAGAAACAAAACCTTACCATGCTCCTATATTCTAGTAGCACACATAATTTTATCAATCCAAAGGTGGCTAAACAAGTAAATTATTTTATATACCCTTGCAATAACTTCGAAGTGATGATTGGAAACGGCAGAAAAATTGCATGCAAAGGAAATTGCAAAAATATCAAACTAACTATGGGGGTTTATAACATGAAAAGCAACATGTACGTCCTACCCCTAGGTGGGTGCGACATTGTACTAGGCATACAATGGTTACAAACTTTGGGAGTATTCCAATGGGAATTTGATGAACTATGGATGAAATTCACAACAAAGAACCAAACCTATATTATCCAAGGCCTGAAATTAGGACCTTCCCAAATCGTTAGCTCGCATAGAATGGAGAAAATTATCCGAAGAGGAAAAAAAGGAATGGTCACCCAATTATTTTCAATTCAACCTAGTCATAAAGAAGATGAGAAACCAGAGTTACAAAAGATTTTAGATCACCATAAGGTGGTATTCAATGAACCAAAAGGACTACCTCCACAACGTAGTCACGATCACACTATTCCACTATTTCTAGGGCATCACCCTCCTAATATTAGACCTTATCGTTATCCATACCTCCAAAAGACCAAAATAGAGAAATTAGTTCAAGATCTTCTTAAGGCAGGAGTCATTAGACCTAGCAAAAACCCTTACTCCTCTCCAATTATTTTAGTTAGAAAAAAGGATGGCTCGTGGTGTTTATGTGTCGATTTTTGAGCGCTTAATAAAATGACCATCAAAGATAAATTTCCTATTCCGGTCATATATGAGCTATTAGATGAACTCCATGGGGCAGCTTATTTTTCCAAGTTAGACTTACAGTCAGGCTACAACCAAATACGAGTCAATGAAAAGGATATTCCTAAGACGGCCTTTCGCACTCACGAAGGGCACTACAAATTCTTTGTGATGCCATTTGGCCTGACCAATGCTCCTTCTACCTTTCAAGTATAATGAATAAGGTATTTCACCCTTTTCTTCGTAAATTTATATTAGTTTTCTTTGATGACATTTTGATTTATAGCAAAACATGGGAAGAACATGTGGACCATGTTAGACAAGCGTTCTAAATCTTGGAGGAAAATCAACTTTATGCAAAAAGATCAAAGTGTTCCTTTGGAAAACAAGAAATTGAATACTTAGGGCATATTGTCTCAAAGGAAGGAGTTATGGTAGATCCTTCCAAAATCGAGGAGGTGAAAAATTTGCCTATTCCAAAAACCTTAAAAGCTCTACATGGGTTTCTTGGACTAACGAGATATTATAGAAAATTTGTCCAAAATTATGGTAAAATTGTTGCTCCTCTAACAACATTACTTAAGAAAAATGCTTTCAAATGGTCGTCTAAAGTGGATGAGGCCTTTATCACCTTGAAAACTACAATGTGTACCACCCCTGTTCTAGCCATGCCCAACTTTTCTAAATCGTTCGTCATTGAAAGTGACTCTTCAGGAATAGGAATGGGAGTCGTACTCATGCAAGATGAAAGGCCTCTAGCTTTTATAAGCAAAGCATTTTCTCCTAAGAATTTAGCTCGCTCTACGTATGAAAAAGAGATATTGGTGATTGTCCATGCTATTCAACATTGGAGGCCTTACCTTATTGGCCAACATTTCATTATACGCACTGACCGTCATAGCTTGAAGTATTTTTTGGAACAAAGGACTAATACCCTAGAACAACAAAAATGGGTTACTAAACTTCTTGGCTATGATTATGAAATTACATATAAAAATGGAAAGGACAACATGGCAGTCGATGCACTTTCTATAAAATTTGAAGATATGCCTCAATTCCATGCTCTTTCCTCCCTTATTCCTAAATGGGTAGATGAGGTGCATGAAGAATGGATAAATGATCCTACTATCCACGCCTTAATTCAACAACTTCAACATAATCCTAGTAGAAAAACTCCATACACTTGGAAGGACAATATATTAAGATACAAAGGGAGGATGGTCCTCACCCCCAATTCAACTTATCGTGAAAAACTTCTTCATGAGTTACATACCTCACCCACTGCAGGCCACTCAGGGTTCTTAAAAACCTATAAAAGAGCCACTACCTCCTTCTATTGGGTAGGAATGAAAAATTACATCAAAAACTTTGTAAAAGAATGTGAAGTTTGCCAAAGACAAAAGTAGGATACCCTCGCTATTCCAGGATTACTTCAACCTCTTCCTATACCCACCAAAACATATGGACTTTATTGAAGGATTACCAAAATCAGGAGGAAAAACAACAATTTTCGTAGTCGTTGATCGGTTATCTAAATATGCCCATTTTTGTCCTGTGGCTCATCCTTATACCGCTAGCACTATAGCCCACCTCTTCCTAGATAACATCTTTAAATTACATGGTATGCCCTCCACAATTATTAGTGACCGTGACCCAACTTTCACTAGCATCTTTTGGAAGGAATTGTTCAAATTACAAGGCACTCAACTTTGTATGAGCTCTGCTTACCATCCTCAAACCAATGGCCAAACAGAAGTCATAAATAAATGCTTGGAAACATACCTTCGATGTTTTGTTTCTACTCAACCACTCCATTGGGTAAAGTGGCTTTCACTAGTGGAATGGTGGTATAACACTTCATACCATACGTCCATCAAAATGACTCCTTATGAAGCACTATATGGTCAAACACCACCATCCCTCACTTCCTATATTCCAAGGACTACAAAAGTCCATGCGGTGGAAACGGAACTTGCTAATAGAGATGACATATATGAATCCTAAAAGAGAACCTACACACCACCCAGCATCACATGAAGCAGCAAGCCAATCAACATAGAAGCGAACGTAGTTTCCACGAGGGTGATATGGTTTTCTTATGTCTCCAACCTTACCGTCAATCCTCTCTTAAACAAAAAGGTTCTCAAAAGTTAGCACCCAAATTTTACGGGTCGTATAAAGTTCTCCAACGTATTGGGACCGTTGCTTACAAACTAGAGCTTCCTCCCTCTTCCAAAATTCACCCTGTATTTCATGTATCTTGCCTTAAGCTCGTAGTGGGAGCCCATATCATGACACAACCCACTCTCCCTGAATTATCTGATGATGGAGTACTTCTAGTTGATCCAGAAGCTATCTTGGATCGCCACTCTCATCACCTTCGTACTCGCAATATCACGGAAGTTTTAATCCATTGGAAAGGTCTACCTTTAGAAGACGCAATGTGGGAAAATTTTCAAGATATCCAGTAGCGATTTCCAAATTTCCAGCTTTGAGGACAAAGCTCCTTTAAGGGGGTGGCATGTTAGGACCCTCCTAACATGTCCTAATTACTTATATTATTTATTCATTATATTCTAGGGTCACAACCCTTCACTCTTACAACTATTAGACTAGGTATATAAATGCAATCCACATATGATAATAAGGCATCATCGAACAAATATATAAATTAAGTCTATTGTGGGTTTTCTACCTTACAATCAAAAAGCGATTCAATATAAAAATGATCCTACTTCATACACCATTTAGTTTCATACCACAACAAGATCTTTGTCAGCTTTCAGTATTGGACACCTACATTGAAATAATCCCTTAACTTGGTTAACTATGATAAGGGGGTCACAAAATATATTTGTCCTCTTAATATTCATAGTGATTATTATTTGGAGACCCAAGATTAAGGCCCCATATTCAGTGTTGTTATTTGTGCAAGGGAAGTCTAGCTTAAATGAAAAGGATATTGGAGCACCTTGCGGTATGAAAAACACAATCCTTAAACCACCCCCTTGCTCACACTTTGAACCATCAAAGAACAAAGTCATGTCAGCTTTATTATTAGGTTCTTCGAGTTCGAGTGCTTCTGGTAATGCAAATATTGCCTCATCGATAAGTTCTATGATAAGAGGCTTAGTATCCTGAAGAGGCACCTCTGCTAGTTGATCAACTATGACTTATCCCTTGATAGAATTTTGGCTTATGAATTCCAAATTGAATTCTATCATTATCATGATCCACTTTGTAGTACATGTATTATGATATATCTTGCTCATCATATACTGCAAAGGATTTTTTTTGATATCGCATGTGTTGTATGGCTTAGCATGTAGTGGCATAACTTCTTGGTCACAAATACCACTATTAAACACAAATTATCTACGTATGCATACCCTAGCTTGTAACTCACAAAGGTGCGATTGATATAGTATATTTTTTGTTCTTTGTCTTGCTCATTCTTTTGAGCCAACATGGTGCCCAAAGTAAAATCAATAGTAGATATATAAGGTAAAAATGAAATATATTGCCTTGGTAGATCTAGCATTAGAAATTTTTCTAGGTACTTTTTGATCTCAACAAAAGCTTGCTGACATTCTTCATCCCAATGGAATGGGACCCCATTATATAGCAACTGCTTCATAGGTCGACATTTGTTTGATATTTGTGTGATGAAACACTTTATGGATGCTACTTTGCCCTATAGGTTTCTCAGTTCTTTTATGTTAGTGGGCAGGGTCATTTCTAGGATAGCCTTTACCTTTTCTGGGTCAACTTTGATACCTCATTTAAAAATTATGAATCCCAAGAGTTTTCCTAAATTTTTTCCAAATATGCATTTCTTGGGATTCAAACTGACATTGTTCTCTATCAAGCAATAAAATACCTTTCTTCGATCCTTCGCATACTCTTCACGCAGCAATGACTTGGCTAATAAGTCATCGATATAATATTCTAGTACCTTATGCATGTAGTCATGGAAAATATATGTCATGGCCCCCTAATATGTGGCACTAGCATTTTTAAGACCAAATGACTTTATAAAAAAATATCCCCCATGGAGTGGTGAACGTGGTTTTATGTTGGTCTTCAAGTTTAATTTGAATCTGATTGTAACCAAAAATACCATCTATGAGGGAGATTATCTTATGGCGTACAATTGTGTCTACAAGAGCATATATGTTGGACAACAAGAATGAATCCTTCTATGTTGTCTTATTGAGATCTTTGAAATCTGTACAAATACAAATCCTTCCATCAGGTTTTCCTACAAGCACCATGTTTGATATCCATTTCAAATAGTTAATGGGGGTAATAAATACCACTTCCAATAGCTTCTACAACTTGTTCTTTATCATCAAGATTATGGTTGGATGCATCTTCCTAAGTTTTTTCTTGATAGGTTTCTTTGTAGGATCTAGCGAAAGGTTGTGGACAACCAATTTTGGATCTAAACCCGGCATATCCTTATAGGTCCAAGAAAAGATATTAGGTCTCTCTTTAAATAGAGTTATGATAGTGGCGTGTTATTCTAGAGATAATTTTTCTTTGAACTTAAATTTCTTTGGATCATAAGGATCATCATTGATGTCCACTTTGAAATTTTCCTCTATTGACATGTGTGATCCCTCGATCTGGTGAGGAGTAGGGATCAAGTGGATGTCATCCACTATATTTAAAGGTTAAACTAAATCATTGTAAAAAATAGTGTGATAAACATCATGTGCTTAGCTTGGTGCAAAATGAAATGGTTGTAGCATTTCTTCATTGGGGAAGAAATCTTTAGGCTCTAAGGGTGAATCAGCGTGATTCCAATAAAATGGCATCTAAGTTAAGACATAATGGTTTAGAAGTATCAGCTGGGTTGTGGAGTGGAGTGGTCAAATTAATGGATATCATTTTTATGGATGGGGTGGAGTCTCCAAGACCACATAGGTGCAACTCTGCATTATTTATTTACCTTCTATACCCACGATATGGCTCTAGGAGTATGGGGATCTTAGGATTCAATCTATGAACAGATGGGTAGATGGAATCATTTTGTTGAATAAGCTCTCTAAATGTAGGAGGACCGATAAAAACCATATGATGTATTATATCTAAATTGGTTGGTCTTCCCTTAAGGTGAGGGCTAGGATATACTCTACAATACATCTCATTTAAGTCAAATGGTTCATTTTAATGTCTCAAGTAGTGAGGTCCAAGGTAAACCATTGCCATCTATAAAGAATCCATTATTCATGCCCACTGACATTATGAGGTGATGTGAATTTTGAGGCCCTAAATAGGAAAATCTAGTCTCATCCTCAACCTCATAGTCACTATCATCTATGATATATCCACTCTCCATATTAATTAGCTCTGTGAGGTGATGTAAATTCTGAGGCCCAAGGTAGGCCAACTCTGTCTCATCCTCATCCTCACTATGATTTGGAATGTACTCATTTTCTTCTTGTTCATAACCATATCTTGGTTCATCCTCCCATAGGATAAGTCTTGTTGGACTTGCCTCGAGAGAGAAATTTGGATGATACACAATAGGTGATTCTATAGTGACCATGATCACCAACCTGTCATCCATGTAGCTTATGTTTGGGTGATAAGGATTCCATTCAATGTCTTACCTGAACCCTAAGATCAGCCTATCTAGAGATACTACTAATGAATCATCATAGCTTCATATATGATATCCTAGGCCAAACCTATTAGTAGGTAACTGATATCGTGGTTCAACTGGATTCTGTCATCCTTGCTCATATAGACCCAAACCATAACCATGTCAATGGTTGTAATCAAAGTATCTCAAAGCAAACTCAAGATTGGAAAAGTAATGAACATTCATGGTGAATGGCTAATCCTCATCCTCTTCAATATTTAAAGTATTGTGGGCAGAATCCAACCCAATATAAATGAATTTCGTCTAGTTAGGGGAGATCCCCAATGGTACTGAAAACACGAGATTTCGAAAGAAAAACAATACTAACTTGATACCAAATGAACATGCACAAAATAAGATGAACGTAATCGAATCAAAATTAACATAAAATGAGAAACAGGAGCACAACCCTTTTTTTTTATTAATATGATTCCGGATTCGGTTACAATCTCTCTCCTTCCCTTTTAAGGGCTAGGAAGATTAGCATGTTTCGGTTACAATCTGTCTTTAGTAGTTCTCCTTCCGCGTGCCCACATGTAGAATGGGCGGGCCAAACTGTCGTCGTCGCTTGTGTTGGTGAATCTTCAATCGCTGCTGCTTCTCCTACGTTCAAAGAAACAACAGATCCGTTAGTAGCACCTGTGTAAAAATAAAACATTCGATCTTTAAAACAAATAAAACAGCGACATAAAAGAAAATACGGTTTAGCTGCAGCGTGGAAAACATAACATAAACGTAATAAAATAATTACGTCATAATACATATAAAGTCAACTAGGTCTGCATCATTTTTGAATGAAATAAAATCCGATGAATGCATGCTTAAAATCAAAATCTGCATGTTGATATGCTTGCAATTAAAATCCCGAGATCATAATGCAAAAGAAATAAAAACAGAACACTGAGCTTTGTCGACGAGTGGATGGATCCAGGGATCCGGATTCACGTTCTCCATGAACACCCGATGACCTCCCTTGCAGAAGAGATCACGGATGCGGATGACGTAAATCAATGCTAAAACGTCTGGCGGTAAACTAGCAGGGCTTCGCTGCTCCAAACGTTTCTTTTTTGCTCCTCCTTTTTTGGGTGGAAAAGTCCACCATTTTATAGACCCAGGGGGTCTCTTTGGATAGGCGTGCATAAGCGCCATGTGTTGGTCATAGGTGCCATGTGGCGGTCATGTCTTCCCATGAGAGAGGAAAGTCCTCCATGACTCGGGCTTTCATGAATGCCTCTGTGACAGTCCTCTAACGGCCCACGCACTTGACTGACTTCCACTTCCAGTTGTTTAAAGTCCACCTTCAAACGTTTAATGCTTATTTGTTTAATGTCCACGTTTATTCGTTTGATGTCCACGTTTATCTGTTTGATGTCCGCTTTTATCTGTTTGATGTCCGCTTTTATCTGGTTTAAAGTCCGCATTTATTGGTTAATGTCTGCCTAGGCGCAAAGACGGGAGTCTGTCGCGATATCGCGACGTCGCGATTTCACGACACCCAGGCCTCAGGCTTCCTTTTGGCCCTGGCGTGTCGCGATATCGTGACACCCAGGCCTTAGGCTTCCTTTTGGCCCTGGCGTGTCGCGATATCGCGACACCCAGGCCTTAGGCTTCCTTTTGGCCTTGGCGTGTCACGATATCGTGACGTCGCGATATCGTGACACCCAGGCCTTAGGCTTCCTTTTGGCCTTGGCGTGTCGCGATATCGCGATGTCACGATATCACGACACCTAGGCCTTAGGCTTCCTTTTGGCCTTGGCGTGTCACGATATCACGACGTCACGATATCACGACACCCAAGCCTTAGGCTTCCTTTTGGCCTTGGCGTGTCGCGATATCACGACGTCGCGAAATCCAAACCAATATTCTCCCTTTTTGGGCCTTGGCGTGTCACGATTTCGCGACGTCGCGAAATCGCGACACCCAAGCCTTAGGCTTTCTTTTGGCCTTGGCGTGTCGCGATTTCGCGACACCCAAGCCTTAGGCTTCCTTCTGACTTTGGCGACAAACTTCATAGGAAGATTGCCTTAAAAATGACCAACTTCTGTCTGGACAATACATAAAACAAAAGAAAGGTGTCGAAGGCGGACGGCCAGAAGAAAGCAAACGGGACATAACCAAAGCACTGTCACGTAATCGGATTGGTGCTTGTTTTGGTGTCTACAGATGCCCCTTTTTGGAAAGCGCTGCGGGTGACGCGATGCTTGAGCAAAAATAGATAACCAAAGCACTAGTGATTAGGATTTCTTAGTAACCTAACCAACTTGTGATGCCCCAAGCATGGAAAGGGGATGCATTCTTGAATCCTTGCTTTTGACGAGCTAAGGAATTTGATTTCAAGTATTAACCTATTTTGGTGAGGTGTGACTTGAACTTAGACATTGATCAGTCATGAATAGGCAAAGGGCGCAACCTTTTATCCACGGGGGAACCTTGAGTTCATGCTTCGGGAATGCCAAGCGTTTGATCGTGTTTGATCAATTTGTGGTTGTTGCTTGTTTACTGCCCCAAGCAGGAGCGTGATTGTCTTTGTCAATGATTCTTTGAATGCATGCCAATGCCCTGATTGGGTGTGTGTTTGTTGATTGGTGACTAAGTGTGACTACCCCCTCAAGCGACGAATCGATGAGGGAATGACCGCCATGAGAAAAGCGACGAGTCGCTTGACCCGAGGTGACTTAGGTTAGGGTGCCTTCAAATGTTTGTCCGTTGAATGTGCAAGCAGTTTTTCGACTTTTGGATTATTGTTGTTGGGTAAAAACCCTTTTGGTGATGCCATAATGGGGTGAAAGTGTCGAAAGTCCATCTTCCCGTGGAGCGGTCCGGCTATGGTAGCCTTCTTGGGGAAGTAGGAGAGTGACAATTTGAGCCCCGACATCGATTTTGCTATGCCAAGAGGTTAAGTGCAAGAGCACTTGTGTCTGGCAATGTTTATTGTTGTTTGTTTGTGTTGCATTTATTTTTTTTTTTTTTTTTTTTTTTGTTTTGTTGTTTTTGAGTGTTTGTTGGTTTGTTGTTTTTTATTGTTTTTGAGTGGGTGTTGACCCTTTTGTGACGTCGTTTGGGGTGAAATTGGCCAACATCCGTCCTCCCGTGGAGCGGTCCGGCTATGGTAGCCTGCTTAGGGAGTAGGATAGGGACAATGTAAACCCCGACATCGTTTTTCTATGCCAAGATGTTAAGTGCAAGAGCACTTGTATCCGACAATTTTTATTGCTCTTTTGTGTTGCATTTTTGTGATGTTTTTGTTGTTTTGATTTTCTTGCTTTGTGTATATGTCATGATTTTATGTTATGCACAATGATTGATGTTGATGGATGCATGTTTATGGTGACGTATGCATATGGTATGATAAATGCGCATGTTGTTGATTCATATGTGATATGAAGAAATGAAATGGATGAATGGAATTTGTGATGTTTGGCTATGGTACCATAGACTGTTTAGAACTTTGTTATTTGTTTTTAGGCGATTGCTGTGATGAATGACTTTGTATGTATACATGTGGTTTTTCTTTTTTTGTATTTTTTGATGGTATGGCAAAGATGAAAAGTAGCGCAGTTGGTTTAGAAATGTAGCTAAGGTTTTCTGAGAATCAGACGGTTTTAACTCACTAGCCATGACTGTACTTTATCTTACAAGACTTTTGAACAAGGTATGAATCGGACTTGTTTTTGACCAAGTTATTTCACATCCTTGTGTGTGCAATTGAGTTCATTTATGTGGTATTCATCAGGATACCGCCAGTGCCAGATAGGCTGTCAACCAAACCTGTACTGAGGATCACCTAATTAGCTCCACTAACTCCTTTATTGTATTTAGTCAGATTAATCTGCGTTGTTTCTAGGATACCATAAGCTAGCTCATCCACATGCAAACATTGATCTGTACACAAGTTAATGTGACAGATATATCGTCATGCGGGAGGTTTACCACCAGTGACCAATAGGCTGTCAACCAAACTGGTACTGAGGCTTACCTCATGACCTGTCGAAATGCTGAGAGTTCCAGGGATTCAAGTTCGACTCCCTTCTTTTCTTCAATTGTATTGGGATACTTGCTCGATTGTAGTGATAAAAATCATTGTTTATTTTTATATATTTTTCTTTTGAGCAAGGGATTGGGATATGGAGTGATGAGAATCACTATTGTATGTGCCTTTTGATGTGTGCACTGTGGGATGTCAAATTTTTGAGTTTTGACGTTTGCAAATTTTGGGATTCTTGGGGAATTGGGTAGGGAGGATGCTTGTCCTTTTGCCAACTCTCAGCATTCTTTGGGTCATTTACATAGGGGGATAAGCAAGATAACCATTTCGCTTATGGTGACCTAGATTACTATGCAGGTTTCATCTTTCGTTCGTACAACTCAAGAATTGTTTTAGTGTTTTAGCTTGTGATGGGATGTTACGTAACAAGGCGTATTTCAAGTAGAACTCTACCTTCGTAAAATCTCTCTGACTTGGTACAGTACGTGGCTAGAAAGCACAATGCCGACTGAAAGACGAAAACTCTTGATACATTACGAGACCACTGACTCTATTGTGGTAAACAACAGTTAATGGTGTTTGTTTGTTTGTTTTGTAAAATGGAAAAGTATGGAACAAGATGGATTAGCAGAATAATTACAGTCTATGGTGCCTTTGACCTGTACGACCACAAATGTGTATTGGTGTGATGCTTAATGCAACTACATATTTTTGTATTTTTGATGGATTGATTTTGATTATGAAGATGAGATGTGAGAAAAGCTCTCTATTGATGAATTTGAGCATGCCTTGAAATGAGATGCAAATTTTTGTTGTTTTTGATGATTTTTGTTGTTTTTTGAATTTTTTTTTTGATGGTGACCAAGGGATTTCGAGAATCCTTTGGGGCCTTTTTGGGGTGACCAAGCGATTGCGGGAATCCTTGGAGCTTTTTGGTTTGACCAAGCGATTGCTGGAATCCTTGGAGCTTTTTGGTTATGGAGTGAGGGAACAATTATTTTGACATTTTGATTCCAAGCTGATTGCGGGAATCCTTGGAGCATTTTTGGATTGACCAAGCGATTTCAGGAATCCTTGGAGCATTTTTGTGATTGACCAAGCGATTTCAGGAATCCTTGGAGCATTTTTGGGATTGACCAAGCGATTTCAGGAATCCTTGGAGCATTTTTTGGGATATGGCTCTCTTAGATATAGAATGGTCGCAAATGACTGATATTCAAGGGTTCTATTTCCTTGATTCCATCAAGAGAGGCTAGCCGGTACGTCCCGGGTCCTATTTTGCTATCAATGACATATGGACCTAACCAATTTGCCGTGAACTTGTCCCTTAGGTGGGACGGCAAATTAGAGTTCTGTTGGTTTTCCTTCAAAACCAAATCACCAACCCGAAAGTCCCTTAGGTGAACTTTCATGTTGTAAGCTTTCTTAAGCCGCTCTTGATAGATACGTAAGTGCTCGAGAGCATTAACGCGTCATTCATCAAGCAACGTAAGTTGGTCTAACCGGGCCTGCCACGCAGCGTCATCATCGATGAACTCCTGCATTGATATGCGCAGGGAAGGAATTTCCAACTCGAGAGGCATTACTGCCTCGGAGCCATACACGAGCAAAAACGGAGTGGCCCCAGTTGGCGTCCGAATGCTAGTGCGATAAGCCCAAAGGGCAAGTGGAATTTGGATGTGCCAATCCTTATGACTGTCTACGACCATCTTTTTAAGGATGGCAACTAGCATTTTGTTTGACGCCTCTGCTTGCCCATTTGCTTGCGGATAATAGGGTGTCAAAAAGCTATGCTGAATTTTGTACTTTGTGGTCAAAGCACGCACGTCTTTGTTCTTGAATGATGGCCCATTATCCGAGATTATTTTGGATGGAATACCAAAATGACATATGATGTTATGCAAAATGAACTCCACAATGCGGGGTCCTGTCGTAGAGGTCAGCGGAATTGCTTCCACCCACTTGGTAAAATACTCTGTGGCCGTTATGATAAACGTGTGATGGCCTGACGACGCAAGGGAGATCTTTCCAATTAGATCGAAGCCCCACTATGAAAATGGCCAAGCAGACTGGACTGTCTGCAAGGCCTGGGAAGGTACGTGCATCAAATTGGCATGATGTTGACACTTCATGCACTTCTTGACATATGCGCAACAATCTCGCTCTAAAGATGGCCAATAATAGCCCATGCGAAGAATGCGCTTTGCAATGGCCATACCACTGAAGTGGCCACCACATGTACCATCGTGCGCTTGGGCGACTGCCCAAGTGGACTCTTGCTGGTCCAAGCAACGAAGGAGGATCCCTTCATAGCTACGACGATACAAAATGTCTCCTATCAAGACATACTTAGCCGCTTTCTGCTTGAATGTTCATTTTGCGGCATGCGTCAATCCAAGCGGGAGATTACCTAACTTGAGGTAGTCTCTAATGGGTAAATACCGATCTTGTTGATCGAAAACCTCGATAGTATGAACAGCCAATCCCTTTTGAAGTTCCTCCCTAACAAATGTTGAGCGGGATAGAACTTGTAAGAACAGCGTTGTGTTGCTATTAATGGGAGTAGGGGAGAACAAGGACCCCCAGTTGGCATGTTTCAGACGATCGCGGATTCGAGAGAACTTATCCGAGGATGGTTCAATCTGGATCATGTGGATTCCTGACGTCAAGTCAGAGCTTGCACGCTCCATCGTGGATTGCGATAAGGTTTTGACTTGAATGGTTGTCATATCACCAGAAAGGTCTTGCGGGATTAGTGACCCCAAGGAGGCCATTGTGTCCGCAAAATGATTCGATGATCGAGGGAGTGCCTCGATGTCGTACCATTCAAGTTTTGCCAGGAATTTGTCCACAAGGGCTTTATAAGCCTGTAGAACTGGGCATTTGCATTGGTATACCCCTTTGACTTGATTGACGATTAACAGCGAATCACCAAAGATGTTTAGTCATTTGATGTTCATGGCGATTGTTGTCTGAAGACCTATGAGCAAGGCTTCATACTCTGCATTATTGTTGGTGCATGGGAAATTTAATTTAAATGACGAGGGCATTGGAGCGCCTTACAGTGTGAAGAATACCATTCCCGCACCACCACCTTGCTCACATTTAGAACCATCAAAAAATAGGGTTATGTCGACTCGTGACTCGGGCTCATCGAAATCTGGCGATTCCTGAGACATGGAAGACCCCATCATCGGGTAGTTCTATGACTAGAGGCTGATCGTCTTCAAGAGGAGCCTCTGCTAGTTGATCGGCTATGACCTGTCCTTTGATAGATTTCTGTCCAATAAACTCTATGTCAAATTTCGTCAACAACATGATCCATTTCGTCGTGCGACTACTATGATAAGTACGACTCATCATGTATCGCAATGGATTCTCCTTAGACACAACATACGTAGTGTTGCTCAGCATGTAGTGGCGTAGCCTCTTGGTAGCAAACACCACTGCCAAGCAGAGTTTCTCAACGTATGCATAGTTAAGTTCGTAATTGACCAGGGTGCGGCTAAGATAGTAAGTAGCCTGTTCTTTGTGAAGTTCATTCTTTTGGGCCAGCATGGCGCCCAGTGCCACCTCAATAGCTGAGATGTATAAGTAGAACGACACTCCTGGTCTAGGTGGTGCCAATACTGGTGGCGAAGCCAAGTATCGTTTGATTTCATCAAAGGCTGACTGGCACTCGTCATCCCAGTGAAATGTAACCCCCTTGTGCAATAATTTGTTCATGGGTCGACACTTGTCAGATAACTATGCTATGAAGCGCTTAATCGACGTGACCTTTCCTTGCAGACTTCTGAGCTGCTTAATAGTAGTTGGGGGAGCCATTTCAAGGATTGCCTTGACTTTCTTTGGGTCCACCTCGATGCCTCGCTTTGAGACTATAAAACCCAAGAGTTTTCCAGATGTGACGCCGAATACGCACTTCTTGGGATTCAATCGACCTTATGCTCTATGAGGCGATCGAGGATCTTGCTTAAGTCACCGAGATGATCTGAGCGCAAAAGAGACTTGGCTAACAAATCATCCATGTAATCTTCCAAAGTTTTATGCATGTAATCATGGAAGATGTACGTCATGGCACGTTGGTAGGTGGCGCCAACATTTTTAAGGCCAAAAGGCATGACCTTATAACAAAATGTCCCCCAAGGCATTGTGAACGCCGTTTTGAGTTGATCCTCAGGATTGATACGAATCTGATTGTATCCTGAGAAACCATCCATGAGGGATAGCATTTCGTGACCTGCTGTAGCGTCTACCAACGCGTCGATGCTTGGCAAGGGGAAATCATCCTTAGGACTCGCTTTGTTTAGATCTCAAAAATTAGTGCATATGCGAATCCTCCCATCGGGATTTTTGACGGGCACCATGTTGGACAGCCATGGCGGATAGTCCACGTAGATGACAAACTGTGCATCCAACAGCTTTTGCAATTCGTCTTTGACCATCAAGGCCACTGTTGGGTGCATCTTTCGTAGTTTTTGCTTAACTGGCTTGATTGTCGGGTCAAGCGTTAGATTATGCGTGACTAGCTACGGATCTAGTCCCGGCATGTCTTTGTATGACCATGCAAAAACCTCCTTCTTCGCTTTGAGAAGGGCAATGTAGTCGGCTTGCTCTTCAAGGGATAAGCTTACCCCCAACTTGATAATCTGTGGATTCATTGGGTCTAAGCCGATGTCTACGTCAGTCATCTCCTCGACTGACATGTGGGATCCGTCCTCCAACTGATGTGGAGTCGGGATCAAATGGATATCATTAGCTGAGTTTAAATCTACATTTGGAACCTCGGGTCCCTCTTTAGCTTGAAAAATATCTTGAGTTGTCCCTGGGGTAAAATGAGGCATTTCATCGAAAGGCCAATACTCTGATGGGGAGAGCGGTGAATTGACGTGATCCCAGTCGATGGCATCTATGTCTAGATGCAATGACCATGCTGGATCGGTCGGATTGCAGATGGGTGCGGTCAAATCAATGGAGATCATGTGGATGAAATGAATTTGGTCTCCATTACCATGGGTGTGATAACTCGAACATTCTGGATGCTCCCTATGCTCTGGATCTGGCTCTGTAGGGACGGGCATGAACGGATCGGCCCTATGTGTTGATAGGAAGACGGGGTCTTCCCTCGGCACTGATGTCATTATAGGGTCACGGGGTGGACGGTGCTCGTCATGAACTTGGAGCCATTGATCCAACACTTGGTCCCACCCTGCTGGGTCTATGTACCATTCATGCCCTAACCTTATGCCTAGTTGTGCCATCAGTTGTTCATGGGTTACAGGGTGATTGTGCCGTCGCGCATGATTAAGATATTCCATCTCAGTTTCGTCTATGTAATCATTGTCGGTGATCCAAAGGCCCTCATTAGCCCCGATAGTTGTCTGTGCCATACTATGCTCATCTTGTTCGAGCAAATTAATCTGATCCCATTGTGGTTGTTCCACACTCAGTGGGGGGACCTGATTCGCTTGACATTGCACTGGTTCAATTGGAACCTCTAAAGGGAACAATTTTGAAAAGATATCTGGACACTATTTATGTTCTCCTTGGAAGTTAGTATCCGAACTCTCACCTCTCTCTATCAATAGAGAAGGGTTATTGTTGTTACCAAGGGTGGTTGTTGACCATGGGAGGTAATCTCCCAATGTGTACGTTGTGTTCGGGTTGGCATAAGGATCTAATGCCAATCCACCCTTGTCGCCTATTCCTAGGCCTTGCATGTTTTCTACCAAGATGTCTAAGGGCAGGGGGTGGTTGAACCCTACTCCCGACTTATCATAAGGCATTTGATATCTTGGCTGGCAAAGGACACGCACCCCTTGCTCATACCTACCTAACCCGTATCCGTGCCAATTGCATTGGCCTAGATATCTCAGAGCGAAGTTCGGGTTCGACAAATAATTGATATTTTTCGGCAAAAGGCTCTTCGTCCTCGTCCTTTTGCTTGCATGGTTCAACACCATGATCAAGGCCCCCATACACAAAATTTGTCTGGTTTGGTGGGTAACCTAAAGGAACAATTGTCCCTATGGGAAGGCGAGGTCTCCCCATGTCCTGCATTGATTCTAACGCGGGCGTTGCTACAACATTTTGCACTAGATATTCTCCCAGGCCCGTACTGGCCATTTCAACAGTAATTGTTGATGATTGAGAGGGAGGAAATGGAAGGCCTTCCTGAGTCCATTCCATGTTGGGTGGATTAGGAACCTCAGCTTCCATTGTGCTAGGTATTTCTTCTATTGAGACAGTTGATATCGTTGGCAACACCTCTTCTAGGGGTTGAGCCTCTTCCAAGATCTTTTTTCCTTTGTCCTTCTGTTTAGCCATGACAGGTGGCATTGGTAATGAAGGAGCAGATGATGTAGATGCACCTGGCTGGGGTTTTGATGGATTAGTCACTAGTGGTGCCTACGGCATCGGACCCTGTCTAGATGGATTTAACTAGAAATCCAAGTGCGTCGACGGGAGGGTCGATTGCGGCATCAAATGCACTTGCATTGCAATATTTGAAGGGTTCTAAGTCCATCGGGACTACATGTATTTCTCCTTCAAATGCATACTTCAGACATTGGTGAGCTATCGAAGGGACACACTTCATGTCCCTGATCCATGGTCGCCCTAGCAGTATGTTGTATGCCATCTCGCCTTCCAAAATGTGGCACAATGTGGGTATCGTCTTTTGTCCTACCTAGACGGGTAGAACAATTGTGCCGACTGTCGAGCATATTGCATCGTTGAATGCTCGTAGTGTGTATGTTGAAGCCATGATATGAGAGGCTGGCAGCTTCAGATGTTTTAATGCTGCAGTGGTAATGATGTTACTGGATGAGCCAGTATCTACCAACACTCTCTTGTACGGGATCCCGTTGACCCGCGCGATAACGTGCAGGGGTGGATCTGCCATGTCATTCGGTACTATTTTAACTTCATCCTCTCTGAAGGTAATGACTGGCTCCGTACATCGTTTTACATGTCCTACAAAGTTATTGAAGGAATTTGCTTCGTGAGGCTGTAATTCGATGGCTTTCAAAATTTCCATGAGAGCTTCTCGATGGGGCGCTGACTGCTGTATAAGCTCATAAATGGAAAGCCTAGCCGATGTGGTCCACAAACTCTGCGTGAGTTTGGTCCGTATCGTGACCTCGGGTCTAGGCGGAGGCAATTGCACAGTGGGTTGTTGAGGTTGCGACGTTGAAGGAACTTCTCTTGTAGCTGCCTCCGGGGCAGCTCCTGGGTATTTCCTGTTCCTAGTTACTATGCTGATCATTCCCACATATCCTTGCATGGGGAGATTTTGTCGCACCTCATTAACCTGAAGAGGTTTTGCCTGTGCCTCGTGGGTAGGCAAAGGGTCCTTGAATACCCCCATCTATTGATTATTTGGCGCTATGGGGTTGTCCACTGCCAATGTTTGATTATCAATCAAATCTTGTATCGATCCCTTGAATTTCCAACATGCGTTTAGGTCATGTCCCCTTCGCCTGTGGAACCTACAATATAAATCCTCCCTGTATCCCTTAGGCTTGGGAGCGTTAGGATCTATGTTTTGGATTTTTGGAAGGGTGATTAGATTTGCCGCTGACAAGCGGTCAAATAAGGAGTCCCTGGACTCCGTATAAGGGGTGAATTGTCGCCTAGGGCGACGCTGCTGATTTTGCTCCTGTCTTTTATTTTCTCTTTCATAATTAGGAGGCACTGCCTGATAATTAGCCTTTTGAGGCTGTATTTCTTGCACAGGCTTGGGGACATTTATCGTGACTTGATTAACCTCAGCGGGTTTTTGTTGCGCATTCCCTGTCTTGGTGTTTTTGTTCCACTCTTTCTTTTTAGGCTTGGCGATTGCGCCCTCCCCTATTTTGATCTCTTCTATAACTCTGGCTTGCGCCAAAGCTTCTTCTAGGCTGGCGTATTGTTGCAGCTGCAATAGCCCAGAGATCGATTTCAAGCAACTTCGAGCAAACATCTGTGTGAGGTCAGACATAGGGGGAAGGTAGGGTAGCTTAGAAAGCAAAGCCCTCCATCGATTCCCATACGCTGCCATTGTTTCTTCCTCATATTGCCTGAGGCTGGCTAGATCACTCAGTGATGCCTTCTTCTTGGTGTTGAAGGCAAAGCATTCAAGAAACGCATCTACTAATTGATCTAGGTTATTTATGTTGTGCTTCGGTAACTATGTGAACCAATCCGAGGTAGGGCCCATGAATGTGGTTATGAATGTCCTAAGCAACAATGCATCATTATCCTGAATGCCGAAGCATTGGCTCAGGAATCTTGTGACATGCTCTTGAGCATCCTCTTCACCTTTAAAAACTGCCAACTGAGGCAACTTGAAATGTTCGGGGTAAAGAGGTGTGGGCACTGACGGATGCACTGGATGACTACGGAGTTGACGTAACGTGGGCTTTTGATGCCCAGAAGCTTTAGTCTCCATAGACTCCAAACGCTCTAATAGCGCTTTGTATGCATCGAAAGATTTAATCTCTTCCTCCGTAACTCGTTCCCGTTGTGTGTTACGGGCAACTGGGGGCCTATGGAGGGGTGGCTGGATAGCACCTCCTCTGCCTTGATAGGGCATTTCGGCCCGTTCTTCTTGTTCATACTCCTCATAATCTTCTCGAGGAGTTATTGGGCGAGCTCGATGAACAGGAGTGGGCACCCGCGAAGGGTGCCCATCGTCATTCCTGGGAGTGGCCTCCCGCTCATGTCTCGGGTGTCTTAAAGGCACCTCTTGGCGAGGTCTTGGGGACCTATCATGCACTATGAGGTTGTGCCTCTCGTACCTTTTTGCCCTCTACGTTTGGGGGGTCTGAACCTTTTCAGGCACAGTGGTGCGGAGCAGCTCATTTGTTTGGCGCCGAATGCGCTCTTTATTAAGGTGATATAATTGTTCTAGCTGCTGTTGATCCTGCTCAAGCTGCTTGATTTGCGCTTGGCGGGCGGCATGTCTAGCAAATGATAAGTCAATTTGCTCTATTGTTTTGATTCTAGGAGGCCTAGTCACCTTTTCGATGTATCTATCTTGGTTCTGAGGATCCGGGACTCCTATGTGGTGCTTCCCTCTATCGAGATTAGCGGCATTTACTTGAGGCTCCGGCCTTAATGGGTGATCATGATATCTAGCAGGTGCGAAAGCGCAAGGCTCCCGTGCTGTATGTTGCTCTCGAGGAATGCGATGATCTTCCTCGTTCTCCCTTTCATGGGTGTGAAAGGGGCGGGCAGAGTTAGCTCGCCCTGTGTGGAGAGCCCTGCGCTCTGGGTTTTGTCTTTCAGTTCTAATGGGAGGCAAAGGAGAGATGTCGTATTCACGTTGTCTCTCTTCATGGACACTGTGCCTCTCTAGCGCTTCATCGCGCTGTGGCCACTCATATCTAGCCTCAAAAGGCGGTTTTCTATTTGCGTTGAGTGTCACACGTAAAGGTTCTTCCCGAAAGGGGCTATTCTGAATGGGCGTATCCCCCAGAGGGGTGTCCCTATAATTCCACCTAGACATGGAATGATGTGGATTCTCTTGTGGCCCAGACCGCCAAGGCGGTATGACCAAGTCTTCAGGACTAAAGCGAAGGCGACTTGTGCCTGCTTCTTGTGTACCTTCCGGAGCTTCTGCCCTTGATTGGGCTTGGCTACGGGTGTACACCATTGTGGTGCTTTTCTACTAGCTAAACAGATTTTTATCTTTTTGTTTATGATTTTTTTTTTTTTTTTACACTAAGCAGAAATGAACACACACATACACAAACGGTGATTATCTCTTTTAAAGATTAATGGTGTGTCCTAGACTGGTTTTAGTGTGTTTTGATGATTTTGTTTTTGTTTTTGAATGTTTTTGAAGAACGTTTAAATGCATAGTGAAGGCTCATATAACTCCCAAAATGGTCGCCCCTTCAATATACCAACCAGGCCGATATACCAACCTCTCTATATACCCGCCCTTACGAGAGGGAGACTATAGGTACGTGAGAGCAGATGGTACATGGTACGTAGGCGGTACGAAAGGGGGATTGTCCTGTTAATGGCACCTACCATAGAAGACTTATCCTCGCGCGCTGGGAATCACCCCAGCAACACTCGGTCAGCTTTCGTCAGGATTTACGCCTAACAACAGTGACAATCGGGGTAATGGATGCAAAATCAAGCCAAGGTGGTGATGAAATCCACCGATGGTCTTGATCAAGGGCTGGGGTTTTACGACCAGCTCCTTGGTTTAATTTTACCACGTGAAGTGTGTGTGGTTCTTTTTATTTAAAAATAAAACAGGCAGCAACCTCTTTCCCTAAGAAGGCAAACATGACAGAAAATAGAAATATCACAGCAGAAAATGACAAGGACAGTTAGAAACCGTTACCTCTTTTCCGCCCAAATCGGTTGTCTTTCCCGCCCAAATCGGCTTTTTTTGATTTTCGGCCCAGTACCTGCAAGCATAAAAACATAAATTTCGATCAGTTTCTTGATCTCAAAAATGCAGGGAACAGGGTCCCACCGTGATCGCCATTGAAAGCACGAGATTCCGAAAGAAAAACAATACTAACTTGATACCAAATGAACATGCACAAAATAAGATGAACGTAATCGAATCAAAATTAACATAAAATGAGAAACAGGAGCACAACCCTTTTTTTTTATTAATATGATTCCGGATTCGGTTACAATCTCTCTCCTTCCCTTTTAAGGGCTAGGAAGATTAGCATGTTTCGGTTACAATCTGTCTTTAGTAGTTCTCCTTCCGCGTGCCCACATGTAGAATGGGCGGGCCAAACTGTCATCGCCGCTTGTGTTGGTGAATCTTCAATCGCTGCTGCTTCTCCTGCGTTCAAAGAAACAACAGATCCGTTAGTAGCACCTGTGTAAAAATAAAACATTCGATCTTTAAAACAAATAAAACAACGACATAAAAGAAAATACGGTTTAGCTACAGCATGGAAAACATAACATAAACGTAATAAAATAATTACGTCATAATACATATAAAGTCAACTAGGTCTGCATCATTTTTGAATGAAATAAAATCCGATGAATGCATGCTTAAAATCAAAATCTGCATGTTGATATGCTTGCAATTAAAATCTTGAGATCATAATGCAAAAGAAATAAAAATAGAACACTGAGCTTTGTCGACGAGTGGATGGATCCAGGGATCCGGATTCATGTTCTCCATGAACACCCGATGACCTCCCTTGCAGAAGAGATCACGGATGCGGATGACGTAAATCAATGCTAAAACGTCTGGCGATAAACTGGCAGGGCTTCGCTGCTCCAAACGTTTCTTTTCTACTCTCCTTTTTGGGTGGAAAAGTCCACCATTTTATAGACCCAGGGGGTCTCTTTGGATAGGCGTGCATAAGCGCCATGTGTTGGTCATAGGTGCCATGTGGCGGTCATGTCTTCCCATGAGAGAGGAAAGTCCTCCATGACTGGGGCTTTCATGAATGCCTCTGTGACAGTCCTCTAACGGCCCACGCACTTGATTGACTTCCACTACCGATTGTTTAATGTCCACCTTCAAACGTTTAATGCTTATTTGTTTAATGTCTACGTTTATTCGTTTGATGTCCACTTTTATCTATTTGATGTCCGCTTTTATCTGTTTGATGTCCGCTTTTATTGGTTTAAAGTCCGCCTTTATTGGTTAATGTCTGCCCAGGCGCAAAGACGGGAGTCTATCGCGATATCGCGACGTCACGATTTCGTGACACCCAGGCCTCAGGCTTCCTTTTGGCCCTGGCGTGTCGCGATATCGCGACGTCATATCGTGACACCCAGGCCTTAGGCTTCCTTTTGCCCTTCCGATATCACACCCGCCATAGCTTCCTTGACGTCGATATCGTGACACCCAGGCCTTAGGCTTCCTTTTGGCCTTGGCGTGTCACGATATCGCGACGTCGCGATATCGCGACACCTAGGCCTTAGGCTTCCTTTTGGCCTTGGCATGTCACGATATCGCGACGTCGTGATTTCGTGACATCCAGGCCTTAGGCTTCCTTTTGGCCTTGGCGTGTCACGATTTCGCGACGTCACGAAATCGTGACACCCAAGCCTTAGGCTTTCTTTTGGCCTTGGCGTGTCATGATTTCGTGACATCGTGAAATCATGACACCCAAGCCTTAGGCTTTCTTTTGGATTTGGCGTGTCGCGATTTCGTGACACCCAAGCCTTAGGCTTCCTTCTGACTTTGGCGACAAACTTCATAGGAAGATTGCCTTAAAAATGACCAACTTCTGTCTGGACAATACATAAAACAAAAGAAAGGTGTCGAAGGCGGACGACCAGAAGAAAGCAAACGGGACATAACCAAAGCACTGTCACGTAATCGGATTGGTGCTGTTTTGGTGTCTACAGTACCATTGTCCCTATGGGTAAGCTTGGGACCCTTGGTCATCCCATGTCTTGTGTAGACTTGATAATGGGAGTGAAAGTAACATTTTGCACAAGATATTCACCTAGTCCTGTATTAGCTAGGTGAACTATCACCTGCAGTACAGATGACACTGATGAGATGCAGGTGAGGTAGTGTTGAGTGGTATTTTCACCCAATTGTGAAAGTACACTCTCCCTTGGGATTTGGGTTCTAGATCCCCTCTTGCAAAGAAGTTAAACAAATGACTTCTCCAAGGTCTCTGCTATATCAGCATTTGCATATGTATATTAGTAATCTCAAATAAAGATATTCAATTTGAATGCTTGGAACACCTTAGTGATTGCAAGTAACTATAAACAAGGGGTAATGTTGCTTTATTTTACCATGAAACTTTAGTGATTGTTCATTGAACCAAAATAAAGCAAATGTGAGTTGACCCTCATATGACCACGATGTAGTGCCTTAATTCCTTTTATCTTGAGAGTTTTAAGGTAGATTTTATCTTCTTTATTAATTTCAAATATGGCTTCTTTTCATGAAGATAAAGATAGCTTTTAATATGATCGATAAACTATCCCTCTTTGGTGAAATGGATTTTCACAGAGGCAATAATTTATGGCCTTGGATAAAGGGCTTTAAATGTCACTTTAACTTATCCCTCTTAAATGAAATCAAATTTTCATCAAGATGAAAAATTAAGTGCTTTGAATAAAATACCTTCAATGTAATACTCAAATTACCCCTCTTTCGTAAAATTAGAATTTTTATGAAGAGAGGGTAATTTTAGGCTCAAAATGGAAATTTGTGAAAATGCCATAAAACATAACTCCTTCAATGAAATTGGAATTTTCATGAAGGGAATGTCATCATAGGCTCATGAGTGCAAAAAAAAACTGAAAAAATGAAATTTGACCTTAAAATGGAAATTTTCTATTTTCGGATTTTTAAAATCTGTAACAAAACAACAACTTCGATGAATTTTTAAAAATACTAAACAACTCCGAAAATGAAATTTCAAAATGCGTATTGGAATTCTGAAGTATAACCTACACAATGGTGCAATTATTTTTGGATTTTGACATTTTTTAAATGTTTATTTTAATGCCTGAAAATTTAAAAAAAAAAAGTTAAAATTTTTGGAAAAATAAAATGCAGAAAAATGAAAATGAAATGCAGAAAACTGAAAATAAAATGCATTCAGTATGATGCTATCCTATTTCGACAAAACCGAAGATGTGAGGTTTTCATGCATGCAACCTAACCTATTGGACTTGCAAAACAAGCACAATCCGGATAAGCTAAGTGCTGGTTCCTAGGGTTTTAAATAAATTTCAGGTTCAAGCATTCACATGAAGCAACCAAGAAAACTTGCATTAACTCCATATACAAACTCGAAATATAAAAAATTAAAGAAATAGACATTAAATCCATAACATGCAGAGAGAATCTCCTTCTTTATTGCCCACAAGATGCAAATTTCTGAAAACTCCTGCATTAAAAATGTGTCATTTTACAATAGCAGAATTTCTGGTTTTCCCAAACCAGTCCATTGTGGAAGGAAAATATCTAGAAAAACCCAGTGCCAAGGCCTTGCCTTCATTCCTGCAATCTTCTCTGAAAAGTTTCCAACCCCATGTGGCCTCCTCAAAGGTCCAACCCCTTCTTCTATCTTTCCATATCATTTTAACCTTTTTCAAAGACTGCCCTTTCGCTTCCTTTTCCACTATTTGGTTTTCTGTCTTTTCATTTTAGTTTCAAAATTTGGAATGCCACCATTCATTTTTCTTGAGACATCTGGTTCTCCTTCCATGTCTTCATCATATCCGACGCATTCCACTACCTAAAGTAACATCTTGAATAGCATGCCATTTGAGCATTACTCCGCCCAATAATATTTCCATGTGTTTGATGCTATAATGCCACTTCGCCTATTGAACTTTATACCTTTACACATATCCACATTGAACTTTATACCTTTACACATATCCACATTGGTAAAATGCGTGGGTTTACATGACAATCCAACCGAGGACCACTTTTGAGTACGCAATTTTATGTTAAAACCTATAGAATTCATACCTCAAACCCACAACATGGTATACACTTTTGTTTTATTAAATTCCACTTGTCGATGGGGCTTCACATCCACCATGTACCAATGTTTGTTTGTTTGTTTTTCAAATTTCATTTTAATGTGTAGGGATGTATACCTGCTTTCAATCCATTTTTTACCTGCAAAAATGTTGTAAATATGACAACCCATCATGATTTTCTCTGGCTACACATGCACTGGCTTCTACGGCACAAAGGTGATGGTGAAGAAACAGTCATCCACGCTTTGACACCGCTCCTGCATTCTATTCTTGGTATTCGCCTAAACTCGCCCTTGTCATAGCAAAGCACCTGACCTTGTTCGGCATCGTCGATGATAACCGTTACCTCTTCATTGATGACTGCCCAACAACCTTCGAAGGTCCATTCAAATGTACCCCTTTTAGCACTTTTAAAACTAACTATCACTGTCACTTGCTTTCGGTTTTTAGAAGACTCCCAGTATTGTTACTACAGTCGCTGCGTTTATTTTCCCATCGCTGCCATTTTGATGTCTAGGTCTCCACACACTATACTGCCATCGAGTATCCACGACGCTATCAAATGCTGAGTCCATAGTTTCTACCAAAACATATTTTTTGCTGGCCAATTATCGTGGTAGTACTGCACCTTGTTGACGTATCCACCAATGGTACGTTTGCTGTGTTGATATTCAAATTTGTCTTCGTCTTGGTGGTCCAAACATTTGATAATAGTATTCGGAAATATCCTACCCATGAGTCGTGTGAAACGCGCCCAAAATTATAAATTCACCGATCGCTAGGTTTTCGATTCGAGACAATCCACAAACAACATCCTAATACTAATGCCCATCCATATCGCCTTCAATCCGCCGCTCAATATGTGTTTCGACGTACCTTGAATGTCGACAATATCATGTATTTAATTCTTTGATAGCATTCTCATTTTCATTGCTCTTGGTTGCTTTCGATATTCCATATCGACTGTACATAATCTGACAGTGTGTTACTAACCCACTGTCGCCATGAATAAAGTTTATCCACATGCGTTGGGTGCTCTCCCATTGAATCCCCAAAATCCTGCGTCGCTGATGGTCCACGCTTTGAACTCCCGTTCAGATGTGATGTCTGTGAAGATTCACTATTGACAGCCCAAACATTGCTACCTTGCTTATGGCACCAAACGAAACCAACCAGACTGCTTGCGGTTTTTCAAAACTCGCCCATCATCTGCGTATTTCTAGTATTCATCAATCTCTCTTGTATCTCTTTTGTATGTCACTTGGTGTCATCGGATCCATGTCATTATTGTGAGTCGTTGAAACCAGACTACTGCTTTTATAATACCTGCAATCACACCATGGAAGTTAAACTTTAAATAATAGAGAGATTAGCTTAAATGAATGCAGACTTGTTAAAATGTATTAATACTAAAGCATTATGTAATGGACTCTTATTTATATATATATATAAAGGAGTACTTTATTATTATTTATAAATATTATATATATATATATATATAATATTTTTTATTTATTTATTTGTTTTTTTCATTTTAATCATACGAACCCTTAGCTTTAAAGGTTTTAATCCTTGAAAACTGAATTAGAAGTAAAGCTTTTTAACATTATTTTCAAAATCATAACAAATAAAATCAAACCAAAACCTTAAGACAAGATTACGAATAAAAACATGGCAACACGCAAACCTAAAAAACAAATGATGAATATAAATTCAAAACAAACCGAGCATTAGATGCTCGGAACCAACATGCAAACACCCAAATGCCAAAAACAAAAAGGTGGGTCCCCAATTTTGGGGTACATTGTGGAGCAGCCACAACAGGTAGGTTGAGGCACCTCCTTGACTATGTCTTGGAATCTTCCTCCTCCACGGGATTTTGAATTTTTTCTATTTCTATGGTTGGGACTTCCTTAGGTCTTTCCTCCACCAAGGATGCTTTTAGTTTTTGAGAGTATTTTGCCTTGGATGTTGTCAATTTCTTAGAATTACTAGTAGCTTTAGAAGTAAGAGGTGGCACTGATGTGGATGAGTCACGTCCCACTGACTTGGATTTGATTCCTGAATGTGTGGTAGGGTATGATGACCTAATGTATAGGTGCATGGACAAAAGGACAAAATCCCCTGGTAAGTCTACCTGATGAACATATTTGAATAATTCTTCATCTGATGGTACCACATGTATCTATCCCTCGTGCACATATTTAATACATTGATGCAAGATAGAGGGAACACACTACATGTCCCTTATCCAGGGACACCCTAGGAGGATATTATATTGCATGGTCCCCTCCAATACATGACACATCATGATGATGGTCTTATGCCCCACCTACATAGGTAGAACGATTGTACCCACTATAGAGCACAATGCATCATTGAAAGCACTCAATGTGTAGGATGTAGGGATGATGTTTGACCTAGGAATATTCAAGTGCCCTATAGAATTGGTTGTTATTATGTTTATTGACAAGCCTATGTTGATTAAAATCTACTTGAAAGGTATGTCATTGATACACATGATGATGTGCAGAGGTGGGTTTATCACGGTAGTAGGGACTACCTTTATTTTGTGATCATAAAAATGAATCATAGGCTCTTGACACTATTGTACTTGCCCCATAAATTTTGTAAATGCATCAGGGTTTTGGGGTTGTAGCTCAATTTATCTCAATATTTCCATTAGGGTCTCCCTATTTTTGGGATACTGTTGAATGAGCTCATATAATAATAACTTGGTTGGCATCATTTGGATATTCTAGAAAAGTCTATTTTGGATACTTATCACAGGTCTCACTGGTGGGCCTGGAGGATGATTTTACATTGGTCTCTATTAAGGTGTAGTCAAGATACAAATAGGAACCACTAGAGGCTTTAGTTGGTTGTATCACCAGTTTCTCATTGCCACGTTGACTTTTTCAACCATTCCAATGAACCCCTGGATGGGAGGTTCAACTCATATTTAATTTACTTGAGCACATTGATCTCTAGGGACTTCATTGTTTGGAAACAAGTTTCTAAATATTCCCATGTCTCTATTGTCGTGTGCTAGTGGATTATCAACTTTCATCTCACCCTTATCAATCATATTTTGTACAACATTCTTGAAATTGATGCACGCCTTGATATCATGCCCTTGTTATCTATGGTATGGGCAATAATGGTAATCCCTATATTCCTTGGGCTTGGGACAATTAGGATCAAGAAGTTGTACCTTAATTAATTTGAGTCTTTGTGCCTCACTTAATTGATAAAAAATATCGATTGCATTGATTCTAACAAAGTTGTGAAGTAGCAAGGTGATCGACATTGCTTGTTTCAACCTTAGTTGTTATTTTGATTGTAATTGGCCAAGGGAGGATGAGCCTAGTAATTATGTGGTTGTTGGATATTTCCTCCCTTTGGCACATTTAGTACAACCTAATTGACTGTATCAGGCTTGGCCTGCTTTTATTGATTTTGATTGTTGTGGTTGTTGTTGTTCCAATATTTATTGTTGCAGAGCTTAATATCTCTTTCTTCAACCTTGATGTTCTCTATCAACTTGGCTTGTTTCAAGGCTTCCTTGAATACTTCATACTATTGTAGCTACAAGAGTAGTGATATGTGCTTAGCACAACTCTTAGTGAACATTCGGGTGAGCTCGGCAATGGGAACAAAACATGGTAGTTTTACAATTATTTTTCTCCATCTGTTCCCATAGTCCATGATTGGCTCATCAATGTATTACTTTAGATTAGACAATTCATATAAGTTTACTTTCCTCTTCATGAAAAAATAAAAGCGTTCAAGTAATTCATTCACCAACTACTCAAAACTTATGATGCTATGCTTGGGCAGTTGATTAAACCACTCAGTTGTTGCACCTGATAATGTCATGATAAATTTTCTTAACATTAGGGCATCATTGTGTTCTAGCTAGAAGTACACGTTCATGAAATTGGTCACATGCTCTTGTGCATCTTCCTCTCCCTTGAATTTATCTAACCTAGGCATCTCAAAGTGTCTAGGATAAGCAATACTTGGTACTGAAGGTCACAAAAGCTAATTGTGTATCTTGCTCAGGGTTGGCTTCTACCCAACTGTATCCTATTTTTTGAGATAATTGAATCTCTAAACAAGTATCTTGTATGTATTTGAAGATATTGTCTCTTGTTCTCAAAGGTTTGCTTGATGCGGACAGGGAGGTAACTCTGCATATGCCTATAGACACCTAAATCATGTCATGCTTAGGGGAGCTACTTACATAGACACACTCATAAGATCATAAGACATAATCTTGGACTTTCCAAGCACCAACAGTGGTTCTCACCACTCATTTGGGGCCTTTTCAAGCCATCCAAGCTTGGCCGCTCAAGCCAAGAGCAACCAGATTCTAGCCGCTCAAGCCTAGAGCGGCCAGACCTTAGCCACTATAGATGACAGTGGCCAGATCATAGCCACTGCAGATGACAACGGCTAAGCCATAAGAAGTGGTTTGCCGACAAACAGGCCCAATCTCGGGTGGAAGTGGCAGTCTGCATGCAATAAAGGTGAGCGGGAGTGACTTTGCATTCCTTTTCATGACCAGTTCACATAGGAGACTTGAGTTTGCATTTAGACTTAAGTTAACTGACCTTCAAGCATAAACAAAGGACAAAAGCTTCTCATGCTAACGAACAGTTCGCATAGAAGACTCAAGTGGGCAGTTAGATTTCAGTTAACTGGCCTTCAAATATAGACAATAGACAAGGGCTTCTCATGCTAACTTGCACTACGCATGAGAAATTCATTTCTAGGGCTTGGACATAGACCTAGGGTTTCACACTATAAAAGGTGCAAGCCTAAGAGCACCAAAAGACACATGATCGATATATGACATATAGAGACCCGAATCACATACAAGGAGATCATTTCAGAGAGAGAGTTCTCTTTGAGATCACGTGTGCGATGGAGCTTTGAAAAATCAAAGGGCATAACACCTACTTTCTTCAACATCAGATCATAGTCTTTGACCCATAGCTTTGGGGCAAGGAGAGCAAGGTTTTCTTTAGTGATCATTGTCTTGGACAGTGGCTCGTAGGCTTAGCTTAAATAGACATAGCATATTTTATCTTGTTTTCTTATATCATTAGCTTAGATTTACTTGATTCCATGGTATCATTTTATCATATTTCTATTACATTCTCTGATTACTAACAACCTTATCCAAGGAGGCAATCTCGGATAGCTAAACGTGTATTGTTGTTTGAATTGCATACAGGGCCACAGGTTCATGAGACATAATCCATGACATACGAGAGCAAGAGGATCCATCCGAGAGACATACCTAGAGAAGGAGGCATCTGTAAGCCCTCAGACATTTCTGTGTGTGGAACCGGGAAGCATTTTAGAGCGCGCCACCCTTTTGCAAAAGGGGACATCTCTTCATCCACTTGTAAATCATTGTATCAAGATGGGTATCCCTAAGAGGGACCGACATGTAACCGGGGTTCAATATTAATGAAAGATCCATTCTTTGTCATTTTCATGTTATATGTTTTCTCATAATATTTTAGCTTCATTTTTGGTATAGTAATAACATCGCAAGTAGAGTTAAGAGTGGTGCGTGCACCCCGGGGTCGCTACAGATGGTGATCACGATGGGACAACCACTAATTTTTCATTTTTTACCAGAAAACTAACTTAATTTTATGTGCAGGTCTAGCCACTCTGAGCTACAATGGCCAAAAACTAGCCGCTCTGATCTACAACGGCCAGAAACTAGCCGCTCTGAGCTACAACGGCCAAGAACCAGCCACTCTGGTCAACAACGGCCAGGACTGGAGTGCAGCAGAGGTCAAAACATCGACTCTCTAAGCTGGATCAAAGGTTGGTATAGCTTTTTTGATATTTTATAGCTTTTTATCTACTTTTGTGTGTTCAAAATAGAGAACTTAAAGCACATTTATGTTTGGAAATTGAAAGAATAAAGAAGAAAGAATTAAGCATTTCGCATATCTTAGATCTTCTTTTAAATTTTCCACTAGGCGTTGCTAGGAACAATGGCTTATGCCTAAAAATTTTACCCTAGAATCCAACGTGCTAGACATTGTATGTTGTTTGCTTGCTTTGAGGCCCTGCTAGAGGCCATAGTTGCATGAGATAAAGTGCGCTCATACAAATCATAGTAGTTCATGCATATTTCTGAATATTGAAATGTATTTTTGCACTTAGGCATATAGGAAAGACTCATTGTTGCTATATGATGCACTTTATGTTATGCAAGCTTAAAATGAACACCACACACGCACGTCTCATTTAAACATTGGAGAGTTGGATTTCATCACCAACCTTCAATTCAGTCCAGTGACGTTGGAATTCATCTCCTTCCACTGGTTTACCCCCTAGAGCTTCCTAGAAATGGATTGGGAAACTTACTTATAGTGACACTAAGTTACTTGTGTTCAAACTATCTCCCACTATTGGAACAATCATTGGTTTAGAGTGGAGGAGCTAGGCGAACCCCCCATTGGGTCTTCAATGGTGTACCCTAGCTTCTTTTGAGAAAATCATGTTTGGCATGAGTGTACTTGATTGTCACTATGGATGAGTCTTCTCATTCTTAATCCAAGAACAAGAGCAAAGAAATCAAGAGAACAACACATCAAAACACAACAAATAGTTTAGGGCACACTTAAATTGGTAATCAAGATAAACATTTGTTTGGAATTGTGTGGTCATTCCTAAATAGCAAACTCAAAAGATCAAGTCATAAAACAACATGGTCAAAACAAGAAGTAAACACCCTCGGTCTGATGTCGAGGGAGAGACAGAAGCAATTCATACCCATAGGCGGAGTCATAGTAATGTTGAATGACCTACCCGTAAGACCGTGAGACGTAGCTCCACGAGCCTAAGGGGTGATAACTCAACTCTTGGGGGATCTCCTCGAGAAACCCCAAGTAAGGAACCACATCATGGAACAAAGTCACATAAACAAAAAGAGGCTTCACAACCATCCTCATCAAGGAGACATGAGGAGACCTCAAGGGCCTCCTCTAAACACATAGAAACATCTCAAAGACATGAGGAAACTTCAAAGGCTTCCTCCTCACATAGACATAAAGAAGGTTCTAAGACTCATTCTTCACATAGGGATGATGAGACTGCCACATCTCCATCCACATGGAGAAAACATGTCACCACCAAGCCCTCTTCATCAAGAAGGCAAACAAGAATTGCAACACCTCAAGACTCACAAGAAACATATGAAATAGGTCTACCCACTGAAGGGCAAGAAACTAGAGCTACATCTAGTCATGGGAATCATATAGAAGAAACCCTTCACACAAAAGGAAATATTCCCATAGACTATGACCTCATAGGAGTAAATGGCACCCCATGGGACCAGCCATGGAGAACGAGACAACTAGACAGAGTTGGATCGATTTCCTACTCAACCAACCCAAAGAACTGTAGCTACTGAGAACTCTGCATCTGGAAGCTCATGAACTGTGACTTCTAAACATACCTCCTAGTCTAGGGGTACCTCAGAGTGACCCCATAGAAGATGCATGGAGTCTGATCATAGGGATATTCAATAGTACACTGAACAAGTCACATTAACTAGCAAGAGTACAGATACAACAAAAACCCCCTCGAGGAATCTATGAGTCAAGACTACAAGAACAGAGTCAGATAAACATGAGTCTTCTACAACAGCACAAACTGACCGAATGAGGCGGTTAGAAAATGCATTACGCAAAGAGCGAGAGTTAGTGGAAGCTCTCGAACAAGAGAAACAAAGAGAAAGACTCTTGCGCCAACATGAGCAGCATTTAAGAGAGCAATCTGAGCAGCTAGCTCTTAACAATTTATAGATAAATGGTGGTGACCACCAAAGAACAAGACACGCTGACTCACCTAAGGAAAGGCACACTAGACAAGATATCCCACAATGAAACCCCCCACCAAATCATGAACAAAATCCAACTAATGGGGGAGGGCAAACATAACAAATCAAGATCACAATCCTGATTCCCCTCGTAGGAG
Organism: Wollemia nobilis; assembly: GCA_028583015.1. Classification (NCBI taxonomy): domain Eukaryota; kingdom Viridiplantae; phylum Streptophyta; class Pinopsida; order Araucariales; family Araucariaceae; genus Wollemia; species Wollemia nobilis. Next base: position 1,034,930 of record JAQPPZ010016473.1, read on the forward strand.
GGAGGAAAATGGAACAAATCAAATGGATAGAGAGTTACCTCCATTGCCAATGTGAATAGGCTTGCATGAAGAGGAAATCCATGCATCAAAGGCATTTCAAGAGCTTGCTGAAAAGATGAAAACCTTTGAGAAACAAGAGGCAGTTGGGAACTCACCAACATTGAGCAAGATACACAATCAACCATTGTGCCCATCAATCCCTAGCCCTCCATATCCTAAGCACTTTGAGATGCCTAGGTTAGAGAAGTTTAAAGGTGAAGAGGATGCACAAGAGCATGTCACCAATTTTATCAATGCTTGTTTTCATCTTGAAGACAATGATGCTCTCATGCTAAGAACATTCATAATGACATTTTTAGGTGCTGCCACTCAATGGTTCAACCAACTACCTAAGCATAGCATAACCAACTTTGAACAACTAGTAAACGCATTCTTGAAGCGTTTCTCCTTTGGTGCTAAGAAGAAGGTGAACCTTTCAGACATGGCAAACCTGAAATAGTATGATGATGAGCCAGTAATGGATTATGGGAATAGGTGGAGAAAAATCATGGCAAAATTATCATTCTCCATTCCCACAGAAGAGATCATTCGTATGTTTACCAAAAGTTGTTCTAAACATATCTCCCTCTTGCTACAACTCCAATAGTATCCTTCATTTGAGGAAGCTTTGGCACAGGCCAAGCTCATCGAAGAGATAAAAGTAGATGAGGGAACCATTAAGCTCCGAAACAAAAAGGAGTGGAACAAGAATGGTAAGAATGACAAGTACAAGCAGAAGCAGGGCAACCCTGCTCCAGTCAATCAAGTCGTATTGGCTACACCCAAGGATGGGGGTGCACAACAACCATAGAACTATCAAGCACATCCCCCACCAGCCAACTACGACCAAAAGAACAATCAAGGAAGAAACCGAGAATGCAAGCCACCTCATTATTTCATGCCTCTGACAGAATCAATGCAATCAATATTTAATCAGTTGAGCGAGGCCAGGAGGATCAGATTTCTTGATATACCTCTTGTAGATCCCAACCATCCTAAGCCAAAAGGATATAGGGAAGATCAATTTTATCCTTATCATAGGATACCGGGGCATGACATTGAGGCTTGCATCGGGTTTAAGCATCAAGTGCAAAACATGATTGAGGTGGGAGAGCTCAAAGTTGACAACCCACTAGCTCCCGATAATAGAGACATGGGCATATACAGAAACCCATTGCCCAATCATGAGGCCCCTCGAGAGCAAGGGGCCCAAGTCAATCAGGTTCGAGCTGACATACCTACCCATGGATGCATTGGGATGGTTGAGATCGTTAACATAGCAACAAGGACTAGGCGGTATGGTCAACCGCAACCACCTGCAGCTCCCATGAACATCCCAGCCACTCCTAGGCAAAGGCAAGACAACCTTCCAGGTCCACCAACGAGACCTGTGGTAACTATTCGGAGTAGATTGGAGCAAAACCTACAGATGACTCCAGCTAAGTTATCCATCTATGAGCTCATACAATAGTCCCCAAAGCATAGGGAGACTCTAATGGAGATTTTAAGAACAATTGAGCTTCAACCGCAAGATGCGAATGCATTCACTCACTTTGTGGGACAAGTGCAAGAATGCCAGGAACCTGTAATCCGATTCTATGATCATGAGATTAAGACAGTTTTTGCTGCCTTACCAGACCCTCCGCTAAACATTGTAGTGGCCATCAATGACTTACCTTTCAAGAGGGTTTTGGTCGATACAGGTTCATCGATAAACATCATCACAACAACTGCAATAGAGCACCTCAAGATACCCAAGACCAATATCATTCCAGGAACTTACACATTGAGAGCTTTTAATGATGCTTTATGCAATACTATGGGAACGATAGTCCTACCCATCAAGGTGGGGCACAAGACCATCCCCATGATGTGTCATGTCTTGGAAGGTGCTATGCAGTACAACATCCTCTTAGGGCACCCTTGGATAAGGGCCATGAAGTGCGTGCCTTCGATCTTGCACCAATGTGTCAAGTATGTGCATGAAAGCAAAGTCTATGTGGTTCTGGCTGATGAAGAGCCTTTTAAATATGTTAATCAGGTGGATATTCTAGGAGAATTCATGATCCCTTCTACTCACCTATACGTGGCACCTTCATCCCCAACCACACAAGTTGATAACAAAGACAAAGGGGTAAGAAAAGACCCAGGCACATCAACACCTCCTGGTGCACTCAAGACAATCAATGCTTCTAAAGTACCATCAACGTCAAAACCAAAAGACAATCAGAAGCTAAAGGCCCCCTTAGTTAAGGAAGAAAGGCCCAAAGAAATGCCAACTATAGCCATTGCTGAAATGCCAAGTCCTATGGAAGAGGAAGATCCTCAAGATCAAGATGAAGATAGTGATTATCACCCTACTTCACCAGTATCATCCATGGGGTCATCCACATCGCATGCATCAATACACTTGGCAAGTACAGGCATAGGGGAATACCTTGTGTAGAACATCACCTTTACGCCTATCATTGAGTCTGCATAGGACATAGGGAGGCCTAAAGACTTGAGGCCGCCAGTAGGAATAGTGGTTCCACTAGGAATCCCTCCCAACCAAACCAATTTTGTCTATGTCGGCCTAGACTGCGCTCATAAGTCTTCAGATATAGAAGGAGATGGTGATGAATTATTCATAGTCAATGTTCATTACCTCTCTAATCCTGAGTTTGCTCTAAGCTACTTTGAGCATTGCCATTGGCATGGCTATGGCCTTGGCGTATATGAGCAGGGGTGCAGGAGGCCTTACGAGCCACTATATCAACTTCCTTTCGATAGATTTGGCTTAGGCTATTATAGCGGAGGTCGAGATGACTCGCTTGTAGTGGCATTGGAAATATTAAGCATAGGGTTGGGAGAAGACATTGATTTCATTCCTTATCACCCCTTGAGAATAGCAAATTTGAGCAATAGACAAGTAGCCATGGTAAACATACCGCCTCCAAAAACTTATCATCCAAACACCTCAATTGATTCCACCCCAATAGGGTACAACTCATGGGATGAGGAGAATGGATATGAAGCAAGTGATGATGAGGTGCAACTTGGCTTAGCCTATCAAGGGCCTCACTATTTACAAAGGTTCACATGGTCCATCCATGATGAGATTGAATATACATCAGATGAAAGTGACTATGAATCAGAAGACTCAATAGAAAGAGCTTACTTAGGCTTAAGCCATCAACCCCTGACTTTGGGGCAAGAGACAAATGCAAATGGATTCTTCATAAGTGATGAAGAATATGAAGATGAAATAGAGATGGCCTACTTAGGGCCAAGACATGAGCCCTTTGTCTTAGGGCCGCATACCAATGCTAATAGTTTTTGGATAAGTGATGATGACTTTGAGGATGAGACCGAGATGGCTTATCTTGGACCTCACCACTTGTGGTAAGTCAATGAGCTAGTAGAGAGAGAGGTGGCACTTCATGCCATAGACCCTCAACTCTAATTTTTGGGGAGACCTATTGACCTAGCTGCCATTCATCGGATGGTTAATCCCCCTCTACCTACATTCAGAGAGCAGTTAGAGCCCAATGATCCTATTGTCCACCCTACTCATGGGCCAGATCCAAAAATTCCCATTCCTCCAGAACCTCATCGTGAGTATGGAAGAGAAACCCCTGAGACAAGATTGCACCCATGTGGTCCTGGAGATTTCATCCCATCCATCAACATGATCTCCATCGATTTGACCACTCCACTTCATAATCCAGTAGATCCTACCAAATCATTGCATCTTGATATAGATGCTATTGATTGGGATCATGCTAGTTCACCCATAGAGCCAGAAGACCTCTTCCCCAATGAAGAGATGTTACAACCATTCCATATTGCATCAGGTTGTGCGTATGACGTCTTCCATGTTGGTTTGGAACCTGAGTCAATAGGTCCTATGAATCCCGTTGATGACATTCATTTGATACCCATGCCTCATCAGCTAGAGGATGGGTCACATATGGCTATAGAAGCAACTTTTGAGGTGGACATCAGTGATGATCCTACCCAACCAAGGAAAGTCAAGTTCGGAGAAAGTCTATCTCCACAGGAACAAGCCATCTTGATTCCTCTCCTCAAGGAGAGGCCAAATATTTTTGCTTGGACTTACAAAGACATGCCAGGGATAGATCCAAAGTTAGTCATTCACAACCTTTCATTGGATCCCATGAAGAAGCCAATCAAGCAAAAACTGAGGAAAATGCATCCAACCATCGCTTTGATGGTAAAGAACGAATTGCAAAAACTACTGGATGCAGTATTCATAGTTCCTATTGACTACCCTGAGTGGGTGTCAAACATGGTACCCATAGGGAAACCTGATGGAAGAGTCCGTATCTGCATGGATTTCAGAGATTTGAATAGGGCAACACCAAAGGATTCATTCCCATTGCCAAACATAGATGCTCTTGTAGATGCAACCGTAGGTCATGAAATGCTCTCCCTAATGGATGGGTTTTCTGGATACAACCAAATCTGGATTAAGCCCGAAGATCAACATAAAACTACTTTCATTACTCCATGGGGAACATTCTGTTACAAAGTGATGCCATTCGGTCTCAAAAATGTTGGTGCCACATATCAGTGGGCCATGACATACATATTCCATGACTATATGCATAAGATCTTGGAAGATTACATGGATGACTTACTAGCCAAGTCCCTATTGCGGCAAGAGCATGCCGAAGTCCTTAGACAAGTCTTTGATCACCTCATAGAACATAATGTCTGATTGAATCCTAAGAAGTGTGTATTCGGTGTAACTTCTGGCAAGCTTTTAGGATTCATCGTATCCAAGAGAGGCATCGAAGTTGATCCTGCAAAGGTAAAGGCTATACTGGAAATGGCCGCCCCTACCAACATTAGGGAGTTGAGGAGCCTACAAGGCAAGATAGCATCCATCAAAAGATTCATCATGCAATTATCAGACAAATGCAGACCTATGAATAAGTTGCTATGCAAGGAAGTCCCCTTTCATTGGGATGAAGAATGCCATCAAGCCTTTGTAGAGATCAAGACTTATCTAGCAACACCACCAGTATTGGCTCCACCAAGGCCAGACATACCATTTTTACTATATATATCGGCTACTGATTTTGCACTGGGCACCATGTTAGCCCAAAAGAATGCACAAGACAAAGAGCAAGCCATATATTACATTAGTCGCACCTTGGTGAGCTATGAGCTAGGATATGCGTATGTCAAAAAATTGTGTTTAGCAGTGGTCTTTGCAACTCGAAAGTTGTGACACTACATGTTGAGCCATACGACCTACGTCATATCAAAACAAAATCCTTTGTAGTACATGATGAGCAAGACATATCACAATACACGTACCACAAAGTGGATCATGCTATTGATAGAATTTGATCTAGAGTTCATAAGCCAAAATTCCATCAAGGGACAAGTCATAGCAGATCAATTAGCAGAGGTGCCTCTTCAGGATAACAAGCCTCTCACCATAGAGTTGCCTGATGATGCGGTCTTTGCATTATCAGATCTACCAGAGCTCGAAGAACCTAAGAAAGAAAAAGACATGTCATTGTTCTTCGATGGTTCGAAGTGTGAACAAGGAGGCGGAGCAGGGATTGTCTTTATCACACCATAGGGTGCTCCATTACCCTTATCATTCAAACTAGACTTCCCATGCACAAACAACAATACAGAATATGAAGCATTGATCTTGGGACTCCAAATAGCCATAGCGATGGGCATTAAAATATTGAATATCTTTGGTGACTCCTTGCTCATAGTAAACCAGGTCAAAGGACTCTTCCAATGCAGGTGCCCACTCCTGAAGACTTACAAGGAACTTGTTGACAATTACTTAGCCCGGCTGGAATGGTACGACATCGAGGCAATCCCTCATACATCGAATAGATTTGTAGACACTATGGCCTCTTTGGGATCCTTAATCCCTCAGAATCCATCTGCTGATTTTACAACCATTCATGTGAAAGTGCTTTCGCACTCAACAATACATCATGAAGCTTTTGACAATCAAGAATCAGTCAACATGATCAACATCGAACCAAATCAGGATTGGTCCTTCATAGCCAGAAGTTTCTTGCAAACAACACCTTGGGGGTCATTGATCTCCCAAGGACCCATAGAGTGTGGTGCGACCATATACCATAGAGTTGTTCCTCAATCCATGTTCACTACCTCAAAAATGCAGGAAGAGCAAGTTATCTATTCTATAGAAGTTGTGGCCTATCAAGATTGGCTTTCCCAACTACGGGACTTCCTGAAGCTCGGAATAATACCTCAAGGTTTGTCACATACAGAAAGGTGAACATTTAAATAGAGAGCAACAAGATACATTTTTCTAGGAGAAATCCTCTACAGACGAGGATATGATGGAGTATTACTCCATTGTCTTGAGCCCTAGGAAGCATCTTGGGTAGTTTCACAAGCTCACGATGGAACATGTGGAGGCCATTTCAGTGGCATGGCCATCGTTAAGTGCATCTTGAGAATGGGTTACTATTGGCCCATAATGGAAAAGGACTACTATGAGTATGTCAAGAAATGTAGTAAGTGCCAACATCATGCAAATCTAACGCACTTACCATCGCAAGCTTTGCAGCCCATCCAGGCAGCATGGCCATTCTCGCAATGGGGACTAGACTTGATTGGGAAGATCTCACCCCCATCCTCATGCCGACATACATTCATCATAACGGCCATAGAATACTTCACTAAATGGGTAGAAGCGATCCCCTTAACATCAACAACTGGACCAAGGATTGCGGAGTTTATACTCCATAATATCATAAGTCATTTTGGGGTCCCTTCTAAGATAATATCGGATAATGGGCCATATTTTAAGAACAAAAATGTGCATGCTTTAATGAAAAAATATCATATTCAACATAGTTTTTCAATGCCTTATTATCCACAAGCAAACGGGCAAGCAGAAGCCTCAAACAAAATAATAGTCTCCATTTTGAGGAAGACAGTGCAAGAAAATCACAAGGATTGGCACATGCAATTGCCTCTTGCACTATGGGCATACAGGACTAGTATACGGATGCCCACTAGGGCAACACCATTTTCACTAGTATATGGCACTGAAGCCATCATGCCTCTAGAGTTGGAAATCTCGACTCTACGCATAGCACTAAAAGACTTCATAGATGATGAAGCTGCGCGACAAGGCCACCTTGATCAATTGATGCTTCTTGATGAACATCGAGTCAATGCTTTAGAGCATCTCCATGTTTACCAAGATCACCTTGCACGAGCTTACAATAGTAAAGTCCACCTAAGGGAATTCAAGGTTGGAGATCTAGTGCTCAAAGAAAACCAACAGAATTCAAATCTACCACCGCATCTACGAGATAAGTTCACGGTAAACTGGATAGGTCCATACATGATTTCACAGAGAGTTGGGCCTGGAGCATATCGCCTTATATCATTAGATGGTGTTGAAGAGCCTGAACCTCTCAATATCATTCACTTAAAGGCATTTTACACATAAAAACACAAAAACATTCAAATATGTCAAAAACACAAAAACATTCAAATATGTCAAAAACAAAAACAAATCATAAAAACATAAAATTCAAAAATTCAAATCAAAGGCTCCAAGGGTAATTCAAGCTGCTTGGTCAAAAATCAAATCAAAGGCTCCAAGGGTAATTCAAGCCGCTTGGTCAAAAATCAAATCAAAGGCTCCAAGGGTAATTCATATCGCTTGGTCAAAAATCAAATCAAAGGCTCCAAGGGTAATTCAAACCGCTTGGTCAAAACAAAAATAATCAAAGGCTCCAAGGGTAATTCACACCGCTTGGTCAAACATCAAATCAAAAAGGCTCCAAGGGTAATTCATACCGCTTGGTCAAAAATCAAATAAAAAAGGTTCTGTTGAGTGGTATTTTCACCCAATTGTGAAAGTACACTCTCCTTTAGGATTTGGGTTCCAAATCCCCTCTTGCAAAGAAGTTAAACAAACAACTTCTCCAAGGTCTCCGTTGTATTAGCATTTGCATATGTGTATTAGTAATCTCAAATAAAGATATTCAATTTAAATTCTTGGAACACCTTAGTGATTGCAAGTAACTGTAAACAAGGGGTAATGTTGGTTTATTTCACCATGAAACTTTAGTGATTGTTCATTGTTTTTTTTTTTGGATTTTGAAAATTTTTAAATGTTTATTTTAATGCCTAAAAATAAGTTAAAATTTTTGGAAAAAATAAAATGTAGAAAAATGAAAATGAAATGCAAAAAACTGAAAATAAAATGCATTCAGTATGATGCTATCCTATTTCGACAAAACCGAAGATGTGAGGTTTTCATGCATGCAACCTAACCTATTGGACATGCAAAACAAGCACAATCTGGATAAGCTAAGTGCTGGCTCCTAGGGTTTTAAATGAAATTTTTCAGATTTAAACATTCGCATGAAGCAACCCAAGAAAACTTGCAAAAACTCCATTTACAAGCCTAAAATCTGAAAAAGGGAAAAAATAAACATTTAATATTGCATGCAGAAAATGACTCCTTTCTTGTCCATAAGATGCAACTTTCTAAAATTTTTTGTATTAAAAATTTGTCATTTTACAATAACAAAAACTTCTAGTTTTCCCAAACCAGTCCATGGAAGAAAAACGACTCAAACAGGTCCATAATGGCCCTCTCGCCTTCAACTCTGCAACTCTGCTCGTAGCAATTTCCAACCCATGTCCATGAAGAAGAAAAACTAGTATATGGAAGAAAAACAACCCAACTAGGTCCAGAATGGCTATCTTGCCTTCAAATCTGCAACGCTACTTGCAGTAGTTTCCCATCCCTCTTGGACTCTTTGAATGGCGTATTTAAACTTCTAAAAAAATGTTGTTTCTCCTTCCATGATTGTTCGTTTCATTTTCCAATGGTTGTTCGTTTCACCTTTCCATGGCAGTTCATTTCACCTTCCCTACATGCATGTGTTTCGGTTTCCAAAAGTCTTTTCGCTTCTATTTTGTGGCCCTTCGTTTCATTTTCTCCACATGGTCTTGTGTCCATTTCCCTCCATGTGTAATGACCATCTTAAATGATTTCAAATCATTAAATATTCCTTATGTAACTCTTGTCTTATTTATTGGATTTTGTCCTTATGTCCACGTCACTGCCTACCTTGGCGAAAATGGAACATGTCGTGATATCGCGACACTTTATGCTTCTCTGCTTGCCTGCCCCTTTTGAATCATGAAAATGCAACATGTCGCGATATCGCGACACTTTTTCTCTTTTGGTCGCGACGATGCAACATGTCGCGATATCGCGACACTTTTCCTCCTTTGGCCGCGATGATGCAACATGTCGCGATATCGTGACACTTTTTCTCTTTTGGCCGTGACGATGCAACATGTCGCGATATCGTGACACTTTTTCTTTCTTCTATTTTGGCCGTGAAAATGCAACATGTCGCGATATCGTGACACTTTTTCTTTCTTCTATTTTGGCCGTGAAAATGCAACATGTCGCGATATCGCGACACTTTTTCTTTCTCTGTTTTGGTCACGATAATGCAACATGTCGCGATATCGCGACACTTTTTCTCTTTTGGCCACGATGATGCAACATGTCACGATATCGTGACACTTTTTCTATTTTGGCTGCGATGGTGCAACATGTCGCGATATCATGACACTTTTTATCTTTTGGCCGTGATGGTGCAACATGTCGCGATATCGTGACACTTTTTCCTCCTTTTGGCCGTGACGGTGCAACATGTCGTGATATCGTGACACTTTTTCTCTTTTGGCCGTGATGGTGCAACATGTCACGATATCGCGACACTTTTTCCCTTTTGGCCGCGATGGTGCAACATGTCGCAATATCGTGAAACTTTTTCTCTTTTGGCCGCGATGATGCAACATGTCGCGATATCGCGACACTTTTTCTCTCTTGCCCTCTCTCTTTGCTTTGGACCATGAAAATGCAACATGTCGCGATATCTTGACACTTTTTCTTCCTTGTGGTGTTTTGCTTTTTCTTTGATCTTTAGCATATGGGCCACTTCGGTCTTCTTGGAAAACATGCAAAAAAGGTGGGTCCCCAATTTTGGGGTACGTTGTGGAGTGGACACAACAAATGGCGACTCTATTGGAAAATGCTCCTGAGCATTTCAATGAGAACTCAACCTAAAAACACACAGACTCAATTACAAGCGTCAACAAATATCCCAAGAATGAAACTAGATGAGAAATACATGAAGCATTAGAATTATTAAGCATCGGCTCGGTGTGTGCAATGTGCTTCATTCCCTATCGTTTGAAACTCGTTCAACTTTCCATTGTCAGTTTCACTTATGATTCGTATGCAAGGCTATGAATGATTTGTGTAGGATTTGATGTATGACAACTATGTTAGAGATATAACAACCTACTTTGCAAAGGCTCAGACTTTCTAGTATCATGAACAAACATATTAAAGCTGTCAAACCCTCTTAGGACCAAACATATGTATACTTAATTAATTTACTAGATCCCAAAGTTGGTTATGTGTCACTACCATCTTGAACCCATGTGCAAGTGTAAGTGAAATTAGAGCTTTGGGGAATAGGATTCCTAACCTAAGCGAGATGGGAATTTAACCCTATCCTTACTACTCTGATCTGGAGTTCATTACCTCATCTTGAACAAAATGATTTAACCTGTTATGGATGAAATTGTTAGGTTAGATTGTCCATTTGAGTAGTCAATGGTCTTGCTTTTAGACAAGACATGTTGCCATGCATGAGCATACTCCACTGCCAGACAGGCGTCTATAGCCCCGATGGAGATCAACCCCATAGTCCATGCTTTGGCTTTGCTTTGATTTCTTGGACCTCTGGGGATGACTACCCATCCTTGCGAGGGACATGTAGTACGATCCTTCCAACCCAATATGATAAAGTAGATGAGAAGTAGTTTCTTTTGAATTGGAAGTTCTTGAGTGGGAAAAATAGAAGCTTTGGGGAATCGAATTCTCAACCTAAGAGAGATGAGAATTAGACCCTATCCTTACTACTTCATGAAGGTCAAACCAGAGCTTTGGGGAATCGGATTCTCAACCTAAGTGAGATGAGAATTAGACCCTATCCCTACTACTCCATGAATTTCAAATCAGAGCTTTGGGGAATTGGATCCTCAACCTAAGTTCAATGAGGATTTAACCCTATCCTTACTACTGTGATTTTAGGCTTGGAGCTGTGGGAGTGGTAAAAACCACTGTTTCAAGGATTATGTTTGCATGATAGGACAGACACGAAATACTCCTTTCGCCTCACCTTTTCTTCCAAGTATGGTTTTGACCATTTTGCTCAAGATCCTCTTTAATATGCGTAGAACATGCTTGGTTCAAGATAGTTCGGGCATCAGTTCCCAACCTTAGGATCCTTTTAATATATGTTATGTAATAACCCTAAGAGGATTCAACACCTTTTCAATGATTGTACATGAAATGAAGATGCAATTGAGATGAAATGTATATGCAATGTGAAATGTACATGAGATATGAATGCATTGCTCCTTTTGAAATGTGGATGGAGTATACCACCTACTTTGCCATAATTTATAAAACTGACAACTTCATGCATCACAAGTTCCAAACGATACTCTTTAATGTGTTTGTGATATTCGTGGAGCTTTCTGCAATACAATTCCGATGTTTCATATTCTCCTAGTCTTAGTCAACATTCATAAGGACCTAAGTTAACATCTTGCTTTTTTTAAAACAAACCAAAAGTGTCCAAAGGACCAACACACAAAACTCAAAACCAAAATGAGATCCAACCCAAAACCAAAACACGAAAACCAAAAGTATATACAAATGTACAATATAATGCAAGATGTGCAAAAGTTTGGATTATCATTTTCCCTGATCCCAAACCTGATTAGAATTCTTTAAAAGACATATGACGTGATACACATACCAAGTTTTGCAGGAATCCAACAAAAATAAGATCAAACCAAACAAAGAAACAAACTTCCACTTGCCCCTCTCACCATACCAATTTGATTTAGTTTCATTAATAATCCTATGGTGGAGTTTCAAGTTTTCAAATTGATTAGACAATGATTGATATTCAATTCCTTTATGTCAATTCTTTATGATGTCCATTTCGCACTTTGATTCATGGTGTAGAAATAAGATTTCATTTTCATTCAATAAAGCCATAACATTAATAATATTTGAATCAACCATTCATTAGGCAAACCTTCATTCGAATTTTGCATGGTGAAACCAAAAAGGTGAGATTTTACCTTTGGCATGTTTTCATTTGACCTTACTTGAAGAGGATTTGAAAATTCCTCTTTTCTCTCATGACATTCATCATCATGTAGCACTTGTTCTTTCTCCATGACTCGTTTATCAAAGGCACCAAACGTAGGTACCCAATTGAAAATATGTCCATCCCTTTCAAACCATAAGTCTTGTCTATCTAGGGGTGGGTTGACTAACACATTTCCATGATCAATCACTTGGGTTGTTTCGGGTAACATGAGATTTTCAATTGGATCATCAATGATATCAAACCCAAATGATTTAGGTTTTGTAATTTTCTCATTTTGAAATGGCATAATCATTGTAGCACAAGTAAGTGGATCAAGATTTTCAATTTCTTTTCCTCCAAAGGAATCTAAAGCAAATGACTACTATTTATTGATTCGTGGTTGTAGAATCCTTATCATTCTCCAAAATTTGATGAGATTCAAATTCCTCTTCCAAAACTTTCTCAAATTGTATAGGATTTATAGTATCCTCATGTGAGGAAGCAATTGAGTTATCCTGCATATTAATTGACACAACAATTTTATTAGAAGATTTAGATTGATAATATTCTTCCCATTTCTTCCATGAATCATAGTAATCATCCTCCAAGTTCAAGTTGTGATGCTCAAGTACTTCTTATTCATCTTTTGATTCATCAACATGTTTCTCACCCCATTCATCTTCACCTTCCTCATATTTATATTCTTGATTAAAATTGGTAAAGCTATCATTATCCAAATTTGTAACCCTATTATTTTACCACATTTGGAGGGGGGGCCCCCCCATCACTCTCTTGATGATATAGAGTTTCCACCACCAAAATATTGTCCTCTCCTTGTTGATGTTGGGGTGGACCCTTATTTGGCACAAGTTCCAAATCATCCACTTGAGCTTGGAGACAATGGGTATACCTAGAAATTTTGGGACAATTCCTTTCATTATGCTCCTTTGTATTATGCAATCTACACCCCTTTTCCCATGCAAAATTAGAAATATTAAGAATGGAACTAGAGTGACTTGGTCCTATAGAAGTATCTATCTAATTAGCAATAGGGGAAGGCACACCCCCATTGTTTGGCTTCATATTCCATTGTCTCCCTCTATTGTTGGAGTTTTGATTTGGGTGAGGGGCATGGGATTCATACTTCTATTTTTGAACCAAATCATTACTCAATTTATGAACTATCTTTTTGAGTTCTTCAACCTCTGAATAAATCTCTTTTGGTTGAGCTATGTTATTGCTAGTTCCAATAGGATTTTTCGTAATTGGTGAGATCTTGACTTAACATTTGAGTTGGATTTTGAGCCACTTGATTTGCGTAGGGATTCACACTTGGAATCGGAATTGGATTGGGTGCGTAAGCGGGTGTTGATGAATATGGTTATTGATAAGGCAAAGCATTTATGCCTGATATTTGTGGTGCCATGATCTGATTCATCATAGGAGCTTGACCATATGGACCATATTGTCCTACCATAGGCATTTAGGAAAACCCATAACCCTGTGGTGTCATTTGTTGTTCAATGGTCATAGAATCATTGTAGGCTCGAGCAAGCATGGTAACTTGAGGATTTCACCTTGCAAACATTGCCATCATAGGATCCAATGCCCCAAAATATATTTGCAAAGCTACTACGGGATCAATGGCAAAATGCCGAATTGCTCTATTATAGTACTTTTGAAATCTCTAATTAAAAGTTTGGATTGGCTCACCCTAGCCTATTTTGCATGTAATGAATTGATTATAGATGATTGTGGGATCTAATGGTGACTTGAATTGGTTGACAAAAGCATCCTCCATTTGCGTCCATGACGTAATGGAACCAGTAGGTAAGCAAATATACCATTCATAAGCCACTTGGTCTAGGCTCATGGGGAAGAGTCTACAAGCCACATCTTCATGTTGAACTTGCAGTATTATCAAGACATCCCTATAGGCCTGAATATGTTCTTATGTGGTCCTTGGGCCATCCGGTTTGTATTCGGGCAAAAATCTCTCTATATTCTTAGGGATATCGTGAATATCCCTTGCAATAATCAAAGGAATGTTATGGGCTCTGTACCAAGGAGGTGGTTGAGGTTGGGCCATTTGATTCAAAATCAAAGATGATAACCCTAAAAGAACCATGGAAATTGTACTGATGATTGGTACACTAGTGGCAAATGACACCACCGGTGCAAGTCCGCTAGATGCACCTAAAATAGAAGGATATTCTATAACAGGGATATCTGGTGGGACCATAATTTGCTCGGTTTTATTCCTTGGATTCCTATGAGTGAGTGGGAGGATTTGGAATATGGTTTCCTCTGTTGTATTGGACCTAGTTGCGATGCGATGCGGTGGGTCTAGCTTGTAAATGAAACTACCCTACAAAACTTGACAAAACTCTCAATACCTCAAAGAAAACCTGTGACACACAAAAAATCCTACAATTAATGAAATTCAAAGAATAACTTCAAAATCAATATGTTAGTTGTGAATGAAAGAAGGAACCATGACAAAGCAATATTCTAAAAATGTAAGTTTCGATTCACTAGATCGCATATGCACAAGTGAAGAGCATATTCCTAGTGTTGTAGGATTTCTGATTCACAAGATCGCATTACACACAAGTGAAGAGCATAATACCAACAACAAATACATTTTTAGACAAAATAATTCCTTACAAATAAGCATGAAATTGACTAGAAAATATCAAACATGTAACGTATGAATAATCATGTTAGCATCAACCAAGATATGTATCCATTAAAATCAAATGAAAGTAATTGCATGGAGACAACCTCGTTAGTCAAGACCAATTTTTTTTTTTTTAAAATCAAATCAAAACACATTATTCCTGTATGAACAATCAAAAAGTGTTAGAACAATGCATAGCGATTCATGTCCTCCTTTTAACACTACAAGGTTGTATTGTTAAAAGAGGGCTAAAGATAATAATCAATAGGGCATGAAATATTCAAAATTTAAATCCCTATAGCATTTAAATCACTCTGCAATAAAACCATTCAGGCCCTCCTTCTAGCACCAATTTGTTGAGTGGTATTTTTACCCAGTTGTGAAAGTACACTCTCCTTTAGGATTTGGGTTCCAAATCCCCTCTTGCAAAGAATTTAAACAAACAACTTCTCCAAGGTCTCCGTTGTATTAGCATTTGCATATGTGTATTAGTAATCTCAAATAAAGATATTCAATTTAAATGCTTGGAACACCTTAGTGATTGCAAGTAACTATAAACAAGGGGCAACGTTGGTTTATTTCACCATGAAAATTTAGTGATTGTTAATTGTTTTTTTTGGATTTTAAAATTTTTTAAATGTTTATTTTAATGCCTTTAAATAGGTTAAACTTTCTAGAAAAAATAAAATGCAAAAAAATGAAAATGAAATGCAAAAAAATGAAAATAAAATGCATTTAGTATGATGGTATCCTATTTTGACAAAACCGAAGATGTGAGGTTTTCATGCATGCAACCTAACCTATTGGACTTGCAAAACAAGCACAATCCGGATAAGCTAAGTGTTGGCTCCTAGGGTTTTAAATAAGATTTTTCAGATTTAAACATTCGTATGAAGCAACCAAGAAAACTGGCATAAACTCCATTTACAAACCTAAAATACGAAAAAGGGAAAAATAGATATTTAATATTGCATGCAGAAAATGACTCCTTTCTTGTCCATAAGATGCAATCTGAAATTTTTTGTATTAAAAATTTGTCATTTTACAATAACAGATACTTATGGTTTTCCCAAACTAGTCCATGGAAGAAAAATGACTCAAACAGGTCCATAATGGCCCTCTCGCCTTCAACTCTGCAACTCTACTCATAGCAATTTCCAACCCATGTCCATGAAGAAGAAAAACCAGTCTATGGAAGAAAAACAACCCAACTAGGTCCAAAATGGCTATCTTGCCTTCAAACCTACAATGCTACTTGCAACAATTTTCCCCCCTTCTGGCCTCTTTGAATGGCATATTTAAACTTCTAAAAAAATATTGTTTCTCCTTCCATGATTGTTCATTTCATTTTCCAATGGCTGTTCATTTCACCTTCCCTAACTGTTCGTTTCATTTTCCCATGGCTCTTCGTTTCACCTTCCCTGACTGTTCATTTCATTTTGTGGCCCTTCGCCATGAAAATATAACATGTCATGATATCGCGCCACTTTTTCTCCTTTGGCCGCGATGATGCAACATGTCGCAATATCGTGACACTTTTTCTCTTTTGGCCACGACGATGCAACATGTCGCGATATCGCGACAATTTTTCTCCTTTGGCCGCGATGATGCAACATGTCGTGATATCGCAACACTTTTTCTATTTTGGCCACGAAGATGCAACATGTCGCGATATCGTGACACTTTTTCTTTCTTCTATTGGCCACGACGATGCAACATGTCGCGATATCGCGACACTTTTTCTTTCTTTTTGGTCGCGATGATGCAACATGTCGTGATATCGCGACACTTTTTCTCTTTTGGCCGCTAAGATGCAACATGTCACTATATCGTGACACTTTTTCTCTTTTGGCCGCGATGATGCAACATGTCACGATATCGCGATACTTTTTCTTTTTTTGGCTGCGATGATGCAACATGTCACGATATCGCGACACTTTTTCCTCCTTTGGCTACGATGATGCAACATGTCATGATATCACGACACTTTTTCTCTTTTGGCCGTGATGGTGCAACATGTTGTGATATCACGACACTTTTTCTCTTTTGGCTACGATGGTGCAACATGTCGCGATATCTTGACACTTTTCCTTTCTTCTATTCTGGCTGCGAAAATGCAACATGTTACGATATCGTGACACTTTTTGATCCTTTCTCTCTCCCTTTGCTTTGGACCGTGAAAATGTAACATGTCATGATATCACGACACTTTTTCTTCCTTGTGGTGTTTTGCTTTTTATTTGATCTTTAGCATATGGGCCACTTCGGTCTTCTTGGAAAACATGCAAAAAGGGTGGGTTCCCAATTTTGGGGTACATTGTGGAGCAGCCACAACAAGCCCTTTGGTCAAAATAATCAAAAATACAAAAACAACATAAAATAAAAAATACAAAAACAATTGCACTTCACATTTTGCATCCACATCATTGCATTTCATTTTCACATAAATTATAAGATATGTCATGAGAGTCTTAAAAGTGATACCACAGTTTGTCGCACAAGTCATTCATATCCATACCTCCATCCACATGTGTGTAATTGCATTTTTCAACACAACCATTATTTGTTGTTGTACATAATTACTAAGGCTTTTTGGTTTGTCAACCAAATCTAGTAATCTTATCAAATTTTAAGGAAAAAAACTTTTATTAGTATAAATAAAGGCCTAGTTGTGATAGAGCCTTGGATATTTAAGATCCCATCACTAATTCAAACACTAAAATCCTAGCTGGTACAAGGAAAATATGAAATCTGCAAAGTGGTCTAGGTTACCTTAAGTGAAAATGATTATCCTTGCTTATCCCCCTATGCAACCGGTTTAAAGGTGCTAAGAATTAGCAAAAGGACAAGCTTTACCCTATCAAAATCCCTTGATTAAATCAAAATAGGCAAAATCCCAAAGCAAAAGTACAAATTCAAAAGGCCAAGCATACCGTCCAGATTTCAAAAGAAAAAATCTGATACACAAATCATATATTCAAAATACAAAAAAATCAAGATCAAGAAAAAATAAAAAATAAACAGTGATTTTCATCACTAAGAATGAGCAAAATAAATAGTGATTATCATCACTACAAAAAAATCCCAGCTCAAAGAAAAAAATCAAAATCAAAATAAATAGTGATTTTCATCACTACATATGAGCAAATATCCAAAGCCAAAAAGAAGCCAAAAAGAAGGGAATAAATCTTGAATCCCTAGAATTCTCAACATTGTACAAAACTAGAAGGAGAAATCCTTACGCATGACGATATGTCTATTAAAATTACTTCATGCATTTGTGTAGACCAATGTTTGAATGTGGATGAGCTAGCTTAGGTAACCAAATATTGCCTAGTGGTATAATCCAACTAAGCCCAACATAAGGATGAGATGAACACTTGGGGATCCATAATATTAGCAATGGGCTGAAAGAATCCCGCTTGACATCAGAGGAAATGCTTGAGTTCTACCTCAAAATATACAATCACATGCACACAAAAAGATCATGAAAAACCAGGTCCATGGTAAAAGCATAACTTTTCAAAAGTCTACGTGGTAAGTAGAAAACTATTGATAGGGTAACTAGAGTGTTTGAATCTTCGAAAAGCCCCAAATGCTTTTACATAAGAACAAATAATAACATCAATCACACCATCATATTCCTTATAATATTCTATAGATTAGGGGGTATCAACATAGTAGGACAAATACCACATATATATTAGAAATAGTATATATATGACCACTGACTACTTTATATATTTTAATTTACAGAAACTTATTAAGAAGATACATTACACACCATTACATCTCATTTATGAATACTTAATCAATTCTTATGATAGAAGTGATTATTTAAATTCATGATCATTTTTAAACTTTTTGTGGTATCACCCATTAAGATTGTCAATGTCATATGCATTCTATATGTTTTAAGTGATTAGAGCATATAGGTTCATTTATACCATTCCATCACATAAGTTAGGTGCATATAATTAAAGCAAAAATTGAACATGCATTTAACAATAACATTTATATCCACGAAAACAAGTCATTAATCATCCATAAACAACATCATAAAACATACAGGCAATATCCATTTGCATGTCATAAATTCATCATTCATCATCAAAATACATTGCATCATATCATCAAATCATATAAGCATCTATAGATCCATCTAAGCATCTTAAAATATCATCTATCATCTAACATATTCATCATATCATCATAATACCATCATCGCATCATATCATAAAACAAAATAACAACAAAAATATAAGCAATAAACGATACACATAATGTGTCACAAAAGGTAAATCTATCATAAAAATATGTGTGTGAAGTCTAATGGATATATAAAAATTCTCGTGGGCTATAGTCATGTAGGTCAGTCAACCTCAAAAATGAATCAAGAACCAAGGAGAACATCAATCTAGTGTCGGGCCTAAGCCCCCTACATCACCTCCTCTAGTGCCACCTTCCCCTGTGGTGGTGTCACGAGTCGAGTGATGTGACCCTATAGGTCTCTCTATCCGAGTCTAGGTCCACTGGCTAGGATGGGCGAAATACTAACCCGAGGTAGAGCACCCACTGACCTGCGAACCACCTGCATCTATTGGAATCTTAGGGACAATCTCGTGCCTCTTGAGCTGCATCTTAAGGAGGGTAACATGATCCATAAGACCTTGGATCTGAGCCTCATTCTCATACAATAAGGAATGAAGCCATCCCACCTCTGTCCCTAAGCCTACTGCTAGAACATCCTGTAGTGTAGAATCAGGAACAACAAATTGCATCCTAACATCACCACCCTTGATAGTAGCCTACAGAGTCTGTATTTGTATTGTGAGCTACTCAATCATAGCATCTCGCCACTGTACCTAGATCTTAGTAACCTAGAGCTCAAACTCAACCTCATGAAACTGTGCTATCAAATGAGAGTCTCTCTTCTTGGGCTCTAACTCCGCCTCCTCCTCCTCCTCCTCAAGAACATCAGGATCCTCTACTCCTACCTACTCTATCGGCTGACCCCATACCTCGGTCCTGGATCGAACCCTACATCCTATCGGATCTACACCATCACCCTCACCATCATCCTCATGCCCTAGACTGTAGATGCCATGCCACATCCGATAACCCCACCATTAAGAATAGGCCTTTGTAACTCCTCCAACCACTATAGGGTCTATGGCTGGGGCATCCTTCTCATCTGCAAGCTTTGTGACCTATCGTGGAGGTAGGTCCCTCTTTGTTCTGAGACGCATGTACAATAACGGTACCAAGGGCACATCTTGCTGTAATACATACTAATGAAGAACTCTAGAGTAGAAGAAATACTCCCGAATGGCAATCTTACGACCAACAAGCCATTGCTTGCATTGTGTCCTAGCAATAAAACTAGTTGGATCATCCCAAAATGAACACTCATAGTATGGCTGCCACACGACATCTCCGATAAACAGTCTCGTAAAAGCATTAGTATAGTGGGACAACTCCCTTGCAAAAGTGTGGCTCTTACGCTCCTCATGCTCTCGAGCCCATTTAGCAGCATAGCACTATGTTCGAGCCTCAATAGATGTAATATCAATTGGGAGCCCCTTAGGGCGATCTACCTTAATGTGCTCCCATCCCCAAACCTATAGGAGCAAACTACAAGCAATGTTGACGTGTCCCCATCGATGTATGTGGTACAACTCATCATAGAACTGAGCCAATAGCGATCTACCCCATGCATAGATGATAGGATCCTCGCTATCAAGTAGGTCCTACACCATCGCTAGGAGGTTTCAAGGGAACCTCAAACCCGAGCAGTTCTAAGATAAGAACATTGCTGATCACCATCAACAACATAGCATGCCTTGCTATGAAAACATGAGCATCATACCAAGTCTTGATAGATACTCCCCCGGACCTAGTCTCCCAGAGAGCCTATGTAGAACATGCCCCAAACACCCTATCATAGATGACCACCTGATCATTAGTGGCCGATGAAACAATGGGCACCCCATCAAACGGGATCTGAAAGATCCTGTACATGTCCTCCGGCATGATAGTCATCTCGTCAGGTGGAATGTGGAAGGTGTTGATCCGTGGGTCCCAACGATGGGCTAAAGTCGTAAGATAAGCCTGATCAGCCATAATGATGTAGGTATATCAATAATGAAGCTACTTTATTCATGAAATGCAAGTAATATATAAGATTACATAGTAATATCACATAGGCTAAGTGGTTGGAACAATCTGCCAAACATGGCCAACCACATAACTACTAGTTAAGAAAATGCTAACTATGGATGTCCACTAACTGCTAGAAGACAAACAAGATCTCTAACAGTTAACTAACATCTAACAACATTCTAACAACCTATTTCTAACATGGGCATACTATGCCTCATGTGAATACAAAGTGTAAGAAATAGGAATAATAATAAATAATATATCAACTTAGGCTTAAGTGGATAAGCCTAAGTTATCCTCAACACTCCTCCCAACCATATAAGCATTGGACCCCAATGCTATCAACAAATATGGAAATTCATGGGCCATATCATGGTGAGGAATCCAGAGAGCCATGTGTGGAAAGTGACCGCAATGAGCGACAAGGTATATAGTGGAAGAACCATGTCTAGTGTGATGAGTATTCATCTCGAAAACTCTATCTAAAATGAGCGAAAGCTGACGATCATGTGCTACTACTGCTATAGGGTTGAAAATAGGATCAGGTACTAAAATAGAGTCCTAAAATGGTGTCTCTGGAAAGTGGTACTCATTCAAAGGAACCCAAATTCTGCCTCCAACCTGTGGTGAGTGAGGATTGTGATGCTTACACACCACTATCTACGGAGTCTCCTGCAAGTCCTGTGGTATCTTTCCTAGAAGTCTCTACCAGTGCTCAATAAAGGAAGTAACCTTAGCTTACTACTCCATGTGTAAAATGGTGGAAGTGGGCCAAGCCAAAGGTAACTTCTATGGAACAAGTGTTTCAGTAGCTGTAGGTGTACCCAAAATTATGTCAATGGAATCAATGACATCTTTCTCATGAGTGAGAATGGTGGGTTCCTTAACCACTTGCTCTTGTGACTGTTCATTATGTGGAAGTGAAACTTCTTCCTTTGCATGTTCCTTAGGTGGTGTTTTTTCTTCATTTTATGTGGAACTAATGCTAGTAGGAAATGAGTGCTTGAATTAATGGCTTCCTTACTTTTCGACAACTCAACATCAAATTGAAAGTAGGTGTAGTGTTTTATATCAAGTAGATTTTACCATGCAACTCCAATGTGTAGGTGTTATTTTTAGCATGATAAATAGCATTCCTATCAAATTTATAGGGTTTACCTGGCAAGATTCCACAACAATCCATATCTATGACATTACACCTAACTTTATCCACAAACTTGTCACCAAAAGCAAAATTCAAGGTGCAAGTATGGGTGATGTTGGATGTGGAGCTACATATTTCCACCCAAGTGCATAAGTTTGCTGATGTGGTTTGACGGGAAGTTTCAACTTCTCCAAAACGGACTTTGCAATGAGGTTCTTTTGAGATCTATTATAAATGATACAATCAACATAGAAATCAT
This sequence comes from Wollemia nobilis, assembly GCA_028583015.1. Lineage (NCBI taxonomy): Eukaryota > Viridiplantae > Streptophyta > Pinopsida > Araucariales > Araucariaceae > Wollemia > Wollemia nobilis. The sequence continues at coordinate 1,057,450 of JAQPPZ010016473.1, forward strand.
GCATCAAGTGGGCTCCAAGGTTATGCATAGTGGCTATTTTCGTAATATTGGCTAAAATTAGGATTTTTAAAATTTGAAATTGTCTAATATTTGGGACCCTTGACCAGGGTCGATTAGCCAAAAATTTCTAGGTGTAAATTTTATTTTTGGTTGATTTGCCCCAATTTTATAATAGTTTTACTATTTTAAGTTTAAATTTTCAACATTACCCCTAATAATAGTGAACCTTCTACATGTGTTTCAAAACTATTCACCTGGATTTTGAAATTGATTTGCCAAATTTTTATAAATATATTTTTGGGCCAACCCCTTATGCATAACCCTAGTGGGCTCTAGTGACAAACAAATGGTCATGCCCCCATTGAGTAAATACATTGGAAATTAGGGTAACTTTGTTCAGTTTACCCTTTAAAGTAGGATATTATTCTTTTGTCCCTATAGCCAAAATGGGACCATCTTGTGGTTCCTCATGTGTAGGCTGTACAATTAGGGATTTTTTCTTCTTAAAATTCTCAAAAGTATAGCATTTGGATTTTACATGACAATGCTTTTTACAAAAGTAACAATACAATGAAGAAGAAGAATATTTAGCATGAAAAGAAGAAGAATGTGCTTTAGAAGAAGTGGGAGGAGAAGAATAATGAGGGGAATATTGAGAATTGTTCTTCACATTTTATTGATGCTGATTCCCACCTTTGGAAGAGCCCTCCTATGATGAATGAGACTTTTGATATGCACCATCTTTCTCCTTTGCAAGAATGGCATGATTGAATGCCACATCCAAGGTGAGGAAGACATTGAATTTGATCTCCCTAAAAATTTTATCTTGCAAGCCATGAGTGAATTTATTAATAAACTCCTCTTCTGAATCTTTCACACCAAGCAATATCCCTAACCTATTGACTTGGAATATGAAATCAAAAACTAACATCACATAGGTTTACCTCAATCTATACCACTTGGTAGTGAGGTAACTTTGGTAGTTTTGTGGAAATAAGGTGTTTTTCAGAATTTGAGTTAATTATTTCCTAGTCATGGTGGAATTATGGCTTTGTCTTTCTACAATTAGAACTTTTGCTAAACCTATGAGTTTTAGTGTAGAAAATTTGGCTTGTTCATCCTCCGAAATTTCAGCATAAGCAAACCAAGTTTGCATATCTAAAATCCATACATATAAGACATCAAGATCCCTAGATCCATATTACATATTAACCTCACATTTGGCTTTGTTTGCATTATTATGGTGGATTTTGAGTTCACAAGGATTAAATTGCACAACAATGTCTCTCACTTTTTCAGCCAAAATGTCTACTGCTTCGGTGAGGTTTTCCATGTTTGTTTTGAGGTCTTGAGCCATATTTTTCCTGGTATATGCCAGACTAGGAGGATTACAAAATGGTCTTGCAGGAACTTAATCTAGGCTTAGGAATAATTTTAGTTTCCTATATATCCAATTTGCCTAGATTTTACAGATTTTGCTCTCCAATTACAAAAATAATGGGCTATTTTAAAGTGCTTTTACAAAAATTAACTCAAATTTTGCAAAAAAATTAAGCACTTAAAAATGATAAAATTTAGCCCTTTTACAATGCAAAATTTGTGTTAGGAGGTAAATATTAACAATCTGTTGAAAATTTGCAACACAATGCAAAAAATTTCATCGAAAACGGAGCAAAAAATAAGAAGATATCACCTTTCAAAGTTTTGTTCTCCTTCTTTGCAGTTTTTGGCACCAAAAAGGTAAAAAATTGAATTCAAATTTTGAATTTTCCCTCCAATTTTGAATTTCCTGCTAAAAAATTTGTTTTTGAATTTTGGGTCAGGCGGTCAACTCCAGCGCCAAGGCTGAATAGTCAATGGCCAAGCAGAAATTGCCACATGGCAGTTCAACAGTAGTGAGGCAAACACAACACATGGGCCCAACAGGGACCCATTCCACCAACCAAAGTGGAACACGCAAACCAACTGATGTGGCCACCAATTGATGACCTATGTGACCACTGAGAGATGGTCATGATTATTTAGCACGGCTTCGTGCTTTTTAACTCCTTCTCAGGCCTTTTCTTGCTCGATGTGGGATAAAATAACCCCACACCGCAGCTGCCTCTTAGTCAATCGTCAGATAAATTCCGTGGCGATGGAAATAATTCTCGATGGTCAGTAAAATATTGAAACCTTTTAAAATTAAATGATTTTTCTCACCTCTCACATCGAAAAAACTAGGCTTCACCGAAAATCACAGAAGACTCCAATTTTTTGTCGGATCTATGAATGTAGATGTCCGAAAAAGGTTTACGAGCACTAGGAAATAATAGGGTTTTCTGCCTTTGATTTTCTACCTGAAAGTATTCATGTTCATTGGAAACTACAATACGTGCCATAAAACACAGTTTGGTTGAATTCTTTGCCTAAATTCTTCTGTGAATTCATAAAGTCATTGGAGGAAGTCTACATTTGAAATACATAATCGACAGGAGGTCTGTTGTGGCAGCTAGGTCATGGTTGATACCTATGTTGATCGAGTGGCATCCATCAACGTCACCTGGAACAAGCCAGATGCTACCTGGAATAGGCTGGATGCGATGGTTTGTGATGGCTCGACAGGCTTGAGGGTCAGAGCTGGCTAGGCTTCGATGGCTCACCGAAGTCTAGGACATAAACCGACATTGGCTAAACATCGGTCTGGCCGACATCGGGTGCTTGGCTACCACCGGTGCTGGTTGGTCGACTAGCCCGGTGGGTGGTCTAGTTGGTAGTGACGTCATATTGGTGGTTGGCAGTGTGGTTGGTCGTGCTGCCATGAGGTGGCCAATTGGTTGCCATGTTCTGCTGGTCATCGATGCTGGTGGTCAGCCTGTGGCCCACCACTCCCACTTGCAAATAGGCTAAAGCCTATGTTGAGGAGGTAACTCCTTTTTTTTTTAAAATAAAATATTAATATAAAATTAATATTTTATAAAAGGGAACTCTTAATGCAAAAATAAGAGTTTTTTTTTTTCAAGATGAACTCAACTTATTTTTAATTAAAGTTTGAGTTCCAACTTTACTCAATTAAACTCCTCTTGAACTAGTGAGATAGAACTCCACTTGAATTTATGAGGTAGAATCTCAATTTCTACTTTTCAAGGTAGATATTTTGTGCAGGGGTAATATCTTCACTCTATCCTCAGCTTCACTTGGTGTTGTGGATGACTTCAATCTCCACTTAACACCTTCCTAGGATCTTGATGACTAGCACTCTCACTAGGCACCTAGTAGTGAAGTGGCTGCTTGCCTTCCCTTTTGCAAAAAAATTATCCTTCGACTCTGATTACCAATGATGTAGGAATATCAATAATGAAGCTACTTTAGTCATGAAATGCAAGTAATATATAGGATTACATAGGAATATCACATAGGTTAAGTGGTTGCAACAATCTGCCAAACATGGCCAACCACTTAACTACTAGTTAACAAAATGCTAACTATGGATGTCCACTAACTTCTAGAAGACAAACAAGATCTCTAACAATTAACTAACATCTAACAACCTATTTTTAACATGGGCATACTATGCCTCACATGAATACAAAGTGAAAGAAATATGAATAATAATAAATAATACATTAACTTAGGCTTAAGTGGATAAGCCAGAGTTATCCTCAACACTTAATGTGGGGCAACTTGATAACGGACTGTAGCCCACGGGCCTTAAACCACTCCTAGTTGATTTCATCAAATCTAGGAAGCAATTCCAGCAGGAGCTTCGAGTCTCGAGCCCGAGCAGTGAGGATCTAAACAAAGCAGAAGAAAACAAAACATAACTACAATGCATCAAAGGCATAATTCACAATAAACATGAAAATGATGCAAAAGAGTATGAGTTACTCTAAATCTAAGCAAAAGGAAAACAAATCCCCTACCCAAGCATTGAAATGAAGCTAAGTTTGAGAATGCCCAAAATGGTGGCAACAGGTGAATAATAGAAAATTTTAAAAAATCCTAGCCTAAAGCCACATACATATTACAAAATTGGGGACCAAACCACCATAGCAAAAAGGAACCTAACCCTAATTACGGAGTTTTTTCATTGCTAGCAGGTTTAGTGATGTTCGTTTTGCTCATTTCTTAGTGGAGTTCAATTTTACTTAAGCAAAGAAAAGAGAGCTAGGGTTTTGAAGAGAAATACCCGAGAAGCTCTGACTCCTCCAGTAGTTGATGTCTCGCCCCATGCAACCATGTCCTCAGCACCAGCAAAGTTTCAAAGTCATAACCATCATCGTTACACCAGAGCTTTGAAATTGGAATCTTCAATAGTGAAAATGATAGGTCAAAACCCTACAATTGCAAGTTTTATATTCCCTTAATTATGCCTTGGCCACTGCTGATGTCAGCAACCCAAGCTTCTTGGCTGATCAAGGCGACAGTGACCACAGGTAGGAAATTAGAGGCCACTAGACCTAACAGTGGCCAAGCCCATAGGTCAAAATTAAGCAGTTCCTTCAATGAGGGAATAACAAAAACAACAAATAATCACACTTTTATGGTTTAGGATCATCAGAATGTTCAAAAAAACAAAAAAAAATTACATAAAATCACAATCTCAAGTAGGCCTCATATCCAATTACGTACTCTATCCACTCGGTGATTGTAACGATTTGCACTCAATGTATTTTGGTGAGATGAGTAGGCAACCATAAGGCCACTTGGGGTAAAGGTAACTCATTTTGGAATTACGGTAGGTCATCCTTCAAACCCTAAGAATATCAAGATGGTCAGACTGCTCCACAGGTGCGAAGGTGTCATTCTAATTCCCCTATGACATCAAAAACATTAAGTCAAAGTGATACAATCTAAACATAAATAGAATCACTCATCCTAACTCTTTAAGAAGGCTATTGATAGTCATACCGCTCCTCGGGATAGGGATGGATGATTATCATAAGCAATTGGAGTCACACTTGGATGTGAGATTGCCCATTAAAAGAAGCAAATTCTATAAATGAACCAAATTTAGTCATATTGGTCAAGCAACTTGTCGCTTCATTCATTGTCATTTCTTCACCAATCCATTGTGTGAAGAAGTAGTTCAAAACTTCAACTTAATAATAATAAAAATCAACAAAATATCACTTGATCATAGCAAATTCATGTTCATACTTTGAATCATTGCATACAACAATCACAAATTTCCCTTGTTTGTTGGGAACGTAAGCAAACATGACATATTCAATTGTAGCTCTCCTACAGGTCAAAATTGTTGTAGCAATTGAAGCTACCCGATTGAGTTTGAGGAATGAGTGCAATTTAACATGCAAAAGCCACTGGGCTAAGTCCTCCGAACATTGAGGCAATGATTCAAAGGATGCACTCCATCTTGCATGGTTGGGCCATCCGATGTTGATCAGACCATTGATCACCATACACCCTACAAATGGATCAGTCTACGTTTTTGCTTAGCATTGTGTTTTCCACCTAGTGCATCGCAAAAAGGGGCATCTGTAGACACCTAAATCATGTCATGATTAGGGGAGCTTCTTGCATAGACACACTCATAAGATCATAAGACATAATATTGGACTTTCCAAGCACCAAAAGTGGTTCTCACTACTCATTTGGGGCATTTTCAAGCCATCCAAGATTGGCCGCTCAAGCCAAGAGCAACTAGATTCTAGCCGCTCAAGCCTAGAGCGCCCAAACCTTAGCCATTGTAGACGACAATGGCCAAATCATAGCAATTGAGCCATAAGAAATGGTTTACCAAAAAATAGGTCCAATATCGGGTGGAAGTGGCAGTCTGCATGCAATAAAGGTGAGCGAGAGTGACTTTGTATTCCTTTTCATGACCAGTTTGCATAGGAGACTTGAGTTTGCATTTAGACTTAAGTTAACTGACCTTCAAGCATAAGCAAAGGACAAAAGCTTCTCATGCTAATGAAAAGTTTGCATAGAAGACTCAAGTGGGCAGTTAGATTTTAGTTAACTGGCCCTCAAATATAGACAATAAACAAGGGCTTCTCATGCTAACTTGCACTACACATGAGAAATTCATTTCTAGGGATTGGACATAGACCTAGGGTTTCACACTATAAAAGGTGCAAGCCTAAGAGCACCAAAAGAGACACATGATCGATATATGACATATAGAGACACATGATCGATATATGACATATAGAGACCCGAATCACATACAAGAGATCATTTCAGAGAGAGAGTTCTCTTTGAGGTCATGTGTGCAATAGATATTTGACAAATCAACGGGCATAACACCTACTTTCTTCAACATCAGATCATAGTATTTGACCCATAGCTTTGGGGTAAGGAGAGCAATGTTTTCTTTAGAGGTTTTTGTCTTGGATAGTGGCCCGTAGGCTTAGCTTAAATAGACATAGCATCTTTTATCTTGTTTTCTTATATCATTAGCTTATATTTACTTGATTCCATGGTATCATTTTATCATATTTCTGTTACATTCTATGATTACTAACAACCTTATCCGAGGAGGCAATATAGGATAGCTAAATGTGTATTGTTGTTTGAATTGCATACAAAGCCATAGGTTCATAGGACAATCCATGACATACGAGAGAAAGAGGATCTGTCTGAGAGACATACCTAGAGAATGAGGTATCTGTAAGCCCTCAAACATTTCTATGTGTGGAATTGGGAAGAAATTTAGAGCATGCCACCCTTTTGCAAAATGGGACATCTCTTCATCCACTTGTAAATAATTGTATCAATATGGGTATCCCTAAGAGGGACCGACATGTAACCGAGGTTCAATATTAATGAAAGATCCATTCTTTGTCATTTCCATGTTATATATTTTCTCATAATATTTTAGCTTTATTTTTGGTATAGTAATAACATCGCAAGTAGAGTTAAGAGCGGTGAGTGCATCTCGAGGTCACTACAATTCCCAATATGGGTGTCTATATTCATCTCCCACAACTACGGATGAGGGTTTAGGATATGTTTGCTCCTGATCTTCCACTTATATCCGCTCTTGTTCATGTTGTGCCTATTCTAGATCTAGGTGTTGTTGGTGTTTTGAAGCATGATGTGATGTGTGGTGAGTGTGTTCATCTCCTTGTTTAGTGTGTCTCTTGTGCTGAGAAACGATACCTCTATCGTATTGGTAATACTCACTACCCATGTGTAAGTTGGCTTGAGCCAACCTATTTGCTTGTTCTGTGTGCTCTATTTGTTCCCCTCTCAAGCATTGCTCATTTATATGTAAATACCTTTTTCTTCATGCTTCCTCCTATTCAAGGATGTCTAAGTGCTCTTTCTCTACACGCATGGCGTCCTCCTTGTCTTGGAGTAATTTTTTTTATGTTGCGCATCTTAATATAGCCTACATACATGGTTAGATTTATCCACTACTAAAGGTCTATAACTTTGTAACTCTACATGAGAAGTCCTAACAGAGAGACCCCTTGGAGAGGCTCATGTTATGCTTTTTTCCTTGTCTATCAGGAAAATATGTTCAGTGTACAATGACCTATATTCCATACCCCCATGATCAATCGTAGAGTACATGCTACAGGGACGCTTTGAAGCTTCCCCCAGTTCATTAGTGTGCCTTGTTTATGGCTATATGAACTCCCAAAAATGGAATGCATAGTAGCATTGCTTCTCTGATTTGGTCTCAAGAAAACTCAATCCAAATCTTCAAGATATATGGATTTCCATGATTGATCTCATGGAATAACATTGACACCAATAATATTGAGGTCTATTTCTATCCTACCAACTTCAAAGTGGCTAGGAGTTGTGTCGAGTTGGCGATTGGATGAAACCCTTGTTTTCTACCCCTTACTGGGATGATCTAGCCTATGTCTATCATGTGAATATTAGGGCCTTGAATCTCCCTCATGTCTATCATGAGAAGAACTTGGATATGGTTCTCTAGTTGGGGTTTCTTGAGGAGTACCCCCATGAGTTGAGTTATCCCCCCTGAGGCTCACTAAACTTTGTTCAGTGGTATTATATGTGGTAATATCAACATCATTATTGTTGTGATCATGGTTGGGTGGAACGGAAGTTCCTACCTCAATTTTGGATCGATAACAGTTGCTTAATGTGAAGTCCATGACAATTTGAAATTATCTTTAGTGTAAATTTTAAGACACAAACAAAGTAGATAATTTTTTTATCTTTTAAATGTTCTTGGTGTTCCTAAAACTAGTGTTGTGTGTTTTATATTTATTGAAAACTCCAATCTAACTCATCATTTTTTGCATTTTTTTGATGGTATACTCATATTATTTAAGTGGATTTTACCTATATACTCATAGCTTGACAATCAATAATGAAATTCATGATCATGTGAAACCACCAAAGTGTGGAGATGAAACCCACACCCATTTAGGGATCACAAGTACTACCAGTCCTCACCCAGTACTCACTTGATCAGTGTCATACCCTCTAAATATAAGTACATGAAAATTTTCCAAGCTACGTTGGATCTTGGAGCCAATGGCTAAATAGAATGGTTTCATGAGATTTAAGCCAACATATGGAGATGAAATCCATCATCGTTGAACTCTACTAGTGGTTTGTGATGAAATCCATCATCGTTAATCCAAATCTAGCATTTAAATGAAACATGGTGTTTGATTATTCTTTTTAAATTTGCATAAAGAAATGGATGCATCATGAAGCACTCATGCTCTTTCCTATATGCCTAAAAAATAAACGTTTCACTTTAAGAAAATTCATGTCTAAACAACTACATTATTTTTAGAGAATGCAATATTACTTATGAAGCAGTGGCCTTTGGTTGGGTCCCAAGGATGCAAACTCTATAAACAATCTAGACCACTGGAGTCTAGGGTGGATTGAAATTAGAAGTCCATTGCCCCTATCAACGACTAGTAGAAAACCTAAGAGAATTTAATCATCATTTTTCCTTTGACATTCTCTATGTTTTCTAATTAAAATAAATTTACCTATTGCATTATAGAAATTAAACATAGGCAGAGAACTAAAAAATTATAGAGAATCCCATCAACCTAGAATCCAAGTATTTTGCTACTTAGGTTATCTACTGTTGCATGATTTTTGTTGACCGCTATCTCTCAGGGTGGCTATGATAGGATATTGTCTTCAAAAGTGGCTAAGCTCTGCTAGCTTTTGTTGACCAGAGTGATCATCATAGGCCTATATAACTGAAAGGATAAGATCTATCACCTATTGCAAACCGTAGCTCAAATGAGTGGTCTACACTATACACCGTAGTTGTCAGCCATGGTGAGCAATCAAGTAGCTTTGCCCTCCAAATCAAGGGCTGTGGGCTTGATATTCCTTGTCCAATTGATGATCAAGGGTCACCTTGGTGTCCTCTGACTGGATTGGTGGTTGAATTGCATAGTTGGGCCTCCGTTTGCCCAAATTTGCATTTCTTGGCGTTCTAGCTCCTTAGGGCATCCATGGCACTAATTGACATGATGCTTGATTAGTTAACAAGTGGATAGCAACCAAACTCCCTCTCAATGCACTCAAGTGAGTCCACAATTTGATAGGGCTTCGCTGCTCTAATCTCCAATGCTCTCTCTCATTTATTTCGATAGTGCTTCGCTATAAAAATGCACTATATATTTGCCCTAATTTGAAGGGGTACTTATAGGACTACCCAAGGGCTAGGGGTGGCTTCATGGAGAAGCCAAGATCAAGAAGAGGTGGTTGGGATAGTTGGATTGGAAGCCTTTGGAATCTTCCATCCTTTAACTACCTTCTTCTAGAACAAATGGTCGTTCAAACCGATTTGGCTCGGATGAAGGCCAACTGAACTTCAGTTTAGACCATAGGTGATAGTTGTGGCCTAGACTATGAACCGCGGGTGTCAGCTGTGGTTCATACTGTAGACCATAGGTCTCAACCGTGGTTCAGATTGATTAGGCCAAGGAGCCCAAATTGAGTGGTTAGAACCACTGCTCTATCTTGGAGTCTATCCAAGATCTTCCATATGGTCTTGTAGCATGTCCCATATGAGTAGTCGCCCTCGACATGACATATTTTAGGTGTCTACAGATGCCCATTTTGAGATGCATTATGAGATCGAACAACATGTGAGAAAAAATACACCACCTAAAATGATGTCGAAGGTTCTATGATGATCATTGATCTGATCAACATTAGATGCCCCAGGTCCTACAAAAGGATGCGCATCCTAGAATCATTGCTTCCAACTGGGTGAAAGGCTTAAATTTGAAAGAGCTTGCACTCATCGTCAGGCATTCGGGTAGCTTTTGATGCTACAATAGGAGTTAGGCCTATATAACCGAAAGGAGGAGAGCTACAAACTAACTATCATATTTGCTATTTTCCCCAAGCAAAGGGGTAAGCTTATGATAGTTATTGACAATGATTCGTAAGATGAATACAATTTTGACAAGATCAAGGGATCTACGATTTCAAGGATCTTCTATTGATTTTGATTATGATTATGATTATGATATTATGACTACCCCCTCAAGCGATGAGTCGATGAGGGTAATGATAATGAATAAAGTGATGAGGTCACTTGACCATAATGAATGATCTGAACAAACTTAGATTTTAGCATTTAATTACTTGGCTAGGCCTAGTTCAGCTTATGATTGCAACTGTTAATAGTAATTGCACATTTCTATCCCATGGAGCGGTCAGGCTGCAATAGCCTTCTTAGGGAATCAAAATGATACAAGTCCAATTAGATTTATGTTGAATCAATTTGTCGATGATCTGCTGAAAAGGTGTCATAGGAGAAATGACATGAAATGCCTCATTCCCGTGGAGCGGTCCAGCCTTGAAGGCCTTCTTCGGGATTGAAAAGAAGCATATCAAATCAATGATGACAATTTTACCCCAAATGTCCTTATGGTTATTTACTCATCTCATCGGATTGCATGGAGCATCAATCACTACAACCACCAAGTGTCTAGGGTAAATAACTGAATACGAGGTGCATTTGGCTTTTGACTTGTTTAATAATTTTTTTGACTTTTTGAATTTTTAATTGATCCTGGTGCTTGAAAATCACCAAATTTGATAAATTGATTGCTCTTATTGAGATTTTGATCCATTAGGAATCATTAATTTATCATTTAAAACCTTCCCACGGTGGGATTTTAGTGCATTTAATTCCAGTTGCAAACCGTGCTCACGGGCTACAACTAGGAATTTCAAATTTTGGGAATCGTAGCTTAGAGCTACGATCAGCAAACCCTAATTTTGGGACCATGATTGTCAGTTGCGGTCCGATGAAATTAGAAAAAGGTATATAAATTTTCCCATTTGAAAATTTCTTTATTATTCCTTGAAAGTGATTGCAACTAGAGAGCTCTGAGAGGTTAGGAAGCATATTTGATGTGAGACACTACTGAAACCACAACCTTCTGACCTCACACACATCTCGATGGCGGACCCTTCACAACCTTCATCCAGCAGAGGGATCGGTGTGGGAAAGGTAACCCTAAACCTAGTCCTCGCACTCCTTACCAGTTTAAAATGAACCACATTAAGTAATGGGTTAATTAACCTCACTAAATTGCTGGTAAAGAACCTCACACTAGTCTAGGCTAGATTAGGATTTAATTTTCTTGGGTGCCAGGCTAGGAAGTGACCCAGAAAAGGTCACATTCCTAGACCGCAATTGGTAGATGTGGTACCCAATTTTCAGATTGGGGACCATGGTTGTCAGCTATGGTGGGATTCAAATCCCAACGATCAAAAATTTGATCATTACGTGGATCGTAGATTTGACCTGTGGTTCCCAAATTTTGACAAATTTTTCAAATTTTTATTGATTTTTTTTATTTTTCTTGGCAATTAATGTCATTTATTGCACTTTTGAGATGCATTTATGATTTTTTTTGAAATTTTTGATCACTTTTTGCATGTTTTTATATTTTTAGCAATTTTTTAGATTTGTTTGATGTTTTTAGGTCATTTTTAACTATTTTTAGTTATTTTTAGTTATCTTTTTCCTTATGTATTATTTCTTTTCAAAAATTGACCTCTAGAGCCAGGGAGCTGGATATCCTCTGCACCCTCCATGGACAGCTCACTGACCTGGAGTGGGAGTGGTTTGGTGCGGTTGGCTTTGGCTATGTGCTTGATCTACCTACGATCAGGGTAGATCAAGCGTACATGACTGTGTTGGCCCGGTGCTGGGATGTGCGGACCAACACATTTCACCTACCCATAGGTGAAATGACTATTACATTGGAGGACATCTACCGGATCTTCAGGATCCTAATCGATGGTGAGCCCATCACCTCCTCTCCCTTCCAGAGCAAGGAGGATGTCTTTGATGATATCTTTGGTGACCGTAATGAGGATGCCCAGGGTAGGGCTGATCATGGGGGCATCCACATCAGATATTGGTAGGAGAAGGGCATCTTCTCCATTCGAGAGGTCATATTTATGCATCTAGTTATTCAGATTGTGCTTCCAGACTCCTCGGGTGTGAGGATCCCCTAGAACCTCCTAGCCATTGTTAAGAGAGTTACATAGAGCTCCATGTAGTAGCCACTACTCTTAGCTTAGGGGAGCACTTTACTATGTTAGCTATACTAGGAGTTGTACCAGGCTACACATAGGAGTCAAGTTGGCATCAACTATAGCCTATTACTTCAGATCTAGGGCTAGCAACATATCAAGATCGAGCAACCGATCGACTTGCCGCTCATCATCACTACTATTCCTGATGCATGCCAATGTTATGCGGCATGCTGGCCTCATGAGGAGGAGGGGTTCCAGAGTAGGTCCCATGCTAGGGATGTGGACTATTACATCACTAGATTTGCATAGCTCTGGGTAGACGACATAGAGTGGCATCCGTACATGGATTGTCCTGCATGGGAGGAGGCTGGTGAGTGACTATGCCAGGCTAGGAGAGACAGGTGGTTACTCGACTACAAGGTTGAGATCCATGAGTATCAGTACTACTCATGGGTCCTACAGTAGTTTGGGCTCGTACAAGATATTCTGGTGTTGCCTACCATCTATCGGTGCCTAGTACTAGAGAGGGATTTGCCCTAGATTCAGTCGACACCACTTGGAGATGAGGCCAATGACTTCTAGGAGTCGGGCATGGCTAGGGCTGGGACCACCCCAACGTATGACACTTGGTGGTCCCTACTACAGTGGTAGGGATCGGGGCCCCTCGATCGGATAGATGATGGGGCAGAGGTTGATCCAGAGGGGCGTAATGTGCGCCAGTGGACCGAGGGTGGATGGGGCGTAGAGGCAGCCATAGAGGATGCTCCATAGGTTGAGGCCAAGGAGGAGGCACTAGAGGAGGGTGAGGTGCCTCTAGATAGTGAGGTGGGGTAGCTACTAGCTTAGGTTGCTGATATTTAGAGTCAAGTTGGGAGGCTGCAGACCTAGTAGTTGTAGCGGGACACTTCTATCACCATACTAGAGGTGAAGCTGGCTCATAGAGAGAGGTAGCTATAGTAGGCCTAGGAGGAGATCACAACTCTCACAGCATGGGCTATAGTGGTAGAGACATAGGTCTATGATCTCACTAGTGCGCGTGATCTAGCATAGGTGTGACTAAGTGTGGCTATTGCAGAGAGAGATCTGCTCAAGGTATAGAGGGGGATCCTTCATCCTCCTAGGCCATCATGGGACCTCCAGCCACACCATCTTCATTGCTACCAGGCGGTCGTGACCCCATGGTAGAGATCTAATGCTTACAGGCCCTCATGGAGGAGGGCAATGATAGGCACATAGGAAGGGTAGCCCGCATAGACCAGCTAGAGGGCTACATCAGGTTGATTGGTGAGCAGGTCCTAGAGGATCCACATGCTTTTGAGTCACAATGGACCAGGACCAGGATGACAGGGTAGTCCTCTACTAGTTTGAGCCACCGGACCCATAGGATCGAGAGGACACATAGGTCCTCTAGCACACATGGAGCCAGCTCACATAGGAGCCACAGGGATGGTGAGGGTGATAGCGGTGACTCACAGGTTGGGGTGCATAGGCCCCTAGTACAGATCTTTAGAGATATTTATTGTACTATTTTTGAGTGTAAGGTCGAGGACCTACATAGTTGTAGCCTACAGGCATTTTGATGTACCTCTATGTACTCATTGATACACATATTTATATGATATTGATCATTTTGGCTCATTATGTGTACTTGTCATTTATATGTTTTATGTTTATGTTTATGCACATGGATGCAGATTTTCATATTGATGTTATGTTTATATGATGTGATGTATGGATGACATGCACTAGATAGCTATTTTAATTTATGATGATGATGATATGCAGTGATCTAGATGCTTAGATGTGCTACTTATGATGGATGCATATGGATGCGATGTTTACTTTTAAATGCATATTTAATTTTGCTTTATTGTATGCATTTAATTTATGATGATGTCACGATATGTTGGTGCAATGTATGTAATGCATTATTTACATGATGGTAATCTAATGTAAATGAACCTGTATGCTTTAATCACTTAAAACATAAGGAATGAATGTGATATGTGTTTAACAATCTAATGGACGACACCATAGAATGTGTAAAAATCATGAATGTAATTGAAAATCCTCATTACAAGAATTTAATCAATTAATCACCCATATATGAAATGCAATGATATGCAGTGGTATGATGCGAATGATATAATATGTCACTCTATATTTCTTTTGCAATTTGAAAAATATGCACAATATAGTCAGTGGTCATCTAAATATCATTTCTGATATCCATCCGGTATCTATCCTATATCTTGATTGTGCTCAATGTAATGATGTATCATGGATTCGATACTTTGTAGTTTGATGATTGAAATGACTTTTATTTTATATGGTTTGTGATATTTGGTATTTTGTTGCTATTAGAGAAATTTTTGAGGTTTTCCATGAGACTCAAACACCCTAGTAGACTTCTCAAACATCACATACTAACTGTACAAGGCTTTTGTTGGACAAATATTTCATCATGAATGACCCAACTGTTCATTACCCCTATGTGTGCACGTGAGTATTTTTAGATAGACCATAGGCATACCCCAGATGTCAGTCGGGACTCTTCCAACCCATATGTGAGATCGGGTTCCTCCTATGTTCATATCATCCTTGTTTCAGACTTGATTGGACTATAATGCTAGACAACCCCAGGCACCCAGAGCTAGCTCATCTTGCAAATTGATCAGGACTACCCCTCCAAGAATAGTCGGGACTCTTTCAACCCATTGCTGCGATTGGGGATCACCCAATAGAACTACTACTCCGAAAGCAGGTGGGACTCTTTCAACCCATTGCTGCAATCGGGGTTCACTCTATGGATTTGAATGGTGAACAATTCAGGGATTCAAGTTCTCACCCTTCTTTTCTTTCTATTCATAGGGATACTTGCTCATGTGTAGTGATAAAAATCACTGTTTTTCATGTTTTACTTTGAGTGATAAAAATCACTGTTTATTCTCATTTTTCTTGAGCAAGGGATTTATATAGTGCTTTTGATTCACTATGTCACTTTAGATTTGAATTTGAACTTGATTTTGATCTTCATTTGATCTTTGATTTGAATACTGGGGGTTTTGACTTTTGAGATGTCAATTTGGGATATCGATTTTAGGATATCGATGTGGGGTATCAACCTCTGATGTTGATATGGGATGTTACTCTAGGATATTGCTCCTTTATTTGTAAGCAAGGGAATGTATGGGTAGGGGAAATATTGTCCTTTTTCCAAGGTTCACCACTCTAGACCAACCTATTTGCAAGATAAGCAGGTAATCAAACCCATCTCTCTAAATACCCAAGACCACTTTCACAGCTTTCATCCTCCCTTATCTTAGAAGGATTTTAAATGTGTCAATTAGTGATGGGATCCTGATATGCCAAGTACTATCACAACTAGTGACCTCATCTACAAAAGCAAAATAAGCTTTCTACGACATCTGAGAAACCCACTAGGTATGGTTGAGTGACCGAAAAACTTTGGTATATATATACATACATATTTCATAGCAATAGGTGTTGTGTTGACAAACACATTTACTCACATGAATGATGGATTATGATAAATGCAGAGGTGCATGATTAAAATACAAATGTGGCATCATTTGTAAGACTGATAGACACAATCCATTCTACTACAGAATGCAATGGATGAGGAATGCCTATATGCAATGCAATGATGAAATGAATGCATGTGTAAATAAAAATGCATAATGCAAATGCAAATGTTTTTGGATTTTATGCTTTACCAAATTTTTTTGGATTTTATTGCTTTTATATTTGACCAAACGATGAGTACATGCCTTTGGAGCCTTTTGGATTTGACCAAGCAGTTTTAAGAACCCTTGGAGCCTTTTTGGGATGACCAAGCAGTTATTAGTAAACACTTGAGGCCTTTAACTGACATGACCAAGCAGTTTTAGGAACCCTTGGAGCCTTTTGCTGACATGACCAAGCATTTTTAGGAACCCTTGGAGCCTTTTGGGATTGATCGAGCGATTTTAAACAAACCCTTGGGACCTTTTGCTATGCTCCTAAGCATAGAATGCCTTAATATGGATGATGTTGAGAGGTTCAGGCTCTTCAACACCCCCTAGCGATGTTAGGTGATAGGTACCCAGACCAATATTTTTAGATATGATATAAGGTCCTAGCCAATTAGCCATGAATTTATCTCGCATATCAAGTGGTAAATTAGAGTTATGTTGGTTCTCTTTCAAGACAAGATCCCCAACTTCAAAGTCTCTCTGATGGACTTTGTTATTATAAGCTCATTTTAATCGCTCCTGATAAACGTAGAGATGCTCAAGGGCATTCACATGATGTTCATCAAGCAATGTCAATTGATCCAATCGAGCTTGTCTATATGGTGTCGTCATCAATGAACTCTTTTAATGTGACGTGCAACATTGGAATTTCCAACTCTAAGGGCATAATGGCCTCAATGCCATATACTAGTGAAAATGGAGTTGCCCCAATGGGCATCCGAATGCTAGTCCTGTAAGCCCATAATGCAAGGGGTAGTTGGATATGCCAATCTTTGTGGTTTTCATGGACCATATTTTTCAAGATAGCCACCACTATCTTGTTTGAGGCCTCAGCTTACCCATTTTCCTATGGATAATATGGAGTCGCAAAACTATGTTTGATTCTATACTTAGACGTCAAAGCTCTCACAGTTTTGTTCTTAAATGACGTTCCATTATCCGAAATTATCTTGGATGGAATCCCAAAATGACATATGATATGCTCGAGTATAAACTCTGCTATGCGAGCTCTAGTCATCATTGTTAAGGGTATTGCTTCCACCCATTTTGTAAAGTACTTAGTAGCCATAATAATAAAAGTATGTCATCCTAATGATGGAGGAGAGATCTTACCGATAAGATCTAATCCCCACTGAGAAAATGGCCAAGCCGCTTGAATGGGCTGTAAGGCCTACGATGGCAAGTGCGTAAGATTAGCATGATGTTGACATTTGATGCATTTCTTGACATACACATTGCAATCCTTCTCCATAGTGGGCCAATAGTAACCCATTCGAAGGATGCGCTTGATGATGGCCATGCTGCTAAAATGGCCATCGCATGTACCATCATGAGCTTGTGAAATCACCCAAGATGCCTCTTGGGGCTCTAGAAAATGAAGGAGAACTCCATCGTAGCCTCATTGGTACAAAATATCTCCTAGCAAGACATATTTAGTCACTTTATACTTGAATGTACATTTTGTGGCATGTGAAAATCCCTCTGGGATCAGACCAAGTTTTAAGAAGTCTTGGATTTGTGACATCCAGCTCTGGTAAGCCTCGACTTCGACTGCCAAGATGACTTGCTCCCCTATGTATCTACATGTGCAAATGTAGACTAGGAAAAAACCTTGTGGAGAATGGTGGTACCACTCCCCATTAGTACTCTGAGAGGTTAATGACCCCCAGGGTGCCTTCTTTAGAAAGTCTTCAGCTCTATAGAACCATTCAGCTTTTGGTTCCACGCTAATCATGTTGATTGACATTTTATTATCAAAGGCTTCATGCTCCACTACAGGATGCGAGAGCATTTTAACATGAATGGTAGTGAAATCGGTAGATGGATTCTGAGGGATTAAGGATCCCAAAGATGCCATTGTGTCTATGAACCTATTTGATGAACGAGGGATTGCCTCGATGTCATACCATTCCAATTTAGCCAAATATGTAACAACAAGATCTTTATAAGCTTTTAACATGGGACATCGACATTGAAAGAGCCCCTTAACTTGGTTGACTATGAGCAAGGAGTCACCAAAGATGTTTAATCTTTTAATGTTCATGGTGATGATTGTATGGAGGCCCAATAGTAGGGCCTCGTATTCAACATTGTTTTTGGTGCAAGGAAAGTCTAATTTGAATGACAAGGGCATTGGAGCTCCTTGCGGTGTGATAAACACTATTCCTACACCACCTCCTTGCTCGCACTTTGAACCATCGAAGAACAAGGTCATATCAGCATTATTCTTTGGTTCTTCAGGTTTGGGAGCCTTGGATATGATGAAGACCACATCATCTAGAAGCTCAATGGTCAGAGGCCTACTATTTGATAGTGGTGCCTCAACCAGCTGATCAGCTATGACTTATCCCTTAATGGAATTTTGGCTTATGAATTCCAAGTCGAATTATGTCAGTAGCATGATCCACTTCATAGTACGTGTGTTATGATATGTCTTGCTCATCATGTATTGCAAAGGATTTTGTTTTGATATTACATATATCGTATGACTTAGCATATAGTGTCACAATTTCTTTGTAGCGAACACTACTGCTAAACATAGTTTCTCCACATATGCATATCCTAGCTCATAACTTACCAAGGTTCGACTAATATAATATATGGCTTGCTCTTTGCCTTGCATGTTCTTTTGGGCTAACATGGTCCCTAATGCAAATTCGATCATCGATATATATAGCAAAAATGGCACATCTAGCCTTGGTGGAGCTAGTACTGGCGGTGTCACTAGGTATTGCTTAATTTCAGCAAAGGCTACTCGATAGTCCTCATCCTAATTGAATGGGACCCCCTTGTGTAGAAGTCGATTCATGGGTCAATATTTATCCAATAATTGAGCGATAAATCACTTTATGGATGCTACTTTTCCCTGTAGGCTTCTTAACTCTTTAATGTTTGAGGGAGGACGCATCTCTAGAATAGCCTTGACCTTTGCTGGGTCGACTTCGATGCCTCATTTTGAAATGATGAACCCTAAGAGTTTACTTGAAGTTATGCCAAATACGCACTTCTTAGGATTCAACCTGACATTGTGCTCTATCAGGCGATCAAAGACCTTCCTTAGGACCTCAACATGCTCACTACGTAGCAATGACTTAGCCAACAAGTCATCGATATAATCCTCTAGGATCTTATGCATGTAGTCATGAAAGATATATGTCATGGCCCATTGGTATGTGGCACCAATATTTTTAAGGCCAAATGGCATAACTTTATAGAAAAATGTCCCCCATGGTATTATAAACATGGTTTTATGCTGGTCTTCGGGCTTAATCCAAATTTGATTGTATCCAGAAAAACCATCCATCAGGGAGAGCATCTCATGACCTACGATTGCATCTACAAGAGCATCAATATTCGGCAATGGAAATGAATCCTTTGGTGTTGCCTTATTTAGGTCTCTAAAATCCATACAAATACGGATCCTTCCATCAGGTTTTCCTATGGGCACCATATTGGATACCCATTCTGGATAGTCGATGGAGATAACAAACTCTACGTCCAATAGCTTTTGCAATTCGTCCTTCACCATTAAGGCTACTGTTGGATGCATCTTTCTAAGCTTCTGCTTGACTAGCTTCTTTGATAGATCTAGCGAAAGGTTATGGGTAACCAATTTTGGATCTAGACCTAGCATATCTTTGTAAGTCCAAGAAAAAATATTAGGTCTCTCTTTTAGTAGAGGGATGAGGGTGGCACGCTCATCTAGAGTGAGACTCTCTCCAAATTTAACCTTCCTTGGATTGGTGGGATCATTACTGATATCCACATCGAAGGTTTCCTCTATTGACATGTGTGATCCCTCCTCAAGCTGATGAGGCGTAGGGATCAAATGGATGTCATCGGCTGGGTTTATAGGTTCTGCATTGGAAGCATCCTCAGCATGATAGAAATCATAAGCATAGCCTAGCACAAAATGAAATGGTTGTTATGAAAGTGAACAACAATTGATTATTGAATCAATGATTAAATAATACACAACATTCCTGGATTAGCCCGAAGAGGGCGCATCTCAAAAGGATGCCACTGCAATAGTACGCTAATAATAATCAACGTATAATTGAAATAACTAATCTCTCCTATAATGTAATATTTTTTCTAACATCCCCCTTATTACATTATTTGGATAATTGAATGACTTATAGCTATACTAACATCCCCCATTATTTTGAAATACATAGAGAATTACGAAACAATTCAAATTTGACACGTGCAAGTGCCTTAGTGAATATGTCTACAACTTGAGCATTGGTGGAGATGTACTGAAGCTGGATTCGGTGCCTTGGAACTTCATCTTGAATGAAGTGACATTGTGTGTCAATGTGCTTGGTTCTTTCATGATGTACTGGATTCTTGACAAGATTCAAAACACCCATGTTGTCGTAGAACAAGTGTATTGGAGATTTTGATGGAAGACCCATACTTGTTAGGATGCGATGCAACCATATCACTTCGCACATAGCTTCACATGCGGCGCGATATTCTGCCTCTGTTGATGAAATAGCAACCACTTGTTGCTTCTTGTTGTGCCAAGAGATAGGACCAGATCCAAGATGAAACAAATATCCTAAAGTTGATTTACGATCATCATATGATCCGGCATAGTCAGAGTCCATGTATCCCTGTAAGAAGAATTTGTTGTTCCTCTTGTATTCTAGGCCATATTCCATTGTGCCACGAACATAGTGAAGAACTCACTTTGCTGCTTTCCAGTGTGTAGTCTTAGGCTCCTGCATGAACCTCGAAAGATAGTTGACAACAAATACGATATCTGGCCTAGTGTTGGTCAGATATATGAGACTCCCAATCAACTGTCGATAGAGAGTACCATCTACCTGAGGTGAATCATCATATCGTGATAACTGAATTCTTGTTTCCATCGGAGTTGACATTGGCTTGCAATCAGTCATGCGATATTTTTCCAATAGGGTCTTGGCATATTTTTTTTGAGACACTTTGATGTAGTGCTCCTTCTGGCTGACTTCCAGACCAAGACAATAATGGAGAAGTCCGAGATCTGACATCTCAAAATATTGACACAAGTCTCTTTTGACAGTAGAAATCATAGTTTTGAACTCCCTGTAATGAGCAGATCATCAACATAGAGTACAAGCAACACTATTTCAGAACCTTATTTCTTAAAATAGAGGTTTGCATCTGATGGACATCTCTTAAATCCATGCTGCAGAAGGTGATTATCCATTTTTATATACCAAGCCCGAGGGGCCTGTTTCAAACCATATAAGGATTTTACCAATTTGCAAACTTTTTTTTGTTGGCCTTCCACTTCAAATCCTTTCGGTTGAGTCATGTAGAATTCTTCTTGGAGATCACCATTTAGAAAAGCACTCTTGACATCCATTTGGTGTACTTTCCACCCATATTGTGCTGCCATAGCACAAAGAACTCGAATGGTTGTCATCCGAGCAGTAGGTGCAAAAGTTTCCTCGTAGTCAATGCCTTCTCTTTGAGCATAGCCATTTGCAACAAGTCAGGCCTTATGCTTATCTATTGTCCCATATACCTTATACTTAAATTTATACACCCATTTGCAGCCTATGGGCTTCTTTTCGTATGGCAGATCGACAAGCTTCCAAGTTTTGTTTTTCATCAAAGACTTATACTCTGCATCCATAGCGGCCTTCCACTGAGGCTCACCAAGAGCATCTTGCACTGATGTGGGTTCAAGATCGTCTATTGAAGACATAAACACCCTATAATTATCAATATCCATATCTTCTGTATCTCTCTCTAGATCTACAGAAAGTTCCTCAAAATATTGACACAGATCATCAACCCCAGTATTCTCTGTTGCAGCTTTCTCCTGTCGAGCCATGTTGCGAGTACGAGGCCTATCCAATGTCAAATCTGGTGGAGTGGATAGCTTAGAATATTTGATTGTATTTGTATACCACTTTGGATTCTTCTTCTGAGGTGTTGAAGAAGATGAAGAAGAACCTCCAACCTTTGATGAAGGAGATTTATCAACCTTAGTTTCCACAAGGTCTAGGTATACATCTGATGTGTTTTCTGATGTGAAAGCTTCATCAAAAAACTACATCTCTACTAATGTGTATCTTCTTGGTCAAGGGATCAATCAAACGATAACCCTTAGAGTGCTCATCATACCCAAGAAGAATACACTTCAATGTCTTCTCATCTAGCTTCTTCCTTTTCTCTTTTGGTATGTGCATGAAAGCTTTACATCCAAAAATACGTAGATGAGAAATGGAGGGTTTCCTACCACTCCATGCTTCCTATGGAGTCATTCCTTGTAGGGCCTTTGTGGGTGCCCTATTCAACATATATACTACTGTGGTGATAGCTTCTTCCCAATATAGTTGCTCAAGACTAGCTCCTGTGAGCATGCAATGAACCATTTCCATGATGGAACGATTCCTCCTTTTAGCAACTCCATTTTGTTGAGGAGTATAAGTAGTAGTTAACTATCGTGTGATCCCATTTTCTTTCAAGAACTCAGAGAATTATTTAGAGGTGAACTCCCCCCTCAATCTGAGCGGAGGGTCTTTATAGAAGTCCCTGACTCCTTTTCAACAGATTTCTTGAATTGCTAAAAAAAGCCAAATGCTTCAGATTTCAGTTGAAGAAAGAATACCCACATCTTTCATGAGTAATCATCCATGAATAACTGAAAATACCTCTTACCCCCACAACTATTGGGAGTGAAGGGACCACACAGATCGGTGTGAACCAACTCCAGAGGTTTCTTTGCTCTTGTAGAGCTCTTTTCAAAAGGCACTCTATGCTGCTTTCTTGCCAAGCAGTCAGAGCAAACTGGTAAAGTGGTAGAAAGGGAAGGAAGACCCTTTACCATTTCATACTTACTTAACTCAAGTAAGTAACCAGAACTCAAATGTCCATATCTCTTGTGCCATAGGGAAGTTGCCTCCTTTGTAGAAGCAATCATGGCTACATCTAGAGAAGAGATAGTATCTAGGGCAAATAAGTCATGCTTATATGAAGTGGTTGCAATGTTCTTACCTCTCCTGGTGATAGAACAACACTTCTTGCCCCCTCA
The DNA here is from genome assembly GCA_028583015.1 of Wollemia nobilis. Lineage (NCBI taxonomy): Eukaryota > Viridiplantae > Streptophyta > Pinopsida > Araucariales > Araucariaceae > Wollemia > Wollemia nobilis. The sequence continues at coordinate 1,080,709 of JAQPPZ010016473.1, forward strand.
ACACTGAAATTTACAACCATATTTTTGTCCAAAATTTGTGTCACTGACAATAAGTTGTTTGCCAATCCTGGAACATAGAGGACTTTCTCAATTGGCACTTGCCATCAGGAAGAGTGACAGAGATTGTTCCTTCTCCCTGAACCTTGTAGGTTTTATCATCGACAATAGTGACCGGTTTGCCCTCTTTGGCTTCAAAAGACTCAAACCATGATTTGTCACCAGTCATGTGCTTATTGGATCCAGAATCAACATACCATATAGGATCCGTCTGCTTGGACACTGTGGTAGTCATGAGAACTTTGTGGGCTCTCTCAGAATCCATGTTAGATTCTTCAATAGCAACATTCACTTGTTGTTTGTTCTTTTGTGGTTTGTTCTGGCCTTTCTTTTTTGATTGTTTATTCTTATGCCAACATCTGTTTGTATCATGACCTTCTTTGTCATAGATATTGCAATATCTCTTTTTCTATTGAGGTTGTTGAGTTTGTTTCCCTTTTGAATCCTTTTGTGAATTCCCTCCCTTCTAAAAATTACCCTTCTTCTGGTTCTGCCCTTTCCTGTTGATGTAGAGGGCAGTGTTAGAAGAATCATCTCGCTGTAGTTGGTGTGCCTCCTCCTCTTGAAGCATATTAACCAACTCTACAAAGGTAACTTTTCGTTGTGATACCTGAAGGGAAGTGATCAACACCCTATAAGAATCAGGTAAAGCTCTCAATACAATTGAGGTAAGGAGCTTGTCATCAACTGGTTCTCCCAAAGAATTCAACTTTGCTTTCAATTCAGACACTCTGCAAAGAAAAAATTCAACTGTCTCCCCCTGCTTCATGCTTAGACTATGTAATTGAGATTGAAGAAATAGAATAGTGGAATCATTCTTTCCCTCATATATAGTATTAAGGGCATCCCATGCCTCTTTACTATGTTCACAGTCAACAATATGGGGTTGAACTTCATCAGACACAACAAGCAAAATGAGCACTTTTGCTTTGTTGTCTTTCTTGTCAAAGTCTTTTTGAGCAGTAGATGGAGTTGTAGCACCAGTAGTAGATGAAGGTCTTGTTGTTGCTCTAGATACAACATCCCATAAGTCATCCATTGCTAGGATTACCTTCATCTTGTTTTTCCATGGTGTGTAATTAGGACCTTTCAACAACTGATGAGAATCAGTCATTAATTTTGCAGACATGGTGAAGGTTCCTTATAACACCAATTGGTCCCCCTTTCGATATACCTTTTGCTAGGCCGTTATACCGTATAAAATACCCACCCTTACGTGAGGGAAACTATAGGTATTTAGAAAGATAAAAAAAAATCACCCGCCCTTACGTGAGGGAAACTATAGGTAATTTTTAGAGATCATACGATACGTGGTACTTAAGTAGTACTGAAAGGGAATAGTCTTGTTGATGGCACCTACCATAGAAAGTCTGCAATCCTCATGCATGGGGCGTAACTTCCCCTAAACACTTTGGATTTCAGAACTTTCGTCAGGATTTACGCCTAAACACAAGAACTATTAGGGTAATGGATGGAGTAAAAAAATGCAAAATGGCAAACTTATCTCTCCCCGACGATTTATAGAGAACAAGCTCAGACATCATTTTGGCAGCTATATTAGGCGGCGGATACAGTAGCGCAATCACGATAGCTTTACCTGTAAGTGCTGGCTAGAGGTATCACAAATACCGAACGTTGCAGTGCAATAAATTGCACGGATGGGTTTTAATTATTTCGGGGACTTAGGGAGTGAATTTGATTTTTTTTTTTAACTTTTAATGAAGTAGTGCAAAAAAAAAAAAAATGCAACCTACAACATAAAAGTGCCCACAGGAATGACCCACTAGGTGTCGGGCGCAACCGAAAATGCACCTTTACAATAATGCCAAATTTGCTTTTCAAAAAATTACTCACTTTCCCCCTTTGATTTTTGAAAAAAAATACCCCCCTTAAAAAAAATCTCTCAACAAAGCATTTTTATAATTATTATATAGTTTTAAAGTTAAAAAAAAATTAATTTTAATTTATATAGTTTAAAAACTATTAAAAAATAAATTAAAATCAAATTTTAATTTATATAGTTTAAAAACTATTTAAAATAAATTAAAATCAAACTTTTAATTTAACTAAAAATAATAATTAAAAAAAAACTTTATAATTTTTTTTTTTTTACCTTTTTTTTCAAGAGGGGGGTTCGCGGGATTGGAACCCGTGACCTGAGGGCTCCCTGAGCCCTACCACTCAGTCCACCACCAGGTGGACTAGCGGGCTGATCCGAGAGGATCAGGGACCCCCTCCTATTTGAGGAGGATCCTGGAGCCCGTCCGCCTCGCGACCGCGTGGTCGCGGCTTCCTCCACTGCTGGTGATGGTAGGGGGCCACGGCTTCCTCTGTTATAGGCAGTGACAAGAGGTCCGCGAATGCCTCTACTACAGGTGGCAACAGGGAGGGGGGGAGCCACAACGTCACATGGGAGTCGCGCGACTGGGGGCTTGGCGAAAACATGCATGGGAGGGGTGGGGAAAACATGCAAAAAAAATGCATGGAAGAAATGTGCATGGGAGAGTGTGCATAGGGAGGGAAAACGTGAGTGCTTTGGCCTCAGTGCTACGGCCTCAGTGCTTCGACATTGGAAAAACAAATTTAAAAAAAATAAAGGTATGAACCTTTGTAATTTTTTTTTTTTCACGAGCGCATTCGTTTTCCAGCAAGCTTCCGCTGCGCAATGTTTTCCACAGACCAGCTCTTCTTCGAAAAAAAATTCTTTCAGACTTCTGGCTCTGATGCCATGTTATGAAAGCGAACAACAATTGATTATTGAATCAATGATTAAATAATACACAACATTCTTGGATTAGCCCGAAGAGGGCGCATCTCAACAGGATGCCGCTGCAACAGTACGCTAATAATAATCAGCGTATAATTGAAATAACTAATCTCTCCTATAATGTAATATTTTTTCTAACAATGGTTGTACCATTTCTTGGTTAGGGAAGAAATATTCAGGCTCAACAGGTGATTCAACATGATCCCAGTTGATAGCATCTACATTTAAATGAAATGGTTTTGATGGATCGGTTGGATTATGGAGTGGAGTGGTCAAATCAATGGAGACCATATTGATGGAATGGAATTGATCTCTAGGACCACACGGACAAGCATCTATATCATCATCTTAGCTCCCATACTTGATATCTGGCTCTATTAGCATGGGTACAAATGGGTCCTTTCTATATGGGCTACAAATGACTGGGTCCTCTCTATACACTAATTGCAAGATTAGATCAATTGGCTCAATGAGATCTATTTACATAGGCGGATTGGGAAACACCATGTGATAGATCAAATTAAAGTTTGGTGGTCTTACCCTAAAGTGAGGATTGATATCTATTGCTCTATGCATGTCCTTAGTCGTATAAGGTGCATTACAATGACATAGGTAGGGAGGTCCTAGATAGGCTCTCTTCGTCTTGTCTTCTTCATTGCTATCGTAATACAATCCTTTATTTGCCCCTACTAGAATGGGATGTTCAAGAAAATGTAGCCCCATATAGGCTATTTTCTTATCACTATCGTCGATGTCTAGTAAAATCGAATATAAGCACTGTAAATACGATGCTACCTCATAAACTGTCTCAACCTCATCCCCTGACTAATTTTTGGGTGAGGACTCACTATCCACCAAGATATTCTCATGATACATCTCGGGTGGCACTATGGTGATGTAAGACACCATCCGACTATCCCTCTAGAACATAGAAGTATTAGGGTGATATGGGTTAAAATCCACATCATCCCTAGACTAAGGTACATGTGATCTAAATATGTGACAAGTAAATCATCCTGTCCTCATATTTACAACCCTAGCCCAAACCTATCAGTTGCCAACTGATAATGTGGCTCAAGCGGAGTCCTACGTCCTTGCTCAAAAATACCAAGGTCGTACCCATGCCAATGAAATAATTCAAAAATACGCATGCAATATTCAGGGTTGGATAGATAACAAACATTCACTATGAATGGTTTGTCATAATATTCATCCATGGGCATTCAAGAAGGAAGCTGATCCATCCTAGTGTAGATGAAGTTCATTTGATTGGGTGGATCTCCCAATGCACTATTGATTCAATCAAAAAATTATGAGCATGTGTTCGGCCCATCACTTGTGCAGTCTCTAGGATTGGTTCAAAGGTGACGTTCTACACAATATATTCACCTAACCCTATGTTGGCTAGATGAATTATCACACATGGTGCGGATGACCCTGCTAATGATGCAGGTGAGGTAGACTAAGGTACCTCCTCGGCTTTGTCTTGGAATTCTTCCACTTCCATGGGAGTGGGAGCCTTATTATTGGTTCGGGTACATGTTTCTTTTCCTTTTTTCCTATTTTCACCTTTAGCTTCCTTTCATCTCAAAGCATTGTTGATGTAGTCAGTTTCAAAGAAGTTGTAGTGCACTCAGATTTGTGTGATATAGATGTTGATGGTTGAGAACACACCTTTTGTTTTCCTCTTTGATTATTAACCGATGATACTAGATGGACGTCTAGGTGCATCGATAGAAGTATGAAACCCCATGGTAAATTAGCTAGGTTCACGAATTTAAAGGGCTCTTCGTCTGATGGCACCATGTGAACCTGTCCCTCATGAATGTACTTTACACATTGATGCAGTATAGAGGGAACACAACACATTTATTGAATCTAAGGCCTTCCAAGAAGGATGTTATATTGCATTGTGCCTTCAATCATGTGACACATCATGGGGATGGTATTTAGGCCCACCTGAATAGGTAGGATGATTGTGCCAACCATCGAGCATAACACATCATTAAACGCTCTCAATGTAAATTTGATAGGCACAATATGTGACTTGGGAAACTTTAAAGGACCTTACACCTTGGTCATTCTAATATTGATCAATGAACCAGTGTCGACCAATACCCTATTGAATGAAATGTGATTAACACACATGATGATATATAATGGTGGGTCAACCGTATCTACGGGAATCATCCTGATTTCATGATCATAGAATTGGATCATAGGTTCATGGTACTATTGTATGTGTCCCAAAAAATTGGTGAATGCTTGAGCATCCTGGGACTGTACCTCGATGGACCTTAGAATGTCCATGAGAGTCTCCCTATGCTTATGGGAGTGTTGTATCAGCTCATAAATAGACAACTTTGTAGGATTTTTCTATAGGCTTTGAACCAACCTATTGTGTATGGTCACCACCGATCTAGTTGGTGGCCCTAGAATATTTTGAACTGGCTGTTGATTCAGCATATCTTGTATCCTAATGGGAGCGCAAGGTTGATTTGGTGGCTCATACATCCCATTTCTAGTAACAATATTAACCATACCTACGAACCCCTAGGTAGGTGGTTCGACACACTCTTGTTTGACCTGGCCAATGTTGTTGCACGGTGCCTCATGTTTTGGTAATGTATTTTTATAAATCCCCATGTTTTGGTTGTTAGGAACTAGTGGATTATTCGACACTATAAGCTTACCTTTATCGATCATATTCTACACAATATGTTTGAAGGACCAACATACTTCGATTTTGTAGCTCTTCGTGTAATGGAAGATGTAAAACAGATCATCTTGATACCCCTTCGACTTGGGTTGATTAGGATCGACTAGCTTAATCTAAAGAAACTTGATTGCCTTAGCCTCGCATAATTGATGGAATATTGATGTCAATGATTCTGTCAAAGGCGTGAACTAGCGAGGCAGGCGTTGCTCCTTATTTTTTCCCTTGTAATTATTCTTGCACCGCTCGTATTGCATAGGAGGAGGTTGGGCCTGATAATTCTACTTTTGTTACCCCTTATCCTCTCTTTGGAGGTTTAACCTCACTTGATTGATGTGGGCCTACTTGCCCTGATGTTTCATGGAGCTTTTCTTGTGCCCCTCCTTCCTATTTTTGATCTTCAAGTTGCCTTCTTGTAGCTTGATATCTTCAATTACTTTGGCTTGCACCAAAGCTTCCTCGAATATCAAATACTACTACAATTACAAAAATAACAATATGTTCTTGGCACAACTCTTCATGAATATTAGGGTCAATTATGTAGCAAGAATAGGGAATGGCAACTTTTCCATTAATCTCCTCTACCTCTTTCCATATTATAATATTGGCTTATCATCATGCTGAGCTAGCACAACTAGATCAAAAATGTTATCTTTCTTCTTGATGCCAAAAGAAAAGCATTCAAGAAAGGCATCAGCCAGTTGCTCAGAACTAGTGATACTATACTTCTTTAGCTGATTAAACCACTCTTGGGCTGGGCCTGAGAGGGTTGTGATGAAGGTATGCAAAATTAATGCATTTTTGCTTCCAATATAGGAGTATACATCCAAAAAGCTTATGACATGCTCTTGCGCATCTTCATCACATTTGAATTTATCTATACTGGGCATGACAAAGTGCTCAAGATATGCTGGAGTAGGCACCAAGGGATCCAAATGTTATTTATGAATCTTGCTCAATGTCGAATTTTGAAAAGTCATGCCTTGCCTCTCGATTGCTTTCACTTTCTTTGCTAAGGCCTTATAGGCCTATGAGAATAGAAATTCCTCCTCCCTAAACTAATGTGAGGGTAGTCTTGGAGGCATATTCTTCCTCTGTCAAGGTAGCAGACATTGATCTTCTTCCTTCTCAGCCTGGGAGCTTTTAGGATATCCTTTATCAGCTTCATCTCCCTCTTCTTCCTCATATTGTCTTTGCCTCTGATATTCAAGTTGTGGTTGTCATTCTTTTTGTTGGGCACTAACATGAGTGTGAGTGTCTATACACTCCTGATGCAAATTGACATGTGAAAAAGCCCTCCTATGAGTGCACTCTTTGTGCTCAGTGTGAGTGTATAAACTAGCCTTGGCTAGCCTATACTCTTGTTCCACATGCTCATTTTGGGCAAGGATGTGTTCCTAATGCATACGCTGCTCATATAATCTTTGTCTAATGAGCCTTTACAATTGAAGATTCTTATCTTCAATGCACTGCCTCTCTACATGGGCATCCTCCAATTGATCTTGGAGGAGTTATCTCTGCTTGGATACCAGTCTATGTGATCTATCAATGTGATCAGCCATAACAGACCTCTGGTGTGTGTGCTCCGTGTGAGTGACCTTGTGGATTCTATACCTATCTGGCAGATTCACCATTCTTTTGCTGTTATCCATAAAAACAACATTGGCATCATGCTGAGTCCTATGTTATGTGCCACCATGTGTGGATGGTGTATGTAAACCATGAGGGCACTTGAAAGCCTCCCCATGTTCTTTGTTAGTCTTGATGATGCTCTCACCATGATCACTCAGAGCATGAGTGGGTGAAACTAAAGACTTGTAGCCTAACTGCTCAAGGATGCTACCCAAACCATCCAACTATCTAAATTGCCATGGCTCATGTGGTGGTGTACCGTTGGCTCCCACCTTCAAGATATCGATAGTGATCTTGCAAAGTTCACTACACATGGGAGTGTGAATAGACCTATGCTCAAAAGCTGTCCTATTTGCATACCCCTAAATGGGCTGATCTTGATCTCTTTTATACTCTAAATTTGGAGGTATGGAACCTCCTGTAGACCTAGTATGCAAGGGTACCAACTTGGCCCCCTATATGACATACTCATCAGCTGATCCCATGGATGCAAATGCACTGCAATATCGGTAATGGCTTACGAGTGGAACACCCTCATGCTGAGAGGCTCCATTCTCTATGCTATGTCTAGAAGAGTGTATAGAAACTCCTCTATCGATGGTATCCTCAATTGTGTCCCCTCGTGTCAAATTGTCTCCTCTAATACTCGTTGAATGACATTCAAGAAGTACATGTTGGTGAGGTTTCGACACATTTTATTATGAATTTTGTGGGGCTTGGTCATTGGCATCAGAATTAAGCCTTTTTTGACCTCCCCGTGTCTCCACCATGGTGCACCTAGTGTCTAGATTTATATTTTATTATGTAAAAAAGGTATACAATGGTGATTATCTCGTATTAATTTTTAAATGTAAGCCCTAAACTATTTGATGTTGTTTTATGATTTGTTGTATCAGTATTAGAAACTCTTATCATGTTTAAAAACTTTTTGGATGATAATCTCAATTTAATTGGCTTTCACCTATATACTTGCATATCGACAACTTGACTATGAACTCCAAGTCACGTAATCCAACCTATAATGTGTGGTAATGAAGCCCACACACGGTCAGGGAGCACAAGTCCTCCCAGATCCTCACATGTTTTCCCCCAGTCAGTGTTATACCATTTGAATAGAATACATATAAATTTTCTAGGGTACAAAAGGTTCTTGAATCTGGTATTGGTCTAGTATCCAAGGGTACGTAGGATTTGGGCAAATGGATGGAAGTCACCTCCATCGTAGTAGAAACCCTAATAGTGGTTGGATGTCACTTCCAAATCACTAGCATTTACTTTGGAATGTGGTGTGTGTGGTTATTTTTAAATTGCATAAAAGGAAAGATGCATAATATAACATTCACATGATCATTTCCTACATGATATGCATAAAAATAATGTTTGATATTTAGGAAACATGCATGCTACATCCTACATGACCTTTTGACAATGCAAGTTTATGATGACTAATGGCCTTTGATTAGGCCTCAAGCATGCAAAACCACCACATGAAATACTCTAGCACGCTATATTCTAGGGTGGACTACACTTAGAGATCCATTGTTCCTAGCAACGCCTAGCTAAAACATAGAAAAAGAAACCCTAAGGACCTAATTCATTCTCATTTTCCTTTTATCCTTAGTCTATTTATGTTTCAATTTTTTTGTTCTAGAAAAACATAGAAACAAATTACAAATATAGAGAGTGTCAGAAGGGCCTACCTCAGGTCCTCATTTGATCTAGCTTTTGACTCCTACTGTCTGCTATGTATGATGTAAATTGTAGATCTATGGTGCAGTTCCTACTATAGACCACATTTTGCAATCGTGGACCAACAATGAGACTGTAGCTATAAATTGTGGTTTGCACCTGATACAATAAAACATAAAAATATCAAAAATTAAGGGCATGTATTGTGGATTTCCACTGTTATCACCTTTTGTGACCACCAAAATGGCCTCACACCTATGATTCCTATTGCGTAAAAGAAATAAGAGATACAAAAGCATGCATTGCAAAATTGACAACAAATGTGAAAGGAAAGAATGCTTTTATTCCATTAAAGAAGCCAATTCTGATTACAAATACATCCCTCTTAGGGATACCATTTTGATACTCTTATTACAGTAGGAAATGCATATGAAATCCCTCTCAAGGGTGAATGTGAGTTTTAGGCCATTTGGGGTGACACGAACTACTCTAGGGTGGATTTGACCCTCTTATTCATGTTGAGGAAGGATTTATATGGTTGAATCTCCTTCAAATCCACTTTCATGAGATCAAAAACAACACAAAAGCATTAATAGTATAGGCAGCCCCTCATGATAAGGCTCTTTGAAGGATATAAACATAAAAATGCCATAACACTAATGAAATCAAGAAAGTGAACAAATCATGTTAGACTTATCTCAAATTCATAAATATTGCTTGAAACATAGAAATGAAGAGTATTGCTATCTATCTATTGAATCAATTGCATGAAAACAAGAGATTAGTACAAAATTACCTAAATTGCCATAATAAGAATAACTTGCATGGATCCCTAATTAAATCGGTCAGTGTCTCTAAAACATGAAATAAACTACTAAAATGCCTAATTTGACCTAATTAAGTACAAATCAAAAGAAACAGTAAGGAGATCTATCATAGGTTGCAAACCGCAACCCAAATGAGCGGTCTACACTGTACACCATGACTGTCAACCATGGTGAGCAATCAAGTAGTTTTGCCCTCCAAATCAAGGGCTATGGGCTTGATATTCCTTGTCCAATTTATGATCAAGGGTTGCCTTGGTATCCTTTGACTGGATTGGTATTTGAATTGCACATTTGGGCCTCTATTTTTCTGAATTTATGTTTCTTGGTATTCTAGCTCCTTAGGGCATCCATGGCACTAATTAACATGATGCTTCATTAGTTAACAAGTGGATAGCAACCAAACTCCATATCAATGCACTCAAGTGAGTCCTCAATTTGATAGGGATTCATTTTTTTAATATCCAATGCTCTTTCTCATCATTATTTTGATAGTGCTATGTTATAAAAATGCACTATATATTTACCCTAATTCAAAGGGGTACTTATAGGACTACCTAAGGGATAGGGGTGGCTTCATGGAGAAGCCAAGATCAAGAAGAGGTAGTTGGGACAATTGGATTGGAAGCCTCTGGAATATTTCATCCTTCAACTACCTTCTTCTAGAACAAGTGGTCGTTCAAACCAATTTGGCTCAAATGAAGGCCCTAAAATTTATTTTAGACCATAGGTGACAGTTGTGGCCTAGACTAAAGACCATAGGTCTCAGTCATGGTTCAGACTGTAGACCGTAGGTCTCAACCATGGTTCAAACTAATTAGGCCAAGGATTCCAAATTGAGTTGTTAGAACCACTTCTCTATCTTGGATTCTGTCCAAGATCCTCCATATGGTCTTGTAGCATGTCCCATATGAGTAGTCGCTCTCGACATGACACGTTTTAGGTGGCTACACCTACATACAATTTTTTTTTAGTAAATTAGAAAAATAGCATAAAATATGGGTGTCCCCACTGTTATTGTCATTTTTATGATCCTAAAAAGCATACACCTGAGCTATTCGCATCATTATATTAAGCGTAAAATCATGAAAGCATGAAATACAATGAATTAAAAAACATAAGGTCTCTTCTTATTTATTAATACTAAAATTTGATTACATATAGGTCCCTCTTAGGGATACCAAATGATTGATATAATGATTACAAATGTGAAAAACCCCTAAGCGGGGATGGTGTAATCCGTAGGCTTCTTAGATTTGACATGAACTTGCTCAAAGACCTATAGATACCTTCTTCTCACTTTCATGGAGGTATTTGATGCCAAAGATGCTTTTGAATCTATCAAGAACTTGTGATCTATGTTAAAGAAACAATATAGAATGATTATTAGCATATGAGGCCTCTCATGATGAGGCTCTTTTCGAAGATTCACATGTAATATGATAAATTTTGCAATAAACCATGAAAATATGCAAATATAAGCAAAGATGCATGAATAACTAGGAAATAACCATAAAAATGCAATGTAAAGGACAAATCTACTCCAATATAAGTTGACAAAGTAGAATTAATAAGAAATCTATTCTAAAACTAAAAAAATTATGACTCAAACCCTAGCTTCTATCTCTCAGAGCGACTGCTAACTGTGATATTTTACCTCGAAAACTAGGGGTTGTGACACTCAATTCCTCATTTGAATTGATGTTCAAGGGTCGCCTTTGTATCTAGAGATGGATTGGTAGTGAAAATGTTTGGATTCGAATCACATTGGTGTGAATTTGTGATGTATGCTTTGTAGTCCTTCAAAAGCTTGATGGTTGATCGTAGGTTTAACAATATATAAATGGGTAGTACTTTGACTCTCCTCAAGGGTTGTTAACTCACTACTCACTCGGATAGGGCTTTGCTGCATAAAATTTTGAATGCTTCCTTGTTTCTGGGAGGGTGCATATGTAGGCCACCCAAATTCCAAATATTGGCTTCTTGGAGAATCCAAGATCCAGATCTACATGAAACTATCCTTCAAGGGGGAAGGCTCAGTTCCAGACTTACATGGGAATGGCAGTTAGGAGGAATTATAAGATATTTATGCCCAAAACCACTTGAAGCCAATGTAAGTTTAGTTAAAATGCATGATTAGGGCTAGCATTTATGACTAAATTTGCTTGAGTGCTAGCTGTTGTCCATAGTAGTGGCTAGCCATGGTCACTCTCAGTGATAGCAACTATTTATGGCAACCACTTTGATCAATAGTGGCTACACCTAAACTAGTCATAACTATCCCTAGTGAGTGGTTAGGACCACTGCTAGCTCTTGGAAAGGTCCAAGATTAGTTATATGGCCTGTAGAGGTGCCCATATGAGTAATCTCCTAAAAATGATGCATTTTAGGTGTCTACACATGCAACAACACACAATAGCAGACCTAGTTTGCAAAGACACAACAATAGCAATGGTTATCATTTGTGGTTTTCCTTTGTTCTACTATGGCTCTAATACCACTATTAGCTTTTGAAGCTTTAAAATTAAAGCAAATGCAATCACAAGTATTGAAATAAGCATACAATGTTATAACTATGATAATGAATAACTAAAATACATGAAAATATGATAGAAGACTTGATACAATGCTCTAGAAATGATCATATAAGAAAGATCACAAAAGTACAATGCTCCTATAATGGATTTTACATCATCATATTAGCATAATGGAGCTACATTGTGGCCACTACTACTCTAAACTATGCACTCCAAAAATACTCCTTTCAATCACTTACAATGAGGCCTTTATATAGGAAGATAGATTCCTTACCCCTTACTCAACCTAAGACTCATGTACATGTGGACTACATGCACATTTACATCATTGCACATTATAACACTTGTGCACTTATTACATTACTTTAATAAAGTACTTAAATCCTAATCTAAATGAAGGACTAAATAATATAATATATTCCATTTATTTTAGTGGTGAAAACCACTCTTATTTTTTTAGGGATACTTGCTCATTTTTTTGGAGGAGCAAGGGATTTTATTGCTTTGGGTAGGGGGGAGCTTGTCCTTTTGTCAATTCTTAGCATTCTAGACCATGTGCATAATAGGATGAGCAAGGGAAACCTTTTTCTTAAGGGGTAAGGACTACGTTGTAGTGTCATCCTTCCTTGTTCAAACTCAGATTTAAATGTGTGAATTTGTGTTGGGATTTTGAGATATACAAGGTACTATCAAAGCAAGACCCTACCTTCAAAAATCAAGATAGCTTTCTACAAAATCTAAAAAGAAAACTAGGAATGGTTGAATGATCGAAAGACCCTATTGAACACCCTATAACAACTTACTAGGTGAGGGGAAATACACAAACACCTAGGATGGGGAATGTGGATGTATATGATGTGATAGATGTGTGTGTTTTCCTTATGAACTTTTGAAAACTAAGAGGTGTGCGTAAAATAGTCAGTGGCCATCTAAACATCATTGTTGATGGTCATCCAGTATCTACCCTATCTTACGAGGACCCCTTAATAATCAAAATATCACAAGAAAAAGTGCAAATGATGATGATGGAAAAAGGTTTGATTAAGACTCATGACAGTCATACAAGCATGGTGCTCTATGTAGCAATGCAAGAATGACATAATATAATGCAAGTGCAATAAATGAATATGCCTAATGCAACTAATCAATGAAATGCAGTAATATGTAATGCATGATGTAAGCAATGCAATATTTTTGTGATTTTTGATTTTATATTGTTTTATTGTTTTATTTTATTTTATTATTATTATTTTTTATGCATTGTGTGTCATGCATGAAATGCCTACAAGTGGAGAATGTTAAGAGGTTCAAGTTCCTCAACACCCTCTAGAGAAGCTAAATGATAAGTCCTTAGCCCTATCTTCTACATGATGATAAATGGGCCTAACCAATTTATCACAAATTTATCCCGCAAGTGGGGTGGCAAGTTGGAATTCTGTTGGTTCTATTTAAGCACAAGATCCCCAAATTTAAAGTCCCTGAGATGGACTTTCATATCATAAGCTCATTTAAGGTGATCTTGATAAATATGAAGATGCTCGAGAGTGTTAACGCATCATTCATCAAGAAGGGTCAATTGATCGAGGTGAGCTTGTCATGTAGTGTCATCATCGATGAACTCTTGTAATGAAATGTACAATGAAGGAATTTCTAATTCCAAGGGCATGATGGCCTCAATGCCATATACTAGTGAAAATGGAGTTGCCCTAGTGGGCGTTCGAATGCTAGTTCTATAAGCCCATAATGCAAGAGGTAGTTGAAGGTGCCAATATTTGTGATTATCCTTGATAATTTTCTTAAGAATGGTAATGACTATTTTATTTGATGCCTCTACTTGACCATTACTCTATGGATAATAAGGTGTTGAGAAGCTATGTTGTATGTTGTACTTGGTGCACAAAGCTCTCATATCCTTATTCTTAAATGAAGGTCCATTATCCAAGATGATCTTTGATGGGATACCAAAATGACATATGATGTTATGCAATATGAACTCTATGATGCGAGGTCTAGTCATAGTGGTAAGAGGAATTGCTTCCACCCATTTGGTAAAATATTTTATGGCTATTAGAATAAATGTGTGATGGCCCGAAGAAGGGGGTGAGATTTTTCCAATTAAGTCAAAACCCCACTAGAAAAAGGCCATAATGAATGTATCGATTGTAAGGCCTATGAAGGTACGTGTGATAGATTAGCATGATGTTGACATTTAATGCACTTCTTGACATAAGTACAATAGTCTTTCTCCATGGTGGGCCAATAATAACCCATTCGGAGGATGCACTTAGCGATAGCCATACCACTAAAATGGCCATCACAAGTACCATCATGAGCTTGAGAGATTGCCCAAGAAGATTCTTGGGGCTCTAAGCAATGAAGGAGAAGACCATCATAGCTTCGACGGTAAAGTATATCTCCTAATAAGACATATTTTATCACTTTTTTCTTGAATATCCATTTGGTAGCATGCAATAATCCTGAAGGAATATTACCAAGTTTCAAGAAATTTTTTAGTTGAGAAACCACAGTTGTAAACTACTTGATCCTTTTGTGACTCATCTTGCACAAATGTAGATTGGAATATGTTCTTGAGATAGATGGTCATTGTGTTATTAAAAGGACTCTATGGGACCAAGGACCCCCAAGATGCATGCTTCAAAAAGTCATGTATTTGAGAGAACTGATCTTGGTATGGTTCAATCTGAATCATGTGGACATCTTGCTCATCTTTAGAAGTATCTCATGAAATTATGGATTGAGAGAGCATTTTGACTTGAATAGTAGTGACATCATCTAATGGGTTTTATAGAATTAAGGATCCCAAGGAAGCCATTGTATCCACAAAATGGTTAGAAGAGTGAGGAACTACCTCGATGTCATACCATTCAAATTTAGTTAATAATTTATCCACAAGGGCTTTATATGATTTCAATATTGGACACTTGCATTGGTAAATTTCCTTAACCTGGTTGACAATGAGCAAGGAATCACCAAAGATGTTGAGCTTCTTGATGTTCATGGTGAGAGTTGTTTGAAGACCCAAAAGAAGGGCTTCATACTCGACATTGTTATTGGTGCATGGGAAATCAAGTTTAAATGAAAGGGGAATAGGAGCCCCTTGTAGTGTGAAAAACATGATTCTTATACCACCCCCTTGCTCACATTTAGAACCATCGAAGAATAATATCATATCAGCTTTATTTTCTAGTTCTTTGGGTTCTAGTGAGTTTGATAATGTGAAGACTCCATCATCAGGTAACTCGATTGTAAGAGGCTTATCATCCTGGAGAGGAGCCTCTACTAGTTGATCAATGATAACTTGACCTTTAATAGATTTTTGACCTATGAACTCGAGGTCAAATTCTATCAACAACATTATCCACTTTGTGGTATGACTATTATGATATGTTTGACTCATCATATACCATAGAGGGTTCTCTTTAGAAATGACATACATTGTTTGATTTAGCATGTAATATTGAAGCTTCTTTGTGGTAAAGACTACTACTAAGAAAAGCTTCTCAACGTATGCATACTTGAGCTCATAGCTGACCAAGGTGCGACTGATGTAATAAATAGCTTGTTCTTTATTTACCTCATTCTTCTGGGCCAACATGGTCCCTAAGGAAAATTTAGTAGCTGATATGTATAATAAGAATGGCACACCTAGTCGAGGTGGAGCTAGTACTAGTGAAGATGCCAAGTATTGCTTGATTTCATCAAAGGATTTTTGACATTCATCATCCCAATTAAAGGTGACCCCCTTTTGTAACAATCGATTCATCGATCGATATTTATCTAAAAGTTGTGCTATGAAGCATCGGATAGATGTGACATTCCCTTGTAAGCTGTGAAGCTGCTTAAGGTTGGTAGGGGGAAGCATTTCTAGGATTACCTTGACTTTAGCTAGATCAAATTTGATTCCTCATTTAGAGACTATGAAACCCAAGAGTTTTCTAGATGTTACTCCGAAAACACACTTCTTGGGGTTCAATCGTACGTTATGCTCTATGAGGTGATCAAAGACTTTTCTTAGAACATCGATGTGCTCATGATGTAGCAGGGATTTGGCCAATAAGTCATCCATGTAATATTCCAATATTTTATGCATGTAATCATGGAATATGTATGTCATGGCCCATTGATAGGTAGCACCAACATTTTTAAGACCAAATGGCATGAATTTATAGCAAAATGTCCCCCAAGGCATTGTGAAAGTCATTTTGGGCTGATATTCTAGGTTGACTCGAATTTGGTTGTAACCCAAAAATCCATCCATGAGGGACAACATTTCATGACCAGCAGTCACATCAATAAGTGCATCAATATTTGGGAGTGGGAATTCATCCTTTGGACTCACTTTATTAAGATCATAAAAATTAGTACATATGTGAATCTTCCCATCTAGTTTCCTGATAGGGACCATGTTGGATACCCAGTCAAGATAGTCGATAGGTTGAATGAACCCTACATCCAACAAATTTTGTAGTTCATATTTAACCATTAAGGCTATTATTGGATGCATCTTGTGGAGATTTTGCTTGACTAGTTTAATTTTTGGATCGAGCATTAAGTTGTGCATGACCAAACTTGGGTCGAGATCCAACATGTCTTTGTAAGACCAAGCAAAAGCCTCCTTCTTCTCTATCAAGAGAGTTATGTAATCGACTTGTTTCATAAGGGATAGACTTTATCCCAACTTGATATTTTTAGGAACTATGGGATCGATGTTGATATCTACATCAATTATTTCCTCAATTGACATATGGGATCCCTCCTCAAGTTGATGAGGTGTAGGGATCAAATGGATGTCATCAACTAGATTTGGAGAATCGATCATGTCATCAGGTTCGATCTCAACTTGAAAAACATCTTTAGATGACTCTAGGGAGAAATGAAATGGTTGTAACATTTCTTCATAAGGCAAGAACTCTGAGGGTGATGGTGGAAATGTGGTGTGATCAAAATCAATGGCCTCATGGTTGAGGTGCAAAGGTTTTGAAGGGTCACCTAGGTAGTGGAGTGGTGTGGTGAGGTCAATGGAGATCATATTGATGGTGGGTGGATGATCTCCATTCTATGGTGGGAAGATCTAGTCAAATATGGGTGGACATAGATGCACTAGGGGTGGCTACGGTGGTGGTAGAATGATAGGGTGTGGCCTGTGCGGGATAGCAATGATTGGATCTTTGGGTGGAAGAAGTTATCATAAAATGGGCATTCTCCTAGGGAATAGATGAAGGTAGAATTCATCAAGATCATTGAGGGGCTCAATAGTAGTTGATTCATCCTTTGAGCTATCTGAAGTAATAGATATTGCATCATACTCATGGTAAGATGAATCGATAGACATGTCATCACAATCTTGATCGGATTCACCATCCTCTTTGATCCAGCTATTCCTAGGGTTATCACCTAGTTCAGACTCTTCTTGTTCATTGGTCTCTTCTTCTTCAGGCTCATCATCAGAGATCCAACCACTTGTATGCTCTTGATTAGAGGATGAAAGAGGGTCAATGTGGACATGATCACTAAGCCACTGAATGTGGCTAGGACCGAGATACTCTAAACTTATCTCATCCTCATTTTCTTTAGATGCCTCACTGGAAGAGTCAGAGGGCTCAATAGTTATCATCATGATTGGAAGATGATCACTCAATAGATGAATGTAGCCATGATCGATATATTCATTCTCATCAATCTCATCCCCAAAGCCTATGGTAAGGCATTGGAGTGAGTCTACAAGGAGCTCATCTGGCATACACATGGAATACCCTAAGCTAAACCTATCTATAGGTAGATGATACTATGGTTGGTAAGGGGTCCAAAGACCTTGTTCATACCGACCAAGACCATTTCCATGCCAATGGTAGTGGTAAAAGTACCATAGGGAAAAGGTTGGGTTTGACATGTAACTGATATTTGCTAAGAATGGCTCATCATCTTCTATCATAGGAGATGACTATGAGGTAATGTCAAAACCCCCATAGAAAAAGTTTATCTGATTTGGAGGATACCCTAGAGGGACAATGGTACCAATGGGTAGGGAAGCTAGTGAGGTCTACCTATGTCTTGCACTGACTCGATGAGGGGAGTAAATGTAATATTCTATACCAAATACTCAATGAGTCCAAGATTGGTCATGTGGACTGTGACCTATGGGAAGGTGGATGATGATGATGGGGATGTAGGTTGGGATGACTCATCCATGGAAATGGGTACTTCTTCCTCATCCATAGGAGTTGGAAGGGCTACTTCAAAAATGGTGGATATGGATGGTGGGGTTTTGTCGATTGGTGCCTTTGATGGATTCCTACTTGGAGGATCCGATGATGAAGAAGGAATATCAGAAGAGACCAATGGTGATGGCTGGGATGGGGGTGATGGTGATGGATTGGTGGATGGTTGTGGTGAGGGATCTAGACCTTTGATAGGATCATTAGGTTGGATGTCCAGATGCACCGAAGGCAAGGTAGACTCTTATGGATGGTTGACCATATTGTAGAACTTGAAGGGCTCTAAGTCTACAGGAACTACATGAACCTACCCTTCATGGATGTACTTGATGCATTGGTGCAATATGGAAGGGATGCACTTCATATCATGGATCCAAGGTCTACCAAGTAGTATGTTGTACTGCATTGCACCCTCCAAGATGTGGCACAACATAGGAATTATCTTTAGCCCAACCTAAATAGGGAGGACTATTGTGTCGATGGTGGAGCATAGAGCATCATTAAAATCTTGAAGGGTGAATGTAGATGCTACAATGTGTGATGATGGAAGACTGAGATGTTGAAGTGCAACAATGGTAATAATATTAATGGAGGAACCTATATCTATCAAGACCCATTTATAAGGGATCTGATTCACACTAGCAATGATATGCAGTGGGGGATCAACTATGTCAGTGGGTATGGACTTGATTTCATGATCATGGAATGTTATAATAGGCTCCTTGCATTTTTGAACATGCCCCACAAAATTATTGAAAGAGTTTGGGTCCTATGGTTGTAGTTCAATTGACTTTAGAATTTCCATAAGAGCCTCCTGATGTGGAGTTGACTATTGGATTAGCTCGTATATGGAGAGTTTTATCGATGTCATATTTAGACTTTGAGTGAGTCTATTCCTTATCATGAGCATTAGGTGAGGTGGTGGAATTTGGATTGGAGTTGGTTGTGGCAATGGTTGTGATGTTGAAGGAACATGGGTTGGACCTACAAGTTGTGTAGGTTGATTCAGGTATCTTCGATTCCTTGTCACTATGTTAATCATCCCAAAAAATCCTTGATGTGGTGGGGCTATGTGTATCTCATTCACCTACCTAGGTTGTTCTGCTTGGCCCCCATGTGTAGGTAATGGATCCTAGAATATGCCAATATTTTGGTTGTTTGTAGCGAGAGGATTATCGATTTGAAGCTCATTTCACTCTATCATATCTTGCACAAGGTTCTTGAATGTGTAGCAAGTTTGAATGTCATGACCATTTTAACGATGATAGAGACAATGTAAATCCTCTCTATAATTCTTACCTTTTGGCTTATTCAGATCTGATTGTCGAACCTCAAGTAGATTGATGGCCTTTGCCTCACATAGTCGATGAAAGAGTGATGCCAATGACTCAAGCAATGGTGTGTACTAGTGAGGAGGATGATATTGTTGATTCATCCATTGATTCTACTGAGGTTGAGCATTATACTACGTAGGTGGAGGTTGGGCTTGATAATTAGGTGGTTGAGGGGTAGCTTGTTGTGAAGGCCCTAGGATACTTAAGACAACTTGATTTACCGAAGTTGGCTTTTGTTGCATGTAGTTGCCTTTAGAATTTTTGTTCCACTCCTTTTTTTAGGGCTTGATCTCACCCTCTTGGACCTTGATGTCCTCAATAACCTTCACCTGAGCTAGGGCTTCCTCAAATGTGTTGTACTATTGGAGTTGTAGTAGAAGTGAGATCTATTTTGAACAACTCTTAGTAAACAATCGAGTGAGCTCTATGATAGGTAAGGTAAATGGTAATTTTGTGATGATTGATCTCCATCACTTGCCATAATCCATGATTGACTCTTCATCAAATTACCTGAGGTTGTACAGGTCAGTCAATGTTGCTTTCTTTCTAATGTTGAATGAGAAGTATTCCAAGAATGCATTTTCTAGTTGTTCAAAGGAGTGTATGTTGTGTCATGGTAAATGATTATACCACTCTAAAGCTGGCCCAACTAGGGTTATGAGAAATATCCTAAGCATAAGGGCATCATCATCCTAGAGATGAAAGCACACATTCATGAAGCTAGTGATATGATCTTGAGCATCTTCATCTCCTTTGAACTTATCCAATTTTGGCATTTCAAAATGCTCAGGATATGGAGGACATGGCATAGAAGGGTGAAGTGGTTGGTTGCATAGTTGATGCAACGTGGGTTTTTGATAACCCATTCCTGAAGCTTGCTTTTCCAATGAATTGATATAATCTATAAGTAGCTTGTAAGATTTAGGTGATATGATCTCATCTACCTACCTTTTTCCTCAAAGAGGGGGAGGTAAAATATGTCTATTGGGGTGAGGTGGTTGAATGTGGTCATCAACCATATCCTCATAAAGTAACTCAGGGTACCCTTATTCCTGATAATCTAACTCTAAGTCCTCATAGGCCTCATACTCCCATTGATGATTGTTTGGTTGATGTTGTTGAGACCTATGGTGATGGATGGGCACATGAGGAGGATGGTTCTAATTTGGTCTAGGTGGTAGGTTATGATACTATGCAAGGTACCTTTGATGGGTTTGTTACCTATAGGTACTAGGGGTAGGAACTTCCTCATGTAATACCTTTTACAATTATTCTTAATGTAACTATTATTGATGCAACCTATATTGGTGCAACCTTTGCTGATCCAATTGGTTTTGATCTAGGTCTAATCATAGCTTATCCAATCATAGCTAGTGTAGCTACTCTTGTCTATTTATATTTTGCCTAGGTACTTGGTCTATCTGATCAATTATATGGGGTCGATTGGCCCTCATATTAATATGAATGGGCTTGAATTACTTCTCAACCCTAGAAGGGTTGGCCACTTACTTCCCATGATCAAGGGAGGTTACATTGACATGATATTCAAGCTTAAAGGTAAGCTCTACGTACTCAAGTGGTGTAGAGGCACAATATGCTTGCACAGAGTACTCTTCATAACGAGTAGGAGGATGATCCAAGTCTTCCTCTTCCTCATATACAAGAAAGGCATGAGGATACATGGTGATCTTACTAGGATGATGAGTGTCATACCTATCTAGATGAGCATATTTTTGACTCATCCATGGGTGATCAAGTGAAGTGTCTTGCTCATCTAGGTTGGGCCATGGTGTATACTCTTGTTCATGCTTTGATTGATGGATAGAGTGATCGAATATGCAAATACATGGTATAAAACCACTAGGACCCTCCATGTGCTGGAGATTTTATCTAAAGAAAGCATAGAGAGTATCTTAACCAGGAAGTTCATCACTCTGATCATATTGAGGACCTACAGATGCATCCTGAATAGGGACCTCCTGAAGATTAAATTCCCTATAAAAACTAGGATGCCATTCAAGAATGGCCATATCCTCTAGACTGATTTAAAGATGTTCCATATCTCCTTGTAAATTTTTAGTAGTACTAGCCCTTGATCGAGCTTGACTACATGTTATTACCATGGTCTGAATTAAGCCAAACAATAAAGAAACAAACAAGAAAACAATGTGTTTATCTCTTTTAAAATTTTCTTGTGATTCCTATTACTATTTTTAGTGTGTTTTGATGTTGAAACCCCTATTCCTATGAAATCTAAGGGTAAACAAAATAAAAATCTACTAAAGGTAGTTTGAGCACACCCCCTATCGAGGAATATAACTCAAATGGAAAAAAGTGGCTTCCTACACTAGATATGGCTCAAGGTAAACCTATGGAAATAAAGAACCCTAGAAGGGGCCACGCTATCTAATGTTCTGCTATCGACATACCCATGCTTTCGCTTAACCCATGCATTTAGGGCATGAACAAGAATGATAGTTGCATCCACTAATTATTTGAAAAGCCCTATGGTAAAGGGGCTTGCTAATCCTTCCTACTTTAGGTGCACCCAAAAGTAGGGGAATTTTTAGTGATGAAATCCAGAAAGCCACTCGCTTGGGGCTACTATGGTTGCTATGGTGCGAGCCAATGGATGGAGATGAAGCCCACCATCATTGGTCTCGATCGATGGTTGGTGATGAAATCCAACTCATCGATGTTTACAATAGATCGTGTAGTGTGTGGGGTTCCTTTTAATATTTGCAAAAGTAAATAAACCAAAGAGCACATGATGATTCTTCACTAATGCAAAAAATGTTTAATGTTCAAAAACCCTATATGAATGACTAGCCTTTAAGTAGGCAACAAGCAAGCAAACCAAAGTAGTAGTAGATAGAGGCCATCTCACATAGATATGGTTGTAGAAAAAGGTTATCTAACCCAAAGACAACCACAAATAGGGGATGTCTGAAATAGATACAACCATAGATAGAGGTCGTCTATCCCAGAGATGGTCATAGATAGAGACTTAAAAAATTAAAGTCTTCTACAATCCTTTTCTATAATTTGGAAAATTTTACTTTTCTTTATGGAAAACAGGAAAAGAAGGACAAAACAACTTACTTTGATAGCCTACATCCAATGTAGATCACAAAATTTTTTTTTTTTCTATTTTTTTTTAAAACAAAAAAAAAAAATTGAAAAAAAAAAAAAAAAAAAAAAAAAAAAAAAAAAAAAAAAAAAAAAAAAAAAAGTGGTCCCACCGTGATCACCATCTGTATAGCAGGAAAATCGTGCAACCCAAGCAATGAAAATAAATGAAAGATAGCAATAATGTAACAACGATGATAAAAATAACATATATGAAAGTGGTGCCCTTTTATTAATGATATTTGTTCTTTCCAAAGAGGTTACAATGAGATCCCCTCTGAGGGGATTTGCTACCAATTCGATACAATGAATTACAACATAGAAATTTGGGTGCACTCTGCAAGATCTTCCTTGCTACCACAGTGTAAAGGTGGGTTTTTTGTGACTACTGCTTTGAGAAGTTCCTTTGTAGTCTTCGTGAACCTATAATCTGCACACAAAGAAACTAAAAGATATCAATAGCATATGAAGAGCCCAACGAGATTGGGCCCATATTAAATGAAGTGAATACTAAAAATGGAACTGAATCAAATGCATGAACAAAAATATAAACTACTGTAAAAAGCAAGGAAAAGTAAACTTGAAACTATTGTAATAAGAAAAATAGAAAAATTAGATCTCTTTCAAAGGCTATCTCAGGTTAGAATGGCCTTACCTACAAGTTTACTTGGGTAGATATGGTCATTGTCCTATAATTGTGTTTCTTATGGCTGAGTCAAGGAAACTTCTAGATTCAATTTAGAGTTTTGTCAATAGATTTGTGCACTCATGGGAGTGAATTAAAGGGTTTGATCAGTCACCAAAGCTGAATGTTTTATTTACAAATAATATGGAAGCACGAACTTCAATCCAATCACAAGATGCAAAAAGAAATAAAATAGATCTGTGAGATGACTGAAATATCCTATAAATAGAAATGGAAAGTAGTAAAATAGTAGCTATGGAGGAAATGAGCACTCTATAATATATGCTACTACTCCATGAGAGAGATCTAAGATTATAGCTTACACACTACCCTAATACCTATCTACCACACACTGACTATGATTTTTCTCTATGATGATATCTTATGATCTACATCTATGGCCATTATATAGGAAGATAAGTTCCTTGGCCAAAACTCTATATAGTTGTACAAGTGGATACCTTGCACATTACAACTTGCACATTGATACTTGTGCATATATTGCATTGCATGAAGTAACTAGATAAATTCCCCCTAAAGTAACCTAATGTCCTAAATTTGTACCAAGGAAGGTACATTTACATGACCCAAATAATGTAATATGCTCTATTTCTAACACCCCCTTGTATTACAATATTTTGGTATGAAATAATTTAGTCTTAAATGTGGATATTATTACATATAATGGGCTTTGAATTGGATCTTCATATTCAAAATTATCTTTGGTTTCTTTAGATTCACCATTGCTATCTTCTATCCATCCACCTTCATTGGTCTCCTTGCACGTATATTTGTTTGGTTCTGAGTATTTATGGCTTAGTAGAGCATGGTGCACTTGTCCTCTCATCTTATTGATTTTTATTCCTCTGTGCTTGGCTCTGTGTTGTACTGGTTATTCATTTTCATTAACCTATTACTTTGAAAATATGTTAGTATCATTTTTAAATATCACAATATCTTTTGAAATTTACATTGAATCTAAGATGTTTATATTTCCATGGATAATCCATGTTGCTTTAATTTCACCTTGCTTCATGATGAGACATGTATTAATTCCATTTATATATCCAAATTTGATAGTATAATTATATTCTACCAACTTGCTTACTGAAATAAATTGAATGTTAATACAGGAACATACAATATATTTTTCAGTAAAATATTTAGAAATGATCTGCTAGGTGTTACATATCCATATCCATGTATAGGATAATTTTGGCTCTTAGCAATTCTTAGTCTATATCCATTAGTATGTTCAAGATAGTAGAACCATTGTATATTTCCTATCATATGATGACTTGATCCAGAGTCAATGTACCACATATTTTCATGTTTTATAGATTGGTTTCTATTGAAGCAAATTTCACATTCATTATATGCCATTTTGAAGAGATGAAATAGCATTTTCTTCTAATAAAAATTTATAAGCTTGATTAGATAAAACCTATATTAATACTTGATTCTTGTGGGCTTTATTATGTCTCCCTAGTAATTATAATGAGTACTCATAAGGATTTTTAGGTTTTGTAGATAGCTTATATATTGCTAATGGATTTACAACTTTATAAACAATAGAATTTGATATTACCAAGTTTAGTAGAATGCCATATGACTCCCTAGTATATTTTGGACAAGATATGAAGTGCTTTTGTAATATATAGTTCAATATTGGTTTATCTTAAAAAGATATGTAAAATTCTCAAAATAAACTTCTATTGTCCTTATTGCTCCTATTGAACTAGGC
The DNA here is from genome assembly GCA_028583015.1 of Wollemia nobilis. NCBI lineage: Eukaryota > Viridiplantae > Streptophyta > Pinopsida > Araucariales > Araucariaceae > Wollemia > Wollemia nobilis. The sequence continues at coordinate 1,106,059 of JAQPPZ010016473.1, forward strand.
ACTTTTTATAATTCCAAAAGGTTTTAATGTTGGATATTTTGTCTCTATTTGAGAGGAATTTTAAACAAGTAAATATTATAATTTCCAAACTTTATATGATTTTGATAAACCTCTTATAATGGCCCTTTGAGATTTGAATTCACTTTTTATAATTTCCAATAAATCAATTTGTAGTAGTAGACCTTATGATTCCCAAATTTGGAAAATTAGAAAATATAACAATATTTTCAAATTATTTAAATGATTCAACCTAAGTAGAAGGCCTTATATCTCCTAGGTTAATTTGCAAATATTTTTTATTTTTAGGTAAGTTATCTCCTATGTCTTTTGCTTTCTCAATATGAAAAATAATCCTTAAAAATATAACCTTATATATCCTATGTCTGAAAGAAATATTAATGAGATATTTTTCTTATCTTAGCCCTGTTAACTTCACACTTGAATGGCATTGATTTTGACTAAAATATGATAGTCCTCTACATATCATTTTTGTGGTGCTTGACTTGATGAGGCTGAGTAAACAAGTGTGGTATGGTTTTTGGGATTCCTATTCAACACTTGGAGAGTAGATTCTAGTATTTTAATGGAGTCTTAAATGCTCCCATGCTCTCCTTCTTCCACGCTATGCTTTGACTGGACTGCACTTGCTCTTCATACACTCTGTGAATATTGGACATGAATGCTATCCATTCACTCTCTATACTATATATATGGGTAGTATTTGGTTGAAAATTGGCACTCTAGTAGCTTGGTAATGTTGCCTCCTCTTCTTGTAATGTTGTGCCAAACTTTACTCCTACGTAATGTATCCTTCTTGTTTGAGCACTCTCAATGTTTGTTTCTTGAGCATTAGAAAAATTATAGTTGTGAGGGAATAATGTGCCAAGTGGAACTTAACCCTTTTGCATGGATTTTCCTATGTAAAACCTCTAAGAAGGATATTATCTCCTTAGAATGTATTTATCCTTAGGTTACATCGATTTATTGAATAGCAAGCAATTTTTTTTCTTTTGTAGGTAATCCATGAGCCACCTTGGAGCTTTGGATGAGGATGAGGTAGCTCTATTGCTACCATTTAATGATGCTACTACCAATGTAGCATCTACTTTTAATGTTTACTTATATCTTCATTGTGCTCCCTGTTCACAATGATAAAGGTGAAGCTTGATGCTTCTGAATGCTGAAATGTACTCTATCTTTTATTTTACGTAGATAGATTCTTCTTCCTTGCTTTTATTTATGTAAATATTCATGATAGATTTTATTTGGATCATTTTTCTTATGTAAATATCCTTTGAAGGCTTGATATAATTTACATAAAAAATTATTTATCTATAGGTTCAATATTGGAGAGAATTCCCTTTCGATGTTGGAAAACACTCGATCCTTTGGCATTTCCTTTGGCCCTTCCTTTGGCTGCCTTTTTTTCTTGTACCTATTGTGCCTATTGTGGTACCCTTAAATCTACTCATTTCCCTACATTTGATGTATCGTATAATTTTAATACCATGTAATCATTACATGTATATAGAACTTTTTTATTGCACATTTTCCTTTCACTATTTTGTAGGTATGAAATTCTTAATCTTGTAGCAGATTTATGAGTGCAAAATAATGGTTTTAAGGATATCTCTTTGGCTAGAATACTTACCCTTTTGCTTATATTATTTATGGTGAATCCAATCCTTGTAAATTTTGTAGAACAAAAGCTTTCTCTTAGTTGCACTAACCCTAAGTGCTTTGGATTTGAGACTCACCAAGTCTCAATATTAGAAGCTTATTTTTGGTTAGTTTTGTTTCTTTGTTTGTACTAACCAATTTCGGTGGCTTCTATTGGCCACTATGATTTTTAGGTTACTATGCTTTAAAAATGTATTTAGACACTTGACCCAAACTAGATTTTGTAGAATTTATGAAGAACACAAGCTTATACTAAGAGAGGGGTGAACAATATAAGATCACTTTTTAATTTCATTTCCCAATCAATATTATGCAATTTATAGATAACAATATAAATAGTAGTAATAAAATCAATGTACAAATAACCACACATAATAGAGACAACAATTTAATGTGGTTCACCAATGTGGGCTACTCCATAGAGAAAATATTTCACTAAAATTTTATCAATCAATATCCTAGTAATCCTTTACCTATTACAATGTTTATGGACCTCTGTCCAAAGGAGACACCAATACCCTAATCAATTTCATGGATCTCTATCCACAAGAGAACTCTTTCTTCTTAGCTCTGATTGATGGTCTTCTAGAAAAATTGCTACCCCCACTGCTCTAGCTAATGAATCTCTATCCACTGGAGACACCTATCCTCACTACCCTAGCTAATGGATATCTATCCATTGGAGACTATCATCCTCTATACTCTATCACCTTCAAAGATCTATCTCAAATATATACTAAACATAGTCCTTCAATATAACACAAATTTTCTAAATATATATCTCTGGTCTGGCATAAAACTATCCTCAAATATGCACCAAACTCTATCCTCAAATCTGTACTAAACATAATCCTTTGGTCTAGCACAAATCTATCCTTAATATCTATCCTCTAATCTATACTAAACATAGTCCTTCGATCTAGAAAAAATCTATCCTCAATCTCTATCCTCTTATCTGTACTAAATACAGTCCTTCGGTCTAGCAAAAATCTATCCTCAATATATGTCCTCAAGCCTTAACACAAATCTTGATCCAATCACAAATAAAAACTACTAGATCTACCCCAAACCTTAACTCAAGGTTTGAAAATATCAATCAATCAATTTTTCTCTCAAGTCTTCTTAAATACTTGTCTCAAATATGCCTTGTAATATTCCACAAAAGCTCACACTAATATGTCCTCAAGTCCCCTCTAGAACTTGTCCAATATGCTCAACAAGTCCTCACTAGAACTTGTTCAATATTCTTAACAATATCTATCCTCAAATTTGTATTGTAAGCTTCCACAAAAAGCTCACACAAATATGTCCACAAGTCTTCTCAAGACTTACCTCAAATCTACTCAACAAGTCCACACTAGAACTTGTCCAATATCATAGAAACATAAAGAGAATTATTAGAGACTCAATATGCTTCACATTCATCACAATGCTCAATCACTTTTAATAACTCTTTTAGAAACACATAGAGAATTTTTAGAGAATCAATATGCTTCACATTCACCACAATGCTCAATTACTTTCAATAACTCTTTTTACCATAGAAACATATAGAGAATTGTCAGAGACTCAATATGCTTCACATTCATCAACGCTCAACCTCTTTCTCAAATAAATTTAAAATATAGAACAATTTGTTTCATAGAACTTGAACTATCACTTTAACACATCCACTTGACTAGGCTCAATCATCACTACTCAACCAATCATGCAATGAATTAACCTTTTCTTACAAACCCTATTCCAAGCATATGAACACTCACTCAAATATTTCCAACAATGCTTATCAATCAATCTCACATAACAATGATACTCATGATATTTGCAAACCCTAGTTCAAGTTCCTCACTCAACTAAGTGCTTCAACAACAATGCTTATAAAATAAGGTTTTATCAACAACTCTTTATTCTAGAAAAACTTGAAGCATTAATTAAAAAAACACTCAACAATGTTTACCAAACAATCCTTTTCCCTCTAACTTTGCATTCACAACTTTCAACAATATTTCACTAGGAAGATATGCCCATACCTTTTGTTTGATGTAGAAGTGCCCTTAGGAAACCTGTCTCAATCACAATTTTCCTCTTTGCCAATTTCAATGGTTAGATGACAAAATATCATGCTAACTCTCTTTCAAGATATTTTTCAAACACAAAAATAATCAATCCCAAATACACCTTATTACTCCTTTGAAATTATAAATCATCAAATCACACATAAAAATAATCACTCAAATTGCTCCTTATAATATCCAATTTAATAAATAAATATTTCAAAAATAACCCTTTAGAAATAATAATTGCCTACGCTTTTATCTCCCTCAAAAACTTAATAACCAATTTTAATTTAGAAAAAAATTAAATCTTACAAACCATAAAAATTTATTTTTCAACCTTAGGCACGTAAAAATATTTTTATATTCCTTCAACCTTAATAATTTTCTAAATTAAGCGACCAACATAACAATCATCATTGCATACCTTTGTCTCAACCACAAAAATGCATCGATGGATTTTGACCTCAAAACCTCTCCACCGATCACCTTACAAAGGTGCTAGCCCACCACGTGGGCTAGGAATTCCCACGAGGAGGAGAAGGCACTTGCCCCCTTTGTTTCCTCGTTGGCATCACTTCCAAAAATGGAGACCTTCCTTCCTTGCAAAATGTGAACCCCACAGGATTCGAACCTATGTCATCCCTACCATAAAACATCGTAACACCTTCCACCATCACCAGTTGCACTATGCGGTGCGTGTGCAAGGTGAAACAGGCCTAGCTCCTACTTCTTTCTTTTGCCACCACATATTTTTCAGCATGAAAATTGCTAAGTTCTTTCTACTCTCAATCTATAACATGGGCATTCAAATAATAAAGCATGGGGGATATTCTAAGGCAAATTTTTTACCTATATTTATACATTACGCCTTATTGCCATAACACTTTAGTGCTCAAATCAAAATTTAAAATCAATTTTTAAACTTACCTTTATAACCCTTTTTAGGGTTTATTAAATTAATAAAAATTAATTTATAATTAACTTATAATTAACTTAAGTAACATAAAAGTTAATTAAATTAATTAATAAATTAATTTATAATAAAATTATATTAATTAATTTATGATTAATTTAAATTTCTTTTGAAGGTGTTTTCCACTATAAATTAGTTTTGGATTAGACGTTTTTCATAGGACTGCCCAAACTCCCAAACTCATTTTGGCCATATCTCACTCATCCAGACTCGGATTGAGATGAAATTTTGAGGGTAGATGTCTAAAAAACCCTAGAATGTCTCCACCAATTTTCATATAATTTGGAGAAACATAGATCCTAGTACATCCCTATGTGTGAACAAGATATTTGGCAAGCGACTATGCGAGGGTTTCATCTGGGTTGAGTGCAAGCAGCTCTAGAGGTTAGTTTTAAGGGCCTTTCGGCCCTAGAGACCAATATTTTTGTGGTTTATGCTCAATATTTTAGCAAGAAATGTTGCAGGGGATACAATATGGGTTAGAAATTTGTCTTTCAACAGATCATACTATGAACTTGAGTGACAATGACTTCCAATTTGCTACACAAAAGAAAAGTGAAAACCATACCTTTCCACGATGTCTAGGGAAAGTATTAAAGAGATCACAAAACAAGTTTCAAGCAGTTGATCAAAAAATGGCTCATAAATCTGGTGCTAATGTGCACCCACAAAATAATTCTACTATGAAAACCCATGTCAAGGGTAAGAATTTCGAAGACTCAGTCCCAAAAATAAATTTTAGGGATGCCCTTCATGGTGGACATCCTTAGCCCAATGCTAATATCAATATTAGGGCTTCCCATAAAACTCTAAGAATGCCTAAGATTGATCCCATGAAAATGGAGTCAGGATGTCTTAAATCAGTTGATGGAAATCCTATTTTTAAGCTTGATATGGGTAACATTCAGACTGGCATTGAAGATTTGGAAAAAATAGGACTAATTCTTCGGTTTGTGGGTTTTCGTCCAAGTCTATTTGCTTTCAAAGTCTGGGCTACAAAAATATGGAAAACTAAAGGTGAGTTACAAATCTCTATTTATCCAAATGGTTATTTTCTTGTTTTATTTGCTAATAATGAAGATAGAGAGAAAACTTTTCAAGGGGGTCGTTGGTTTTTTGGAAGGGCAGGGCTTTTCATGAAGCCCTGGCATACTAAATTTAAAGCCGAAGAAGAGATGCCTTCTATAGCTCCCATGTGAGTTAGACTCTTTGGCATCTCTATGGAATCCTAATATTTTTTCTTCAATTGGAAACTCTTTAGGAACTTTTATGATGACTGCTGATTGTACTCAAAATTTTGAACATATTACTTATGCTCGGATTTATGCTTAATGGATTTTGACAAACCCCTACCTAAAAATATCACATTACAATTTGGGGAAGACACTTGGGAGCAAGTAGTAGACTATAAGAACATTAATTTTTGTTGTAGAATTTACCATGAATATGGTCATTTGGCCAGTGCTTGCCCAAATAAAATTCTTGATCAAAAGAAAGAAGATATAAACTCAACAGGTTTCCAAATACCTAAGAAGAACACTCGAAAAAAACTAGTTATGAAGGATCAATCAAAGTCATCTACTAATATGTTTGAAATCCTTTCCATAAATTATGTCCCAAGTGAAGAAGAGGAAATAATGGAAACTAAAATCTTAGAAACACAATTTAAATATGAAGGGAAGAACTCAGAGACAAACCAACAAATCAAAGATTTTCAACAGAAAATAAAGAGAAAATTTACACAAGAAAAACAATATTTCAAATGTCAAAACTTCAAATAATGCAGGTCCCAATATAGACTCCGTTGAACCATCTAATAAAATTTTGGTTGTGTACGAGCATTCTTCAAGGTTAGAAGCCATCTCAGATTCAATTGGAATAAGTCAAGAAACAGGGAATCAAAATTGAAGATGGATTCTAATAAAAAAGTAGGTCGCAAGACCAATCAATATCATATGGTAAAAGAAGGTGAAAATCTTGTAGAGTAAGGTAATATTAATGCCCTTCCCAAATTTTTTAGCCCTGGTATTAATGAATATCATCACTTGGAATATTAGAGGACTCAAATGGAGTCTTTCAAAATAAAATGAAATTAGAAGAATGATTCAGATAAATCATCCACATATTGTTTTCCTTCAAGAAACAAATATGTCAATGGAGGATATGGACTTAATTGCCAGTAAAATTTTTCCAGTTGGAAAAGTGGTTTCCCTTAGTTCCCAAGGGACTTCGGGTGGCATTGCTTGTCTTTGGGATCCAAAAGAGGTAGTTATTCACCATATGATTGGTAGTTGGGGTTTGTTGGCTATAGCTATTCAAAGTAGACATTCCAACCAGATTATACTCTACATTACTGTTTATGGTCCAACTTCTTTGGAGGAAAAAAGAAGACAACGAAAGGATATTACTCATATTATCTCTCATTTTCCTAAAGCTTGGATCTTGATCGGAGGAGATTTCAATACCATCCTCTCTCTAGATGATAAAATGGGGGAAATAGAAATTTGGACAAAAGCACTGACTTCATGAGCGAATATATTGCAAACCTCCATCTTGTGGATATCCAACCAGATAATGGCCTTATGACTTGGTCTAATAGAAGGCAAGGCTTAGCTTGTATAATGGAGAGATTGGATAGGTTTTTGCTCTCTGAAAATTTCTTAATCCATGATCACATTCCTAAAGTGAAGACTCTTAATAATGTTGGTTCGGATCATTGGCCAGTCATGGTGGAAATGTGGAAAACCAATGTGAGTTTCTCTCCTTTTTGTTTTCAATTAATGTGGCTTAGAGACATTTCATTCAGACCTCGTGTGCAACAATGGTGGAAGGAAGGTAAACCTAGGCATGGGACTAAGATGTTTAGTTTTGCCAAAATACTGCAATACATTAAATCCAAAATCAAGACTTGGAACTCGAAATATTTTGGGGATGTTCATAAAAAAAAACATGAATTTATTGCTCATATTGAAAATTTGAATAAGAAAATCGATTTAGATGGCCTCACAGAGAAGAGAAGTGCAAATGAAATTAAACTCACAACTCAGTTAGAGGAATGGGAAAAAAGAGAAGAAATCTTATGGAAGCAAAAATCTAGAATTCAATCGCTCAAAGAAGGATATCGAAACACAAATCTCTTCCACAAATCTCTTTGTTGGCAATTTTGGGTTTGAGATCCTAGCTTCTTGTCTATGAGTTGTCATTGATGTCAAAAGGAAATGACATTAATGTTAAGAGGATGTGTTGGCTTCAAAGGTGGAAGATTCCAAGAGAATATTTTAAAGAGAATCCGGAGATATTCCATTGGCAATGGTTTTTATTAAAACCAATGGAGGTTCTCTTTATTATTTATTTAATTATTATTTAAAACCCTTCAAGGTTTTAATTAATTAATTATTTAATTAATTAAGGGAGAAATTATTTTTAATTTATTAAAAATACTTTAAGGGTTTTTAAACCCTTTAGAAAGCAAATTTCGATTAAATTCGAAATTACTTTTCTTTGCAGCTGACGTGTTCTAAAGTCCACGTATGGACTATAAATATGAGAAGGTTCCTAAGGTTAAACTGACTTGGAAAATTGAAGGCAATTAATTGGTTTGGCTATGATCGAATGTTCTATTTATGCTAAGAAATAGGAGAGCTCGTGGTTTGAAAATATTTCAGAAAGCTTGACCGTTTATGTGGAAGGAAGTCCGTCTTGGACTTCGTAAGCCCCTTGTGGGCTAGTGGCAGCGAAGGATGCATTTGGGCCTTGCATAGGCGGAGGTCTGCGTTTCGATCCCTGCGAAGGGAGCTGTGCATGGATTAGTCACATTTTTATTAAAACATGTTTTGTGCCGCGAATTTTTGATTCTTCAAGGGCAGCCATTATAAGGTGTGATTATTTTCTTGATATGATTTTTGGCATTGTTTAGCATTGTTTAAAAGACATAGGAGAAATAATGGGATATTTCTTTGGTTGTATTTTTGAGATTAGTCTTTTGCTATGCTAAATTTAAAAATGGAGATATAAGGTGTAAGTTTTGGTTGTTGTGTTTTTGGCTTCTTTGGTGGTTGTTTTTAAAGAAGAGGAGCTAAAAGGTGTATTAAGGAAAGTTTTTATATATGCTCATTTATCTTGGTTCTAACCCTAACTTTGTTGGAAGTTTGAGGGTTTTGTGTGGTGACAACTTTAAGGATCAATTTTCTTCTACTCCAAAAAGGTATGGGCACATTTTCCTTATGAGTATGATTGGTGTATGTTTTTCTGAAATAAGGTTGGAGTGAAAAGGTTTTCAACTAGGTTTCCTTTGGTTGGGTGTAAATCCTATTTTTTGGTTTGTTGAAGACTTCTTATGCATTGTTATCCTTGATGAGAGTTTTGTGAATGCATAATTCTAGTTTGAGGTAGTGTAAGCATTGTGCACTAGGGTTTATGTTTGTGAGTTGATGCGTAGTCATTATACCATCATTAATTCTCAATGTGTTTGTCAATCTAGGGCTGTGTACAAGGCTATCTACGGAAGAAGAGGCAAAACAACTATAACTTAGGTCAATCTAGAGCAACAGGTTTTATTGGTGAAACCGGTTGTGTGGGGGGTTTTAGGACATTCCTATCTCTAAATTGCATGAATTAAACCTTAATCTAAGTTGCAGAATTGGAAACTAATCATTAACTGTAGAAATGAAGTCCTGATTTACAATTGCAGAATAAGACCTAATTATGTTGCAGAAATAACGAGTTGCAGAATTGAAAGTCTGATCCTAATTGCAGAAAGGAAATCTAATTACTTTTGCAGCAATGAAAGTCTAATTCTAACATGGAAATGAAAGCTGTCAAGGCTCTGTAATGAGAAGGTTGTCAATCTTCTATGCGGGGTTTGACGACAAAACATAAAATGCAGGAAATTGTTGAAAACAAAAAATTCTGGAAATAACAATCTGAAATAAAATGGAAGCTTTGCTGAAAGTAGAGATTACAACTAAAACATTAAGCACAAGTTTAATCTAAACATAAATAAACTAAGATCACAAATATTGTCAGCTGTTTACAAGCAATTGAAATAACAAGTTCTACAACTCATTCTGTTGCAGACAAAATCAGAATAAAAACCTGCTTATTAGTCCTCCTCCTAGGTGCTGGAAGTGGCCAGCCTCCTTGTCCAGGAAGAAGGTATGAGTCTCTCTCTCTCTAGATCTTAATCACACTCATTTACAAGCAATATGAAATAGAAGCTGGTGCACTTTATTGATTAAAGAACATGATTACAATAATTCTGCTAAAAAATTGTTACGAGATTGTAGTGAGTCAATTTCTACCTATTTTTTGCTTCTTCCTAGCTTCCTTACTTTCTACTTCCTGCTACTACTACTACTAGGCTCAACCTGAATGAGAGCAATATTTATAGATGTCCTATGATCTAATTACAAACTATGAATATCTCAAAAGATCTAATCCTACAATGCTGCAACAAATTCTGGTTTTATCCTAGAAGAAGATTAAAACTTGATCTTTCCCTTAATGATGGCTTTGGTCGGCAATGACGGCAAAGACAGATGGAAGATCTTTTCCTTTACCTTTTCCAACCTTTATTTCCCTTTTTTGGCTTCAAAAATCGGTCAACAAGTCAAAAAGCACATTTTGTTTTCATTTCGAAGATAAGTGGCTTCATTTCGAAGACAATGCAATTCTCATTTCGAAGATCGCTCATTCCGAAGATACTGCATTCTTCATTCCGAAGATCGCTCATTCCGAAGATACTGCATTCTTCATTCCGAAGATCCGCTCATTTCGAAGACACTGCATTCTTCATTTCGAAGATCTGCTCATTTCGAAGATATCTGTTCATTTCGAAGATACTTCGGAATGAACAAATGTGTGCTTTTCCAGTGATTTCTTCTGCATCTCTCGGGTGGGTTATCTCTTAAGATCAAATTCCAATGGTCTTCATCTCTTTCCACATGTGAATTCCATGCCTTGCTATTTATGGACAGGTGGCTGGAATTTACATGAGAAAGACCGATTTTTCTTGCATAACAACAGTTTGCTTGCACTGTTGCCAGATTTAGGTGAAATAAATGCTTGAGACAAATCAAAACATGATTAGTGAAATGCTGCTATTATTCTAAGCATATCCCATTTTAGCAAGTCATAGCAAAAAGAACACAAAACTATGCAAAAAGCTGTAAAAATCAGCATATAATATTCCAAATACATTGATCATGCAAAATGGTTAATATACGACATATTGAATCAACTTAACTAACATATCGGATAAAACATAAGAGTTTATAGGCAATTTTAGTGTTCAAAACATGTTATGATTGAGGCATTTCCAGGCCTCATCATTTTCCCCCAACTTATATTAATGCATGCCCTCATGCATTATGTTGGGCTATGGAATCACATATGTCCATGTTTAGATTCCATGACCTGTAGAATAATTTCTTGCCTATATAATACCCCCTATTTTCTCGAATGTTCCTGAGCCGGTCTTCAAAGCTGTTCATCGGGTTGGGCATCTTCCTCAAAGTAGAATGGAACTGGAGTAATGATGGTTGGAGGCCTAAACCTAAGACCTATCCAGTTATGTTGCATGATTTCAATCAGCTGGATTACACCTTCTGCTCTTCTTCTGGACCATTCTAAGTTGATGGGGGAGATGGGTTCTCTTTTCCGCAAAGACATGGGAAGTTCATCCCATCTGTTTTGCACACCTGACAATGCTGAGAAAAAATTGTGATCACAGAAATTGTTGAACACGGCCACACGAGTCCCTTAAGTTGTTCAAGTACATCCTCTTTACATCATCCCTGTTCATCATTGAGAAGTGTTGTCTGGTGATAACTGGGTGGTTTGGCTGGATTGCTCTGACTAACAGTTCAGCCTTTGTTTCAAGCTCTTTATTCTGCTTTTTCTCTTGATCCCAGTAAAGCTGATTCTGCAAAGTAGACATAAATGCTCTCAGCTGAACATCTCCAATGTAGATTTGAGGATGAAATTCTACTTCCTCTGGAATGAAGAAACTATGTAAAAACAGTTCACATAGGAGATTTTTCTGCTCAAAAGGGTTGTCAAAGTATGCTTCCAAAAAATCTGCAGTGGTGTCCAATTTATATGGGAGGTTTGAACTAATCCTCATGACCTGCCATCTGAGGTATTTTTCCTTCAAAATAAGGCTGTAAAATCTGGCTGGTCGTCTAAATTGCACTAAAAATTCAGCAATTTGACATAAGTCAGACACCTTTTCTTTCAATGCCTGAATTTCTATTTCCTTGGCTTCTAGCTATTTTGCTTCCAATTTGAACTTTTCAGTTTTAGTGGCAAGTTGCTCATATCTAATCATCCAGCTAGCTATGTCTGCATTGTACTACTCTAGAGACACAGTATTAGGTGGTCTGACTACAGGTGGAATCCTAGGTAGCAGATCAACTTGAACTCCTTTTTCTGCCACTTCTACTGGTTGATCATCTATCAATAATTCTACCTGTACCTCCTTATTTGCTATTTCTATGGGGTTGTCATCAGATAGTAATTCTACTTGTACCCCCTTATCTGTTGTTTCTACTGAAAGTGTAACAGTTTGAAATGTAGGGACCTCAATAGGAGTACTTACTTGAACATTTTCTTGCTGTTGGGACTATTCCTGTGTTGGTGGCTCATCTTCAACATCCTCTGCTATGCTCTTTACCATTTCTGAAGCATCTTCAGAACAAGAAAGCAATGCTTCAGAATGAGATGGTGCTGCTTCAGAATGAACAGGCACTTCTTCAGAATGAAGGGGTGCTACTTCAGAATGAACGCCCATGTCTGTCTCAACAGAGTCATCTGCCTTTGATAGACCCAAAAGCAATTGAGCTAAATTATCTTCATCAAAGGATACAGTTGGCTATTTTTTAGATTGTGACAACATTTTTCTCAATTCTGCCACTTCCTGCTGAAGCTCTGCAATTTTTCTTTCTTGTATCTCAATGATGCTTTCTTTCTCCTCAATCCACTTGGTTTGTGTTTTGACAACACTTCTTGCTGCCCTCAGCTACTCTGTGATGTCTTCCACTTCTATTTCTACCTCAGAATCTGATGCAGATAGATCAGCTGTAGTTGGCTGCTCAACCAATATCTCTTCTTCTGCAACCATTTGCTCTTGTTCAACAAGTTCTATGAAACTGCTTATAATTGTATCCACCATATCTATAGCCTGTTGAACTGTAGCCTCCTCCAAATTATCCTGCTCAGTTTCTGCCTCAGCTATCTGTTTAGGGAATTCTAGAAAATTTTCAAAGGCTGGTTGTATTTCTGTGACATCTGGGCTGCTTTGTCCTTCTTCTTCCTCCATAACCTATTCTACTGTTTCTTTCAAATGGATTCTAGTGGACCTCCTAGTTCCAGATGCAAACTTCTTCTTTTTGCTCTATTTTTTGGTGTCAGCAGGGGTTGTGGGGACAGTTTCAGATGCCTCTATTTCCCTTATTATTTCTTGTTCTGTTAAATCAGTAGTCACTCCAAAAAAATGAACCTTCTTTTGTTTTTCTGCTCTGCTTCCAGTTCCAGATCCTCTTTTTCTTTGTTTCTTGGTTCATGAAGTTGAGGGTTCAGGAGCAAGGTTTTCTGTTGCTACTACTGGGTGTGGTTCTATTTCTGTAACAACTTCTGTAGCACCTTCTATAGTTTCCTCTGCAACATTTTTTGCAGTAGTTGTTTCTTCTTCTGTAGCAACATCAGTAGTATCTGGTTCTTCTTCTTCCTCATCTTCATCCCTAAAAATGACATCATTTAGGGTAGAGTAAAACCTATCAAAACTCCTAGGGTTTCCTCTAAAATGGTGTTGGCAAACTAGTTTGATGAGGCCATGGTGGCGAAGGCTTCCTTTGCCCTCCTGATATCTCTTTGCCATGTTTTTTAATTCTTGATACAGATACAGGGGAAGGTTTACCCTAACTTCTAGTTGCTGCTCACCATGTCTGAGATGGTTTAAAATTCGTAGATGATGCCCTGATAACAGCACATACTGCCCTTCATAGGTTAGGAATTTTATTACCCAGGTGGCTACTTCATCCCGGGGTTCCTGTAGGCTGGCCCTTTTTAACCCTTTGCATGTGTTGTTATGGGTTAAGTACTCTGGCTCTCTATCATTTTCTTCTACAAACTGATTAACTACATTTGCCAATGTATTCTTGCCAGATCTAGAAATTGAAATCCCTTCTAATGGCGGCTCAGTAATCGACTTAAAATTTTAGGGGTTACCTCAATAGTCATGTCGTTAACATGTGCTCGGTTGTTTCTGAATGTATGGGCGAACATGCCAGCCAAATCTTCAGAAGACCCATTAAACTTATCCAGAAATGGCATAAACCCTCCATCTTCAAAAATCTACAGGACTACCGAATTTTCTCGGAGGTAGGTGGTATCTGCTTGGTTCCATTCTGATCTTTCACCCCATATTTTTTGTTTAAAAAAATGTTCACTACTGCTGCTATTCCTCTGCTGGATCTCTGGTTTTTATGTTGCAGATTTGTAGGGTTTAGCTCTAAGTCTTCGCTTGCCCTATTTCTCGTCTGCTTCTTCGGAATGAACCGTAACCTGAGCACTGTACTTCGCAAACACGTCTTCGAAAAGAAAGGTGGCACGCATTTCTACTGTTGCACCGAACACCTATCCATCAATGATTGCGTGGACATCCTTGTCATCAGATCCACCTCATTTGGTTTTAATTTTTTTTTGTTTAGTCTGTAGATTCTCACGTGCAAAATAAACCATGTCTTCCTTGATTCTAGTACCATGCAAAATAAACCATATCCTTATCGACACGTGTCCCTTTTTATCGTATGTAGCTAAAAGAATTTGATTTTTTTCGTACCTTGTCTTCTTGGATGCCACGTGGAAATGCTCTTTTCGAAGATTATAACTTATTGCGCAAACAAAACTTCATTTCGAAGATTATGACTTCATTTCGAAGACGAGTCTTCATTTCGAAGACAAATCCTCATTTTGAAGATTATAACTTCATTCCGAAGGCAGGTATTCATTCCAAAGACAAATCCTCTTTGTAAATTTAAATCTTCATTCCGAAGATTAATCCTCATTCGAAGATCAATCCTCATTTCGAAGATCAGGTTGTATTGCGAAGGTAAATCGTCATTTCGAAGACAGATCTTCATTCCGAAGACAGATCCTCATTCTGAAGACAGATCTTCATTCCAAAGATAGAACTTCATTCCGAAGATGATGCAGCAAGTCGTCATTCCGAAGACAAAGTTTCATTTCGAAGACAAATTGTCATTCGAAGACAAAGCTTCTTTCTGAAGACAAAGTGCAACATTCATTCTGCTGTCATTTCGAAGACAATTTCAATCCGAAGATAATACAACAGGCACTGTGTTTGACATTCTTGTTTCGAAGATTAGGCAGAAATCAATATTTTCATTTTCAAAACATGTTTTAAGTATGCCAACTCTTATGAATACCTTTTATGCTAATGGTTAATCGTCATATACTATATACCAATCATTTTACAATGAAGAAATGTAAGAAATATATACCTGATAAAAATAGTTAATGCCAGTTTTTGAAGAATGATTGCCTTTGTTGATGTTCTGCTGAGATTTTCTACAACATTTCAAAACAAGTGCACTTGGTGAATTTGTACAATGATGGTTCAGAAATTTCTCAAGGTTATGCATGCCAAAAAACTGGTTTTCATGCATACCAACCTAGTAGTGCCTTAAGAAAAGGTTTTCACTGCTGAGTTATTCATTTTTCTCTCTTTTTTTCTTGATTTTCCCTTTTTTTTATTTTTACCTCTCCTTTTCTCTTTTTTTTTTTTCTTGATCCTGACTATGCCCATGAAGGAATTTCATGATTTCCCCTGAAACCATGCCCATGAAGGAATTCATACTCAGAATTTATTCATCTTTTTGTTTTCTATTTTTTTCTAATTTTTTTGTATTTTCTCTTTTTCTTGAAATCCATGATCAGGTTGATTGTTTTGAAGTGGAAGAGGGAATCTCTTCCACCTGTTGTGTATCCAAACTATCAAGTTGCTGCAAGAATTCATCTTTAGTCGGAGGTGTATGGTACACCTCGAGGCGATGTCCATTTACTACCAACTTCCTTTGTGATCCATCAATAGGGGATAGACAAGCTGCTCCATTGTCAAATACCTCTTCAATCCAGTAAGGTCCCAACCATCTAGTTCTCGGTTTTCTAGGGAAGTCTTCATAGCGAGAATCAAACGGTAAAGCCCAATCTCCTTGTTGAAGTTTCCTCTGCTGAATGTGACTTATCATGCCACAACTTCCTCTGCTCCTGAATTACCTCAGTTTGGTGCAGAGCATCCAATCTAAGTTCATCCAATGCATTTAGCTACGAGAATCCTGTCTGTCTGTGCCTGCGACAATTCAATTCCAATTTCTAGTGTTGTGCGCAATGTTAGTAGCTCAAATTCAATAGGTAAGAGAGGCTTTTTACCAAAGACTAGTTCATAAGGTGTGAATCCAGTAGTGGACTTCCAAGTAGTATTGTAGGCCCAAAGCTGCTTAGGTAATTTATCTAGCCAATTTCTCCTATGAAAGGCTACTATTTTTGTCAAGATGCATTCTAGTTCCCTGTTTGTTACCTCAACCTGGCCATTTGCTTGTGGGTGGTAAGGTGATGATTTCCTATGTTTGATTTCATACAATTCTGTAAATGCTTTTATGACTTTGGATGCAAATTGGGGTCCTTGGTCTGTGGTGATAGACCGTGGAGCTCCAAATCTCTAAAAAATCTGAGTATACAAGAAATCAGTGACCTTCTCTTCACGAGCATGTTTGAAAGCATGCACCTCTACCCACTTTGTCAGGTAATCAGTGCATACTAGAATATGCACCTTTCCTTGAGAAGGTGGATCAATAGGTCCTACAAAATCAAGCCCCCACCTCTCAAATGGTTCTAAAACCATTTGAGGCTGCGATGGCATCTCATTTGTATGAGTGGGTTTCCCCATTCTTTGGCATGCATCACAATGCCTGATGTACTTTTTTACATCCTTGTGAAGAGATGGCCAATAATATCCTGTCCCTAGGATTTTCCTAACTATGCTTTTTATAGAATAGTGTCCACTTGAGGGTTCATCATGACAAGCTCTAAGGATATCATACACTTCATCCTTTCGGATGCACCTACGTAACACATGGTCAGGACTGCACTTAAAAAGCATACCCTTAATCCATTCAAAAGAAGAACTCTGTTTGATCAATTGTTTTTTCTGTTTTGAAGTGAAATGTGGAGGAACTTTCCTTGTGACCAAATAATTGGCTATATCTGCAAACCAAGGTGATTGGACTGATATAGCAAATAGTTTTTCATCGGGAAAAGTGTCATCAACTAATTCCCCTTCATCCGTGTTCTGCAACCTGGACAAGAAATCTGCCACAACATTAGCTTTTCCTGGTTTGTTGATTATAGTGATATCAAATTCTTGCGACAACGACAACCAACGAATAATTCTTGCACTTACCATAGGTTTATTCATCAAATACTTAATGGTTGTATGATCTGTGTGAATAAATATTTGATAACCTGTGATGTAATGCCTGAATTTGTTGATGGCATATATTACTTGCTAGGAATTCCTTCTCGGTTGTTGTATAATTTTTCTCGGCTCCTGTCAAGTTCTTGCTAATGTTGTAGATGGTATAGTGTTCACCATTGTCAATTTGTCCTAATGCTTGCTCCAATTGCTTGTATTGGAGGCATCGATCTGAATGTGAAATGGTAATGTCCAATTAGGTCCTCCGAGCACAGGTGGAGTTATTAATTTCTCTCTTAGAGCTTCAAATGCTTCATGACACTTTGCAGTCCAGGAGAATTCAGAATCTTTAGTCAATAGGGCAAACATAGGACTGGCTATTGTACTAAAGTTGGGAATAAACCTACGGTAAAAACCAATGTGTCCTAGGAAGCTTCGACATTAGTCCGAGTTTTAGGAGGAAGGAGATTCTTGATAATTTCCACTGTCTTTGGATCAACTTGGATCCCTTTAGGAGAGATGTGATGACAAAGAACTATCCCTTCCTTCATCATCATGAAGCATTTTTCTGGATTCAAGGATAACCGGTATGTTTCACAGCGAGTTAAGACTTTGTCAAGATTTTCCAATGTAAAATCAAAAGTCTGTCCACATATTGTGAAATCATCCATGTATATTTCAACACTTTTGGTGGTCAGATCAGCAAAAATTGCTAGGACTGCTCGCTGAAAAGTTGTTGGGGCATTACACAAACCAAAAGGTAAAACCCTATAGGCAAATGTTCCCCAAGGACATGTAAAAGTTGTTTTCTCTTGATCTTCGAGTGCAATCTGAATTTGATTATATCCACTAAATCCATCAAGAAAACAAAAGTATCTTTTTCTAGCAAGAGTATCTAACACCTGATCTATGAAAGGTAATGGAAAATGGTCTTTGTATGTCACCTTATTCAACTCTCTATAGTCTACACATACTCTCATTTTTCCATTTTTCTTAGGAACTATTACCAATGGAGAAACCCATTGGCTATCAGAAATTGGGTAAATGAATCCTACTTCCAGAAGTTTTTCAATTTCTTCTTTCACAATATCTCTTAAGGCGGGATTCAATCTTCTCTGGGGTTGTCTAACTGGCTTGACTTCTTCAGTATAGATTCTGTGGGTACATATATCAGGATGGACTCCTGACATATCTTTGTAGTTCCAAGCAAAAGCATGAACATGCTTCTGCAAGACAACTATCAATTTTTCTTCCTCTTCCCTAGCAAGCTGGCTGTAAATGTTCAAAAATTTGCCAGGTTGGACTTCTATTTGTTTTGTATTTAGAAGGACTGAATTCACTCCTTCATACCTGGTGATTAAGGGATTAAGAGGACATTGCTTGAGTTGGGAGAAAAGAAGCGGTTTCTGTTTTATTGCTGCTTGAGGGAAGCATATCTTGTATGGAACAGGTGAGAAGGAAAAATCGGATGATGGTGCCATCCATGTGGTAGTGAAACAGAGTTTCCCTGTGATATTACGAGATGGTTCATCTTCAGATTTTTGATTCTCCTCATTACTTAACAACTGTTGGATATTTGTTGCTTCTCCTTCTAAACCTTGTTCATGCGGAACATTCATCGGGATTGTTTCATTTTCTAAATTTTCTAGTGTCATCGAGGTCTTCGTGTGTTCTCTTACTACTAAGGTAGCTAGTGTAGAAATGACCTCTTCTGGTTCTTCATCTGAGTCAGAAAACCATAACTGACCTAAAAATTTGCTAGATGGTTTTGCAGGAGGATATAAAGAAATATGTTTCAGATCAATACCATTTGAAATAGTCATATTTCCAGATCTGCAGTCTATGAAGGTTGCTGCAGTTGCAAGCCAAGGTCTTCCCAAAATAATGGGATATCCATGTGCTGAATTTCTTGGTTGTAAAACCAAAAAATCTGCAGGGAATTCCCAAGAAGAAACTTCTATAGGGACATCTTCAATGATACCTTCGAGTTTTGCAACTGACCTATCAGCCATTTCTAAAACTGTAAATGTGGGGCTGAGATGTTTGAGCTGTAATTGTTTCATTGTATCCTTGGTCATGACATTTATTGCAGCTCCTAGATCTACTAAGACATTTGATATTGGTACTGAACCTATGGTGACTGTGATAACTGGGCTTCCTGGATCACTATACTTTGGAGGTACTAGTTTTCCGGATAAGAGATCAGCTATCTTTCCTTCAACTTGCACAGTTTTAGGAAATGCTTTCTTTTTTCTTCCTGCTCTTTTAATGCACAAATTTTGGATAGTACTGTTAATCTCTGGTATTTCCTTAATGGCTTGCAATAAGGGCAATGATATAGTTAACTTTTTGAGTTCTTTGACCAGTTATGACTCAGAATTTTCTGGTATTGCATTGAATCTTTCAGGATATGGAATTATCCTTGGTAACTGATTACTTCTGTGGTTTTGTCTCTTTCTCTATTGTTGGTTGGATTTTTCTTGGTTCCAATTTTTTCCTCTGTCTCTATTGTTGGTTGGACTTTCTCTGGTTCCAATGATTCTTGCTCTTTATTTTCTTTAATTTCAATTGAAAGCTGGTTCGGGTACAACTTTTCCTGAACGAAGTTGGATGTTACTACAATCAAGAACATTAATTTCAACATTTTCTTCGACTTGAGCCACATAGACGAGGAGGTGTTTGTCTCATGCTATTTGGATTAGTGACTGGTTGAGCTGGCATTTGAGGTTGTTTCACTTGCTGTGTTTGCTACTGTTTTTCTTGGAAATTTTGATTAGGTGTAGACAACAAATGCTTGAGTTTGACCTTGATTCCTTTCTTTGCCTTGGATAGGACTGGTATTGTTGACTCCATTGTGGTTGGTTTTGCATCCAATGTGGATTAGTCTGATTTTGATTCCAGGCTGGATTGTTTTGATTCCAAGATGGGTTGTTTTGATTCCATGAGGGGTGGTTTTGATTCTGATTCCAGGCTGGGTTACTCCAATTTGCTTGTGGCCATTCTTGGGAATTTGTCCATTGAGGATAATTCC
The DNA here is from genome assembly GCA_028583015.1 of Wollemia nobilis. Taxonomy (NCBI): domain Eukaryota; kingdom Viridiplantae; phylum Streptophyta; class Pinopsida; order Araucariales; family Araucariaceae; genus Wollemia; species Wollemia nobilis. Next base: position 1,126,290 of record JAQPPZ010016473.1, read on the forward strand.
AAGGACGTTGGGGTGGTTCTGATTGTCCCCAAGGCATAGTACCAGGATTATGCCCCCAATTTGTAGGAAAATGAGGGGGATTTTGGTATTGAGAGAAATTTCCCCCTTGTTTTGGTCCAATGTAGTTGAGTTCCTCAATCTGGTTTTCTAACACAGTTTTGAGTTGTGGTAGCAGGTGGCATTGATCAGTTGAATGCCTTTTTGAACAGATACTACAAATGGCTGAGATAGATGTTTTATTCAAAGGACATTCCTGCAAAGCATGTTTATTTCTACATCTTGGGCAATAAATTGCCAAAGGTTCTATGTTTTTTGCTTTTGCAGACATTTCCCCCAAAGTAGTGTTTAGGTGCACTAGAATATCAATTTTGAAATTTGCAAGTTCCTCTATCAGGTCCTTCACATCAGTGCCATTTGTGCGGATTTTTCTTCTCTACTTAGTGCGAGAGTAATTCCTGCAGAGATCCATAATTTCCTCATTACTGAGAGTGGTTACATCCCCTTTTCCCATCAAATCCAGAACTTCTCTGGATTCATCTTGCAATCCTCTCAAAAATATGGTTTTACATAATTCTGGTTCTACAAGTCCACATCTCCTTTGAACAAAGGAGAACCTATCAAGATAATCTTCCAATGTCTCATCATCTTCCTGCTTGATTCTGAATAACTCATCTTTCCTATTCCTTACATGGCAATATTCCTGATATTTATCTAAAAAGACAGTTTCCATTTGATCCCAGGTTCTTATGGAATTTGGCTCCAAGCTCATGAACCAGCGCAATGCTGAATCCTTGAGTGTTGAGGGAAAAACCTTAAGTTTTTGATTGTCATTTATATAATCATAGGTCCGACACACTACCTTGAATTCAAACAAAAAGCGATCGGGATCTTCCAGATACAACACCTCGGAAGGTTGGAAGTACTGAAGGTGAAATGGTTTTCATGGGAGAGTTTTGTGTTGGATTCAGACGAATAGGATATTCAAATGTTCTGGAAGGTTGGAGCATATCCTGATCATCTCCTTCATTATGGACATAGCCATGTTGGCCATCTATATTGCCTCCTTCTGCCATAGTTTCCTATTTCCTAGGAGAAGTTAAAGCTTTCCAAATTGTTCTCTCAAGAGGTCCAAGCCTCTCTGTTGATGATGAGTCTGATGAATTTTCTTCCTTAAGATATTTTGATGATGATAAAATTGGTGATTTTCCTTTCTCAAAATGTTCTAATGATGGTGAGACTGGTGATTTTTCTATCAATATTTTTGGTAGTTCAAACACAGGTGATTCACCCCTTAGGCGTGAAGATCTCCTTAATGGAACAAGCCAAGGATCCTTTGGGGTAGTTCTACCTTTTTCATCCCTAGACTTACTCATTCATGTTTACTCTTAAATGACATAAATTAAGTCAATAGTTGTTATCTTCCTCATCTGTTGTATTCAGATTTTAACCTGAATTTTCATAGCTTAGTCTGATTACGACTATTGGACTATTTGTTTTCTTTTGGAAACACTATTCCCAATGGCAATGATGCCAAAATGATGCGTAGTCGTTATACCATCATTAATTCTCAATGTGTTTGTCAATCCAGGGTAGTGTACAAGGCTATCTACGAAAGAAGAGGCAAAATAGCTATAACTTAGGTCAATCTAGAGCAACAGGTTTTATTGGTGAAACCGGTTGTGTGGGGGGTTTTAGGACATTCCTATCTCTAAATTGCATGAATTAAACCTTAATCTAAGTTGCAGAATTGGAAACTAATCATTAACTGCAGAAATGAAGTCCTGATTTACAATTGTAGAATAAGACCTAATTATGTTGTAGAAATAACAGTTGCAGAATTGAAAGTCTGATCCTAATTGCAGAAAGGAAATCTAATTACTTTTGCAGCAATGAAAGTCTAATTCTAACATGGAAATGAAAACTGTCAAGGCTTTGTAACAGAAGGTTGTCAATCTTCTGTGCAGGGTTTGACAACAAAACATAAAATGCAAGAAATTGTTGAAAACAACAAATTCTGGAAATAACAGTCTGAAATAAAATGGAAGCTTTGTTGAAAGTAGAGATTACAACTAAAACATTAAGCACAAGTTTAATCTAAACATAAATAAACTAAGATCACAAATATTGTCAGCTATTTACAAGCAATTGAAATAACAAGTTCTACAACTCATTCTCGCTATGACAAAATCAGAATAAAAACCTACTTATTAGTCCTCCTCCTAGGTCTGGAAGTGGCCAGCCTCCTTGTCCGGAAGAAGGTATGAGTCTCTCTCTCTCTAGATCTTAATCACACTCATTTACAAGCAATATGAAATAGAACTGGTGCACTTTATTGATTAAAGAACATGATTACAATAATTCTGCTGAAAAACTGTTACAGGACTGTAACAGTCAATTTCTACCTATTTTTTGCTTCTTCCTAGCTTCCTTACTTTCTACTTCCTGCTGCTACTACTACTAGGCTCAACCTGAATGGGAGCAATATTTATAGATGTCCTATGATCTAATTACAAACTGTGAATATCTCAAAAGATCTAATCCTACAATCTTGCAACAAATTCTGGTTTTATCCTAGAAGAAGATTAAAACTTGATCTTTCCCTTAATGATGGCTTTGGTCGGCAATGACGGCAAAGACAGATGGAAGATCTTTTCCTTTACCTTTTCCAACCTTTATTTCCCTTTTTTCGGCTTCAAAAATCGGTCAACAAGTCAAAAAGCACATTCTGTTTTCATTTCGAAGATAAGTGGCTTCATTCTGAAGACAATGCAATTCTCATTTCGAAGATCGCTCATTCCGAAGATACTGCATTCTTCATTCCGAAGATCCGCTCATTCTGAAGATACTGCATTCTTCATTCCGAAGATCCGCTCATTTCGAAGACACTGCATTCTTCATTTCGAAGATCTGCTCATTTCGAAGATATCTGTTCATTTCGAAGATACTTTGAAATGAACAAATGTGTGCTTTTCCAGTGATTTCTTCTGCATCTCTCAGGTGGGTTATCTCTTAAGATCAAATTCCAATGGTCTTCATCTCTTTCCACATGTGAATTCCATGCCTTGCTATTTATGGACAGCTGGCTGGAATTTACATGGGAAAGACTCGATTTTGTTGCACAACAACAGTTTGCTTGCACTTGTTGCCGGATTTAGGTGAAATAAATGCTTGAGACAAATCAAAACATGATTAGTGAAATGCTGCTATTATTCTAAGCATATCCCATTTTAGCAAGTCATAGCAAAAAGAACACAAAACTATGCAAAAAGCTGTAAAAATCAGCATATAATATTCCAAATACATTGATCATGCAAAATGGTTAATATACAGCATATTGAATCAACTTAACTAACATATCAGATAAAACATAAGAGTTTATAGGCAATTTTAGTGTTCAAAACATGTTATGATTGAGGCATTTCCAGGCCTCATCATGAGTCTTGCTACTTGCATTGAGTTGGTGGAACCCTTGGTTGGTTGTTTTGAGTTTGATGGTTGAGTTGCTTCCATAGAGGTTGTTTTATCAAGTTATTGTTTACTTGATTCATTATTGGCTTAATCCATTGAGTTGTTTGGCAAGTTATTCTTTGCATTTGGTGACATTGTGTTGGTGGCTGTTTCGTTCAAATATCTTTGGAGGAAAAGGATTTCTACTTGTTTCCTTTTCTTGTGATGATTGGTTGAATGCTTCAAGGTTGATGTTGAGTTGAATGATGTTGGTTGACTAAACCTTGTTTGATGAGCATTGTTGTTGAAACCCTAATTGATGGTGAAAAGAACATGAGTATCATTGTTATGTGATTCTTTGCATAGTTGGCAATTGTTGGGGTTTCATGTTCTTGAAAGAAAACATTCTATCCTATCCATTTCAGATATTGAGTTGAGTTTTTAGATTTGAGATTGAGATTGAGCTGAGTTGATTTGAGTTGAGTTTTGAGATTGGGATTTGAGTATAGAACATATTGAGTCTCTAACAATTCTCTTTATGCTTCTATGAGTTTGACAAATCACATTGGGTCTCTAACAATTCACTTTGTGATTTCCTACTAAGAAAGTTTTTCTTGGTGAGCTTGCTGAGTTTTTGGACAGGTTTCGGTGGGGACTTGTGAGCAGTTTTTGGACAGGTTCCGGTGGGGACTTGTGAGTAGTTTTTGGATAGGTTCCGGTGGGGACTTGTGAGAAGATTTGGATAGGTCCTAGTAGAGGACTTGTGAGCTGAGTTTGATAGTTCTATCAGAGAACTTGAGGATAGAGGTGCATTGGTTCTATGAGAAGAACCTGAGGATAGTTGGCAAGTCTTTGAGAAGGCTTGTATGCAGAGGATTGATTTGTTCAAGAGTTGGACAGATCTGAAAGATAGAGGAAGACTTGTACTAGACCGATTGACTGTGTTTGGTACAGGTTGTTGAGCTACTGTGGACGTGATCATAGAAGGCAGAGGTCTCTTAGGCTAAGCATTGAGGACAGGAGGTCTTCGATGGAAAGGAGTTCCACGTGCTGGCAAGAGGTAGAGGCGGTTGATCTTCCGAGGGATCATTTCCAGAGCGAGAGGGGAAGGTATCTCCTTTGAGCGAGAGGCTCATAAATTTTGATTGGGGGAAGGTATCTCCTTTGGGCCGAGGCTCATAAACATTGTAATTGGGAAGGATTCCCAAAGAACTTTGAGATAACTTTTAGAGAAAATTTTTGTGGACGTAGCCCGACCATTCTGGGTGAACCACGTTAAAATTGGTGTCACTTTGTGGATGATATTGTACATTGCTTTGATATTGCTTTGGGTATATTGCTTTACTATTTTGAAGTATAAAGGAAAAAGTAAAAAGAGGTCTTATACTGTTCACCCCCCCTCTCAGTATAAGCTTGTGTTCTTCAATTGGTATCAGAGCGAGTGCCTTCGAAAAGTTTAATAGCTTGAAGGAAAAGCTAGTAAAGAACACAATGGATCATTCAAGTGGCAATGCAACACCTATTCTTGATGGGTCAGATTTTGGTCTTTGGAGTGCAAGGATGAAGGTTCATCTAATGGCACTTGGGAATGAGGTTTGGGAAGTGATTGAAGATGAGTACACTATTCCTGAACATGGTCCTAATACTAAAGAAGAAAGGCTCCTACATCACAGACAATTCAAAAGCAATGAATGCAATCCTGAAAGGCTTACAGAAAGCAGATCTCACCAAAGTGATTCACTACAAGACAGCTAGTGAAATGTGGAAACAGTTGAAGGTGGTTCATACAGGTGATACAAATGTCAGAAAGGCCAAGTTGAGACACTTCAAAGGTATGTTTGAACAACTCAAGATGAATGATGATGAAAATATTAGTGACTACATGCTTCGTATGGATGAGGTTGTTAACTCCATGAAAGACTTAGGTCTTGAGCTTGCTGAAAATGATGTTTGTGATAAGATTTTAAGATCTCTTCCTAATAGATTTAGTGAAAATATTTCTGCTATTGAGGAAGCTAAAGATTTGGATAAGTTGAAAAAGGATGAGCTCCATAGTATACTTGCAGCATTTGAGTTGAGAACTCAAGTGAAGGTTGATGTCAAGAAAGAGGAAGCTTTCAAGGCTACCAAGAATTCCAAGGGTAAACAACTTCAAGATAGTGATGAGTCTTCTAGTGATGAAGAGGCATATTACAGACAGAAAGGCAAGTTCTCTAGAAAGCACAAAAGTATGAAAAATATAAGATGTTTCAATTGTGGAAAGTTTGGTCATTATGCTACTGATCGTATTGTTCCCAAGAATGAAAGTGATGAAGATAAACAGGATTCTAAGAGCAAGGATTCTGAAAAGCACAAGCATCACAGGAAAAACAAAGATGAGCACAACAATCAAGGAAAGAGGTATTCTCACAAGCACAAGAAGAGTTTCTACCTAGACAAAGCAAGTAAGTGTTCTAGTAGTGATAGTGAAAGTTCTTCAAGTGATGATGAAAATGAGATGTTGTTCATATCGAAAAAAGAGGAAGAACCGAAACATAGATTCATTATCATGAAATGTCTTAGATGTGGAAATTTTGGTCACCTTGAGGATGATTGCACAAATAATGATTTGGTTTCTAGTATGTATGAGGATGCTTCAGAAAACTATAAGGAAGATGCATGTATGGTTTTTGAAAAGGGTAGCACCTCTAGTGATAAGAAATCTGAAAAAGGCTTTGATGATTCAAAAGGAAATCAAATAAAGGATCTTGAAAGTGAACTTATTAGTGCTCTTAGTGTTTTGGAAAAGGAAAGAAAGAAGAATGCTAGACTCAAGGATAAGTTAGATGAATGTTGTATGGAGAGAGATGATCTTATAGAAAGTCTTGACTTCTCTATAGCTAAGACACAAGAACTCAAGGATGAGTTAGAGTCTAAGGTTCTTGAGTATAATGAGTTAGAACAGAAAATGGCTTCTTTGAAAGAGGAAACTAAAGAGTACAAGGATAAGCTTTACAGGTTTCAAGATAGCTCCAAAAAGGTTAAGTCACTCATCAAAGGTCAAAGAAAGACAACGAGATAAAACAGGCCTTGGTTTTGTTAAGCCACACAAGGAACAAGTTGGAGAGTCTAGTAAGAGACTCCAAAAGGAAGAGAGTTCTGATGAGGAAAGTATTTCAGAAAAGGAGTCCTTGAGTGATAGATGCACAGAAACAGAAAATAGGAAACAAAAAAAGGGGAGAAAGTTTACAGGACCTAGAAGGTCATTTACAGGAAAGTTTAATGGCGAGATGTTTTGCTTGTCACGAGTTTGGTCACATGGCTTCACATTGCATGACTCAAGTAAGGAAGGTAAATGACAGTTTCAGAGGTGGTAATTTCTTTCAAGGGTATTGCTACTCTTGTAAATAGTTTGGGCATAAGGCAATTTTTTGCAAGGCTAATAATAGGAACAGGGTTAGTCAGAATAGGTGGATTCAAAGAACAGGTATGCCTAAAAGAAATAACATTGTTACTTGTTATAAGTGCAACAATGAAGGTCACACAACTAGACAGTGTAGAGCTGAACTTCCAAGGTACAGGAACAGGAACAGTGGTATGAACAGGTCCAAGGATCAAGGCATGGATAAGAACAGGAATGATAATAGGAACAGGAATAGTGACAAGAACAAGAATAGGAATATGGACAAGGAGAACAAGAGAAGACATGGTAAGGCAACTATAGACACTGATGATGATCAGTGCCTGTTGGGAGTTTTACTCCCACCCCAAAATTAAACACCTCAATAGGAGGTGGGGGAGGGACTAAGCTAAGAGGCTCATTCTTAGTCCCAAGCCCCAAAGGTGACCCTTTGCCATTGATGACAAAGGGGGAGAGATATGAGTAAGGGGGAGAGCCTCAAGACAGGGGGAGTTGTTTATGTTGAGTTTCTATGTTGTTGAGAAGCATGGTTTGCCATCAATGACAAAGGGGGAGATTGTTGGCAATTTTGGGTTTGAGATCCTAGCTTCTTGTCTATGAGTTGTCATTGATGTCAAAAGGAAATGACATTAATGTTAAGAGGATGTGTTGGCTTCAAAGGTGGAAGATTCCAAGAGAATCTTTTTAAGAGAATCCGGAGAGATTCCATTGGCAATGGTTTTTATTAAAACCAATGGAGGTTCTCTTTATTATTTATTTAATTATTATTTAAAACCCTTCAAGGTTTTAATTAATTAATTATTTAATTAATTAAGGGAGAAATTATTTTTAATTTATTAAAAATACTTTAAGGGTTTTTAAACCCTTTAGAAAGCAAATTTCGATTAAATTCGAAATTACTTTTCTTTGCAGCCGACGTGTTCTAAAGTCCACGTATGGACTATAAATATGAGAAGGTTCCTAAGGTTAAACCCACTTGGAAAATCGAAGGCAATTAATTGGTTTGGCTGCGATCGAATGTTCTATTTACGCTGCGAAAGAGGAGAGCTCGTGGTTTGAAAAGCTTTCGAAAAGCTTGACCGTTTATGTGGAAGGAAGTCCGTCTTGGACTTCGTAAGCCCCTTGTGGGCTAGTGGCAACGAAGGCTGCATTTGGGCCTTGCGTAGGCGGAGGTCTGCGTTTCGATCCCCACGGAGGGAGCTGTGCATGGATTAGTCATGTTTTTATTAAAACGTGTTTTGTGCCGCGAATTTTGGATTCTTCAAGGGCAGCCATTATAAGGTGTGATTATTTTCTTGATATGATTTTTGGCATTGTTTAGCATTGTTTAAAAGACATAGGAGAAATAAGGGGATATTTCTTTGGTTGTATTTTTGAGATTAGTCTTTTGCTATGCTAAATTTAAAAATGGAGATATAAGGTGTAAGTTTTGGTTGTTGTGTTTTTGGCTTCTTTGGTGGTTGTTTTTAAAGAAGAGGAGCTAAAAGGTGTATTAAGGAAAGTTTTTATATATGCTCATTTATCTTGGTTCTAACCCTAACTTGGTTGGAAGTTTGAGGGTTGTGTGTGGTGACAGATTTAAGGATCAATTTTCTTCTACTCCAAAAAGGTATGGGCACATTTTCCTTATGAGTATGATTGGTGTATGTTTTTCTGAAATAAGGTTGGAGTGAAAAGGTTTTCAACTAGGTTTCCTTTGGTTGGGTGTAAATCCTATTTTCTGGTTTGTTGAAGACTTCTTATGCATTGTTATCCTTGATGAGAGTTTTGGTGAATGCATAATTCTGGTTTGAGGTAGTGGAAGCATTGTGCACTAGGGTTTATGTTTGTGAGTCTTGCTACTTGCATTGAGTTGGTGGAACCCTTGGTTGGCTGTTTTGAGTTTGATGGTTGAGTTGCTTCCATAGAGGTTGTTTGATCAAGTTATTGCTTTACTTGATTCATGATATTGGGCTTACTCCATTGAGTTGATTTGAGCAAGTTATTCTTTGCATTTGGTGATATTGTGTTGGTGGTTGTTTTGTTCAAATATCTTTGGAGGGAAAAGGATTTCTACTTGTTTCCTTTTCTTGTGATGATTGGTTGAATGCTTCAAGGTTGATGTTGAGTTGAATGGTGTTGGTTGACTAAACCTTGTTTGATGAGCATTGTTGTTGAAACCCTAATTGATGGTGAAAAGAACATGAGTATCATTGTTATGTGATTCTTTGCATAGTTGGAAATTGTTGGGGTTTCATGTTCTTGAAAGAAAACATTCTATCCTATCCATTTCAGATATTGAGTTGAGTTTTCAGATTTGAGATTGAGATTGAGCTGAGTTGATTTGAGTTGAGTTTTGAGATTGGGATTTGAGTATAGAACATATTGAGTCTCTAACAATTCTCTTTATGCTTCTATGAGTTTGACAAATCACATTGGGTCTCTAACAATTCACTTTGTGATTTCCTACTAAGAAAGTTTTTCTTGGTGAGCTTGTTGAGTTTTTGGACAGGTTTCGGTGGGGACTTGTGAGCAGTTTTGGACAGGTTTCGGTGGGGACTTGTGAGCAATTTTGGACAGGTTCCGGTGGGGACTTGTGAGCAGATTTGGACAGGTCCTAGCAGAGGACTTGTGAGCTGAGTTTGATAGTTCTATCAGAGAACTTGAGGACAGAGGTGCATTGGTTCTATGAGAAGAACCTGAGGACGAGTTGGCAAGTCTTTGAGAAGGCTTGTATGCGAGAGGATTGATTTGTTCAAGAGTTGGACAGATCCGACAGACAGAGGAAGACTTGTACTAGACCGATCGACTATGTTTGGTACAGGTTGCTTGAGCTACTGTGGACGTGATCATAGAAGGCGAAGGTCTCTTAGGCTAAGCATTGAGGACAGGAGGTCTTCGGTGGAAAGGAGTTCCACGTGCTGGCAAGAGGTAGAGGCGAGTTGATCTTCCGAGGGATCATTTCTAGAGCAGAGGGGAAGGTATCTCCTTTGAGCGAGAGGCTCATAAATTCTGATTGGGGGAAGGTATCTCCTTTGGGCCGAGGCTCATAAACATTGTAATTGGGAAGGATTCCCAAAGAACTTTGAGATAACTTTTAGAGAAAAGTTTTGTGGACGTAGCCCAACCATTATGGGTGAACCACGTTAAAATTGGTGTCACTTTGTGGATGATATTGTACATTGCTTTGATATTGCTTTGGGTATATTGCTTTACTATTTTGAAGTATAAAGGAAAAAGTAAAAAGAGGTCTTATACTGTTCACCCCCCTCTCAGTATAAGCTTGTGTTCTTCACTCTTCTAGCTTGAAGATCTCACAACTTTATTTATTCCTTAAAATCATATTCTAGAGATGTTGCTTATACTTGGGATGGCATGAACTCTATTGTTGTTGATTACTTTTCCAATATTTTTGTTGCTACTCCTCTTGACTCAGCTTCAAAACAAAATGTTCTTCAAGCAATCCCTTCTCTTATAACTTCTGAGGATAACTCTATTTTGACTACTCCTATTACTATCAATGAGCTTCAACAAGTAGTTTTTAAAATGCAAAATGGGAAAACCCCAGTTCCGATGGTTTTCCCATTGAGTTCTACCAAGAGTTCTGGGATATCCTTCATGTTGATTTATTAGAGGTGGTGGAAGAAGATGGGAAATCCAAAGAAATTTTGAAGGTTATCAATAAAACTTATATTACTCTTGTTCCAAAAGCTCAAGAGGTTGATCATATCTCAGCTTTTAGACCTATTGCTTTATGTAATGTTCTTCTCAAAATCATTACTAAAATCATAGCAGAAATGTTGAAGCCTCTTTTGCATAAGATTATTTTCCTTGAGCAAGGGGGTTATGTGGAAGGATGTCAAATAGTAGATGAGATAGTTCTTGCTCAGGAAGCCATCCATTCCATTGATATGCAAAATTCTCCTTCCATGTTCATTCGGTTAGACTTGTCCAAAGCTTATGACAGAGTGGATTGGCACTTCCTTATCAAAGTTTTGAGGTAATTTGGTTTCTCTAAGGATTGGATGGATTGGATTATGGGATGTATCTCTTCATTTTCCTACTTAGTTCTTATCAATGACAGACCTTCTCAGTCTTTTCCAGCTTCCAGAGGTATTAGGCAAGGTGACCCGCTATCCCCTTATTTATTCATCATTCTTGTTGAATGCTTGGGTAGGACTATAACCAAAAATATGGAAAACAAAACCCTTGAGTTAGTTACCATTGCTCATGGAGCTAGACCTATCTCTCATATTCAATTTATGGATGACTCTACTCTTCTAGGTAAATCTATAGTTAAGGAAGCTTCTAATATTAAGCAAATCATTAGCTATTTTTCTAAGGCTACTGAGCAGTTGATCAATGAAGACAAATCTAAAGTTATTTTCTTTCACTGCTCTACTAGACATGAATCCATGGTCTTAGATAAATTAAGATATAAGAAGACCTCTCTTACAATCACTTATTTAGGTATTCCCATAAATATTCAAAGGCAAAAAAATAAAGATTGGAATTGGTTGTTGGACAAAGTCAAGAAGAAAATTGGAAAGTGGACCAACAAGTGGCTTTCTTCTGGGGGTAGAATCACCTTGGTAAAATCAGTCCTTTAAGCTATTCCTATTTATGTTTCTTCCGTTTTGAATATACTAAAGGTTGTTCTTCGATAATTGGATCAAATCAGTCATCATTTCCTTTTGAGTGGTACTAAGGAGAAAATAAAATAGGCCTTGGTGAAATGGGATACTTTATGTCTTCCTAAGAGTGAATGGGGTTAGGATTCTGGTATTCAATTAATAACAACAAATATTTAGCTGCTAAATTATATTGGAGGATGTTGCATAACCCCAATGCTCTATGGGCCAATAATCTCCATGCTAAATATGCTGAGAATAAAAGTCCTAAAGACCTTGTTTGCTATAAACTTCCTACCAAAGGTTCTCCCATTTTAGCAGTTCTAAAGACTGGTGAGGATTTGATAAAGAAAAAATTATTTTAGATCATTCATAATGGTCAACATGCAAATTTTTGGACAGATTCTTGGGATGGTCACAAGCCTTTGATAACTCAGTTTCCCGATTGGAGGCCTTGGATGGAGGAGCTTCATCGAGATAATTGGATAAAGGTGGATAATTACTGTCGGTACCATACTGACAATTCAAAGGTTGGTAGATATTGGATCCCTATTGAGGACTGGCCTATTCAAATCTCAGAAAGGAAAATAAAATATATCCAAGGTATACTTCATGTGAGATCCCTCTCTTGGTCCCATGAAAAATATTGTTTTGGATGGAAAAACACTACTAAAGGTGGGTATTTAGTTGCTCAAGGTTATTTGACCTTATGCAATAATAATCCCAACCATTCTTCTGACATATTTTCTCGATAGTGGGCTTAAAAGCTCTGGCCTAAGGTGAGGTTATTTAATTGGATTTTATTGCATCGTATGGTGCTTACTGGTGAGAAACTTATAAAGCGTGGTTTTCATGGCCCTTTTAGATGTGAAATGTGTGAAGAGAATGTAGAAAATATGAACCATATTTTTATTGAGTGTACTTTAGCCTCTGAGCTATGGAGGAGAATGGCCACTTTACTTGGCTTACAGTGGTCCAATTTTTTACTTTTGAACAACATTGGAGGGATTGGCCTAATAAAGAGGGTGTTGATCATTTTATTAGGCGATTAGTTTGGATGGGTTCTACCATTCTTCTTTGGAATATTTGGAATGAAAGAAACAACCGAATTTTTAATCAATATAGAAAGGATATTCACTATATTTTGCAAAAGACCATAGCCAACTTAGTTGAATCAGTCCATCAACTCCTTAATCACCCCCAAAACTCCCACCAAATATGGGATCAAGTGATGCAAAGATTAAAGATTAAATATTCTAAGGGCAACCAACTTAAAGGGAATGTGAGTATTAGTAATATGGATAGGACTAGAAATTGGCAACCTCCTCCTAAGGATTTTGGAAAAGTCAATACTGATGGAGCCTCTAGAGGGAACCCTAGAAAATCTAATGTGGGAGGAATTGATAGACTTTTAGATGGCTCCCTGGTTTTTACTTTTGCTGAGAATTTGGGTATTCTTTCCAATAACCTTGCTGAGGGGTATGGTATCCTCAGAGGCCTTCATGAGGCTACTAAGGTTCGATGGGAAAAGGTGTTAGTTGATTCTGAATCTCAACTTATGATTAATATCTTGAATACTCCTAAGAATAATAAGGTGGATTGGAGAATAAAAAGAATTATTGAGAAGATTCAGTTAATTCAGATGGTATTTTTGAAAGTTGATTACAATCATGTGGTCAGAGATCAAAACAATAGTGCTGATGCTTTAGCTAATTGGACTTTGGAAAAAGGTGATCTTACTTGTTATGGCCACCCTCCTATATGGTGGGATTCTCAAATTAGGGAAGCTCTTCTTTCTATCATTTCTTTGGATGGCTTCAATTCTGAAGGTACCTAGTTTCTTCTTTTTTTTTTTTTTTTGCTTCTCTTTGGTTCATTCAGTTTTTTTTAGTTCCCTAGCTCATTCTATTCTCTATTTTGTTTCCTTTGTTGATTATTGCCTTAATAGTCTTCTGGTCTAGATAGTTCATTTTTTTGTTCATTTTTTTTTTCTTTTTTATTTTTTGTTTTTTTTGTTTAGTTTTTTAAGGTGGGTGGGTTCTTTTGTTTTGTTTTTTTTGTGTGTTCTTTGTGTTGTTTTTTGTTGTTCTTGTGTTTTTGTTGTTTTGTTTTTTTTTTTTTATGTTTTTTGTTATTGTTCTTGTGTTTTTTTTTTGTTCTTGGGTTTCTCTTTGTTTGTGTTATTTCGTATTTTTATGTGTGAGTGTTTTCTATGTTTTTTGTTTTTGTTTATTTTCTGTTGTTGGTTGTTTTTTATTTTTATTTAGTTTTTTAAAAATTTTTAGGTTTTGGTTGTGTTTATTTTTCATGTTTTTTTTTGGGTTATGTCTTTGTAGTGTTCTGTTGTTTTTGTCTTGTTTGTGTTTTTTTATGTGTTTCTTGTGTTTTTATATGGTTTGTGTTGTGGTTTATTTTATCTTATTGTGCGTGTTTGGTTGTGCTTTTGTTTTTGACACACTCAAGGAGCATGTTTTTTATTTTATTTTATTATTTTTGTTGTTATTTACTTATTTTTAAATTGGTTTTATGTGTTTGTTTGCTCCTTGAGTATGTCAAAGGTGGTAGGCCAGGTCCGAGTCCTGGGTGTTTTTGGTAGAATGGATACCCCTTCCTCCTTGGGTCTTACTCGAAAGTGTCATCCCTTTTGGGATGTTTTCCACAAATAAAAAAAAAAATTAAATTTATTTTTTAATATTATAATAAACTATTATAATATTATTTGTCTGGGCCTCTTCTTTGCCCTTTGGTCCAAATTTTACTGCTTGGAACCAGGTCTTAATCAACTGAAGGTAAACTATTATTTTGCACTTATTGGAGATCCTAAAATTGATGTTGCCCACTGAAACTGCCACTAACTGGTGCTGAAATCTTGACATCAATGACCACTCACTCTTGACATAGATGACAACTCATCTACTCAAAAAGTCCAACACTTTATTTCAAAGCACAAAACTAATTTCTTTTGAGAGTAATAATAGTGCAAATAAATATAACAAAATCTATTTTTAATGCACTAATATATTACACCTTATCACTCCAATCTACTCTCAAGAAAGTTCACTTAATAAATTCACTACAACTAATCAAGAATAATCTCAAATGAACCTTCAAGATTTATTTTATGAATTTATTATAAGCAAGATATTAGGAGATAGTCTTCTTTTGATTTCCAAAGTAGATAATAGGCTAGTTGATAGATATTTAAAATTCTAAAATCTCATCAACTCCTAATGTGCAAATGAAGCTTAAAAAGAACCTTTCTTTTTGCACACTTGAAGAATGTAATACAAATATCCTTTTTACAACTTTAATCAAGGTGAAGGTGCTTTAATAAATATGATAAGTAATTCACCTAATGAATCTACTTGCACCGATAGTTTCTTATATTTTTTTGAATGCTTTTGTAGCTCCTTTTCTACTTATGTAGAGGATGTAGATCTTGGTATCTAATAACACCAAGTTGCTGCCTCAAATAGGATCTTGCAACTCTTTGTAGACTATTTTTAATAGTTCCTTCTTCACCAATTTGATGGTCTTGAACTTTCTTTCATGAGCCTAGGATTTGGTGACTTTGATATCCTCTTGTAATCTCCTCCTTCTACTATAAATTTGGAGAAGTTTGTATCTCTGAAGCAATGACCTCTTTCTATAGGAGGTAATCTTCAAATATCCTAGATTTGATAAGCATCTTCTACCTTCAAGTCTTCTTGTTAAAATTTGACTTCAAGTAGGATCTTCTCCTCAATATTTTGAATATCTTGAGGTCTTCACTGGATTTTTCTTTTTCTCAGATTTGCTACTTCTTTCCAAATTATCATCCTCTTGGGCTTATTGTCAGATGTCGATAATTATCCTAAGTCCTTCATTATCAGGGGATTCTCCTTGATAGTGGATTTATCTAGTGAGTTATCCTTTGAGGATTTATTTATCAAGTCTCTTCTAGCATTTTATTGGATGCTCGTCAAGACCTAGTCAAGGTATTTGATCTTTCAGCTTCTTTTGGTCTTCCTAGAGACCTTATATTCAACCTTCTAGAAGTGTTGGCATTTATATCTTCTCCTGGATATTTGATTCTGCTACTTCTATATACAAGCAATAATCTCCTAGTACTTCTTCTTCCTAGCCTAGAAGTTTATCAATGATATATCCTCTTAATCTATTTTGCTTCAGGTATTGGATTGATTTTGAAGAGGCTTTTCTTCCTTTCTTGTAGGAATCTTTCCTAACTTATTAGATCACCTTTACTTGTAACAAAAATATTAGTACTAAAATCTTCTTCTGAATTAGATCCTTTCCTCTAGAATTTTCTTCAAGATAAAATGCATCTAAGTCTTGTTTCATTATCAAGGCTTATATGGCCTATTCTTCAATATCAAGGCTTCTATGGACTGTTCTTCAATATCAAGACCTCTATGGCCTTTTATTTTGGATCAATTATTCTATAGCATTTTATTCTATATCAAGGCTACTATGGTCTTTTCTTATTGTGAAGTTATTCAATACATCAATGGAGATCTCTTGTCTCCAAACTTCATGATGATTATTTTCTAGAATATTCTTTTGAAGTATTCTCCTTTTTGTAGCAACTAATATCTGCACTATAAAGGCACTTTGACCTTTAGGCAATAAAGTTTAGGTCTCTAAGATTTCTATTGTATGAGGTATCCCAATAATCTATGTATTAATTCCCTTAAATAAAAGAAACTTTTAGGTAAGTATTTCTAGATATCTTAGCTTCATTAGTTGATTCATCAACCTAGTGGATCAAATGTTGATTCCTAGTCTTCACGCATTTTCCATAAACTCTGTGAAAATGCTCTAGGCCTATGTAATCTTAGTATTTTTGAAACTAATATTTTAGTCCTCACTTGTAACTCTCCCTAATTCTACTACCTAGAATCTTCTAAATTTTTATAGGTACTAGTCCAATGGCGTGTCAGGTTCTCAAAAAAATTAGGATAAAAAAATAATGGTGGTTTCCCTATAGACCTACTATGGCTTGATATACCATAGCTCTGATACCACTATTAGATTTTGATGCCATATACATTGGGAGATACCAGTCACAATATGAAGAAAGAAATAAAATAGATATGTGAGATGACTAAAATATGTTATAAATAGAAATGGTGAAATATTACAATAGTAGCTATAGAGGAAATGAACACTCCATAATATATGCTACTACTCCATGAGGGAGATCTAATATTATATCTCACATACACTACCCTACTACCTATCTACCACACACTGACTGTGATGCTACTCTATGATGATATCTTATGATCTACATCTATGGCCGTTATATAGGAAGATAAGTTCCTTGGCTAACACTCTATCTATTTGTACAAGTGGACACCTTTCACATTGAAACTTGTGCATCTATTACATTGCATGAAGTAACTAGATAACTTCCCTCTAAATTAACCTAATATCCTAAGTATGTACCAAGGAAGGTACATTTACATGATCTAAATAATGTAATATGCTCTATTTATAACATGGCATGACTTTTATTGATGGGAGAGTTTGTGGGCATTGGAAATGGTAGCACTTTATTGCTTGAATTTTTTTTATTGAATACAACAGCACTTCATTACATAAATTCAAAGATTGAGGACCTTTAAAACTGATGTGTTAGTGCTATTTTATAGAATTCTTATATGGAAGCCTCAAAATAGCAAAGCACCCCACATGAAAAAGTGAAGTGGTAGTTCACATTAAAAAATGTGAATTATTATTTTTGAAATCTCATGTGATTCATAATTGCATATAATTTTTCTATTTTCGCTCATGCAAAGTGCTAAATCATGATGAAGAATCATGCGTAGGGTTAGCTGGTAGTTTCAACTATCAGCTATCCCACTCTAATTTTAAATTATATTTTTTTATGTAGCCATCTCTGGGTGATATGGCTTTGATATAGGGGTAATATTGGGGTAAGACAACCCTAGTTAGGGGCCAGCTTAGGGTGAGATAACCGTGGAGGTAAAGGAAAATATCCATGCTTAAGTGGTTAAAAATACTATTTTAGCCCAAAGGCTATCCAAGGTGGGTTACATGGTCTAAAGGATTCCAATAAGGTAGTCTCCTCAATATGGTGCAATTTTAGTATCTACAACTACCATACCTCACCTATATCTAATATGTAAGAACCGCATATTGTTCAATATAGTAATCTTGGATTTGTGACAACAATAGTTGCATCACCATAGTATGTATATGGAGAATTAGTCTTAAATGCTACTCAAAATTTAGGAGTATCACCCAAGAGGTAGAGCTAGATCTAGAACCAAAGCCAAGATCTAGAGCCAATTTTGTGGACACATGGTTGCCAAGCATTGCTAGAAAATAAAATAATGTAATAAAGGGGGATATTAGATAGTTATTATATTATTTTCTCATAGGATATTAGAAGAGAATATGAAATACCAATTCTATTGAGAAAACCAATAGACATCCTATTGTATATATATTCAATATCTAAAGTTTGAATTGAAGTTTTTATTTTCTTCCTTTATCCATCATATTTTTTGTATGTTCATTGAGTGTCAAGCTCAATTGATGAGAGGTCATATTTCCTACCTTCAACCTTGGATACAAAGTCTAAAAAATGGGAACATGGTCATTATCGTATTTTTAGGTACATATAAAATAATAACTTTAATTAATTTTAGAATCTCTCATATTCAAAATATTTAACATTTGTTAGATTCTCTATGTCCCCTATAGGATCCTCATTTTTATTTTCAAATAACACCATTTTTTCACTCCATATTTTTGTACTTCAATTTTGTGCTCCTTTAATAGTACTTGCACAACATATTCATTTAATAGTCTCATCTACTCAGTGAACATGTTAGGCAATATAGCATTTAAAACCCCTATATTTATGCTACCATTTCTTCAACTACGGTTTCCATGGTACCCTTGTAGGCTTGTAGACTCCTCTAGGCATATGGGATTCCTTTTAGAATCCTAATAATTTCCTTATGGTCTACCTCTAGTTTTTGTGCCTAAGATATCATCAATGTATCTAATTACTTTAGGTATCATTCTTTCATATCAAACTCATCCTTAGTATACTAAATGGTCGTTGTTGTCTAGTCATGGATGGTTTTTATGTTAGCCATATATTCAATGTACCTCTTGGTGTTTACATTGGTTGTAATTGCATCCTATAAGTATTTCATTCGATATCTTTTTGAGGTGTGCCTTATGTCTATTGTTGCTTCCTTTTATCAATTCTCTAATTTATTTTATATTAACATATATTAAATCATTTCTATGTAAGGCCTCCATATTTCCTTATTTCATTATTAAGTGGTATTACATCATTGGTAAATATCTTTTTGGGAGATTATAGAAGATAACCCATTATATAACTTATTTGTAACAGATTCTATAGGATTGCATTATAATATATATGATTCAGTTTAGATGCACAATGTGAATATGGTTAAAAGGAAAATTGATATCATATTTCTATATAAAATATTTGTATTCAAGATATGGTATAGAGAAAGGTTTAATGTCATGCATTTGAGATTTCCTCCAACTTAATTATTGTTTTAAATGTGTGCAAATATATTTGTGATCAATTCTATAAGTTTATGATCAATAGAGTAAATGCTATGCATAAATATGATGTTGAAGACTAAAACAAAGAAGCTTGTGTAAGAATACATCATTGAAGAGGCACATCGATCATAATATAGAGAACTTAGTTGTTAATATTATATTTGTGGACATCTAACATGTTCAACATGTCTAGATATGGAGTTATTGATTGCTTATTCATGAAGAGCATCAAAAATATCTCCAATAAGATATTATTTTAAAACTTTAAATGCAAAATTGTTGAGAGTGGCATGAATGAAATGCTCTCAATGAATTGTTTTTGAAGAATGCATGTTAATATAATATTATAGATCTGCATATTTTTATGATTGGTTTAAAGTTAACATTACTGTATTAATCTTGCATTTTATCATAAATAATAGAGTTTGATGATTTTCTAATATTAAATTTGTGCATGATTATTTTACTCCCTACAAATAAGCATAGATAAAATGTCTATTTTTGAGACTTTATAGTTATAAATCCTATGATTGTATCTAGTAAAGGTGCTATCATTGATATAAGGTCTCTTGTTCCTTTCATCCTACATGTATCAAATATTTTTTAGTTTACATCATTTTACTAAAAAGAGATTTCCCAAAGAGCATAACATGTACCTTACAAACATATAGAATGGACCTTGATAAGAGAATAAATAATAATATATAATGGACCTTGTTAGTTTACACCATTTTATCCTGAACATGATAAAAGTATAAATAATAATAAATTTATTATCACTTTACCTATTGCAAAGAGAAGTTGCATGCTCAAATCCCATTAAGTATTTTCTTTAATAGAAAAGGGAATTATCTTCCATTTCTATAGTTTACTTTAGAAATAATTAAAATAAAAGTAAACTATAGTATAATATTTTTCATAAATTACATTTAGGGAGTTATATGGGTGTCAAGTGCATTTTGAATAATTTATTTTATAGAAGGGTGATTAATTTTTTTCTAAAGAGAGTGTTATTTTTAAAAAGGGGGGATCATAGTTCATTTATTTCAAAAGTAAACTTATATTACTCTATTTTATAAAGTTCATTACCAACACCTCACAAGTAATTTCTCACTTTTAACAAACCTTTTTTGTTTAATACAACATTTAATATACATAGTTCCACTAGCAGTCATTTACAATCCATGTTAGAATAAGATACTATATTTAACACCCAATATAACTATATTAATGATATTTTGGGTCTATACCTATAAATTATTAAGGATAAATAAGGATATATTATTTTTATTCACTCCATATTTTACCTTATTTGGCCCTATCATTAAACATATAACCTAATACTAAGACACTGGAATTATATCTAGAAGTTATGCCCACATATGAAGATTTCTCTTTAAGAAAGTGCCATTGATAGGAAAAGTCATTTTTATTATCATCTTGGTTCCATATATCAATTTATTTCATATACCTCAATATATATCTCATGTATACCCCTGCCTCCTTGGGTCTTACTTGAAAGTGGCATCCCTTTTGGGATGTTTTCCACAAATAAAAAAATATATATATCTCTCTCATGTACAATTGCATAAATCAATAAAACTAACTTCTTGCATGTATCGATGGATATATTAAAAGGATTGGTATATCAAAATGAAGACCTTATTGAGATGTATAAGGAACCCTTATCATGGCCAATACCAAATTTTTTTCTTGTAGACTCATAGTTGTTGAAATTTCCAAGATTTGAATAAAATGTGAATCATTCTTGTAGTAAAAAACTTATGGGACATTGTCATAGGAGAAGAAACACAACTAGAAGAACCTACTACTTAATAGGAATATGATAAAGGAGATAATAACATAAACCTTCTTATATTATTAGGGGTAGAAGGTAAAGTGCAATCCCATATTAGTGAATCAAACACCTCCAAAGAAGCTTTGGACATAATCTATATCATATTTGAAGGAATAAATGAAGCCACAATTCATCATCTATAGTCTTAATATTATTCACTATGGATGCAATATGGTGAAAATTTAGAACACTTTCTTAGAAGAATTGCATATTAAAAATTTAAATAAAATACTATGGGAGAAAAGGCTGAAGATAACATTTTAGTACCCATTGTACTTTAAGTTGTAGACATGGAAAATTGACCCACTAAGGTGACTAATTATCCCTAGATCCCTTGTTTTCTCCTTGGAAAATTAAGGTCATATTTGACCCAAACTTTCCCCTACCAAATCTTCTCCTTTCTCCTTAAATATTAAACCATTAGATTGGGCTCTAAAAGAGATTTCCAATGTCATATGATTTGTCGTATTCTAACTCCATTTGACCCTCAAAAATGTATTAAAACTACTTGGGGATCCAGTTGTTATGAAATCATAGTCCATTTTTAAGAGGTGCAATTTTACATTGTGAAATCATAGTCAGCTTTTTTCGTGTACGATTTTGCATTTCTAAGGTTTTCTTCTAGGAAAACCTAATTTTCAAAGTTGATTTCTTTTGAGGTCAACTTTTCTTAGTTTTTCCCGCTCATTCTTCTTTCAAATCCATTATAAAATGAAGTGTTGAGTGGTATTTTCACCTAATTGTGAAAGTACACTCTCCCTTAGGATTTGGGTTCCAAATCCCCTCTTGCAAAGAAGTTAAACAACCAACTTCTCCAAGGTCTCCGCTATATTAGCATTTGCATATGTGTATTAGTAATCTCAAATAAATATATTCAATTTAAATGCTTGGAACACCTTAGTGATTGCAAGTAACTGTAAACAAGGGGCAATGGTGGAATTGTTTTTGAATTTTGAAAATTTTTAAATGTTTATTTTAATGCCTAAAAATTTAAAATAAGTTAAAATTTTTGGAAAAATAAAATGCAGGAAAATGAAAATGAAATGCAAAAAATTGAAAATAAAATGCATTCAGTATGATTCTATCCTATTTCAACAAAACCGAAGATGTGAGGTTTCCCTGCATGCAACCTAACCTATTGGACTTGCAAAACAAGCACAATCCCCATAGACTAAGTGCTGGTTCCTAGGGTTTAAAATAAATTTCAGGTTCAATCATTCACATGAAGCAACCAAGCAAACTTGCATTAACTCCATCTACAAACTCGAAATCTGAAAAAGAGAAAAGAAATAGACATTAAATCCATAGCATGCAAAGAGAATCTCCTTCTTTCTTGCCCACAAGATGCAAATTTCTGAAAACTTTTGCATTAAAAATGTTTCATTTTACAATAGCAGAATTTTTGGTTTTCCCAAACTAGTCCATGGAAGAAAAACGACTCAAACAGGTCTAGAATGGCCCTCTTGCCTTCAAATATGCAACTCTGCTCGTAGTAATTTCCAACCCCTCAAAACATCCTTTCTTGGCATATTTAATACTTTTCAGGAAGCTTTTCGTTTCATTTTCCAATGGCTGTTCATTTCACCTTCCCTTGTGCATGCATGTGTTTTGGTTTCCAAAAAAAAAACTTTTCATTTCTATTTTGTGGCCCTTCGTTTCATTTTATCCACATGGGCTTGCATCTATTTCCTTCCGTGTGTAACGACCATCTTAAATGATTTCAAATCATTAAAGATTCCTTATGTAATGTTTTGTCTTATTCATTGGATTTTGTCCTTATGTCCACGTCACTATGCAGTCTTTAGTTTCACTGTCCTGGTGTTCATCACTAATATCAGACGCACTATCAACTACTTTGTTCCCTTGGCAAAAATGCAACATGTCGCGATATCGCGACACTTTTTCCTCCTTGCTTTTCTCTTTGCTTTCGGCCGTGAAAATGCAACATGTCGTGATATCGCGACACTTTTTCTTTCTTCTCTTTTGGTCGTGAAAATGCAACATGTCACGATATCGCGACACTTTTCTCTTTTGGCCGTGAAAATTCAACATGTCGTGATATCGCGACACGTTTCTCTTTTTGCCATGAAAATGCAACATGTCACGATATCGCGACACTTTTTCTCTTTTGGCCGCGACAATGCAACATGTCGCGATATCGCGACACTTGTTTCTCTTTTGGCCGTGACAATGCAACATGTCGCGATATTGCGACACTTTTTCTCTTTTGGCCGTGACGATGCAACATGTCGTGATATCACGATACTTTTTCTCTTTTGGTTGTGACGATGCAACATGTCACGATATCGCGATACTTTTTCTCTTTTGGCCGTGATGATGCAACATGTTGTGACATCGCGACACTTTTTCCTCCTTGCTCTCTCCCTTTGCTTTGGACCGTGAAAATGCAACATGTCGCGATATCGTGAAAATTTTTTCTCCTTGTGGTGTTTTGCTTTTTCTTTGATCTTTAGCATATGGGCCACTTCGGTCTTCTTGGAAAACATGCAAAAAAGTGGGTCCCCAATTTTGGGGTACGTTGTGGAGCAGCCACAACAAATGGCGACTCTGCTAGGAAATGCTCCTGA
The DNA here is from genome assembly GCA_028583015.1 of Wollemia nobilis. Classification (NCBI taxonomy): domain Eukaryota; kingdom Viridiplantae; phylum Streptophyta; class Pinopsida; order Araucariales; family Araucariaceae; genus Wollemia; species Wollemia nobilis. Next base: position 1,149,774 of record JAQPPZ010016473.1, read on the forward strand.
GCATTTCGATGAGAACTCAACCTGAAAACACACAGACTCAAATACAAGCATTAGTAAATATCCCAAGAATGAAACTAGACGAGAAATACATGAAGCATTAGAATTATTAAGCATCAGCTCGGTGTGTACAATGTGCTTCATTCCCTATCATTTGAAACTCGTTCAACTTTCCATTGTCAGTTTCACTTATGATTCATATGCAAGGCTATGAATGATTTGTGCAGAATTTGATGTATGAAAAATATGTTAGAGATATAACAACCTGTTTTGTAAAGGCTCAAACTTTCTAGTATCATGAACAAACATATTAAAACTATCAAACCCTCTTAGGACCAAATATATGTATACTGAATTAATTTACTAGATCCCAAAGTTGTTTATGTGCCCCTATCATCTTGAACCCATGCACAAGTATAAGTGAAATCAAAGCTTTGGGGAATAGGATTCCCAACCTAAGCGATATGGGAATTTAACCTTATCCTTACTACTCTGATCTGGATTTCATTACCTCATCTTGAACAAAATGATTTAACCTACTATGGATGAAACTGTCAGGCTAGCCTGTCTGTTTGAGTAGTCAATGGTCTTGCTTTTAGACAAGACATGTTGCCATGCATGAGCATACTCCACTTCCAGTCAGGCATCTATAGCCTCGATGGAGATCAACCCATAATCTAGGATTTTACTTTATTTTTGATTTCTTGAACCTTGGGGATGACTACCCATCCTTGAAAGGGACATGTAGTACAATCCTTCCAATCCAATATCAATGATGAAATGAAATTAGAATGAAAAATATTTTCTTTGGAATTTCAAGTTCTTGAGTGGGCAAAATAGAAGCTTTGGGGAATCGGATTCTCAACCTAAGCGAGATGAGAATTAGACCCTATCCTTACTACTCCATGAAGGTCAAATTAGAGCTTTGGGGAGTTGGATCCTCAACCTAAGTTCGATGGGGATTTAACCCTATCCTTACTACTATGATTTTAGGCTTTAAGCACTATGGGAGTGGTAAAAACCATTGTTTTAAGGATTATGTTGCATAATAGGATAGACACGACATACTCCTTTCGCCTCACCTTTTCTTCCAAGTATGGTTTTGACCATTTTGCTCAAGATCCTCTTTAATATATGTAGAACGTGCTTGGTTCAAGATAGTTCGGGCATCAGTTCCCAACCTTAGGATCCTTTTAATATATGTTATGTAATAACCCTAAGAGGATTCGACACCTTTTCAATGATTGTATATGAAATGAAGATGCAACTGAGATGAAATGCATATGCAATGTGGAATGTAACATGAGATATGAATGCATTTCTCCTTTTGAAATGCGGATGGAGTATACCACCTACTTTGCCATAATTTATAAAACCGACAACTTCATGCATCACAAGTTCCAAATATTATATATATATATATATATATATATATATATATATATATATATATATTTTAAACAAACCAAAAGTGTCCAAAGGACCAACACACAACTTGAAACCAAAACAAAAATGCAAAACCAACATCAAAACCAAAAAATCATATACAAATGTACAATATGATACAAATATCACATGACTTAAGGGCTAAAATAATGCTTTAGAACTTGCCCATTAACCGGTAACGTCAAATATTTCCCATCCAAAGTTTTTAGTCTGAAAGCATTCTCCCCTAGGATTTTAGAAATTTGATAAGGGCCTAACCAAAGACAATCAAACTTTTTGTGATCCCCTTTCTCATCATGTTTTTTATCCCAAAATAAAACCAAGTCCAAGATCCTGAAAGACTTAATTTTGGCTCTTTTATCAAACCATATTTTGACCACATCTTGATGTTTGCTCATGTGAAGCATGGCTTCTTATCTTTTTTCATCAAGGTGCATTAGATGACTTAATATAGCCTCAATGTGATTATCAGTTCCAAGGTATTCTTGTGTGAAACGAAGGGTTTGAAGATTAAAATTTGCAAGAAAAATTGGATCTTGCCCATAAACTAGATGATAAGGTGTATTCCCTATTGATTATTTTTCTCTAGTCCTATCTGCCCAAAGAGAAAATTTTAATTGGTTGTGCCAATCCCGAGAATTTTTTTCCAATAAATTTTTAATGATGGTTAACAAATTTTTGTTTGAAGATTCTGCCAAACCATTGCCTTGAGGGTAATAGTTAGACGAAAAATTTAAACTCACCTTATTATAATATGCCCAATTTGCAAATTGAGTGGAAAAAAAAGCCTTACCATTATCACTTACAATAGAATCGGGCATTCCAAACCTTGTTACGATATGATCTTCGAGGAATTTTATTACCACATTCATAGTAGCATGCTTCATAGAAATTGCTTCTGCCCACCTAGTGCAATAATCTGTAGCTATGAGTATGAATTTATGGGAATCTGAAGAATTTAGGTTAATAACCCCAATGAAGTCTAATCCCCATTGTGCAAATGGTCTCATCTCAACTATAGGTTGCAATGGCATAGCTACATTCCTTTCTCTATTGGCAGCCACTTGACAAATATGGCAAGATCGCACGTGTGCATGTGCATATTTAAAAATGTGGGGCCAATAATATCCCACTCTTAGGATTTGATGTGCTATTGAATTTTTTGAACCATGGCCAGTTCCGTATTTACCATGAAACTCTTGCAAAACATTGGTAGCTTCTTCTTGATTTAAGCATCGTAGGTAAATTCCCTCGTGATTTTCCTGTAAAGAGCACCAGACCTAATATGATAATTGGCAGATTTAAGTCTCAAGGATCTTCTTTGAGTAGAATTAAGATGTGATGGACACTTACCATTTCATAGAAAATACACAATATCAACATACCAATCATCTTTAGAAATGTGCTCTCCATTTGAATATTGGCATGTGACTTGGGGATTGTTCTCATCAATTGTTTTCACAAGTCCTTGTCCATGAACTAATTTCATGGGTTGAATTTCAAGGTCAAATTCTTGGATGGTAGAAATCCATTTACCTCTTCTCTCACCTAGATCATTTTGCACAAACATGGTTTTGATAGCAAGGTCAGGCACAATGGCAAAGACCCTACTATGCACAATGTAATATCTAAATTTTTTTACTGTTTTGAAAAGTGCATACATTTTCTTATCGAGAATGGAATACCTCAATTGAGAATCCTTCAAAGGATCGCTTAGAAAATCTATGGGATTTTTTGTGTTATCTTCACCTTTCTGAGTCAATACACTCGCAAAAGAGTGTTTAGATGAGAAAGCATAAATAAAGAATGGCTTAGAATAATTTGGACTTATAAGGACAGGGGCTCTAGAAATAGCATCCTTGATGCTTTGAAAGGCAACCCTACTTTATTTGTTCCATATGACATTCACATCCTTTTTGAGCATCTCATTCAGTGGTTTAGCTATCTCAGCGAAGCCAGAAATAAACTTCCTCATGAAATTGATTTTCCCAAAGAAAGATATCAATTCATTTTTGCTACCTGGGAGAGGCAAGTTTTGGATAGCTTCTATCTTTTCCAGATCAATGGAGATACCTTCTTTTGAAATGATATGGCCAATCAATCTTCCTTCTGTCACTCCAAAGATGCATTTTTTTGTATTTAAAGAAATTTCGTGCTCTTTACACCTTTGGAGAACTTTCCTCAAATATTTCACATGGTCTTCTCTTTCCTTTGAAAACACAAGAATGTCATCCACATACACAATGATACATTTACCTATGAGCCCTTTGAACACATAATCCATGGCACATTGAAATGTTGCACCTGCATTTAATAATCTGAAAGACATTCTTCTATAGGCAAATGTTCCCCATTTGGTTGCGAAGGCCGTCTTCATCCTGTCATTGGGATGAATAAGAATCTAATTGTATCCATAATACCCATCAATAAAAGACATCATTTCAGAACCATTCACCATTTGCAAGATTTCATCAATTAATGGTAGTGGGTAATTATCCTTTTGTGAGGCTTTGTTGAGATTTTTAAAATCTATGCATAGCCTTATCTCTCCATTCTTCTTTCTCATCGAAACAATATTAGCGACCCAAGTTGAGTGCCTAACGGGAAATATTATCTTTGCATCCAAAAATCGCTTGACCTCTTTCTCTATCAAGGGCTCAAGTAATGGGTTAACAGGTCGTTGTCTTTGTCTGAAGGGTTTGGAATCCGATTTTAGAGGGATGGTGTGGATAATAACATTTTGATCATACATTTTCAACTCATTGTAATTCCAAGCAATGCAATCCATGTAATACTTTAGTGCATGTATTCTATTTTCCCTCTCATCAGTTGTACATGCCTTTGCAATGTACACTTCACGCGGATTATCCACACTCTCTATATTGATCAGGTCACATGCATCTTTAGGAAGTGGAACCCTTTTTCCTTTTCTAGCTTTATATCCCATATCAAACATCTTCTCCAATGAAACAATGTTCTTAGGTATCTTGTTGGATTGAAATGTAGCTTCACTTTCTCCTTCTATTTCTTCTTGCCACCTTTGATCTTCATCAATCACTTGGTTCTCAAAAATACCCGAATTGGTGACAAATTTGAAAATGTGTCTATCATTCTCAAAAACTTGTAAGTTTATGATGTTATCAGGTATCGATGGGCAAGGGACCAACTCAATGGAAAAATTCTTGCATTTTTTTATGTTAATCGGATTTATCATGCCTGTAGCGACCACAAGAGAATCAGCTATACAATTTCCTTTCCTAGAAATAAGGGATATATTAAAAGCATCAAATTCCTCAATGAGGTCCCTCACCCTAGTTCTATAAAGGCTCAATATCTTATCATGACAGGTATATTGTCCTTTAACCCGTTTGACCACAAACTCTGAATCTCCTAATACTTTCAAACACTTAACCTTCTTGCTCAAAGCCAATTGTGATGAGGCCTAGAAATACCTCATTATTACACTATGGTTGACATATAAAAACTGCCATAATATTAAATATGACAAAGTTAAAGTGCCAAATAGTGATTAGAATATGTTATTTGTTACATGTTTGCATGATTTTATGTTTGGAACATTATACCTCTGTTTTGACTATTTTCAGCATTTTATGCACTGTTTCAGTTGATTAGGTAGTAAATAAAACATGTATTGCAATTACATTCTGATGGCATGAATAGATTCCTCTCATCAAGAACTACAACTTTGCTTTTTGAAGCAAGTCAATCCGAGCTGTAGATAAAAAGTTATGAAGGTTACATCGTTCCTGCGCTCATTCCTCATTGTTCATTCCTGCGCTCATTGTTCATGCCTTAGTCTTTTCTGGAGCTGTTAACAGGTGCAAATCTGCGTTAAAGGGAACATTGGCGGATCTACTGGGAATGATCCAGAGTGAGTTAAGGTACCAAATTCATACCAATGGTACTTCATAATATAGAGAAAACATGACCCAAATTTGAAGGCATATGGACAAGTAACCTGGAAGTTATGGGGCCTGCAAAATGGCAGTTTCACACTTTTTGACAGCTGGAAATGCTGGTAAAAATCTGTGTTAAAGGCCAACTTGACAACGATGCAGGGAGTAATTTCTGAGGAATTAAGAGTTGAAAATTGAACCCAATGTTGTTCATATAACCAAGAACACGTGGACATAATTTGGTAAAAAATGGAGTTACGATGAACAAGTTATGAGCACTCCAAAAGGGCATCTGGGCATGTTTTGGCAACTGGAAACAACAGGTCACAATCCATACAAATTCCAGCCACCTGTCACTATGAAGGAAGGCATGGAATTTGTCAAATAAAGAAGAGGTAAACGCTTGGAAACAGTTGAGGGAGAATAGGCATGACTCTTTCTCCACCTGACAACACTGCCACGTGATGCAAATGGAAGCAACAAGTCAAAAGGCTAAAATGCAAGAAATTTGGTAAAAGTAGGACACAATCATGCAAATTCTAGCCAGTTGTACATATACAGTAGGGCTTGGAATCAGTCACTCCAGCACATGCCACCAATGCAGAAGGGTGTACAAGATAAGGGAAAACAATCCAAATGGTCAACAACTTCCTCCCTATGCGTTTGGAGCGCAGATAAGCAATGAATTGTCACCTGCCTGTTATTCCGAAGTAGCACAGGAATAGGGAATAGCGTAGGAACAACCGAAAGTGGTCAAAAAGTGACAAATCAGTGGAGGAAATTATTGGCAATTGACCAAGAGGTTGTCCCAACTCATCTTAACATGATTTCCTCAACAAATGCAACCCAACAAGGATGAATGGATAAAGTTTTGACAAAGCAAATTCCTGCATTCTAGGAAACAGTTATGCAATCAATTGTAAATCCCTACAAATCAGTAACCAAGCATATCAACATTATATTATAAATAAGAAAGCTCCTAGATGGTTGAGCATATAGATAGATAGGCAATAGAATACCGAAATTAGCATAGAGTGAAGTTTCTTTGTAGCAGAACAGTAATTTGTAGGTTTTTCTTGCATTACTGTAATGCAGTTTTAGATTGAATAAAAAGGTGCAATCTTCAGATATCAATTGGCATTTTGAGGTTGATGATTAGCATCTAGATTTTCTTAGCATAACTTCTCACCTTCTTCTGGTTCTGGAAGCAAGGGCCACTTGCAGGGCCAGAGGAAGGCAATTTTTGATAGAATTTCTTGTTGATTTCTTGCTACAGCAGATTAGCAGAATTCTGCCAGTTTTCCATTTCTTTAGTAGTTTTCAACATAGTTTTCAGCCTTTGACAACATTTTCTGCATTTCACAACAATTTCCAGATTTTTGTCATTTTTTAGTTTTGTAGTAATTGTTGATTTGGTTTTGCAGTAGTTAAAATTCTATTTTTAAATTCTCTAGTTGATTTACTTTCATGCAAGTGTGTGTGTGTTTTCAATTCTGCAATTTACTTTTCTGTCACTCTCAATTTAGCAACATTTCATTTTCTATCATTTTTAGATTCTACAATTTCATTTCCTGCAATTTTATTTTTGCAAAGGTAAATAGGAGTTAATTTCAATTCTTAGGAGTTAGAGGTCACAACAAACCCCCCAAATGCTAACTGATCCATCAATAAAGCTTGTTTTCTGAATGAACTAATCTTTACCATGTTGGATCCTTCTTTCGTATATAGCCTTGGACACCGCCTTGGATTGACACACATAATGATTAAATGATGAATGAACAATGACACTCATCATTTTTGGCATCGTTGCTAGGGATAGGTGTTGTTAGAAGAGGAAAGCAGTCCAATAATTGTTAGTGTGCTAAGTTGTGAACTTCAGAGTGAAATCTGAATGTAATAACTGGCATAATTAATAGTTGTTGGTAAATTCCATTTCAGTTCATTTAGAGAACAAGCAAGTATGAATAGGTTAAAGGATGTGAAAGCACGATGTCAAAGTATGAAAAATCCTTTGCCTACCATAGGAAGAAAAATTTCACAAGAGGTTGAAAGTATGTCAAAGTTGTCCAAATTTATGATTCCCAAAACTGTTGGAACTTTCAAAGAATTACAATCATCTATGTCCAGAACTGTAGGATCCTTTGAGAAATCATCACAAGGAGGAACAATCAATAGTTCAACACCTTTTTTTCTTGACAAATCCATACAATCAAGACAGTTTAACAGGATATCTAATTGTGATTGGGAACCTATAAGGGTAGGCTCACAAGAGAATCTAGGGAGAGCCAGTAATGTGCTCCAACCTAGTGCAACTAGTACACCTGCCAAAACTTTTCAAAATCCCATCCAATTAGATCCTAATCAAAATGCTCCCATGAAGGTCATTTCACCTTCTGTGTTACCGAATTTTAAGGGAGTTACATCTGAAGACCCTGATTTGTTTTTGTTTGAGTTTAAAATTGTGTGTCAAGCTCATGATTACACTAACGACAATCAAAAGCTCAAATTGTTTCCTTCCACTCTTAAAGAGTCAGCTCTACGATGGTTTATCACCTTAGCACCTGATTCAATTAGAACCTGGAATGAGATGGAAAATATATTTTTGGAGAGATACCAAGAATATTGTCAAGTCAAGAATCAAAACAATGAATTGCTTGAAATGAAACAAAAGGAAAATGAAATCTTAGAAGATTATGTAGACAAGATTTTCTTTTGTTCATAAGAGATGTGGTAGTGTTGAACCTGAAATGTGCAAAATTATATTCTTAAGGGGACTACAAGATGAATTTCGGGATGCATTGGATATTTTAGGAAGAGGCGATGCAAATGCACTTGAAATCCAGGAAATCATTAAACTTTGCAAAAATTATTCTCATTCAAGGCATAGAAAACATAGAATTGGTAATGATAAACATGATTTGAAAGAATGCATGAAAGAGTTTGCTAAAGCTGATATTGTTGTACATCTTGATAAAACAATAGATAAAAAGAGTAAATCTATTGAACCTTCGATTATCTATTGTTCAAGATGTGAGCAACAACACTCTGTTCATGACTGTCCTTTGAACAAAACATTTATACCAGCTACATGTAGCATTTGTCAAAAAGGACATTCCACAAATCAATGTAGTTTATTGCCAGAACTCAAAAGTGTCTTTGAAAAACAGCCTCAACCTATGAAAAAACTCAATTTTGTAGGACAAGGACAAGGAGATAATTTTCTTAAGTTTCCATATCAGAATGCTTCTCAATTTCCTACACATTGGGGAAATAATCCTTGGTATATGCCATGGTATGCTTCAGGTCCACTTCAACAATGTTGGAGTCAACCACCATGGGCATATTCCCAAGAGTGGTCTCAACATGGATGGATGAAACAACAATGGAATCAACCACATCCACCATGGTTGCAGCCAAAACTGCAAGGATATCAATGGGGACAACAACAAAAATTGCACAAAGGGCAGCAACATTATCAAACACAAAAATCAAATTTATTGCCCACTCATACCCATAGTTTCTCTCATGGACAACAACAACAAAATGAAAAACAACCTCTATTTTCAGCTCAACCTGTGGTCAGTCCAAACAATGTTAAACAGGTAACCCCTGTCTCTATGGCTAAATCAAAAAATACAGCCATAATAAATGCTGGTGACTGTCATAAAAATCAGTTGTGTTTAGGAAAACCACTTCTTGAACATATTCCACTTACCAGTGTAGAAATAGGAGCTAAAATGAATGCACATAAAAACAAATCTGCACTGAAACAAGAAGAAGAAAAAGAAAATCTCCCACAAAAAGAATCATATCTTGAACAGTTTGAAATATCAAAACTAACATCTTTGAAATCAGATTTGATAAGGGAATTAAAACATTTAAATGTTATAGTCCCTTTACTTCAAGCTATTAAAGATGTGCCAATCATTAATACAATTGTTCAAGAAATATGTTTTAACAAACCAAGAAAAAAGAAGAAAATATATCCTAAAAACATACAAGTCGGTGGTAAAAGAGTAAACTTGCTTGCAGGAAACCTTAGTCCACCTAAGTATGATTGTCTAGGATGCCCATGGTTTCGTGAAACATATAAGGAAAATGAAACGGACATTTCAATTTTGGCCTCCATCATTGTAAAGGATAATGTAGAAGAGATGGATTCATCCAAACAGTCTATTTTTGATGAAAATGTTCAGAATGCAGATTTTAAAGATGAACCAATCACTGTTCAACAATTATTATGGAATGATGAAAAACAAAATTCTAAAAATTTGTCATCCATTCCAATACAAAACAATTTTCTTCACTTGTCACATGGATGTCATCATTTTTTCTCATCTTTTCCTTTCCATTTATCAAAGTTAATTCTTTTAAGAATTGTTTTTGGTAAACATACACAGATTTTCCATTCTTTTCCACCATATCATTGTCCTCTTAATTCATTAATGCATCATTCTCCAAGAACCAATTCAAAACATCTTGGTACAAAACAAACTGAAATGCAGCAAAACAACCTTTGAACAACAATAGTTGGTTGACTAAAAACCAGGAGGTAAATTTGTTTGATGTATTGATCCAACATCCTAATGCTCTACTAACACTTTATGCATCTTTAGCGAGTTGGCATTGAGTTGTTGCAGGTACAAAAAAAATAGATTTCGTAGTTGAATGCAGTTAATGAACTTTGGTTGGAAGCACTTCACCAAATAGAGTTCATTCAACAAAAATGGAAAATGTGGCATGATGATCACATTAAGAGCAACAAGGATGAACCAGAAGAGTTTGAGAATGGAGTTGTTCAACTTTCTTTAGTTGATGATTCAAGAAGGACATTAGTGGTGAATGGACATCTTTTACAGTTGTACCATAAACCACTCACAAAGAAGGAATTTGCTCAATCTTTCACACAGTCACATTTGCATATGATAGAAGAGGATTCCTCTTCTGACAAGGTTTCCAAATGATCATATTTTTTTTAGCCTTGAAAAAAAATACGAAAAAAAAGGAAGGAAATAATCTTGTTTGTGAAATTCCTTCACGGGCACAATTTCAAGAAAATTGTGAAATTCCTTCATGGGCACAAGCAAGACATAAAAAAAAAAAAGAAGTTGGTTGAAAACCAGAAATGGCAGCCTCTTCTGATAAAAAAAAAAAAATGAAAAAAAAAGAGAAAAAAAATGAATAATTCAGTAGTGAAAACCTTCTCGGAGGCGCTGTTGAGTTGGCTTGCATGAAAACCGGTTTTCCGGCATGCATTGCCTTGTTGATCCACCCATCATTGTTCTACCATTGTACAAATCTCACCTACTGCACCTATGTTGTTCTTATTTCAAAAAAAATCATCATCGAAGCGACTTGTAAGGTGGATGATAAATTTTCAAGACGGTAAGGTATGTGTTTCTTGCATTTAGTCATGGTAAGCATTTAACATTTAGTATATGATAATCAATATTTGGCATAAACTGTTCATACAATATTGGCAAGTTAAAAAAAAATGGAACATGTTGTTCAAAATGTCAAGAAACACCCCCTTTTGCCCTTAGTTGCATGGGAAATTCAAAATTGTGAAAAACCTGATTTTGGGACGAGATATGACAACCATTTTATCTTTATTAGTAGGGAAGATTTCAGAATAAAATGTCCCACCAATACCTCATAAATCTGAGAAGGACGAAATGCACCTGAAAATTCTGTTTTACTACTACTGCAATAAAACAACAACAGACAAAAAAAATAGCATGGAAAAAGAATTTTTGATGCAGAACAGCAGGGCACATTAGATATTAAGTTTCTTAAAGTTCTACCACAAGTACAAAGGAAGAAAAGAAAAAAAGAAAAAAAAAAAAAAAATTGCAGGAACTACAATGCTTGGTGTAGTGCAATAAGAAGAACTTTCTCGGGTAGTAGGTGGCAAAAGTATGTTGTTCATCTTACTAGGGCCTACTAGGATGCATGAGGGCATGCATCAGTTCAAGTTGGGGGGAATGATGAGGCCTAGAAATGCCTCATTATTACACTATGGTTGACATATAAAAACTGCCATAATATTAAATATGACAAAGTTAAAGTGCCAAATAGTGATTAGAATATGTTATTTGTTACATGTTTGCATGATTTTATGTTTGGAACATTATACCTCTGTTTTGACTATTTTCAGCATTTTATGCACTGTTTCAATTGATTAGGTAGTAAATAAAACATGTATTGCAATTACATTCTGATGGCATGAATAGATTCCTCTCATCAAGAACTACAACTTTGCTTTTTGAAGCAAGTCAATCCGAGCTGTAGATAAAAAGTTATGAAGGTTACATCGTTCCTGCGCTCATTGTTCATTCGCTCATTGTTCATTCTTGCGCTCATTGTTCATGCCTTAGTCTTTTCTGGAGCTGTTAACAGGTGCAAATCTGCGTTAAAGGGAACATTGGCGGATCTACTGGGAATGATCCAGAGTGAGTTAAGGTACCAAATTCATACCAATGGTACTTCATAATATAGAGAAAACATGACCCAAATTTGAAGGCATATGGACAAGTAACCTGGAAGTTATGGGGCCTGCAAAATGGCAGTTTCACACTTTTTGACAGCTGGAAATGTTGGTAAAAATCTGTGTTAAAGGCCAACTTGACAACGATGCAGGGAGTAATTCCTGAGGAATTAAGAGTTGAAAATTGAACCCAATGTTGTTCATATAACCAAGAACACGTGGACATAATTTGGTAAAAAATGGAGTTACGATGAACAAGTTATGAGCACTCCAAAAGGGCATCTGGGCATGTTTTGGCAGCTGGAAACAACGAGTCAGTCCATACAAATTCCAGCCACCTGTCACTATGAAGGAAGGCATGGAATTTGTCAAATAAAGAAGAGGTAAACGCTTGGAAACAGTTGAGGGAGAATAGGCATGACTCTTTCTCCACCTGACAACACTGCCACGTGATGCAAATGGAAGCAACAAGTCAAAAGGCTAAAATGCAGGAAATTTGGTAAAAGCAGGACACAGTCATGCAAATTCCAGCCAGTTGTACATATACAATAGGGCTTGGAATCAGTCACTCCAGCACATGCCACCAATGCAGAAGGGTGTACAAGATAAGGGAAAACAATCCAAATGGTCAACAACTTCCTCCCTATGCGTTTGGAGTGCAGATAAGCAATGAATTGTCACCTGCCTGTTATTCGGAGCAACACAGGAATAAGCGATGCAGGAATAGGGAATAGCGCAGGAACAACCGAAAGTGGTCAAAAAGTGACAAATCAGTGGAGGAAATTATTGGCAATTGACCAGGAGGTTGTCCCAACTCATCTTAACGTGATTTCCTCAACAAATGCAGCCCAACAAGGATGAATGGATAAAGTTTTGACAAAGCAAATTCCTGCATTCTAGGAAACAGTTATGCAATCAGTTGTAAATCCCTACAAATCAGTAACCAAGCATATCAACATTATATTATAAATAAGAAAGCTCCTAGATGGTTGAGCATATAGATAGATAGGCAATAGAATACCGAAATTAGCATAGAGTGAAGTTTCTTTGTAGCAGAATAGTAATTTGCAGGTTTTTCCTGCATTATTGTAATGCAGTTTTAGATTGAATAAAAAGGTGCAATCTTCAGATATCAATTGGCATTTTGAGGTTGATGATTAGCATCTAGATTTTCTTAGCATAACTTCTCACCTTCTTCTGGTTCTGGAAGCAAGGGCCACTTGTAGGGCCGGAGGAAGGCAATTTTTGATAGAATTTCTTGCTGCAGCAGATTAGCAGAATTCTGCCAGTTTTCCATTTCTTTAGTAGTTTTCAACACAGTTTTCAGCCTTTGACAACATTTTTTGCATTTCACAGCAATTTCCAGATTTTTGTCATTTTTTAGTTTTGTAGTAATTGTTGATTTGGTTTTGCAGTAGTTAAAATTCTATTTTTAAATTCTCCAGTTGATTTACTTTCATGCAAGTGTGTGTGTGTTTTCAATTCTGCAATTTACTTTTCTGTCACTCTCAATTTAGCAACATTTCATTTTCTGTCATTTTCAGATTCTGCAATTTCATTTCCTGCAATTTTATTTTTGCAAAGGTAAATAGGAGTTAATTTCAATTCTTAGGAGTTAGAGGTCACAACAAACCCCCCAAATGCTAACTGATCCATCAATAAAGCTTGTTTTTTGAATGAACTAATCTTTACCGTGTTGGATCCTTCTTTCGTATATAGCCTTGGACACCGCCCTGGATTGACACACATAATGATTAAATGATGAATGAACAACGACACTCATCAAATTGTAATCCAAATATAAGAGCTTCATATTCTGTCATGTTGTTAGTGTAAGGAATTTACAATCTATAGGCAGTAAATAATGGTTTACTTCTCGGACAAGTGAGTTCAACTCCATCTCTTGCCCCTTGTTTTGACTTAGATCCATCAAACTTGAGTGACCACACGAGATTATCTTCTTCGAAAGAGCTACAAGAAAATGTTTCTTTTTGAAGTTCTTCGGTAGCTCTTTCAACATCAAAAGCATAGACTCCTAACTCGAGTTAAAAAATTGAACTTCATTTGGCTTGTTGAATTCTATGATGATTTCCTTAAGCCTTGGCTCATTTTCCACTCTAATTTGATTAGTAATCCCTTTCCAGGGTAGCCACATGTGCGAGCAATCAGTGAGAAATTACCATTTAAAATTTTCATCCAATCCCTAGAAAGCAGCATTCCATATCGACTTGGGATATTGACAACCAAAATATCAACTACTTGTTGGACCCTAGGTTCAGAATTGAGTTGGATCTTAACATTGTAGAGGGTCCCTACCACATTTACCTTAGATCGATCCAATTGCAAAACCTTGTATTTAGAAGAAACAAGCTCTAGGCCTAGCATTTGACAAATTTCTAAAGGCATGAGGTTACTTGTGGCACTTGTGTCCACCAAACAATTGTGCAAATTTTTGCTAGCAATCCTCACAGTCAATAAAAAAGGAGGGACATCTCGTATTTCCTTTCGTAAAACCATGTGAGATTCAACTTCCTTTCCTTCCTGTATTTGACTAGGTGAGCCCAAAGCCTTTATCAATGCTTCCTTTTGGCCAGGCAACCTAGTCGCCTCTAAAAATGAAAGGCTAGACTTGGACTTCCTTAAATCCTCCACTATGTCATAAGTTGACTTCTCAAGCTTTAATGTTTTTTGCATGTCCTTAGACGTTTCTCTTCCAGATGGAGGAGGGGGATTATTATCAACCTTAGCATCGAGAGGAAGAATAGAATTATTTGGTGGAGTTGAGGATGTTTTAGGGTTTTTGGACTTACTCCTCAAATGGTATCCACGGTTCCCCTTTCTAAATTCTCTAAAATCTTGCACTTCTTGTTCCAAGATTTCATCCTCTTCTTCCTCATTCTCACTCTCTTGATGATATAGAGTTTCCACCACCAAAATGTTGTCCTCTCCTTGTTGATGTTGGGGTGGACCCTCATTTGGCACAAGTTCCAAATCATCCACTTGAGCTTGGAGAAAATGGGTATACCTAGCAATTTTGGGACAATTCCTTTCATTATGCTCCTTTGTATTATGCAATCTACACCCCTTTTCCCATGCAAAATTAGAAATATTAAGAATGGAACTAGAGTGACTTGGTCCTACAGAAGTATCTATATGATTAGCAATAGGGGAAGGCACACCCCCATTGTTTGGCTTCGTATTCCACTATCTCCCTCTATTGTTGAAGTTTCGATTTGGGTGAGGGGCATGGGATTCATACTTCTATTTTTGAACCAAATCATTGCTCAATTTGTGAACTATCTTTTTGAGCTCTTCAACCTCTGAATAAATCTCTTTTAGTTGAGCTATGTTATTGCTATTTCCAGTAGGGTTTGCGTAATTGGTGAGATCTTGACTTAAAATTTGAGTTGGATTTTGAGCCACTTGATTTGCATAGGGATTCACACTTTGAATCAGAATTGGATTAGGGAAAAGAACTCTAGCCTTAGAATTAACCGGACTAGCTCCTTGCATAGTCTTTTGACTATTTTGCAAGAATGAAGGAATAGGGGGAATGGATGTGATTGGATGAATTGGAATGGGTACGTAAGAGGGTGTTGATGAATATGGTTGTTGATAAGGCAAAGCATTTATTACTGATATTTGTGATGCCATGATCTGATTCATCATAGGAGCTTGACCATATGGACCATATTGTCCTACCATAGGCATTTGCGAAAACCCATAACCCTGTGGTGTCATTTGTTGTTCAATGGTGGGTCTAGCTTGTAAATGAAACTACCCTACAAAACCTGACAAAACTCTCAATACCTCAAAGAAAACCTGTGACACACATAAAATCCTGCAATTAATGAAATTTAAATAATAACTTCAAAATCAATTTGTTAGTCGTGAATGAAAGAAGGAACCATGACAAAGCAGTATTCTAAAAATGTAAGTTTCTTATTCACCAGATCGCATATGTGCAAGTGAAGAGCATACTCCTAGTGTTGTAGGCTTTATGATTCACAAGATCACATTACATGCAAGTGAAGAGCATAATACCGACAACAAATACATTTTAGACAAAAAATAATTCCTTACAAATAAGCATGAAATTGACTAGCAAATATCAAACATGTAACGTATTAATAATCATGTTAGCATCAACCAAGAGATGTATCCATTAAAATCAAATGAAAGTAATTGCATGGAGAAAACCTTGTTAGTGAAGACCAAAATTGATGCAAGAGCATCCAACGAAAGGCAAAATACAGCAAAGTAGAAAAATTGTCGCAATATTGTGACATGTCGGCCGAGAAGAAAATATGTTGCGATCTCACGACATGTCACGAAATCGTGACCAAAAGTCGAGAGAAGGCTTGAGAAGGAAAAGTGTCGCGATATCGCAACATGTCGCATTTTCGTGACCAAAAAATAAGAGAAGGCACAAGAGAGAAAAATGCCGCGATATCACAACATGTCGCATTATCACGACTAAAAGAGATGAAGAAGAGCAAGAGAGAAAAGTGTCACGATATCGCGACATGTCGCATTTTTGCGACTTAGAAAGGAGAGAGAAAGCATGGAGCAAAAATGTCATGATATCGCGACATGTCACATTTTTACGACTCAGGAAGGAGAGAGAAATCAAAGAGCAAAAATGTCACGATATCGTGACATGTTCCATTTTCGAGACTCAAGAAGAAGAGAGAAAAAGCACAGAGCCAAGTTGTCACGATATCGCGACATGTCGCGAAATCATGACCAAACAAAGACAGGAAAGGCCAGAGAAGAAAATATCGTGATTTTGCGACATGTCACGAAATCGCAACCAAAGAAGCAGAAAGAAAGCAAGGAAGGAAATTGTCACAATATCGCGACATGTCACGATTTTGCAACCCAAAACAGAGAAAGAAGGCAGAGAGCAAAGTTGTCGCGATATCGTGACATGTCACGATTTCATGACCTGAAAGGCAAGGAGGAGTCAGAAAGGAAAGGTGTTGTGATATCACGACATGTCACGATTTCATGACCAAAATGGAGAAAGAGGAGCCAAAAAGGAAAGATGTTGCGATATCGCAACATGTCGCATTTTCGTGACCAAAGGATGAAAGAAAGCACAAAGGAGAAAGTGTCGTGATATCGCGACATGTTGCATTTTCACGACCAAAAGGTGAGGGAAGGCACAGGAGAGAAAAGTATTGCGATATCACGACATGTCACATTATCATGGCCAAAAGGCGAGAGGAGACATAGGAGAGAAAAAGTGTCATGATATCCCAACACGTCGCATTTTTGTGACTCACAAGGGGTAGGAAGGCCAAAAAGCAAGTGTCGTGATATCGTGACATGTCGCATTATCACGACTCGCAAGGGGCAGGAAGGCCAAAAAGCAAAAGTGTCGCGATATCGCGACATATCACATTTTTGCGACTAGCAAAGGGTAGGAAAGCCGAAAAATCAAAAGTGTTGCGATATCGTGACATGTCGCATTTTCACGACTCGAAGAGGGACAACAAGGCAGTAAAGCAAAAATGTCACGATATCGCGACATGTCACGTTTTCACGACCAAACAAAAGGAAAGGAAAGGCAGGCGGTTACAGGGGCCATTACAGAAGAAATTTTTGAGCGATGGATATCCCGAACGTCATCATGGGTTGACAGGTGGACAGATTCTAAAATGGTAGCATTAGACAAGCACGTGGCACCAAGGTGCAGTGAAAGCAGACGAAGACCAAGAGTCGGAACGTTTTGAAAGCCAAAAAAATGAAGAGGCATGGGAGATGAAACGGAGAGTCACGCAAGAAATTTTAAAAGGGGGAAGAAAAGGCATGCAAAGGGGTGGGGAAAACAATGGAGACAGGTTGCAGACGTGAAGGCAAGAGGGTCATTCTGGACCTTCATGGACTATTTTTCTTCCAAAATTGGAAAAGTAATGTAATATAAAAATAAGTAAACTATCTTTCGGGATAAAGAAGTTTATTTGGCAGAGTGTTGCCATCATTGTAAATTTTTCCAAGTTTAATGAATGAGAGTTTTTGAGTATTTGGGCTGAGTAATTTTGGCTCCCCCATCAAGTGGTATCAGAGTGGGAGTTCCTGAGTGTGTGAGCAGATCACCGAAAGTGAGGCAGTTTGCACCAGGATCTGTGGAAGAGTGGGAGTGCCTGAGTGTGTAAACAGATCACTGAAAATGAGGCAATTTACACCAGGATCTGTGATGAAGGGTTGTGAGAAGAGAGTGAGGAAGAATACCTCCACGAAGAAACCATGGTGGTGGGAGAAATGTGGTACCTAAAGAAGATTTCAAAGCGTTGCAGAGGCAGGTGCAAGCCCTACAAGAGAAGTTATGAAGAGGGATTGAACCAAGAAGAGAAGATCATAGTGAAGATGAAGCTTGGGAGGTTGATAATCCATCAGAAGAAGAAGAAGCAATGGATCCTATAGAAGCTATATTAATTAAGGCCATATCTCGGATTGGGAAGAAGCCAAAGTTTTATGTCTCTACGTATTCTAGGAATCTCAATCTAGAGGAGTCGATTGATTGGATCAATGATTTGGAGGAATATTTTGAGTATGAGGAGATCGTCGATCCATATAGGATCAAATTGGCAAAAAAAAAATTGAAAGGCCATGCTAGCCTATGGTGGAAAGGAGTGCAGCTAGAAATAAATAGAAGCGGAAAGGAAAAGATAACCAGATGGGATCGAATGGTAGAGAAGTTGAAGAGACAGTTTATTCCTATAGATTACGAATTGGACCTGTTGAGAAAAATGTAGAGTTTAAGACAGTCAAATAAATCTCTCAAAGAATATACAAAGGAGTTTTCCTAGATCTCAATCAGAACCGGCCATTCTAAGGCTAACAAGGAGAAGGTAGCCCATTACATCAATGGATTGAGAACCAATATTCAAGAAGAGTTGAGTCTGGTTAGGATTAGCACCATTGAGGATGCTTACCAGTTTGTTCTAAAAGTTGAAGAGAAGCTGAACAGAAGGTTTGAGGGTAAGCAGAAAGGAAGAGGTCATGGAGAAAGAACTAGTGGAAGAATATATGGAGGATGAGATGAGAAGAAAGAAGAAGCTAGATGTAGTCAATATCAGAAGGGGGATAATGATTACAGACCCCATAACTAGAACAATGGTTACCAAATAGGAAGAGGTAGATATGGAAGAGGAGGATTTCATGGAACCTATTTCCATTGTGGATAAGAGGGACATCGGGTGTATGAGTGTCCCCAACACCAATAGAGGATGAATAGGAGCCCTGAGGGTCATGCCAGAGCTGCTGTAGCAGATGGTGTTGAATCAGAACATTCTAAGGAGGCAGAGAGAGGAGAAGTTATGGTTACAAGGAGAACCTTGTTGAATGAGGAGAAAGAAATAGACCAGAGGAAGAGCATGTTCTGCACAAGGTGCAAAAGTTTGGGTAAGGTCTGTAATATCATTATAGATAATGGTAGTACTGATAACTTGGTCTTAGAAGAAATGGTTACTAAGTTACAGCTAGATAGGAGGAGACACCCACATCCATACCATATTGCATGGTTGCAAAAATATCATAGAGCAATAGTTAGTGAGCAGTGTTTAGTTAAATTTCATATTGGAACTTATCAAGATGAGGTCCTGTGTGATGTTTTGCCTATGGATGCTTGCCATGTGTTGTTGGGAAGGCCATGGCAATTTGATAGATGTGCGGTGCATGATGGGCATGCGAATACCTACTCTTTGATGAAATATGGAGTGCGTCACAAGTTGAGGCCATTGAAGGAGATGGATGAAAAGAGTTCGATGACGACAATGAGAGTGGAAGTTGTGGGATTTGAAGAACTTAAGGGTTTGTACCCTGCAGATCCAAATTTTGTTGAAGCTTGGAGAGCTTGTACAGCCCCAATTAAAAATAAGGTGATAGAACAGTACAGAAGTGAAGGTCACTTCTCAATCCACCCCGGTTGTTTGATGCAGGAGCATCCAATGAAAGGCAAAATACAACAAAGTAGAAAAAGTGTCACGATATTGCGACATGTCGACCGAGAAGAAAATATGTCATGATTTCGTGACATGTCATGAAATCATGACCAAAATCCGAGAGAAGGCTCAAGAAGGAAAAGTGTCGCGATATCGCGACATGTCACATTTTCACGACCAAAAAATGAGAGAAGGCACAAGAGAGAAAAATGTCGCGATATCGCAACATGTCATATTATCGGGACTAAAAGAGATGAAGAAGAGCAAGAGAGAAAAGTATCACGATATCGTGACATGTCTCATTTTTGTGACTCAGAAAGGAGAGAGAAAGTGCAGAGCAAAAATGTCGCGATATCGTGACATGTCGTATTTTCGTGACTCAGGAAGGAGAGAGAAAGCACAAAACAAAAATGTCATGATATCGCAACATGTCACATTTTTGCGACTCAGGAAGAAGAGAGAGAAAGCATGGAGCCAAGTTGTCATGATATCGTGACATGTCATGAAATTGCGACCGAACGAAGACAAGAAAGGCCAGAGAAGAAAATGTTGCGATTTCACGACATGTCGCAAAATCGCGATCGAAGAAACATAAAGAAAGCAAGGAAGGAAATTGTCACGCTATCGCATCATGTCACGATTTCGTGACCTAAAACAAAGAAATAAGGTAGAGAGCAAAGTTGTCGTGATATCGTGACATGTCGTAATTTCGTGATCCAAAAGGCGAGGAGGAGTTAGAAAGGAAAGGTGTCACGATTTCGCAACCGAAATGGAGAAAGAGGAGCCGAAAAGGAAAGATGTCACAATATCAAGACATGTCACATTTTCATGACCAAAGGACGAAAGAAAGTGCAAAGGAGAAAAAGTGTCGCGATATCGCGACATGTCACATTTTCATGACCAAAAGGCAAGGGAAGGCGAAGGAGAGAAAAGTGTCGTGATATCATGACATGTCGCATTATCGCGGCCAAAATGTGAGAGGAGGCGCAGGAGAGAAAAAGTGTCACGATATCGTGACATGTCGCATTTTCGTGACTCGCAAGGGACAAGAAGGCCGAAAAGCAAAAGTGTCACGATATCGTGACATGTCGCATTATCGAGACTCGCAAGGGGTAGGAAGACCGAAAAGCAAAAGTGTCACGATATCACGACATGTCGCATTTTCGTGACTCGCAAAGGCCAGGAAGGCTAGAAAAGTAAAAGTGTCGTGATATCGCGACATGTCGCATTTTTGTGACTCGAAGAGGGACAGGAAGGCAGTAAAGCAAAAATGTCACAATATCACGACATGTCATGTTTTCGCGACCAAACAAAAGGAAAGGAAAGGCAAGCGGTTACAGGGGCCATTACAGAAGGAATTGTTGAGCGATGGGTATCCCGAACATCATCATGGGTTGACAGGTGGAAAAAGTCTAAAATGGCAGCACTGTACAAGCATGTGGCACCAAGGTGTAGTGAAAGCAGATGAAGACCAAGAGTCAAAATGTTTTGAAAGCCAGAACAACGAAGAGGCACGAGAGATGAAACAGAGAGTCATGCCAAAAAGTTTAAAAGGGGGAAGCAAAGGCATGTAGAGGGGTGGGGAAAACAACAGAGGTAGGTTGCAGACATGAAGGCAAGAGGGCCATTCTGGACCTTCATGGACTGTTTTTCTTCCAGAATTAGAAAAGTAATGTAATATAAAAATAAGTAAACTATCTTTTGGGATAAAGAAGTTTATTTGGCAGACTGTTGCCATCATTGTAAATTTTTTCAAGTTTAATGAATGAGAGTTTTTGAGTATTTGGGCTGAGTAATTTTGGCTCCCCCATCAATTTTTTTTCAAAATCAAATCAAAACACATTATTCTTGTATGAACAATAAAAAGCGTTAGAAAAATGCATAGTGATTCATGTCCTCCTTTTAACACTACAAGGTTGTGTTGTTAAAAGAGAGCTAAAGATAATAATCAATAGGGCATGAAATATTCAAAATTTAAATCCCTATAGCATTTAAATCACTCTAAAATAAAACAATTCAGGCCCTCCTTCTAGCACCAATCTGTTGAGTGGTATTTTCACCCAATTGTGAAAGTACACTATCCCATAGGATTTAGGTTCCAAATCCCCTCTTGCAAAGAAGTTAAACAACCAACTTCTCCAAGGTCTCCGCTATATTAGCATTTGCATATGTGTATTAGTAATCTCAAATAAAGATATTCAATTTAAATGCTTGGAACACCTTAGTGATTGCAAGTAACTGTAAACAAGGGGCAATGGTGGAATTGTTTTTGAATTTTGAAATTTTTTAAATGTTTATTTTAATTCCTAAAAAATTAAAATAAGTTAAAATTTTTGGAAAAATAAAATGCAAAAAAATGAAAATAAAATGCAAAAAACTAAAAATAAAATGCATTCAGTATGATGCTATCCTATTTTGACAAAACTAAAGATGTGAGGTTTCCCTGCATGCAACCTAACCTATTGGAATTGCAAAACAAGCACAATACCCATAGACTAAGTGCTGGTTCCTAGGGTTTAAAATAAAATTCAGGTTCAAGCATTCACATGAAGCAACCAAGCAAACTTGCATTAACTCCATCTACAAACTCGAAATATGAAAAAGAGAAAAGAAATAGACATTAAATCCATAGCATGCAAAGAGAATATCCTTCTTTCTTGCCCACAAGATGCAAATTTTTGAAAACTTCTCCATTAAAAATGTGTCATTTTACAATAGCAAAATTTTTGGTTTTCCCAAACCAATCCATGGAAGAAAAATGACTCAAACAGGTCCAGAATGGCCCTCTTGCCTTCAAATATGCAACTCTGCTCGTAGCAATTTCCAACCCCTCAAAACATCCTTGCATGGCGTATTTAAAAATTTTCAAGAAGCTTTTCATTTCATTTTCCAATGGCTGTTCGTTTCACCTTCCCTTGTGCATGCATGTGTTTTGGTTTCCAAAAAAAAAAAACTTTTCATTTCTATTTTGTGGCCCTTCGTTTCATTTTCTCCACATGGGCTTGCGTCCATTTCATTTCGTGTGTAACGACCATCTTAAATGATTTCAAATCATTAAAGATTCCTTATGTAACATTTTTTCTTATTCATTGGATTTTGTCCTTATGTCCACGTCACTATGCGGTCTTCAGTTTCACTATCCTGGTGTTCATCACTAATATCAGACGCACTGTCAACTACTCTGTTCCCTTGGCAAAAATGCAACATGTCGTGATATCGTGACACTTTTTCCTCCCTGCTTTTCTCTTTGCTTTCGGCCACGAAAATGCAACATGTCACGATATCACGACACTTTTTCTTTCTTCTCTTTTGGCCACGAAAATGCAACATATTGCAATATCGTGACACTTTTCTCTTTTGGCCGTGAAAATGCAACATGTCACGATATCGCGACACTTTTTTGTTTTGGCTGCAAAAATGCAACATGTGATATTGCGACACTTTTTCTCTTTTTTCCACGACATGCAACATGTCGTGATATCGTGACACTTTTTCTCTTTTGGCTGTGACAATGCAACATGTCGCGATATCACGACACTTTTTCTCTTTTGGCCGTGACGATGCAACATGTCGCGATATCGTGACACTTTTTCTTTTTTGGCCGCGACGATGCAGGATGTTGCAATATCGCGACACTTTTTCTCTTTTTGCCGCGACGATGCAACATGTGATATCGTGACACTTATTCTCTTTTGGCTACGACAATGCAACATGTCGCGGTATCGCGACACTTTTTCCTTCTTGCTCTCTCCCTTTGCTTTGGACCGCAAAAATGCAACATGTCGCGATATCACGAAACTTTTTTCTCCTTGTGATGTTTTGTTTTTTCTTTGATATTTAGCATAGGGCCACTTCGGTCTTCTTGGAAAACATGCAAAAAAGGTGGGTCCCCAATTTTGGGGTACGTTGTGGAGCAGCCACAACAGGAAGGTTTAAATTTTTATTTTTCACCAAGCAAGTTCAATAACAACAATTTGTATTCAAGTTCTATTTCTTGAGGTCTTATTCTTCTTCTTCTTCTACAAGCAAGCTAACTCACAAGTGTGAAGTGTGATCTATTGAAGCTTTATTTTCTACTACATTGGATTGTGTGTTGTTGCCCTTGGTGGACAAGTGTTGAAGCCCTAAGAAGGAATCTACTACTTGGAGGTCTCCATCCCTTTTGCTTGCTTCTTTACTACCACCAGGTTGTTTTAACTCTTTTGTATTTTACATATTAGTTAGGTTTTTATCATGCATCTATCAATTCTCATTTTTTTATTTTTCTCCTCATTTTTGCAAAATCATGCTCGATTATTTTGGGGCATGATTTCATCGGTATGTGAAATCGTGGTTGCTCCTTGCAGGACATGATTTTTCTTAGACCATGCTTTGGGGTAAGCTACTACTCCCAAACCCTAGATATATAATTTAGATAGCATATAGGACTTACTACTACATTCTATGTTGTCATACTATTTTGTTCTGCTATATTCTGTTATGCTTGTTCATATTCCAAAGGTCGACTTTCACTTATATTTTCAATGGTCAAATGAAAGGACCTATGGGACTTGACTATTACACCTCCAAGAATTATTGTATATTAGCCTAAGTAGGCCACCCAATGATAATTATATTTTCAAGTATTTATTAAGTTATCTTGCATGAACATGAATCATGAGATATCATTGGATAAGGGATAAAATCTAGGATCAACCATCGAACAAGATAAGTACCCTAGTTAGTCTTTAGCCTATTTTTTGAGTGCCTTCTATTTTTTTTACAAACCCTAGATCTTATTCAAAAATAATACATTTAATTTATTTCTAGGCAGTTGAAATATAAACAAAATATAGTGTGCACTTAGGGTTTAATATTTTTTGTGCATCTTCTCTTCAGCCCTTGCTTGAAGGTTTTTTGTTTTAAAACCCTAGGGTTAGAAAGCATTCAAAAAAAGAATCATTCTAGGGTTAGTTCTTGCGTTATTGCATATTATTTCTACATTGTCCTTTATCTTTCATAGCATAGATCTAGAAATGTCAAACATAGGTGATTGTCTTGAATCGAATACATCAAACATTTTTGAAACCCTTGGACTTGGAATGAGTCCTAAAATTTTTCCTGGTGAACCCTTCCCCCCTCTTTTACACTGAGTGTAGAGAACAACATACCCCCACGGTCACCTTGGCTTTCTCTTGTGGATCCAGCCAAGAATCATATGCAGTAGGGATTTTTTCCCTTTCTACATCTTTGGTGAACCACATGTGAACACCTCCTTTTATTTTAAAACTTTTAATAAGACCACTAATTCTATTTGTTTAGATTAGAAAAAATTAAAAAATAAAAATCCTAAAAATATTTTATTTGTTTTCATTGATATTTAGTTTTCCTCCTTTTCCACCCTAGCCCCTTTTCTCTTTCTCCTAATGGCTTCCAACCTTAGGAGTGGGTGAAGGTCTCTAGGGCTTGATGAGATTTTTCAATAAAATGATCAAATTGATAGAGAAAATCATAATCTAGAAGAGGAGAATAATGAAGAAATTGAGAATGACCTTGATCCTACTAAGGGACCCAATGGGAACCTTATCTTTGAATATTTTGATCATATTTGGAACTTTTTCAAGCATCATAAAGATGCCTTCTTTAAAGCTATGGAAGAGGAAGCCCGACTCAAGGAATTTGGAATATCTCATCAAGATATTCACAATGATCCCTTGATTGAATATTTAAATCATAGTAATATGATCCATCAACCAAATTATGCCACTACTATAACCACCAATGTTGGAAGGAGTCCATAAGTTCCTCCAACCTATAGTGTCATTCAATATTATATTCAATTTCCTTCTCAATCTACTAATCTCAATATTCTTGCTTTTGTTCCACCAATTGTTAGTTATCCTCTCCAACAAGGTATCACATATCATAATAGTATCAATGCTTCCAACATGTGCCAAGTACCCATTCAATGACCTACCTATACCCCTCCCTTAGGGAATCTGGGGGTATTGCACAAAAACAATCCAAAGGTGCAAATTTTGGCAAATATGGTAAAACAATTAGTTTCAAAAGTGAAGATGATTCAACTTTCTAGTTTTAATTACAGTTATAAAGATATAAGCAATCAACCCCTAGATCCTCTGGTTGTTTCTAGGCCTTATCCTAAGCATTTTTACATGCCAATGTTGCCTATATATAAGGGAATAGAAGATCCAATTGAGCATCTAAGAAGATTTATAATAGCTTTCTATGATATCATCTATGATGAGATGTTATTACTAAAGATATTTTCTAAGAGTATTTTTGGTATGGCATTAGAATTTTGAAGAATTTTGAAGAGATCCAAATAATTTGATCAACAATTTGGTGCTTTTATTAAAAATAATGTAACCATAAAGGATTTGATTTAAAGGAAGGCAAAGAGGAATTTTTTTATAATTCATGTCTTGTTGGAGGAGTCTAGTTGGATGCTTGATATATACTTTACCTCCTCAAGACATGCTTGAGATATTTATTAAAAATTTGTAAGAACATCTATCTTATGCATTAGAGACAATAATTATCACATCTTTTGATCAAGCAATTGAGTTATCAAGGAAAGTGGAACAAGCTCTTATCAAAAGAGGATAACTCAAAGTAAAAGAAGACACAACCATTAATTCATAGTATAATAATAAGGATGTGGTATATTATGGTGTAATGAAGAGTAGGCATGCTAATAGTATTGTTAACAACCTACAAAATATGGTTCTTCAAAAACCTCCACAAAGGAATTTCACAAGACTTGGTATACCTATGGAAGAAGTCCTAAAGCAACTTCTAGAGGCTAATATGATTGAATTACCTCTCATAAGGTAACTATATACTATAACTAATTGGTATAAGGTAGGACAACATTATGCATATCACAAAGTGGAAGGACATTGGACAAATTCGTCTAAGAAGTTGAGACATGTGGTACAATATTTGATCAATGCAAGACATACTGATATAGAGAATTCTCAATCATCAAATAATCAATCTTCTACCCAATAGACATCAATGAAAAATCAGGATATGGGAATATTTAAGGATCCATTACCAAAGCATAATCAATAGGCAATTAATCAAGTATCATATCAAAATGTGCCACCTACATATGGTAATATGGTTGGCATGGTTGGAGTAACTATAAGGAAACAAGTTCAAGCTCATTTGACTTAGTGTTCTCAGTAGGAAAAGAGTTCTTAATCACAAATGATCTTGGATTTGAAGAATAATCAAAGAAAAAGTGCAAAAATAGGAACCCTACCTCTAGTTTTGAGACCTCAACCTAAAGTCTCCTTTGACCTTCAACATCAGCTAGCCAGTACCCCATCCAAGATTTCTATTTTAGAGCTCTTGCAAACTTCTCCTACTCATTTAAAATCTTTGTGGAGACTTCTAAGGCAAAAATATATCCCTCCATATATTTCCCCTAGTGCTATGACTAATTTTGTAAGCTCTCCTTGGATACATCATATCACATTCTCGGATGACGATATTTCTTCCTCAGATCTATGTAGGGATTATTCTCTCTACATTACTGCATTTATTGGGGAAAATTTTATCAAAAGGGTTATGATTGATAATGGTGCTTCCCTTAATTTATGCACATATCAATTTCTCCAAATTTTTGGATTAAAATAAGAATATTTAACTAAATCCAATTTAATCATGAAAACATTCAACAACGATTCCTAAGAAGCTTGTGGTATTATATCCCCCCCCTTAATATTGGAATTGAGATCTTAGATACAATGTTCTACGTGGTACCTTGCCCTGTATATTTTAATCTACTTCTCGAAAATCCTTATATCCATGCAATGAAGGCCATCCCTTCTACTATTCATCAGTGTTTGAAGTTCAAATTTAAAGATCAACTTGTCACCATTCCAAGCGACCCTCATCCATTCGAATATTTTTTGATGGTTGAACAATATTAGTTTGGTCTCAATTTTTTTCCTTTAGTTTCATCATCTATTTCTCCAAGTTACTCATCTCAAATATCTAAGCAATTCAACAATCTAAAATTGAGTGAGGAACATCTAATCAAATTTTAATCATGGGATAAATATAATCAATATATATATATAAATATATATATATATATATATATATATATATATATATATATATATATATATATATAATTAGTTCCTTCAAGAACTTCTAGATAAATCTCATCAAGGTTTGGAGCAGAGTAATGGGGATGAATATCCCCTTTATCCCTCTAACATTTTATTTTATAATATTATAAATTTTATGTGTTCTAATGATAAATATTCTGCTATGGTTGCCAAATAAAGAGCTATGAAGGAGCCTCCCTAATACCCCATGATTATAATAATTGAGATGACTTGCCTTCTAGATTTTTCTTTGATGAAACAATCCCTTGAATTCCTGTTATTTTTTTAAGATAGGAGACACAATTAGAATATGTTTCGACTATCATTTTGATTGCTTTTTTAATAAAACATAAAATAAAGTAAAATAAATCATTAATCAAGCATGAATCTACATTTTAATTCCATCATACCTGTTTGCTTGCTCATACTACATGAATGTCTATCATACTTTGCATGGTTTCCTGACATTCTATTTTCTTGTACTTTTTATTGTCATAATTGCATGACTATTTGTTCATGACTGCTTTTTCATTTAGTTTTTTGGGGATTCACGATAATGGCAAGTGATGAAACCTAGTTATATCATAGCTCACATGCATTGCACTCTCACTAGGGATTTTATGCCTAATGAAGCCCCAACCTAGGGTCCATGCATTTTCATCCCTTATTCTCTTCTTGTCTTCCTTTACACTTTTCTTCTCTTCTCTCTTCTTCTTGTATTCCTTGACTTTGAAAGTTTTACAATGACAATCATTTATCTCCAAATTAAAGGATCTTTTCGTATATCCTTGTCCCTTGCATATTTATTAATTCTCCTCTATTTTCTTTTTTTAGACAAGGATATACATTATTCTCTCCTTTATTTGTACATTTCCTCCCTCTTAATTTTTAATATCTAAAATTTAATCTAGGGGTACACATGCACAATTAATTGCTCCTAATTTTTTTCCTCTATTTTATTTTAGCACATGCACACACACACTCACATTGTATTATACTCATATTACTTGGTATATATACATATTCATACACACCCTTATCAGGTAGTACTTGTTAATACATCATACACATCAATAGTAACATATCACCCCTATTGGGTTATGCTCGTCTTGACTCAGTGGGATCTACAACCCAATATAGTATCAACTCCTTGACCATTTTAGAAGGTCTTGACATACATCCTAGTGGGTAATCACCCCACAATAGTCACTATCAAGTAATCACCCAATGAGTTACACTCCATCATTTTAGCGATCAATCATACATAGTGGGTTACACTCCATATTTTACCCATCTATCCATCTTAGTGAGTACTACACCCATAGCATGTTTCCACTCCACACTTGGACCTTATTTTGGGTATAACACCCTTCATTCAGGGTTCTTGATCAAGTTCTATCACTTTATATTGTTGAACTTCTTAGGAGATATTATTCTTCTTACTATTATTATTTTTATTCTAATTCTTCTTCTTCTTATTTTCCCTTCTTCTTTCTTTCCATTTCTTCAATTCATCCATACATTTCATGATAGCTACATTATATTCATGTTGTATCTAGTGATCATTGCTCTAGTATTTGTTTACTTTATTTGTTCTCTATGTTTGTATGTTTTTAATTTTCTTTCTTTTCCTTTTTCAAGTTTCTTAAGGAATTTCTATTCCTCCTAAAACTCGAGGGGGCACCCTATCCATAGAGGCATTAATGGAAGTAATATCTTGGCTTGTGTGCAAAATTATAGAGTATCTATCATGCTACCCCTTTTGCACCACCAATTTTTTGTTTTTATTATCTTCTTGCCCATAGGAGTCTACATATTTATTTTATGCATTTACTTGGCCTTAAATACATCAAAGAGAGGGAAAAATGTAGACACAAAAAATTGACCCACTAAGGTGAGTAATTTTTCCTAGATCCCTTATTTTCTCCTTGGAAAAGTAGAGTCATATTTGAGCCAATTTTTTCCCTACAAAATATTCTCCTTTCTCTTCAAATATTACACTGTTGGATCGATCTCAAAAATATTTTTCCAATGATATATGATATGTCCCATTATAATTCTCTTTGACCCTATAAAATGTATTAAAATTGCATGGGGGTCTAGCTATTTTGAAATCACTGTCTATTTTTAAGGAGCACGATTTTGCATTGTGAAATCATGGTTGGATTTTGTGGGGTGCAATTTTGCATTTCTAGGGTTTTCTTCTAGGAAACCCTAATTTTCAAAGTTTATTTCTTTTGAGGTTGAATTTTCTTAGTTTTTCCCACCCATTCTTCTTTCAAATCCACTATAAAATGAGGGTTTGAAGTTTTCTTTTTCACCAAGCAAGTTCAATAACAATAATTTTTATTCAAGTTCTATTTCTTGAGGTATTCTTCTTCTTCTTCTACAAGCAACCTAACTTGAAAGTGTGAAGTGTGATATGTTGAGGCTTTATTTTCTACTGCATTGGATTGTGTGCTATAACCCTTGGTGGACAAGTGTTGAAGACTTGAGAAATATACTACTTGGAGGTCTCCATCCCTTTTGCTTGCTTCTTCACTACCAAGAGGTTGTTTTAAACCTTTTATATTATGCATATTAGTTAGGTTTTGGTTATGCATCTATCAATTCTAATTTTCTAAGTTTTCTCCTCACTTCTGTGAAATTGAACCCAATCATTTTAGGTCACAATTTCACTGGTCTATGAAATTATGGTTGCTCCTTGCGGGGCATGATTTCACCTAGACCCTATTTAGGGGAAATATGATACTCCCAAACCCTAGATATACATTTTATATAGCATATAGGACATACTACTACATTCTATGCTCTGTCATAATATTTTGTTCTACTATATTTTGTTATGTGTGTTCATATTCTAGAGGTCAAATTTCACTTATGTTTTAAAATTTCAGCTAAAATAATCTAGGGGGCTTGACTACTGCACCTCCAACCATTATTGTACAATGGACTAAGTAGACCTCCTAATTTTTATTATATTTTCAAGTGTTTGATAAGTTATCTTGCAGGAATAGAAATAATTGGATATCATTGGATAAGGATAAAATCTAGGATCAACCATCGGATAAGATAAGAGTCCTAGTTAGTCTTTAGTCTATTTGTTGAGTGTCTTCTATTTCTATTACAAACCCTAGATATGATTTAAAAAGAATAAATTTAATTTATTTCTAGCCATTTGAAAAATAAACAACATAGCGTGTGCACTTAGGGTTTAATATTGTTTGTGCATCTTCTCTTGAGCCTTTGCTTGAAATTATTTTGTTTCAAAACCCTAGGTTTAGAAAGCATTCAAACAAATAATAATTCTAGGGTTAGTTCTTGTCTTCTTACATACTATATTTCTACATTGTCCTTTATTTTTCATAGCATAGATCTATAAAGGCCAAACATAGGAAATTTTATTGAATTGAATACATAAAACATTATTGAAAACCCTTGGATATGGAACGATTCCTAAAAATATTCTTGGTTAATCCTTCCCCCCTCTTTTACAATGAGTGTAGAGAAAAATATACCCCCATGATCACCTTGGATTTCTCTTGTAGATCCATCCAACAATCCTACATGGTAGTGCAAGTTTCCCCCTCTACATGAGCTCTCCTAGATTAATTTAGTATGATGGTTACCTCCTAACAAGTTTCCAACTGAAGGGTATCATTTTAATATTTAGTAAACTTCCTTCAATAGTAGGAAGTAGAAAAACAATTTATGGATGAATTGTTTGATATTTTCCTCATCTCCATGAAGAAAACACAAAGAAATTTTAAGGATCCTTTTGTCTCCTCTTCATCACAAAATCAACTAGAATAGAGGAGGTATTATCATATTTGTCATAAATAAGATCATGAAACCAATTTTTATAGATATAATAAATTGAATAAATGGAATCAATATCAAACATCCTCTCATGAAAAGAAACATAGGTTATATCTATTAGTATAATCTAGCAACCCACCTAGAAGAAACCCAAGATATAAACCACCACTTCCATCTTAGCAAGGACATGTTGCACATGAAGATCCTAATTTCAAATATGATGAACAAATAGAAGTGGCACTTAAAGTATTAATGAAAAACACCATGGCCCAATCCAAGGATAATTACTAGTATGTTGATTCAAAATCCAGTAAACACATGACAAGAAATATGTAATGGTTTAACTCTATATAGAAGATACATAGTAAACCAATAATAATGGTAGATGATAGGAAGTACCAAGTCAAAGGAGTAGAAAATTTTTCCCTAAATCTTATGTTTATGGAATGTACAATAGAGAATGCACTATATGTACCCAGGATAGAAAATAAATTATTATAAGAATCTAAATTGATGGAAAAAGGAATGATTGTTGAATCTAAGTTGTTAATAGGAATAAAAAAATATTTCATTTCAGTAGAAGTAAATTTGGTATCTATTGCATCTTATAAGAATGGTATATCTTCTTTAGATTACACATTATTTCTTCCAAGGTAACAAAACCAAGGAACTCAATCATCTTATCAATTATATAGTCATAAAATAAGGCAATCTCCACTAAGAAAATATCAAAGAAATAAAAATTCAAAGGGGTACATTGCTAAAAGAGCATATGGCTCAACATACAAGGTTCTCATGGAAAAAAAGAAAAATAAGACAGAAGCAAAATATATATATATAGAATAAAGATAGAAACAAAAGCTTGTTGAAAGACCAATATATGACATACAAGATAATGGTTCTCAAGAAGAAATCTTTCTATTGAAGTCTTGGATACAATCCACCATTAGAAATGTTGGTACTTGTAAATTTAATGGTATTGGATATATACACTATATTTTTAAAGAAGTTGATGATGGGAATTTCAATACACTTAAGACTTATTTGAATCTACTTCTCGATAAAGTTGATTATAGCTATGATAATGTTGTTGCATTGCCTACTCTTATAACAAATATAATATACATAGTATTTCTCACTCCTAATGATTTTGCAGAAAAGTATAAAAAGCAATAGGAAATAATGGAGAAATTGAAGAAAATATCCTTGAATATAAATGTTATGCATTATACAAATAACCTCATCTAAAGGAAATATTATGCTTGTAATACATATAATTTGGATTCAAGAGTTTATATTAAAAAGGAATCTACTTGTGAAACAAGTGAAGTTTGTCAAAGGATAGATGTGTGTTGTGACACAAATGACTTGAGGCCCATAATAATATATATTTTTTGTGATACTAGTTAATTGAACCTCATAAATGCAAGTGTATATTGTGATACAAGGGATATTATACAAAGAAAATATATAGCATGTACCACCAATGATTTGAATATTGTTCATGAGGATAAAAATTGTATAGAAAGTAGTTGTGTAAATATAAAATTATCAAACTTGATAGATATAGTAATAGCTCCATGTATGATGACAAACATTATAATTAAAACTTGGGATATTTTGAAAGACATATGCCAAGAATTAGTTCCAAACTAATGCAAATTTTAGGATATTATGGAATAGTTTTGGATAGAAATGAACAAGGAATAAAAAAATCCATAGTACCAACTAAGAGATCTAAGTATGAAGGCATTGGTTATACAATATAGATATGAAATATAAATTTACTATTTGTGGATAGAGAATTATGTATAACTCCTACAAAAATTATTTACAAATATTATGGAAAATATGGGCATATGTCAAAAAGATGTTGGAATCTACATCCTTGTCAAATGTGTTGAGGGAAGAATCATTCAAAAATAAACAGTGGGTATAAAGAGAGAAGAATTAACATAATATATTTGACTTGTGGATGAAATAATGTATCCAAATAGGATAAAGTATAGATACTACAATAGAAGATTTTGTTTTTTTAAGGAAACAAGAATAAAGCAAACTTTTATACCTTTCCCATAGCATGATTATTGTACCCAAAAATGACCCAAGCCATGCTTGGATTCTTATAGTGATAGAACCTATATAGAAGTATATGGCCCAAGTTATACTTGTAACCTACAATAATAGAACCTATGTATGTTAAATATGTGTTTGACATAAAAGTAGAGGTAATGATGATCAAGATGTAAGCTTGAGGAAAAGACCTATAGGTAATACCCTAGAGGTAGATCCTAAGACCAATCCAAGAAGATACACATAGTAGCTATTATCTAGATTTAGCTAAGCCAAAGACATAACATAAGATAGAACAAACTTACCATTCTTAAAATTAACCTCTAGATTAAGGGGGGTAATCATTCCATTATCTATTATACCAAATAATGTAATACAATGGAGAATGATAGCATATATTACATTATTTGCTAAGTAAGCCTTCCATACTCATTATTAAGTTGTATTACTTTATTGATAAAGCTCTTTTAGTAGGTTTTGGAAAATAACTCATTAACAGGGTTATGCATAGTGGCTATTTATCACCAAATTGGCTAAAATTAGGATTTTCAAAATTTAGAATTGGCCAATATTTGAGACCCTTGACTAGGGCCCATTAGCCAAAAAATTTTGGATGTAAATTGTTTTGGGTCGATTTGCCTAAATTTTATAATAATTTGACCATGTTAAGTTTTAATTTCCACTATTACCCCCAATAATAGTGAACCTTCTACATGTGTTTGGACACTATTTGCCTGGATTTCAAAACTGATTCATCATTTTTTTATAAATACATTTTTGGGCTGACCCCTTACACATTACCCTACTCGTTAACTTATTACCTAACTTCTTTGTAATGGATTCTATGGAATTCCTTTTTATTATAATTTATATGTACAATGTGAATGATTTTAATAAGAAAATTGAAATCATTTTTCTATGGTAAAGTTACATCTCTAACATTTTAGAGCATATTCATTTCCTAATCCCTCATTTGTTAGGAAACCTACATTTGACCAACCTGCTATTATATCCCCTTGTTTTATTTCTAAAATTATTATTTGAGCTTATTTTAATCTTGGATGAGCTACTCTAATAGATATTTATGTTGATTTCTTTACTTCTTTCTCTCAACAAATTTTATTCACAAACTTGGTATAATTGGGATTATTAAATGGAATCCTTCCTAGGCATTTTAGTTTTTTTTTAGATTTATAGTTTTTTTATTACAAGTTATGCTATTTTTAAAGCATTATTATAGGTGATATTTTTATTTTATTCCTTCTCCTTCACTAGCTGGCCATATTGTGTGGCCACTTCTATAGATAATTAGTTACAAAGTTGAATCCTTTGTCATGGATCCATCCTAGTAAAGTCTAACACTAGAATTATAGCAATAAAGTCGATAGAAAAAGTGGAGGGATTGAATGGGTTGATTTGTAAATATTCTAAAAATAGGATCTTATATACGACTATAGTTAGATGTGATTGCATGATTACTAGTGCCCTCAAGTATTAATATTGTAGACATTCATAATTTTCCTTGGTTTTATTTTCCTCTTCTTATAGGTATTTCAATGCTTCTTATGCATCTATCACATCTAGAGAATTAGTAATCTACTATATATAATAATGGTTGGTTTCTACTACTATCGATTAATTTGAGGTGGTTTTGATGGAATGAATCACATGATTTTATGTTTGTAATGTCAACATCCCTAATAGGAGTTATGGAGGAAAGACACCCAATAGACGTAATAGAGGGAATTAAAGGGTGGATGGAGTAAATTGGGTGGGATGGGTAGTGAATGATGATGTTTCCATTTGTGTTTGTGTATTGGCTAGTTGTGAAACTAATTGGGATCATGATGGAATTTTGATACATGATAATAATTGGCATGTAGTGATGATATCAATACTTGGAAATGAGAATGAGGTGATGGAGATGGTGCCAAAGGTTTGACTCTCTATGGAATATGGGATTCCTTCTAAAAAACTAATAATCAAGAAGTGATAAGTGAGGAAATAGTATGAAGATAAGAGGTAGAAATAGAAGAAATGAAAGGGACTAGATGAGGGAGTATGCTTGAATTAGTGGTAGTAGTAGTAAGGGAAGCAAATAAAACTCTTCTTACCTCAATATGTTCAAGCTACAAGGTATATGGTATATGGAATATAAAAGCTATGTTTCATGAGTAAATTAACAAACACCTATATTTTTTCAACTAAATTCCTTAATCTAAGACTATGTATAGTCTAATTTTGGTAGAATTCATAGAAGATAAATACTATAGAAGATATAGATACATATAGAAAAAAATACTCTAAATTATATTTTATTTGGATGGTACATAAGTGCAATATATTTCTCTTTTTAGAAGAAAAAATATGTAGTAGGTAGGTATAGACTAGACAAGAAGTATAACTACATGTGTGGTAATTTTATTGCATAGATAAATTATCAAATATCATCCTATTATTGATATGAAAAATATTATTTCTAATGAGATAGTAATGATATAGATGAAAAAAATCTTGAATTATTGATAAGAAAATCAATAGGATAGATTAAAGTGATTAAAAAATGGATAAATTAGAATAGAAAACACTTGCTTCTATCTTCAATTTATTGTTGGGTCTATAGGTCCATAGTATAACCACCTTACTCCACTATGAAGAGCTATGTAATCCTACAAAATGCACAAAATAAGAGAGAAAAAAAAAGTAATATATATTAGTGTAATGATGCCTATCTGGTCCATGGAATATGTGAATCTCCCTTGTATACTTGGTCAAGACCCTATTCTTTACAAAAATAAGAAAAATATATAATGAACAAGTATATGCACATGTAGGATCTAATTTATAATTTACAACAACCTTTGCTATTACAAAATAGAAATAGATGATGGACCAATAATGAATTTTTGCTAGGCAAGATGTAACTAAGTATGTAGTGTTTCCATATCAACATATAGAACTATTAGGAAATTAATATACTTATTTAAAAAGAATTTAATTGGGTGAGATAGTAAGAGAAGGAAGGTAGAGATAATAAAAATAGAAAATTGGTGAAAAGAAATGATTAATAATATTTAGATAAAAAAAAGTATGAACCAAATGTATCTTGAGATCTAGTTGGGAGACATTGAGGAGGAACTAAGAAGAAGCCACTATGATATATGATCTACTACCTCCATTATTTTGTTAGATATCTCTCCTCATACAATGTGAAGTTATGACATGGTCATTCTAAGAGTGCATAATGCACAAGATAATTCTAGAATCATTTGAGGAAATAGATTATATGAATATGATTACATGAGAAGAAAACTATCTATATTCTATAATTTATAGTTTCAAAGAAGATACTAAAAGTAGGAAAATAATGCACCAAATAAAAAATAAACATAGCATTATATAAGGTCTTAGGTGTAGACCAATTGGTTTTACCAAACCTCGTAAGGGGGACGAAGGTCCAAGGTTCAAATCTCGGGCCTCATTGAACTGAACACTTATCCCTTTCTTGGTGCTTTCAACGGTGTAAAAGGTTTAAAATGATTGTGGCATGGTGGTTATAGGGGCAGACTGTGTGAAGAACTTTGTGGTGGATTTTGGGATGGACAATGCAAAATATTGTGGCGGCCATAAAAGCTAGACAACTTACCCAAATTTATGGTGGTTACCGATTCCACCATGTAAATTAAAAAAATTGATAGAAATATATATAACTATAAACACAATGATAAAACAATAAAAATATGGGGCCCTTTTTGTATTAAATATTTTTCTTTTCAATGTGTTACAATCAAGTCCCCTTTGAGGGGATGCTACCCATGATACAATGAATACAAATAAAATATCCAGGTGCACTGTAAATGATCTTCTTGCAATCGTAGTTCATCTTGGAGTAGGTTTTTTGTGATCATCATGGTGAGTATGATGTGGATCTTGTGATCCTTTTTTGTGTGTTGGATCTTGTAATTTGCACACAAATAAAATAGAAATATATCAAAAGCATGTGAAGAGCCTACCAATCAGGGTTATGCATAGTGAAAAATATTCACAAATTGGGTGAATATTAGGATTTTCAAAATTAGAAATTGGTGAATATGACGACCCTCAACATCGACTGGTAAGACCCCAAGGTCTTACTATAAAAATTATTAACAAATTAATGTAAATGTAATCGTAGGCCACTCAAAGGGGGCTCCATTGTAATCACTTTGCCACTATAGGGGGCTCCCTCCTTTAGAATCTATATTATTATTCTTCTTCTTGGATGATTTGATATGGATGGCCAACGTAATATATATATCTACCCTAAAGCTACGTTGGTGAAGAGACATGATGGTTCATGTTATGAAGAGATGTGATGGTTCACGTTATGAATATATGTGATGGTTCACTTTATGATTTAATAATATAATAATTAAATGATTAATAATACTAACTAATACTAACTAATAATGTTAGGATTGAGGATCCTAACATTCCACCCTCCTTAAAAAGAGCTTTGTCCTCAAAGCTCAAGGTGAGGAGCTTTGTATTTTGTTTTCCAAGAAGGATTTGTGTAAGTTCTTGGACTCTTTTAATGTCATCCTTCTATAGGCAGGGATATCAAGAAGGATGAAGTGTTAGCGAGGGGCTTCCAAAAATATTAGTAAATGTGTGATGATGAGGGAAGGACAATCCTTGGGGTTCTTCAAACGCCTTAGAATGATACATAAAAATATGTGGTAAAACTTCTACATTCTCCTGTTGTTCCCTAGGAGAGGCAATGGAGGAGTGTGCAATCACCTTTTTGCCTTGTTTTTGAATAGGTTTGACCCTATGGTGATAACTCACTATTGGAGAGGAAATTGAGTGTAGTTCTTGTAGAGTGCATGTTTGGCCATAATGAGTCACTTCAGGAATGTCTTGAGATATTTCTTGCTCATTGTCCTTGTTTTCCACATCTTCCTCTTATTTTTTATCTTTTGTGGCTTCCTCATATTCCTTACCTTCCTCATCATTACCATATTTAGTGATATCTTCAAGTGTATCCATCACTATGTATACCTCTATTTCATTTTCTTCTTCTATTGCCTTATCGAGGTCAACATTATCTGTTGTCTTGGGAGTGATGTATGTGGTTGATGAATTCTCCATAGGTGGTTTCCATAATCGACATTGTGTATTGATTTTGTCTTCGGCTAATTTGGCCAATCCATAGGTTTACATCATGGTATAGGGATTGAACCTTGTCACCTCCATTATAATTTCCTCTTTCAATCCACTAATGAAGCTATTGATGAGAATTGATTCATCCAACAAAATACAATGTTAGTGTAGCACATTTATGGATGTTAGTGTAGCACATTTATGGTGGGGTCCAAATTGTTCATCACAATTATCACAGAGTCCTTTTTATCGTCGTTCTTTCATCTCCTCAAAGCTAAGATGTTTAATTTATAAAGTTCAATTAGATTTGGGGGTTGTGTAAGTGCTTTGTGCCCTTCCATTATGCATAGGTTTGGGAGTGATGTAAGTGGTCAATGATTTTTCCATAAGTGGTTTCCCTAATCGTTGTTGTGCATTGATTTTATCTTCAGCTAATTTTGCCAATACATAGGGCTGCATCATGGTATAGGGATTGAACCTTGTCACCTCCATTCTAATTTCCTATTTTAATCCCCTAATGAAGCCATTGATGAAAATTGATTCATCTAATATTGTGTTGTGTTTGGTGATATCCTCAAATCGAGTTTGATACTCATGCACATAGTGATTTGATGAAGATATTTGAGCAATTCCCACATGACTGGGTCCCACATGGCTCTGATACCAAATGGTAAGACCCCAAGGTCTTACTATAAAATTTATTAACAAATTAATGTAAATGTAATCGCAGGCCACTCAAAGGGGGCTCCCTTGTAATCGCTTTGCCACTATAGGGGGCTCCCTCCTTTAGAATATATATTCTTATTCTTCTTCTTGGATGATTTGATATGGATGGCCAACATAATATATATATCTACCCTAAAGCTACATTGGTGAAGAGACGTGATGGTTCACGTTATGAAGAGATGTGATGGTTCACGTTATGAAGATATGTGATGGTTCACTTTATGAGTTAATAATATAATAATTAAATGATTAATAATACTAACTAATACTAACTAATAATGTTAGGATTGAGGATCCTAACATCAGCCCATTCACCTAAAATTTTTAGGACCATTTTTTTCTTAGGATTAATTCACCATAATATATACCCAAACATAGGCATATTTATACTCATTGGAAAGCGCTTTTCGAGCTTGATCTAATGGTGGTGTTTTTATAATGTTATAATATGATTTAATAGGTGAAATGTTACCCCAAATATGAACTTATATTTTAGGGATTTAAATACCCCAAAGTTTGGTGTGAAGATGATTGATTTGATTTGCTTAGGATTCACCATAATTCACTTTGATTTTGATTAGGATTCACCAATTTTTTACAACTACATTTTGGGTCCAATCCCTTATGCATAACCCTACTATCGAGATCAGGATTGTATTAATCGATATGAATGCAACAAAAGAAGATAAAACCAGACCAAAACATATAAAATCTGAAATATATATAAATGTAGGAATGATAAAAATACTGATCTAAGCTATGCTAAAAGAAAATAGTAAACCAGGTCTCTACCAGAGGCCATCTTAGGGCTAGATAATCTTGCTTACAGGTAATCTTGGGGTGAGATGGTCACTATCACTATATTGTGTTTTCTCGAAACTAGTCCTAAGAGGCATGTGAGATATCTTGGATGTGTTGTCAATGGATTGTTGTGCTTGTGAAAGTGACTTGATGGGTTGGATTGATCATTGAGGCAAGGGTATTCAATTACATGGAATATGAGAGCATAGCACCAATCCTTTTTAGTAGTTTTCTAGCATGGCTTTTAGTAGCAGGATGGCTTGGAGGATAAAAAATGGACATCACTTTGTTATACAAAATCTTGAGCTCAATGTACAATTTTGGTAGCACTTCATTGTTCAAAAATTTTAATTTCAAATCCTTTAAAGCTGAGGGGTGAGTGTTCTTTCATAAAATTCTGGGGCCTTTGGAGTATTTGAACTAATGTAACAGTGAGTGTACTTATGGTAATATACTCATACTACCATATTGTATGGATAACTAGTCATTGCAATCTCCAGGTGACTAGAGTAATTTCTTAGACTTGAAGTTCTATCGAGGATCTATGCTAGTGAATCAAATTGATGAATGCAAGAAAGTAAATATATGTTGTGTCTGTGGTGATATCCAGGAATGCAAGACAAAGAGAGAAAACTTTGATAAAAGGATGTAACCTTTTGAACCTGGTAGTTGATTTGCTAATTGATTGAATGTGAGGCAAAGGATGTAACCTTTTGAACCTAGCAGCTATTTTTTTGATTGATTGAATGTGAGACAAAGCGTGAAACCTTTGAAAAGAGGATGTAACCTTTCACAAAAGGATGTAAACTTTTGAACCTAGCAGTTGATGTGTTTGATTGATTGAATGTGAGGCAAAGGGTGCAACCTTTGACAAAAGGATGCAACCTTTTGAACTTGGTAGTTGATTTTTTGGTTGATAATTATGTGATTTATTTATGATTGAATTAAATTAAATTTCTAGTTGGGAGGGCGTGCTACATTAATTACCCCAAGTTTTTTTATTTTTTGATTGATTGCTCAAGAAGGTGTGATACCTTTGAACAGCCCCAAGTAGATTGGTGATTTGATTTATTGTTGGGGAAGGTGTGATACCTTTGAACACCCCCAAGTAGATTGGTAATTTGATTTATTGTTAGGGAAGGTGTGATACCTTGAGTGCCCCAAGTTGATTGATGATTATGTGATTGATTGGGGGAAGGTGTGATACCTTGAACACCCCCAAGTGGATTGATTTCTTGTTTTATTGATTTTTAGGGGAAGGTGTGATACCTTGATTACCCCAAGTGGATTGAGTGGTTTATGTGATTTTTGGGAAAAGTGTAAGACCTTGAA
Organism: Wollemia nobilis; assembly: GCA_028583015.1. NCBI lineage: Eukaryota > Viridiplantae > Streptophyta > Pinopsida > Araucariales > Araucariaceae > Wollemia > Wollemia nobilis. The sequence goes on from JAQPPZ010016473.1 coordinate 1,191,589, forward strand.
CACCCCTAGTTGGTGTTGATGATGATGCATGTATGTTAGATGAATGTTTTTGATATGATAGAGCTATTATGTATGCATGGAACTATGTATGTATGTGATGCACTAATGACATGATGATGCAAAATTTAGTTTTTAACTGATATGTTAAAACATAATGAAATGAATCTAAGATGCAAAAACAAACTAAGTGTAAGCACCATTGAATGTATAAAATTCATGAATCAAGATGTTAACCTTTTCATAGAAGTCATACATTTGAATGTGAATTGTATGGAATAAAATGTAAATGATGGATGTGGAATCAGTGAGATGTTATAAGGGAACAACTAGGCTTTCATGAGACTTTGATGGGGAAACAAAACTTGCTCAGACCAAATCCTCAAACTCTCATTCATTAAACTTAAAAAAAAATTACAATACTAGCCCGCAGGCGTAGTTTCTTGATCTGAGCAGCACTTCCTCCTCCCCTGGAAGAAAAACAACCCAAACAGGTCCAGAGTGGCCCTCTTGCCTTCAGCTCTACAACTCTGTCTCAGCCATTTTTTGACCCCTTGTGCATGCCTTTGCTTCCCATTTTAAAATCTTTGGGTTTCTTTCGAGGTCCCGACCCTCTAGGCCATTAATGACCCACCTGGAAGAATACATCCTCCGAATCTCAAAAGTCGGCTCTTGTCCCCCCTTCATGACTAAACCTTCACATATTTTACCCTAACTGGCAACTGCCACCGGGTCAGCCATGAAAACATGCATTGATGAGCCGTTTGAATGTCTCTGACCTCTAGACACAACATTCGAGTGGCTGCCATGCTCAAAAAGCTTACCGAGCAAGAAATCATGCATTAATGAGGCCTTTGACCACCTCGAGAAACACCATCTAGGAATGCATGCCTTTTTGAATCGTGAACCAATAGTATGTCGCGATATCACGACATTTTTCTTCCTCGCTACCTTTCTCTTCTTCGGGTCACGATATCGTGACATGTCGTGATATCACGACATATTTCCTTTCCAGCTCTTCTTTCTCCTTTTTAGTTGTGAAATCATGACATATTTCCTTTCTGCATCCTCCTCGTCTCTCGGGTTGTGAAATCGTGACATGTCGTGATATCGCAACATTCTTCCTTTCTGCTTCCTTCTCGCCTCTTTGGGTTGCGAAATCGTGACATGTCGTGATATCGTGACATCTTTGCTCTCTGCTTTCTCTCTCTATTTTGGGTCACGAAATCGTGACATGTCACAATATCATGACAGCTTTCCTTCCTTGCTTTCTTTCTGCTCCTTCGGTCATGATTTTGCGACATGTCGCGAAATCACGATATTTTCTTCTCTGGCCTTTCGCGTATTCTTTCTACTTTCGCTCTCTACTTCGGGTCATGAAAACATGACATGTCGTGATATCATGACATTTTCATTCCTTGCTTTCTTTCTGCTCCTTCAGTCGTGATTTCGTGACATGTCACGAAATCGTGACATTTTCTTCTCTGGCTTTTTCTGTCTTCTTTTGGTCATGATTTCATGACATGTCACAATTTCACGACATTTTTCTTTGGATGCCCTCTCTCTCCTATTTCGGTCGTGATTTTGTGACATGTCACGAAATTGCGACATTTTCTATAGATGTCTTATCTCTCCTGCTTCGATCGCGATTTTGCGACATGTCGTGAAATCATGACATTTTCTGCGGACACCTTCTTTCTCCTACTTTGGTCACAATTTCGCGACATGTGAAATCATGACATTTTCTGTGGATGCCTTCTCTCTCCAGCTTGGTCGCAATTTCATGACATGTCATGAAATCGCGACATTTTCTTCGGGCACCTTCCCTCTCTTGCTTCGATCATGATTTTGTGACATGTCGTGAAATCACAAAATTTTTGCTCCGTGCCTTCTCTCTCCTTCCTGAGTCGCAAAAACACGACATGTCACGATATCACGAAAATTTTCTCCCTTGCGCCTTTTCTTGTCCTTTGGTCGCAATAATGTGACATGTCGCGATATCGTGACACTTTTCCTCTCTTGCGACACTTTTCTTTCTTGAGCCTTCTCTCGGATTTTGGTCACGAAAATGTGACATGTCGCGATATCGCGACATTTTTTCTTCTTTTCCGACATGTCGCGATATCGCGACACTTTTTCTCCTTGTGGTATTTTGCTTTCCCTTGGATTATCTTGCATCAGAAAATCGGGGTGGATTGAGAAGTGACCTTCACTTACTGTTCTGTCACCTTCTTTTTAACTGGGGCTGTACAAGCTCTCCAAGCTTTAGCAAAATCTGGGTCTGCAGGGTACAAACCCTTAAGTTCTTCAAACTCCACAACTTCCACTCTCATTGTTGTCAGCAACCTCCTTTCATCCATCCCCTTCAGCAAACAAATTCTAGCGCTACTACATACCCTTTCACCCACATCCTTCAAGGGCTTCAGCTTATGGTGCACTCCATTCTTTGTCACTAAGTAAGTGTTGGCACGACCATCATGCACTGCACACCGATCAAACTGCCATGGCCTTCCCAACAACAAATGGCAAGCATCCATAGGCAGGATGTCACATAGGACCTCATCACAGTAATTCCCAATATTAAATTTGACTAAGGACTATTCACTGACCAATGTCCTATGGTCCTTCTACAACCACACAATCCTATATGGATGCGGGTGTCTCCTCATTTCTAACTGTAACTTAGTAACCATTTCTTCAAATACCAAGTTATTAGTACTACCATTATCTATAATAACATTACAGACCTTACCCAAACTTTTGCACCTTGTGCAAAATAGGCTCCTCCTCTGGTCTGATCCTTTCTCCTCATTCAACAAGGTTCTCCTTGTGACCATAACTTCTCCTCTCTTTGCCTCCTCAGAATGTTATGATTCGGCACCTTCATCTACTATAGTAGCTCTGGCAAGACCCTCAAGTCTCTTATTCATCCTTTCTCGGTGTTGTGGACACTCGTATGCTCGATGTCCTTCTTCGCCATAGTGGAAACAGGTTCCACAAAATCCTCCTCTTCCATATCTACCTCTTCCTCTTTGGTAACCATTGTTCTGATTATGGGGTCTGTAATCATTATCCCCCTTTTGATCCTGACTACTGCTAGCTTCTTATTTCTTCTCATCTCGTCCTCCATCTATTATTCCACTAGTTCTTCCACCATGACCTCTTCCTCTTTGCTTACCCTCAAACCGTCTGTTCAGCTTCTCTTTGACTTTGAGGGCAAACTGGTAAGCATCCTCAATGGTGCTCACCCTAACCAGACTCAAATCTTCTTGAATACTAGTTCTCAACCCATTGATGTAATGGGCCACCTTCTCCTTGTTAGCCTCTGAATGGCCAGTTCGGATGGAGATCTTATAAAACTCCTCTGTGTATTCTTTGACAGTTTTTCTTGACTGTCTCAAACTCTACATTTTCCTTAGTAGATCCAATTCATAATCTGTAGGAATAAACTGTCTCTTCAACTTATCTACCATCCTATCCCATCTAGTTGTTCTTTCCTTTCCTCTTCTATTTCTTTCCAGTTGTACTCCCTTCCACCAGATGCTGGCATGGCCTTTCAGCTTGGTCTTAGCAAATCTAACATGATCAGGATATTCGACCTCCTCATATTCAAAGTATTCTTCCATGTCATTGATCTAGTCAATCAACTCCTCTGGATCTAGATTTTAAGAGTACACAGAAACCTCCATCTTTTGATTCTTTCTAATCTGGGAGATGGCTCTATATAACCTAGCTTGTGTAGGATCTACAACCTCTTCTTCTTCCTCAAACTGGTCCTCTTCTTCATCAACTTCATCTTCACTATGGTATTCTCTCATTAGCTCAACCCCTCTTTGTAACTCCTCTTGCAGGGCTTGCACTTGCCTCTGCAAAGCTCTGAAATCTTCTTCAGGTACAACATTTCTCCCACCACCATGGTTTCTTTATGGAGGCATTCTTCCTCACTCTCTTCTCACAATCCTTAACCACAGATCTTGATGTAAACTGCCTCACATCTGGCGATCTATTTACACACTCAGGAACCCTATGCTCTTCCACAGATCTTGGTGCAAACTGCCTCACTTTCGGTGATCTACTCACACACTCAGGAACTCCCGCTCTGATACCACTTGATGGGGACAAAAAACTTGCTTAGACCAAATCCTCAAACTCTCATTCATTAAACTTAAAAAAAAATTACAATACTAGCCCGTAGGCATAGTTTCTTGATCTGAGCAGCACTTCCTCCTCCCCTGGAAGAAAAATAGCCCAAATAGGTCCAGAGTGGCCCTCTTGCCTTCAGCTCTACAACTCTGTCTCAACCATTTTTTGACCCCTTGTGCATGCCTTTGCTTCCATTTTTAAAATCTTTGGGTTTCTTTTGAGGTCCCGAACCTCTAGGCCATTAATGACTCACCTGGAAGAATCCATCCTCCGAATCTCAAAAGTCAGCTCTTCTCCCCCCTTCATGACTGAACCTTCACATATTTTACTCTAACTAGCAACTGCCATTGGGTCAGCCACGAAAACACGCATTGATGAGCCGTCTGAACATCTCTGACCTTTGGATGCAACATTCAAGTGGCTGCCATACTTAGCAAGCTTATCAAACAAGAAATCATGCATTAATGAGGCCTTTGACCACCTCAAGAAACACCATCTAGGAACACATGCATTTTCAAATCGTGAACTAGTAGTATGTCATGATATCACGACATTTTTCTTCCTCGCTGCCTTTCTCTTCTTTGGGTCATGATATCATGACATGTTGCGATATCACGACATCTTTCCTTTCTGGCTCTTCTTTCTCCTTTTCGGTCATGAAATCGCAACATGTCGCGATATTATGACATCTTTCCTTTATGCCTCCTCCTCACATCTTGGGTCACAAAATTGTGACATGTCGCGATATCACGAAATTATTCCTTTTTGCTTCCTTCTCGCCTCTTTGGGTCCTGAAATAATGACATGTCGCGATATCACGACATCTTTGCTCTTTACTTTCTCTCTCTATTTTGAGTCATGAAAATGTGACATGTCGCGATATCGCAACAGTTTCCTTCCTTAATTTCTTTCTGCTCCTTCGGTCACGATTTTGTGACATGTGAAATCGTGACATTTTCTTCTCTGGCCTTTCCCGTATTCTTTTCACTTTCACTCTCTGCTTCGAGTCACAAAAATGTGACATGTCGCAATATTGCGACAGTTTCCTTCCTTTCTTTCTTTCTGCTCCTTCGGTCACGATTTCGTGACATGTCACAAAATCGTGACATTTTCTTCTCTGGCCTTTCCTATCTTCTTTCGGTCGCGATTTCACGACATGTCATGATTTCATGACATTTTTCTTTGGATGCCCTCTCTCTCCTGTTTCGGTCACGATTTTGCGACATGTCGTAAAATCGTGATATTTTTTGCAGATGCCTTCTCTCTCCTACTTTGGTCACAATTTCGTGACATGTCATGAAATCATGACATTTTCTACGGACACCTTCTTTCTCCTACTTCGATCATGATTTCATGACATGTCATGAAATCATGACATTTTTTGCAGATACCTTCTCTCTCCAGCTTCAGTCATGATTTCGTGACATGTCGCGAAATCGCAACATTTTCTTCGGGCACCTTCCCTCTCCTGCTTCGATCGTGATTTTACGACATGTCATGAAATCATGACATTTTTGCTCCATGCCTTCTCTCTCCTTCCTGAGTCATGAAAACACAACATGTCACGATATCACGACACTTTTCTCCCTTGCGCCTTTTCTCGTCCTTTGGTCACGATAACGTGACATGTCACGATAACGCGACATGTCACGATAACGCGACATGTCGCGATAACGTGACACTTTTTCTCTCTTGAACCTTTTCTCGTTCTTTGGTCTCGATAATGCAACATGTTGCGATATCACGACACTTTTCTCTCTTGAGCCTTCTCTCGGCTTTTGGTCTTGAAAATGCGACATGTCGTGATATCACGACATTGTTTTCTTCTTTGCTAAAATGTCACGATATCGTGACACTTTTTCTCCTTACGGTATTTTGCTTTCCCTTGGATGTTCCTGCATCAGACTTAAACACACTCGTTGAGAAATTAAAAGTTGTATACTAACTATACATGACTCTAGAAGATAACAATCTAATAGGAAGACTTAGATATTCAATATCCTTGTGTGTGCATAATGAATTCATTAATGTGACACATAATATTATCCCATCGTTAGGCCAACTCTTAGAGCCCATTGTTGTAATGGAGATCATCCTTTGGCCATAATTTACATTGATTTTATACCTTGTTGGACTCAACTACTTTATAATGCAAGACCTCAAATTCTAGCGAGTCCTTATGTGCCATGTATGAGCATAGTCTAATGCTAGGGTCTTCAAGCTTTAGGAATTTATATTCTCAACCACTCGAATCAAGTTATGATGAGAATGAAACCCTATCCTTACTACTTTAAGTCTCATTATTATTATGTATTTAGAAATAAAGTTAGAGCTTTAGGGAATTAGATTCTCAACCACTCAAACCGAGTCCTGATGAAAATTTATCCCTTATCCTTACTACTCATTTCATGATTGTTTTGCTTTTGTGACAAGAATTAGAGATTTAGGAAACAATATTCTTAACCACTCAAATCTAGTCCTAATGAGAATGTTACCTTCATCCTTACTACTCTTTCTATTGTCATTGTAATATTTTGCAAAGATTTATATTTTAAGTGGTGAAAACCACTATTTTTATTGTGATTTTGTACTATGTGCATAATAGAAGAGCAAGGGAAACCTTTCGCTTAATATACCATGACTACTTCATAGTTTCATATTTCCTTATACTAAATCATTTTAATATGTGTAGATGTGTTTGGAATTTTGAGATATACAAGGTACTACCAAAGCAAGACCCTACATTCAAATATCAAGATAGCTTTCTACAAAATCTAAAAAGAAAATAAGGAATGGATGAATAACTGAAAAACCCTATAATAACTTACTAGGTGAGGGGAAATACAAAAACACCTACTATGGGGAATTTGGATGGAAATGATGTGTTGGATGTATGTGTTTTCCTTATGAAATTTTGGAAACTAAGAGTGTGCATAAAAATAGTCAGTGGTCGTATGAACATCATTACTGATGGTCATCCAGTATGTACCCTATCTTACGAGGACTACTTAATAAAAAAAATATCACAAGAAAAGTGGTAAATGATGATAAGAGAAAATGTTTGATTAAGACTCATGATATTCATACAAGCATGGTGCTCTACAAAATTTAAATAGTAAAAATGAATGTGTGGTGTGTGTAAGCCTTTTATGAAATTTTGAATATTAAGAGGTGTGTGTAAAATAGTCAGCAGCCATATGAACATCATTGCTAACGGTCATCTAGTTTCTATTCTATCTTACGAAAACCTCGAATGGGAAAAATACCACAAAGACAAGTGTAAGTGATAACAAGATACAAAATGAAGTGATGCTAATGCAATTACTGATATGACTAATACAATTAACCAATGAAATGTAGTAATATGTAATGCATGATGATGTAAGTAATGCAATGTTTTTATATTTTTGTTATTTTTGTTGTTTTTAATGATTTTATTATTTTATTATTTTATTATTATTTTTTTAATGTTGAATGTTTTTGGTGTTTTTGTAATTTTGTTTTTTTTTATGATTTTTATGGGGAAGGTGTGATACCTTAAGAATCCCCAAAGTGTTGTTTGATTGGTGAGTTTGGGGAAGGTACATGTAGCCGCTAAATTTTGATACACTTCAAAATTCCTAATTATTAAAACATCCTAATCATCCTAAAAACGTAAAACTCACCCTCAAATACCCCTAACTTGGTATTCATGACAAAAAATATGGAAAGATAACTTAATTTCCCCCTTTACAATAAATTTAGACAATCCCAAAAAATTCAGATGAATTCGATAAAATCAAACACATCCAAATTTGTCCAAATCCTATTTTGGGCACCCAGTTGGATTTTAAACCTAATCTAGGCATCGCTAGATTCTCGATAATTTTGAACGATCCACTAAAATCGAATGGATCCAAATTTATCTAAATGGAGCCAAAACCTAATTTGGATTAACAACATAGCCTAATCTCGGTAATCTACCTGATTCTTCAAACTGTAGCAACCATTTAAACCCCCAGCCTCACATTAAATAGTTTGGATGGTGATATTTGTAGAAATGCTTGGATTGAAGAAGGAGACTTTTGGAGCTTTTTTGCAGGTTGTAGTGAAGAACTTTGTCATTTGATCACCATTCAAGGAGCACACAGACATGGAGATATTTTCAACATACGTAGATCTGGTTTATACTTAGTTATTATTTGATTTTTTGCATCATTTGTACAAATTTATATGCATTCAAATTTGTCATTTTGCATCTGATTTTATTCTCTATTTTGCAGAACTAGTCATTGGATTATTTTGGCTCCAACCAAAAACATACACAGTGTTCAAAATCATACACAACATTTGAAATTATACATTGCATTCAAATGCATACCAGTGGCCCATTGGGGGTAAAATTCTAATTGTTAGGTTATTAATTGCTTTATATTTTCTTTACAATCTATTTATTATTCCAATATTTTACTGCATATTGCTATTATCATTAGATCTACTACATTTAGAATCATATGTTTCATGTTCAAATAATTAATCTTTCATTCTCTTTATGGTTGGCTAAAAGAACCACATGTATTTGACCATCAAAAACCATGATATAATGTGGCCTATGTAGATCCCCCATCCCTAATTTCAAAATATAGTGTTCTATTATGCAATTACATGTTTCTATCAAGTTCATATGCAGCCAAAATAATCTAACGAATTTTATCATCTAAATTCATCTTGTCTACATTTGAATTCATCCTACAAATCTAGTTTCATCCCAAAGCACACATCCAAATTGGGTAATGACTTAAAACTATTTCTTTGTACTTGGATTTATATTTTTCTATCTCATAGGAAATTGTCTTATTTAGAAGAAAAGTAAAAAATTTAAAAACATAGGTTTTATTATATCTCTTCACACACAAAACATAAAAATACAAAAATAAAACATGTTGACATAAACAAAACCTTTGCATCTTAGTTAAACTTTGTAAATATTTCTAGATAGCTTTGTATGCTTTGTCTTCATTTAAAATTGAATTGCATATAGCTAGGTAGAAATTGCATTTTGGCCAAATCCTAGGTGTATGCTTTCAAAAAAAAGAAAATAAAAACACATCAAACTACTACCTCACCTAGGTGTGGAAACCACCATAGCAAGTGTTTCCTGGTGAACCCACCCAATTCATCGACAAACACCAAGGAGAGCGCAACTCAAGCGCTTCTTGTCTAAGGTGTAGATCCTTCATCCCCCCTTTCAGGTGCAGATCAATTAGCCTGGTAGAAAGGGGTGCAAAAATTTTGGGCCTACATTCTTTGGTGAACCCGAAGTGAACTACACAATTATTATTAAAATTTAATTTTACTTTTTTTTACAAAAACAAAAGCAAAAACAAAAAATCAAAAAAAAATCTCACTAGATGGTAGAAAATAGTCTTAACGAGTCCTTATTTATAGACCTTAGGAGAACACTCATAGAACAAGAGGTTAATCTCTTCCATGAATGTGATAGCATAGAACGTCAAGTAGATTTGTGGCAAAACTTTGGCATCATTGAAAATAAATCACAAGAAATTAGAGAAATTAAGAGAATTGATGTTGCTAGAGCTTTAGGACCAAGTTTCCACTCTCCTTACTTTGAAATTAAAAGAGGTTGTGAGTATTGGCTTGTAGATAAATGAGCTTGTGTCCACTCAAACATTTATCCTTGGGATTATTACTTAGAATAAGCCTTAAACATCCATATATTATTAGCATACTTATAAAACAATGAGGTAACCCTAGAACAAAGAAAAAGATTTCATAAAGCACCTAGGGAAATCCTATTTTGAGAGTATTGCTATGAATTACAATTCCAACCTTTTGACTTAGAAACTAAGAAATTTACCTTTGTCCGCTTCATTCAACTCTTAGTAGATGATTTCTCTTTTGAGGAAGAACACTACATGAGTCCTGAAGATTTAGAGCCCATCAATGACATCCATAAGCTCTTTAAGGAAGATTGAAACCACTTAGCATTATTTTCAAAAATCTTGTAAATACTTAAGTTAAGAAATAGATAGATTGTTTTCCTAGTTTCAAGAAAAATAAAAAAACTCAAAAACAATAAAAAACACTCAAAAACTACATAAATAGTTGAAAAAAAACTTTTAATTAGCATCGATAGGAAAGATGCCTAAACATATAAGAAGTGGTAAAAATTGGCAATTGGCTATGAAAATGAGCTAGATATTGGCCCTAATGCATAATTTGAAATAGAATAAGTCTTATAAGGACAATAACACCAAAAAAGACAAAGTGAAGAAGATGAAACCATCAACGATATGGAACCAAAACTAGGGCCTCAAGGAGACATTGATTTTCAGTCCATGCAACATTTGCATGAATTCTTAAAACAAAATCAAGATGCCATCACTAATGTGTTGGAGATATAATATTAGCTTGCAAAGGGTGATTTCTCAATGAAAGAAACTTTAGAATTTACTTTTTGACTTCACCCAAAACCTGAAATATACATAAACATTTTATTGCAACATGCCACTAACAATGATATCTCTTTAGATAATACCAAAAATATGTTATAATATTATAATGTGAAGTATGCCTTAGTTTGACACTTGTCTTTTGCCACTTGTCTTATTTCAATTTTGAGTTCCCCAACTAGAGTTATGTGTCTTCTGCATGACACCAGATCTGGGTTGGATCTGTATATATCAGACCTGGGTGTGATTTTTTATAAATATGGGAGATACATTCCTAGTGCTACTTCACCACTACTTGTAGGTTTGCTGTCTCATCATGATATGTAATTTGTCTTCGTAGAGTGCTCTGAATAACCACACAGGTGGATAAAATTTTGTTCTCCACACACAGATCGGTAGATGATGATTTCATCATTGGTATCACATGTGGTAAGGTAGGATCAAATGATCAAAATATTTTCCATGTGTTGGTGTAGGAGGTCCACGTGGAATAAGGGGGAGATCTCCAAGGAGCGCCACTCATGTCAAACAAGCTACAACGCATCCAGGGACTTGAAGTCTGAAAATAAAATCTATTGCGCAAGTGTTGATCGAGCTTGTAAACTACCAAAAATATCTATTAATATAGTAGATGAGTGGAGTGTTTGGTGTTTTTATGGCTAGATTTAGCTGCATCTGAGCTCTGATTCTATTTTCACTGGCTACAGTGTCTGATTTTTTGTGTTTATGGATTTAGAAACCCAACATATGGCTCACGAGGATCAAACGCCTAACATCCACTAAATATTCCAAGATTTTTGAGTTATATATTTAGTAAGGAGGTAGTAGACCGCTACCATTTAGATGCTTGTCTCTGTAATCTTGAAAACCATACGAACACCATTACAAAGGTTCACATCAAAATACTACACCTGATCATGAAAAGAATAGCAGCCTAGATGAGATTGCTGAAGTGGCCTTGGAGTTTTTTGTGAATCACATCATTGAAGGTCTTATTTTTTTTAGAGCCCCAATACAAAATAGAAATCACCCTACGACTAAATTTAAAAATCAAAGGAAGACCAACTACTTGCTATTTATTTACAGATCAATTTTTTATGAAGTTTTTCTTCTGCTTGTGATTTTTTGTGTAGTGTTATTCTCAAACTTCTAACAACATGCTTTGATAGAGAAATATGTTCAATAGTTATTGTATGGATCTCCATTTCATTTAACCCATTGAAATTTTCCAACCCCATTTCTTTCTCCACCACAGGTCGAAGAAGCTTGGATGAGACGTGATTGGACCCAGCCAAGCAACCAAAGTAGTGACGGTGACTTTCTTCTTCAACAAATTTTGGAGCAGACTAGGAAGCCATCATGGAGGAATCTGATGTGCAGAGGATAAAAATTAGTGAGGTTCCAATTTTTTAATGGACTGGTGATTATGCTCCAGATGAAGCAACAAATGCTCATTATTGTAATGAGTGTAGAGTTGGTGAACAAGCATTGATAGCTAGAAGAAACACATTTAATTTGTGGTATTTATAAGAGATTGATGAAAAATGTGTGTCTTTTGACCAATAATTTGATGTGATTGCCATATTGGTAAGATTGAATTTTTAATCTAAAATTTTATATTATATAACTATTAACACCCCTTGATGGCGGATTAAATGGTTATCACTCGAATTAAATGGAGTGTTTCAAAGAACATTCGGGGATCACCACACCAGGATATTGCTATGTCAGTCATGTCTCACGCCCAACAAGCCCACAATCACAGTAGAGCATGGGAGAGTAATCAGTCTATTTTTAGGCTAATAGGTAAGAGGACAATCCTCACCATATGAAGACATGCCTCAAACCTTCCAATGTTCTCAAGTTGAATTAAAAAATTCAAATGCTTATGTTTTCTCAATTTTTTTTTAGGGAAATATTCCTTTATGCTGCAAAATACATTTTATATGTGTTCTTTGAAATATAAATCCTCATAAGGATAGTTGGAATATTGACAACAAGTTTTATAAAAACTCCCAAGTTAAGTTAAGCATTTTATTGCAGAGTAGCAACTCATATGGGTGACTACTTGGGAAGTCTCGAAGCTACACACATTTAAGAGGGTCATTTTTTTTTTCCTTTTTAAAGTAGCAATTTGTATGTGACTTGAAGAACACAATATTATACTAAGAGGGGGGGTGAACAGTACAACACCCACTTTTTACTTTATTTCCAAACCAATATCAATTAGTGTCCTTAATTGCAATAACAAAATATAGCAGTGTGCATTAATGACATAGATATCAATAGTAAACAAATGCACAAATCACCACACACAATTGAGACACAATATTTAACGTGGTTCCCCCAATGTGAGGTACTCCACAAGATAATCTCCTTATAATATTTCATATAGAAATAAGGATACTTATCCCAATACAAATGATTACTTTGATCTGCTCAAATATAGGAAATATACTAATCTTCTTAGGTAGGCAATCCATTGATCTACTTCAGCAAGCTCACCAAGAACTTACCCAAAATTGCTCTAGAAATCTCACTAAGAACTTGCCCAAAATTGCTCTAGCAAGCTCAATAAAAACTTGCCCAAAATCTACTCTAGCAAGCTCAATAAGAACTTTCCCAAAACTGCTTCAGCAAGCTCACCAAGAACTTTACCAAAATCTACTCTAGTAGGCTCACTAAGAACTTTCCCAAAACTGCTTTAGTAATCTCACCAAGAACTTGCCCAAAACTACTCTAGCAATCTAACTAAGGACTTGCCCAAAATTTGCTCAATAAGTTGTCCCAAAAAATCGCTCAAAATTTTCTCAACAAGCTCACCAAGAACTTGCTCAAAATTTGCTCAACAAGCTCACTAAGAACTTGCTCAAAACTGCTCAACAAGCTCACTAAGAACTTGCTCAAACTTTGCTGATCAAGCTCACCAAGAACTTGCTCAAAATTTGCTCAAGAAGCTCACTAAGAATTTTCTCAAAATCTACTCAACAATATTACCAAGAACTTGCTCAAATGTTATCCCAAATCTGTCCCAAAAGTCTTCTCAAAGGCTCAATCAATCATGCTCAAGTAGCACTCAAATCTCATCCACAAATTTATGAAGGTAAGACTCAATAATGAATTCAAAAATGAATGACTATGCACTCTTCAATGGATGACAACAATGATACACAATTATCTCAACTCAAATCAATCTCAACTCAACTCAAGTCAATCTTAACTCAACTCAAATATTATAGAAGCATAAATAGAATTGTTAGAGACTCAATATGTTCTAATATCAAAGCTCAATCTCAACCCAAATCAAAATTACAGAATTGCTTGTTTCATGGGACTTGAACAATCACCTCCCACAATCACTTAACTAGGCTCAATCAACTCAACTCAACCAATCACCACAAGGGACAACTCTTTCTCACAAAACCCTAGTCCAAGCATGTATCAACCAACTCAAATGTTTCCAACAATGCTAAACCATAAATATCACATAACAATGACACTCATGTTCTTTTCTAACTCAAGTTCTTTGCATAACCAATGGGCTTCAACAACTATGCTTATAAAACAAGGTTTAAACACAACTCTTAAACCAGAAAACCTTGAAGCATTCAACCAACCACTTTCAAAAAGGAAAACACAATCAATCCTTTTCTCTCCAATGATATTTTAGAAATCAACCACCATAAACAAAGTCAATGGAGAATATTGCTCATACCTTTTGATGCCTTATTGAATGTCCACTAAATCTGCCATACTGAACAAAATTTTTTTTCAACTTTAAAATAGGGTTAGAGATCATTATTAATATCACAAAAATAATATCCAAATAACACCTTATCACTCCTACTCAATAAAATACAACATGTCCCCTCATGAAAGAATTAATCACCTTTGAAAAAGAACAAAACAACCTTCATTTTTGAACCCTTTTACAAAATCAGAAATATCTCTTTACATACACCTTATTTCTCCCTCTAAACAAGTTAATCAAACATCCCTCGAAATAAGCTTTCCAACGATATATAATATGATATACTTTCAAAAGGAGAAACACAAAAAATCTCTCTTTTTCTAAACATGCATCACAACCCTTATTCCTCCTAGGGCAACTTTAGAAAAATAAAATATATTAAAAAAATTATTAACTTACCCCTATCCCTGACAGGATTTGATCTCATGACATCTCCTTGCTCAGCACTTTAACCAAATCCAACCTGTCATTTTTCATCATCATTATTCTCTTCATGTGGACACTTGTGTGCATAGTGACCAAAATCATCGCAATTGTAGCATTGACTTTATTCATATCCCTGAAATTTCTTAAGTCCTTTTTCCTTTTGATGAAGTTAGCTTCCTCATCATTATTTGAATCTCTATTTGTCTCTAGAACTTTCCCTTTATTTTTCTTTGAAGTCTTGAATGCAATCTATTTTATTGGAACCTGATGCTTACTCACCCTCATCTCATAAGTTGTGAGAGTTAACTTGTAATTATTCCATTGTTAGATTGTTGATATCCATTGTTTATTCTCTTGCTGAAACCTTTGCATCATACTTCATGGGAAGTGATCTCAAATTTTTTTGAGTAACTTTTGATTCTTTCATCTCAAATCCTAAGCCTCTCATGGTGTTAGTAATCTCATCAACTCGAAGTAAAAACCTTACAATATCTTTAGAATCTTCCATTTTCAATTCCTCAAATATTTTTCAATGTTTGTAGTTTTACCAAATTTACCTTTTAATCTGCTTCATAAGCATTTCACAACTTGGTCCACATTTCATTAGCTAAAATACATACCATGACCTTTGCAAAATTTATTTCATATAACCCACCCAAAATAAAATTCATTGCCCTTGCATTAATCTCAACCAATTTACTGATAGTCTTATCTACCTCGGGATCACCTTCAACATTATACTCTTTTTCAACCATCTTCCATACCTCATATCCTTATGATATTAAGTAGTTCTTCATTCTCATGCTCCAGAAAGCATAATTGTTACCGTCAAATAGTGGATCCTTATTTGTAGATAATCCATTATGTGAAGCCATTTGTGTTCTTGTAGAATCTACCCTCAAGCTGTTAGCCTTTTCGAAGGAACCCGATATGATACCAATTGAAGAACACAAGCTTATACTGAGAGGGGGGTGAACAGTATAGCGCCCACTTTTTACTTTCTTTCCAAACCAATATCAATTAGTGTCCTTAATTGCAATAACCAAATATAGCAGTGTGCATTAATGACATAGATAGCAATAGTAAACAAGTGCACAAATCACCACACACAATTGAGACACAAGATTTAACGTGGTTCCCCCAATGTGGGGTACTCCACAAGATAATCTCCTTATAATATTTCACATAAAAATAAGGATCCTTATCCCAATACAAATGATTACTTTGATCTGCTCAAAGCTAGGCAATACACTGATCTGCTCAGGTAGGCAATCCACTGATCTGCTTCAACAAGCTCACCAAGAACTTGCCCAAAATTCTCTAGCAAGCTCACTAAGAACTTGCCCAAAACTCTAGCAAGCTCACTAAGAACTTGCCCAAAATCTCTAGCAAGCTCACTAAGAACTTGCCCAAAACTACTTCAGCAAGCTCACCAAGAACTTGCCCAAAATCTGCTCTAGCAAGCTCACTAAGAACTTGCCCAAAACTACTTCAACAAGCTCACCAAGAACTTGCCCAAAACTGCTCTAGCAAGCTCACTAAGAACTTGCCCAAAATCTACTCAACAAGCTCACCAAGAACTTGCTCAAAATCTGCTCAACAAGCTCACCAAGAACTTGCTCAAAATATGCTCAACAAGCTCACCAAGAACTTGCTCAAAATTTGCTCAACAAGCTCACTAAGAACTTGCTCAAAATCTGCTCAACAAGCTCACCAAGAACTTGCTCAAAATATGCTCAACAAGCTCACCAAGAACTTGCTCAAAATATGCTCAACAAGCTCACTAAGAACTTTCTCAAAATCTTCTCAACAAGCTCACCAAGAACTTGCTCAAATGTTGTCCCAAATATGTCCACAAATCTGTCCCAAAAGCCTTCTCAAAGGCTCAACCAATCATGCTCAAGTAGCACTCAAATCTCATCCACAAATCTATGAAGGCAAGGCTCAATGATGAATTCAACAATGAATGGCAATGCACTCTACAATGGATGACAACAATGATCTCAACTCAAATCAATATCAACTCAACTCAAGTCAATCTTAACTCAACTCAAATCTTATAGAAGCATAAAGAGAATTGTTAGAGACTCAATATGTTCTAATCTCAAAGCTCAATCTCAACCCAAATCAGAATTATAGAATTGTTTGTTTCATGGGACTTGAACAATCACCTCACACAATCACTTGACTAGGCTCAATCAACTCAACTCAACCAATCACCACAAGGGACAACTCTTTCTCACAAAACCCTAGTCCAAGCATGTATCAACCAACTCAAATGTTTCCAACAATGCTCAACCACAAATCTCACATAACAATGATACTCATGTTCTTTTCTAACTCAAGTTCTTTGCATAACCAATGGGCTTCAACAACTATGCTTATAAAACAAGGTTTAAACACAACTCTCAAACCAGAAAACCTTGAAGCATTCAACCAACCACTTTCGAAAAGGAAACCACAATCAATCCTTTTCTCTCCAATGATATTTCAGAAATCAACCACCATAAACAAAGTCAATGGAGAATATTGCTCATACCTTTTGATGCCTTATTGGATGTCCACTAAATCTGCCACACTCAACAAACTTCTTTTTCAACTTTCAACAAGGGTTAGAGATCATGATTAATATCACAACAATAATATCCAAATAACACCTTATCACTCCTACTCAATAAGATACAACATGTCCCCTCATGAAAGAATTAATCACCTTTGAAAAAGAACAAAACAACCTTCACTTTTGAAACCCTTTACAAAAACAGAAATATCTCTTTACATACACCTTATTTCTCCCTCTAAGCAAGTTAATCAAATAGCCCTCGAAATAAGATTTCCAACGATATATAATATGATATACTTTCAAAAGGAGAAACACCAAAAATCTCTCTTTTTCTAAACATGCATCACAACCCTTATTCCTCCTAGGGCAACTTTAGAAAAATAAAATATATTAAAAAAATTATTAACTTGCCTCTGTCCCTGATGGGATTCGATCTCGTGATGTCTCCTTGCTCAGCGCTTTAACCACAAGCCAACCTACCATTGGGCCACATGCCCTCACGTGTCCAAAGGGACACGAACAAAAACTTATATCATAAACTTCTGCACCCTTCAAAAAACTTAACAACGCTTCGAGCGCTTCAACAAAGCAAATAACCACGGTGGGACTCGATCGCAGGACCTCCTGCGTAACACACAATGCACGAACCACTAGGCCAAAGATGCCTATGCATCTTATTAAACTCCATGAATGATTTTTCAATAGACCAAAGTCACACTTCTCTCTCTTTTCGCAATTCGTTCCCCAATCGAAGGCATTCGAAAAATAAGCGCTGGGGTCATGAAGTCTAAGCTTTTGTTGGCATATATATATGCCTTTCCTCTTTCTTTAGACGTCGACGCTATAAATTAATATAGCCTTTCCTCCTTTCTTTAGTCGGCGCTAAAATTAATATATTTAATTTTAAAATTTAAATTTAAATTTTAAATAATTTAAAATTTAAACTAAATATTTAAAAATAAATATCTCCATCACCGGGGCACCTTTTTCGATGAAACGAAAAGCCAATCTAGGTTTTAAGAAAAATCCATTTCAAATCTGCCATCCATGGTTTTAAATAAAACCTTTTATTTTTCTTGCCTTGGTTTTCACAAAAACCCTGTATATATCCATGCTCTCCAAAATATCATAAATGCTTATTTATGAAATGCTTTGGCCACCAAAACTCAATGTCGACATGATCCATGTGACATCAATGACAACATAAAATAACTCAAATTTCCAACAATCTCCCCCTTTGTCATTGATGGCAACACCTCTAATGCAAAAACCACAATCACTGCAAAAACCATCTCTAAGAATCAAAGCTGCTCCCCTGACTCAATACTCTCTATGGAGGCTGCTCCCCCTAACTCAATGCTCTCTTTGGAGGCTGCTTCCCCTAACTCAATGCTCTCCCCCTTACTCAAATCTCTCCCCCTTTGACATCAATGGCAAAAGGGACACCTATGGGGCTAAAAGATATGACTCTTAAGCTTAGCCCCCTCACCACCTTCTCTCTTGAGGTGATTAATTTTGGGGTGGGAGTACTTTTACTCCCATATTACATTGTTTCTTTCCTCTGTCAACTTCCTTCCATATTTTTCTGATATCCTTCTCTTGATGAATTACTTGATCTTCTTGTCTTGAACCTGTTTGACCTTCTTGTCTTGAACCTTTTTGGAATTGAGTCCTACACCATTTTGCAATATGTCCAAAGTTATTGCAATTAAAACACTTGATATTGTAGCCTTTGGATGGTGCCCATATCCTGAATTCTTTCTTGAAATAATTTCCATATCCATTCCTTTCCTGAACCCTGTATTGTGAAGTTTTGTTTTCATGACCATTATGACCATGACTTCTGATTTGTGTAGCTCTAAAACCAAAACCATGTTGCTCATTTTATTTGCACTGAGAAGCTCTATGACCAATCCTGTTGCATAAGAAGCAATGTCCCTGAAAACCATACCTTCTTCCTTTGAAGTTTCTTCTAGCAAAATCAAACTTCTTTGATCCATGGATCCTGCAGTGTATAGCCCTGTGTCCAAATCCATTACAAGAAAAACAATGTCCTTGAAAAGCCCTTTGTTCATGCCTTGGTTCCTCATACCTTTCTTGACCATTATCCTTGTGATCATTTTGTGCATTGTATCCTTGAACCTTCTTTGTAGTATCTAAATCCTCTTCCTTAGTTTCTTCCTTGCTTTCCTCTTCAAGAATTTATTTTCCTTTTGAACTTGATTCACCTATCTCAAAACAAGATCCAAACTGAATGTTTGAAGCCATAGGAACTTTGGAACTTTCTTCATAAAACTTAGGTGCTTCCTTGCTTTCATCTTTTAGAACTTCCTTTCCTTTTGAGTGTGACTTTTCTTGGAAATAGGATACAACTTTAAAATAAGTTTCCACTCCTTTTTGAACCTTTTCATCTAATGTGTCATGTCTTGCCGTTATTACCCTTAGTTCTTCATTCATCCTTTCCTCTATCCTTTTTGCATTTTGAAGCTCATCTCTTAGATCACTGATTGTCTGAAGTTGTTCTTCTCTGATTTTTACATTTGTTCGAATCTTGTTTTCAAGATTCCTGATTTCTTCTTTTAGCCTTTTGACTTCTATTTTTTGTTTTCTTGGCTCATCCTCTTCTTTTTCTATTACCAAAAGTGAGACTTCTTCATATTCACTATCACTGAGATCATTATTATCTTCTATAGCAAACAAACTCTCATGATTTCTTTGACCATGCATGTTTCCTTGATGTGTCATCTCATCTTCACTATCACTAAAACCATTGCAATATCCTAATCTATGATCTCTTTGACCACACACAAAGCATTATTCTCTTTCACCTTCTATTCCAAGGAATAGATGTTCTTCCTTTTCATCATCTGACTTGTCTCTATCACTGTGATCTGAGCTATCACTTGCTTCTGCAATGTAGTAAGTTTTCTTTATCTTATGAAAACTTTTCTTCTTCTCATACATGTTTTGCTTGAATTTGTCATCTTTGTCATGCTTATGCTTTCCATATTCTTTTCTTCTATGACCCTATTTTTCATCATCACTATTTTCTTCATGTGGACACTTGTGTGCATAGTGACCAAAATCACCACACTTGTAGCATTTGACTTTCTTCATATCCCTAAAATTTCTTAAGTCCTTTTTCCTTTTGATGAAGTTAGCTTCCTCATCATTATCTGAATCTCTATCTGTCTCTAGAACTTTCCCTTTCTTTTTCTCTAAAGCCTTGAATGCAATCTCTTTTATTGGAACCTGATGCTTACTCACCCTCATCTCATAAGTTGTGAGAGTTCCTTGTAGTTCTTCCATTGTTAGCTTGTTGATATCCATTGTTTCTTCTATTGCTGAAACCTTTGCATCATACTTCATGGGAAGTGATCTCAAAACATTTTGAGTAACTTCTGATTCTTTCATCTCAAATCCTAGGCCTCTCATGGTGTTAGTAATCTCATCAACTCGAAGTAAAAACTTTGCAATATCTTCAGAATCTTCCATTTTCAATTCCTCAAATATTTTTCTATGAGTTTGTAGTTTTGCCAACTTTACCTTTGAATCTCCTTCATAAGTATTCCCCAACTTGGTCCACATTTCATTAGCTGAATTACATACCATGACCTTTGCAAAATCTATTTCACGTAGCCCACTCAAAATACAATTCATTGCCCTTGCATTGATCTCAACCAATTTCTTGATAGTCTTATCTCACCTCGGGATCACCTTCAACCTTATACTCTTTTTCAACCATCTGCCATACCTCATATCCTTGTGATATCAAGTAGTTCTTCATTCTCATGCTCCAGAAAGCATAATTGTTACCATCAAATAGTGGAGCCTTATTTGTAGATAATCCATTCTATGAAGCCATCTATGTTCTTGTAGAATCTACCCTCAAGCTATTAGCCTTTCTGAAGGAACCCACTCTGATACCAATTGAAGAACACAAGCTTATACTAAGAGGGAGGGTGAACAATATAGCGCCCACTTTTTACTTTCTTTCCAAACCAATATCAATTAGTGTCCTTAATTGCAATAACCAAATATAGCAGTGTGCATTAATGACATAGATAGCAATAGTAAACAAGTGCACAAATCACCACACACAATTGAGACACAAGATTTAACGTGGTTCCCCCAATGTGGGGTACTCCACAAGATAATATCCTTATAATATTTCACATAGAAATAAGGATCCTTATCCCAATACAAATGATTACTTTGATCTGCTCAAAGCTAGGCAATACATTGATCTGCTTAGGTAGGCAATCCACTGATCTGCTTTAGCAAGCTCACCAAGAACTTGCCCAAAATGCTCTAGCAAGCTCACTAAGAACTTGCCCAAAATCTGCTCTAGCAAGCTCACTAAGAACTTGCCCAAACTAATTCAGCAAGCTCACCAAGAACTTACCCAAACTATACTCTAGCAAGCTCACCAAGAACTTGCCAAAAAATGCTTCAACAAGCTCACCAAGAACTTTCTCAAAGGTGCTCTAACAAGCTCACTAAGAACTTGCTCAAAATATGCTCAACAAGCTCACCAAGAACTTGCTCAACAAGCTCACCAAGAACTTGCTCAAAATATGCTCAACAAGCTCACCAAGAACTTGCTCAAAATCTGCTCAACAAGCTCACTAAGAACTTGCTCAAAATCTGCTCAACAAGCTCACTAAGAACTTGCTCAAAATCTGCTCAACAAGCTCACCAAGAACTTGCTCAAAATATACTCAACAAGCTCACTAAGAACTTGCTCAAAATCTGCTCAACAAGCTCACCAAGAACTTGCTCAAATGTTGTCCCAAATATATCCACAAATCTATCCCAAAAGTCTTCTCAAAGGCTCAACCAATCATGCTCAAGTAGCACTCAAATATCATCCACAAATCTATGAAGGCAAGGCTCAATGATGAATTCAACAATGAATGGCAATGCACTCTACAATGGATGACAACAATGATCCACAATGATCTCAACTCAAATCAATATCAACTCAACTCAAGTCAATATTAACTCAACTCAAATATTATAGAAGCATAAAGAGAATTGTTAGAGACTCAATATGTTCTAATCTCAAAGCTCAATCTCAACCCAAATCAGAATTATAGAATTGTTTGTTTCATGGGACTTGAAAAATCACCTCACACAATCACTTGACTAGGCTCAATCAACTCAACTCAACCAATCACCACAAGGGACAACTCTTTCTCACAAAACCCTAGTCCAAGCATGTATCAACCAACTCAAATGTTTCCAACAATGCTCAACCACAAATCTCACATAACAATGATACTCATGTTCTTTTCTAACTCAAGTTCTTTGCATAACCAATGGGCTTCAACAACTATGCTTATAAAACAAGGTTTAAACACAACTCTCAAACTAAAAAACCTTGAAGCATTCAACCAACCACTTTTGAAAAGGAAACCACAATCAATCCTTTTCTCTCCAATGATATTTTAGAAATCAACCACCATAAACAAAGTCAATGGAGAATATTGCTCATACCTTTTGATGCCTTATTGGATGTCCACTAAATCTGCCACACTCAACAAACTTCTTTTTCAACTTTTAACAAGGGTTAGAGATCATGATTAATATCACAACAATAATATCCAAATAACACCTTATCACTCCTACTCAATAAAATACAACATGTCCCCTCATGAAAGAATTTTTTTTTTTGGTAATTAAGGTACAATTTCATTACATCCAGGTTTTCCAGGTTGACCCAAAACCTTTTACAAAAATCAGCACTATGCTATTACGAATCAAAACCTCAATAGGGACAGTATGTCCTTCGCTACGAGTACCCTTCTGAGGCCACCTTGCCAAGAAAGAGCACATCCCCTTACCCATATTTACAAACACCTTAGAACCCAGGCAGCGGCCCACCACATTGCTTTCTTGCTGCCCCAGCCACGAAAATGTGACCTATCGTGAAATCGCGACGTCCTTAAGTCTTCGCCTTCATTTTCTCTAGAGAGTCATGAAATGGTGACATGTCACAAAAATGAGACATGTCACAAAATCGTGACATTCTACCTTCATTCTGCTCCTTTGTCGCTATAAGTCACGAAAATGCGACATGTCACGAAAATGAGCCATGTCACGAAATC
Organism: Wollemia nobilis; assembly: GCA_028583015.1. Taxonomy (NCBI): domain Eukaryota; kingdom Viridiplantae; phylum Streptophyta; class Pinopsida; order Araucariales; family Araucariaceae; genus Wollemia; species Wollemia nobilis. The sequence continues at coordinate 1,215,031 of JAQPPZ010016473.1, forward strand.
GTGACATTCGTCTCCCATTTTGCACTCTTTCTGCTTCTAGCCATGAAAATGTGACATGTCATGAAATCGCGATATCCTTAAGTCGTTTCCATATTTTACTTTGGATAGTCACGAAAATATGACCTATCACAAAAAAGAGACATGTCGCGAAATCGTGACATTCTACCTTCGTTCCGCTCCATTGTTGCTGCATGTCGTAAAAATGCGACATGTCATGACAATGAGACATGTTGTGAAATCATGACATTCATCTCCCATTTTGCACTCTTGCCGCTTCCATCCACAAAAATGTGACATGTCACGAAATTGCGACGTCCTTAAGTCTTTTCCTTCATTTTCTCTGGATAGTCGCGAAAATGTGACATGTCGCGACAATGAGACCTGTCGCGAAATCACAACAATCTACCTTCATTCTACTCCTTTGCCACTACTTGTCATGAAACTAAGACATGTCATGAAATCACAACATTCGTTTCCCATTTTGTTCTCTTGCCACTTCCAGCCATGAAGAATCGACAAGTCACGAAATTGTGTCGTCCTTGAGTCTTTTCCTTCATTTGCTCTAGATTGTCGCGAAACTGCGACATGTCGTGACATCACGACACTTCTGCCTCTTTGTCCTCTTTTGTTGCTTTTGGACATGAAAAAGCAACATGTCGCAATATCGCGACACAATCACCTCCTTGCTCCTTTTCTTGGCATTTGCCTGCGAAAATCCAACATGTCGCGATATCGCAACACTTTTGCCTCCTTACTCTTTCTCTTCTCTTTTGGTCACAAAAATACGACATGTCACGATATCATGACACTTTTTCCTTCCTACTCTTTCTCTTCTCTTTTGGTTGCGAAAATGAGACATGAAAGAATTAATCACCTTTGAAAAATGACAAAACAACCTTCACTTTTGAACCCTTTTACAAAAATAGAAATATCTCTTTACATACACCTTATTTCTCCCTCTAAGCAAGTTAATAAAATAGCCCTCGAAATAATATTTCCAATGATATATAATATGATATACTTTCAAAAGGAGAAACACCAAAAATATCTCTTTTTCTAAACATGCATCACAACCCTTATTCCTCCCAGGGCAACTTTAGAAAAATAAAATATATTAAAAAAATTATTAACTTGCCTTTGTGCCTAACGAGATTCGATATCATGATGTCTCCTTTCTCAGTGCTTTAACCACAACCAACCTACCATTGTGCTACTCACACTCACGTGTCCAAAGGATCATGAACAAAAACTTATATCATAAACTTTTGCACCCTTCGAAAAACTTAACAGCGCTTCGAGTGCTTCAACAAAGCAGATAACCACGACGGGACTCAATCATAGGACCTCCTGCGTAACACACAGTCCATTAACCACTAGGCCAAATATGCCTATGCATCTTATTAAACTTCATGAATGATTTTTCAATAGACCAAAGCCACACTTCTATCTTTTTCGCAATTCATTCCCCAATCGAAGGCATTCGAAAAATAAGCGCATGGATCTTTTTGAAGTCTAAGCTTTTTTTGGCATATATATATGCCTTTCCTATTTCTTGAGACTCAGAGATATAAATTAATATAGCCTTTCCTCATTTATTTAGTCAGCGCTAAAATTAATATATTTAATTTTAAAATTAAAATTAAAATTTTAAATAATTTAAAATTTAAATTAAATATTTAAAAATAAATATCTCCATCACCGGGGCACATTTTTTGACGAAACGAAAAGCCAATCTGGGTTTTAAGAAAAACCCATTTCAAATCTACCATCCATGGTTTTAAATAAAACCTTTAATTTTGCATACCTTGGTTTTCACAAAAACCCTGTATATATCCATGCTCTCCAAAATATCATAAATGCCTATTTATGAAATGCTTTGGCCACCAAAACTCAATGTGATCCATGTGATATCAATGATCCATGTAACATCAATGACAACATAAAATAAATCAAATTTACAACACGACTATAGGCTTATATATAGTCATTGGAAATGCATTTTTGAGGAAAACCAATTGGTGTAGTCCTTTTTCAGATTTAAGATCATTTACGTAGCTGAATTTTGACTCAAAGTTCAGATTGTAAATTAGAGTGTATTTTTGGTTGCATCCAACACTATGGGATAAAAAATTGATAAAATTGTGAGGGGCTCAATTTTTAAGTCATTAGGGGGATATTAGGCCGAGTTATTAATTGAATTTAGCAAGTTTGTATGTATTCTTTTAAGTGGAGGCATTGATATTGTATCATATTTTGAGGCACATTTGGGGCTATCTTTTAGCCAAATTTTCTAATACAATCATCAAATCAAGGGGTTATTTAGGGACCCTTGTCCCGTGCTGGTGAAGTCCTCTTGTGGAATTGTCTTGGACACTTTGTGTTTGGTGTTTTCCTCTCTTCATTTGGGCTTGTTCTTTATTTTTTGATGCTTGCTATAACCCTTGCATGTTTTTTTTTTGTTCATATAATTGTAATCAAGAATAGTCCTTTTGCATATACACACTTGACACTATGCAACATATACAGGCAAGCAAAAACACAAGCACCTTGTCATAAAGAACCTGAAACTTTGGTACATCTATTGTAACAAATTCTCAAAAGACAAGCAAGAAAGAATTTTAATAAGCAGTTTCACTTATTACTCTCTTTGGGTGGAAAATGGTACTTGTGTTCAAGTTATCCCTCCCACTGTTAGAACCACTTGATGATTCAGAGTGGAAAACTAGGTGAACCCTCCTATAGATTTTAAGTGGTGTACACTAGATTTTTTAGAGGGCTCTAATTTAACATTTGTGTTTCTTATTTCATCCTTTTTTGACCTCCCTCTTCTTTCAATCCTTTTCTCATCATGGCTTCTACAAATCTTCTAAGTGGTCTCATTAAAAATCTTGAAGGAGCTCACTCCTTTGCAAATTGGAAATATGAAATGGAATCTATATTTATGATGAATGACATGTGGGATTTTTTAAGATATATGAAAGCTAATGAAGACCCACTGACAACACTTGAAGACCCTAAAGAAAAAGCACTATTTGAAATGAATTCCAATATAGCTTTAAGTCTCATCAAACTAGCTACAAGAATTCAATGTAGAGAAACTGTAAGAGTTGCAACTACATCTAAACAAGCATGGGATGCTCTAATAATATTGTTTGATAGGACAAGTCAAGACAACATTTTGTATCTGAAACAAAAATTGCATAACCTATGTATGAAAGTCTCACTTACCGATTACCTTATGGAAGTGAATTCTATTAAGAATGATTTCTTAGCTATTGGTAAAACTCTTGATGACAATGAATTGATTCCTATAATTTTGCATGGCCTTCCTTCAAAATTTCACTCCTATTCTACCATGTTAGATCTAAGTGGTAAAATAATTAATTCCACACTTGAGGATATTGATATTCTACTTAAGAAATATGATCAAGCCCTAATCAAATATGAAGAGATTGAATCCTCATCAACAAATTTTTCCACCAAGGTATCCTTATAGCCTAGACAAAACAAGGGTCCAAATAAAAAAATCAGAATCAAAGAGGTAGACAACATCAAAGATACCCATAGCAACCATGTCATTAGTAGCATCAACAACCACATTAGTAGTACCAGCATCAACCGCATCAACAACAAATACAACCATATAATCAATAGCCAAATCAACAACCAAGATGGAAAAAAAGACCTCCTCAAGGGGTTCATCTTAATAGAGGGTATTAAAACAAAAATCAACAAGGGTGTGACTGTTGTGGTAAATGAAATCATAATGTCACTAATTGCTATTAGAGACAAAGAGATCAAAGGGGTCCATAAGATAATAATCTCAACACATTGTATGCAACAAACCAAGTTAATGTTGAAGATAAATATTGTTGGTATATTGATTCAGGGCCAAAAAAAAACATGATAGGGAGGTAAGATTGGTTGACCAAGATTCAACCTACTTCTAATAAATTCATTAATTTTGGTGATGAAAGTCCTCTTCCCTTTGAATGTGTTGGGGAGGCCCCACTTGCTTTGTATTATGGGAATAATGTTCCTACAACAGATTTTTTGTATGTGCCTAGTATTAAAAGGAGCCTTCTTTCTATTGGGCAACTTATAGATAAGGGCTATAGTGTCTATTTTGAAAAATACAAGTGCTACATCCAAGAACCAAATAGCATTGTAAAATCTATGGGAGTTAAAAATGATGGTGTTTACTACCTCCTTACCAAATCTATAACTCAAAACTCTTTGCATACAATAACTTCTTTTTCTTTGGAGTACACGTGGCATGAAAGAATGGGGAATTTAAATTTTCATAATCTTCAAATGATGGCAAGGAAATTTTTGGTAAAAGTACTTCCACATCTTAAGGAGTCAAAATATTTTTGTGAGCCATGTGTTATAGCCAAACATCATAGACAACCCTTTGAGTTAGGAAAGACTTGGAGAGCCAATATACCTTTGCAATTGGTTCATTTAGACATTTGTGGGCCAATGTCTATTCAATATTATATTGGGGATAAATACTACATCACCTTCATTGATGATTACAATAGAAAGGTATGGATCTACCTAAATCAGTACAAATAGAAAGCTCTTTATAAGTTAAAAGAATTCATGGCACTTATTGAGATAGAAATTGGCTATCAAATCTCCACCTTAAGATCAGATAATGGTGCATAATATATCTCTAATAAATTCTTCAATTTTTTTAAGCACCATGGGATAAGGAGGCAGCTCACAACTCCATACACCCCCAAAAAATGGAGTAACTGAGAGGATAAATCAAACAATCACAAATAGAGAAAAATCAATGTTACATGTTGCTACATTGCCTAACTCATTTTTTGGAGAAGTTATTCTTATTTCTACATACTTTACTAATAGATCCTACAAAAAGGCCTTACATGAAAGAACACCTAAAGAAGTATGGAGTGGAAGGATACCCTATGTGGTCCATTTGAAATTCTTTTGATGTTATACGTATGCTCATATTCCTCATAAAAAAAGGAAGAAGTTTGATAATAAGAGCCAAAAATACATATTTGTTGGCTATAGTGATAGTGCTAATGCATATAAGTTGTATGATACTATTTCCAAGAGGATAATTCTATCTAGGGATGTTACCTTTTATGAGTATCCCCCATATAATACTCCTCCTATGGCACCCAATTTAGAATTAACTAATGAAATAGTTGCTCCCTTGATGCATATAATATCATCTAGTCCTTCCCCTTGACTCACAAATCAAGAAATTCCTCCACATGAAGAACTCCCCACAAATGATCCATGTTCTTCATATATTCCTACTCCATATAATTATCAAACCACATCATCCAATTCTTTACCTAAGTGGTTTCAAGCCACCATAGATGAATCCTAAAGTCATTTTCCCACTTATATAGGTAAAAGGTCTTCAGCCCTAAGACACCAAGTGAATTATGCCCTCATGGCTAAAGTCCTTAGCCAACTTGAACCTTCTAATATCAAAGAAGCACTTGGTGATTCTAAATGGGTTCTTGCCATGGATCAATAATTGGATTCCATTGAAAGGAATCACACTTGGAAGTTAGTTGATTTACCCCAAGGCAAATATATAATTGGCATAAAATTGGTGTACAAGGTAAAGTATAAAGCATATGGCTCAATAGATCACTACAAGGCTCTCCTAGTAGCTCATGGCTATAAGCAACAATAGGGAATTGACTATGAGAAGAATTTTACTCCTATGGCAAAGATGACTACAATAAGGAAAATTATTGCTTTGGCAGCTCAAAATCATTGGCCTATATATTATATGGATATCAAAAGTGCATTTCTCAATGGTAACTTTAAGGAGGAAGTGTATGTGAACCAACCACTAGGGTACACAGTTGAAGTCCAAGAAAATAAAGTACTCAGATTGAAGAAATCTCTATATGGATTGAAGCAAGCACCCCGAGCTTGGTATGCAAAGATTGACTCCTATTTCATCAACCTTGGTTTCACTAGATTTGCAACAAAATATACTCTCTATGTGAAACATTGGAAAAACCGCATCATTTTGGTTACATTATATGTGGATGATCTTCTCATTACAGGTGATGACATAGAAGGAATAAGGTTGCTCAAGGAGAACTTATGCAAAAAATTTGAGATGACAGACTTAGACGTCCTCCACTATTTCTTAGGCATAGAGGTATGGCAACAACCTGGTAATATTTTTATCTCACAGGCTAAATACATTTAGTCTATATTGGAGAGGTTTTGCATGGAGGAGTGTAAGACCTCTCTAACTCCCATGGAAACTAGGTTGAAATTGGTTAATAATGATTATGAAGAAAGGGTTGATGGCACCCTTTATAGGCAGCTAGTTGTAAGTTTGATTTACTTAACTTCAACTAGACTAGATATTTCCTATTCAGTTAGCCTTATTTTCATATTCTTATAGGATCCTAAGAAAATCCATTGGATAGAAGCTACAAGGATTTTGAGGTTCCTCAAGGCCACACCTCATCATGGCCTTATGTATACATCATGTGATGATTTTTTATTTATTGGCTACACATATTCAAATTGGGCTAGTTGTCTTGAAACTAGAAGATCCACATCAGGTTATTGTTTTTAGTTGGGCCAGGGCTCTATTTCATGGAGCACCAAGAAGCAGGACATAGTTTAATTATATTTAGTAGAGGCTAAATATAGAGTAGTAGTTGAGGCAACTAAGGAGGCAATTTGGTTGAGGCTATTACTTCAGGACATTGGGTTATTCATACATGGTCCAACATATATATATATATTGTGATAATCAAAGTACCATCAAGATGACCAAGAATCTAGTTTTCCATTCCAGAACAAAGAACATTGAGATCCATCATCAATTAATTAGATAAATGGTCCAAGAACACATTATACACATGGAGTATGTACCAAATCAATATCAAGTGGTTGACATCTTCACCAAGTCACTTGGGCAAGACAAGTTTTCTCAGTTTAGCAAATTTCTCTATGTATGTAATAAAAGTTAACATTAAGGGGGAATGTTATCTAATGTTGACTTATTTTTCTATAGTTAGGATAGTGCAAAATAAGGGGGAATATTAGAATATTATAATGTGCACTATGCCTAAGTTTGACACTTATCTTCTACCACTTGTATTATTTCCAATTTGAGTTCTCCAACTAGAGTTATGTGTCTTCTGCTTGACACTTGGAGTGGATATTGTGACACTTGTCATATCTCCTTGATAGGCTTGATGCCTATATATTGTAACATATTTTTGAATACAATTAGTACCTTTTTCTTATGTCCCAACAAAATATGCCTCCTCCAGAGGGTAATTCCCAAAAACAAGCATCTGAACCACCGTAACAACAACCCATTGTTGCAACTGCTACAACTACTTCTAATCAAAAGCAACCATCTTCATCTAATAACCCTACTTTGCTTTCTCAATATTTTCAACATATATTTGCCCTAAATTCTGCTTCCCAAAAAATAAAAATACACAAGTTCCAAATTCTCCTCGACCAAATGTCCAAAAAAATGCAACTCCCTATAAAATTCAATATCCTCCTCCTACTTTGAACCCTATGCATAATAGTGTTTCCATTTCAACCCCTTATATGGCAGCACAACAAACTTATTATCCTCCACATGGCAACATAGTAAACCAAAATAAAAATAGTGAACCATCACATCATCTTGAAGTCGTAGTAAAGCAATTAGCTTCACGATTAGATCAAATAGACCCATATCATCCTACATATAGCTATAAAGAGATGTGCAATCAACCATTAGATCCTATGGTCACTGCTAGGCCATATCCTAAATGGTTCCCTATGTCGATTCTTCCAATCTATAAGGGAACAAAATATCCCATAGAGCATCTTCGCATGTTTAGGACAACATGTCATGACATCACTTATGATGATATGCTATTGCTAAAAATATTTCCAAAAATTTTAGGAGGCATGGCATTGGAATGGTATTATCAATTGCCAACACATTCCTTGAGAAATTTTGAAGAAACCATAGAAATGTTTGTACATCAATTTGGTGCCTACATAGAGAGGCATGTCACAATAAAGTATTTGTACAACCTTAAACAAGGAAAAGAAGAGAGTTTTGGAGAATTCTTAGCTCGATGGAGGAAAATTTTAGGAAAATTACATTTTGCTTTACCTCCAAGAGAAATGCTAGATATTTTTATTGGGAATTTGCAAGAACAATTGTCTTACGAGTTAGCTACAACTACCGTAACATCCTTTGACCAAGCTATAGATTTAGAAAGAAGGGTAGAAGAAGCCCTAATCAGGAGGGGATAATTTAAAAGGAAATATGAAGATAGGTCATCTAAAAATCAATACAAAAACAAACATGTGGTAGGATATGGGGTCACGGATAGTAGACCCCCTCAGAATGTCAATACCACAGAAACCACAAAAAAGTTTGTGTTGAAAGCACCCCAAAAACCTCTACAACAGAATTTTACAAGATTAAATCAACCCTTGACAATGGTCTTACCACAACTAATAGAAAGAGGTCTAATAAAATTTCCAGAGATATGACAACTTGACCCCTCTCAACCTTGGTATAGACCCGACCAACATTGCGATTACCACCAAGTTGATGGACATCCAAAAAACACTTGTAGAAAATTAAAACATTTAGTACAAGACTTAATTGATGATGGAAATCTGGAAGTGGAAAGTCCTCCACCTAATAAAAATCCTCCAGCGACAAATACACAACAACAAAAGGCACAAAATGTAAACCAAAACTTAGATATTTTTCAAAACCCATTGCCAAATCATGGCAAGGAAGCTGTAAATCAGCTAGATTATAAAAATATGCCTCATCCAACATGTTATGTGGGAGCAATTAACAATTATTTACCATCTCAACTTCCGCAAACTATTTTTGTGCCTACTCAATCCAACATGACAATTAAGCAACTCCAAGGAAGAAAACCACAATTGTCATCCTTGGATGAAACAAAAAGTGAATCAAAATCTGAAATAGATATTAGCTCACAATATTCTAATAGTTCAGAAGATGAGTCAGGGCCAATATTACCCATTACCAATTCACTAACTCCAGAAGAACCATTTACAAGAATGATGACCACTCGTCCCTCATCACAACAAATTCTTCCTATTGAACAAAGTTCAACTACAAGACCACAAGTTGTCCAATCAAATAACATTGTTGGTACGATTGGAGCTATTACTCGACAGCAAGCTCAAACACAAAACTCTCAACCTCAAACTCAATCAAATGATGTTGATCAACCACCTATTGTTCTAAAATTACCTCATAAGAGAAATAACATAATTCAACCTCAACAAAAGACTCCATTTGATATCAATGAACAACTAGCTAACACAACAGCTAGGATTTCCCTTCTTGACCTTCTTAGAACTTCAACTATCCATAGAGAAGAACTAATGAACACTTTAAGCCAGATGATGGTACCTCAGGACATAGAGCCAACTATTGTAGTCAATGTTGTAGTCTCTCACGAAACAAACTACATTGATTTTCATGATAAAGACATCCCTCCCCAAAGTATGTATAGAGATAATCCTCTTTATATAACAACTTTAATTGGGGATGTCTGTGTTAAAAGAGTATTAATCGATAATGGCTCATCCTTAAATATATGCACCTATGATTTTTTCAAAATATTTGGATTCAGGAAAGAAGATTAAAAACAAACCAAAATGATTATTAAAGCTTTTAACGATGAAACACAAGAGGCTTGTGGCGTGATATCTATTCCACTACAAGTTGGTCCCAGGATTTTAGACACGTCCATATTTGTTGTATCTTGCCCAACATATTACAACATTCTTTTGGGATGTCCTTGGATCAATGCAATGAGGGTTGTTCCCTCTACTTTGCATCAATGTGTTAAATTTGAATTTAAGAATCAGTTGGTCACTATCCATGGTGATCCTAGACCATTTGAAATGTGTGCAGTAGTAGAACCTATCAACGTTCCCTTTTGTCCTACTTTGTCATCATTGGAACCTAAATATTCTAAGACCTCTTTAACCAAATCAGAATCATCACCTCCTTCTGAATTACCTAAACCTTCTAATGATAATAATCCCTCTACATCATACCCTTTGACAGATGAAGTCTTACAAGATTTATCCACCATATTGGAGCCCACAAAATAGGATAATTATAATATACAAGATTCCCTTATCTTGTCCCGATTACCACCATCTCCACGTACAACTGGGTTACCACAGAAACAAGGAAACATCTATCATGTTGGAAATTGTACTTTCATTTTTGTTGGATGTACTCTTGATAAAATTAACATTAGGTAAATGAGCTTTACGTATGATGAGAATAGTTTTGCTCAATGCTTCTTTTCTAATAAGTATATAAAATCTAAACAAATGATGTGTGATATGGGATACAAAGGTAAAGGTTTAGGCCATCTTGAAAATAGAATACGTGAGCCTTTTGAGGTAGAGGAATGGCCTTCCAGATGTGGTATAGGCTATATCCCCACAAAAACTCAACCTTTCCCCTTTGATAAGGATGATCACCTTATCACATATGGAGAATATTTAGAAAAACAAGAACAACTAAAGAAACGCAAGAAAGCTCATGGGTTTTCTTGCAACATGTTATCAGTAGTACATCCAAAAATAATGGCTGCTCCAGATGAGTGTGTAGAGGGAGACGTATTTTATGATATTTCTCATGAAGAAATTATGAGGAATAGGTTCTTCTTCAATGGGTCTATCCCATGTATAGCTCACATTCAGACAACCACACAAGAAGAGTTAGCCCACTTATCCTTAGAAGAACTTCAAGAAATGGGTGTTTTTCCCGCTCCTCCCAACTTCGAAAGAGATTTAAGTATCGAAATAGAGGCTATTTTAAAAATTAATATTGGAACAAAAAATAATCCCTGCATGGTTAAAATTGGGACTGATTTAAATAAATAAGAACAGATTAAATATACAGAACTTCTCATAGAATACCCTGATATCTTCGCTTGGACATACGCAGATATGCCAGGCCTAGACCCTTCTGTGGTTATGCACCACTTAGTGGTTCGTCCTGATGCTAAACCTATCAAACAAAAACTTAGGAAAATGCATCCTAAAGTAGCCTTATTGGTTAAAAATGAATTACAAAAACTCTTGGATGTAAATTTCATTCAAGCTATAGATTATTTTGACTGGATATCCAATATTGTTCTAGTAACAAAAAAAGAGGCTACTAAAATCAGAGTTTGTACTGATTTTAGGGACATCAATGTTGCATGTCCCAAAGATGACTTTCCCCTTCCTAATATGGATCAAATTATTGATTTCATGGTAGGATGTGGAATGTTATCACTCATGGATGGATTTTTAGGATACAATCAAATTCGTATAGCACCAGAAGATCAACCTAAAACTACCTTCATTACACCTTGGGGGACTTTCTGTTGGAAAGTAATGCCCTTCGATCTAAAGAATGCAGGGGCAACTTACCAACGAGCTATGACGTATGTATTTCATGATATGATGTATGACATCCTGCATGATTATGTGGATGACATCATAGCTCGATCTATAAAACAAGAAGATCATATCCCTGATTTACGATGAGTCTTTGATAGACTTCATGAATATAAAGTCTGATTGAATCCAGACAAATGTGTGTTTGGAGTAAAATCGGGTAAGTTATTAGGGTTTATAGTTTCTATGCATGGTATAGAAATAGACCCTATCAAAATTAAGGCTATCATTGATATGCCACCACCCAAAAACTTAACGAAACTCAGGAGTCTACAGGGTAAGCTCCAGTCCATCCATCATTTCATTGATAAATTGGTAGATAAATGTAAACCTTTTCTTAGGTTTCTTAAGAAAGACACTCCTTTATTATGGGATAAATAATTTCAAGAAGCTTTTGAAACTCTTAAGACATATCTACTTACCCCACCAGTGCTTGTTCCACCTAGGCTAGAACATCCCTTTCATATTATATATTTCTACCTCAGAACTTGCATTAGGAGCAATGCTAGCACAACATGATGAGGATAAGAAAGAACGAGCTATTTACTACATAAGTAGAACTTTAATAAGCTATGAAACTCATTACACCCCCTTAGAAAAGCTCTATTTAGCTATTGTATTCTCTACACAAAAACTATGCCACTACATGCTTAGTCAAAAAACCTATGTCATCGCAAAATTTGATCCATTGTGATATCTGATGAGTAGACCCTATTTATCAGGATGAGCAGCAAAATGGGTTCTCACTTTAAGTGAGTTTGACCTAACCTTTATTGGGTAGAAATCCATTAAAGGGTAAGTCATAGTAGACCAACTCATCATTGCCCCTCTTGAATCTACTCACCCCTTGATGATAGAATTCCTTGATGAATGTCTTAATCTAGATAGTGATTCCTTGGAATCATGGTCTCTATTTTTTGATGGAGCCCATTGTATGAGTGGTGCAGGTGCAGGTATCATATTGGTATCCCCACAAAAGCAACTTATCCCATTATCCTTTAAGCTCCAATTTACTTGCACAAATAATATAACAGAATATGAAGCTTTAATCCTTGGATTACGAGTAACTTTAGCTCTCAATATTAAAATATTATCAATTTTTGGAGACTCACAACTCATGGTGAATCAAGTTAATGACATTTATCAAACTCGAGATGAGAAACTCCATCCTTATAAAGAATACATTTTAAAACTTATTTCTTTATTTGAGAAGGTTACTATAGAAGCTATCCCATGCACCAGTAACCATTCTATGGATGCTATGGCAACAGTTGCTTCCCTTATCCCTTTGGAGTTGGATGATGATCATGCTACTATCATCATTCATCAACTTTGAGAACCCACATCATTAGAGTCATGTCTAGAACCCTTAGATGTATTCACAATTGAAGAAGCATTTTCAGAACCATGGTACGAAGATATTTTAAAATTTCTCCAAGATGGATCATTCCCAGATGGCTTAGATAGGAATCAATGATGATCATTGCGTAAGCGGGTTGTCCACTTCGTAATAATCGGAGGTAATTTGTATAAAATATCCTTTAAAGGTATCCTCTTACGATGCCTCAACCTCAATGAATCCAAAAGAGATCTAAATAAGGTCCATGATGGATCTTGTGGAGGTCATTTTAGTGGGGGTGCTATAGCCAAAAAGCTCCTACGAATGGGATACTTTTGGCCCTCCATGGAAAAATATACCCATGAATATGTACGTAAATGTGAAAAATATTAGAAGCATGCAAACCTTGTCCATGCTCCTACCCAAGAGCTTCAAGCTAGTTCTTCCCCATGGCCTTTCTCAAAATGGGGCCTAGACATCATTGGGAAAATCAACCCAATTTCTTCAGATGGCCATAAATTTATTATTACAGCAACTAAGTATTTTACAAAATGGGTAGAAGCTATGCCATTGGCTTCTTGCATGGGAACCCAAGTCTCTAAATTTATTTTTAATCAAATTATCTATAGATTTGGGATTCCATCTACACTTATTTCAGACAATGGAACTTGTTTCAAAAATAAAGACATCAAAAAGCTTTGTGCAAAATATAAAATCCAGCATAGATGGTCTACTCCTTATTATCCACAAGGAAATGGTCAAGCTGAAGCATCAAATAAAACTTTAATTAAGATCTTAAAAATATTGGTTAATAAATCAGGACGGGATTGGCATACCCAATTATATCCAACATTATGGGCTTATCGAACCAGTGTTCGAACCCCTACAGGTGCTTCTCCCTTTGTCTTGGTTTATGGCATTGAAGCCATTTTTCCTTTTGAGTTGGAAGTACCTTCCTTAGCTCTCTTACTTCAAGATGCTGAAGTAGGAGATGAATATCATGCTGGACGATTAAGCCAATTGGAATTACTAGATGAAAAGCGTATAAATTCTTTAGAGCACCTTCGCTCATATCAAGATAAACTCAAAATATCATATTCTAAGAAAGTTCATACTTGATATTTTGAGATTGGTGATCTAGTTCTTAAAGAAAATCAAAAAAATACAAATGCTCGAACTGATTTAAAAGGAAAATTCCAACCAAATTGGTTAGGACCATTTATCATCACTACAAAATTTGGATCTGGTGCATATCGATTGGCAACTTTAGATGGAAAATATCTTAAGGAACCCATGAACATAATGCACCTAAAAAGATACTATACATAAAGTTAACAAGTCTCATCATTGTACATAATTGTTAATATTGTACATATATTTCTTGCATTTTCACTTCATCATCGTATATAGATCATATTTCATTTAGTTACATTTATCTATGCATTTTTCAAAAATAAAATGGTGATCCAATTACATATGCCATATAGTCACATCCAGTTAACATCCTACTTTAATATTAAACCGATGTTGTCAAAATTCATAGTTAATTTTGGTTTACTTTAGAAGAATTCAAAGATTATCTTGAACCACTCACAGAATTCACATTTTAATAAAATCTTGATTTTTAGTATTGATTATAAATCTCTCTTGAACCAAAATCACTATTGCTTCATTAAATAAATTTTGAAGTTTTGGGAACTGATCTTGCCACTTTTTGAACCAAGAATCACATACACATCTTAAAAATGATTTTGCACAAGGAAATATGATACTACATAGTAGTCCTAGCTCCTTAAGTGAAAGGTTTTCCTTGCTATCCTATTATGCGCATGGTCTAGAATACTGAGAATTGGCAAAAGGACAAGCTCCCCCCTACCCGAATAAAATCCCTTGCTCTTTGTCTAAGTTGAGCAAGTATCCCTTGAAAAAAAATAGCAAAAGAAAAATGTCTTTACTACAAAGCAATAAAATATCCTTGTTCAAAACAAAAAATGAACAAGAATCCCAAACTCAAAGAAATCAAAAGAAAAGAAGGGGGTAATGAGCTTGAATCCCTGGAATTCCTCAGTTATTTGAACACCATGGGGTGATCCTCATTACAGGTTAGGTGGCATCAAGCCTGCTTGGCAATGGTGGTATCCTTATACGTGGTGACATGTCTGTCACATTAGCGACCTTCTTTTATACAGACCAATGTCAGCTTGTGGATCAGCTAGCTTTTGGTAGCTTGTATTACATAGTAGTTAAGTCCAACTGAATGCATACAATCATGGTAAATGAATTCATAATTTGCACACACATTGGTTCTTAAAATTGGCTTGCATCATTACCTTACTCAAAATTGGTAAATGAATTTCATAAGCACACACATTTGATCCTTGAGAGATTTTGTATCATAATTAAGGTCAAGATGGAAAATGAATACACAAATCACACACTGGTTCTTGATAAATTTGACTTCATCCTAGAAATGACCAAAATTCTCCTTGAAGTTTGATTAGCAAACATCATTATTTCATCATGGATTTGTATGACTGTTAGCATATGCAATTGGTCCTAAAAAATAGTTAATCTTGCATTTTCATACCTATCACTTAGCATAAATACTTCCATTTTACTATATTGCATGATTCTTATCATTTACAAAACTTGCATTTTGATCATACATAATCATTTTCTCATGTAGCTGCATATCGACTTCATGATGATGGCATGAGATAACCCTAATAAAATATTTCTAATTCCCTCACATCAGAAATATTATGCCTAGCACAAGTCCTTTATCCAAAATTTTCATGCTTAATTACTATCATTGCATAATACTTATTTTAAGATTAAAATAAAATTAATCTTAAAAACACACACATTACTTATCATCAACTACATCACTTTCAATCAACAAATTCAAAATACTTTTGGATCATAACCCTTCGCTATCAGCATAACATCAAAACCTCACACAAGATCCGCTTCATGACTAAAGCGAGCAAACAACCTCCATAAACAATCATATACAAGCACACATCTTCGAGGTATTATTGTTGATTGATCAAAATCGTAAGGGTATATTTCCCAAAACAATATTTTTTCCATAGACAACTCAATCACACTATACTACAAACATCAATTACATCAAATCACACTTTACTTTTCTACAATGATATCTTGATTAAAGCATGAGAAAAAGTACATCAAAAACCATAAAACATGACTAAAAGCATGATTATGTAGATCATCAAAAATAAATTATATTACACATCCACACATAAACATCAACACATCAGATAAGCAATAGACATATGTATATATATATCATCAAAAATACAATAGGATACAAAAATAGTCGATTGATATACCACAATCATAAAATCGGTATACTCAATCACTAGGGGGTACACCATAAAATCCAACTTAGTGTATCATCCCCTAGAACCCCTAGAACTCTGGGTGTCATCACCTAGAGGCTATCTAGGCTCACAAAACTAAGGAACCCCAGATACTAAAACTGATCTAGAGTGACTCAAAGCTGCTAACTCTAGGGGTAATGAAGCTCTCTGACCCTCAAGCACTACCTAAAAATACAATATCTGATAAAAAGTCATTTATTGTGCCACTAAGGTAGCCTCTACCTATGCTACCATCAAGGCACCCTACAATGCACTACTCCCTAAGGATTGGCTGAAATCCATGCTCCTCGTATGATGTGATTGTGACACTATCTACCATGATGACCCATGTCCCTACATCCTAGCTAGTTGAGCCTAAGCTTGGCTCAATAAAGACTATGCCTGAGAGAGCTATCCCTCCAACAATTGGATATGGTTCACCTGAGTGGAAATTTAACTCCTCAAACCATCATTCTTTGTCCATAGAGTAGTTATATCTTTGGCGTTGCTTGACTCTCTTACCTCTATAGCCATACCATTCTCAAGTAAGTCTGGTCATAGTGCAGTAGGTGTCTCCTACTATGAGCCTCCCTCCTACTAGCATCATCCCCTCTCTCCCTTGATCCTAAGAGTCCACCAAGTAGTCCCTTGTGGCCATAATCCTCCTCTCATATGAGGTCCCTATCTCTATGGTGACATCTATCTCTAACTTTCCCCATTCAATATAGCTGATAACCGCTTAGCTACCTCTCTAAATTCCTCTTATACTAGACCAATTGTGTCTCTCTCCTGAGTGATCCTCATGGGACATATACTAGCATACCAAGTAGCATAGCCATCCACCACCCCTGCATCATCACCCTCTGCAAGAGTGACTACTACATCATCCTCATCTACCTTAACAAACCTATTGAGATTCGGTGCCCCACTAGTGGTCATCGAATCTCGCACAACCTAGGAATAAGTAAAATCTTGAACCTTAGGAATCACCTGTACCAACCCAAACTGATAGAGCACCCGATCTACCTAGTGTAGCTCTATCTCCCCTCTCTCCATATGGAGCCATCACACTCACCTCACATGAGCTAGCTCTTCTCTATCATCCTCCCATCCATAGTGCCCTCTCCAAGGTCTCCAAAAAATCTGTACCATGGTCAACTCATCAATAGTCCATTTGGCCTCCTCTAGGCCACCCCTCCTCCTCACTCGACCAACCAATGGACCCCAATAGAATACTGTAGGTCATCCATCCTCTACATCCTAAAGAGGAAATCCTATCGGTCTCCTCACTGTGATGTGCTCCCAACACCATACCTGAAGGAAGGATGTAAGCACCAAGCTAGTGCCTTTCTTGTACATGACCCTAAACAAGGTGTGGTACAAGCAACACAAAATATAGGGGCCCCAAGAAAACCACATACGGGTATCCTACATGTCCACTATGACCTCTACCAACCCCCATAGTAAGTATTGACCACTCTGGTGACACACTAGAAGCCCTCCTACTATCTCTACCAATACCACTATCAAGGCAGATACCCCATCCACTGCAATGAGTCCCTCTATACCGAATCTACTTTGCTCAATGGGAAATGATGGATCTCCCATAAATATCTGCATGGCCTGACCCTAGGCCAAGGACTAGTACACAAACTATCCTCTAATAGGTACTCTGAGGATCCTCCACACATCCTCTAGAGTAGGGGCCATCTCCCCCATCGGTAGTCAAAAAGTCGATGAACCTGGATACCATCGCTCGACCAAAGTAGTGAGTAGACTATAGTCTACCTCTATGCATGGAATTTCAGCCACGTGATTAAGCCCTACCACTATCAGAGTATTCTTCTCATCCATGCTAAGAGCTCGAACACGATCCTCAAAACTTGTATGTTGCCACTCGCGACCCTTAAGCGATCCTCCCTGCAAAATAAAAAATAAAAACAAATTACTTATAAAAACTACAAAAATAAAATTATTTATTAAAAATTTAACAATTTTAGTCCTAAAGTATAATTTCAAACTTAAAGCACAAATTTATATGCACAAAAATGAATTCTTACGACTGAATTTGCAAAATAGGACATATTATGAAAAAAAATTGGATGTACAAATCCATCGAAATGAGAAACAATGGTGAAATTTTTCTATTGATCAACAATGCATTAAATAGTTTTATAGTTCTTGAAAGAACTAAAAATAGACATGGTGGTTGAGAGAAATCCTCTCAAAATTATTACAACAAACTAACTCAAAGATAGCTCTTATCCTAACAAAATGCTAATCTTGGACTATGGTTAAACATTGACCAACCAAGCCAAAACCTCGACGTATGCTAATCAAATTAACTAGAAATATGTAAATAAAAATATTAAACTAAAAATAAATACTAGGACTTAATACTTAGGACTAAGGAGGCAATGTTGAAAATATTCCAACATTCTCCCCTTGATGCTAAAGACACTCATGCAAGAGTTCTTTAAGTATCACATATTTGAAAGAAAAAATTTCTCTTACATTTTCTCCAATCTTGAATCAAGAAATCAGAATTTGCAAAATACTTATGGTGGCACTCCTTCCACTCTTCATGTGGAATTTCTTGAAAATGCTTGAGTGCCTTCTTTTTTTGGTTAGCTCCCCCTTCAAAAAAAGTATCTCCTCTTGTGGTTTTCAGGAAGCACTCTCTCACATCTTTATCATTATGGTCTTTAAACCATGCTTTCATATTTTGATCTTCTTTTACATCTTCAACACTAAACAATACTCCACATGAGTATTTAAAATTAATCATCTCACATAGATGATTATACCATACAACTCTTTCACATATTTCCACACAAAAGATCAAAAAAAATATGGCCATATAGTGACCAACTACATATGCAACATAAAGTTGCTCCTCACACAAATATTCTCTTAAAAAAATGACTTTACAAGAATCCTTCTCCCAAGGAATTTTGAACACATCATTTTGATCCATGTGACCCAAGTTCTCCATCACCGTATTGTCTCCAAGAAGACTCTTCATCAAAGTTATCTCAATGAGACAATCACCTTTCTTTTCATTCCTGATCACAAAAAACAAATCATTAATCATAAAAACATTACCTTTAGTATGAGTATATTTGGTGCTTCCCATGAAACTATTTTGTAGCAGGTCTCCTTCATTGTATGGTGCTTCAATATCAACCATAAAATCTTCACTAAGATTTCTCCTTCTTTTTTCAACCCATGTTGGTGTGTTGAAACACCATTCATTAAAGCAATCATACATTGTTGCCTTTTCAAGACAACTCTCTTTCTGCAATGTAGTCACTCCAAGTGAGTGATATTCATACACAATTACTTCTTCAAGA
The DNA here is from genome assembly GCA_028583015.1 of Wollemia nobilis. Lineage (NCBI taxonomy): Eukaryota > Viridiplantae > Streptophyta > Pinopsida > Araucariales > Araucariaceae > Wollemia > Wollemia nobilis. The sequence goes on from JAQPPZ010016473.1 coordinate 1,234,611, forward strand.
TAATTATAAATATCCTTTGATGATGCCTCCATTACATCATGAAGTCCATCAATGACCATCTCACTATTTTATTATTTGATATTCACAAAATTTCTCTTCACACAAACTTCTTGGGCTGATGAACAAGAAGCATATGTATTTATCACTCTTGCTGGGTGATATCTATTGAGCATGCAACTTATAGTTTGCATCTCCTCTTTATCAATAATATCATGGTGATCAACATCCCATATTACTTTATTTGTTCTTTCAAGAGAGCACACATCCATTCCAATTGAATGGTCTTCAAGCCAATGATCATCCATGAACATTGTTGCTCCATCATCATATTCTTTATTCTCCTTCATGAGAATTGTAGGTGCATTCTCCATAATACACTCTTCATTTATCTCCTCTAGGAGACATTCTTCATCATACATTTCACTTTGATGGTCTTCAAGCAAGGAACACTCCAATGTGAGTGTTTCTCTTCCTTAATCTTGAAAGTCTTCTTCCACTTTTGAGTGGTCTTCACTACAAGGTCCTTGAGCAATTGTATCTCAATTGAGACATCCATCCTCTTTGCTATCAATGTGAATGCTTTCCAAGCATGCCATTCCTGCAAAAAAATTATTAGTACAATTTTTATTTTCATATTTTTCTCCTCCTAAAAGAAATAATTGACTATTACAATTTTCCATGCCATTACAAGACATGTCTGCAACTATGGGTGTCTCATAATAACTCTCTCCAATGAGAGCTATACAAGGCTTCTTCGCCTTCTCATCCTCTTCTCCATGAAGGGATTCCTCATATTCGTATCTCTTATCTTCAAGAATTTCATCATCACTCTTTTCTTCAAACATGTCTTCCTCTTCAAGGAAGAATTCACCATCATAATAATTTATGTCTTCATATGAGTCTTGAAAAGACTCTTCAAAAACTCCTTCAAAAGGATCTAATTCAGAAACTTCTTCAAGGAAGCAAGGCTCCTCCTTGCTTAAACAATATTCATGATTGTCACACATGACTTTATGGGTGTCCTCATCAAACCCATAAGCATCCTTCAAAAATTTCCATGCCATTGTAGCTAATCTACAATTGGCTATGAGAGGAAAACATTCTTTTCCATTCCTCTCCTCAAATCCATAAGAGCTAAGCAATTTGCATATTGTTGCTTCTTCTATTTTTTCTCCTCACCTTGTAGCTTGCTCCAAGTGGGTTCTTCATATCCTTCGTCGACAATGCTCCAAATATCTTTAGCCATGAAGAAGGTCTTCATTTTTATGCTCCAAATAGCATAATATTTACCATCAAAACTTGAAACCTCCAAGTCTTCATACATTGTGGCCATTCTCTCTCTGCTTTTTTTAGATTTTTTTTATGTTGCTTTATGAAACCACACTGTCCTCTTTTTTTTACTACAGAAATTTAATAACCCTTACTTCAGTCTTCCAAAACAACATCAACTCTAAAAAACCCTCTAAATTTTAGAAGAAAAAATTTGCAAAGGTGAAAAAGATGTGATCATTTACTTTTTCCCTTTTTATCACAATTTCGAATCTAGGATTGTTGAAGGAAAAATAAATATTCACATAAATCAATAAATACAGATCCAAATGACTTGAAACTTTGTCTGAATTATTATTTTATCTAAATAATATTTCTCCCAAAATTTGAGATGCAAATACCCTGTTTTCCACCTTATACAACCATTTTATGGAAAAACTTAAAATGCTAATAAAATTTGTAAATTAGCTCCAAATAACCTAAATTTTTTATTGAATCTTCTTGATACAATTATATAACAACCCTAAAAATTTCATAAGCAAATAACTCAGGATGAATTAGATAGTAATGATTTACTCAAACTCTTATTTGCAAATCTGCTGAGTGCTGGCCACTTGAGTTTCTCTGACAAAGTGCATGCTTCAGATCTCTTCACGCCACTCTCCACAGGTTTTGATCCGTCTGAGCAAACCTGCTCTGATACCAAATGAGAAAAAATGGTGAAATTATTCTATTGATCAACAATGCATTACATAGTTTTATAGTTCTTGAAAGAACTAAAAATAAACACGGTGGTTGAGAGAAATCCTCTCAAAATTATTACAACAAACTAACTTAAAGATAGATCTTATCCTAAAAACATGCTAATCTTGGACTATGGTTAAACATTGACCAACCAAGCCAAAACCTCAACGTATGCTAATAAAATTAACTAGAAATATGTAAATCAAATTATTAAACTAAAACTAAATACTAGGACTTAATACTTAGGACTAAGGAGGCAATGTTGAAAATATTCCAACGTTTGAATTTATCAATTTGGAAGTATTTTTTGACAAATTCAAATATCCACTTTTTTTGTGATGATCTAAATTCATCACTGCGGCCACACGATGGCAGGTTGTGTCCAAAAAATCAAAAAATCCTAAATATAAATCAAAGAATTTCAAACAAGAAGTGATAAAATCACTTACCTTGATGTTCCCACCATTTCCATCATTCCTGGATCAAACCTTGTCTAGTCGATGTACCATGGTAGCCATTTATCCATTTTTTCTCTAGAGAAAAATTTGCTAAAACTGAAAGTAAAAATGAATTAGGGTTTTTTGCCCTAATTTCTATTTTATACTCCTTTTACCCCTTTTTTCTTCGAATTTCAAGTTTTGCAATAAATTGTAAATTTATTAAGAAAATCGAAGGGGCTATCTATGATAATAAACATAAATAAAAAATTAAATTTTTATTTTTTGCAACATAGCATCCCTCTTTGCTACATCTTTCTTTAATGCATTTATTGTTCATAAATGCATCAAAGAGAGGGTAAAATATAGTTGTTGAATTTTGACACACTTTAAAATTTCTAATTCTTATTAAAATATCCTAATCATCCTAACAATGTAAAACTCACCCTCAAATACCCCTGCCTTGATATTCATGCCTAAAAAAAGAAAAAATAACTTAATTTCCCCCTTTACGATAAATTTGGACAATCCCGATGAATTTAGATGCATTCGATAAAATCAGATGCATCCAAATTTTTCCAAATCACATGTGCACCTAATTTAGGCACCTATTTAGAATTTTAACCTAATCTAGGCATCACCATATTCCTAATAATTTTAGATGATCTTCTAAAATTGAACAGATCTAAATTTTTCTAAATGGAGCTAAAACCTAATTTGGCTTAACAACCCAGCCTAATCTTGCCAACCTGCTTTATTCTTCAAACTGTAGCAACCATTTAAACCCTTAGCCTCACATTAAATAATTTGGATGGTGATATTTATATAAAGGCTTGAATTGAAGGAGACTTTTGGAGCTTTTTTGTAGGTTGCAGTGAATAACTTTTTCGTTTGATCACCATTCAAGGAGCGCACAAACATGAAAATATTTTCAACATATGTAGAAATGGTTTATACTTAGTTATTATTTGAGTTTTGCATCAATTGCACAATTTTAGATGCATTCAAATTTGTCATTTTGTGTCTAATTTTATTATCTATTTTGTAGAACTAGTCGTTGGATTATTTTGGCTCCAATCGAAATCATACATAGTATTCAAAATCATACACAGTGTTTGAAATCATATATTGCATTTGAATGTATATCAGTGGCACATTGGGGGTAAATTTTTTATTGTTAATTCATTAATTGCTTTATATTTGCATTACATTCCATTTATTATTCCAGTATTTTACTGCATGTTGTTATCATTAGATTTACTACATTTAGAATCATATGTTTCATGTTCAAATAATTAATATTTCATTTTATTTATGATTGGCTAAAAGAACCGAGGGGATTTGACTGTCATAGACCATGATCTATTGTGGCCTATGTATATCCCCCATCCCTAATTTCAAAATATAGTGTTTTGTTGTGCAATTGCATGTTTTTGGCAAGTTCGTATGCAACCAAAATCATCTAACAAATTCGATCATCCAAATTCATCTTGTCTACATTCGAATTCATCCTACAAATTTGATGTCATCCCAAAGCACACATCCAGATTGGGTAAGGACTTAAACCTATTTCTTCGTACTTGGATTTATATTTTTTTGTCTCATAGGCTTCTATATTAATTAAAAGAAAAGCAAAAAAATTCAAAAACATAGGTTTTATTATATCTCTTCATACGCAAAACATAAATATACAAAAAGAAAACATGTTGACATAAATAAAACCTTTGCATCTTAGTTAAAATTTGTAAATATTTCTAGATATATTTGTATGCTTTGTCTTCATTTAAAATTGAATTGCATATAGCTAGGTAGAAATTGTATTTTGGCCAAACCCTAGGTGTATGCTTTCAAAACAAAGAAAAGAAAAACACATTAAACTACTACCTCACCTAGGTGTGTAAACCACTATAGGAAGTGTTTCCTAGTAAACCCACCCAATTCATCGATAAACACCAAGGAGAGCACAACTCAAGCACTTATCGTCTGGGGTGTAGATCCTTTATTTCCCCCCCCCATTTCAATCATGGATCCATTAGCCTAGGAGAAGAGGGTGAAAATGTTTTGGATCTACAATACGATACCTTGAGAATCCCCAATTTATTTTATTTTTGGTGGTGTGGTTGATAGAGGAGGTGTGATACCTTGAGCATCCCCACTACTATTCATGTAGATGTTGAGGTCCTATTTAGATGAAGGGAGTGGACTATCTGTGGGAAATATCCCCCTAATATTAAGATCTTGGACCACATTTTTAAATGCAAAGCAATCATTGATGTCATGAACCTTTTGCTTGTGATAGAGGTGATAATTATTTTCCTGATACAACCTAGGTTTAGGTCTATTAGGATCTAAATAATGTACATTAGGTAGGCCACTTATTTTTGCATTCTACAAATTTTGAAATATGGTCACCATGGGCTCGAATAGAGGGGTATATATAAAGGGATAACATTTTGAATGATGTGGGCTAGGAATGTGGATGTCCCCGTATCCTGTAGATCTTGGACCACAATGTATAACAACTGTTGATGTCATGGACCACTAGCTGATGATAAGGGAAAAAGTGATACTTCCCTATATGACCTATGTTGAAGTCCATTGGGACTTCTTGGTATTATTTTTGTTAATGTAATATCTTGTGCATCATAAAGCTTTTGAAATATGGCTAAATAAGACTATGGAAGTGGCATATGCTTGGTGCAGTTGTTCTATTATGGTTTATTTTAATTTTATGGTATAGGTAGGTTAATATGAGATATGGGTTGCAAAGGTGTGGCTGAGATGAAGGCTAATGAGGTTCATGGTGACTCAATCATAGCTCAATCTTTGTAAGTTGAGTTAAAATTTATTATAGAATTGGAGTGTGTTGGTAACTCGATTGTAGCTTGATATTGGGTAGTCAATCCAAGATATGTTGTAATTCTAGTAGCAGTGATTGCTTATATTGTGAAGTGAGAGGAGATTGGCTATGGGTATTACAATTTAGTGATGGTAGAATGGTTTTTTATGAAGTTTTAATGGCAACCAATAGTTATCTAAGTTGTGTTTTGTGGATGTTGGAGATATGTAGGTGATATTAGAGGAACGTTAGATGGAACTATATGATGCGTAGATTGATTTGGATATTCCTGGTCCTTTGTCACCATATTGATCATTCCCACAAATCCTTGGGGATGGTATTCCATGTCTCAAACTATTTTGATAAGGGGAGCGAATATGACATTCTATGCAATGTACTCATCGAGTCCTAGATTAGACCTATGGGTTGTGACTTACAAAGGGTTGGGTGATGATGAGGGGAATGATGGTTATGATGATTATATGGTGAATATGAAGGCTCTTCCCAGTTAGGAGGGGTGTGAGTGTGTGTTGTGGAAATAGTTGAGATCATTGGTGTAGAAGATGACTTTGGTGATTGAGATGTGGATGCGTGAATTGGTGATGATGGGGGTGATGATATGGGAACCTTATCAAGTTTCTTGGTAGTATAATTTGATGCATGATAAGGGGTTTGTATGTATATTGGTGATGAATTTTGCTTTGATATAGAAATAGAAGATATATTTTTGAGGTCTATATGATTTTTGGGTGGATTGGGTTTGACCTCTAGATGCATTGATGGTAAAATAGACTCATCTAGATGTGATACCATATTGTAGAATTTAAATGGTTATGAGTCCACTAGAACATAATGCACTTGATATTCATGTATGTATTTAATTCATTGATGTAATATTGAAGGTACACACCTCATATCTCAAATACATGACTGACAAAGTAGCATATTATATTGCATGGCCCCTTTTAGAACATGAAAGAGTGTGTGAATTATTTTCAATCCAACCTAAATAGGAAGATCTATTATCCTTATGGTAGAACACAATGTATTATTGAATGTATGGAGGGTAAATATGGATGTTTTGATGTGGGATGGTGAAATATTGAGGTATTGAATGGAGTATGTGCTAATAATATTGATCAAAGAGCTTGTGTTGATCAAGATATGCTTATAAGAGATCCAGTCTATACTAGCGATGATATGAAGAGAAGGATCCAATATGTCAGTGTGTATTTTCTTGATCTCATGATCATGGAAGGTTATTGCAGGCTCATTGAAATATTGTATTTGCCCTAAAAAATTGGTAAAAGTTTTGGGTTATTATGGTTGTAACTCTATTGATTGCAATATCTCTATTAGGGCATCTTGATGTGGCTTTTATTGCTGTATCATTTTATAAATGGAGAGCCTAGCTGATGTCATCCTTAGACTTTGGGTAAGTCTAATTTTTATTGTTAGCACCAATAAACAAGGGTTAGGTGCAATCATATAATGCTAAGGATGTGCTTGCGATGTTGAAGGAACATTGTTAGGACCCACACTAGGTATAAGTGGATTTAGATATCATCTTTTCCTTGTGATAATATGATCATTCCCAGAAACTCTTGGTAAGGTGGATCGACATGCATATGATTCACCTACTTTGGTTTTTTGGCTTGATTGGTAGGTGTTGTGTTTATTTCATATGTGGGTAATTGATCTTTGAATACTCCTATTTTCTAATTATTTAGAACAGGAGGATTGTTGATCTGAATCTCTTACCTCTCAATCATATCCTATACTAGATTTTTAAAGGCATAACATGTTAATATGTGATGACCTCTTTGTTGATTGTAGTCATAGTATATATCCTCCCTATGAGATTTATATTTAGGTTTATTGGGATCCAATGGATGGATCTCAGGGAGAATGATTACTTGCACCTCACATAATCGATTGAAAATTGATTCTAATATTTTTTAGCAAAGGAGTATATTGTCATGGTGGCTTGCACTATTGGTATTGTCTTTGGTTCTATTGTGGATGATATTGAGTCGGTGGATGTTGAGCCTGGTAATTAGGCTAAGCTAGTTGTTGCAATGGTGCACTTTTTTTTAGGATCTAGGGATACTCAAAACAACTTGGTTTACTATGGCCACCTTCTATAGTGTGTTGCCTCCTTTAGCATTATTTTTTGGCCATTCCTTTTTATCAAGATTAATGTCACCCTCCTGGACTTTAATGTCCTTGATGACCTTAGCCTGTGCTAGGGCCTCCTTGAAGTTTTGGTATTGTTGGATTTTTAACAAAAGTGAGATTTTCTTCGAATAACTTTTAGTGAATAATATACTAAGCTTTGTTATAGGTATGGTAAAACGTAGTTTTATTATTATGGCTCTCCACCAATTGTTGTAGTCCATGACGAGCTCATATTTAAATTATCTAATATTGTATAGGTTACTCAGCTTTACCTTTTTCTGAATGCTAAATGAAAAGTATTCTAAGAATGCATTTGCCATTTGATCAAAGGAATGTAGGCTATGTCATGGTAAATTATTATACTACTCTAAAGCAAGTATTACAAGAATTATCAAGATTGTTATGAGCATGAGGGCATCATCATCCTGCAGATGAAAGCATACATTCATGAAATGAGTGACATGCTCTTGAGCATATTATTATCCTTTGAATTTATCCACTTTGGCATTTCAATTTTTTTTGGGTACGGAGGTTAAGGAATAGATGGGTGCAATGATTGGTTGTGAAGCTGATGCAAAGTAGGTTTTTGATAACTTGAGCTCGATGTTTTTTTATCCAAGGATTTAATGCGATCTATCAGTAAATTATATACTTTTGATAAAATTATTTCATTTGTTCACCTTTGTACTCAAGGAAGTAGAAGCAATGGGTTTTTATGTGCACATTATGGTGGTTGAATGTTATTAATATGCATATCACCATTAGGATATATCTAAATCTATTATTGATACTTCGATTGTAGATCCTCATAAGGGTCATACTCCTCTGGATAAGTGTATGGCCTATTTTTTTAGGTAATTCTTGCCTTTGAGGACATATGGGCAACTGATTTGGTTGCACACAAGGCAACCAACTTTAGATTGGTCACAGTGGAAGGTTTTGATACTGCATAGGGTGCCTTATGCATTGTTGCATCCTATGGGTACTAGGTGTAGGTACCATTTCATGAAATACATTTTGCAATTGCTTTTGTTGTATCCTTTGTTTATACAACCTTTTTAGGTGTTCCCATTGTTGATTTAATTGTTTTTGTTCTAACCATAGTTAATCCAACTGTTGTTGTCTGTTACAGTTTGGCCTAGGTGCTTGGTGAGTACATTTTAGTTGTTTAGTTGTATGAGCTCTATTTACCCTCATATCCATAATACGGATGGATTTATCTTGTATATCATCCCTATTAGGATCTACTACTTGTTTTCCATGATCTCTGACTTGATATTCTAGTTTATAAATAAGCTTTGTGTAGTCGGGTGGCACAGAGGCACAATGTTATTGAATGAATGATCTCTCTTGGAATATATTGCAGTTTGGTTTACCCTCATATATAAAAAATACAAGAGTTGACATAGGTTGCTTGCAAGAATGGTGAATAACACATGTATCCTCTTACTCATGTTCTTTATGTATAGATAGATGTTCAATTGGGGAATTCTGGTAGCAGTCATCTTGGTATGGGATGTACTATTATGGTAATTATAATGGATCTCTAAAATGAGTCGATATGCGAATGTGTGGAAATACCCTACTAGGCCCCTTAGTGGGTGGATGATTCTTTTTGTAGAAATAAAGCAAGGTGTATAGATCAAGAAAGTCTCATTTAGGATCTATGGGTGCTTCCCTAATAGGGATTTCTTGAAAGTTAGATTTCCTATATAAAGGATTCATGTGATGGATTGTAATAGGGTGCTAATCAAGAATGCCAAGGTCTTTTAGGCTAAATTAGAGATATTCCATATCTCCTTGTGTATTTTTAGAAGCACTCACTCTTGATTAAGTGTGACTGTATGTTTTTATTATTTTCTAAACTATGCAAGCAATAAATAAACAAACAAGAAAGAAAACAAAAAAAAATTGTTTTTTTTTTGTATTTTTGGTTTTTATGTTTTTTTTTGTAGATGTTTTATGTGTTTTAATTTTAGGATCCTATTGCTATGGTATGCTATGATTTGTAAGGAGCTAATAAGTGGTGGCATATGAATTCCCATGTCACATGATTGCTTCTCAATTTTTGGTGATGAAATCCAACTAATTGACATTATATTACCTTGTGTGTGTGGGGCGGGTTCATTTTTAAATTTTGAAAAAGGGAAATCAATGAGAATACAATGATATTTCACTAATTCAAATAGAAACTCTAATATGCAAAGAACCCTATATGATATTCAACCTTTGAGCAGACAACCAAGCAAGCAAATAAAAAAGCAATAGACAAAGGTCGTTTGACGCAAACACAACCTTGAACAGAGGTTATCTAACATAGAAATGATCATGAAAAAAGGTCATCTGGATCTAATATGGTCATAGATAAAGGTCATATTAACCTAATATGACTACTATCAAACTGACCTGAAGCTAAAATATTCTCCAAATTTTTTCTATAAATAAAATTTTTACTTACTTTTCTCTACATAATAGTAGATGATTTACTTTTCACTATAGAAAACAAGACAAAGAAGGGTAATAGGACTTACCTTGAAAGTCTAAGTTTGATGTAGATATCCTATCTTGTTGCTACTTTGTGTATGCTCTAGGGGTTGTCTTAACTTGAGATGGCTACAGTACAAGGGTTGTCTTGACCTGAGACGGTGGTGATTATGTACCTATAAAAAGTAGAATTTATCAGTAAGCAATCTAAAATCCAAATAGGAAACCGAGCGGTCCCACTGTGACCGCCACTTAAAAGTAGAAAAATTATGTACCAAAAATGAAGCAAAGATAGTGGTATATATAACTTTAAACATGATGATAAAATAATAAAAATATGGGACACCTTTTGTATTAAATATTTTACTTTTCAATGTGTTACAATAAAGTCCTCTCTAAGGGGATGCTACCCATGATACAATGAATACAAATAAAATATCCAAGTGCACTATAAATGATCTTCTTGCAATCACAGTTCATATTGGGGTGGGTTTTCCATGACCACTATGGTGAGTATGATGTAGATATTATGCTCCTTTGTTGTATGTTGGATCTTGTAATTGTTGAGTGATATTTTGTCCAGTCACAAGAATATATTCACAGTTAGGATTCTACCTGGATATCCTCTCTTGCAAGGAAATATTTGTGATTTTCCTAATATTATCATTAATGTATTATTATGCTTGCAATGCTTAGTGAAAAATGTGAATGCCAAAATTTAATTGGATACCTCAGTGTTGCATATACCTATTAATAGGGTGTCTCTTTTGGGTTGATTTGATTTGCATTAATTTTTTTATTCATGGAATTTATGAAAATGTGAAATTATTTATCAACTATTTAATTTGAAATAACAAATTTTAAAAGGTAATAAACATTTGATTTTAACCTTTGAAATTTTGATTTTAATTGATTTTATCTCAAATTGTTAATCAAATTTTATCTCAGATTGTTAATCAAATTTTATCTTAGATTGTTAATAAAATTTTATCTTTGATTGTTAAGTTTTGCTTCAAAATAAAAATGAAATTATTAAATATAACTTTGTAATGTAAAAACTCTGGAATATCATATTAATTATTCACTTTAATGAAAAATTAAAATTTATTGAAATTTCAATTTTACATAAAATGAAATTAAATGATTATTTAAAAACTATGCAAAGTTTAAAACTTTAAATTTTCATCAAAAATTTGAATTTACATAAACATGAATATTTGAAACTTAATTCTTGAAACCGACCTATTTCTTTTTTGGGGTTTTGATTTTTTATTTGATGAAACTTTAACAAAAATAAAAGGCTAGGGTTAGAAAAATAAATAAAATAAAAATAAGTCATCGTAACTTTTAAAATTTCATCTCAAATCCGTATAAACAAATATCCTACACTAAACCAACATTAATCTAACCAGTCTTCACACAGTCCAAAATTAATGTGATGCAATCTTCTACAAGAATAACACAATATATTTTAAAAAATAAGTATACCGTCTGCATGCATATAATTTATTAAAAAATTCCAATATATTACCAAAATGAAATGAATGCTCCTTCATAATACCTTGCTTTAATAGATTACAATGGGTGAAAAATTTACATGGAGGATATGCTCTTCCAAAAAATCAAGTTTCCAACATTCGCTTGCTCCACAAAGTCTCTAACCCTTTTTTTGTGTTTGAATGGATATTAATAGGAAATATTTAGTTGCTTCCATTTAATATTTTTTAAATGGAAAACCATTCCACTTTGTCTTCTTCCTTTGCCTCAACTTGTAACTGATGTGCTTAATTATTTCTATTTATTTTAAAACTCTTTTGGTAACGCTTTTGCCATTCACTGAAAGCATATTCATCCAAGAGAAAGGTTTAAAAACATATTTCATTTTCCTTTATCTTTCATTAGCTTTTATAATTCCATGCTCTTCCATGATATCATGTACTTTTTAGAATTTTAAAATATGAATTATAAGGACCATTGCTGCAAGAGTAAATATGGTTTAAATCCTAGAACACATAGCACACACAATTCTAATAACCAAGCAAGCCATTTCATTTTGAGAGCCCACGTTATGCTAGAAATGCAACAATATTTTGGGTATACTTGATTACCATCAACATCTATCACAACAAACATAATACCATACATACTTTTGTTCACGTTAACCTTAGCTTATCTGTGTTATCAAAACTATGGTAGAGTGCATCCATGTAAGCCTAGTGGAAGTTACCTTTGATGCAAATAAAATTGTAGTAACCAAAATACAATCTCATCGTTGTATCTTCCTCAAAATTCTAAGGAACATAAACTGTTATGTAAATTTTCCAATTCATGCTTATTTTCTTCACATTCATCAATATTGAAACTATTGTTTGCCGCTATCTAGATTATAGACATCAAAACTATTGTTATCACTTCGTGTAGTACTCAAAATTATCGCAGACTCCAAACATGCATCTCACACAGGCTTCTACTTCAATCTCCTAGTGATAATTGACCGTGCCTCTTCATCTTGATCACTAAAAAATGTAATTTTGTTTGTAAGTTTTATTATAGGATACTTGATGAAGTCTCTTATCTATGGATAAAATATACATCTACCTGTCGCTACTATGAATGCTTGACCTTGGATTCAATAACATCAAGAACCCCCCATTCCAAAGAAGATAACCTATGTAGACATCTTACCCTTGTTTTCCCAACTCACAACTTCATTTTTATGAGAATGATACCCACAAAAGTGACATTAGGATAGCCAAATATCTTGTTGGTGTGGAGACGGAGGCAATGAAAGCACTACAATCCAACTTCATCAACAAAAGCAAATATATCATGGTTCTATACACCGAACTTAGCAAAGGTATTCTCATCATTTTTCTTGGGGATGTGAAAAGCCAACAAGTGTAAAAATCCTTAGCTAAAGATAAAAAAAGTGACAATCATTGAAATGAGGAATTTTTTGGTGATCAAACATGATGATCGATGAACATGAGACAATAGTGTTGTTGTTTTACCTATAGAAGGAATAACATTTGTTGGAATCATGTACTTTATAACAACCTTAGTTAGATTATAACTAGCAAACCCATTGGGTAATACATTGGTGAGGGGCTAGAGTACCATGATTTCTCCCTTATACATGGTTTGCATTTATTTCTTCACAATGGTTTATCATTAGCATGATCGAGTATAGGTGAATTTTGAAAGATTCCCATCATGCCCTATAATGATATTAATATATGATTATTTACATAGTATGTTTTATTTACTTTGTAGCTTTAATCCCACATGTATCATGTGAAAGCCCAAAATTATGTTTATCAATGCAAACACGCACTATCATGAATGACTCAGCTAAGCCACTCGGTGGCCCCTTGGTATTCATACCTCTACATTGATTGTGCCTCTCAGAATTTGTTCCTCCACGTTGACCACAATCTAGAACGACATCCATTTGTTGGCCAGGTCAAGATTTCACCTCGAAAATCATGCCACCTATCAAAACATATAGACATTGTCAAAAAATAAAAAAACAAAATCCCCGTTTTTATAAAATTACTTTTTATTAAATTACTTTTAAATGCTTGAATTAATTTAATTCAATAATTTTAAAATATTATTAATTAAAACATTAAAGTCAACAATTAAAAATTAAAAGGTAACATTGTTTTAACTCAAAATCATTAAAATTAAAAATTAAAACATTAAGCTCAATAATTAAAAATTAAAAAGGTAACATTAAACAAACATTAAATATTGTAATCCACATTGCAAAATTTATTGTTAGGGACTTCTAAAAAAATCACTCAAAGCAAACCAAAATTTTATTTTAACATCAAAATTTTAGGTGGGTCCCCAAATTGGGGTACGTTGTGCAATGACAACAACAAATTGCAACTCTGTTGAAAAATTCTCCTGAGCATTTTGGATAAATAACCCAATATAAAATCAAGAAAAACATAGGTTAGCAAAGTATAATTCAACTAATAATATTCGAGAACAATGGGGTTAAACAATTTCCACTGAGAATAATACTCCAGTCATTTCGGCTTAGTGTGTGCTTCATGCATCCATTTTGCATTCTTGAATCAATCAGGATTCTATCATCTGTTTTGTGATTAGGCTATTAAATATGTCATTCCTAAAATATTGCCTTTGCATTGCTACACTACCATTCAAGAATCCATAGCTTCTATGGAGATGACCTTTATCTCTTCTAGACTTTGATCTACTACCAATCGGGTGTCTATAGCCCTAGTAGAGATTATATGAATCACCCAGACACTTAATTTATTTGTATTTTATTTATTTTATTTTTTTTACATCTATCAACATCTGATTGCTTTGCAAATATCATAGGTTCCTCTTGGTTTAGAGACCATCTAAGACTTAATATTGAGTGTATAAGTATTCACCTAAATAACAAACCATAATTATTTTTTCCTTCAGGATAAAAATGTATATTTAAATGTAGTATTACATTTGAAGCTTCAGAAAAATATAATTTTATTTCAATATATACCATATTAATCCACAATTCAATAATAACTACTAAATAATCTAATTTCACTAACTTCAGTTTCACCTAATTTCAAGCATGCACTACATCTTCCAATACTAAGCAACATATATAGTAAATTGACAAAATTTCATTGCAACTACACAACTATAACATAATCTAGAAAACCAAAACCAAAACATGCCATGAAAATAAATAAGTATAATGTGAACATAAACCAAAACATAAAAGTTGGTATGAGCATGTATTATTGAAATAGAAAAATGGAAAAACAACACTTCAAAAATGAAAAACAACAAAACAAAAAAAACAAGTGATGACTGCATCCAAATGGTATGTAAAACACAAAATTATGTACAAGTGAAATTAAAAAAAAACAACAAAGTTATATACAAGCTAAACTTGCAAAACCAAAAACTATGTACAAGATATAAATATATACAAGTGATGATTGTGTTTTCTATCTCAGGGATGAAAATAATGCTTTAAGAACTATCCATTGATAGGTAAATGAATACTCTCTCCACTCAGATTTTGAAATATGAATGCATTCTCCCCAATAATATCAAAAATTTGGTAGGGACCTAATCAAAGATTATCAAATTTATTATGATCATCCTTCCTTTCGTGTGCTTAATTACACAAAAAAACCAAATCAGAAATCCTAAAGGCTTTGACCTTGGATATCTTATCAAACTACCTTTTAACAACCCCCTGATGCGTACTAAAATATTGTAGGGCATATTTCCTCTTCTCATATAGACTCATTAAGTCTTACCTCTATTTTATCATCAGTTTCAAGATAATATTTCATAAACTGAAGAGTCTGCAATTTTAAGTTACCAGGAAAAATGAGATGTTGACCATCAACTAAATTATAAGGATAAGTTCCTATGGATCCTTTTGATATAGTTCTATCCACCCACAAAGCATGTTTCAACTTGTTATTCCAGTCTCTAGGATTAATTTCCAATAATTTCTTAATGATTGATAATAAGTTATTATTAGTAGATTATGCTAAACCATTACCTTGTGGGTAATAATTCAAAGAAAAATTTATGCTTACCTTATTATCGTAAGCCAATTCTGTAAACTAAAGTGAAGTTAAATCATAACCATTATCACAAATAATAGAATATGGCATACCAAATATAGTAACTGTGTTCTTATAAAAATTGAATAACCATTTCAAAAGTATATTTCTTAGTAGGAATGGCCTTAGTCCATCTGGTACAATAATCTACGATAGTTAAAATGTATTTGTGACCAGGTGAATATTTTGAGTTTATAACTCCTACAAAATCTAAACCCATTGTGAAAATGGTCTAACCTCAAATATGGGTTGTAAAGGCATGGAGGCATTTCGTTCTCTATTAGCGGCAATTTGGCATGTATGGAAAGAACGAACATGGGCATGGGCATATTTGAAAATTTGGGGCCAATATTAACTAGATCTCAAAATCTGGTGTGTTGTGGCATTAATTGATCCATGCTAAGTCCCATACTTACCGTGAAAATCCTTAAGAATTTGCATAGCCTCATCCTTACTTAAACATCTAAGGAAAATTTCTTCATGATTTTTTTTGTATGACACATTAGCTATAATCATAAAATTACATCTTTTTAATTGAAGTTATCTTATTTTCATAACATTAAAGTGATCAAGGAACTTGCCATTCAAAATAAAATACACAATGTCACTATACCATTCGTCTATGGTGATGCTTTCTGTAGTGTATTGTTGACATGCAATTTGAGGATTTATTTCAGCTAGAGACTTTGTCAAACCTTGTACTCTAACAAGATTTATTAGACTTATCTCTAAATAAAACTCCTGCAAAGTATCCATCCATTTGCCTCTCCTTTCTCCCAGTTCATTCTGCATCAACATTGTTTTGACATCTGGATCAAATACTATTGCAAAAATCCTATTATGCAAAATGTAATGTATAATCTTCTTCATAGTTTTGAAAAGATCATATACTTGTTTGTCCAGAATAGTGTATTTCAACTGTGCATATTTTAGTGGTGAACTCAAGAAAGCAATAGGATTTTTTGAATTATCTTCGTTCTTTTGAGTTAATACACTAGCAAAAGAATGCTTAAAAGTGAATGAATAAATATATAAAGGTTTATTGTAATTAGGACTCACAAACACAGGTGCAAAAGAAATTGCATTTTTAACATCCTGAAAAGTTGCTTTAGCTTCACCAATCCAATTAATGTTAGCATTCTTTTTCAACATATAATTTAGTGGTTTGACTATTTCAGAAAATTCTAAAATGAATTTCTTGACAAAGTTGATTTTTCCAAAAAATAATCATAATTTTTTTTTTCTACCAGGAAGAGGGATTTTTTGGATGGCTTTGATTATTTTTGAATTTATGGAAATTCTATCTTTTGAGATGACATGGCCTAAAATTTTACCTTCAGTTACTTGAAAAATGCACTTTTTGGGATTCAAGGAAATACCTTGCTCTTTACACTTTTAAAGAACTTTTCTCAAATCATTAATGTGGTCAAATCTATTCTTTGAGAACACAAGAATGTCATCAACTTAAATGACTATGCATTTACCTATAAAATATCTAAATGCATAGTCCATGGCTCTCTGAAATGTGGCACCTGCATTAAGTAATACAAAAGACATTCTTTTGTAAGCAAAGGTACCCCACTTCATGGTAAAATCATCTTTCATTCTATCTTTTGGGTCAATAAGAATTTGGTTATATCCAAAATAACCATAAAGAAAATAAATCATCTTAGAACCATTCACCATTTGCAATATATGATCAATGGAAAGCAAGGGGTAGTTTATTTTTGTGGGGTAGTTATCTTCTTGTTCATGATGAGTGCAAGCCTTTCCTATGAGTACACTATGCAGGTCTTTACTAATCTCAAGATCAATAGAATTATAAGCATCCTATGAGGGTGATGTTTTATTACAACTTTTGCTTTTATAATCAATATCAAAAATATTTTCAAGATAAAATATACCTTTAGGAATCACATTTATTTTCTTTGTCACCTCATGATTTCCATTTTCATATTCTTACAATATTTCATTCTCATCGATCACCTGATTTTAAAAAATTCTTGAATTAGTTACAAAATTGAAAATGTGTCTGTTACTTTCAAATACTTGTATTTTTTTCACATAGTCAAGTATATAAGAATATGGTATCAAATCAAATTGAAAAATTATTTATCCTCCTATTATCAATGGGCTTAATATTACTTGCTATGATAGCTAAATAATCAACAATTTGATTGTTCTTCCTAGATATCAATGAAATATTGAAAGCATGGAATTCATCAATCAAATCCCTAGCACTAATTTTGTAATGAATTAGCATTTTATCATGACATGTGTATTGGCATTTCACCTATTTAACAACCAATTCTAAATATCCTAGAACTTTCAAAAATTTAATGCTAACTGTAACCCAAATATCAAAGCCTCATATTATGTTGTATTACACATGCAAGAAAACTATAATCTATGAGTTGTCATAGATGACTTAACTTTAGGACTAATCAATTCCACACTAGATCCACTAACTTGTTTGGATTTAGATCCATAAAATTTAAGCATCCAAAAAATATTTTCATCCTTAATTGGATTAATATATAGTATTCCATTTTCATGTTCACGTACATCCAATTTTGTTTCCAGAGCATAAACTCCTAACTCAGATTCACTATAAAGAATTTTATTGGTTTTGTTATATTCAGTAATCAAATCCTTGATTCTAGGTTCTATTTAAATTTTTATTTCATTAGAAACACCCTTCCATGGTAGCCACATATGTGAAAAACCAGTGGCCATATATCTCTTCAAGTTCCTAGACCAATCTCTACTCAATAACATTCCATACTTAACAAGTATATATATAGCATGTATATCAATATATTGTTGTATCCTTGGTTATGAGGCTAGCTATATGTGAACATTATTAAGAATTCCAACCACATTAAAATAATATTTATCCAATTGAACAACTATTTTGTTAGAAAGTATGAATTTCAAACCCAATTTTTGATAAACCATGTGGGGCAGACATTATCGAATGCTCCTGAATCAACAAGATAATTATGTAGATTTCTTCCTATAATTATTATGGTTAAAAGAAAGGAAGGATATTCTACTTTGTCCCTTCATGAGGCAAATTGTGCATCCATATATTTATGGGATTTGTTTTTTATTTAATCACCAAAAGCCTACATCAAAAATTCTTGTTGATTAGTCACCTTAGAAACATCGAATAAAGATCAACTTTATCATATGGTGGTTGAGGAAGATTAACTTTATATTGAGGCATAGGATTGTTAATAACCTTTGTTTTAAGAAGAATTATGGTGTTATTTGGGGGAGTGGAAGTAAACAGAGCTTTAGTCTTACTCCTAAGCTTGTAATTATGATTTTATTTTTTAAATTTTTTTGAAGGCTTGAACTTCCTCTTCTATAGACCCATCATACCCTTCTTCATATTCTTCAATTGATTCAAATATTTCAACTACTAACGCTAATTATTTCCCTTTTATAGTACTAGCCTATTGGGAAGGATATTCATATGAAATAATTTCCATGTTATCCACCTCTTTTTGTAGAATATATAGTGTTGTTTTGAATTCAGGGCACTCATTCCCACTATGTTGTATTGTAGAATGCACTCTACACAATTTTTTTAAAGCCAAGTCCAAAAGATTAAAAATAGTGCTATCTTAATTGGAATTGGAGGTAGCATTTTTCTAATTAACAATGGGGTTGGGTACTCCTCCATTGTTCGAATGAGTATTCCATGGTTTTCTATGAAAACTAAAATTTTTATTTTTATGAGAATTTTAAGGCAATTGTTTCTACATTTGAACCATGTCACTACTAATTTTTTGGATGATCATCTCTAGGTTTTTTACCTAAGAATTAGGCTCATTTTTTTTTCCTACAGTATTTTGATTGGTTGAGTTATTTGCAGCAGTGAAATTTTGAAAATTTGGTAAATTTTGATTTTGAGCAACATGTGAAAATACTATGTTGTTTTGATGAAATGTTGACACATTTGGAGTGGGTGTTGTATTAAATAATGTAGGTATGGTTTGGGCATTTTTTTCAGCCATTTTATGAGTGGTGAATTGATTTTATAAATATTGTGGAGTGGTATGATAAGTGGGTGTGATAGGTGGATTGTATGGCAAATTGAAGTTATTGAATGACATGGAATTCAACATTGGCATTTGTTGTGACAAAGCCTAATTGATAATAGGCACTTTATTATAAGTACTTGGCTATCCTATGGAAGGTAACTATCCTATCCCAAAACCTTGTGGTATAAATTGTTGTTCTATAGTTAAAGCCTCACTGTATTCCATAGGAAATGTAGTGATTTGATGAGATCTCATTACAAACATAGATTTTGTAGGGTCCAATGTCCTAAAGTACATCTATATGGTAGTAGCTACCTCAAGAGTATAAAGAGAAACTAAATTTCTATATAACTTATGGAAATGACTATCAAACAATCTCAAAGGTTTATTAGGCTCTCTCTTGGTTGAAGCAAACTGATGATAAATTATAGTAGGATCTATGGGTAGCCTAAATTGATTCACAAAAGTTATTTTTGACTTAGACCAATATGTAATGGAATTGGTAGGCAAACAGATGTACCAATCATATACCATTTCATCTACTTCTACAAGCAACATACTCATGTTCAACTTGTAGTCTAATCAAGGTATCCTTGTAAGATTGAATATGTTCTTCAACAATTCTAATTCCATCATGTTTATATTTAGGTGTACCACCCTAAAATAATACACCTAGGTTATTGCATCAATTATACCAAGCATTAAAGCATGAAAATAAGAATAAAAATTAATTTAAAAATAAAGAACAACTTTATATTATCATTTGAAATATCATTTACAAATACGTCCCTCTTAGGGATACCAAATTCTTTGATACAATTGATACAATTTTTCGAGCCCCTTAAAGGGGATGGTGCAATACGTGGGCTCTTGATGTAGACACGAAGTGGTAAAGGCTCAAGGAAGCCTTCTTCTCACTTGATCGAAGGAATATGTTACCAAAAATACTTTGACTATGACTAGATCCTGTAAATCTACATTCAAGAAATAACATAAGATAGTTAGAAGCAAAGGAGACCTCTCATGATGATGCTCTTGATAGGAATTTGTATGAATTAGTACAACTATAGCAAGAAAGCATGGAAAATTGTAAAGATGATTAAAAACCCTTTGAATTACTATATAGAATGCTAAGAAAATAGTAAATCTAGCTATTATGATGCATAATCTACCATTAAATCTTAAAATGAATCAAATATAATGAAACTAATGCAAATTGATAAAATAGAAGGAAATAAAGTAAAGCTAACTCTAATTCCTACAATCAATCAAACAAAATCATAAATTAAAGTTAATCTATGTCATATCTACCTAATTACATGCCTATAATGAAAATCCTACATCTAAAATGAGGGAAATTGAGTGTCAAACCCACGTCATGGGTCTTAAGCACAACTGGCTCTATTAGCCATGACTGATAGTTGCAGTTGAGGTGAAAGTACTCTTTCTCTTATGACCAAGGCATGAATATCAAAATCCTTAGGGTAATTGATGATAAAGGGTTGCCTCTATGTTCTAGAACTGATTTATGGTGTAGATTGTTTGAATTTATAGTGGAAGTGGTTCAATTGGGGATGAATGATCTCCTCAAGATCTTGAAACCTCCATAGCTTCACATATAGTCATGATTTCCAAATTTGCAGTATATAGGTACACCTTAAGGGTTGCAAATGGATATCCAATTCGATAGGGCTTTGTTGCAAGAAAATTGACACTTTCTCTAGACTTTTCCTCAATTTGGAGGGGGTCTTATAGGACTCTTATTCCTAATCATGGATTCCTTAGGAAGCCAAGATAAATAACCAGGAGGTTGGAATAGTTAGGAGGAATATTTTGGATGCTTCCTCACCTAAAACCACTTGAAATCCATTTCCATGGCCGTTATAACTGAATTTGGCTTAACTCAGGAATTCAAAATAGTTTCAGGGCTAGCCGCAACTCTGAGGTGTAGCTAGCTCTATTAGCCATGGGTGTTAGCTATGGATAAGGTTGAGTAGGCCAAAGATGGCTAAATTGAGTGGTTAAAACCACTGCTCTATTTTGGAATGGTCCAAGATCATTCATATGGTCTGATAGGATGCCCATATGAGTATTCCCCTACACATGATGCATTTTAGGTGTCTATAGATACCCCTTTTGAGTGGTTGAATGGAAAAATAGGTGGGTGGAAGCAGTGGTTCATAAGGATTTGATATCAATTTGAAATATTTAAATGTCTTAGTGTCTTCTTGGATGCAATGTACTTTACCCTTGTGTACATATTTTAGACATTGGTGTAATATCAAGGGCACACACTTCATCTCTCTGATCCAATGGTATCCAAGAAGTATGTTGTATTACATCACCCCTTCTAATATGTGGAAGAGTACATGAATAGTTTTCACCACCATGGTGATAGGTAGAACTACGTTCCCCATAGTTGAGCATAAAGTTTCATTAAAGGCCCTTAAGGTGAAGGTGGATGATGTGATATGGGATGATGGTAGGTTTAGGTGCTTTATGGTGGGTGTGGTGATGATATTTATGGAGGATCTGATATCAATGAGTACCATCTTGAATGGATTCCTATCAATATGAGTGACTATATGCAATGGTGGACCTGGTAGATCTGATGAAACACTCTTATCCTCAAAGTTAGAATACTATTGAGGGATCCATGCATTTTTGTATTCTACCCAAAAAGGTGTTGAAGGCATTAGGATATTATGATTGTACTTGGATGGACATTAGAATCTCAATCAATACCTCAGGATATGGGGAGACTGTTGTATTAGCTCATAAATTGATATTTTTGTTGATGTCATTTTCAAACTCTATGTTAACCAGCTTCCTAGGGTGATGATGGGGAAAGATGGATGACTCAAATTATTTATGAGTGGAGGTGGAATGGATGGTACTATATGTATGGGTACACTAGGTTGTGTTGTAGGAGCTTGGATTGTGCGATTAACTTGTCTTTTTCCACAAGTGACCACACTAATAGCCCCTACAAAATCTTGGTACAATTAAGATACATAGTTCACTTGGTTGGGAGGAACTATAAAGTTGACACTCCCATTTATTGTTGATTTACCTCATGATGAGGTAAAGGTGTTTGATATATTCCAAGGTTTTTATTGGATTTGGCTAATGGATTTTTGAATTTGATCCTTCCCACTTCTAATAAATCGACAAAGTCGAAGAGGCACCTCAGCCTACTTTGCCTGCATCTTCAGCAAGGTCATCTGCACCATAGGTGATCATTCATCTAGCTAGCATAGGTTTGGGTGAGTATCTTGTGCAAAATGTTACTTTCAGACCTATCCTAAAAATTGCACAAGAGATGGGCCAATCGCATGCCCATCAATTTTCAATTGGATCTATAGTGTCGTTGGGTGAGCCACCCAACCAAACAAACTTCATCTACGTAGGGCTAGATCAAGCGCCCATCAAAATGTCTATAGATGAGGATGAAGACAAGCCATTTCTTGTGAATGTGCACTATCTATCCAAACTAGAATACACCATGCATATTTTTGAGTCGTATCATTGGCATGGGCGTGGCCTTGTTATTTTTGAACAGGAATATAGAACCCCGCTCGAACCTCATTATCAATTAGCTACTGATAGGTTCGAGCTAGGGTTACAAGTATAGGGTCATGATGATTTTCTTGCTGCATCCTTAGATCACATGTACTTGAGTCTATGGGATGATGTAGATTTTAATCCATATCACCCTAATCCTTCCAGCTATTGGAGGACTCGCCAGACGGTATCATTTTCTACCATAGTTCCGTCTGATTCATATCATGGCGGGCCCTTGGAGGACAACCCCAGAGACAACCTGGGTAACAAAATCTATGGTGCTACCAATGACACTATTGTGTAGGAGCATGACACCCATGCTATAGGCGATCTCAAGTCAAGATATCTCTATGATGATGATGGGGAGGATTCAACCTTCGAAATGAGTGGACCTAGTTATGATGTGGATGATGAGTCCTCAAACGATGATCAATATAAGGAGGAAATCAAGCCGACCTTTCCATGTCTGATGTTTATATGTCATCTGCTGCCTATGGAACAAGTGGAAGAGACGAACGAGTGCTTCATAGTCGATAGTGATTATAAATATGAAACAAAGGAGGCTTACTTAAATCCTTACCCATCTGATCTCTCATTGTGCATAGACACAATAGAGTGGCCCATCCATGGTAGTGACCATGATGATGTAGATGAGAGGATCGATTCTAGGCTCATGTATCCACAATATCTATTGCCTAGGGAATCATAGCATGTTATGGAGGAAGTCCCTCCCAACACTAAGTGCTTTGAGGAAAGAGTAGTGCCAATTTATGTGGTAGTATCATATATATGATCGTTCTATCAGATTTATCCAGATAGTGATGATAGCGATCGCAGAATAAGATACATGGGACCACATCTGCCTAATCGCTCCTTAGAAGAGAGGGGAAGTGATGGATTGTATTTTTATAGTGATTATGAGGAATCGATGGAGATGGCCAATTTGGGACCTCACCACTTACGTAATAGGCCTCCACCTAGAGGTCCCCCACCTATTACAGTTGCAGGTTTGCATCAGGAGATTAATCTCCATCACAGCCTAAGGGAAAGAAGAGAGCTTTAAGAGAGGTATCAGGAACTCTTTCTCAATTTGCCTATGTACGCAGAGCTCCTTGAGCCGAGATATTCTATTTTGTAGCAAGTGCACCGGGAGGATCTAGTTATAAGGACATCCCACAGAGAGGATCCATTTGTGCCCATACCATCTGAACCATATCTTGGGTACAGAAGCTATGCTTTAGGGATAGAGTTTTGTTCGTGTGGTTCCAAAGATCAATTCCATTCTATCAATATGGTCTTTGTTGATTTGACCACTCCACTCTACAATCTAGCAAATCCATCAAAAATTCTACATCTGAACATGGATGCTATTGATTGGGATCGTGCTGACTCGCCAGTCTGACCTGAAGATTTCTTCCCAAATTAATAAATGCTACAACCATTTCATTTTGCACCAGGCTATGCTTAGGATGTTTTTCACGCTGAGAATGCTTCCCAAGAGGAACATGTGAACCCAGCTGGTGACATTCATCCAATTCCTATGCCTCACCAGCTTGAGGAGGGATCACATATGTTAGTAGAGAAAACCTTCGATGTGGATATCAGTAAATATCCCACCAATCCAAATAAGGTTATATTTGGAGAGAGTCTCACTCTGGATGAGCGTGATAGCATCATCCCTCTACTGAAAGAGAGACTTGATCTCTTTGCTTGGACTTACAAAGACATGTCGGGTCTAGATCCAAAATTGGTTACTCATAACCTTTTGCTAGATATGTCAAAGAAGCCAATGAAGAAAAAACTCAAAAAGATGCATCCAATAGTAGCCTTAATGGTAAAATACAAGTTGCAAAAACTGTTGGACGTAGATTTCATCATCTCCATTGACTATCCAGAGTGGGTTTCCAATATGGTTCCCATAGGAAAGCCAGACGAAAGGGTTCATATTTGTACGGATTTTAGAGATCTCAACAAGGCAACACCCAAAGATTCATTTCCATTGCCAAATATTGATGCTCTAGTAGACACCACTACAGGTCACAAAATGTTCTCCCTTATGGATGGTTTTTCTAGATATAACCAGATTCGGATTAAACCTGAAGATCAGAATAAAATCACGTTCATAACACCATGGGGGACATTTTGCTACAAATTTATGCCATTTGGTCTTAAAAATGCTGATGCCACATATCAGAAGGCTATGACATATATCTTTCATGACTACATGCATAAAATCTTAAAAGATTATATTGATGACTTACTAGCTAAGTCGTTGCTGCCAGCAGAACATGTGGAGGTCTTAAGGAAGGTATTCGATCACCTGATAGAGCATAATGTTAGGTTGAATCCTAAGAAGTGCATATTTGAAGTAACTTTAGGAAAACTCTTGGCATTCATTGTTTCTAAATGAGGCATCGAAGTAGACCCAACAAAGGTCATGGCTATTCTAGAGATGCATCCTCCCACTAATATCAAAGAACTAAGAAGCCTTCAGGGCAAATTAGCATCCATAAAGTGATTCATCGCTCAATTATCGGATAAGTGTCAACCCATGAATCAATTGCTACACAAGGGGGTCCCATTTGATTGGGACAAGGACTACCAAGCAGCCTTTGCTGAGATTAAGTAATACCTGGAAACGCCACCAGTACTAGCTCCACCAAGGCTAGATGAGCATTTTTTGCTATATATATCGGCAATCGACTTTGCATTAGGGGCCATATTAGCCCAAAAGAACATGCAAGGTAAATAACAAGTTGTATATTACATCAGTCGCACCTTGGTGAGTTATGAGTCAGGATATGCATATGTTGAAATTTTTTGTTTAGCAGTAGTGTTCGCTACCAAGAAATTATGGCATTACATGCTAAGTCATACCACATACATTATATCAAAATAGAATCCTTTGCAGTACATGATGAGCAAGACATATCATAACACATGTACTGTAAAGTGGATCATGCTATTGACAAAATTTTATTTGTAATTCATCAACCAAAAGTCCATCAAGGTATAAGTCATAGCTGATCAACTGTCTAAGGCACCACTATCCAACAGTAGACCTCTAACCATTGAGCTTCCAGATGATGTGGTCTTCATAATATTTGAAGCTCCTAAACCCGAGGAACCAGAAAATAATGCTGATATGACATTGTTCTTCAACGGTTCAAAGTGTGAGCAAGGGGGTGGTGTAGGAATAGTGTTTTTCATGCCACAAGGAGCTCCAATGCCCTTGTAATTCAAGTTAGAATTTCCATGTACAAACAATAATGCTGAGTATGAAGCCCTACTTTAGGGCCTCCACACAGCCATCGCCATGGGTATTAAAATATTGAACATTTTTGGCAATTCTCTGCTCATAGTTAACTAGGTTAAGGGGCTCTTCCAGTGTCGATATCCTGTACTGAAAGTCTACAAATATCTTATTGCCACTTATCTGGCTAAACTTGAATGGTATGTGTTGTGGTTCATCCAGAACACACCCTAGAAGTGGGGACCCACCTTTGTTTTTGTAGGTTTTAGGGAAGATCTCAAAGACCCGGATGCTAAAAATGAAGAAAAGAAGAAAAATGCCTAAGTGTTGAAAGGGTCACGAAATCGCGACCTGTCTCTCCATCACTGCAAAAAAATTGAAATCTGTCGTGAAATCGCGATGTGTCGGCAGCAGGACAGAAAGGATGTCGCGAAATCGCGACGTGTCGACAGCAGGACAGAAAGGATGTCGCAAAATTGTGACGTGTCGGTGGCAGGACAGAAAGGATGTCGTGAAATCATGACATATCGGTAGCAGGATAGAAAGGATGTCACAAAATCGCGACGTGTCGGTGGCAGGACAGAAAGGATGTCGCGAAATCACGATGTGTCGGCGGCAAAGAAAAGAGGTGTTGCGAAATCACGACGCATTTTTTGGAAGCGTACGGAAAGTTGAGAATGGTAGCGATCTCGCTACAAGTTTCCGAAAGAAAAGTGGTAGCAAATCACTACCACTTCGTGAAGTGGAGGCTTGAAAGAAAAGTGGTAGCGAATCGCTACCACTTCATGAAGCGGAGGCTCGAAGGAAAAGTGGTAGCGAATCGCTACACTTCATGAAGCAAAGGCTCGAGACCAAAGTGGTAGCAATATTGCTACCACTTCATCGAAGGGAGGCTCAGAACCAAAGTGGCAGTGATATCGCTACCACTTCATCAAAGGAAGGCTCGGAACCAAAGTGGTAGCGATATCGCTACCACTTTTTGAAAGGAAGGCTCGGAACCAAAGTGGTAGCGATATCGCTACCACTTTTTTAAAAAGAAGGCAAAGCAAAGTTGATAGCGATATCGCTACAACGAGCTACTGCGGGCGTACGGACCAAGAACATGTCACGATATCGTGACATGTCATGATTTTGTGACATGTCGCGTTATCGCGGCTAGGAAATGGAAGAGGCCAAATGCAAATTCTGTCAGGATTTCCATGGGAAAGCGTTACGAAAGGTGCAAGAGACGCAGGACACGTGGCGGAAATGACAGAACCAGAGTAACGTTTCATAACAACAGTTACTGGCCATAGATCGAGCGTTATGATTGCACGCAAAGGTTAGAATACCAAAAGGCAGGAATTGAAGCGAAGGGTCCCAGGAGTCGAAACGAAGCATCATGGAGCAGCCGAGAACGCGTGAAAGAAAGGTTAAATAGCAGAAATGTAGATGGATACAGGGGCTGGAGACTGTAACAAAAAAGCATTACTTATTGAAATAAAGGATTTTTCTTTGGTAACACGACTTTTGTGTGTAAAATCAAAAGGAGATTGAAGCCAAAACTATTGTTTTACTGTCAATCTTTCCGTTGCATCATTTTGTCTTGTATCTATTTTATTTATGCCATGGGATGGGTAACGATAGGTGAATGGTAGAATGATGCAGTTATATTCTTTTCCTTAGAGTCTTGCATCTGATCTGATTAGATTGTGTTTTAGTACAGATCTGATCGGTTGGGTTGTTTTGGGGATTTCATCTCTTAACTTGGGATTTTGCAGGGAGGAGATCGTGAACCATTTTAATATCCTTCATTATTTTCTAGCTGATTCAAAATAACAGTTTATGTTTTATTCCTTGATATGCTTAATTTCATGTCAGAGACTAACACTGAAATAACAGAAAGATTTAATAGAGATAAAACGAACAGGTTAACCTTAGAATAAATTGTGAATATTAGAACATCAAAAGGATTTTTGTTTATTTTTTGATTAATCAAAAAATTCAAGATTATAAAGTTCATTAAGAATCAAAAAATGCCCCTTGTTAACAGCTATTTGCAGGATTTTGAGTTATTCTAGGATATATCAGTTGCATGTATTAAATTGAATTCATTTTTATATATGTAAAAGCTGTTTCACAAAGAAACTTGGAGAAATAATAAAAGGAAGGAAAATAAAATAAATTATTTCTTTGCAAGAAAGAGTATTTTGTTCGAGACTCTAAGTTGCGTGTTATTATTGGTAATATGACAAATTAACACTCAACATTTTGGCGCTAGAAGGAGGGCGTTCTGTATTGCTTTGCAATTTTGATTTGTTCTAACAATTAACGTGGGTAGTTTTGTTTCCACCTATTGTGCTTGCAGGTGTAACACCAGACATTTTATCTGGCAGCAGAGTCGAGAAATATTTTAGAGTCCTAGAGTTTCCAAGCTGGCCCAACCTGAGTACATTGCTACTAGGTCTAAAAACACAGGGGAAACTATCTTCCAAAGTCTTTCTCCCACTGCTAGGAGGCCGAAAAACAAAACATTAGAAGTCGAAATACCACCCAGTATACTTGAGTTAGGGATTTCTTTGGACTCAAGTACCTCTAGTGGGCCTGAACCCTTAAGTTTAGGTGGGATAGTAACACTAGTTGTATCTGTCTCCATAGTTCCAGGAGTTCCAATTGTTCCCACAGGGTTGACACCTTTGAATAACATGGCCCAACAACAACAACAACAACAACAGCCAC
Source organism: Wollemia nobilis (assembly GCA_028583015.1). Classification (NCBI taxonomy): domain Eukaryota; kingdom Viridiplantae; phylum Streptophyta; class Pinopsida; order Araucariales; family Araucariaceae; genus Wollemia; species Wollemia nobilis. The sequence goes on from JAQPPZ010016473.1 coordinate 1,263,758, forward strand.
CTGCCCTTTGGTATGGTGCTCAGAGTTCCCCTTTAGATATTCCCGGGGCAGTCCATGACTTGCCTAGAAACATTGAAAGGGTATTACCCAAATTCATTCATGATGGTCCAACAACAGCAGAAGATCATGTCCAAATCTATAAATATTACATGTTTAGGCAGGGGGTTACTCACGAGGATGTTGCCTGTCGAGTTTTCCCTGCTAGTCTAGACCACATTGCTAACGAATGGTATCAAAATTTTCCAGCAGGGTCCATAACTTCATGGGCCCAGCTAGAAACTGCATTCATAGGTCAATTCAGACAGTTAGTAGATCCCTCCATGACATACAATTTCTTCGTATCTTGCAAAAGACAAACCAATGAACCCATTCGAGCATTCAATCAGAGATTTCAAAAGCTATATACGAATGTGACTCCTCACTTTGCGGTAGACCCTGCAATTGCCTTGCAGCTATACTTTAGAGCCTTAGATCCTTTAACATCTTTGTTGACTAGAACGAACCCTCAGGTTACAACCCTTCCTTTGGCTTATGCAGAAATAATGACTCTCGAAAAGCAGATGAACCTGCCAGGTGCAGGATTGTCTCAATTGACTAGGATGGGACAATATGGCCCATACAGCCAATTTGCCATGATGAACTAGGTAGTAGCACCACAGGCTCCGATGTTGAACAACTTCCAAACACCTACCCAAGTTACGCCATTGTCAGGTTATCCGAATGCCACTGTTCAAACACAGAGTTTGATTCAAAATAACTCGATGGGTTTGCATGGGTTCGATATGGGCAATAATCTGTTGACCATGTCGGGGTTTGCTCCAATTAACACGCCAAGCTCAATGAATTATCCAACAATCACTCCCATTCAAAGTGTGAATCCAAGATGGAATCCACCTACCCAAACTCAAGCCATTCAAAATGGGAATCCAGGATGGAATCCACCTGCCCAAACCCAAGCCATTATACCCAGTCCAGAGGTGGCTAATGCAGCCAACACAACTGGACCTGCAATTGCAGTGCCTCAACCACAAGGGTCCGAAGCAGCCATAGAAAATATGAAAGAAACATTGGCCAAGGTGTTGGTAACAATGGGGAATGTCAATAAAAAATTTGATCAGGCCATGGGCCATAACCGACCTCACAATCATAGAGGAAAAGGAATGTATAACACGCAGCCTAACAACAGGCGGGTACCCAATCCCGTTGCCAACCAGGTAGACATTTCGAAAGAATGTGGAGATGCAGGTTCTTGTGATAATGATTGTCCACACTATGGCCACGTGAAACCGGAGTCTATGCTAAAAGAGGTCATACATTCCCATGAAAGTGAAGAAGAGGAGGATGTAGAATTTTTTGGAAGCGAAGATGAAGAAGCTTTGGAAGTTCATGCAAACAAACATTTTGGGAAAGCAAATCACAAATATTACACTAGGAGTTCTAAAGAGCCCAAAACTTCCTCTACTCCTAATAATCAATTACTCCCTCCTGACCCTAAAGGAGATGTCAATCCCCCTCCTCCATCGAAGTTCGAAAAGTCTAAGATGATGCAAAACTTGCCAAATCTAGAAAAGCTCACTTACGATTTGGTGGAAGATATGAAGAAGAATAGGGCCAATGTATCGATGTATGACATGGCCCGATTATTAGGCCAAGAAGTGAGTTCACCAAAAGGATTAAATCCATCTGCACAAGTTCATGAAGCTAAAAGTGTCGAGTTCCAAGTGGTTGTACAAAAAGAAAAACGAGATATACCTCCCTTTTTGGTAACCATTAGAATTGCAGGTAAAAACTTGCACAATTGTTTAATAGACTCAGGGGCCTCGACTACTATCATGCCCTTAGAAATCTATAAAATATTGGGACTTACACCAAAGCCTTCTAGGAGCAGGGGTGGTGCAGTTGGACAGGTCAACCATGGAGGCGATAGGAGAGTTGGGTGATGTGCATATTCAAGTCAATTCAGAACCCAGAGTTCAACAGCGCATAGACATATTGGTGCTCGATATTCCTATCAAGTATGGCATGGTATTGGGAAGAGATTGGAGTAAGAACCTAAACGGTTACATTGTGACAGACTCTTCACACATGTGGCTACCTTGGAGGGGAGTGGCCAATAAAATTTGAATTGACAGTGAACCCCGACTTAAAGAGATGATCACAGATTACAACAAGCCGAACGAGATCCAGTACATTGAAGCTGAGTTGGGAGCATACTGTTTGGACATAGAAGCACTCGAAAATACCCATGATGAAAGGATTGGGCACAACTTTACTGAAGGACATCAAGACATTTGGACCTTAAGATTTGATGGATCCAGGTCCAGACAAGGAGCAGGATCCGGTGTTGAATTGTCATGTTTGGACCAGGAGCCTATATTCACTGCATACAGACTACAGTTCCCTACCACCAACAATATGGCAGAATATGAGGCTTTGATTCTTGGACTACAGCTGGCCATTCGAAAGAAAGTTAAATATATCAAAGTTCTTGGTGATTCGGAACTGGTGGTGAAACAAGTGAGGGGACAATACATATGCAAGGACAGGCGGCTCAGGCTTTACCGAACTAGGGTCAGAGATTTAATAGATGAGTTTGATTCCTTTAACATTTCTCTGATCTCGAGAAAGGGAAATCATCTGGAAGACTCCCTAGCTATAGCAGTGAGTATGTTGAAGCCAGTGGACCATAAGAAATGCAAGAAGTTCTCTATAGAGTTGGTCCCATGTCCCTCAATACCAGATAATGTTACGAAATTCCAAGTATTTGATAGTGACAGGCACATATTTCATTTTGTCACTAATTCTGGTATATTTGAAAAGCATTACATAGATGAAGAAGAAAGGGACGTAGAGGAGGTAGTTTCGAAAGATAAAAATCCTGTAAAAAACAACAGGATGCCTGATGAGATAGCTTCATTAGAAAAAATCTTTGATATCGGATGCAAACCAAGAAAAGGTAAAAGGGTTCCATCTCCTGGAGAGGCTTGTGATTTGGTTAACATTGGAAGTGCAGAAAATCCCCGGGAGGTATTCATAGCAAAAGCATGTACCAAGCAAGAGAAGGATTCCATAGCAAATGCATTAAAAGAATACATAGATTGCATTGCTTGGAGTTATAAGGAGTTGAAAACCTATGATCAAAATGTCATAATGCACACGATTCCACTGAAGCTAGAGTCCAAGCCCTTCAGGCAAAGACAAAGGCGAGTTAATCCATTATTAGAACCCTTGATAGAGAAAGAGGTGAAGCGAATGTTAGAAGCTAAGATCATATTTCCCGTTAGGCATTCCACGTGGGTTGCTAACCCAGTCCCTGTGAGGAAAAAGAGTGGAGAAATAAGGTTGTGCATTGATTTCAGAAATCTCAATAAGGCATCCCAAAAGGACAACTACCCATTACCCACCATCGATGAAATACTCCAAAAGGTAAATGGGTCGGAGATGATGTCATTCCTAGATGGTTATTCGAGATATAATCAGGTCCTTATCCATCCTAGTGATAGGATGAAGACTGCTTTTACGACAAAATGGGGCACCTTTGCATACAGGAGAATGACCTTCGAACTATTGAACACAGGTGCCACTTTCCAGCGAGCTATGGATTTTTCTTTTAAAGGGCTTATTGGTAAGTGCATCATTGTTTACGTCGATGACATTCTTGTATTTTCTAAGAATAGGGAAAACCATGTCAGGGATCTTAAGAAAGTCTTTCAAAGATGCAGGGAACATGGTATATCTCTCAACCCAAAGAAGTGCATCTTCGGGGTAACAGAAGGAAAACTATTGGGGCATATAATATCTAAGGATGGAATTTCCATTGACCCTGAGAGAATAGAAGCCATACAGCAAATTCCTCATCCCAATAGCAAGAAGGGGTTGAGATCATTTTTCGGAAAGATCAATTTTGTCGAAAAATTTATCGCAGATTTTGCAGAGATAGCAAGACCTTTGAACGACATGCTAAAGAAAGAGGTCCATATCATTTGGACAAATGAAAGGGTAGAGGCTTTTGATAATATCAAGGATGCGATTTCTAAAGCCCCGGTTTTGGTGAGTCCCAATTATACAAAGCCTTTCTATATCTACACGTTTGCTTTAGATCACTCCTTTGCGAGTGTTTTAACTCAGAAGAGTGAATGCAGCATTGAAAATCCCATCGCTTTCTTGAGTAGTCCTCTCAAAGATGCGAAACTGAGATATTCTACCCTAGACAAGCAAATGTATGCGCTGGTTAAGACTGTAAAAAATTTTAGGCACTACATAGTCCACAATAGGGTCTTTGCTATCATCCCAATCCTACTGTCAAAGCCATGTTCGTTCAGAATGAATTAGGTGAGAAGCATGGTAAGTGGGTTTCAACTTTGCAATAATTTGATCTGGAGATTCAAACGATGAATATAATGTGGGGGCAAGGGTTAGCTAAGGCAATCGCAGAACAGGATCTCACAATTCCTTGTCAACATTATGAAGTCACTGATGTAACTAAGGAGGAGTGGTATGCAGATGTGGTGTACTATCTACTAAATGGTAGGTGTCCATCACTTTTGAATGCTACTCAACACAGAGCCTTGCATTTGAAGTCTGCTAATTTTCTAGTTAGATTTGGCACATTATACAGAAAGAACCATGAAGGTATTTACCTTCGTTGCATTGATCAAGAGGAGGCAGTGCGAATACTCAAAGAGTTTCATGGTAAACATGGGACAGGGCATGGGTCTGCTAATGCCACAGCCCATCAAATCCTCGGAGCCGGTTATTATTGGCCTCAACTATTCAAGGATGCCCATTCTCATGTGAGGTCATGTCACATGTCAAACTGCAGCCAATAGAGATAGAAACGCTTCCATGCCTTTACAGTCCGTAATCGAGTCCAGACCTTTCATGCAATGGGGCCTATATTTTATTGGGATTATCAGCCCCAATTCATCCGATGCTCACAAATATATTCTAACGGCTACGGATTATTGCACGAGATGGACCGAAGCTATCCCCACAAAGAATGCTACTGTAGAGGTGGTCATTAAATTTTTAGAAGATAACATTGTCACTAGATTCGTGATGCCTAACTCCATCGTAAGTGATAATGGTAAGGCATTTTCCTCTCTGGAGTTTTCTAATTGGGCATTTGATAACAACGTGAGTTTAAAGTTCTCCTCCAATTATTACCCGCAAGGTAACGGATTGGCCGAGTCATCCAATAAGAATCTGTTGACTATCATAAAAAAATTGTTGGAAAGGAATCCGCGGGACTGGCACAATAAGCTTAAGTTGGCCCTTTGGGCTGACAGAATCAGAGTCAAAGAAGAAATAGGGACATCTCCTTACCATCTGGTTTATGGACAAGATCCCATTTTTCCTGCAAATCTTAGATTACAAACGCTGCACTTCATGAAAGATTATTTTGGAACTAATGATAAACTTGAGTCTAGACTAATGCAATTAATGCACTTGGATGAAAAAAGGTATGAAGCTATGCTTCATTTTAGTAAACACCAAGACATTGTAAAAATATGGTTTGACAAAAGGTCTAAGGCCAAGGCGTTTAAAATTTCAGATTTAGTGTTGTTATGGGACAAAAGACATGAGAAGAAGGGGGAACATGATAAATTTGATTACCTTTGGTTAGGTCCCTACCAGATTTCAGAGATCCTAGGGGAAAATAGTTTTAGACTAAAAAACTTGGATGGAAAGGATTTGGCACTACCTATCAATGGGTTGCACTTGAAGCATTACTTTCAAGCATGAGGTAGTTGGGCTTTGTATTATATGTAATAACGCTGTAATTTCTTGCTTTCATTTTTCATGTTTAGGTGTGTATTATTCTTTTTTTTTGACATGTCTAAGCTTTGTATTAATGTTGTGATCTGTTTCTTTGTGTGCAGATTCGATACTTAAGTGTGTGTTTCAGGAGATATCTAGTTTTGTGTCAATGCTGTAATTTAGTTTCTTGATGTGCAGATTTGATATGTTAGTATGTATTCATTTTTTATTGCAGGTTTTTCTTGTATTAATGTTGGGTTTTTGCGTTTGTGTGCAGGTTGGACATTTAGGCGGTGGTGTTCCTTTGATTTCCTTTTCATTGCCTTTAAAAAAAAAAAAAAAAAAAAGGGGAATAAAAGCTAGATGTTGAACACATGCCTAAGATTGGGAGAATATGAAACATTGGAATCATGTTGTAAAAGCTCCACATGTAATACAAACAGTTAATTTAGATCATTTGAAGCTTGTGATGCATGAAAAAGTCAGTTTTGCATGACAAATCATCTCATTTGCAATTCAAGAAATAATGCATTCATGTTCATCTCACTTTTCATACATTTCACCGTAGTGGCATATGCATCTTAGGTGCAATTCATTTGAGTATGTTGAATCCTCTTAGGGTTATGTTATAACATAAATCTAAGTAAATCCTAAGGTTGGAAATTGAGTCTTGAAGTATCTAGGACCAAGCACGTTTCATACATTAAAAGGGATCTTGAGAAAAATGATCAAAACCTAACTTGGAGGAAAAGGTTGGGCGAAAATGGTTTTCATGTCTATCCTATTATGCAACATGATCCTAAAAACAGTGGTTCTGACCACTTCCATAAAGCTTAAAGCCTAAAATCAGAGTAGTAAGGATAGGGTTAAATTCTCATCTCGGTTGGTTGAGAATCTAATTCCCCAAAGCTTTGATTGGACCCACATGGAGTAGTAAGTATAGGGCATAAATTCTCATCTCGGTTGGTTGAGAATCTGATTCCCCAAAGCTCTTATGTTTCATTTCGTATTAAGTCTTAGATTGTAAGGATCATACTATTTGTCCTCTCGCAACCAGGATGGGTAGTCATCCCCAAGGTCTAAGTAACAAGATTAATATTTTCCATTTACATTTAAAATCTTGGGTTGTAAGGATCGTACTATTTGTCCCTAACCAGGATGGGTAGTCATCCCCAAGGTCCAAGAAGTAAAATAAATAAATTTTTCCCATCTCATCCTTATATTAGATTGTAAGGATCGTACTACTTGTCCTCTGCAAGGGATGGGTAGTCATCCCCAAGGTCCAAAGAAATGAAGATAAGTTTTGGATTATGGGGTTAGATAGGCCAATGCATGGAATCATGTCTTGCCTAAAAAAACAAGACCACTGATTGTCTAAGAGGGTTAGACTAGCATGACCATTTCTTCCATGGTTGGTTTAGTTATTTTGCTCAAAGTGAGGTAAAGAATTCTAAATTAGAATAGTAAGGATAGGGTTAAACTCTCATCTCGGTTGGTTGGGAGTCTGATTCCCCAAAGTTCTGATTTCACATCCACTTGCACATGGGTTCAAGATAGTAGGGAATCATAACCAACTTTGGGATATAATGAACCGTTCACTAGTGGATCCTAAGAGGGTTTGGCAGTATTGAATGTTTGCACATAATACTACAAGAGAGACTATGCATTTTCTCATGGCATATTCAGTAGGATACACAAATCATTCATAATTTTGCATATGCATTCATGCAAAACCGATGATGGAATGTGGATCAAATTCAAATGATAAGGAAAGGAATTCATTGCACACACCGAGCTAGTACTTGATGATTCTGATAATTCATGTACTTCTAATTTTGGGCATTAGTTATATTGATTATGGGCTAACCCATGTTTTCAAATTTGTGATTTGTGTTAGGTTGGGTTCTTACTAAAATGCTCAAGAGCATTTGACAGCAGAGTCGCCATTTGTTGTGGTTCATCCACAACACACCCTTAGTGGGGACCCACATTTGTTTTTGCAGGTTTTAGGGAAGATCTCAAAGACCCGAATGCTAAAAATGAAGAAAAGAAGAAAAATGCCTTAGTGTTGAAAGGGTCACGAAATCATGACATGTCGCGATATCACAACATGTCACGAAATCGAGACCTGTGTCTCCATCGCTGCAAAAAAATTGAAATCTGTCGTGAAATCGCGACGTGTCGACGGTAGGATAGAAAGGATGTTGCGAAATTGTGACGTGTCGACAGTAGGACAGAAAGGATGTCACGAAATCATGACATGTCGGCAGCAGGATAGAAAGGATGTCGTGAAATCGTGACGTGTCGGCAGTAGGAAAGAAAGGATGTCGTGAAATCGCGACGTGTCGGCGGCAGGACAGAAAGGATGTCACGAAATCGTGACGTGTCGGCGGCAAAGAAAAGAGGTGTTGTGAAATCGCGACGCATTTTTTGGAAGCGTACAAAAAGTTGAGAATGGTAGCGATCTCGCTACAAGTTGCCGAAAGAAAAGTGGTAGCGAATCACTACCACTTCGTGAAGCGGAGGCTCGAAAGAAAAGTGGTAGCGAATCGCTACCACTTCGTGAAGTGGAGGCTCGAAGGAAAAGTGGTAGCGAATCACTACCACATCGTGAAGCAAAGGCTCGAGACTAAAGTGGTAGCGATATCGCTACCACTTCATCGAAGGGAGGCTCGAAACCAAAGTGGTAGCGATATCGCTACCACTTCATCGAAGGAAGGCTCAGAACCAAAGTGGTAGCGATATCGCTACCACTTTTTGAAAGGAAGGCTCGGAACCAAAGTGGTAGCAATATCGCTACCACTTTTTTAAAAGGAAGGCAAAGCAAAGTCGGTAGCGATATCGCTACAACAAGCTACTGCAGGCGTACGGACCAAGAACATGTCGCGATATCTCGCGTTATCGCAGCTAGGAAACAGAAGAGGCCAAATGCAAATTCTATCAAGATTTCCACGGGAAAGCATTACGAAAGGTGCAGGAGACGCAGGACATGTGGCAGAAATGACAGAACCAGAGTAACATTTCATAACAACAGTTACTGGCCGCAGATCGAGCGTTATGATTGCACGCAAAGGTTAGAATACCAAAAGGCGGGAATTGAAGCGAAGGGTCCCGGGAGTCGAAACGAAGCGTCATGGAGCAACCGAGAACGTGCAACAGAAAGGTTAAATAGCAGAAATGTAGATGGATACAGGGGCTGGAGACCGTAACAAAAAAGCATTACTTATTGAAATAAAGGATTTTTCTTTGGTAACACGACTTTTGTGTGTAAAATCAAAAGGAGATCGAAGCCAAAACTATTGTTTTACTGTCAATATTTCGGTTGCATCATTTTGTCTTGTATCTATTTTGTTTACACCATGGGATGGGTTATGATAGGTGAATGGTAGAATGATGCAGTTATATTCTTTTCCTTAGAGTCTTGCATCTGATCTGATTAGATTGTGTGTTAGTACAGATCTGATCGGTTGGGTTGTTTTGGGGATTTCATCTCTTAACTTGGGATTTTGCGGGGAGGAGATCGTGAACCATTTTAATATCCTTCATTATTTTCCAGCTGATTCAAAATAACAGTTTATGTTTTATTCCTTGATATGCTTAATTTCATGTCAGAGACTAACACTGAAATAACAGAACTATTGAATAGAGATAAAACAAACAGTTTAACCTTAGAATAAATTATGAATATTAGAACATCAAAAGGATTTTTGTTTATTTTTTGATTAATCAAACAAGTCAAGATTATAAAGTTCATTAAGAATCAACAAAGGCCCCTTGTTAATAGCTATCTGCAGGATTTTGAGTTATTCTGGGATATATCAGTTGCATGTATTAAATTGAATTCATTTTTATATACGTAAAAGCTGTTTCACAAAGAAACTTGGAGAAATAATAAAAGGAAGGAAAATAAAATAAATTATTTCTTTGCAAGAAAGAGTCTTTTGTTCGAGACTCTAAGTTGCGTGTTATTATTGGTAATATGACAAATTAACACTCAACAGTATGACAATGAGGCAATCTATCATTCATCAAATAGGTTCACAAACACCATGGCATCTTTGGGGTCCTTGATCCCTCAGAATCCATCTGCCAATTTCACTACCATCCATGTTAGAATGCTCTCACACCCAACAATAGAGCGTGTAGCCTCTAATAACAAAGAATTAGTCAACATGATTGTCATGGAACCAATAGTTGATTGGTTTCATAGAGTGGAATACATTCTTAAGCAGGCACCCTGGGAGTCATTGACTTCTTAGAGTCCTACGGGGAGTGGTACTACCATTCACCACAAGGTTGTTTTCCAGTCTACATTTACAAAGCTAAATATGCAGGGGGAGAAGGCCGTCTTAGCAGTCGAAGTTGAGGTTTGTCAAAGCTGGATGTTGCAAATCCAAGACTTCCTAAAAATTGGTATGATCCTAGAGGGATTGTCGTGTGTCGCAAGATGCACATTTTAAAAAAATGACTAAGTATGTCTTGTTAGGAGACATTTTATACCGATGCAGCTATGAAGGAGTCCTCCTTCAATGTCTTAAGCCCCAAGAGTCATCTTGGGCAATCTCAAAAGCTCATGATAGTATGTGTGGTGGCCATTTCAATGGCATGGCTATCGTCAAATGCATCCTTCGCATGGGTTATTATTGGCCCATTATGGAAAAGTATTACAATGTGTATGTCAAGAAATGCATTAAATGTTAGCATCATGCTAATCTTATGCACTTGCCATCACAGGCCTTATAGCCCATTTAGGTGGCTTGGCCATTTACTTAGTGGGGATTAGATTCGATTGGCAATATTTCCCCTCCATCGTCAGGCCGACATACATTCATTATCATAGCTAATGAGTATTTTACAAAGTGGGTGGAAGCCATTCCCATTATAATGACCACTAGAGCTCGCATCACATAATTTATTCTCGAGCATATCATGTCATTTTGGGATACCATCCAAAATAATTTTGGATAATGGAACTTCTTTTAAGAACAAAATTGTGCGGGCTTTAACGTCTAAATACCACATTCAACATAGTTTTGCAACTCCATATTATACGCAAGAAAATGGGTAAGTTGAGGCCTCAAACAAGAATGTGGTAGTCATATTGAAAAAGACAGTGCAAGAAAACCACAAGGATTGGCATATACAACTGCCCCTTGCACTATGGGCTTACAGGACTAGCATTCAAACGCCCATTGGGGCAACACCATTTTCACTAGTATATGGTACTAAGGCCATTATGCCATTAGAGTTGGAAATTCCAATGTTGCGCGTCGCATTGAAAGAGTTCATTGATGATGACACCGTGTAGCAAGCTCACCTTGATCAATTGACGTTGCTTGATGAACATCACGTGAATGCCCTCGAGCATCTCCATGTTTATCAGGAGTGATTAAAATGAGCTTACAATATCAAAGTCCATTAGAGATATTTTGAAGTTTGGGATATTATGCTGAAAGAAAACCAACAAAACTTGAATTTTTTGCCTAACATGCGAGAAAAATTCACGGCTAACTGGCCAGGGTCTTACATCATATATAAAAATATTGGTTCAGGAACCTATTGCCTAACATCACTAGAAGGTGTGGAAGAGCTTGAGCCTCTCAATATAATCCATATTAAGGCATTATATGCTTGAGAGTGTAGTAAAGGCACCAAAGGCATCTGTAAGCCTTTGGTCAACCCAAAAACCTTGAGGGTTTTATCCAAACTGCTCGGTCACCCCAAAAGGCCCCAAGATTTCTGATTAGAAAGCTTGGTCAAGTAAAGGCACCAAAGGCATCTGTAAGCCTTTGGTCAACCCAAAAGCCTCGAGGGTTTTATCAAAATTGCTCGGTCACCCCAAAAGGCCCCAAGCTCTCTGATTAAGAAGCTTGGTCAAGAAAAGGCTCCAAGGATTTCCAAAAGTCATTTGGTCAACCCAAAAGCCCCGAGGGTTTTATCCAAACCGCTTGGTCACCCCAAAATGCCCCAAGCTCTATGATTAAGAAGCTTGGTCAAGTAAAGGCACCAAAGGCATCTGTAAGCCTTTAGTCAACCCAAAAGCCCCAAGGGTTTTATCCAAACTGCTCGATCACCCCAAAAGGCCCTAAGCTCTCTTATTAAGAATATTGGTCAATAAAAGGCTCCAAGGATTTCCAAAAGTTGCTTGGTCAACCCAAAGGGTCCGAGAGTTCCTATAGCTTCTCGGTCATCCCAAAAGGCTCCATGCCCTCTTGCTGAGAGTTTGGTCAACTAAAAGGTTCCAAAGGTGGTTGTAAAACCTTTGGTTAATTCAAAAGGCACCAAGGATTTCCAAAAGTCACTTGGTCAACCCAAAGGCTCTGAGAGTTCCTATAGCTTCTCGATCATCCCAAAAGGCTCCATGCCCTCTTGCTAAGGGTTTGGTCAACTAAAAGGTTCCAAAGGTGGTTGTAAAACCTTTGGTCAATTCAAAAGGTTCCAAGGATTTCTAAAAATCACTTGGTCAACCCTAAAAAGCTCCAAGGACATGTACTCATAATTTGGTCAAATATGAAACCTCAAAAACCTATAAAAATCAAGAAAAACATGTAAAAGTCCAAAAAAAATGGATAAAGCATAAAATCCAAAAACATTTGTATTTGCATTTTGCATTTTCATCTGCATTTACATCATCATATTGCATTTAGGAATTTGTCATCCATTGAATTACACAGTAGAGTGTAGTGCATTTATCAAAGTTTTACCAACAGTCACATGTTTGTATGACAATCATGCACCCTTGCATTTATCATAATTCATTGCATTCGTACACGATACATGTTTGGGAGACTTATGTATGTATAGCAAGTTTTCCTGTCACTCAAACATACCTTGTGAGTTCTTTAGATATTGTAGAAAGCTTGCTTTGCTATTATAGACAAGGTCATTAGTTGGGATAGTGCTTCAACATATCATAATCCTATCAGTAAGAAAAACAATATAAAATCCTGCTAAGACGAGAGAGGATGAAAGCCGCGAAAGCAGTCTTAGATATATAGTGAGATGGGTTTCATGACCTGCTTATATTGCAAATAGTCATTTTATAAAGGTGTACTTTGGGAAAAGGACAAGGATTTCCCCTATAAATCCTAAAGTCGCAAAAGTTAAATCCCAAGTTAAAAATTGCAAAAAAAAAATATACAAATTTCAAGTTCAAAATATAATGTGACATAGTGAATCAAAAGAACTATAAAAATCCCTTGCTCAAATAAAACGATAACGTGTGGACTAACAGTGATTTTTATCACTACATATTAGCAAGTACGAATGGTGAGAACTTGAATCCCTGGATTGTACACCTTTTGAAATCCATAGAGTGATCCTTGATCACAGCAATGGGTTGGAAGAGTCTCATTTGCAATCGGAGGGGTAGTTCTATTGAGTGATCCCAAAATGTAGCAATGGGTTGAAAGAGTCCTGCCTGCATTTGGAGGGGTAGCCCTGATCAATTTACAAGATGAGCTAGCTCTATGTACCTAGGATTGTCTAGCTATATAAGTCTAATCAAAGCTGAAACAAGGATGATACGACCGTATGAGGAACCTTATCTCACATATGGGTTGAAAGAGTCCTGAATGACATACATGGTATAGTACAAAATGACATAATCATTCATTAGCATTTCACCAATCCATTTCACTGCATTTCATATGTGGGTGATTAATTGATTAAGTTCTTGTAATAATGACATACATGGTATAGTACAAAATGACATAATCATTCATTAGCATTTCACCAATCCATTTCACTGCATTTCATATGTGGGTGATTAATTGATTAAGTTCTTGTAATGAGAATTATCAATTATTTTTCATGATTGTTATACATTTTGTGGTGTCATATTTTAAAAATTGATATACACAGTTTACATTCATTCCTTATGTTTTAAGTGATTAAAGCATATAGGTTCATCTCCATTAGATTATGATTTCATACATAATGCATTACCATACATTGCATAGCATATCATAAACTACATAAAATATATGCATGCCCATAAAGCAAAAATAAATATGCATTAAAAATAAACATCGCATCCATCTACATACATCATATGTCGCACATATACTCATCTAGATCACTGCATATCATCATCATAAAGTAGAATAGCTATCTATTGCATGACATCCATACATCATATCATATAAACATAGCATTTAAATAAGCATTGCATCCATGTGCATCAAATAAACATAAAATCCAAAATAATAAATAAACATGTACACATAATGCACCATGAAATATCATATTATATATATGTGTGTCCAAACGAGTACATAGGGAGTACAAAATGCCTGTAGGCTACAACTGTGTAGGTCCTCAACTTTACACACAAAATGAAACATCAAAAATGTAGTTAGTAGCTGCTATAAATTAGATCTAGACTACTCCCCCCGTACTGGAGATCTCGTCGCCTCCCTCTGCAATGTGCTCTGGAGCCTACTCTCCTAGATGACCTAGCACCTGTGGTGGATCCTACTATGGATATTGCCTACCTGCAAAGCCTAACACACCCAACACATAGGAAACTGGTAACTACAGTAGGCTAGTCCTCTGGCTAGAGGCCCTTGATGTCTACCCTAGATCTCTAGCCCTGGCCTGCTATCTCACTGTGTGCATGCTAGAGGACCTATACGTCCTCTCAGTCCTATGAGTCCTGTGACTCGAGCCCATTGTGGACTACCCTAAGGTCCTAGACCTGGTACACTATGACTCTACTACAAAAGGATCCTCAAGAATAGGTAGCCCATGCATCTCTATGTAGCCAACTAGCTGATCAATATGAGAAAGCCAGGTTGCATGCATCTCATTGGTCCTCATGACCATACCGCACAGTCATGTCACCTTAGCAGTCAGATCTTGTATAACTGCTATACCTGCTACTAGTACCATAGGAGGCCCCATGATTGCCTAAGGAGACCCCATAATAGCTCTCCTCGTTGCTTGTGCAAGGTCTCGCTCTACCTTTGCTATAGTATATTGTGTCTATGCTAACTCTAGGGTAGTTCGTAGTCTCTGCACCTAGGCCTCTACATTGATAGCTTGATTTGTGAGCTCCTATACATGGCCCTGCACCTCAGTCAGGCACCGCTCCCTGTCAGCCACCTTCACCTCTAGAATGGTGATGGTGGTATCTCTCTCATGTTGCTACATGTGAAAGCACCCAATCTAACTTTGCAAGTTAGCAACCTACAACAACAGTTGTCTCTCTACATTGTTAGGAGGGACCTAACCCTCCTCTAAAGCATCCTCCTCAGAGTTGATCTCTGGTAGGTCCTCAACGGTGGCCTTTGTGCCCCAACTACCCTTAGTATACTGGTGCACCCTACACCCATCAAGATCTGCCTCTACCTCTACCTCTGCTAGCTCTCGACCCAGAGGCCCGGTCCCATGCCATATAAATAGATACCACCACCCATCATAGTCGAGCGTGGTCCCAGATGTCTCAACCCCTAACTCTTGGAAATCATCGGGTGCATCTCCTAGCAATGGAGGAACTATAAGTGGGAGATCCTTCTCTAGAGCTAGACATTTGTACCTCAAAGGTATAGTTTGCAGGTCCTACACCATGCCAAACTGTCATAGGACACGAGAGAAAAACTAATACTATCGAACCTCTCGCTTATTCTAGATAAACCATTTGTCTTGGTAGGACAATCATAGCCACTCGTCCACCTCCAACCATATAGTACAATCCATGTAGGGGCACCAGACGACGTCTCCTGATCCAAGTGTTGCAAATATAACGATGTAATGTTGTGTATCCCTAGCATGAGCCTTATTGCAGACACCCTCCTCAGCACGAGGCCAATAGGTGGTGTAGCACTAATGATCATCATCTAAGGTGGTGATGCATAGTGGTAGCTCTATAGGATGCTTGATCTTGATGTGTTGTAATCCCTAGATCTGTAGCAACATGCTATAACCGATGCCCTTATGGCTTCACTCCATAATTTGGTACAGCTCCCTGTAGAGTTGGCATAATAAAGTGCTCCCCCAAGCCAGCAGTAGTGGCTCCTTCATCGAGCTCTGTAGCACCCTCTAAGCAAAGGCCAGCATGTTCCAAGAAATCCTCATGTTTGATGAGTCTACAAGGACAATATGAATGATGAGGTGCATAAAAAGGGCCACTCGAGTAGAGAATATGTCATCTAGGTACCAATCCCCGATGTGCACCCCTCCTTGGTCTGCATCATCCTATGCATCGACACTTTGATCATCGAATATGGCAAAAAAAATAGCATCCTTTGTTGTGTAGGTAGAGGAAATGATAGCCTCATCATCGATAGGGATCCTAAATATCTTGTAGATATCCTCCAGTGTGATGGTCATATCACTAGGAGGTAGGTGAAATATGTTGGTCCGTGCATTCCAAAATTGGGCCAATGTAGTGATATAGGCCTGATCTACCCTAATGGTGGGTAGATCCATGACATAACCGAACCTGAAAGCTCGAAACCATGCTTGATCGTCATCCCGCACTCTAGAAGTTAACTTTTAAATAAAAAATAAAAAATATATATAATTTAATCTAAATCTAGCTAAGCATAGCTAAAGAAAACTAAACATTTCAAAAAAAAAACACAAGCAATTGTAGCCTGCAACTACAACTTGCAGTCCCCAATTTGTAAATTGGGAACTGCAGCTACAACTTGTGATCCCCAATTTGCAAAATTGGGGGCCACAACTAAAACTTGTAGTTCCCATTTTGCCACTTGGTAACCGTAGCTACCAGTTGTGGTTTAGGAGTGGCACCCATTTTGGGTACCCTCCTAGACCACTGAAGCATAAAATAAAATCCTAGTCTAACCTAAACTAATGGGGTTCATTATCAGCAATTTAATGAGGTTCAATTACCGCATTTATTAAGTGTTGTTCATTTTACTAATATGGAGTGCGAGGTCTCAGTTTTGAGTTACCTTGCCTGCACCCTACCCCTGGCTAGTCGATGGCTTATCAGGATCTGCCATCAGGGAATATGAGTGTAAAGATGGTCGAGTTGATAGCGTTCCATATCAGGGAAAGACTTCTATCTTTTAGAGCTCTCAATTTACTAAAGGTTGCAAGAAAATAATGAAATTTTGTAAAGGGGATTTTAATTTATAGGTCCTCCTAGTCTCTACGGACCACAGCTAAAAACCATGATTCCAAAACTAGGGTTTTGCACTTGCAGGTCTGACCTGCGGTCCCTAAAATTTGGAAATGTAAACCGTAGACTATACCCACGGTCTGTAACTAGCAATAAATGCACTAAAAAACCATCGTGGGAAGGTCTAAAAAGACAAATTAATGACTCCCAGTGGATAAAAATCAAAATAAATGATCAAAATTGCAAATTTGGTGATGTTACAAGCACCAGGATCAATCCAATAAATGCAAAATTAAAAAAAAAAATCAAACAATGAAAAACCAAATGCACCTCATATTCAGTGATTTATCCTATAAAATTGGCGGTTGCAACGACTTGTGATCCATGCAATCCGAAAAGATGAGTAGATCACAATAAGGACATTTGGGGTAAAATTGTCATTTCTTTTATGACATCTTTCAGAAAATCATCGACAATATGATTCAACACAAGTCTTCTTGAATTTGTATTATTTTGACTCCCTAAGATGGCTATCATAGCTTGATTGCTCCATGGGATAAAGATGTGCAAACACTACTAAGCATTGCAATCATAATATGAACTAGGCCTAGCCAAGACATTAAACATATCAAATCTACAAGTTGTTCAGGATCATTCATTATGGTCAAGTGATTTTGTCGCTTCAGACATTGTCATTACCCTCATCGACTCATCGCTTAAGGGGGTAGTCATAATTTCATGTCATAATAAAAATCAATAGAAGATCCTAGAGAACTTAGATCCCTTGATCTTGTCAAAATTGCGTTCGTCCTTGTGAATCATTGCTAACACCTATCATAAGCTTCCCCCTCTGCTTGGGGTAAATAGCAAATATGAAATTTTGTTTGTAGCTCTCATCCTTCAGTTATATAGGTCTAACTCCTATTGTAGCACCAAAGCTACCCGAATTTCTGATGACGAGTGCAAAATTTTCCAATGTAAGCCTTCCCACATTGGAAGCAATGATTCCAGGATGCACGTCCTTTTGTTGGACCTAGGGCATCTAATTTTGATCAGACTAATGATCATCATAGAACCTACAACATCATTTTATGAGGTCTATTTTTCTCAGCGTTGTTCGATCTCACAACGCATCTCAAAATGGGCATCTATAGACACCTAAAACGCATCATGCCAAGGGTGACTAATCATATGGACATGCTACAAAACCATATGAAGGATCTTGGATAGACTCCAAGATAGAGCAGTGGTTCTAACCACTCAATTTAGGCATTCTGGCCTAAGCAGTCTAAACCATAGCCCAGACCTACGGTCTCCAGTCTGAACCACAGTTGACACCTACAGTCTGTAGTTTGGATCATAGTTGTGACCTACGGTCTGAACTAGATATCAGTTAGGCCTTCCATCTGAGCCAAATCGGTTGGAATGGCCAAGAGATCTAGAAGGAGGCAGTTGGAGGATGGAATATTCTAAAGGCTTCCATCCCAACTGTTCTAACCAACCTTCTTGGTCTTGGCTTCTCCATGAAGCCACCAATAGCCCTAGGGGTATGCTACAAATACCCCCTCCAAGGGGATGAAAAAATATATAATTTGTATAGTGAAGTGCTGGTGAATTATCGAGCGAGCTAATTGATCAAGAGAGCAACGAAGCCTTGTCAAATTCTATAATGGCCTTTTGCATTTGGGAGCCCCCTTTGTTATCCATCCAAAGACCAATTAGCCACAGATGCCCTAGGTGCCTAGGAGGATCAAGAAAAGCAAATCCAAGTGAATGAAGGCCCTTCCCAATGATTTGACTGCCAAATTAGTCAGAGGACAACAAAGGCAACCCTTGAACATTAATTTAGACAAGGAGGTTAAGCCCACTGCCTCTAATTCTGAGGGTAAACACATCAAAGGGTAAACCATGACTGTCAATCGTGGTTCATAGTGCAGACCGCCCCTCATAGCTACAATTTATAATAGGTTAAATATCGCCTTACTCATTTTGCTTTTTACTGCATAGATTAGTCATGTTAGTCTTTTCATAGGTTTAATTGCATTTTAGAGAAAATCTGACCATAGGAATTAGGCATTTTATGCATTGCATTGGGTAGGAGTATATTGGATCTTTTAGATGTTTTATTGCTTCTAATTTGACATTTGTTCAATGCATCATTTTCTTATCCATGTCTTGTATGTTATAGTATAATTCTTGATGTAATTAGAATAGCTTAAAGCCTTTCTTTATGCTTTCTTGTTTTACTAGTTTAATGGTATTTACATGTATGTTTCTTTAAAGGGCCTCATCACGAGAGGCTATCAAACTTTGTAATCATGCACTGTTGTTTCTTATTCACATGGAGACAAGTGCAAAAGGGAGCCTATATCATAATCCTTCCACATCACGGAGAAGGGGGTTAGTTCTACCCCAAGGCAGTTAGTGAGTAATCACTAAAGCAACAGATAAGTGTATCTACCCTGTTGAGGGCATTGGCAATTGTAACATCTATATCGTCTTTGGAGTGACCCTAAGAGGGCATTTTTGTAACCCAAGATCCTTTTGAATATTAATATTTAAGAAAATTTTCATTAGTTGGCTTCTTTGTTCAATTTGTGCATTTGTGTGGATATTTGTGTTTTTATGATGGTATAGATCAATACACTAGATAGGTACACGCTCTGTAGTTACGTCAGAATCTGACGTAACCACGGAGCGTGCGCATATCTAGTGTACTGATCTATACCATCATAAAAATACAAAAGATCCACACAAATGCATGAATTGAACAAAGAAGCCAACTAATGCAAATTTTCTTTATATTAATATTTGAAAGGATATCGGGTTACAAAAATGCCCTCTCAGGGTCACTCCAAAGATGATACAGATGTTACAATTTCCAATGCCCTCAATAGGGTAGGTACATTTATTTGTTGCTCTGATGATTACTCACAAACTATCTTGGGGTAGAGCTAATCCCCTTCTTCGTGATGTGTAAGGATTACGATATAGGCTCCATTTTGCACCTATCTCCCTGCGAAAAAGAAACAACAACGCATGATTACAAAGTTTGATAACCTCTCATGATGAGGCCCTTTAAAGAAACATACATGTAAATACCATTAAACTAGTAAAACAAGAAAGCATAAAGAAAGTCTTTAATCTGTTCTAATCACATCAAGAATTATACTATAAAACACAAGACATGGATAAGAAAATGATTAGTCATGTTAGTATCTTCATAGGTTTAATTGCATTTTAGAGAAAATCTGACCGTAGGAATTAGGCATTTTATACGTTGCATTGGGTAGGAGTATATTGGATATTTTAGATGTTTTCTTGCTTCTAATTTGACATTTGTTCAATGCATCATTTGCTTATCCATGTCTTGTATGTTATAGTATAATTCTTGATGTAATTAGAATAGCTTAAATTCTTTCTTTATGCTTTCTTGTTTTACTAGTTTAATGGTATAAATGTAGCACCCTAAAATTGGCACAGTAAAATTGGAATAATTACATTCACCTTAGTAAATAAATTTAAATTCAAATTTAACCTCCCAAACCGCCCGTTAACCGTCGAGAAACCTGTTTCCTCCTTTTTCGTGCCATTTTTAGCAGTTGTTTTGATCGTTTGACGATATCGTCTCCGATCAGACGATATCGCCCCAGATTTGACGATTTCGTCTGGACTAGAACGTCCAGATGATTTCGTCGCAAAACTGAATTTGCATAGTTGGAATCCGTTCCAACGGGTCTCCAATCCGGGAAGAAGCGTGTCTGCGTCATTGGGACCCTTCCCCCATTGGAGATCTCCCAAATTGGGATGATCTCCAACCTCCCAACAACTATCCTATGCCTATTTAACTCTAAGACTTTTCCCTCCGCAACCCCTGGCTGAATTTTTATGCAAATTGAACCCTTATGCTCTAAAACATCATAATTCATATTTTGCATTAGTCCTATAGTCATTTCATTGTAGGTACACCACTGGTTTTCAGCCGGAGCCAGTACCTATCGCAGCCGATGAACCTGTCAAGATCGAAGGCAATCTTGTCAAATTCGAGATGATCTTGTACTGATGCGAGACGATTGTGACTGCAGCGCACATCGAGGCAATCAGTGCCTGGAGTTTGTTCTTATGTCTCTTTTATCTATCATTTTATGTTGTAAATTAGATTGTTTATTCAGTTTTTATATTATATTGCATTTGGAGTTCACCCATTTTGTCTAAGTTTACAGATTAAGATCATATTCTGCTATCTAAACACAGTTATTTGCATTTAATTCTATTCTTGTATATTGTTCAACACTCATATTACTATTTTACATAGTTTGCCCCTGTTTGCAAAATAGAATTTCTCGTATTTCACATCTGTTTGCTGTTTTGCAGGTCTCTGATGAATTCGTCTGACGAATTCGTCAGATTTCAGATGATCTTGTCAGTTCAGATGATTTTATCAAATTGAAGGTGATTCTGTTGAATTGCGGACGATCCAGACTGCTTCAAGCTTCAGAAACTCCATCAGACTTTCGAATCAGGTAATATTCATTGGCCTCCTACAAATTCTCTATTTCTGTTTTCCTTTCTGTTTGCTGTATGCATTTAAATTGCATTTTCATGTAGTTTAAGTTAGAATCATTCGGCCAAACCTAGGATGAATGTTTAAAAATAAAACGAACTCATAAAAACTCATTCCCAAAACCTAGGCATGGAAACTGCCATCAAATATTTCCTGGTGAACCCACCATCCATCAAAAAATCACCAAAATGCACCTCCCTTGAGAGGCGGGACCTTCGCAAAGTCCTCTCGTCCGAGGTACCGCACCATCCTTTTCCCATCCTCCTTTCGGGCGCGGATCCAATAGCCTGAAGGTAGGGGTGCGAAAAATTTGGAGCGATACATTTTGGTGAACCCGACGTGAATGCATCATAACCTTTTGAACAAAAACAAACAAGACAAAAAAAAAAAAAAATTTAGATGCATTTTAAAACATTTAAGGTTCAAAATCATGTTTAGATGGTAGCTCCTAAAAAGAGGTTAGCAGTTACTATAAACGTAGTAAACCAATTAGCGGCCATAGAAGTTAATTCTGTCCTTAGTGTCCCTGAAGCAAGTAGAAATCAATCCTTGTGGGATGAGCTTATCAGAGACTTAGTATCATTTCATCTAGGTCCACACAACTTAAACAGATTAAGAGGCTAGTCTTGGATAGAATCCTGGATCCTCATCAATTAGTGTTCTATCATGAACTTCAGAGAGCTTGCCATAGGTGGTTAGCCTATAGGAGAGCTTTAGTATCTTTAGAGTTGTTCAGCTTCGAGGAATACCTCGAGAATGCAGACATTGTACACCGATTCCTAGGCCTTGGAGAGGACCAAGAAGTTGTTCTCACAGATAGAGAAAGATGGAGTAGAGTTCCGCGAGCTGTGCTATATCGAGAGTATTGCCATGAGCTTTACTTTTATCAACCAGCATCTGAGACAGACAATATCACCATAGCCCTTTTCATCAAATTCTTAAAATAAAACTTTCAATTTGAAGAAGAACATTTCATGACCCTTGAACAGCTTGAACTTATTAATGATATTCATAAATTATTCATAGAAGATTAGTTCATCTACTTTTAGCCTTATTATTATTGTGTGCATTTCTTGTTTCATTTGCTGTCTTTATTATATTGTTTCAAAGAAAAACTAAAAAAAAAAAAAAAAAAAAAAAAAAACATAGTTAAAAAACTTAAACATTTCATTTACAATATTGCATTAGGTATATATAAATATATACATTTTAATTTGTTGCATATATATATATATATATTTTCTGAAATCAAAACTTAGCACCATGACTAAACTTAGGAATGGTAAAGAAATTTTAGGAGAAGGAGAAGATTGGCTACAAAATACAACTGAAAACCCAAATGTCCTTCTTGGAGATACAAATCCGGAAGGTGAAACTCTAGGTCAATCAGATGAAGACTTAGGTGAAGATAAGGAACAAGAAGGAAGTGTTAAAGAATCTTCGTCCCCTAGAATAGCTCCAAATGGAGGCATCACTTTTGACAACGTAGAACATTTTCAAAAATTTCTTAATCAACATATTGACATCCTTAATGTGGCAGTCCGTATTGATAAAGGGGAAATTAGTGATGCTCAAGCAGTCTTAGAATGGGTGATTGATATGCAAACTAATCCTTTGTCTTTCATTGATCAATAAAGTGATAAGGGTGGACCATCTAATGCGAATATGGTCACTATAGCCCAAGCCATGACCAAACAACATGTCACCCAACCTCCTAAGCAACCTGTTACTCAACCTAAAATCACTCCCGCACAAAATAAAATTCCCTTCACTACTTCCTTCCTCAAAACAATTGAGCAAAATGCTTTAAATAGACAAAAATCTAAAACAAAGCCAAATACAAACTTTCAACAATCTACAATACAACACAATCCAACTTCAAAACTCCTCCATAATATCTTTCCTACCAATGTTTTACACAATAGTAACATGGCATCTAATCTGCATGTTCCTCCATCCTACGCCCATAACACTTATGGCAATGCCCCACCAAATCAATATGGGGGGCAAACTAGTAGTTTGGAAGCTATGGTGAAACAATTGGCTTCACGTATGGACCAGATAGATCCCTACCGCCCCTTGTATAATTATCGAGAGATTTGTAGCCAACCATTGGATCTCATAGTGGTAGCTCAACCATACCCTAAACATTTTCCCATGCCCGTCCTGCCTATCTATAAAGGAACCGAAGATCCCATAGAACATCTTCGCATGTTTAGGATAGCATGTCATGACATATCGCATAACGACTTGCTATTACTAAAAATGTTCCCCAAAAGTTTAGGTGGAATGGCGTTAGAGTGGTATTATCAATTGCCCACTCATTAATTAAGAAACTTTGAAGAAACAGCTGAGTCATTTGTTCATCAATTTAGTGCCTACATCGAGAGGCATGTAACTATTAAAGACCTATAAAATTTAAAACAATATAAAGATGAATGTTTTGCTGATTTCTTAGCAAGATGGAGACAATTGACAGGAAAAATGCACTTTGTGCTACCCTATAGGGAAATGTTAGACATTTTCATTAACAATTTACAAGAACAACTTTCTTATGAGCTATCAACAGCTACTTTGACTACCGTCGATCAAGCTATAGACTTAGCTCGAAGGGTAGAAGATGCCCTCATTAGGAGAGGCCAACTTAGAAAGAAGGATGATGAGAAAACATCTAGAAATCAATATAAAAACAAACAAAGTTGTCGATGATGGAGTCATCGACAGCAGAAATGTTGCTAATGTCAATGCAACAAAAACAACAGAAAAATTCATCTTGAAACCTCCTAATAAGCCTCCTCGAGAGTTCACTAGATTAAACCAACCCTTATCAACTATTTTACCTCAACTTCTTGAAAGAGGTTTAATCCAACTGCCAGCTATCCGGGAACCTGACCCAAGCATACCCGGATATAGAGTTGATTTGCACTGTGATTTTCATAGAGGTCTTGGACATTCTACCAATGCTTGTAAGAGATTGAAATATAAAATACAATATTTGATTGACAATAATGAAATGGAAGTGCAAGCCTTCCAAAATAAACAAAACCCTCCTAATAATACCCAAAATACTGTTCCCCAAAATCAAAATCAGAATGCCAATCAAACTTTAGACATATTTCAACACCCTTTACCAAGACATGGTAAAGAGGTAGCCAATCAAATTGAACATCACAATGTTCCCCCTCCTACCCGATATGTAGGAACCATTAGCGGGCAATTACCTGTTCAGGACTCTCACACATTCGACACAACCTTATCCCTGGTTACAACCAGGCTCTTACATAATTTTCAAACTTTTGATTCTAGCAATATAGAGTCAGATAGTGAGAGTGAAGTAGACACCATTCAATCGAATAGTTCTGAAAATGAATCAGATCCTATTCAACCTATCACAGATGCTAATGTTCCAGAAGAACCATTTCCCAGAAGAGTCACTACTCGACCTTCTTCTAATGAAGTCCTTCCTTATGAACAAGCCATAAACTCTCAACCAAGACCCTTTCAACGTCATCACTATAACATTGTAGGTACCATCGGAGTCATCACTCGACAACAAGCTCAAAATACCCAACAAGAACCAAACCATAATGATGGATCAGCTCCATTTGTTCTGAAAAATCCTAATAAAGGAAGTCATGCTCCTATTGTTCAAACTAAACCCCCTTACAGCATTAATGAGCAATTGTCTAATACCACCGCCAGAATCTCCCTTTTAGATTTATTAAGATCCTCCCCCACCCATAGGGATGAATTGATTCTTACTTTGAGCCAGATGATGGTACCTCAAAACATCCAACCCGAAGCTATGGCCAATACTATCATCACGCTAGAGATTGATTGTATTGAATTTCAGGATAAAGATATCCCACAACACAGTTTACACAAGGATAATCCCTTGTATATTACAACTTTAATTGGGGATGTAGCTGTCAAACGAGTCTTGATTGATAATGGCTCATATCTAAACATCTGCACCTTTGACTTCTACCAATGATTTGGTTTTAGAAGTGATGAAATGAAGAATACTGATATGATTATCAAAGCCTTTAATGACGAAACACAAGAAACATGTGGAGTCATTACCCTCCCATTGCAAGTTGGTCCTAGAACCCTTGAGACAACTGTGTTCATTGTACATTGCCCAGCATCATACAATATACTTTTGGGTCATCCTTGTATTAACGCCATGCGAGCAGTCCCATCAACTTTACACCAATGTGTTAAGTTTGAGTTTAAAAATCAGTTGGTCACTATTCATGGTGACCCTAGACCTTTTGATATGTGTGCATTGGCAGAACCAGCTTGGAGTGCAATTTTGCCCTCGCTCTGTCATCCACATATCCTAGTTCTTCTTCATCTAAAATTGTGAAATATAAACCCATCATTTCATCTATTCCTCCTCCATTAACTTCATCTTCCCATATAGATCAACCACCTGCTAAACAAATCACTGTAGAACATCAAAAAGCTCTTAAAACTACAACCAATTCTTCAAGTTCTAATCCCATAAATTCAAAACCTTCAGACACATCTATCATACCTTCCACATCTCAAAACATAGGTAATAAGCCTTCTACATCTTATGCCCTTTCTGAGATCTTTTACCAGATTTATCTACAATCTTAATATCAGAAAAAATGAATGATTTCATGCAAGATTCAGACCTTTTAAATCAATTGTCGCCATCTCCTCGTACTTTGGGCCTCCCAAAACCTATGGGAAGTACTTACCAAGTCGGGAGTTGCGCCTTCATTTACAAAGGATATGACTGGGGAAGAATCCCTCAGAATATCAAAACCCATCATGATGGATATGCTCGATGCTATTTTACCAACGATTATATTAAAGCTAAACCCATGATGCTTAAAATGGGATATAAAGGGAAAGGCTTAGGACCTTTCCAAAATGGCATGAAAGAACCTTTCGAGGTAGAACCATGGCCTTCCCGATGTGGTGTGGGCCTATTACCTACTAAGGGTCAACCCTTTCCTTTTGAGGATGATGATCATCTCATATGCTATCAAGACTATTTGGATAGACATGTTGATTTACCTCTTAAAAATCCGTCATTTTCATGCAACATGCTATCCATAGCATACCCTGAAATGATTGCTGACCCCGATGAAGAGTTGGAAGGAGATATCTTCCATGATGTCTCTGTTGAAGAGATATTGTATAACGGGTTTTATTTTGATGGTTCTATACCAACCATAGCTCAACTTGAGGCCACCGACCCTCAGAACGAATTATCTAAATTAAATTTACAAGAGTTACAAGAGTTGGGCGTTTCACCTGCCCCACCTAATTTTGAAAGAGATCTACACATGGAGGTAGAAAATGTCCTTAAAATTAATATTGGAACTGAGGACAACCCTCACATAATCAACATTGGAGCAGAACTAAGTCAAGAAAAACAAGAACAATACATTGCATTTCTTAAAGGGTATGAAGATGTCTTCGCTTGGACATATGAAGATATGCCAGGTCTAGACCCTTCTGTAGTCATGCACCACCTAGTGGTCCATCCGGATGCTAAACCCGTTAAACAAAAACTTAGAAAAATGCATCCCAAAGTGGCTCGGCTAGTCAAAGGGGAGTTAGAAAAAGTCCTGAATGTTATCTTCATACAAGCTATTGATTATGCTGAATGGATCTCCAATGTAGTTCCAGTCACCAAGAAAGAAGCCACCAAAGTTAGGGTTTGCACATATTTCAGATATATTAATGCTGCATGCCCTAAAGATGACTTTCCTCTTCCAAATATGGACCAAATTATTGATTTTACTGCCGAAAGTGGGATGATGTCCTTAATGGACAGATTCTCCGGCTATAATCAGATCAGGATAGCTCCTGAAGACCAGGCTAAAACAACCTTCATTACCCCCTGGGGTACCTTTTGCTGGAAAGTGATGCCCTTTGGCCTAAAGAATGCCGGGGCAACTTATCAACGGGCCATGACCTACATCTTTCATGATATGATGCATGATATCCTACATGATTATGTAGATGATATTATAGCTCGCTCTCTTATTGAAGATCATCATTTAGACGATTTAAGAAAAGTTTTTAATCGATTACGAGAATATCTCATTCGATTAAATCCAACAAAATGTATATTCGAAGTTAAATCCGACAAGTTATTAGGGGTTTTAGTTTCTTTACGTGGTATCGAAATTGACCCTCTCAAAATTGCGGCTATCACTGATATGCCCGCACCCACTAATATATCTGAGTTACAAAGTTTACAAGGTAAACTTCAAGCTATCCGTCGCTTCATTGATAAGCTGGCGGACAAAACTGGTCCCTTTCTTAAACTCCTTAAGAAGGACGTCCCCTTTAATTGGGATATAGAATGTAGAGAAGCTTTTAACTTCTCAAGCAATATCTCCTTAACCCTCCGGTGCTTTCACCGCCTAAATCTGATCGCCCATTTATTTTATATATTTTTGCTTCAGATTCTGCCTTAGGAGCTATGTTAGCTCAGCTTGATGATGAAAAACGAGAACGCACTAATTATTATATTAGCCGAAATTTCGTCAGTTATGAAACTCGCTATACAGCGTTAGAAAATTTATGTCTAGTAGTCTTGTTTGCTACACAAAAATTACGACATTACATGCTTAGCCAAAAAACGTATGTCATTGCCAAATATGATCCTTTAAGATATCTCATGAGTCGACCTTATTTATCGGGTCGCACAGCCAAGTGGGTTCTTGCTCTAAGCGAGTTTGATCTCACCTTCATAGGATAGAAGTCTGTTAAGGGTCAAATCATAGCAGATCAATTAGTCGCTGCACCCTTAGAGTCTACTCATCCCCTCATTATCGAGTTTCTCGATGAATGCCTTCAATTAGAGGCAGACCTTGTTGAACAATGGTCCTTATACTTTGATGGAGCCCGATGCATGAGTGGGGCCGATGCGGGTATTATTTTAATATCTCCACAAAAACATCTTATTCTTCTGTCCTTCAAACTAACCTTTGCTTGCACCAACAATACTGCTAAGTATGAAGCTCTAATACTTGGATTACGAGCTGCTTTAGCGCTTAAAATTAAAAACCTCTTAGTTTTTGGGGATTCCCAATTGGTTATAAACCAAATTAATGAAGTTTATCAAACCAGAGATGATAAAATTTGCCCATATAAGGCCTATGTTTTACAACTAATGGCCTTGTTTGATCAAGTTACCTTGGAAGCCATTCCTCAAACTAGCAACCGTGCAGCCGACGCCATGGCCGCCGCTGCATCTCTCTTGCACTTGGAGTTAGACGACGAATATGCCACTATCATAATTCATCGAATCCAGGAACCCGCTTCACATAAGTAATGCTTAGAGCATTTGGATGTGTTTCTAATCAAGGAAACCACTCCTGAACTCTGGTATACAGACATATTTGATTTCCTCAAAAATGGGACTTTCCCTGCTAATTCCAATCGCAACCAACGTCAGTTATTACGTCGACGAGCAAGTCGATTTGTAATCATTGGCAATACTTTATATAGGAGATATTTTGAAGGTATCCTATTAAGATGTCTAAATTTAGAAGAGTCTAAATCAGCCTTAAGTGAAGCCCACGATGGATCTTGTGGAGGACACTTTAGTGGTAGCGTCATTGCTAAAAAGCTCCTTCGGATAGGATACTTTTGGCCTACCATGGAAACGGATGCACATGAATATGTGCGCCATTGCGACAAGTGTCAAAAACATGCTGACCTTGTCCATGTGCCTACACAAGAGCTACAGGCTATTTCTTCTCCTTGGCCCTTTTCTAAATGGGGCTTGGATATTATTGGTAAAATTAACCCTGTGTCTTCTGATGGACATAAGTTCATCATAACCGCCACTGAGTATTTCATGAAGTGGGTCGAAGCTATGCCTTTAGCTTCCTACACTAGTTCACAAGTCTCTAAATTTATTTTTAATCAAATCATCTGCAGGTTCGAAATTCTTGCAAATCTCATCTCTGACAATGGAACTCCATTCAAAAATAAAGATGTTAAAAAATTATGTCAAAAATATAAGATTCAACATCGCTGGTCTACTCCCTATTATCCTCAGGGTAATGGTCAAGCAGAAGCTTCTAACAAAACTCTAATCAAAATTCTCAAAATACTAGTCAATAAAACTGGCCGTGACTGGCATATTCAATTATATCCAGCCTCAGGCTTATCGAACTAGTGTTCGAACCCCCACAGTCACTTCACCATTTGTTTTGGTATATGGTGCCGAAGCAGCTTTTTCCATTTGAATTAGAAGTTCCTTCTTTGGCTCTGCTACTTCAAGACACCGAAGTAGGAGATGAATATCGTGCTGGCAGACTCAGTCAGCTGGAACTCCTAGACGAAAAATGCATCAATGCTTTAGAGAATCTCCGTGCATACCAAAACAAGCTTAAAAGAGCATATAATAAGAAAGTTTGTCATCGATCCTTTGAGATTGGCGATCTTGTTCTAAAAGAAAATCAAAAAAATACAAATGCAACCAAAGAAATGAAAGGTAAATTTGAGCCCAACTGGCTTGGACCATACATCATTACTGCAAAATTTGAATCAGGAGCATATAAATTATCTACCTTAGATGGTAAAGAACTTAAAGAACCCATGAATATTTTACATCTCAAACGTTATTATGCATAAATTTGATTATTTCATCCATGTATATATTTGTTCAAAATCATTCAAAACCCTCAAAAACATTCATAAAATCTTCAAAAATCTTCAAAAATATTTATCGCATTTATTTTGTAAAGTTTCTTTTGCTTTAAAAAAAAATCAACATAAAAATCCAAAAATAGCTATATGCTTGACTCTTTCGAAACCAAAACAATATATAGAATAAAGAGAGAGTCAACATTCTCAAAACTTTCTCAAAATCATTATTTTCTTACAATTATTGTAGTTATATGTTTCAACTTATTTTGGATAAAACTAGCATTTATTTGGCATCCCTCACTTGCACACTCACATAATAAATATCTTGATTTTATCTGGCATGATTACTAATCTCTCTTATATCAAAGTTCACAAAAATCAATTAAATAAAGTTTGAGCATAGAGAATTGATCTTGGTATTTACTTAAACCAAGCACATCTTTTCACAATAAAATGATTATATTTGTAATTTCCATGTTTTGCTACATAGTAGAACGGATTTCTTGAGTGAAAAGTTTCCCTGCTATCCTATCATGCACATGGTCTAGAATCTTTGAGAATTGGAAAAAGGACAAGCTCACCCCTACCCAGAATAAAAATCCCTTGCTCTACAGCTAATCCGAGCAAGTATCCCTAGAAAAAGAAAAAGAAAAGAAAAGTTCAAGAAAAAGAAAAGAGAAAAGAAAAATGTTATTCTATATCATTCCAGCAATATTTCAAGCACTATCTCAAAAATCAAGCAAAAGAAAAATAAGCAAAGTTCAAAAGAAAGCAAGAAAGAAATAAAATCCCTTTCCCTACCCTTTGAAAAAAAAAGAAGGGTTGATGAGCTTGAATCCCTGGAATTCTCAATTATTCAAAAACTGTGAGGTAAGCCCCATAACAGGTGGTTTGTGCCCAACCTGCTTGGCCTTGGGTAACTCCTAGCGTGGCGATATGTCTGTCACATTAGCGAACTTATTTTGTATAGACCTATATCTGCTTATGGATTAGCTAGCTCTTGATAATCTGATCTACATAGTAGCCTAGTATGGTTATATGCATCTACATCATGGTTAATGAAAACTTAGTTGGTTTATTCAAATCACTTGTATCATAGTATCTTTCTCAAAACTGGTAAATGAACCATACAATTGCACACACATTTGTATTTGAGAGATTTTGTCTATCATTATGATAAATCAAGATTGGCAATGAATTCACTTATGCACATGGGATTCCTTATAAATCTAATTTTTTCAAAATACTTTGAAATATTATTTTGCAACTTGTTTGGAATAATCAAGTACAATTATTTACCACAAAGACAACTATATAATAGAAGAAATCAAAAATTTCAATTAAAACATATCATATATATCTTATCGACTTTCGCAACGATGGTATAATTCCAAAACCAAAATTGGAGTTTTATGCTTAGCGCAAGTCCTCATTTTCATCTTTTCTGTTCATTAAAAATCAACCATGCAATAAAACTATTTTCTTTGATCTTCGCGATGATGGTATAAGTCTATACCTACATATTCTATACCTAGCGAAAACCATTGTAACAATATTTTCTCCAATTTATCAAAATTCATAAAAACCATATGACTTCATTCTATTACACAAATTATGCTTTTCAAAAGCAAACACATTTTTATTATTTCATATCATTATGTCAACCTTTGCATTTTGCAATGATGGTATAATTCTTAAGGAAATATTCAACAATTTTATCACACTTAGGAATTTATGCCTAGCAAAAATTATTTTACAATATTTCATGCATAATATTTTTATGGAAATCTGAAAGCAAACCATCATCATCATCATTTGCATCATCACAACAAAGTCTTAAGACAGTCTCTTAAGCACTCTTTTCTTTTAACAATATTTCTATCCTGGGACTAGCTTGACGATCGAGTGAGCAGCGACTCCATGAAATGGTCTATAATAGCGACAATGTCCTTTGAAATTATTGTTAGAAATATCTTTTTATTTTATCACATTTCATTACAACCAATCAATTTGTTACATCAGATTATTTCATTTAAAATATTTATAGCATGACATCCAAGTTATAATATTTTCCAAAATGACATAATTACATGAATCATCAATAAAATCATTACATCAATCAACTCAATCAATCAATCAAACATAAAAAGCATCACATAAGACAAGTCATATGATCAAAAATATCTCATCTATATATATCAACAGAATATATACATCATCAAAACTAGATTGGTATGCCACAATCTGTACCTCGGCATACTCAATCCTCTATCAATACAAGTATAATACAATCTCAGTGGCAGTATCCCGCCCTCTAGCCTCGAGAGCCTCTAGAGCTCTCGACCTCATCTCCTCCCCCGCCCTGCGAAGGATGAGGTGGTCCCATCATAGTATGTGTGGTACTGCGAGTCCTCGTCATCGACCAGGATGAGCTCCTCGTCGACCCTGTCCTGATAGGATCTGCTATGGCAGGTGGCAACTATACCCTCTGGCCCTCTAGCACCGCCTGGTAGTATAGCACCTGATAGAATGTGGTCTGAGAAACCGATCGCAGTATCTCCTGAGTGCTTACCCCTTCACCTCGTGCCCTGAGACGAGCATTCTCGTCTCGTAGCTACGACACCTCAGCCTGGTGCTGTGCAGCTGCATCCTGTAACATCTGCACCTGAGATTGCGGATGATCTGCCTCTGCCCGGAGAGTAGCCATCTTGCTACTCTCTCCAATGTCCACACCCTTGCCCTTATCGGGTGATGGTGGCCTCTATGGAGATGGGGGTCTCACCTCCCTCCTCTCCCTCTCCCTCTATCGTGGCCTCTCCTGTGCCTGTGGCCTCCTCTGCTCTCTTCTGTCATGACCCCGGGCTGCCTCTATCACCGCCTGGCGTTGCCTCCCTATCCGATGCACAACTGCATGGATCGGTCCCTGTGCCCTCGTCATCCGAGGAGGGTGGATGCCTATGTACCAGGCATCGTAGCCATCAGCTACTCCTACGTCATCCCCATCCACTGGCTAGATGGGGACATCGTCTGCGTCTTGACTCCAGAAGCGCTGCATGTCAGGAGCCCCGCTAACCGTGGTGTTATCCTGGACAGTCCGGGAAAACTCGTAATCCCTGAGATATGGGATCCCCTGCTGTAGACCAAACTGTCGCAAAACTTGGTCATAGTGGTGGAGCTCCACCTCTCCCCTCTCCATCCATAGCCAGAAGACTCGCCTGATGCGATCCAGCTCCTGTGCGTCCTCTGCCCACCCTGGATGCTGCCTCCATGGCCTCCAGGTGATCTGGTATAGGACTAAGTCATCCAGTAGTCTCCGGGACACCGGCAGGTCGATCCATCGCTATGCCCCTCTCCGGAGCCACCAGTAGAAGACTCGAGGCCTCTCCTTGTCAACCCCTGTCAGTGGAAGCCCTATCGGCCTCCGTACCGTAATGTGCTCCCAGCACCAAACCTGTAGGAGCGATGTCATAACCAGACATCGACCGCCCTTGTATACGACCCCATGCAGGATCCTATACAATCGACATAGAACAAAGCTGCCCCAAGCAAATCTGTAGCCATGATCATGCATGTCGTAGATCACATCTGCCAGCATCCATGGTACCCTACAGCCGCTCTGGTGGCACAGCAAAAGTCCACCAACTACCCCATCCAAAACTCGTGTCAGTGTAGATGCCCCAGGCATCTAGAAAAGTGCCTCGATGTTCACTCTGCCCTTCTCCAGGGCGAAGCTCGGGTCACTGCAGAGTCGTCCCATCATGTGGCCCTGATTGGCCGTAGGTGTGATCATCCTCCCTTGTATGGGGATTCTAAGAATCCTCCATACATCCTCTAGTGTGGGAGTCATCTCCCCTGTCGGTAACCGGAAACATGAAGAGCCCGGGTACCACCTCTCTGCTAGGGCCGTTAGTAGCCCCATGTCTCGTAGATACTTGTGGCATCTCTCGCCACATGTAGTAAGCCGGCTCGTGCCATCCGATCTCGCTCCGCTCGTGTCGAGTGGCCAAGTCATCTCTTAATCCTCCATATTTCCACTCCTCGCTCTTTAGTAATCCTCTCTCGCAAGCATAAACATCAAAACAACAAACAATCATTAATAACAATTTTAGCAATCAATAATGCAACTTAAAGATCAAAATTTTTCAATTGATGATATCGCCCACTATTGGCCGATATCGTCCGACATTTGAGCAAAATCGTCTCCAATTTCGCGTGTCGAAAACGTCTTTAATTTGACGAAATCGTCCCTTTTTTGCCGATTTCACCCTTGGGCGAAATTGACGAACTTGAGACGATTTC
The DNA here is from genome assembly GCA_028583015.1 of Wollemia nobilis. NCBI lineage: Eukaryota > Viridiplantae > Streptophyta > Pinopsida > Araucariales > Araucariaceae > Wollemia > Wollemia nobilis. The sequence goes on from JAQPPZ010016473.1 coordinate 1,298,122, forward strand.
GTCGAACTAAGGACGATTTCGTCCGGACGACGTCGATGGCCAAAAACAGTCGCGATGCTCAAAATTCACCTAAAAATCCATCTAAAAAGCATGTAAAATCAAATTAAATCAATTCTAGATCAGTTTAAACCCTTACCCGTAGACCGCGGCGGACCTCTGCAGATCTGTGCGCTGTCTCTACCATTTTGCTCCGAGCTCTCAAAACAGTAAAATGAACAGTAACAAATGAATTAGGGTTTTACCCTATTTTTCTTAATTTTATTCAACAAATAATTTTTGCTTTTCCGCATTTTTACCTCAAACGTTCGATTTGGGTAAAAACACGGAGGGGGAACCATAGTAAGCTGTCGTACGATTCGACCAAGAATCGTCTCCTAAAAATGGGAATAATTTTTTGCTTTCTCGTAGATCGATAAGAACTCATCTTTAACGCATTTTCTTCGGAAAATTCGCTAAAGAGGGGGCAAAATGTAGCACCCTAAAATTGGCGTAGTAAAATTGGAATAATTACATTCACCTTAGTAAATAAATTTAAATTCAAATTTAACCTCCCAAACCGCCCGTTAACCGTCGAGAAACCCGTTTCCTCCTTTTCCATACCATTTTTAGCAGTTGTTTTGACCGTTTGACGATATCGTCTCCGATCAGACGATATCGCCCCAGATTTGACGATTTCGTCTAGACTAGAACGTCCAGATGATTTCATCGTAAAACTGAATTTGCATAGTTGGAATCCGTTCCAACGGGTCTCCAATCCGGGCAGAAGCATGTCTGTGCCATTGGGACCCTTCCCCCATTGGAGATCTCCCAAATTGGGATGATCTCCAACCTCCCAACAACTATCCTATGCCTATTTAACTCTAATACTTTTCCCTCCCCAACCCTTGGCTGAATTTTTATGCAAATTGAACCCTTATGCTCTAAAACATCGTAATTCATATTTTGCTTTAGTCCTATAGTCATTTCATTGCAGGTACACCACTGGTTTTCAGCAGGAGCCAGTACCTATCGCAGCCGACGAACCTATCAAGATCGGAGGCGATCTCGTCAAATTAGGGATGATCTTGTACTGATGCGAGACGATTTTGACTGCAGCGCACATCGAGGCAATCAGTGCCTAGAGTTTGTTCTTCTGTCTCTTTTCTCTGTCATTTTATGTTGTAAATTAGATTGTTTATTCAGTTTTTATATTATATTGCATTTGGAGTTCACCCATTTTGTCTAAGTTTACAGATTAAGATCATATTCTGCTATCTAAACACAGTTATTTGCATTTATTTCTGTTCTTGTATATTTTTCAACACTCATATTACTGTTTTACATAGTTTGCCCTCGTTTGCAAAATAGAATTTCTCGTATTTCGCATCTCGTTTGTCTGTTTTGCGTGTCTCCGATGAATTCGTCTGACGAATTCATCAGATTTCAGACGATCTTGTCAGTTCAGACGATTTTATCAAAGTGAATGCGATTCTGTTGAATTGCGGACGATCCAGACTGCTTCAAGCTTCAGAAACTCCATCAGACTTTCGAATTAGGTAATCTTCATTGGCCTCCTACAAATTCTTTGTTTCTGTTTTCCTTTTTGTTTGTTGTATGCATTTAAATTGCATTTTCATGTAGTTTAAGTTAGAGTCATTCGGCCAAACCTAGGATGAATGTTTAAAAATAAAACGAACTCATCAAAACTCATTCCCAAAACCTAGGCGTGGAAACTACCGTCAAATGTTTCCTGGTGAACCCACCATCCATCAAAAAATCACCAAAATGCACCTCCCTTGAGAGGCGATACCTTCGCAAAGTCCTCTCGTTCGAGGTACCGCACCATCCTTTTCCCATCCTCCTTTCGGGCGCGGATCCAATAGCCTGAAGGTAGGGGTGCGAAAAATTTGGAGCGATACAACATGTATGTTTCGTTAAAGGGCCTCATCACGAGAGGCTATCAAACTTTGTAATCGTGTGCTATTGTTTCTTATTCACAGGGAGACAAGTGCAAAAGGGAGCCTATATCATAATCCTTCCACATCACGGAGAAGGGGGTTAGTTCTATCCCAAGGTAGTTAGTGAGTAATCATTGAAGCAATAGATAAGCGTGCCTACCCTGTTGAGGGCATTGGCAATTATAACATCTGTATCATCTTTGGAGTGACCCTGAGAGGGCATTTTTGTAACCCGAGATCCTTTCGAATATTAATATATAAGAAAATTTGCATTGGTTGGCTTCTTTGTTCAATTTGTGCATTTGTGTGGATATTTGTGTTTTTATAATGGTATAGATCAATACACTAGATAGGTGTGTGCTTTGCGGTTACGTCAGAATCTGACGTAACCATGGAGTGTGCACCTATCTAGTGTACTGATCTATACCATCATAAAAATACAAAATATCCACACAAAAGCATGAATTGAACAAAGAAGCCAACTAATGCAAAGTTTCTTTATATTAATATTTGAAAGGATATCGGGTTACAAAAATGCCCTCTTAGGGTCACTCCAAAGACGATACAGATGTTACAATTTCCAATACCCTCAACAGGGTAGGCACGTTTATTTGTTGCTTCGATGATTACTCATAAACTATCTTGGGGTAGAGCTAACCCCCTTCTCTGCGATGTGTAAGGATTACGATATAGGCTCCATTTTGCACCTATCTACCTGCAAACAAGAAACAAAAGCGCACGATTACAAAGTTTGATAGCCTCTCATGATGAGGCCCTTTAAATAAACATATATGTAAATACCATTAAACTAGTAAAACAAGAAAGCATAAAGAAAGGCTTTAATCTGTTCTAATCACATCAAGAATTATAATATAAAACACAGGACATGGATAAGCAAATGATGCATTGAAAAAATGTCAAATTAGAAGCAATAAAACATCTAAAAGATCCAATATACTCCTACCCAATGCAACGCATAAAATACCTAATTCCTACGGTTAGATTTTCTCTAAAATGCAATTAAACCTATGAAAATACTGACATGACTAATCTATGCGGTAAAAAACAAAATGAGTAAGGTGATATTTAACATGTTGCAAACCATAGCTGTGAGGGGTGGTCTACACTGTGAACCATGGCTGACAACCATGGTTTGACCTCTGATGTGTTTGCCCTCAAAATTAGGGATAGTGGGCTTGACCTCCTTGTCCGAATTGATGTTCAAGGGTTGCCTTTGTTGTCCTCTAATAGATTTGGTAGTCAAATCACTATGAAGGGCCTTTGTTCACCCGAATTTATGTTTCTTGATCCTCCTAGGCACCTAGGGCATCCATGGCTAATTGGTCTTTGGATGGATAGAAAAGGGGGCTCTCAAATGCATAAGGTCATTATGCAATTTGGTAGGGCTTCGCTACTCTCTTGATCAATTAGCTCGCTCAATAATTTTCCAACACTTCGCTATACAAATTATCTCTTATTTTTCATCCCCTTGGAGGGGGGTATTTATAGCATGCCCCTAGGGCTAGGGGTGGCTTCATGGAGAAGCCAAGACCAAGAAGGTTGGTTAGGACAGTTGGGATGGAAGCCTTTGGAATATTCCATCCTCCAACTACCTCCTTCTAGATCTCTTGGCCATTCCAACTGATTTGGCTCGGATGGAAGTCCTAACTGAACTCCAATTTAGACCATAGGTCACAACTGTAGTCCAGAATATAGACCATAGGAGTCAACCATAGTTCAGACTGGAGATCGTAGGTCTGGGCTATAGTTCAGACTGCTTAGGCTAGAATACCTAAATTGAGTGGTTAGAACCACTACTCTATCTTGGATTCTATCCAATATCCTTCATATGGTTTTGTAGCATGTCCATATGAGTAGTCACCCTCAGCATGACGTATTTTAGGTGTCTACAAATGCCCCTTTTGAGATGCGTTGTGAGATCGAACAATGTTGAGAAAAATAGACCTCCTAAAATGATGTCATAGGTTCTATGATGATCATTAGTTTGATCAACATTAGATACCCCAGGTCTATCAAAAGGACACACATCCTAGAATCATTGCTTCCAACATGGAAAGGCTTACATTTTAAAAGCTTGCACTCGTCATCAGACATTTGGGTAGCTTTGGTGCTACAATAGGAGTTAGGCCTATATAATCGAAGGATGAGAGATACAAATGAAATTTCATATTTGCTATTTGTCCCAAGTAGAGGGGGAAGCTTATGATAGCTGTTAGTAATGATTCGCAAGGACAAATGCAATTTTGACAAGATCAAGGGATCTACGATCTCTGGGATCTTCTATTGATTTTGATTATGACATGAAATTATGACTACCCCCTCAAGCGATGAGTCAATGAGGGTAATGACAATGTCTAAAGCAATGAAATCACTTGACCATAATGAATTATCCTGAACAACTTGTAGATTTGAGATGTTTAATGCCTTGGCTAGGCCTAACTTAGCTTATGATTGCAATACTTAGTAGTATTTACACATATTTATCCCATGGAGTAGTCAGGCTATGATAGCCATCTTAGGGAGTCAAAATAATACAAATTCAAGAAGACTTGTGTTGAATCATATTGTCGATGATTTTCTGAAATATGTCATAAAAGAAATGACAATTTTACCCCAAATTTCCTTATTGTGATCTACTCATCTTGTCGTATTGCATGGATTGTAAGTCGCTGCAACCGCAAATTTTATAGGATAAATCACTGAATACAAGGCACATTTGGTTTTTAATTGTTTGATTCTTTTATTTTTTGTTTAATTTTGCATTTATTGGATTGATCCTGGTGCTTGTAACATCACCAAATTTGCAATTTTGATCATTTATTTTGATTTTTATCCACTGGGAGTCATTAATTTGTCTTTTTAGACCTTCCCATGATGGGTTTTTAGTGCATTTATTGCTAGTTGCGGACCGTGGGTATGGTCTACGATTTACATTTCCAAATTTTGGGGACCGTAGGTTAGACCTATGGGTGCAAAACCCTAGTTTTGTAATCATGGGTTTCAGCTACGGTCCGTAGAGACTAGGAGGACCTATAAATTGAAATCCTATTTACAAATTTTCATTATTTTCTTCCAACATTTAGTAAATTGAGATCTTTGAGAGATAGAAGTCATTCCCTGATATAGAACTCTATCAACTCAACCATCTTTACACTCATCTTCCCTGATGGTGGATCCTAATCAGCCATCGACTAGCCGAGGGCAGGGTGTAGGTAAGGTAACTCGAAACTGAGACCTCACACTCCATATTAGTAAAATGAACCACACTTAATAAATGCTGTTAAAATATCGATAATGAACCCCACTAGTTTAGGTTAGGCTAGGATTTTATTTTTTGCTTCAGTGGTCTAGGAGAGTACCCAAAATGGGTGCCACTCCTAAATCGTAGCTGGTAGATGTAGTTCCTAGGTGGCAAAATGGGAACCGCAGGTTTCAGTTATGGCTCCAAATTTTGCAAATTTGGGACCACAAGTTGCAGCTGCGCTTTCGAATTTGCAAATTAAGGGCTGCAAGTTGCAGTTGTAGGTTGCAATTGCTTGTGTTTTTTTTTTTGAAATGTTTAGTTTTCTTTAGCTCTGCTTAGCTATATTTAGCTTACATTATGTTTTTTTTTTTGCTTTTTTTGTTTAAAAGTTAACTTCTAGAGCATGGGATCCTGACCTGATGAAGACTCTCCGTGAGGCCTTGTCAGATGATGACTGAGCGTGGTTCCGAGCTATCAAGTTTGGTTGTGTCATGGATCTACCCACCATTAGGGTAGATCAGGCCTATATCACTGTGTTGGCCCGATGTTAGAATGCGCAGACCAACACATTTCACCTGCCTCCTGGTGAGATGACCATCACACTAGAGGATATCTATAGGATCTTTAGGATCCCTATCGACTGTGAGGCTATCATTTCCTCTGCCTACACGGCAAAGGATGCCATTTTTTCTACTATATTCAGTGATTAGAGCACTGATGCACAGGATGATACAGACCATGGAGGGGTGCACATTAAGGACTGGTACCAGGATGATGTCTTCTCTACTTGAGAGGCCCTTTTTATGCACCTCATCATTCATATTGTCCTTCCAAAATCCTCAGGCATGAGGATTCCATAGAACATGTTGGCCCCTACTTGGAGGGTGCTATAGAGCTTGACAAAGGAGCCACTACTGCTGGCTTGTGGGAGTACTTTACTATGCCAGCTCTATAGAGAGCTATACCAGATTATAGATTAGAGCCATAAGGGCATCAACTACAATGTGTTACTATAGATATGGGGGTGGTAGTACATCTGAATGAAGCATCCTGCAAAGCTACCACTACGCATCACCACCCTAGATGATGATCATCAATACTATGTTGCTTTATGGCCTCGTGTTGAGGAGGGTGTTCATAGTAGAGCTCATCCTGGGGATACACAACATTACATTATCAACTTTGTAGTACTTGTACCAGGGGACATCGTCTAGCGCCCCTACATGGATTTTCATATATGGCCAGAGGTGAATGAGTGGCTACGATGGGCCCACCAAGATAGATGGCTTATCTAGCATAAGCCAGAGGTTCGAGAGTATTAGTTTTTATCTCGTGTCTTGCAACATTTTGGCATGGTGCAGGACCTGCCAGATATGACTCTGAGGTACAAACGCTTGGCTCTAGAGAGGGATCTCCCACTAATAGTTCCTTTACCGCTAAGAGATGCACCCGATGATTTTTAGGAATTGGGAGTTGAGATAGCTGGGACCATGCTTGACTATGATGGGTGGTGGTATCTATTTAGATGGAATTGGATCGGGCCTCTGGGTTAAGATTCAGCAGAGGTAGAGGTAGAAGTAGATCTTGACAGGCATAGGGTGCACCAGCATACTTAGGGTGGTTAGGGTGCAGAGGCCATCGCTGATGACCTACCGAAGATTGAACCTAAGGAGGATGCTCTAGATGAGGGTGAGGTTCCTCTTGATAGCATAGAGGGACATCCATTAGCATAGGTTGCTAATTTGTAGAGTCATATTGAGCGCTTTCACACACAACAACATGAGAGAGATACCACCATCACCACTCTGGAGATGAAGGTGGATAACAAGGAGCGATGCCTGACTGAGGTGTAGGGCCAGGTATAGGGGCTCACAACTTGAGCTACCGATGTAGAGGCCTAGGTGCAAAGACTGTAGACTGCCCTAGAGTTAGCACAGACATAGTAGACTATAGTATAGGCAGAGTGAGACCTCGCACGAGTAGCAAGGGGAGCTATTATGGGGCCTCCTTAGGCTATCATGGGGCCTCCTATGGTACCAGTAATAGGTACAACAACTATACAAGATCCAACTGCTAAGGTGACATGACTGCGCAGTATGGTCATGAGGACCAATGAGATGCATGCAGCCCTGCTTTCTTGAATTGATCAGCTAGTTGGCTACATAGATATGCATGGGCTACCTATTCCTGAGGATCCTTTTGTAGTAGAGTCGTAATGTACCAGGTCTAGGACCTTAGGGCAATCCACAATGGGCTTGAGTCATAGGACTCAGAAGACTGAGGGGACACACAAGTCCTCTAGTACACACACAACAAGATCACATGTCAGTGCTAGAGATCCAAGGCAGACATCAGGGGCCTCCAACCAGAGGACTAGCCTACTATAGCTACCATTTTCTCATGTGTTGGGTGTGTTAGGTTTTGCAGGCAGGCAGGATCCATAGCAGAATCCACCATAGGTTCCAAGTCAACCAGGAGAGCAGGATCTAGAGCACAGTGTAGAGGGAGGTGGTGACAGCTCCAGTATATGGGGAGTAGCCTATATCCAATTTATAGCAGCTACTGACTATAGTTTTTATGTTTAATTTTGTGTGTAAGGTCGAGGACCTACACAGTTTTAGCCTGTGGGCATTTTTTACTCCCTATGTACTCGCTTGGACACACATATATATATACATATATATATATATATATATGATATGATATTTCATGGCTCATTATGTGTACATGTGTATTTATTGTTTTTGATTTTATGTTTATTTGATGCACATGGATGCAATTATTATTTAAATGCTATGTTTATATGATGTGCCATATGGATGTCATGTATTAGATAGCCATTCTACTTTATGATGATGATATGCAGTGATCTAGATGAGTAGATGTGCGACATATGATGTATGTAGATGAATACGATATTTATTTTTAACGCATATTTATTTTTGCTTTGTGGGCATGCATATATTTTATGGAGTTTATGATATGCTATGCAATGTATGGTAATGCATTATGTATGTAATCATGATCTAATGGAAATGAACCTGTATGCTTTAATCACTTAAAACATAAGGAATGAATGTAAACTTTGTATATCAATTTTTAAAATATGACACCACAGAATGTATAACAATCATGCAAAATAATTGCCAATTCTCATTACAAGAACTTACTCAATTAATCACCCACATATGAAATGCAGTGAAATGTATTGGTGAAATGCTAATGAATGATTATGTCATTTTGTACTATATAATCAGTGGCCATCTAAACATTATTTCTGATATTCACATGGTGTCTATTTTATATATTTGATTGTACTTTGTAAAAATGCATTCTAATGAATGAATGACTCATATCTTTGAAGTTTAATGACATTTGGTATCTTGTTGCTATTGAAGAACTTTTTTTTTTTTCTTTTGGGGGTTTTCCTTGAGACTCAAACACCCTAGTAAACCTCTCCAAAAATCACATACTAACTATACCAGGCTTATATTGGACAAGGCTTTTGCCGTGATAGACCCAACTATTCATAACCCCTATGTGTGCATGTGAGTATTTTTAGATAGATCCTAAGCATACCATGTATGTCAGTTAGGACTCTTTCAACCCATATGTGATATAAGGTTCCTCATATGATCGTATCATCCTTGTTTCAGCTTTGATTAGACTTATACAGCAAAAAAATCCTAGGTACTTAGAGCTATCTCATCTTGCAAATTGATCAGGGCTACCCCTCCAAATGCAGGCGGGACTCTTTCAACCCATTACTATGTTTGGGGATCACCCAATAGAACTATCCCTCTGATTGTAGGTGGGACTCTTCCAACCCATTGCTACGATCGGGGATTACTCTATGGATTTCAAAAGGTGTACAATCCAGGGATTCAAGTTCTCACCCTTCTTACTTGCTCAGATGTAGTGATAAAAATCATTGTTAGTCCATGCGTTACCATTTTATTTGAGCAAGGGATTTTTATAGTGCTTTTGATTCACTATGTCACTTTATATTTTGAACTTGAAATTTGTATATTTGTTTTTGCACTTTGTAACTTGGGATTTATAGGGGAAATTCTTGTCCTTTTTCCAAAGTACACCTTTATAAACTGACTATTTGCAAGATAATCAAGTCGTGAAACCCATCTCTCTAGATACCTAAGACTGCTTTCGTGGCTTTCATCCTCTCTCGTCTTAGCAAGATTTTCTATTGTTTTTCTTAGTGATGGGATTCTGATATGTTGAAGCACTATTCCAACTAATGACAGTCTATAATAGCAAAGCAAGCTTTCTACAATCTTTGAAGAACTCACTAGGTATGGCTGAGTTACAGGAAAACTTAATATACATACATAAGTCTCCACAACATGTATCGTGTACAAATACAATGAATTATGATAAATGCAAGGGTGCATGATTATCATACAAACATGTGACTGTTGGTAAAACTTTGATAAACGCACTACACTCTATTGTGGAATGCAATGGATGACAAATACCTACATGCAATATGATGATGTGAATGCATGTGTGAATGAAGATGAAAATGTAAAATGCAAATGCAAATGTTTTTGGATTTTAGGCTTTATCCAATTTTTTTTTGGACTTTTATATATTTTTCTTGATTTTTATAGGTTTTGAGCTTTGATATTTGACCAAATGATGAGTACATATTCTTGGAGCTTTTTAGGGTTGACCAAGCAATTTTTAGAAATCCTTGGAGCCTTTTGAATTGACAAAAGGTTTTACAACTGCCTTTGGAACCTTTTAGTTGACCAAACTCTCAGCAAGAGGGCGTGGAGCCTTTTGGGATGACCAAGAAGTTATAGGAAATCTCAGAGCCTTTGGGTTGACCAAGCAACTTTTGGAAATCCTTGGAGCCTTTTGAATTGACCAAAGATTTTACAACCACCTTTGGAACCTTTTAGTTGACCAAACTCTCAACAAGAGGGCATGGAGCCTTTTGGGATGATCGAGAAGTTATAGGAACTATCAAAGACTTTGGGTTGACCAAGCTATTTTTGGAAATCCTTTGTGCCTTTTCTTGACCAAGCTTCTTAATCAAAGAGCTTGGGGCCTTTTGGGGTGACCGAGCGGTTTGGATAAAACCCTCGGGGCTTTTGGGTTGACCAAAGGCTTACAGATGCCTTTGGTGCCTTTACTACACTCTTAAGCATAGAACGCCTTAAGATGGATGATATTCAGAGGCTCAATATCTTCCACACCCTCTAGTGACATTAGGCGATAGGTTCCTGAACCAATATTTTCATATATGATGTAAGGTCCTTGCTAGTTAGCCATGAATTTATCTCGCATGTCAGGTGGCAAATTTGAGTTCTGTTGGTTTTCTTTCAGCACAAGATCCCCAACTTCAATGTCTCTCTGGTGGACTTTGATATTGTAAGATTTTTTTAATTGCTCCTAATAAACACAGAGATGATCGAGGGCATTCACGCAATGTTCATCAAGAAACATCAATTGATCGATGTGAGATTGCCGTACGGTGTCATCATCGATGAACTCTTTCAATGTGACATGCAGCGTTGGAATTTCCAACTCTAAGGGCATAATGGCCTTAATGACATATACTAGTAAAAATGGCATTGCCTCAATGGGCATCTGAATGCTAGTCCTGAAAGCCCATAGTGCAAGGGCTAGTTGTATATGCCAATCCTTGTGGTGTTCTTGCACTGTATTTTTCAAGATCGCTACCACAGTCTTGTTTGAAGCCTCAACTTACCTGTTTGCTTGCGAATAATATGGATTTGCAAAACTATGTTGAATGTAGTATTTAGACGTTAAAGCTCACACAATTTTGTTCTTAAAAGAAGTTCGATTATCTAAAATTATTTTGGATGGTATCCCAAAATGACATATGATATGCTCGAGAATAAATTCTGCGATCCGAGATCCAATGGTCATTGCAAGGGGAATGTCTTCCACCCACTTTATAAAATACTCAGTAGTTTTGGTAATGAATGTATGTCGGCCTAACAATAGAGGGGAAATATTGCCAATCAGATCTAATCCCCACTGAGCAAATGGCCAATCCGTCTCAATGGGCTGTAAGGCCTATGATGGCAAGTACATAATATTAGCATGATGTTGGCATTTAACGCATTTCTTGACATACACGTTGCATTCCTTCTCCATAGTGGGCCAATAATAACCCATGAGAAGGATATGTTTGATGATAGCCATGCCACTAAAATGGCCACCACATGTACCGTCGTGAGCTTTTAAGATTTCCCAAGATGACTCTTGGGGCTCAATACATCGAAGGAGGACTCCTTCGTAGATGCGTCTTGCAGCACACAACATAATTAGTCACTTTATGTTTAAATGTGCATCTTGCGACACACGACAATCCCTCTAGGATCATACCAAGTTTTAGGAAGTCTTGGATTTGCAACATCTAGCTTTGACAAGCCTCAACTTTGACTGCTAATATGACCTACTCCCCCTGCATATTTAGCTTTGCAAATGCAAACTAGGAAACAACCTTGTGGTGAATGGTAGTACCACTCCTTGTAGGACTTTGAGAAGTCAATGACTCCCAGGGTGCCTGCTTGAGAAAGTCTTCTGCTCTACGAAACCAATCAGCTGTTGGTTCCATGATAATAATGTTGACTTATTTCTTATTATCAAAGGCTACACACTCCACTATTGGGTGTGAGAGAATTCTAACATGGATGGTAGTGAAATAAGTAGATAGATTCTAAGGGATCAAGGACCCCAAATATGCCATGGTGTCTGCAAACCTATTTGACGAACGAGGGATTGCCTCAATGTCATACCATTCAAGTTTAGCCAGATAAGTGGCAACAAGATATTTGTAGGATTTCAGTATGGGACATCAACAATGGAAGAGCCCCTTAACCTAGTTAACTATGAGTAGAGAATCTCTAAAAATATTCAATCTTTTAATACCCATGGCGATGGCTATGTCGAGGCCCAAAAGTAGGGCTTCGTACTCAGCATTATTGTTGGTGCACAAAAAGTCTAACTTGAATGACAAGGGCATTGGAGCTCCTTGTGGTGTGAAAAACACTATTCCTACACCACCCCCTTGCTCACACTTCAAACCATCGAATAACAATGTCATATCAGTGTTATTTTTTGGTTCCTCGGGTTCAGGAGCTTTAGATATTACGAAGACCGCATCATCTGGAAGCTCAATGGTTAGAGGCCTACTGTTGGACAATGGTGCCTCAGCTAGTTGATTAGCTATGACTTGTCCCTTAATGAAATTTTGGATGATGAATTGCAAATCAAATTCTGTCAATAGCATGATCCACTTTGCAGTACGTGTGTTATGATATGTTTTGCTCATTATGTACTACAAAGGATTTTGTTTTGATATAACGTATGTGGTATGACTTAGCATGTAATGCCACAATTTCCTGGTAGCGAACACTACTACTAAAAATGTTTTTCAACATATGCATATCTTGACTCATAACTCACCAAGGTGTGACTGATGTAATATATGGCTTGCTCTTTGCCTTGCACGTTATTTTGGGCTAACATGGTCCCTAATGCAAAGTCGATTGCCGATATATATAGCAAAAAATGCTCATCTAGCCTTGGTGGAGCTAGTACTAGCAGCGTTCCCAAGTATTGCTTAATCTCAATAAAGGCTACTTGGAATTCCTTGTCCCAATCAAATGGGACCCCCTTGTATAGCAGTCGATTCATGGGTCGACACTTATTCGATAATTGGGTGATAAATTACTTTATGGACACTACTTTTCCCTGAAGGCTTCTTAGTTATTTGATATTAGTGGGAGGATGCATCTCTTGAATAGTCATGACATTTGTTGGATATACTTCGATGCCTTATTTAGAAATGATGAATCCTAAGAGTTTTCCTAAAGTTACACCAAATACGCATTTGTTAGGATTCAACCTAACATTATGCTCTATCAGACGATCGAATACCTTCCTTAAGACCTCTACATGCTCTGCTCACAACAACGACTTAGCTAGGAAGTCATCGATATAATATTCTAAGATTTTATGCATGTAGTCATGAAAGATATATGTCATAGCCTGCTGATATGTGGCACCAACATTTTTAAGACTGAATGGCATAACTTTGTAGCAAAATGTCCCTTATGGCATTATGAATGCGGTTTTATGCTGATCTTCGGGTTTAATCTGAATCTGGTTATATAAAAAAAAATTGTCCATAAGGGAGAGTGTTTCATGACCTACAGTGGCATCTACTAGAGCATCGATATTTAGAAATGGAAATGAATCTTTGGGTGTTGCCTTGTTGAGATCTCTAAAATCCATACAAATACGGACCCTTCCATCTAGCTTTCCTACAGGTACCATATTGGAAACCCACTCTGGATAGTCAATGGAGATGACAAACTCTATGTCCAACAGTTTTTGCAACTCGTCTTTTACCATTAAGGCTACTGTTGGATGCATATTTATAAGTTTTTTCTTGACTGGCTTCTTCAACAGATCTAGCGAAAGGTTATGAGTAACCAATTTTGGATCTAGATCCGGTATGTCTTTGTAAGTCCAAGAAAGGAGATCAGGTCTCTCTTTCAGTAGATGGATGATGCTATCATGCTCATATAGAGTGAGACCCTCTCCAAATCTAACCTTCTTTGGATTGGTGGGATCTTTACTGATATTGACATCGAAGGTTTTCTCTACTGACATATGTGATCCCTCCTCAAGCTGGTGAGGTGTAAGAATCAGATGGATGTCATCAACAAGGTTCACATGTACCTCTTGGTAAGTATTCTCGACGTGAAAAACAACTTGAGCACAGCCTAGTGTGAAATGAAATGGTTACAACATTTCTTCATTTGGAAAGAAATCTTCAGGCCATACTGGTGAGTTAGCACGATCCCAATTGATAGCATCCATGTTCAGATGTAGCGGTTTGGATGGATCTACTGGATTGTGGAGTGGAGTGGTCAAATCAATGGAGACCATATTTATGGAATGGAATTGATCTCTGAAACCACATGGACAAAACTCTATCCCTTAAGTGTAGCTTATGTACCCAAGATCTGGTGCAGATGGTACGGGCACAAATGGATCCTCTCTATGGGATGTCCATATAACTGGATCCTCCCGATGCACTTATTGCAAAATGGGATCTCTCGGCTCAAGGAGCTCTGTGTACGTAGGCGGATCAGGAAAGAGTTCCTGATACCTCTCTTCAAGCTCTCTTCTTTCCCTCAGGCTGTGATGGAGATTAATCTCCTAATGTAAACCTATAGCTATAATAGGTGGGGGACCTCTAGGTGGAGGTCTATTACGTAAGTGATGAGGTCCCAAATAGGCCATCTCCATCGAGTCCTCATCATCGCTATACAAATACAATCCATCACTTCCCCCCTCTTCTAAGGAGCAATTAGGTAGATGTGGTCCCATGTATCTAATTTTGTGGTCACTATCATCACTATCCGGATAAATATGATAGAACGATCATATATATGATACTACCATGTAAACTAGCACTACTCTTTCCTTAGAGCACTCAGTGTTGGGAGGGACTTCCTCCATACATGATCTAATTCCCTAGGCAATAAATATTGTGGATACATGAGCCTAGAATTGATCCTATCATCTACATCATCATAGTCACTACCATGGATGGACCACTCTATTGTGTCTATGCACAGTGGGAGATCAACTGGGCAAGGCTTTAAGTAAGCCTCCTTTGTTTTATATTTATAATCACTATCGACTATGAAGTGCTCGTTCATCTCTTCCACTTGTTCCATAGGTAGTAGATGGCATATAAACACCGGACCTGGAAAGGTCGGCTTGATTTCCTCCTTAGATTGATCATCGTTTGAGGACTCATCATCCACATCATAACTAGGTCCACTCATTTTAGAGGTGGACTCCTCCCCATCATCATCGTAGAGATATCTTGACTTGAGATCACCTACAACATGGGGGTCATGCTCCTGCACACTAGTATCATTGGTAGCACCATGGATTTGGTTACCCAGGTTGTCTCTGGGGTTGTCCTCCAAGGGCCTGCCATGGTATGAATTATGTGGTCCTATGGTAACAAACGATACCATCTGGCGAGTACTCCAATAGCTAGAAGGATTGGGGTGATATGGATTAAAATCCACATCGTCCCCCAGACTCAAGTACATGTGATCTAAGGATGCAGCAAGCAAATCGTCATGACCCTATAGAGCTGGTATAGTAAAGTGCTCCCCTAGGCCAGTAGCAGTGGCTCCTCCATCGAGCTCTGTAGCACTCTCCAAGCAGGGGCCAACATGTTCTAGGGAATCCTCATGCCCGAGGAGTCTGGAAGGAAAATTTGAATTATGAGGTGCATAAAAAGGGCCTCTCAAGCAGAGAATATGTCATTCAGATACCAATCCCTGATGTGCACCCCTCCATGGTCTACATCATCCTGTGCATCAGTTCTCTGATCACCGAATATGGTAGCAAAAATGGTATCCTTTTCTGTGTAGGTAGATGAAATTCTAGCCTTACCATCGATAGGGATCCTAAAGATCATATAGACAACTTATTTGTTGCTTCGGTGAATGCTCACAAACTAGTTTGGGGTAGAGCTAACCACCTTCTCCGTGATGTGGAAGGATTATGATATAGGCTCTCTTTTGCACCTGTCTCCCTATGAACAAGAAACAACAATGCACAATTACAAAGTTTGATAGCCTCTCGTGATGAGGCCCTTTAAATAAACATACATGTAAATACCATTAAACTAGTAAAACAAGAAAGCATAAAGAAAGACTTTAAGCTATTCTAACCACATCAAAGTGATTGAAAGTTATTGAGCATTGTGATGAATGTGAAACATATTGAGTCTCTAACAATTGTCCTTGTGTTTCTATGAGATTGGAAAAATTTTAGTGAGGACTTGTTGAGCATATTTGGACAAGTTCTAGAGAGGGATTGTGGACATATTTGTGTGAGATTTTGTAGAAGCTTAAAAAAAATATTGAGAGTAGAGTTGGACAAGTTCTAGTGAGGACTTGTTGAGAAGATTTGGACAAGTTCTTGAGCAGACTTGTGGATAGATTATTGTGATATTTTGAGGAAGATTACAAGGCAGATTTGAGATAAGTCTTTGAGAGGACTTGAGAGTAGATTTGATTGATTGATTTGTTCAAATCTTGAGTTAAGGTTTGGGGCAGATCCAACAGAGTATATTTGTGATTAAGTCAAGATTTGAGTTAAGGCTTAAGAACAGATATTGAGGACATAATTGTTCTATATTGAAGGACTATGTTTAGTGCAGACCAGAGGACAGATATTGAGGATAAATTTTTTCTAGATTGAAGGACTGTGTTTAGTATAGATTCAAGAACAAATTTTGATGTATATTTGAGGATAGGTTTATGCCAGACCAGATACAGAGATTGATCAGATTTGTGCTAGACCGAAGGACTATATTTAGTGTATATTTGAGACATATTTTTGAATGTGATAGATTATAGAGGATGATAGTCTCTAGTGGATAGAGATCCATTAGCCAGGGAAGTGAGGACAAATATTTTCAATGGATAGAGATCCATTAGCCAGAGCAGTGGGGGAAATAGTTCTTATATAAGATCACCAGTAAGAGATAAGGAGAAATAATTTCTCTTGTGGATAGATATCCATGATATTTATTAGGGGATTGGTGTCTCCTTTTGACAAAGGTCCATAAACATTGTAATAGGGAAAGGATTCCCAAGAGATTGATTGATAAAATTTTAGTGAAATATTTTATTTGTGGAGTAGCCCACATTGGGTGAACCACATTAAATTGGTGTCTCTATTATGTGTGGTGATTTATGCATTGCTTTGATTATTGTTTTTGATATTTCTATCTTTACATTGTATAATATTGATTGGGAAGGAAAAGTAAAAAGTGGTCTTATACTATTCACCCCCCTCTCAGTATAAGCTTGTGTTCTTCATAAGCATTATTTTGGTCTAGAACTACCACAAAAGGGTCATCTAAATCTATCTCTATATAACTATCTAGTTGTAATGCCTTATCAAACCTCCTATCCCATGTGGAGTAATGATACCACATAAGTCTCTCCAAAAATCCCTTTTACACATCAAACAATCTTAAAATGCAATCATATCTATGTATCTCCCTCTCTCTATGTATCTCCATGAGCTACTTCAAAATCCTAACATAGGCTAGCTAATAAACATCATCTCTACATCCTACATGTCTTCCCTATGATTGCCATATTTTTTTATGAGTTGTCATATTGTCAATCATCCATTTTACTAGTTCTAGTGACATCTGAAAGCACGAGATTCCCGAAACAAAAAGGATAAACTAAAATTGCAATGTAAATGAAACTAAAATAATGCTTAAACCCTATGTTATTGAAAATGCGTAAAAAGGAAGAACATGAACACAAGATATTAAAGCAATATAAAAATCAGCCCTTTTATTGATATGCTTTGCAAATTCATGTTACAATGCGTCTCCTTCCTTTTTAGGGGATAGGAGCATTAAGTGTTGCTCTTTTACAACTTGTTTCAGAATTCCTTCTTTCGCGTGCCCACATATAAGATGGGCGAACCAAAATGTCGTCGCTGCTTGCATTGGTAAAGGTAGATTCCTCGCTGCTTCTCTAATGCTGCAAATCTACGTTCAAAGAAACAAACAAAGAATCAGTAGCACCTGTGTATGAAAAATAAAAGATGAATCTAACGATGGTTAAAATGAATCTAAATGAAATGAAAACTTGACAAAAGCATAAACATGAAACTAGCTAAATACTATAAAAGAAATAAAGTGGGGGGTGCCCGAAGGCAAACCACCCGTGGGTGAAACTTTGCTTCGACACCAATCCGCTTAGGATGGGTCCAAAACCTGATGTGATGTGTTGTCGGAAAATTGGTAGAATATTGTGGTCAGAAAATCGGTGTTGGTTCTTGATTCGTGCTTTCAAAAGTCACCCAATAACCTCTCTTTCGATTAAGAGATTATGGATGTTGAAAACACAAATCACAAGTAAATGAATTAGCAGCACTTCGTTGCTCAAAATTCTCCAGCTCGATATCTTTTGGGTGAGGAAACTCACCATTTTATAGACCCGAGGGGTCTCTTTGAATTAACATGCAAAAGTGTTTCTTTGCATGAATGCTTTTTTCCTCAAAGAAAGACTTCTTCTTGATCAAGGGATTCTTAACTGTCTCTGTGCATGTCTTTGTATGTTTTAGAAAATCTCACTTGCACTCCTATGCAATGAAGGGATAGCTAAGTGGCAAATTTGAGTTGTCCTAAAAATCTCACTCTCATTCCCATGTAGTGAAGGGAGAGTCAATTAGCAGATATGAGTTGTCAAAAGAACTCACTCGCACTCCTATGCCATGCAAGAAAAGCTAAGTGGCAGTTCTGAGTTGTCATGTGCTGAGGTCTAAGTTTTTGCTGGTCAAACCTGGCATTCGTCCCACCCTAGAGCGAGCGCTAATAATCGTCCCTGGCTGAAACGAGTATAAATCCATACTCGTCCCTGGGTAGGACGAGTACAAATTCGCACTCGTCCCTGGGTGGGACGAATAAGAAATAAAGTGTCTAAAAGGTGCCAAATTGATTTCTGACTTGCAAAACTATTGTGTAAGTGGTTAGAACCATTGTTTAACCTTTGGGGGCTACCCTGGGGGTTGTGTGTGTTAATGTGATCAGTGTTTGTTGTCACATAATCGGATTGGTGCTGTTTTGGTGTCTACAGATGCCCCTTTTTGGGAAGCGCTGCACATGGTGTAGTGCTGAGCAAAAATAGATAACCAAAGCACTAATGATTAGGGTTTCTTGGTAACCTAACCAACTCTTGATGCCCCAAGTATGAAAAGGGCATGCATTCTTGAATCCTTGCTTCTGACGAGCTAAGGAATTTGATTTCAAGTATTAACCTATTTTGGTGAGGTGTGACTTGAGCTTGGACATTGATCAGTCATGAATAGGCAAAGGGCGCAACCTTTTATCCATGGGGGAACCTTGTGTTCATGCTTTGGGAATGCCAAGTGTTTAATTAGTTTGTGATAATTGCTTGTTTGCTGCCCCAAGAAGGAGCGTGATTGTCTTTGTCAATGATTCTTTTAATGCATGCTATTGCCATGATTGGGTGTATTATTGTTTATTGGTGACTTAAGTGTGATTCTTCATCGCGCATGATTGAGATATGCCATCTCAGTTTCATATTTGTAATAATTGTCAATGATCCAAAGGCCTTCGTTGGCCCCAACAACTATTTGCGACATGCTAGGCTCTTCTTGTTCGAGCAGATTGATGTGGTCCTCATGGGGTTGTTCCGCTCGTTGCGGGGGGACCTAATTGTCCTGTAATGGCACAGGCTCGATGGGAGCCTACAAAGGGAATAAAGGTAAGAGAATTTTGTGATGATCACCCATGGAGACCACCTATGAAGTAAGTAATGCTGTCAGACTCGAACGAGTCCCATGGCGCTATTACATATGCTGACTCGTCTTTGGCGAGAGAGTCAGGATCATCAAAATCTGGTGATTTTGAGATATGGAAGACCTCGTCATCAGGTAGCTCTACAACCAGGGGTTGATCCTCTGTGAGAGGAGTTTCATGTAAGTTGGGCTTTTGGGGCCCCAAAATCTTGGTCTCTATTGACTCTAAGTGCTCGAATGCTTTGCATGTATCAGAGGATTTGGGCTCCTCTACTTTGATTTGTTCCTGTTGCAGGTTGTGGGGAACTTGAGGCCTTGGGAGGGGTGGCTGGATAGCACCCCCCATGCTTTGGTATATCATTTCATCCCGCTCTTCTTCTCGCTCAGGTTCCTCAGAGGCTTCTTGAAGAATTTTTGGGGGTGGCCCATGAACCTGGGTGGGTGCCTGAAGAAGGCGCCCGTCATTGGTCTTAGGATTGGCCTCCCGCTCAAGTCTAGGAGGTGTCGAAGGCAATGTTTGATAAGGTCGTAGAGACCTGTCTTGCACCCAGTTGTGTCTCTCATAATGTTCTGTCTTATGCATGTGAGGGGTTGGAGTCTTCACCTGCATAGTGTGTTGTAACAACTCATCCTCATGGCGCTGAAGGCACTCTTGATTTAAAAGATACTGTTGCTCTAACTTTTGTTGTTCTAGCTCAAGTAGTGTGAGTTGCATCTGGAATGCAATATGCTTGGCAGATTCTAAGATAGTTGGTCCTACCGTCTCATTTCTAGAATGTCTAGATGCCTCTCCTAGATATCTATCCTGATCATGGTGATCCGATATCTTTATAGGCTACCTCCCTCTGTTGGGGGTAGCAGCACTCCCCCGAGGCTTTGTCCTCAGTAGGTGATCCTGATAGCTAGCAATTGCGGAGGCGTATTGCTCCCTCGATGTATATTGCTCTTGAGGAAGGTAATGGTTTTCCTTGTGCTCTCTTGCGTAAGTGAAAAAGGAACGAGTGGAGTTGGCTCACCCCGCCTAAGGAGCCTTGTGCTCTGTATTTGTCCTTGTAGTCCTGACAACTAGAGGGGGTGAAGGAGGGATAATGTAATCATGTGATTCCTCCCGTCGAACCCTATGTTGACCTAGTGCTTCATTGCGTGGTGACCACTCATAGCGAGCATCTAAGGGAGCTCTCCTACGGATGTACCCCTCATGGAAGGGTGTGTGCTGGGTGCTATGCTGAACAGGAGTGCCCCTAGAAGAGGTGCCCTTATAGTCCCTTTCCGTTAAGGTGTGTAGGGGACTGCCTTGTGTGTTAGGTCACCAAGGTGGTATGACCAAATCCTAGGGACTATAACGGATGCGACTCGTGCTTATTTGTACATTCGTCGCAGTGTCTGCCCATGAGTGGGCTTGACTATGGGTGAATACCATGGCGATGTCTCTCTAAAAACCCTAAAAATTGAAATGATTCAGATCGGGCCCACAATTGGGGTGCACATCCATCTTACCATAGATAAGCCATAAATAGAGTTTTAAGTCCTAACTCTAAATACATTAGGATATATTAGCCTTCGAACAGCTCAAAAAGCGTAAAAAATTAGGTGAGCAATTTTAAAACCTAATTTCGGGGCACTAGATGATGGAATTTGGCCCCGAAAACTGACTTTTTTGGAGAAATACAACTCAAAAGAGTTATATTTGGTTAAAACTCTCCCAACTAATTCCTTGTAAAATTTCAAGTCAATCGAAGCTACGGTTGAGAAGTTATGGCCCCGGCAAGATGCACTAAAATTTAGAGAAAAATATAAAATTTCCCATATTTTGTTGGATGCTCCTGCATCACTTATGGGCACCTTCAGGGTGCTTTTGTCTTGACCAAAGGGTTCATGGACACCTTTGGAGCATTTTGGGGTGACCAAGCGATTGCGGGAATTCTTGGAGCTTTTGGAGCGAGTGACAAAATGCATAGATTTTTATCTTTGTTTATGATTTTTTTTATTTTTGATTTTTTTTGTCTAAACAGAAAATAGCATACACACACAAGCAATGATTATCTCTTTTAAATATTAATAGTGTGCCCTAAATCTGGTTTAGTGTGTTTTTGTTGTTTGTTTTGTTTTTTTTGAAAATTTTGTGAAACGTTTAAATGCAATTATGAAGGCTCTTATGACTCCCAAAATGGTCGCCCATTCAATATACCATTGTCGGACCGATATACCAACCTCTCTATATACCCGCCCTTACGTGAGGGAGACTATAGGTACGTGAGAGCAGATGATACATGGAACATAGGTGGTACAGAAGGGGAATCGCTCTGTTTATGACACCTACCATAGAAGACTTATCCTCGTGTGCTGGGAATCACCCCAAGCTACACTCGGTCAGCTTTCGTCAGGATTTACGTCTAGCAACAGTCGCGATTGAGGTAATGGATGCAATATCTCAAGCCAAAGTGATAATGGAATCCACCTTTGGTCTTGCTCAAGGGTTGGGGTTTTACGACCAATGCCTTGGTTTAAAATGTCACGTGATGTGTGGGGTTTATTTTAATTTTGCAAAATTGAAACAGGCAAACGAAAAGAAATCTTTCCCTAAGCCATACAAACTGAAAACCAAAAAATAGAAAAACAAAAATTTGACAGAAGCTGTAAAAACCCCTATCTCTTCTCTGCCTAATCGGAAGTTTCTGATTTGCTCTGAAAATTTGCACAGATCTATAATCGTCCCTAGGTGAGGCGAATAACAGAACCGTAATCGTCACAGGATGGAATGAATAATTTATTCGTCCCGAGGTGAGATGAGTACCAATTCTGCAATCGTCACTTGCAGAGATGAATAACAGTCCGATGTTGAAAAATAGGTACCTGTAAAAAAACAAGCAATTTTAGATCAGTAAGTTAACCTAAAAAAATAGAGGATAGAGGTCCCACCGTGATCGCCATTGAAAGCACGAGATTTCGGAAACAAAAAGGAAATACTAAACAAAATTGTATTAAAAGGAAAGAACACAAATGAATGAACACAAGATATAAAAGCAATATAAACTATGGCCCTTTTTTTTATTGATATTCTTTTCAATTCGTGTTACAATGCGTCTCCTTCCTTTTTAGGGGATAGGAGCGTTAGATATTGATCTCTACAACTCGTTTTAGAATTCCTTCTTCCGTGTGCCCACATATAAAATGGGCGAACCAAAACGTTGTCGCCGCTTGCGTTGGTACAGGTCGATTCCTCGCTGCTCCTCCAATGCTGCAAATCTGCGTTCAAAGAAACAAACAAAGAATCAGTAGCACCTGTATATGAAAAATAAAAGATAAATCTAACTATGGCTAAAATGAATCTAAATGAACTGAAAACTTGATAAAAGCATAAACATGAAACTAGCTAAAAACTACAAAAGCAATAAAGCGGGAGGGGTGCCCGAAGGCAAACCACCCGCGGGTGAAACTTTGCTCCGACACCAATCCGCTTAGAATTGGTCCGAAACCTGATGTGATGTGTTGTCGGCAAATTGGTAGGATATTGTGGTCAAAATAATGGGGTGTTGGTTCTTGATTCGTGCCTTCAAAAGTCACCCAATAACCTCTCTTTCGATTAAGATATTATGGATGTTGAAAACACAAATTGCAAGTAAATGAATTAGCAGCACTTCGTTGCTCAAAATGCTCTAGCTCGGTATCTTTTGGGTGAGGAAAATCACTATTTTATAGACTCGAGGGGTCTCTTTGAATTAACATGCAAAAGTGTTTCTTTGCATGAATGCTTTTTTCCTCAAAGAAAGACTTCTTCTTGATCAAGGGATTCTTAACTGTCTCTGTGCATGTCTTTGTTTGTTTTAGAAAAGCTCACTTGCACTCCTATGCAATGAAGGGATAGCTAAGTGGAAAATCTGAGTTGTCCTAAAAATCTCACTCTCATTCCCATGCAGTGAAGGGAGAGTCAATTAGCAGATATGAGTTGTCAAAAGAACTCACTCGCACTCCTATGCCATGCAAGAAAATCTAAGTGGCAGTTCTGAGTTGTCATGCGCTGAGGTCTGACTTTTTGCTGGTCAAACCTAGCATTCGTCCCACCCCGGAGTGAGCGCTAATAATCGTCCCTGGGTGAAACGAGTATAAATCCATACTCGTCCCTGGGTAGGATGAGTACAAATTCGCACTCATCCCTGGGTGGGACGAATAAGAAATAAAGTGTCTAAAAGGTGCCAAATTGATTTCTGACTTACAAAACTACTGTGTAAGTGGTTAGAACCATTGTTTAACCTCTAGGGGCTACCCTGGGGGCTGTGTGTGTTAATGTGATCAGTGTTTGTTGTCACATAATCAGATTGGTGCTGTTTTGGTGTCTACAACATCATATCTATCATCCTCATTTAAAACTCAAAAATATGGACCCATAAATAATCTATTGGGGAATCATGATTGTCCACTATCTCTAGAAGCCCTAGTTACTATATACTCATGATATTATCCAATAACCATATCAAAAGTAAACTATAGAAAACCAATGTCCTACCCCTCTAGTAGACTATCCTGTGTAGCATACAATACAATTGATATAGATGAAATATCCCCATATAAACACCATTTGATTTTCTTATATCAAATCCACTACTAATTCCTAATACTAGTGAAGAAATCTAGTACTAGTATCACCCACCACAATCCTTGACACCAATGACCATAGAAGAACCATATGCCTATAAATCCATCCCTATAAGGTGACATTGATATCAAGCCTAGATCTAACCATTATATATGTTGCATATCCTATTAGAATATACATATCCTATCATGGATATTGTGCCAATTGCACTCTCTCTCTTCTCATTAACACTTAAAGGATACACCAAATATCCTCTAGTGACATTTTCATTTTCCCTATTGTTAGGAAATTTCTAATTAAAATAAACACATCCACATAAATATTGTAAAAAAAGTAGTAATTAATAAAAGAATAGAATATTAAAATACAAAATGTAAATGCATAACTATATATTTTAATATCACCCAGGTGTTGTAGGTGAGTTGGAGAGGATAGGGCAATCCTCCAATGGAGGTCCCAGGTTCAAATCTCCACCCTACCAAAAAGCTGAATTGGGTATCCAAAATCCAATTGATAATGTTTGTGCGGGTAGGGTCGGGTGCGACTCTCGGGTGACTTTGACGGTGTAGAACCCCCTGTTCATGGTCTCTCAGACCAAGGCAACCTCGTAAGGGGTTTTTCACTTTATATATATATATATATATATATATATATTAATATCATAAATCACAATACAAAATTGTTACCTCTTTGAGTTGGCAACCTCCTTCAATACTTTTATTCAATATGCAAAAGCTTTTTTTTGTGTACTCAATATTTTAAAGATACATTTCATGTAATCATAACCTAACACTCAAGGGTTGTCTTATATGTAAAGTGCCACCTCAGCTAGAATTTTGTACCACACAAATAGTTATATTCTTTATAATGGTTATATGAAATGACCCCACTTATCTAGATGCCTCAAATGCACATACCATTACAAAATATTAGTAGAATGGGGTCCCCACATTGGAAAGGAGTCATCACATAATAATGTTAGGATGGGATATTAACATGCCCTTCACCTTCACAAAGATTTGTCCCTAAATCTAGATATGATAAAACTACTATTTTAGCTTCTAGAAAGACTCCCATGTGGCATATTTTGTTTGTAGTCCTTTTCATTAGACAAGAACCTCAATGATAACTCAGTTGCAAATGATGCACAATATTTGATCCAAAATTTGTTTAGGCTCAAGCATGATGGAACCTTCTTCATATAGCTCTAGTAAAGTGGATTGAACTTATACCTCATTACCAAAAACCTTCTTGAGAAAAGAGAACATGAAATACTAGATGGATCTTGGATGTATTTGAAAGGTCCAATTTCTAGGTTGTTGAACCAATTTGTTATAATACCTAGTAGGGTCCATAGTATTTGGTGGCTATTTTTTGGCATTTGCAAATTTGTAATGATGATTTTTTATAAGGTTTTAGGTGGAGGAAAATATATCCCCCACTTAAAAGCTATATTTATAATGGTGTTTATCAGCTTGTTGATGAATATGAATCTAGGTCAATTAAATATTCATATTAAGTTGTCAAAGGATGGTGACATGTTGGATAAGAGCAGTATCCACATCATGAACCTTGGATATTTCTAGAATTTATGATGAGGGTGTTGATATAGGATGACCATATACTACTTTAAATGGTGTAACCTTGGTTATGGTGTGATATGAAGTATTTGTAGACTCCCAATTTTGACACACCAGGTGAAACTTCACAAAAATGGTCACAAACATCATAAAACTTCTCAAAAACAATTTCAAACATTTTAAAAACTTCAATATGATAATTTACCATAATTTTGGACCTCAAAATTAACTTTTACCAAATTTTCTATTCTGACCAAATTTGCTACTTTGACCAAATTTGCTAGTGGAAAATTTGACAAGATGAGTGGTGAATTTGGTAAAACTACAAAAATTGAATTTTGACTGTCAAAATCAACTCTGACCAAATTCACCACTCCTACAAAATTTATCAGTGGTAAATTTGGCTAGTGGAAAATTTTACAAAAATTCAAATTCCAAGATTTAAAAAGTCAATTTGGCCTCCTGACAAAATTTGCCACTCGGGTCACCAAATTCGCCAATGGTGAATTTGGTCAACAATGGTAAATTTATCCAAATGACTCAGTATTTTGGCATGAACCAAGAGCATGAGGATTACCCTTCTATATATTCTACCACTAGTCCCAAATGCTCTAGCAACACACCAAATGCATAATTTTCAATTTGATCTTATTTTTTCCCCCTAATTTCCCTCCCAAATCCTATTTAAGGAGCCCCTTGGGTAGGCATTTGGCATGGGTTTTTACTATAGCTACACTCTACTAATATTTTTATCACCTTCCTTCTAAGCTCTTCTTCCATAGTATTCTTCATTTTCAAGCATTTCCCAAGCTTTTGAGGTATTCTACAAGCATTTTGGAGGTAAGCCAAGCAAGGCAAGGAGGTTATCTTTGGGGTAAGGAAGATAGCTATTCCAACATCTTCATTATCTATTTCTATATTTTCTTCATTGCATTTTGTCCTTAGGTTGTAGCCTTGTGAACTTGTGCTTTTATTTTGGATGTCCTATATTTTATACCTCTAATTTCTTCTTTATAGGGTTATAATTTTTATTTACAACCATCTAACATTGCATTTACAACATATTATTCAATAATATCACCTCCATTTTATCTCTAACATCTATTTTGTAGGTTAATTTTGGATTATATGCATATATCATCCTTATTTTGATCATAACTCTATTTTATGTAGGGTTTTAATACATCTTCTCTTTACATTTTGCACCATATTACTTGTTTTCCCTCTTTTTATAGTCACATTAATAGCATATACAACATACTAACCCTTTATTTTATTTCATGTTCATCTAACTTTCACGCTTATCTCATTTACAAGCATAGATTTAATATAGCCATTTATTTTGCAATTCCCTCATGCACTATATGTAATTCTACATTTCATAAACATATTACTTCTCTTCTATCCTCAAAGAAAATGTTTTGGGGATTCAAGGATTTTTTTTTTTTTTAAAGCGAAAATACCCTTGCGGAGCCGCCTTGGTCTGAGATACCACGAACATGGGGTTCTACACCGTCAAAGTCACCCGGGGGTTGCACCCGACCCTGCCCGCACTAACATTATCAATTGTATTTTGGATACCCAATTCAGCTTTTTGGTAGGGTGGAGATTTGAACCTGGGACCTCCCTTGGAGGATTGCCCTCTCCTCTCCAACTCACCCACAACACCTGGTAGGGATTCAAGGCTATTATTGCCTTGTTATATCTCACTTTTTCTAAGCTTCAATCATCCCTCATTATAATTCCCCTTCCTTTTTTATTTACTACTATAAATTTGACAAGTTTTGGGGAAATTTTACATATCTCAACATTTTCATTAAATTTACACTACTAAATGCTAATTTGATCTTTGTAGAGGTTTAATTAGCTATTCCCTATCATTACTAACATCATTGCATGCATTTTAACCCTCTACATTTCCATTTTAATCACAAATTTTAGTCATATTGTGTATTTACTTACTATTATAGATTTCTTGAAATCTTGGGTAGAATTTATACATTTCATCAATTTCATTTATCTTTCATTATTTAAATTATAATTTTATCTTATTGGAGGTTATATTAGCTACCCTACATAATTCCTAGCATAACTACGTACATATCCCATTCCCTTGCATTCCCATTTGATTGAAATTTCATTCACATTTAACATTTTCACCCTCTCTTACATACATTTAAATTAGTCATTAAATTATTTAATTTAGTAGCTTAAATATCTAATTTTGTCAATCAAAGACATAGAAAATACTATTAATATTGTTCCCCTATAATATCAGCCCAAACCCCATCAAAATCCACTCAAAAAAGCCCTCAAAACCTTCAAAATTTTGTGTTCAGACCAAATTCGCCACCCTGCATAGTCAGTGGTGAATTTGCCAACCAAAAAACACTCAGAACCAAATTTTCCAGTAGTAAATTTTGAAAAAGGCTAAAAATCCACTCCAATAAGAAAGCATACTCAAAATTTTATCAATAAGGGGTCTAATTATATGTTTAGACAAGTTTTCTACCCTATCTAGCCCTTAGATAGACCCCTCAGAAGAAAACCCTAATTTTTTTGGTATTTTTGTGTAGATACTAAAATCACCACCCCTAATGACAAATTTGGTAGTAGTGGCAAATTTGGTAGTTTCAGTGGCAAATTTGAAAACAAGCTTCTAAAAGAGGTGATTCAATCACTTGGTACTTCCCTAGCCCTACATTTTCTATTTCTCTATGTTTTTCTTCTATTTTTGTTGTTTTATGTCTCAAAATCATATTTAATTTGGTAAAATTAAGGAATATTAGCGAAAAAACCTAATAAAACAATCAATCAAAGAACGCTAGACTTAATATTTACAAAACACTTTAATTCTTTACAAAACATTATCATTTCTTTATAAAATACCTATAAAACAATCAATCAAAGAACCCTAGACTTAATATTATCTTATTGATCACTTTCAAGTACATAGGCAAAGAATAAAAAATTATTTAGTTGCATTTAGGCTAGCTTATCTTCTTGCATCTCCTCTTGTTTTACCTTGAAATACCAAAATCTCCTTAGTTAGCTCATACAAACTTGAAAAGAATATAGGATAGCTCTTGTATTCTTGCATTTGTGTGATAAAATCCTTAGCATTGCATTTAAATGATCATTGACTTTTTATTTTAAATAATCATTAAGGCTCAAAAAATAGTTGAAATAGATAGCGATCCAAAATATTAGGTGTTTTATTTGAATAAACCCATAAAACATCAATCAAACAAGCATAACATAAATTTATACAAGGCATGAGAAAAAAATCATTGAGTAGGAGTCTAATTGTGTTGAGAATATTTGTATTCTCAGGGTCTCCTTTGGAAAGAGATCCTAAAGTGGGGAAGTAGAGATTCTGAAAAATCTCCTCTATGCACACTTGACATTAAATTATACTTAAGAGGAAAAGGACATGATTTTTCCCACATATATAGTATTATACCACCACTCAACTAAAATGATCTATTTTTTCCATTATTTAGGATGTTTGGATGCAAAAAAATAGAGGTATATTTCCAAGCATTTGTTAACAATTTTTGTTTGGTCATCAGTGTGAGGATGATAGGAAAAATTTACTTTGAGTTGAGTGCCCTACAATTTAAATAATTATTACCAAAAATGACTAGTAAGGGTAGGGTTTTTATCTAATATAATATATTTGGGCATGCCATGAAGGAAAAATATAGTTTCTAAAATAAATTGGGCAACTATATAGGCTATGTATGGATTGTACAAGAAAACAAATAAGCATACTTTGTGATACAATCCACTAGCACCAAAATATTTGATTTTCCTCCTAATTTGGGTGACCCTTCAATACAATCCATAGATATATTTACCCATACTTGATTCAAAATTAGTAAGGACTAAAGGGTTCTAGAGGGAAACATAGTTTCTCCTTTCATTCTTTAGAACTTTTTACATTCATACACAATATTGAATATCCTTCTTCATTCACTTCTATAAGAAGGTATGCCTGGTACTTTCATAATTTTTTAGAAATTGATGCAGGAGCATCCGGCAACAGTGGAAAAATCCTACATCTTCAGAATTTTTCTCGATTTTCCAAGTATTTTTCTTCAGTTTTTCCCAAGGGGGAAGTGTTTCCAAAGCATGGAGAAAGGGGGTCGTGAAATCGCGACATGTCGCGATTTCGTGACATGTCGTGAAATCGCGACCTCAAAGGCTGCATTGATGGCGAGGGTGAGTTGCATCGCGATATCGCGACGTCGCGATATCGCGACAGTTCTTCAGAGAAAGGGCAGAGGGCGAGTTGCGTCGTGATATCGCGACGTCACGATATCGCGACAGTTCTTTAAAGCAAAGGCAGTGGGGGAAGCGATGTCGCGATATCGTGACGTCGTGATATTGTGACGATAGTTAGGTTAAGGAGCAGATGGAGGGTGGGGGTCGTGAAATCGTGACATGTCACGATTTTGCGACATGTCACGAAATCGTGACCCCAACGGACTTTGGCATGGTGGAGACGTTGTGGGTCGCGATATCACGACATGTCGCGATTTCGTGACCTGTCACGATATCGCGGCCAGGAAAAAGCACAGCCGAAAGAAAACCAAGTTTACACGTGGGTGGCCGGGCAAGGCAAAAATGGACACGTGGCTGCCACGTGTGTTAAGAGTGACGTAACATTTGGAGGAAGGGTTGAAATTCGCACGCGGGAGCATGCGTGTATAAAAGTAAGCTTAGAGGCGGACGGCCAGACAAGGTCAAAAATTGACACGTGGACAGCCACGGAAGTTGAAGAAAATAAAGAGCAGGGTAAGGCCCGAAAGGGGAATGGTGGACGGTCGAGCAAGGCCGGATTTAACACGTGGATAGCCACGTGTAGCTTGAAAATTATGAAGGACACGTGTTTGAAATATTTTACATCCAGGAGGAGGCATGGCAAATTTTGCACACGGGAGAATACGTGTATCCAAGTGAAGATGGAGGCCACGTATCATTGAATTTAAATTTGCATCCGTGTGCATTAAAGGGAGAGAACCATCTTTCGGATGTGTTTTACAAAAAACAACTGTAACAGGGCATGGCCGGTATGGAGGAGATGGCAGTACAGGGTACGGTGGCGGTTGCAGGTCGAGGAAGACCATGAATGCGAGCAGCAGTACAGATCGGGCGGTGGCCATTTATGATCAAGAATTTTGAAGCTTCGACAATGAGGGAAATTTGAGCAGGAAGGTTGGTAGGTGGAGGCATTGATTGCCGGGAGGGCCGGGGCCTCGATAAAAACCTAAAATTTCAAACGGAAGAGGACGGTGGACCGGAGAACAGGGGAGTTGCAGCAGTGGAAGAACAAAGCCGAACTCGGCCATTGTAAAGCCTGCGGGCTGTTTCATTCAAGCTTGTAAAATATATATTTTTTAAATTTTAATGAAAAGGCAGAGTTTCTTGAAGTGTTGGTTCCCGGTGCCCCGTCAGTGGTATCAGAGCCAGTGGTTCCTGAGTGTGCAGCAGATCCGCCGAAGGTGAGGCAGTTGCACCAGGACCTGTGGGAGAGTTCTGAGAGAGAGTGAGTTCGGTCTTTAAGTGCGTAAGCAGATTCATTGAGCGTGAGGTAGTTTACGCCAAGACCCGATAAAAAAAAAAAAAAGAGAGAGAAGAATGCATCCCCGAAGAAGACGGGACAACATGGAGGATATGGTTTCGGAGGAAGAAGTAAAAGCATTGCAACGGCAATTAAAAGCATTGCAAAAAGAATGGCTCGGGATAAAGTTACGGGAGCAAGAGGAAAGGCAAAGAATATGGGAAGAAAGAAAGAGGAAGAAAGAAGAAAAATTAAAGAAAACCGCATGTGAGGAAGAGTACAGCGGTACCGGGACCTGCCCGAAAGAAGGCACAGATTTTTCTGTGCAAAAGGAGGAAATACAGCAGGCTGCAGAAGAAGTTTGCAGCAGTGGAGAAATCTGTCCGGTGGAAGATAGAAGTGTGGACCCGGAGCCGGGGTTAGAGCAGACTGTAAAGGCAGAGATGAGTCCGGAAGTGTTGCGGGAGGCAGCAACCGGACCCAGCAGAAGTGAAGATCACTTCTCCTTTTTACCCGGGGTGTCTGATGCAGGAGCATCCGGCAACAGTGGAAAAATCCTGCATCTTCAGAATTTTTCTCGATTTTCCAAGTATTTTTCTTCAGTTTTTCCCAAGGGGGAAGTGTTTCCAAAGCATGGAGAAAGGGGGTCGCAAAATCATGACATGTCGCGATTTCGCGACATGTCATGAAATCGTGACCTCAAAGGCTGCATTGATGGCGAGGGTGAGTTGCGTCGCGATATCGCGACATCGCGATATCGTGATAGTTCTTCAGAGAAAGGGCAGAGGGCGAGTTGCATCGCGATATCGCGACGTCGCTATATCGCAACGTCATGATATTGCGATAGTTCTTTAAATCAAATGCAGTGGGGGAAGTGTCGTCGTGATATCAAGACATCGCGATATCGCGACGTCGCGATATCGTGACGATAGTCAGGTTAAGGAGCAGATGGAGGGCGGGGGTCATGAAATCGTGACATGTCATGAAATCATGACCCCAACGGACTTTGGCATGGTGGAGACACTGTGGGTCACGATATCGCGACATGTCACGATTTCGCGACCTGTCGCGATATCGCGGCCAGGAAAAAGCACAGCCGAAAGAAAACCAAGTTTACACGTGGGTGGCCGGGCAAGGCGGAAATGGACACATGGCTGCCACGTGTGTTAAGAGTGACGTAACATTTGGAGGAAGGGTTGAAATTCGCACGTGGGAGCATGCGTGTATAAAAGTAAGCTTAGAGGCGGACGGCCAGACAAGGTCAAAAATTGACACGTGGACAGCCACGAAAGTTGAAGAAAATAAAGAGCAGGGTAAGGCCCGAAAGGGGAATGGTGGACGGTCGAGCAAGGCCGGATTTAACACGTGGATAGCCACGTGTAGCTTGAAAATTATGAAGGACACATGTTTGAAATATTTTACATCCAGGAGGAGGCATGGCAAATTTTGCACGCGGGAGAATACGTGTATCCAAGTGAAGATGGAGGCCACGTATCATTGAATTTAAATTTGCAGCCGCGTGCATTAAAGGGAGAGAACCATCTTTCGGATGCGTTTTACGAAAAACAACTGTAACAGGGCATGGCCGGTATGGAGGAGACGGCAGTACAGGGTACGGCGGCGGTTGCAGGTCGAGGAAGACCATGAATGCGAGCAGCAGTGCAGATCGGGCGGTGGCCCATTTATGATCGAGAATTTTGAAGCTTCGACAAGGAGGGAAATTCGAGCGGGAAGGTTGGTAGGTGGAGGCATTGATTGCCGGGAGGGCCGGGGCCTCGATAAAAACCTAAAATTTCAAACTGAATAGGACGGTGGACCGGAGAACAGGGGAGTTGCAGCAGTGGAAGAACAAAGCCGAACTCGGCCATTGTAAAGCCTGTGGGCTGTTTCATTCAAGCTTGTAAAATATATTTTTTTAAAATTTTAATGAAAAGGCAGAGTTTTCTCGAAGTGTTGGTTCCCGGTGCCCCGTCAGAAACCTATAATGTTTTGTTTTTGGTGAGGCATGCATTTCTTACAAGAAAAATTATCATATTTATGAGGTTTGAGGAATAACAAGGTGGTTATGATATCTCAATTCTTGACCATCCCAAGTGTATCCATGGAATGAATCAGGATCTAGTGGAAGTTTGTTGATTAAATTCTACAAGCTAGAATCCTTGGCCATTTCTTCTCTAAGATTATTAAACCATTGAGAGATTGGTGAAGAGATAACATTTAACATACTTTGATATTCAAATTATTAATATAAGGCACCCAGTTTCTGTAGGTGAGTTGGAGAGGAGAGGGCAATCCTCCAAGGGATGTACCAGGTTCAAATCTCTACCCTACCAAAAAGCTGAATTGGGTACCCAAAATCCAATTGATAATGTTGTTGCGGGCAAGGCTGGGTGTGACCCTTGGGTGACTTTGACGGTGTAAAACCCCCTGTTTGTGGTCTCTTAGACCAAGGCAGCCCTGCAAGAGGTTTTTCACTTAAAAAAAAATTATTAATATAAGGCATAGGCCATAATATTCTCCTTGCATTTTTATATGTGATTTCATAATCATAACCCATCACTTTAGAGGCCCACTTGTGTTGTTCAAGTATGGCTACATGTTATTCCAAGAAGTACTTGAGACTTTGATGGTCAATTTTGATTGAAAATGACACCTAGTGAGATATGGCCTTCAATGATCAAAAGCATGTAAAATGGCTAGCATATCCTTTGCATAAGTATATTTACCCAAATTTTGGCTTGAAAGTGCTCTATTGGTGAAGGTCAATTGTCTTCCATATTGCATCAAAATAATTCTGTAGACACCTAAAATAAGCACATCTATATAATACTAATTAATTAATTAAAAATTAATTAGTATACATTAGCCCACCTAGGCTATCCTAACCATTTTCACCCCCTAAAACACCCTCCTATGTCTAGCCTATGGACATCGTGAGATCATTCCCCTTTCATGTGCACATCACTCTAGTCCACTTCAGTTTCAATTCACCCTCTCCCATCCTAATTACGTATTATTTGGATGGGTGAATATTTCCCTCACCCTTATTTCATATCCACTTCACTTGTCACATATCTTAGTCACATTTCCACTATCACCTCTCCTTGATGACAAATCCAATCCATGCAAATCCCTTGGTGATAATTCCATTGTGTGCACATATATTGATAATTGAAATGTGCATGCACAACCCTTTATGGTAATTCCAATGTGTACACATCCATTTCAATATGCACACACACCCTTGGTGATATTTCCAATGCATATATCTTTGTTGATAATTCCAAAGAGGAAACTCCACATCACACCACTTAACTAGACAAGTTACCTCCCTCACCCATTCCCCATACCAATCCTATAAATAAACCATCCTTTTCCTCCATTGCACATATGGAAAAATAATAGCGAAGAATTGTTGAGATTCGATTGACCCCTTTTTGAATTCTCTTGGATATTGCTATATATTATCCTAAATTCAAATATTAATGTTCACATTTTCATTGGTCATGGTTTTTATTTTGTTTAATACATTGGTAGGTACTACTAATCCATTGGTTGTTTGCATATGTGTAGGAATCAGAAGGCTATATGTAACCATCAATGGTCACTAAAAACCCACTAGCATATGATTGTGATCAAGAAGAACATCATGAAGGTATCCTAGTTCATTGTGCAATCTTGTCAAGAAAAGAGTCCTCCACCTTGGAGACTCCATTGTAAAACCCCAAGAGGTAACAAAATAAATAATAATATCATATCTTTTATTTATTTATTTTATATATGTATGCAATTTTCTTGTAGATTCCACTTCATACACCCCATTTTTAGTTTTTAGGATTTGGATACATTAACCACACACACACAAAATAAAATAATGCAAGTTCCTTATTATTAGTATTATTATTTTTATCATTTACCTCAATCTCAACCTCCATTAATCCATTCTTTTGCTTACTTATTTGTGCCAAAAGTGCCTACCAATGATATCCACAAACACCCCCATGTCTTATATAACACTCATATACCTCAAAAAACACATCAAGGATTGAATAATCATCAAACACCACCACCTCAAGGTTCCTATTTCACCCATGACCCATAATTGACTTCTTGTCCATGGATAATCAACACATCCCCACCTCAAAATACACATAAATGATCATCGACATAATTTTAAAATCCTCAACCATCATCTCATCAATACCACTCACCACTAAACCAGCCTTAACATGATCCCAAACCGTATTAGCCCCCCTCATCACTACCAACAACCATAAACCTCCACCCAACCACCTCATGATTATAAGGGAGTTAGCCAATACTAGTTGCCACCTCCTCAATACCAATAACTGCATCCCCAATATTAGCAACCTACCCCTCCTAATAAATATCAACCACCCCTATATATCATCAACCCACCAAGTACCAACCACCCATAAACCCCACCAATGCTTATCACCCATATTCCAAATTGATGCAAGTCTTCCAAGGGCATTCAATAATTTCATACCAATATTACCCATACTCCTAACCTCATTCATATCATTCATACCCCCTTAATATCAACCTCAACAACCTTAGAAACCTCCACAACAACCTTCATATTAGCCCCAACCACCAACATACCAGTCTCAGCAAACTCAAAACCTAATACACTAGCCTTCATATCAATCCCAACCATAAAGATACCAAGCCATGCCATACTCAACTCAATTGCACAACCAACCCGCTTCTCAACCCAAACACATTTCTCCTTGGCCCTCTCATAACTTCACACCCATATCAAAGCCCTTATCAATCATTTTACAAAAACTTCTCAAGGCATAGATGATCTCCTTAGCTATAATAAAGATAGATGGTCCACATAAACCTAAATTATGAGTGTATAGAAAATACCACTATTGTGCATTCCATCACCAAAGGGTTCATGACCTCAATTATTGTCAACAAATTCAAAACTTGGTACAAGATATGATTGATAAAGGGGCCATTATTATTGATAACCCTTTAGCTCCTCCTGACAAAAACCTTGGAACTTATAGAAATTATTTACCATAATATGGGACCACACAACAACACAATGGTGCATTAAATTCTACAACCCATCCAAAGTAAGTTAATCATGTTAATAATATCCCATATTACCAAGGTTTTATGGGAATGATAAGTCATGACCACTCTACTCCTGCTTTGTCCATCCCCTCAACCACTCCTTAAGAACATCAATATTAGGAGCAGGGCACTATTCAATATGAATTTTGACAAACACATTCCCCTCCATATACTTTCACATCTACCACATCATAAGTTACCAAATCATATTTCTCCTTAACTTCATCTTATATACCATTTGCTACAACTACTTTTTCTTCTCTTCCTACTATCACATCATCTTCTCAAACTGCTTCATCTAGCTCCTCTTCTAATTTTTCATCCTCTTAATTTACACTGCCAACCTCTTCTTCCACTAAATCTAAGATCTCATCCTCTACTATTGTGACCTCCAATTATTTTAATCCACCTCACTCAGGGTATCCTCTCCACTCATTCAACCATGAGTCCCCTCTCATATCTATTCAAATATCTAGTCTTGACTCAGGGGAATCCTTTTTTCATAAGGTCATTGTTTCTTCCCCTACTATCAAGCTAGTTAAATATTTTGGTCACCCTCATGACATCCCCTTAACTATGGGTGATTTCATCCCCATTTTTTCTTCCACCAATTATACAAACTTTGTCTATGGGTGCCTCGATGATTCTTTTGAGCCATCCATTTCTATCGATTTTATAGTGCCATGTTGCGGTAGCATTAATTATCCATCCAAGTAGACAATACTTATAAAATTTTGTCTCAAATAAGTCCAATACCTAAACACCCAATATTGGAGATTCATGTGTTGAAGAATATTTGCCTAAGGCTATCATGAACCCTACTCTCCTGGGTAGAAATGCATAATTTCTCTTCTCAATCAAACTCTAATTAAATTTTATTTACTATGTCATGCATACATTTGTATAGGTCTACATTATTATACTATAATTGAGGTGGAAAATTGATGAACACTTATAATCAATCAAAGAATCGTGAGGACACCTACCATATGGCTAGCTCATTTATCATATCAGGTGATCTCATT
Organism: Wollemia nobilis; assembly: GCA_028583015.1. Taxonomy (NCBI): domain Eukaryota; kingdom Viridiplantae; phylum Streptophyta; class Pinopsida; order Araucariales; family Araucariaceae; genus Wollemia; species Wollemia nobilis. The sequence continues at coordinate 1,335,589 of JAQPPZ010016473.1, forward strand.
GATCTGTTGAAGATAAAGATTCAATGGTATTTATCGGTTATATGACTAGGGCATCCTACATTGTCCTTGATTTGAGACAATACAATGTCAACCTCATCAATCCAAAAGTCATTTTCATCATTCACCCACCATCACCACTATTCATTATCAATCCAATGATAGGTGTCATCTATTTTTGTACTGCATTGTGTTTATACACAATGTGGTACAAAAAGGGGAATTTTTAGACACCTAAAATAAGCACATATATCTAATACTAATTAATTAATTAAAAATTAATTAGTATACATTAGCCCACTTAGGCTATCCTAACAATTTTCACCCCCTAAAACACCCTCCTATGTCTAGCCTATGGACATCATGAGATCATTCCCATTTCTTATCCCATGTGCATATCACTCCAGTCCACTTTAGTTTAAATTCATCCTCTCCCATCCTAATTACGCATTATTTGTATGAGTGAAGATTTCCCTCACCCTTATACCATATCCACTTCACTTACCACATCTCTCAGTCACAACTCCACTCTCACCTCTCCTTGGTGATAAATATAATGTATGCACATCCCTTTGTAATAATTCCAATGTGCATGCATATCCCTTGATGATAATTCTAATGTGTGCACATCCATTTCAATATGCACACACACCCTTGGTGATATTTCTAATGCATAAACATTTATGGACAATTCCAAAGAGGAAACTCCACATCACACCACTTAATTAGACAAGTCACCTCCCTCACCTATTCCCCCCACCAATACTATAAATAAACCATGCTTTTCCTCCATTGAACTTATGGGAAAATACTAGCGAAGAGTTGTTAAGATTACATTTATCCCTTCTTATGTCCTCTTAGAGATTGCTAGAAATTATTTTGAATTTAAGTATGGATGTTCACATTTTCATTGGTTGTGGTTTTTAGTTTATTTAATACATTGGAAGGTGCTACTAATCCATTGGTTTTTTGCATGTGTGTAGGCATCAGGAGGCTCAATGCAACCAATGGTGGTTACTAAAAATCCACCATAATATGATTGTAATCAAGAAGAACAACCATTGATTGTGTGCATGTGTGTAGGCATCAGGAGGCTCTATGCAACCAATGGTGGTCACTAAAAACCCACCAACATACGATTGTGATCAAGAAGAACATCATGAAGGCATCCTAGTTCATTGTGCAATCTTGTCAAGAAAAGAGTCCTCCACCTTGGAGACTCCATTGTAAAACCCCAAGAGGGTTCTTTGTAATAAAAACAACTCAATAATAATATCATATATTTTATTTATTTGTTTTATGGATGCATGCATTTTTCTTGTTTACATAAATATCTTTTATATCTTTTGTTTTTATGAACACTAACTCATTGGTTTTCATGGTTGTATTTTGTTATCCAGAAACAAGCTTCCAAACTACTAAAAAAGGTACCACTAAGAACCCTTTATATTTCTGCATTTTTTTATTTAAAAAATAAAGAAAAACAAACAAAAAAAATAGCTTTTACTTCATTTTCTGCTTTTTATTAAAAAAAACATTAAAAAAATTAGCTTTCACTTCATTTTTCTGCTTTAAAAAAAAAAAAAAAAAACTTTTTTTATTTTATTTTTTAAGTTACTAATTTTTATTATAAAAAAACTCTCATTTTCATTCTGTTCATTTTTATTTAAAAAATAAATAAATTAATTAAAAAAAAATTCTCTTGGTTTTTAATTTTTATTTAAAAGAAAAAATTAAATTATTTTTTCTTAACTTTTAATTTTTATTTTTGAAAATATATATATTAGTTTTTTACTTCATTGTTATTATTAAAAAAAATTAAAAAATTAAAGGAAGGGGGGCCCTTGTCCCCTATGCTCCCCTTTATCCCTATGCTACACCCTGCAACCCCCCCCTTCCTTGGCCCCCCATGATCCTTCCCTATAGCCCCCCCTTTTCCTTGGCCCCCCGTGGCCCTTCCACACACCCCCCACTTTGCTCATATCCCCCCTTCCTAGCCATGCACTCCTATGTGGGTATCCCTAGGGAAGGCTAGTGTGTGCTTGCCCATGCCCCACCCAAAAAAACAATAAATAAAAAAGAAAAAAGACTTCATTTTTAATTAAAATAAAAAAATCTAACTTTCACACAGTTAAAAAATTGAATTAAAAAAAAATACCAAAACAAAAACTTCGTTTTAGTATAACTTTTATTCTACGTGTTAACTTTTAGATTTGTAAGTTGCATTGCAGAGCTAACTATGATCCCTTTTCAACAATTAGCTACACAACATAATTTAACTATATTCTAAGTAGGCATTTTGCATCTTACATGGATATTTTTATGATAAACAAAAAAATCCTTAGGGTTAATCATTGCATTTATTACATTTAGGATAAGCAAATTTTGTATTTTTCATCTTTAGGATTGTATATATCACATCACATTTGCACAACATAAAAACACAAAATAACAAAAACAAACCTTGTACACACATTGCACAATCATATTCTACAAATATTTTTACAATAAAAACCTCCCGATGAGTTGGATTTCATCCCCAACCATTGGTTGAACCCTTAGATGCCATTACCTAGTATGCATAGTTTCTTGGATTTCATCATCAGGAGATTGGTCATCCTTGGGACTAGCCTATGGCAATATTATGGTTAGAAACCCTTGCTCACAAGGCTAAATAATTAGTGAGTGCACAACTATCATTTTTATCCAAGCCCAATTAAGGGTGAAGCAAAATCCTAGGTAGGCCAGTAGTAGGACTTAGTGCAACCTCTCTTGAGAGGTTCTTTTGGTCCTCTTTAGGATACCTAAAGTCACAACCACCATCATAGGAAGCATTTTTAACCATTTGTGTACTACTTCTCATAAGAGGAGTAGGCATAAACACACATTTGTATATTCCACTTCATCCACCCAATTTGTAGTTCTTAGGATTAGGATACATTAAGCACAATATATATATATAAAATAAATAAAACAATCCTTTTTGTTCTTCTTCTTCTCATTCACCTCAATATCAACCTCCACTCACCCATTCTTCTGATTACCTCTATGTGCAGCAAGTGCTTACCAATCATATCCACCAACACCCCCATGCCTCATATAACACTCATATCCCTCAATAAACATCTCAAGGACCAACTCCTCATCAACCACCACCCCCTCAAGGCTCCTATTTCACATAAGACCCATCATGGACTTCTTTTCCACTAACATTCAATAAACCCCCACCTCAAAATTTGCATAAATGGTCATCAACACAATCAAAAAAATTTCCTTAAGAAAAATTTGCATTCAAGCTATGCCACCCTTAGCTCAATTTCAAAACCAACCCACTTACCACCCTATACACACTCCTCATCAACCCCCTCATAACTTCACTCCTATATTAGAGCCCTTGTCAGTTATTTTCCAAAAACTTCTTGAAGCACAAGCCACCTACTTACATAAAATAAGACCAAATGATTTATACAAACCCAGAGATAGAGGGTATAGATATGATCACTATTGTGTATTCTATTTCCAAAGAGGTTATGATCTCAATGATTATCCACACTTCCAAAAACTAGCACAATATATGATTGATCAAGGGAACATTATCATTGATAACCCTTTAGAATTTCCTAACCAAAAAACTTATCAAAATCCTTTATCATAACATGGGACTAAACAATGATATCCAAATCAAATTAATCATGTCAATAATGTCTCATATTACCAAGGTTTTATTGGAAAAATAAGTCATGGCCACTTTACTCTTGCTTCATCCATCCCCTCTGCCACTCCTCAAGAGCATAAATTTTGAGAGCACTGCACTATCTAGCATAATATTCAACCAAGAAATCCCCTTGCATCTACTTTCACATCTACCACAACATGGATTGTCGAATTTACTTCCTCCTTAGCTTCATCTTCTACATCATCTGCTCCAACTACTTCTTCTCTTCCTGCTATCACATCATCTTCTCAAACCACTCCATCCACATCCTCTTCCAATTTGTCATCCTCTCAATCTACACCACCTTCCTCTTCCTCCACTTTACCTGAGCTCTCATCCTCTTTTATTGTGCCATCCACTTCTTCCAAGCCACCTCATTTGGAATCTCCCCTCCACTCATTCAACCAAGAGTCTCCTCTTATCTCTATCCAAATATCTAGTCTTGGCTCAATGGATTACTTTATCCATAAGATCACTATCTCTCCCCCCACTATCAAGTCCATTAAGAATTTTGGTCACCCCTATGAAATCTCCTTAACTATTGGAATTATTGTCTCCATTGGTTCTTACACAAATTATACCAACTTTATCTATGGGGATCTTGATGTTTTTTTAAGCCACTTACTTTTATTGAGTATATAGCACCATCTTGTGATACCATTAATTATATATCCAATTTTTCCTTTGCTATGAAATATTTCCAACATTTAAATTGGTATGAATTTGGCTTTGGTAAATATGAATAGGGTTTGTGCTCTATTGTAAAACCTCCCTATCATCTATCGAAGGATAAATTTGGTTTAGGGTGTCATAAAAATCATTAATACTCCTCCTTGAGAATAACCTCCAATATATTATGCTTACTCCTAAGGATGATGATTATGATGAATATATTGATCTTGAATATGCATTTGCTTTCTCCAAAATTTCTCCAAGTTACCACCATCCATACCCTTTATCCTAACACTTTTGATGACAAGCAAATATCTTGCCCAACTGAGATCTCTCTAGCTTATCTGAAGGAGACTCCCCTACCTTACCACGTAGCCTATCTACACCTTGCCATTCTCCCTCCCCTCATGTCATGTATTATTCAGGACCTCACATTCAAGTGATAGAGATTTTTCCTCCTTAGTGGAGATAAATGGGTACATAAAACCCATCACCCAATGAAATACAAAAGAAAAAATGCCATAGTTATCCTTGCTACTAGAAATATCATACCCAACCAAGCAAGGAAGAGGTACATAAATCCATCGCTTGATAGTGAAAAAAGTAAAAGAGCCAAAATTTTCCAAGTGTTGAAGCTACCAAAAAATAGGTCACTAGGCTAAATGCAGAAGGGGTACATGAAACCCATCACCTGGTAGAAAGAAAAGTAAAAAATAGATACCACAATAAAATCTCCTCCTTAGTGGAGATGGAAGGGTATTAAAATCCCATCACCTAATGATATGCAAAATGTAAAAGGCCATTATCATCCAAGTGCATTGATTGCAAAAAATTATGTACTTGGTCATGCAAGGAAGGGGTACTAGAAATCTGTCACCTAGAAACATGGAGTAGAAAGGAAATATCCAAGTGTTGGATCCATAGGAGATCATGTACTTGGCTAGTAAAGGTAAATATAGAAAAAATCTCATCATCCATCAACATGTTCCCATAATCCGACAGGGATAAAATAAAGTTCAATGTTGATAGAAGATCTACCAATAGGTCCTCATTTTTTAGCATTATTTAAAGGATGGGCATACATAAATATGGTATAGTCATCTATCAAAGAATACCAATGTTCAATCCACTAGCTACTTGCTCATGCAAGTGTGTGATCATGATGGAGGTTGTAACCTAATAGAAGTGTCAAATAATCCAATGAAGTATATGCAAACAACATAGCCACTATACCTTTAGATGATGCCTAATCAAGCCACATCAATGAGCCATAACCATTTAGTTATAAAAAACTTGCTATTGAATGCATGTACAAGTTGGCAGATCACCTGATGAAACAAGAATCTACGATTGAGGTAATGATGCCCTAATAATAAAATTCATTGTAAATGGCTATATATATGAGAATGTAAGTAAAAAATACCATCTCTTAAGCTTTTACAATTTGTATGTATGATGTCATGCTATACTCTAATAAATACGTTATATTTTTGTTTGGCATTTGGTTCAAGTCTTTGCAGAACACATGCATGAATGGTTGTTTATTTCTATTATTAGCTAGTTGAATGAGCATACTATTAATTCTATCCTCTAAATTTATGTATATGTTCTTTCTCTAGTTCTAGAATTTACAATCAAATGGCTCTTAAATTAGATAAATGTAATGTTATGTGAAAAATTGGTTGGTCTATTAGATAGTTAGTGGATATCTCACATGTATAGATTTTCATATATTATGTATATTTATGTAGCTTAACCTACACCATTATAAGTTTTGGCTTTAGATTCCTTTATTTCTTTCAGCACTCTTTTCCCCCTAAATTTTAGGATTAGCTAGCTAGGACCTCTAGATTGACCTCTGCAGCTTCACATACTCAAGGTATTTCAATATTGGTCAAATTTTTAGGGCACACAAATTATACCTAGGCATATTTTTAGACCAAAAAGTCTTTCAAACTTTGTGCTTTTGTTCCCTTCTTTCTTTGTCATAAGAGATGTGAGATTGAAAATATTTTATCAATATCAAACCAACTCTAATTTTTATGTGCTCGTTGCTTTGGAAGAAAAATCATATTAATCCATGGTGCTATTTTTTGAAACCTTTGATGGTGCCTTTATATTTCTTATATAATATTTCTAAGGTTTTTGTATGTGGTTGATTAGAACTTCTTCATTTTGAGATTTTTTTGATGCTCGAGTGAGTGCAATTCTTACCTAATAACTTCTTACCTCTACGTTAATCTATGCAATACTCTTTTTGTATTTTCATTTTCACATGAATGCTTCATAGGCTACACTTCTTCATTTCCCTCCTCCATTTCACATGAATTTTTGGTGTGCTTCTTAGGCTGCACATTTTTATTTTTGCTATATGTCATGGTGATAATAGAAAGTATTTTTTTCTTAAGTATTCTACACTTATTTACCTTCTTCTCTTTTGCATGGCATTTGTTTTATATTATAGTTTATTTTGAAATATATTTTAGTTTCTTTGAATGTAGACATAGTCATATACAATTTTTTGTCTCAATGTAGTCATTGTCTTACTTCTTTCCTATCTCTTTCTCACCTATCTGCATTTTCTTCCACTCTTTCTCTTATATTCTTTCCTTCTAAATATGTTTTGGTATATTGAGGCATAAGTATTATACTTTTTCTAATTTCATTTGCCACAATGTTCTTACACCTTTTTATTCAACTTGTGATCATCAATAATAACTTGTATCTTGTTTCTGACATGCTTCTCCATATTTCTAATTCTAGCTTCTCAATTTGGATGTATCTTATGAAACATCCTATTTCTTGTCATTCCAATTTGGAATGCTTACTCTAATTTTTGTAAAACTCTTTTGGTATTTATTTTTGGGATTTGATCTCTAAATTTTGACAAAGTGCCTTTAAGTGCCTATTATAGACTTTTCACTAGACACATTTTTCCTTTAATTATTGATTTTTAGATATGTTTTGCTTAGATATATTTTGTGATATATTTCCTTCTATGATGCTACAAACTAGATAATGATGCTTACTAGAAATTTAAGTGTATTTGATTCTCTTTTTTATTAGCCTTTAGGTGCTTATGCTTTTTGAACTCCCACAATACCTTAAATGGATCTTAATAATTTTGATTTTCAAAGGGGCTTCTATGGATTTTGTTTATATAGTTTTGAAGAGCTTCTATGGCTTATTTTTCTTGTAATTTTTAGGAGCTTCTTATGGCTTCCTCTTCTTGCCTGTGAAAATGGAAATTCTTTCCTCCTTGATAAGCTTGGCCTGGTCTTTTTAGGCTTTATGTTCTTTGGTATAAAACAAGGATTAAAAATCTCTTGATCTTTTGAAATAAATTTTACCTAATGTAGGGATGTTTCACCTTTAATATTCTTGAATGTGATGTGGATTTTACTTCATAATCACAATCTTATACAGGGTAATTTTACCCTTGAATTATTCTTATCTCAACTTGATTTTTTTCTCAAATAGAATGCACCTTGGCTTTCTCTTTGTTGAAGCTAGAGGAGGATCAGAAAGAGAATTATTTATTCCTTATAATTTCTTTGATATCACTTGTTATAATGTAATGTTTGAATGAATTTATTATGATTTTGAAGAGTATTTAAGTACATAGGATGTCTAAAATAGGTATAAAAATCCCTCAAACAACCTTACAACTATCTTATCCTATATCATATGAATGTACCTTCAACTGTATTTTTAAGAAAGGGCTCAAAATATGGTCTATGGTGTACTAATTCCAAAAAAAATATTAGTTTCACTCTCAATATTAGATACAAAAAATTGAATTTCATGTAGTTGCATTGTAGGAAAGATTACTTGTTGCATCATATTTTGAGCCCTTGCTTAAAAAGTAAACATATTTTTGTTAAAATTTGTAATAATTCAATCAAATAATAATTTATAATAATTTCATGTATGTTTGCATCCTTTTGTATATGCATATTAGTGTAAAAATAAGGTTTTAGCATCAATATATGTAGGATCTTAGAAATAAGTTGTTGCTTCTCACAAAAAACCATAAGTATTTGCAAAATTGACTCATTTAATAATATTCTTAGGATTTTACAAGAGAGACCCTAGTATTTAGTGTGATCTCATAAAAGTGAAAAATGCATAGGGATTTTTTCTTATGACTTTGTCCTTCTACATCTATCATAACTATATCTTCATTGGATATAATATGATTCAAATGAATATTGGATTGTGGATATTGATATCAGGAAGTTATATACTAGTGATGACATCATGTTTAATGAGAAGAATGAGTGGACCTATTCATATATGTCATGTGTTTTTACTACTTTATGATGATGATGATGATGATGGAGATTATCCTATTGGATCTAATTACCTAGGACCATCTAATTAAAGTAACACTCATAGGCCCAAGTGGTAACTTAACATAGTTCATAATGCAAACTTAGATGGTGTTCTAGACACATATTATAGGATCGAGAACTGAGAATATTTTGAAACAAGGTCACCCTATCCCTATTGATAGTGATGGCACAAACCTTTTAACCTCCGATGGTTCATAAAACTATCTTATGAAAAGAGAAAATAATTGGATGAATGCTAAATATCAAACACAAATTAAGAACAAGCTATGGCAACTTGTTGATCTTCCACCTAAAAAGAATCCCATTGTTTACAAGTGGGTATCCAAGATAAAATACAAAGCTGGTGAGAGGATAAGAAAATATAAAGTAGGGATTATTGCAAAGGACTTTGCATAGAAATAAGGAATAAATTATTATGAAATTGTTGCACCAATAACAAAGATCAGGATCAGTTGGATGGTTTTTACAATAGATACATAATTTGGTTAGAATTTGCATCAAATGTATGTGAAGAGTGCATTTATCAATGGTGATCTTAGTGAATTATTTTACATGACATAACCATAGGAATTTTCCATACCTAGTCAGGAGATAAAAGTATGCAAGTTTATTAAATATCTCTATGGGTTAAAGTAGGTTCCTAGATCTTGATTTATGAAGATTAATGAGAATATTCTATGATATGGATTTTTCATAGTATTTATGATTTAAAACATTACATCAAAAGCAAAGAAAGATGTTTCATAATCATACTGATGCATTTCAATGACTTGTTCATAACTAGGAGTTCAATGAATATAATTAATGAGACTAGAGATCATTAAAATGATTGCTTGACATGAATAATGTTGGTTTCATGAAATTCTATCTTATCTTAGAGGTGTGGAAAAATAATAATTAGTATTCATAAAATAAATGAAGTAGCCAAGATATTGCTCGAGATGTTTTATATGATAGATTGCAAGATCATGGTGACTCCAATGAATATAGGATTACAGGTTCTCCAAAATGATCCATCCCCATAGGTGAATGTTAGTATCAATCACCAATTTATTAGGATTCTCATTTATCTAATATTCACTAGACTATACTTTAGTCATGTTGTCATTTATCATCCATGATGTATACAATATCCAAAGGTGTGTCATTGGCAAATAGTAAAGTAAGTACTTTTGTACATTTATGGTATGACTAATTTTATCCTATAGTACAAGAAGAATGATTGGTTCTTCTTAATAGATTTCATATATGTAGACTATGTAGGATCCATTACTGGAGATCCACATCTAGATATCTATTCTTTTTATAATTCATTCTAATCTCTCAGGAAATTAACTAGTATGCTATTTCTTGATCTTCCATCGAGGTTGAATATCATGTTGTGGTAGGAGTTGTCTGCGAGGTGATATGGTTATATTTCATATTTTTTAGAATGGTAATTACATAGAAACAACCTAAATTTTTATTTTTTCATAACCATGGTGTTCTAAAACATGTTTGTAATCCAATTTTTATGAGTGCATGAAACATATTGATGTTTAATACCACTTAATTTGCAAACATGTTGTAGAACACAATATACAACTTTAATTTTGTTTAACTAAGGATGAATGTGTAGGCATATTAAAAAGGTTTCTTGCATGCATTAAATTTAAAAAAAAATAGAAATTTTCTTATATTTAAATTGATTGATCATTTATCCAATAAGGGAAGAATATTATGAATATTTTATCCATATGACTATCATGTAAATAACTATGAGAGTTATGAGCAATTGCAAGTTCAAGTATAACTTTTTTCCTCTTCATTGTTAATCCTACATGTCTATATTCATCTATCCCATAATTGCAAAATTTGAGCATAACCAATCTATATTTGTAATAAAATATGGGAATTGAACATACACGAGAACATGGTGACCCTTTCCCAAAGATAGCCTAGGGTAAAATAAGAAATTAAGCTCTAGATAAATCCATTAAGGAATATGATTAATTTATTAACAAGGCAACCAACAAAGTCAATAAAATGGATGTATGTCTCTATGGAATAGGCATCAACATTATCTTAAGAAAAAAATAATTAATTAAAAATATCAATGATGGATATCTTATAGAATTTGACTCATAATGGAGTCAAATTTTATTTAAATTTAGGAATATTAGTGAGAAAATTCTCAAAAAGTTTTGTATATTGTTCTAGATCAAAATCTAGATAACAAAATTGATTAATATATTGGATGCTAGTAGGGAACAAATGCAACATGAGAAGAAGATGGTTGACATCAAGGTATAAAGTCTGGAGAATCCTAATTTGGGGTTCCTAATTTATAACTTATAATTTGGATGATTCATTAGTATAATATCATCAAGGGGGTGCAGCAGTGATAGGGAAATGAAGAAAAATAATTTAATAGTGCCACAGTAGTGATAGGCCAATGAAGAAAAAAAAATTATTAGTTTCGCAACAATTCTAGGGTAGTGAAGGTGAGTGTAGCAATGCTAGGACAACAAAGAAATATATTTTATCAGTGCCATAATGAAGGTAAGTGTAGTAGTGCTAGGACAGTGAAAAAAACATTTTAACAGTGCCACAGTAGTGCTAGGGCAGCATAGAAAATATTTTATAAGTGTTGTAGTAGTGCTAGGGCAAAAAAGATGAGTGCAGTAGTGCTAGGGTAGAAAATAAAAATATTTTAATAGTGCCACAATAGTGCTAGGGCATAGAAGAAAATATTTTAGCAGTGCTACAGTAGTGCTAGGGTAGCAAATAAAATATATTTTATTAGTATCGCAACAAAGGTGAGTGCAGTAGTTCTAGAATAGTGAAGAAAAATATTTTAATAGTGTTGGAGTAGTGCTAGGGTAGCGACGAAAAATATTTTATCAGTGCCACAATAGTTCTAGGGTAGTAAAGGTGAGTGTAGTAGTGCTAGGGTAGCAAAGAAAAATATTTTAATAGTGTTGCAACAGTGCTAGAGTAGTGAAGAAAAATATTTTAATAGCACCGCAATAGTGCTAGGGTAGTGAAGAAAATATTTTATCAATGTTGTAGCAGTTCTAGGATAGCGAAGGTGAGTGTGAAGAACTCAAGCTTATACTGAGAGGGCGGTGAGCAGTATAAGAAAACAAATTCTCTTTTCTTAACAAAGCAATAACTTCAAATAATATCAATGCAATAATTAAATAATGCATAAATTACCACACACATAAGAGAAATATTTTACATGGAAAAACCCTCTCGGGAGAAAACCATGACAAAATATTGCTTATAATTTTCTTCAAAAAATTGTGGGTACCAACCCAAAGGCGATATCAATCCCCTATTACAATGTTCATGGAAACCAATCCATAGGAGACACCTATTTCCTCTCACAATGTCTTGGGAACCTACCCACAAGAGACACCTATCCCCTCTCAAATTTGTGGACACCAATCCATAGGAGACACCAATCCCCTTTGTTGGTTCATGGACACTAATCCATAGGAGACACCAATACCCTCTACTTTGGTTTGTGGACACCAATCCATAGGAGACACCAATCCCATTTTATCTAGTTCATAGACACAAATACACATGATACACCAATCCCCTCTCAAGTCTGGTCAAAACTCTTATCAGGTCTACTCTAAACCTGCTCACAAAACCTAATCAAATTTGCTCATTAATACTACACAAATTTGCTCAAAATATTCTCACAAATCTTGCTCAAATGTGCTCTAGAATATGATCCAAAACCTTATTAATTGTGCTCTAGAATCTGATACAAAACCTTCTTAAAAACACTACTCATCTACTCCCAAATCTTGCATACATACAATACTCATATATTCCAAAATATTGCATACATACAATGCTCATCTATCCTTCAGTGTGCTTTCCTCTACTATAGAAATTTAGACATATTCTACCCATAATTATTTTATCTTCATGAACATATAGAGAATGATATGCACTAAGAAATGCCCAAGATGTTCTTCACATTCATTAAGTTTGTTGATTCCACATGTCTCACATTTATTATATTAAAAGGTAGCTCTAGTCTAGAACTTGATAACTTATCTTGTAATTATTGATTTGCACATTTCCTTTCCTTTTGTAGATAGCTAAAAATGTCCTTATTTTCAATTGAATCCTTTCACACTATCCTTGCACTATGTGACACTTCCAAATCTGCCTCAACAATAGGATGCACTCCAAATATTTCTTCAACAATAATGATGCACCTCAATTCTATCTTCAACAATAATGATGCATCTCAAATCTATCTCAACAATAATGATGCATCTCAAATCTATCTCAAAAAATATGATGCACTCCAAAATCTATCTCAACAAATATGATGCATTCCAAATCTATCTCAACAAAGATGATGCACTCCCAAATCTATCTCATAATTTTCCTTTTTGATTTAAATATCAAATCAAAACACTTTAAACCCTTATTACTCCTTTTAAGACATACATAGTAAAGCTTATGAAAGAAAAATAATTCCTTACATTTTTTTCTTGTCCTTTTTTTTTTAAAGCGAAAAACCCCTTGCAGGGCCACCTTGGTCTGAGATACCATTAATAGGGGGTTCTACACCGTCAAAGTCACCCGGGAGTCGCACCCGACCCTGCCCGTACCAACATTATCAATTGGATTTTGGATACCCAATTCAGCTTTTTGGTAGGGTGGAGATTTGAACCTAGGACTTCCCTTGGAGGATTGCCATCTCCTCTCCAACTCACCTACAACACCTGGGTATTTTTGTTGTCCTTTGTTTGAATGTCTTATTTTAGCATTGAAATATTTCTTGAACCATTTACACTGATCCACCTCCACGTAGATTTTGATCATTTGCTTTGCTGCCCCTTGCACTATCTCACTACCACATGTATACCTATATGCTAAAGTAGCACAATTGAAGAGGTCTACCTGCACTCCTACGATTCATGTGGAAACCCTAGCACACTGTATGTAACCATTTCAACTTTAGAAACTACGGCTTCTAGATTTTGTTTGAACCTACTAATAGTTTCAATTTTATACTCCTTTGGTTGTGCTTCCTCCTTTTGATGGTATGTGATCAAATATTCATGATGGTGCTTTAAATTAAATATTGACATCTTTCTACCTTCATTATAGAGTTCTAGTAGGACACTCTTTTTCAATATTTATGGTTGCACCCTTTCGCTAAAACATACAATGTTGCTTCAATGTTGTTCATGGAGTTCCTTAAGTTTATAGTTAAAACCACCACTACTATATATCCTGATGTTCTGGTTTGATTTTTATTGCAAGATCTTCAACCACCTTGAATACTGGTTTTAAATTTTCTCTTCATATCTTCATCGCTTCTGATGAAAAACTTTAGTCTCCTTAGCAATTTTTGAATGCAAAATGCTCCTATGAGTGCAGATATCTTGTCACTTTACTTTGTTGTTGCTAAAACAAACATCACCTTTGTTGTTCACACTGCTACCTTATATCCTGTGTATTCTATTATTTCATTTCACCATTCATCCATATCAAGACATCCATTTTGATGCTACTTCTCGAGAGATATCCCAACAAAGTCAAAATGTAGCTCAAATGCTTATTGTTTTGAAAACATGCCTTTATTCTGCCTTATCTGGATTCTATTGTGAGTCTCTCCAACATAGATTTCTTCTATTCAGAATGATGACACTAAGACCCTTGCCTCTTGAAATTGCACTACATTGTAATTAGTTTGAAACATGAGCATATGTGAACTCATGAGAATAATTCTTGATATTTCACCATTGCTTTATGTAGTTTCTCCTTTGAACACAATACCAAGGCTCTCTCTATGAACACAAATGAATACTCTCACTCTTCAAACATAAAATTATGGTACTCTTTCTCCAATCACAAAATTAAGGCTCTCACTCTTTGAACGCAAAATGAAAGCACTCTTTCTTCAAACACAAAATGAAAGCTCTCACTCTCTGTACGCAAAATGAAAGGATCATTTATATGAATAATAATTTTTGAATTTCAAACATAAAGGTCAGCCCTTACATTATTTTTCAATTTATATTTAAATCCTTTGATTTAAATACATCCCACTTTTAAAAATATTACTTTAATATTTAAATATTTAATTTAAATATTAAAGTATACATCACCACTTCATACATCATCACTTTATTTGCTCAAGCACCTTTTGATAATATTGACAACTCACAATTTCATCCTTGAAGATATTTCTACCTTTGACATCAATGACAACTCAATATTTCTAACAATATCCCCCTTTTTCATTGGTAACCCTTTAATGAGACTATCCTTCATTGCAACATTATCACAAACTACTCCCCCTGAATAGATTCTCCCCATTACTAAAATTCTCCCCCTTTGACATCAATGACAAAGGGATTATTGGGTTGAAAGATAATACACTAAAAACAACCTCCTCACCACCTCCTTGTCTTGAGGTAATCAATTTTGAGATGGGAGTAAAGCTACTCCCAACTTACAATGCTCTTCTTCTTTTTCAATTTTTTTTCCAAACTTTTGAGGTCATACCTTTTTGAACATTTTGACTATCATTCTTCTTGCTTGACTTTGGGAGTTTAGGGGAAACTATTCTACGCCATTTTTATCTATGCCCAAATTTTTTGCATTTGTAATAAATGATGTTGTAGTCCATGAAAGGTGTATCTAAATTGAATTTTCTCCTACAATTTACAGCTTTAAGACCAAAATGATTACATGATAAACAATAACCTTGGAAAAATATTCTTCTTTCCTTGGAGGATATGGTCACATGGTTCTTTATTTGTTTTTTCTATGATGGTCCATGTTCCTTGAAGGTGCATAATTTTCTTCCTCATTGATGCTTCCACTTTTAAACATATCAACATAGGTTTTGGGCTCTTTTTCAATTACTTTCTTTGATGCTTATATTTATTTTGAGCTTGAATCCCATTTTTTTTCTCTTGACCTTCTTCAAAACCAAGTCAAATATTTATAAATGGAGATATCTGTACTTTGATAATATCATCCAATATTTTTGAGATTTTCCTAAACCAATATATCTTATCATTAAAGTTTTTAAGTCCCTTCCTTAGAGAGACAACTTCATGTTCTATTATATCACATTCTAACTCTTTTTACTTTAATTGATCAGCCATACCTTCTTCAATTATCTTTGCCTCTTCAACCTTAAATTTTAAGTGGGTGAGATCTTGTAGAAACTTTGCCTTTGTTTTCTCATCCTCTTGTACTTGAGCCTTCAATTTTGAGTTCTTCTTTCTAACCCTATTCAAATCTTCAAGAGCAACAATAATTTCCTCTTCTATGTCAATTATGGATTCCTCTTCATATTTTGAATCTTTATATTCTTCTTGGTCTTCAACAACAGGATCATTTTCTTTCTCTTCTATGGCAAAAAATAGGATTTCTTCTTTTTCATTATTGGAGAGGCTTTCATCACTGCTGCTAGAAGCACTACTTGCTTCTTCAACATAAAAACTCTTCTTGTGTCTTTGAAAGATCTTCTCATGCTTTCCTTGATCGTGCCTATTTTTCCATTCATGATAAAATTTTCTTTCTTTATTTTTCTTGTATTCCCTTCCTTCTTCACTGCTACTATTTCCAGCTTGTGGACAATTAGATGAATAGTGACCAAAGTTACCACAATTAAAACATTTCATAGACTACATACCTTTATTTTTTATTGGATCATTCTCATTCCTTTGCACAAAGTTAGTTTCTTCTCCACTGCTTGATTCTTCACTTGATTCTAGTTATTTATTCTTTACCTTATTTGAATCTTTAAATGCTGCATCTCATTTGTATGTTTGATATTTTTCTCTCCTAATATCATAGGCTATGATAATCCCATGTAACTCATCCATACTCAAAGTTTTGAGATTCTTCATTTCTTCAATTGTTGAAACCTTTGCATAAAACCTCATGGGAAGTGATCTCAATATTTTTTGAACAATATTAGAGTCTTCAATACTTCCTCCAAGTTCACAAACGGTGTTGAAAACCTCACCAACACAAAGTAGATGGCTATAAATATATTCCTCATATTTCATTTTCAAGTCTTCAAACTTCCTCCTATGGGTTTGAAGTTTTTCCATTTTAACCTTGTTTTCTCCTTCATAAGTTCTATGTAACTTGTCCCATATTTATTTTGCTAAAGTGAATTGCATGACTTTCACAAACTCTGATTTACATAACCCACTTAAGATTGCATTAATTACCCTGGAATTATTTTCATATGGTTACTTATCATTTGCATCCATGGAAATAGTATTAGATGGTGTGAAACCATCATCAACGGATTACCATATATCATAGCCATGAGCCATCAAATAAGTTTTCATCCTTATGATACAGAAAGCATAGTTAGTCTCATCAAACAATGGAGCTATATTTGACTAAAAATATTCTTGTCTAGCCATGTGTGTTCTTGTGAATCTTCCTTCAAGTTGTTAGGATTTCATGAAGGAACCTAATCTGATACCAATTTAAGAACACAAGATTATACTGAGAGGGGGGTGAACAATATAAGATAAAATTTTTCTCTTTTATTTCCAAAGTAATAATTTCAAATAATATCAATACAATAATGAAACAATGCACAAATCACCACACACATAAGAGATAAATATTTTATGTGAAAACACCCTCTCAAGAGAAAATCATGGTAAAATATTGCTTATAATATTCTTCAATAAATTTTGTGGGTACCAACCCATGGGAGGTACCAATCCCCTATTACAATGTTCATGGAAACCAATCCACATAAGACACCTATCCCCTCTCACAATTTCATGGGAACCTACCCATAGGAGGCACCTATTCCATCTCAATTTCATGGATACTAATCCACATGAGATACCAATCCCCTCTATTGGTTCATGGACACCAATCCACAAGAGAAATCAATCCCTTCTGCTCTGGTTTATGGACACCAATCCATAGGAGAAACCAATCCCCTTTGCTTAGGTTCGTGGAACAAATACATAGGATAAACGAATACCCTCTCAATTTTGATCAAAAATCTACTCAGATCTTCTCCAAACCTGCTCACAAATCCTACTAAAATCTACTCCAAACCTACTCACAAATATTGCTCAAATGTGATCTAGAATATGATCCAAAAACTTCTCAAATGTGCTCTAGAATGTGATCCAAATCCTTCTTACAAACACTACTCATATACTCCCAAATATTGCATACATACAATGCTCATCTATTCCCAAATCTTGCATACATATAATGCTCATCTATCCTTCAGTGTGCTTTCCTCTACTATAGCAATTCAGACATATTCTACCCAAAATTATTTTATCTTTATGAACATATAGAGAATGATATGCACTAATAAATACCCAATATGCTCTTCACATTCATTAAGTTTTTCTTCCACATGTCTCACATTTATTATATTAAAAGGTAACTCTAGTCTAGCATTTGATAACTAACCTTGTAATTGTTGATTTGCACCTTTCCTTATTTTTTGTAGATAACTGAAAATGTCCTTATTTTCAATTGAATCCTTTCACACTATCCTTAAACTATGTAATACTTCAAAATCTACCTCAACAATAGGATGCATTACAAATATTACTTCAACAATAATGATGCATCTCAATTCTATCTTCAAAAATAATGATGCATCTCAAATCTATCTCAACAATAATGATGCATCTCAAATCTATCTCAACAAAGATGATGCACTCCAAAATCTATCTCAACAAATATGATGCATTCCAAATCTATCTCAACAAATATGATGCATTCCAAATCTATCTCAACAAAGATGATGCACTCCAAAATCTATCTCAACAAAGATGATGCATTCCAAATCTATCTCAACAAAGATGATGCACTCCCAAATCTATCTCATAATTTTCCTTTTTTATTTAAATATCAAATCAAAACACTTTAAACCCTTATTACTCCTTTTAAGACATACATAGTAAATCTTATGAAAGCAAAATAATTCCTTATATTTTTGTTCTTTTATCCTTTGTCTGAATGTCTTCTTTTAGCATTGAAAGCTTTCTTGAACCATTTACACTGATCCACCTCCACGCAGATTTTGATCATTCACTTTGCTGCCCCTTGCACTATCTCACTACCACGTGTATACCTATATATTGAAGTAGCACAATAAAGACTCATAAGCAATTTGTGTGGAAACCCTAGCACACTGCATGTAACCATTTCAACTTTAGCAACCATGGCTTCTAGGTTTTGTTTGAACCTGCTAATAGTTTCAATGTTTACTCCTTTGGTGGTGCTACCTCCTTTTGATGGTCTGTGATAAAATATTCATGATGGTGCTTTAAATTCAATCTTGAAATCTTACTACCTTCATCATAGAGTTCTAAGAGGACATTCTTTTCAATTTTTATGACTACACCCTTCCATGAAAACATACAATGCCACTTCAATGTCGTTCATGGAGTTTCTTGAGTTTGTAGTTAAATCCACCACTATCATATATCCTGATGCTCTGGTTTGATTTCGCTTGGAAGATCTTCAACCACCTTGAATACTGGTTTTAAAATTGCTATTCATATCTTCATCACTTATGATGAAAAAATTTAGTCTCCTCAGCAATTTTTGAATGCAAAATGCTCCTATGAGTGCAGATATCTTGTCACTTTACTTTTTTTGCTACTGAAACAAACATCACCTCTGTCATTCATAGTGCTGCCTTATATCCTATGTATTCTATTATTTCATTTCTCCATTCATTTATATCAATACATCCATTTCTATGCTACTTCTCGAGAGATATTCCAACAAAGTCAAAATGTAGCTCAGATGCTTATTGTTTTGAAAACATGCCTTTGTTCTACCTTATCTGGATTCTATTGTGAGTCTCTCCAACATAGATTTCTTCTATTCAGAATGATGACACTAAGACCCTTGCCTCTTGACATTGCACTACATTGTAATTAGTTTGGAACATGAACATCTATGAACTCATGTGAATCCTTCTTGATATTTCACCATTGCTCGATGTGGTTTCTCCTTTGAACACAAGACCAAGTCTCTCTCTCTCTGAACACAAATGAATACTCTCACTCTTCAAACACAAAATTATGGTACTCTTTCTCCAAACACAAAATGAAGGCTCTCACTCTTTAAACACAAAATGAAAGGACTCTTTCTTCGAACACAAAATGAAAGCTCTCACTCTCTGTACGCAAAATGAAAGGATATATGAATAATAAATTTTGAAATTCAAATATAAATATCAGCCCTTACATTATTTTTTAATTTATATTTACATTATAGTCTCCTCAGCAATTTCTAAATGCAAAATGCTCTTGTGAGTACAAATATCTTGTCACTTTACTTTTGCTACTGCTAAAACAAACATCACCTTCGTTTTTCACACTATTGCCTTATATCTTGTGTATTCTATTCTTTCATTTCACCATTCATCCATATCAAGACATCCATTTTGATGCTGCTTCTCGAGAGATATTCCAATGAAGTCAAAATGTAGCTCAGATGCTTATTGTTTCAAAAACATGCCTTCATTCTGCATTATCTAGATTCTTCTGAGTCTCTCCAACATAGATTTCTTTTGTTTAGAATGATGACACTAAGGCCCTTGTCTCTTAACGTTGCACTATGTTGTAATCAATTTGAAACATGAAAATCTATAAATTCATGCAAATCCTTCTTGATATTTCATTGTTGCTCGATGTGGTTCTCCTTCAAATGCAAGATGAAGGCTCTTTCCGAATGCAAAAAATCGACACTCTTTCTATGAATATAAAATAAAGGCTCTCACTCTTCGAATGCAAAATGAAAGCACTCTTTATTTTAATGCAAAATAAAGGCTCTCACTCTCCGAATGCAAAATGAAAGCACACTCTCCAAATCACACTCAACCATAATGTTTGGATCATATATATGAATAATAATTTTTGAATTTCAAACATAAAGGTCAGCCCTTACATTATTTTTCAATTTATATTTAAATCCTTTGATTTAAATACATCCCACTTTTAAAAAAATTACTTTAATATTTAAATATTAAAGTATACATCACCAATTCATACATCATCACTTTATTTGCTCAGGCACCTTTTGATAATATTGACAACCCACAATTTCAACATTGAAGATATTTCTACCTTTAAAATATTTGAATATATCTTTACCTTTATTATCAATGACAAATCAACATTTCATCCTTGAATATATTTTTGCCTTTGATATCAATGAAAACTCAATATTTCTAATAGAGTGCAGTAGTTTAGGACAATGAAGAAAAATACTTTAACAGTGCCATAGCAGTGCTAGGTAGTGAAGAATTTTTTTTAATAGTGTAGTAGCAATGCTAGGACAATGAAGGTGATTGTAGCAGTACTAGGGTAGTGAAGAAAAATATTTTAATAGTGTCGCAATAGTGCTAGGATAGCAAAGGCGAGTGCAATAGTGCTAGGGAAGCAAAGTAAAATAATTTTATTTGTAAATTATACTATACATTTTGGAGATAGGATGAGAGTTGAGGAATTTGAGAAGGGTATTGGTGGGAATATGGAGAGTTTGGAGAGAGTGGTCATGGGTGGAGAGGTAAAAATTCTACAGGAGAATGTACTTGGTATTCTAAATATTAGAAATCAGGTGGAGACCCCTGGGAGCGAGATTCAAGCCCAAGTAGAAGAAGGTTCTGGAGTCACAGTTTGGGAGGCGGTTTGGGAGGTGCAGTATTATGATGTGGCTAGAGAAGTCATGAATTATTCTAAATTAGGGTTCCTTGGGGCTCCACCTATCATATCTTTAGGTGGGGCCTCCCTATGGAAATTTTCATCTCCAAGTAAGTTTTCATATGCTGTGGTTACTAGTTTTGTGTCTTGTTGCTGGAAAGCCATTGGTTCTCTTTGACCTATTTTCTTTGAAGGATATTTTACAATTTTGTATGATATTTTTTCCATAACCATGGAAGAGGGTTCCTGGAACCTGGTTGGCGAATTTCAAGGGAGGAGGCTCGACATTGATGCCATAAGACATTAGGCCCTGGTTAAGTGGAAGCCTAAGGGAGCTCTAGACATTTGGGCATCTTCCAATGGTTTTTTACTTATTAAGATTAAATGCAAGGAGGATTCAAAGAAGATTTTGGGTGGAGGACCCTAGTCATTTGGAAAGCAGGGACTCTTTTTGCAAAAATGGGGACCCGATTTTAATCCCAGAACCCAAAAAATTTGTCTATTTCCATTGTGGGTCATATTAACAAATATACCCTTTCACCTTTGTCATAATGATATTCTCAAAGGTATAGCTAAAGCCATAAGTGAACTAGTCCTAATCAACTCAAAAACTAGGGCAAAATCTAGATTAGTCTTTGTTTGTATGTTTGTTATGGTGGACCCTGAAACTAATATTTTGGATCACATTAATCTACTTTTTATTTTCGGGCCATGGATTTAGCCTATTGTATATGAGAATAAAATAGTGAAATGTTTGGTCTATAATAAGTTTAGCCATGTCCCTGGCTCATACCCGATCCAAAAAAGGAAGGTCCATTTCAAGAAAAACTGGGAGAAAATGAATCTAGAGTAAAAATGAGACCAACTCCTGGAAAAGAAGGTGGGATCTAGTTCTGCAGGTCCCTCAGGAAAGGATCCTAGTCTGAAGGAATTTATTGAGGAATATATTCAACAAATGGATTCAAACAATGGATAAAATGGATGTATAATATTAGGAAGTACTTATTTTGGCCTACCATTGCTCAAAAATAAAGAATTAACTATTGAGACTCCAATCCCTAAGGATTTTCTCCAAAAATATTTTCAATACCTAAACTCGATGGAGGTTGAGCAAGATGGTTTTGAAGACCCTCAGGTGGGAGAGGGATCTCATTAGAATATGGAGTTGAAAATGGATCTACCAATTTTAGGTGATGTCAAATCCCTCTCTAGAAATGTCAAATCCTCCTTTAGTGAAGGTTCCTTAGGGGTAAGGATGCTACATCCTAATACAAAAGCTTGCACAAGGTCTTGATTGATGTAGGAGGTCCAAGAAAGGTAGGTAAACCATCAAATAAATCTCAAATAAGTAGAGAGGTAGAATATGATATTATAGATGGAGGTTAATCTAAGCTCAAGTTTGAAAAGGAAAAGAATACAAAAGGTAAGTAGCTGAAGCTAGATCCATTCTGTCAGTCCCTCCAATCTAAGTATAGGGGTTTTATTTCCAATAATTATAAAATAAAATTTTATTTTTGAATATTATGGACCTAAATGGGCTACCTAAACATCGTGCATTGGAATCCATCAGAAAATATTTTAAACTAGATATAATTTTGCTACAAGAAACAAAAATGGATAGTAGTAGTGTTGAAATAATTTAGAGGAATTTTTGGAAGGAGGCTGAGTTCATAGCTAACTCAGCTAACGGTGCCTTACGTCTCTTGTGCATGTGTGACCCTAAAACCATTGATGGATCAAATATGTTCATATTTGACAAAGTTATTAGCATCATTTTTTGTTCCAAGGAGTCAAAATTTAAATGGATAACCTCGAATATTTATGCCCCAAATTTGAGATCCTCTAGAACCATGTTTTGGGATTTCCTTGGTTCAATGAGAGAACACTTTAAAGGAGAGGTATAGCTTTTGACGTGTGATTTTAATACACCCTTGTATCCATATTATAAAAAAGGAGAAACCTCAATTCTTAGTAGCATGGATTAATTTACCTCTTTTATTTAATCCTAGGAGTTGATGGATTTAGACCTAAAAGGGTTAAGATTTACATGGAGTAACAGGTGAAGTGGGAGTCAAAAATTTAGATTAGGGTACATAAAATGGTGGTTTCTAAATAAGGCATTCTATTTTTTGGTGATGCATCCTTATGCTCTCTCTCTAAGCTAGCCTCATATCACAATCCAAATTTTCTTGAGAAGACATAGGATTTGGACTTCTTTCTTTGACCATTTAGAGTTGAAGCAATGTGGCTTCAACACCCTAGTCTAGAATCCAACATTGAGGAATGATGGAGTCATAGGTTTTTAGGTTCTCAAATGGCATAAATAGCCTCCAAGTTGATATTTATAAAGGCTAATATGAAGTATTGGAATTAGGTTTTTGGAAATACTATCGCCAAAAATATGGAGATTCACAACCAGTTGTAGGAGGTTGAGTAGATAGCCGAAACTCAGGGTTACTCTATGGAATTAAATATGCAAGAACTATATATTCTCACAGAGCTCCATAGTATTTTGGTAGGGGAAGAAATTATGTGGAGGTATAATTATAGGGCCCTATGGATTAAGGAGGATGATCGGAACACAAATTTTTTCACTCCATTGTGTTGAGGTATAGGATTAACAATAGGATCAGGGTGATTACAAAATCAAAAGGAGAACTCTATGAAAACATCAAATAGATTAGATCAAAGGTAGTAAATTTTTTTAAGGATCTCCTATGTTCCACATAAACAAAAAATCAATAGGTTGAAGCTCACTTACTAAATAACATACCACCTCTGGTATCTGAAGATATGAATAATGTTTTGGATACTTTATTTTTAGATGAAAAAATTAGTAAATCCATTTTCACAATGGGCGAGATCAAAGCATCGGGAACTGATGGGTTTCCCCCAATATTTTTTTCAAAATTTTTGGCATATTTTGGGGTTAAAGATCTATGATTTCATCAGAGATGTTCAGTCTTCGAAACAGATCCCTTCAGATGTCAACTCTACATTTTTGGTGCGTATCCCTAAATTTTTTTATGCTAAGTATTTTGTAGCTTATAGGCCTATCAGTCTGTGCAATACTATTTTTAAAAATTTGATGAAGACCTTGGTGAAAAAATTGAAACTTTTTTTACCAGACATCATTGATATCTCACATAGCATTTTGTGGCTGGGAGGTAAATTTTAGATGGAATCATTGCAGTCCATGAAATCATCCATTCGGTGATCAAAAGTGGTAATTTTGGGACCTTTATCAAGCTAGATATGAATAAATATTATGATAAGGTTGATTGGGAGTTTCTCTTCAAAGTATTGCATAAATTTGAGTTTAGTCTAGAGTGGATAATTTTTATCAAATCATGTGTCTCTTAAGCCAAGTTCTCAGTTCTGGTGAATGGCTTTCCAGCAAGATAGTTTAGGAGCTACAAGGGAATTCATTAAGGAGATATGTTGTCGCCATACCTTTTTATTTTGTTGGAATAATATCTAGTGCGGGCCATCAAAGCTTATTGTTATATTATAGGTCTTAATATGGCTATGCCCATCAGTCCCATATCCCAACACTTGTTTTCCTATGATAATATTATTGTTAGAATTATTGAGTTGTCATTGATATCAAAGGAAGACTTGGTTTTTGGAAATCCATGGTGTTCTTGGATGTATTACAAGGAAAATATATTTTATTTCAAGGGTGATTTAATATGAAGTTTTATATATTTAAATTAAAAATTTAAATATAAATATGAAGCCAAAATTTGAGTATTAATGTAAAGTGTATGGGCTGACCACTTGGGTGCCAAAAGCAAGGAAGAGAAAGGGTTATATAAATACAAGGCAAGTTCACTTTGGTATTATGTTTTTCTTCGAATATCTTTGAGAAATACACGAGCATGGTGAGGATGAAAATTAAAAAAAGGAGAGGGATACATCGAATAATTTTAAGGTGGCTATCGAAGAATTTCATATTTTATTAGACAAGGGTAGCCTGAATAGATTTTTGAGATGGATTAGAATTGTATTGTGCATATTCAAGAAAATATCAAAATAGGAGAATCAAATTTGATGAAGAAAATATACAAGTCAAAATCACTAAAAGTATCATAAATACATAGAAGGAAATCCAATGGAACTCATGCACCTCATCGTAGTACATCAACACCAAAGACACCATTGAATTGATAGAAGGAATTTATCTTGAGAAGATATTTTTCATTATGTAGAGCAGGCAATCGATGAGGAGGTGAAGCATACGAAAGGATCACAATGCAAGGCAATCAAGTTTGAGTCAAGCCATGCATTTTTGGAGAGGAGCAATAGTGAGATAGTTGGAGTCATGCATAGTCATTTAGTATTTAAAAATTGAATACAGTAACAAAAGTGTTTTAGTGTCTAGAGGTACAAGAAAGGAGCTTGCATGCATAGACTATTACAATCCAAGCATCATCTAGTGGAGGCATTATATCCAAACATCATATGAGAGCTAAATCAACAAGATGTTAAAAGAAGCAACATTTTATTAAGAGATAGTTGCAACAAATAGTGAAGAGAATATCACCATCATCGAAGTACCTAAAGAAGATAAACTTATACTGAGAGGGGAGTGAACAATATAAGATCAACTTTCACTTTTCTTTCCTAAACAATATTATCCAATATTATCAATGCCAATATCAATAGCAGTAATAAAATAAATGCACAAATTATCACACACAATACATACACCAATTTAACGTGGTTCACCCAATGTGGGCTACTCCACGAAGAAAATATTTCTTACTAAATTTTCTCAAGAAATATTCTTGGGAATCAATTCCCTATTACAATGTTTTTGGACCTCTATCCAAAGGAGACACCAATACCTTATGCTATGATTTGTGGATCTCTCTCTACAGGAGAAATATTTCCCCTTTTCTCTAGTTCATGGAACTTGATCCAGGAGACCTCTATCTCCTCAAATGGTTCATGGATATATCTCAACAAAATAACTCTATCTTCCCAATTGGTTCATGGATCACACTCCATAAGAGAACTCTTTATCCTTGCTCTGGTTTGTGGATCTCTATCCACATAAGAACTCTTTCCCCTATGCTCTGGCTTATGATATTCTAGAAGACTTTTATCCCCACTACTCTAGATAATGGATATCTATCCACTGAAGACCTTTGTACTCACTACCTTGGATAATGGATCTCTATCCATTAGAGGCTATTGTCCTCTACTTTATCACCTCCAAAGCTTGATCACAACTATGTATTAGATCTACTTGAAACTCTGTACCAAGTGTAGTGAGAATTTTCTCTAACTCTATTCACAAATCTCTATTCTCAAATATATACTCAAACCTTAATGTAAACCTTGATAAAATTACCAATCTACTTTGCTCAGATTTACCCCAAGCCTTAACACAAATCTTGAACAAATAAATCAATCAACTCTGCTTAGATCTACCCAAATCCATAACACAAATCTCGAACAAACCAATCCTGCTCTTAATATTATTTCAATTATTCATAAGAATTTTTCAAATATACCTTCAATTCCTCTCAATAACTTTCTCAATCTACTCTCAAGTCTCCACCAAGACTTGCTCAAATCTACCTTTAATTCTTCACCAAGACTTGCTCAAATACGCCTTCAAGTCTTCACCAAGACTTGCTCAAATATGCTCTAGCATATGCTCAAAACTAGACTTAAACATGCTCAAAATAGCTCACAAAATATGCTTAATCAATCTCAAATATTTCTCACAATACTATGAAATGCATTATATAATACTCAAAGTAATTCCTTTAACTTGAAGCAGTTTAGACATATTCTATCCAAAATTTATTTAACCTCTGGAACATATAGAAAATGATGTACTCTATCAAAAATTCAATATGTTCTACTCAATCATTAATTATGTCACTTATACAAGTCTTACTTTTATTTCTCTCTTAAAAATAGATTCATTCTAGCACATGACACCTATCTTTCTAATCTACACTTTTGCTTTCACAAATATTATTTTCTAATGTTTTCACATTCACTTTTAATATCACTCAAAACCAATGATCATGAAGTTTCACTCAATAATTCAACAAATGAAACACAACTTGCTCACAAACCCTAAACATGTATTTTCACACTTCTTCAAAAAAGGAGCACAATATGGGTCTCAAAACCTAAATCAAATAATCCTCAATCTCTATCTCAAATGTTCTCTAAACATTCACCAATGAAGCATATAAAAGTTCACTCACATATTTCTAACAATGCTTACCAAACAACCATTTTCACTCCACCTTATATTTCACAACATTCATTTCCACATTTCAAACAAAGGATGACGTGCCCATACATTTTTATTTGATGGACATATGTCTTCAAAACCAGTTTTACTCACAACCAAATTCTTATGCCAATTATTGGTTAAATAACAATAGTCTATCTCAAAAATATCCACAAGAATATTCACGTCAACAAATATTTCATCATACAAGAAATATAGTAAAATGTCAAGTCACAAGTACACCTTATCACTCCTTCACTTTCAAAATAATATTCAACATACATCAAAAATAAAGTTTCTTGTTTACACCTTATAACCTCCAATGCTTTCAAAATAATATTCAACACACATAAAAAATAAAGTTCCTTGTTTACACCTTATAATATCCAATGCTTTCAAAATAATATTCAACACACATTAAAAATAAAGTTCCTTGTTTACACATTATAATATCCAATTCTTGATCATTTCCTAAGCACCAAAAATAAAACATTTAATTAACACACCTTATGACTCCCTAAAAAATTCCACACTTGGCCCTTTCAATATCACGTAGCCTCAAAACAATTTTTGTTTTCCAAAGCCTTTGACAAATTTATCTCAAAAATTGCATACCTTAATAATTTGACTACTACCATGACCCTAGATACCATAATACCCTATCCAAATCTAGGCTATTGTTTGTCCTATGCATCCACACGTAAACCAAAATGCATTTTGTCCCATTAAATATCTGCTACATGTTCACCAAAAAATGAAAATCTCTTTCCTCCTTCACCAAAATGAACTGCATGGGATTTGAAACTGAGACCAACCTCCATGAATGCCTTAGCCACACCTTCAACTACCATCTGCACTAGCCAGCACAGAAGAAACTAAGTTTGTCATCATTTCATTTTATACCACAATGTCTACCTCAAAGTTAGCACAAACCTTTGTCTTCTTCTCCCTTTCAAAAGTCAATCGAGCACATGTGAAGGAGATTTAATTTGTGGGATAATTTTTGCCAATGCAAACCTTCAAATATTTATATGTGCTTTGAATTATATTATGATGTTGGCTCATTTAAAATCCACCTTTGGCTTTTGGTTTATATTATATTTTAATTATAATAATTTAAATTCAATGAATTTAAATATTATAATTTAAATATCAAAACTCTTTTTGGGCCTTTTATTAAGGCTAACCTTTGCCACCATTTAATGAATATTTTAACCTTTGTCCCATATATTATAATGCAAATCATTATAATATTATTTCTTTTAAACTTGCTTCTTTTTCCTTTTGAAAGGCCTTGTTAGCCGGATATTATAATATTAAAATATTATAATGTTAGTCTTTTTCACTTGCTCTCTTTTTGCAAATAGTATTCAAACTTGGCCTTCAAACTTTTCTTTGTCGAGCTTTCATAGCCCATGTCATTTTAACATCAATTCCAACCTACTATGCTCAAATTTCCAATAGTACCTATGAAGGGCAATAGAAGTGTGTACCCATTTCGACTGAGAATGAAATGAAACAACGAAATGAAATAAGAATATATTATTTAAACTCTATTATTTTTTACATTCAAACACATTCTCACCTTCCCTGACATCGAAAGTAAGAGAATACACTGAATGAAGAAGAGTGTGAGATTTTAGCTATGACATCGAAACAACAATGGAAGTAAATTGTGAGGAGATTGTGATACTTCCTGCCCAATGGATGTCACAATGAAAGTGTGAGGATATTGTCTACCCAATGGACATCACAATAAAAGTGTGAGGAGATTGTCTACCCAATGGATGTCACAGTGAAAGTGTGAGGATATTGTCTACCCAATGGACGTCACAATGAAAGTGAGTAGGAAATTACCTATGAGCGCAAGGAGAAAAATAGGCAAGTAGTATATTTTAAATTTTCTAAGGTTGATAAAAACAACGATGATAATATATTCTTTGGAGGATGGTTTTACTTTTGGTTGGCATTTTTCATGGGAGTGTTAATCCCACATCTATCCTGTGAAGGTTATGGGACAGTATAAGAGCACTTTCATGCAATCAATTTATCGTGAGTACCTCATGGTGCCTACGACACCTAACTATACATAGGAACACCCATTTTGAGGGTGTAGGTTCCTTGCACATCATGTGGTGGAAACTTGAAGAATCCTGAAGTGTTCATTGAATTTCAAATTTGATTGGAATTTGATTTGTGTAGTCTACCATTGACCCATAGTGAGTTGACCATGCTCACAAGGAATTTAAAATATATATTTTTTAGTTAGATTTGGAGGCCACATACAAAAGAAATGATAAATTTGAATTAAGTCAAGACATCACACAAAATGCACATAGCATCAAAGGATAGAGTAAGAGGATTAGTGCACATATTCATCCAAGCATTCAATTAAAAAGGAAGGACAAATCAACCATCTACAAGAATAATAAAAGGTCCACATGATAGTGAAAGAAGAGCAAGAAAGAAACCCTCACAAAATCATTCACTTCATACAAATTGCTAATTAAAATCAACATTTACAAGGTGAGTAACATTCATTATTATATTAAAATTTTGATAACTATGTGCATTAGTAAGTTGAAGAAAGCAAACTCAAGAAAAGGGAAGAATGAATGTTACTATATTGCAAGTTTGATATCCAAGTGCATTAGTAAGTTGAAGAAAACAAACTCAAGAAAATGGAAGAATTTAAAGAGAAAAAGTAAGGTAGAACAGGAATTATAATATCTTCATGAGTAGATATTAGAGTGTAGATTCAAGAAGATCTTGTGATAAAATTATGTGCAGTCCTGTATGCCATTATTGATCATATTTTTTAGCAGACTTGAGAAAAGTTGTTGATAATATTTATGAACAAAAATTGATGTTTTTGATAATCTGATTTTGGAGAAGACCTGTGTAAGTTTATTAATCAATTTTATATTTTGAGGTTGGTGCCTCAAGCATATTGGCGATTCCTATAGGTGGGTACCTATGTTATTGCAACAAGGAGATTGGTGTCTCCCATGGGTTGGTGCCTACAAATATGAATAAGGAGATTGGTCTCTCCTGTAGGTTGGTACTTACAAATATGAACAAGGATATTGGTGTCTCCCATAGGTTGGTACCTACATATTTGTATAAGGGAATTGGTGTCTCCTATGGGTTGGTGCCCACAAATTTTATTGAAGAAATAAAAGTAATATTTTGTCATGGTTTTCTCTCGAAAGGGTGTTTCCACATAAAATCCTTATCTCTTGTGTGTGTGGTATTTTGTGCTTTGATTCATTATTGCATTCATATTATTGGTTATTATTTTGGAAGGAAAAGTTTTGGTTTATAATTTTCACCCCCGTTTTAGTATAAGTGTGTGTTTCTTCAATTGGTATCAGAGTGGGTTCCTTTGTGAAAGCCTAACCGCTTGAAGGAAGATCTTACAGGAACACACATGGCTCACCAAGAAGTTTTTTCATCAAGTATGACTCCATTATTTGATGGGACTAACTATGCTTTTTGGATTTTGAGGATGTAAACCTATTTGATGGCACATGACTACGATATATGGTAATCCATTGAGGATATGTTCACACCACCTTAAAACCCCTCCTAAATATCGATATGGCAAGAAACCATTTGAAAATAATGCCAAGGCATAAGTGGGTTGTGTGAATAAGATTTTGTGAAATTCATGCAATGCACCTCAGTAAAAGAACTATGGTACAAGTTACAAAGAACATATGAAGGAGATAGTAAGGTTAAAATGGTAAAAATTCAAATGCACAAGAGAAATTTTGAAGGTTTAAATATGAAATATGAGGAAAATATTACCAAATATTTGCTCTATGTTGATGAAATTTCCAACACCATTCATAGACTTGGAGAAAGTATTGATGACTATAATATTGTTCAGAAAGTCTTAAGGTCACTTCCCATGAGGTTTGATGTGAAGATCTTGGTGATTGAAGAAATGATCTTAAAACCTTAAGCATGGATGAGCTACACGTAATTATTACAGCCTATGAGATGAGGATTGAAAAAGATCAAACATCCAAATGGGATACTATGTTTAAAGCTTCAAAGAATACAAAAAATAAGGAACTAGAGTCAAGTGAAGAATCAAGCAACAAATAAGAAGCCAAATTTGTACGAAGAAATAATATGAGATCAAGAAAACACAAAGGTAAGCATACTCTAAAATGTTTTTATTGTGATAACATTGTTCACTATGTAGCTAAGTGTCCACAATTTGGAATTAGTAATAGTTGTAGACACCAAAACAACACCAACCTAATCATATGGATACAAGCACTAACCAAATTGGCATACATAGCCCCTAGGGCAGCCCCCAAAGGTTAAACAGTGGTCCTAACCATTCCCAAAGCATTTTTAGAAGGTTAGAGGTCAATTTGGCACCTTTCAAGCACCCTGATCCTTACTCGTTCCACCTTGGGGTGATTAGAATGCTATTCAACCCACCCTAGGATGATTAGCAATAATCGCTCTAGGGTGGAGCGAATAGCAGGTTTGACGGAAAAAAAGTCAAACCTTGACAAATGGCAGCCCAGATCCGCCACTCAACTCCACTTTCAATGCATGGGAGTGCGAGTGAGCATTTCAAAGCTCAAAGAGGCAGTCATAGAGGTAGTCATGGAGCCCTTAATCAAGGAGGAATCTTCTCTCCCCTGACAAGGCATGATGGCCAAGTGGCACCCCTACATGCACATTCAAAGTATACCTTCAAGTCTATAAAATGGTGAGTCTTCTCACCCCAAAATGATGACAGAGCAGGAGCATTTGGAGCAATGGAGTGCTACCGAATTATACCCTCACCCTCATTGTGCTTCCTACATCCTTGATATCTCTTTTGGAAGGGAGGTTATCGGGTGAACATTAGGAGCGCAATCTAGACCCAAAAGCCAATTTTTTAGGTTTTAGGTTTGGATTGTGCTCCTAATGTTCACCCGATAACCTCCCTTCCAAAAGAGAGATCAAGGATGTAGGAAGCACAATGAGGGTGAGGGTATAATTCGGTAGCACTCCGTTGCTCCAAATGCTCCTGCTTTGTCCTCATTTTTGGGGTGAGAAGACTCACCATTTTATAGACCTGAAGGTCTGCTTTGGATGTGCATGTAGGGGTGCCACTTGGTCATCATGCCTTGTTAGGGGAGAGAAGATTTCTCCCTAATTAAGGGCTCCATTACTGCCTCTATTACTACCTCTTTGAGCTTTGAAATGCTCACTCGCACTCCCATGCATTGAAGGTGGAGTTGAGTGGTGGATCTAGGCTACCATTTGTCAAGGTTTAACTTTTTTCGTGTCAAACCTGCTATTCGCCCCACCCTAGAGCGATTGCTGCTAATAATCCCGGGGTGGGGTGAATAGCATTCTAATTTCCCCAGGGTGGAACGAGTAAGGAGCAAGGTGCTTGAAAGGTACCAAATTGACCTCTGACCTTCCAAAAATTCTATGGGAGTGGTTATGACCATTGTTTAACCTATAGGGGCTGCCCTAGGGGCTATGTATGCCAATTTAGTCAGTGCTTGTAGCCACGTGATCAGATTGGTACTATTTTGGTGTCTATAGATGCCCCTTTTTGGGATACGCTATGTGTGGCACAGTGCTGAGCAAAAATAGATAACCAAAGCACTCAATGATTAGGGTTTCTCAGTAACCTAACCAAATTTTGATGCCCCAAGTATGGAAAGGGCACACATTCTTGAATCCTTGCTTCTGACGAGCTAAGGAGCTTAATTCAAGTGTTAACCTTTTTCGGTGAGGTGTTACTTGATCTTGGACATTGTTCAATCATGAATAGGCAAAGGGCACAACCTTTTGTCTATGGGAACCTTGAGTTCATGATTCTATAATTCCAAGTGTTTGATCAGCTTGTGATTATTGCTTGTTTTCTACCCCAAGCAGGAGCATGATTTTCTTTGTCAATGATTCTTTGAATGCATGCCATTTCCTTGATTGGGTGTGTACTTTTTGATTGGTGACTAAGTGTGACTACCCCCTCAAGCGACGAATTTATGAGGGAATGACTGACATGAGAAAAGTGACGAGTCGCTTGAACCAAGATGAATTTTGTAAGGGTGCCTTCAGTTGTTTTGCGTTGAATGCTTATGCAATTTCCCAACAATCGGACCTATTGGGGCTGAAATTGTCAAAAATTCATCCTCCTACAGAGTGGTCCAGCTATGGTAGCATTTTTAGGGAGTAGGATATTGATAATTTTGGGCCCTAAAATCGGTTTTGTATGTCAATAATGTCATGCGGTAAGGTTCCTTTGTTCGAAAGTTTTATTGTTGTTTTTGGGTGGGTTTTGACCCTTTTTGTGACGCCTTTTGGGGATGAAATTGTCAAAAATCCATCCTCCCGTGGAGTGTTTTGGCTATGGTAGCATTCTTATGGAGTATGATAGTGAAAATTTGTGACCCCAACATTTGTTTTGGATGCCATGAATTGCAGGCGCAAAGGTGCCTTTGTTTGGTAGTTTTATTGTTGTTTTTGGGTGGGTTTTGACCCTTTTTGTGATGCCTTTTGGGGATGAAATTGTCGAAAATCCATCCTCCCATGGAGTGGTCTGGCTATGGTAGCATTATTAGGGAGTAGGATAGTGACAATTTGTGACCCCAACATCAGTTTTGTATGCCAAGAATCACAGGCACAAAGGTGCCTTTGTTCGGCAGTTTTATTGTTGTTTTTGGGTGGGTTTTGACCCTTTTTGTGACGCCTTTTGGGGATGAAATTGTCAAAAATCCGTCCTCTCGTGGAGTGGTATGGATATGGTAGTCTTATTAGGGAGTAGGATAGTGACAATTTGTGACCCCAAAATTGGTTTTTTATGCCAAGAATTGTAAGTGCAAGTGTGCCTTTATTCGGCAGTTTTATTACTGTTTTTGGTGCATTTTGGATGCAGTTTTGGTTGTTTTTTATTTTCTTGCTCTGTAATCATCCCAAGGTGGGATGAATATCAGTTTTGTAATTTCCCCAGGGTGGTACAAGTGCTAACTATAGTGCTCATCCCAGGGTGGAACGATTACAGGCATAAGAGCCTATATAAGGGCCAAAACTAGGTTTTGGGCTCATTTGCAATTGTTTTTTATGGTGATTTGGAGCTGTGGGGAGGAGGAGTGCTAGTTTGCGAAGCGGAGCGCTACCAAATTTTTGTGGACACCATCAGTTCAAGGACCGGATCCTTGAGTGGTGGATCCAAGGTGAGAGTGGTAGGTTCTCCTTCCTTCTTGTTTTTTGTTTGTTATTATATGAATTTTTAAAACTTGCATTTTATCATTGTTCTTTGTCATATTAAGGTTAAAACCCTAAATGAATGTTGTGGTTTTATTTGTTTTGTTTTGTGCATCATAAGGTTAAAAAACCCTAGTTTGAATTTTTGTTGTTTTGATTTGTTTTTTGTTCATCATTAAGGTTAAGAACCCTAGATGATTTTTGTGGTTTAATTTGTTTTTTGTTCATCATTAAGGTTAAAAACCCTAGATGATTTTTGCGGTTTAATTTGTTTTTTTGTGTTCATAATAAGGTTAAAAACCCTAGATGATTTTTTTGGTTTAATTTGTTTTTTTTTCATCATTAAGGTTAAAAACCCTAGATGATTTTTGCGGTTTAATTTGTTTTTTTGTGTTCATAATAAGGTTAAAAACCCTAGATGATTTTTTTGTTGTTTTGATTTTTTTGTTTACACTTAAGGTTAAAAACCCTAGTATAGTTTTAATGTTTTTGTTTTTGATTTTTTGTCCACACGTAAGGTTAAAAACCCTAGTATGATTTTGTTTTTTTTATTTTTATTTTTGTTCTTGATTGTACAGTTTAGTTGATTGATCTGTACTTTGGTTGTACAGTTCTGTACTTTTATTTTTCTATATATTGTTTGTTGTCTGTACAATTTATTTGAATGTTTTTGTTTAAATTAAGGTTGAAACCCTAATTGTTTTTTGTTGTTTTATTGTTTTGTGTACACTGCTATACATTTGTTTTGTTGTCATGTTTTAATGTTTTTGTGGTGTTTTTTTTCAGGTTGTGAAGAGTCGATACCATCAGTCGATGATATTTTCTGATGCACGGGATGCGTTGACTATGGCGGACTGGGATTGGCTTGATGCCCTTGGGCTCAAGCAGGTGATGCGGATGGAGCCTGTGGTGGGGGATCAGGCATATCTGACTACCCTGATCAATTTGTGGGATCCCCACACCAACACATTTCATCTCCCAACATGGGAGATGACAGTGACTCTGGAGGACGTGTATCAGATTCTATAGATTCTGATAGACAGGCTACCCATTCAGATGATTCCTTGTGATAAGTAGATGATAATGCTAACACGGTTCTTTGGGCATGCAACGGAGATGGGGGTGGATGGGATGGTGGAGAGGGAAGAAGGGGATTGCTTGACTTGCGAGATTATGGTGCGGTGGTGGTTTGAGAAGGGCGTGTTGGGGGTGAGGCATGTGTTGCTTATGACCCTCATCTCCAACATGCTACTTCCCGACTCCTCAAGTGTGAGGTTCCCTTGGAACCTACTTGAGGTAGTGTTCAGACTTGTGGAGTTCCCGATAGTAGTGCCACTAATTATGAGGTGGGGTTAGATGCTACTGGCATAGTTGTATGACGAACTGTATGAGGTTCATTGCTAGTGGCAAAAGGGGATTGGGTGCAGCTACCTATTGTAGTGCTAGGGATGGTAGCACATAGCTGTGGAGTGGCCGCAAGGGTTTCCTTGGACCACTCGAGGTGAGATGGTGGACAGGGAGATTGGGTATGCTTGTCTATGGTGGAGGTCAGAGGAGTAGGGACAAAATCGATGATGGGCAGGTGTCGTAGGGAACTATACTAATGCCTTCTCTCATATTTCTCTAGGGGAGGTGTTCTAGTAGCCATACCTGGACTGTCCAGCCTGGCCTGAGGCTGGGGAGTGGCTCCAGTGGGCACATAGGGTGAGGTGGCTGATCAGGAAACATGGGACCGAGTAGGAGTACTTCCTGTATGTCTGGGTGACTCGACAGTTTGGAGTGCACCAGGGATCGCCTGGTGAGCCCTTAATCTATCAACGTCGGGGCGACATGAGGACTCTATCCTAGCCGATCATTGAGCCACTAGGTGAGGAGTCAGATGCAGTGATTGATATCCTTGACATGGACAATATCGAGGTGACTATAGAGTATGACAAGTGGTGGACGATGCTATGATGATAGGGTGAGGGGCCTCTAGGAGGTCCGAATGTAGCAGCAGCCTGTGGTGGGGGTGCGAAGGCACTGGTGGAGGGTTGGGGGGCTCCGCTCAATGATGTGGATATGGTGGAGGTAGATGAATTGACTGGGGATGATTTAGGGGTTTTGGAGTAGCTGGATACACAAGATATCCCGGAGCAGTGGGTGCCAGAGCAGCCTGCCATCCTAAAGATGCCCATGCCTTAGGTAGTCCCAAGGGGCATGGAGGCTAGGTTTCATGCTAAGATAGCATGATTGGAGGACCTACTATGGAGATGCAATGAGGAGCATAGCATTTAGAGGGATCACCTGCTAGCTCAGTTGGCATAGTGGGATGAAGCATTAGCTATGTATCGTCGATGAGATGTGGAGTGGGGTTGATGTCGGGTGGAGTTGGAGGCAAAGATTATCCACCTTAGTGGACAATCACCTGAGCTCATTGGCAGTGGATTATTGCATTGTACAAGAGGTAGTTACATTGAGTAGTCTACATCCTCTCGTCACAAGTGGGTGAGGGTAGCACTAGTGGGTATGATGTGGGGGCTGGCAGCAACCACCCTAAGAGGTCCCATAGGACCCACAACACTGGGGGTAGTTCTAGTCACACCAATCCTACATGATCATGGTTATCGACTCCTTAGGCTTGGGGTTTTTGAGTTTTTGATTTTTTTGCTCTATCAGAGGACCAACTTATTGTAGCCCGCGGACATTTTTGACCTAATATATACATAACTCTCTTTTTGATTATACATTTTTTGTGATTTTTTTGTTACTTTTATGAACATTTATTTACGTTGATGTATGCATGTGTTATTGTGAATGCGACAGTTTCTAATTATATGATGTATGCATATGGAATGGATTAAATGATTTGTTGATAACTTGGCAATGACACCATAGACTATACAAGATTTATTGGCTTTTTGTAATATGTGATTGCTTTGTGGAATGACTTTGCATGTGCATATATTTTTTTGTTTGTATTTTATGATGGTGATGTAAAAAGGGAATGTACCACAGGTGTTCTAGAATGTAGTTAAGGTTTTTCTGAGACTCAGATGTTTTAACTAACTAGCCAAGACTATACATTTGTCTCACAAGACTTTTGAATAGGGTATGAATCAGACTTGAGTTTGACCAAGTTATTTCACATCCCTATGTGTGCGATTGAATTTGTTTATGTGGTAGTTGTCAGGATACCACCAATGCCAGATAGGCTGTCAACAAAACCTGTACTAAGGATCACCTAATTAGCTCCACTAACTCCTTTGTTGTATTTAGTAAGATTAATCTCCTAATTTTCACCCGATAACCTCCCTTCCAAAAGAGAGATCAAGGATGTAGGAAGCACAATGAGGGTGAGGCTATAATTCGACAACACTCCGTTGCTCCAAATGCTCTTGCTCTATCCTCATTTTTGGGGTGAGAAGACTCACCATTTTATAGACCTGAAGGTCTAATTTTAATGTGCATGCAGGGGCGCCACTTGGCCATCATGCCTTGTTAGGGGAGAGAATATTCCTCCCTGATTAAGGGCTCCATGACTGCCTCTATGACTGCTTCTTTGAGCTTTGAAACACTCACTCACACTCCCATTCATTGAAGGTGGAGTTGAGTGGCAAATCTGGGCTGCCATTTGTCAAGTTTTGAATTTTTTCCTATCAAACATGCTATTCACCCCACCCTGGAGCAATTTCTTCTAATCATCTCGGGGTGGGGTGAATAGCATTCTAATCACCCCAGGGTGGAACGAGTAAGCAGCAGGGTGCTTGAATGGTGCCAAATTGACCTCTGACCTTCCAAAACTACTTTGAGAGTGATTAGGACCACTGTTTAACCTCTAGGGGCTACCCTAGGGGCTATGTATGCCAATTCGGTCAATGCTTATATCCACATGATAAGATTGGTGTTTTTTTGGTGTCTACAATAATGAAGAAGAAGATGAATACAAGAAAAATAAGGAAATAAAATTTTATCATGAAAATAAAAAGAAGCACAATCAAAGAAAGCATGAGAAGAAGATATATCAAAGGAACAAGAAGAGTTTTTATTTTGAATAAGCAAGTAGTTCTTCTAATAGTAGTGATGGAAGCCTCTCCGATAGTGAAAGAGAAGAAATCCTATTTATGGATATGGATGAGAAAGAAGATGCTCCTATTGTTGAAAACCAATAAAAAGAGTAAATATCTAGAAGATGAAAAGGAAGCCATAGTTGACATAGAAGAGGAACTTGTTTTTTCTCTTTAAGAGTTGAAAATAATTAGAAAGAAGAACTCAATATTGAAGAATTAAGGACAAGAGGATGATAAGACAAAGGTAATTTTTTCACAATATCTCACCGACTTAAAAGTGAAAATTGAAGAGGTAAAACGAATTGAAGAAGGTATGGCTGAGAAGTTAAAGGCAAAAGAGTTGGAATATTAAAAAATGAAACATGAGGTTGTCTCTCTAAGGAGAGAAGTGGAAGAATCTAATTATAAGCTACATAAAAATATTATTTTTTGAGAAAAACATAAAATTTTTGGATGATATTATCAAATCACAAAGATCTTTGGTTAGAAATACTAGACTTGGTTTTGAAGAAAGTCAAAAGAAAAAAATGAGGAGTCAAGCTCAAAAGGAATAGTGGCATAAAAGAAAATAATTAAAGAAGATCCTAATACCTATGTTGATGTGTTGAGAAGTGGAAGCTTCAAGAAGGAAGAAAAAAAAGCATCATCAAGGAACAAGGCCCATCATAAAAATAGCAATGAGAGAACCATGCGACCATATCCTCCAAGTCAATCAGATAGGTTTCAATATTTCTTCTGAGGTTATTGCTTTTCATATCACCAATTTTGTCATAAAGTTGTACATTGCAGGATTCGTACTAAAAATAATTTTGGCTTCACCAAGAGGTATTTCAATTCATTTGAACCTCTCATGGACTACCACATAATTTGTTACAAATGTAATACTTTTGGGCATACAACTAAATGGTGTAGAATGATGTTCCCTAAACTTCCAAAGTCAAGTAAGAAGGAGGGTGGTCAAACTATTCAAAAGGATATGTACTCCAAAGTTTGGAGAAAGAAAATGAAAGAATAAAAGGAGCACAGTAAGTTGGGATTAGTTTCACTCTCATATCATCATTGAATGTATAAGTTAGAGCAGTTAATAACGAGGTGTTTTCAAGTGTCTTATCCTTTAGTCCCATGAAGCCTTTGCCATTGATGTCAAAGGGGAAACATTTTAGTAAGGGGAGCAACATGTATTTTTAGTGAGGAGGAGTAGCTTATCAGGGGGAGTAGTTTGGGATCCTATTGCAAGTAGAGGATAGTTTCTTTGTGGGGTTGCCATAAATAACAAAGGGGGATATTTTCATAATCATTGAGTTATCATTGATGTCAAAGGTTGACTTGGTTGTTGGTAATCCGTGGTGTGCTTGGGCGTATTATTCAAGGAAAATATATTTTAATTCATGGGTGATTTAATATGAAGTTTGATAAATTTAAATATAAATATGAATCCAAAATTTGAATATTAATGTAACATGTATGGGCTGACCACTTGGATACCAAAAGCAAGGAAGATAAAGGTTTATATAAGTACAAGGCAAGTTTACTTTGGTATTATATTTTTATTCAAATATCTTCGATAAATACATGAGCACAATGAGTATGCAAATGCGAACAAGGAGAGGGATATAATGAATCCTTTAATGGTGGATATTGAAGCATTTCATATTTGATTAGCTAGAAAATTTTAAGCCCAACATGTATTTTGGGAAGCTAACAAAATTGTTGATAAGCTGGCCAATTTGGGTGTCGATGGTGACGGACTTTTCAAATGGGAACACGATGTCCCAAATGAAGTGAAGGAGCTTATTCAACAAGAATTCCAAGAATGATAGTCAAATTTACCAATAGGGAAGGCATTGTAAGTTCGAAGGCTAGGAGTATTCCTGTCTCTTTTTTGAATTGGACTCACAATAAAAATTATCCGAGATGTCGATCTTCATGGATGCTGCTTGGAAATACCACAAAGACTAATGGGGATAGTCACATGTCAGATAACATGGCTCTTAGTCATCTTAGTAATTTGATGTTGTTTGATAATCACAGGGAAGGAAAAAAATGACAATATAATACTTCGAACCAAAGCCACGTGGACCACCAGATAGCCATCGCCATAAATCTAGCCAGCAGGTTCACTTCTCCAAGGCTGATTGGCCAAGATAGTATGTGGTACCAAAGCATGTCATATATAGAAGAAAGCAATTACCAAAGAATTATTAAGAGTAACTATCAATACAGAGCTTGTGGGAGTTTTTTTAGTACTCTTCTATGTGTGTCTGCAACTTTTTGTTTCTCCATTGTCTCAAGGAAGGGATCCGTGTCTATTTCTTTTTTGTAATTATGATGCATGTGTGTTTTCTCGGGGTATACCCAAAATATTGTATGGGAATTTTATTTTTGATAACAGGCTATGTGCCTTACCGGATGTAATGGCTTTGGCAGCATGTATATTTTACATATATAGGATCCTTAGTAAGGATATGTTCATCAACAACCTTGGGCTGATTTTTGTAAAAGGTTTTGGGTCAAACTGTAAAACCCGGTATTAATGCTATAGTATCTTATCTACCAAAAAAAAATATTTGATTAGGAAAGGGAAGCCTAAAAAAATTATTGGTATGGATTAAAATTATATTACACATAATCAGAAAAATAGTGAAATAGGAGCACTGAAGTTGAGGAAGAAAATATAGAAGTCAACATTGCTAAAAGTCTCATGGATATGCAAGAGGAAATCTGGTGGAACTCATGCACCTCATCGTAGTACAACAACACCAAAGGTGCCATTGAATTGATAAAAGTGATTTATCTTGAAAAAACATTTTTCACAATGTAGAATAGGCAATCGATAAGGAGGTGAAGCATCCAGAAGGACCACAACACAAGGTAATCAAGTTTGAGTCAAGCCATGAATTATTGGAGAGGAGTAATAGTGAGATACTTGGAGCCTTTCATAACCATCTAGGGTTTGAAAATTGAATACACAATGGCAAAAGAGTTTTAGTGTCTAGAGGTACAAGAAAGGAGCTCACATGCATAGACTAGTACAATCCAATCATTGTCTAGTGGAGGCATTATATCCAAACATCATATGAGAGCTAAATCAGCAATACATTAAAAGAAGCAACATTTGATTAAGAGATAGTTGCAATAAATAGTGAAGAGAATATCACCATCATCGAAGTACCAACGAAGGGCAATAGAAGTGTGTATCCATTTTGACTGAGAATGAAATAAAGTAGTGAAACGAAATAAGGTTATGTTATTTAAACTCTATTCTTTTTCATATTCAAACACCTTCTCACCTTCCTCGACATTAGAAGTAAGAGAATACAATGAATGAAGTAAAGGGTGAGATTTTAGCTATGACATCAAAATAGTGATCGGAGTAAAGTGTGAGGAGATTGAGATACTACCTACCCAATGGATGTCACAACAAAAGTGTGAGGATATTGTCTACCCAACCGATGTCACAATGAAAGTGAGTAGGAAATTACCTATGAGCACAAGGAGAAAAATAGGTAGGTAGTATATTTTAAATTTTCTAAGGTTGATAAAAACAACGATGACAATATATTATTTGGTGGACGGTTTTACTTTTGGTTGGCATTTTTTGTGGGAGTTTTAATCCTAAATTTATCCTATGAATGGCATGGGATAGTATAAGAGCACTTTCACACAATCAGTTTATCATGAGCATCTCATGGTACCCATGATGCCCGACTATACGTAGGCATGCCCAGTTGGAGGGTGCAGGTGCCTTGCACACCATGTGGTAGAAATTTGAAGAATCTTGTATTGTCTATTGAATTTAAAATTTGATTGGAATTAGATCTATGCAGTCAGTTGTTGACCCACTATGAGTTGACCATGCTCACAAGGAATTTAAAATCATTTTTTTGAGGCAGATTTGGAGGCCACATACAAAAGGAAGGACATATTTGAAGCAAGTCAAGGCATCACACAAAATGCACATAGCATCAAAGGATAGAGTAAGAGGATTAGTGCACATATTTATCCAAGCATTCAATTAAAAATGAAGGATAAATCAACCATCTACAAGAAGAAGAAAAGATGCACAAGATAGTGAAATAAGAGCAAGAAAGTAGCCCTAACAAAATTATTCACTTCATACAAATTACTAATTAAAATCAACATTTAAAATGTGAGTAAAATTCATTATTATATTGCAAGTTTGATATCCAAGTGCATTAGTAATTTGAAGAAAGAAAACTCAAGAAAAGGGAATAATGAATGTTACTATATTGCAAGTTTGATATCCAAGTACATTAGTAAGTTGAAGAAAGAAAACTCAAGAAAATGGAAGAATTTAAAGAGTAAAAGCAAGGTACAACAAGAATTATAATATCTTCATGAGAAAATATTAGAGTGCAGATTCAAGAGGATATTATGACAAAATTATGTGCAGTCTTGTATGTCATAATTGATAAGATTTTGGAGCAGACTTGAGCAGAGTTGAT
This sequence comes from Wollemia nobilis, assembly GCA_028583015.1. Lineage (NCBI taxonomy): Eukaryota > Viridiplantae > Streptophyta > Pinopsida > Araucariales > Araucariaceae > Wollemia > Wollemia nobilis. Next base: position 1,379,036 of record JAQPPZ010016473.1, read on the forward strand.
AAAATTTATGAGTAGAAATTAATGTCTTTGATAATCATATTTTGGAGAAGACGTGTAATTTTGTTAATCAATTTTATATTTTGAGGTTGGTGCCTCAAGGATATTGGTGTCTCCCATAGATTGGTGCCTACGTTATTGCAACAAGGATATTGGTGTCTCCCATAGGTTGGTGCTTACAAATTTTAATAAGGATATTGGTGTCTCCCATAGGTTGGTGCCTACAAATATGAATAAGGAGATTGGTGTCTCCCGTAGGTTGGTGCCTACAAATTTGAATAAGGATATTGGTGTCTCCCATAGGTTGGTGCCTATGTATTTGTATAAGGGGATTGGTGTCTCCTGTGGGTTGGTGCCCACAAATTTTATTGAAGAAATAAAAGCAATATTTTGTCATGGTTTTCTCTCGAAAGGGTATTTTCACATAAAATCCTTGTCTCTTGTGTGTGTGGTATTTTGTGCTTTGATTCATTATTGCATTTATATTATTGGTTATTATTTTGAAAGGAAATATTTTGGCTTATATTGTTCACCCCCCTCTTAGTATAAGTGCATGTTTCTTCAATTATGTCCTTTCAAGCTTCAATTTTGTAAGCAAAATTAGTGAGAAGTATTACGGAATATTATGAATATGCGGTGGGTCAGAAGGTTAATTTCAAGAAAAGTGTAATTTTTTTCTTCAAAAATCCTCTAGCAAGGCAGTTGAGGATTGCAAAAATTCTAGGATGTAATATTGGGTCACTCCCTTCAGCCTACCTAAGGATGCCAATGGTTTTTAGGGCTTCAAGATCATCCCTGTGGGAATCGGTTGTGAAGTGTGTCTAAATAAAGCTTACAATATGTAAAGGGGCTCTCTTGAGCCAAGCAAGAAAAGTTATGTTAGTTAAAGACACCATTCAAAGCATCCTGATATATTTCCTTTCTCTATTCTGAATCCCACGTAAGATTATTGAAAGAATAGAACATATCCAACACTCATTTATTTGGTCAGGAGCAAGTGAGAAAAATATTTTTCATCTAGTGGTGTGGAACAAAGTATGTAGCAAGAAGGAGGAGGGTATTTTAGGCCTTCCAAGCAAGGTTAGATATAGGTTCAATAGGATAAAGTGGGATGGGTTGATATTGTCAAAGCCAAATACCTAAATTATGGGAAGTATTTTATTAGAGACTTGTTACCCCTCTAGGATTTAGCTTTCTAGTCTAGCCTGATATAGTGCAAAAAAAACAATCCATAGAGGGGGTAGGTGGTGTTTGGGAGATGGTAGGTTTATCGACTTCTAGAGTGACATGTGGGTGATTGAGGTTCTGTTGGAATCAAGATCAAATATAGCTTTAGTAAAACCAATTTTAGATCATTTTTGGGAGAATAAGGTTTGTGATTTCATTGAAAGGATTGAAAACCATCCCAAATGGAAACCATTTCACTTCCCAAGAATTTTGGTGGATGAAAGGAGAGCATTTGATGAGATTTTTATTATCATTGAATGGATTATAATTCTTGGAAGAGAAATTTTGGATAAATTCATCTAGGGATTAGAGAAGGATGGAAAATTATTTGTCAAATTTACTTATTTATAAGTAGATGTTCCTCTTGATCCTTGGTTTTTGATAGATAAAATTTGGTTGAAAGGATTAACTCCAAAAATCAATATTTTCTTCTAACTGGTTGTACAAGGAAAATTTTGAACTTTAGACAATCTAAAAAAAAAAGGTATGATTTTAACTAATGCTTGTTTCTTGTGCAGAAATACATATGAATCCCTACTCCATATTCTTTCCAGTTGTCCTTTCTCACAAGAGGTTTTCAACTACTTTTTAAAATAATTAAATATCTAATGGGTGTTTTCAAATAGCCTAGAGGATGTGTTGATCCAATGGGTTTATCCCTTCCTATCTCTTTACCTTTGTTGGTTTTGAAAATTAAGCCTTCCTCATATCTGGTGGTGGATTTGGAAGGAAAGAAACTCAAGGACATTTAAGGATGTTGCTCATTCGGCTAAAGTTGTGGATTTGTAGGTAATTTCTTTTTTTAGAGAATATTAGAACCCTAAATATGAATGTTGTGATTGTAGAGCAGGAATGATCAATGGAGAGATATCTTGAATTCAATGCCAATCCTCAACTAGTAAGACATGGTGTACCTCCAAATAGAGCCAAGGTTAAGTAGGAGCCACCTCCGATTGGTTGGTTGAAGTTGAATTTTGATGGTGTATCTAAAGGAAATTTGGGTCTTGCAAGTATTAGAGGGATTGTAAGGAACCATTATGGCTTGATAATTTTAATCTTTGCTGATAATCTAGGACATCAAACTAGTCACTTCACCAAAGCCAGGGCCTTGTTCCAAAAAGTTTCTCTATTGGATTTTGTAAGTTAGAGAGAAATAATTATTCAAGGGGACTCTCTTAATATTATAAATATGGAAAGAGGAACTCAATATCCTACTTGGAATTTTTTAAACATTCTTCTGGAAGTTCAGAGATACATAAAAAATCTAGAAGAGGTTCAATTTAAGTATACATATAGGAAAGGTAATCGAGCAATCGATCTATTGTCTTTTAAAGGAGTTATTTATAATAGTTTAGTGGTGTGGCATGATAATTTCCTGATGGATATTACTTCTATAAATAATGACCTCATACACAATTAGCCTTTGCTCCGCTCTAGTTGAGTTGTTGATGAATTAGCTATAAAATTTGGGGGCACTTATTTATTTTGGATTTTTACCCCAAATTTTATATCTCCAAGCTGCTATTTCCTCTCTGAAAGCCACAATCTCCAATGTGAATAAATTCTTTCCATAATGGGTTGGTAGGCTTAGGAAAGCAATGACCTCATCGGGGAGAATGGGACTAGTACATGGCTCAGTTTTTGATTCAAGTCCTGCTACTAATCTGTGTTCAACTGGTTATCTTTAACATCCTGATTTGGTTTCAATATTTTTTAAGTTTTAAATTATGTATGGTCTTACCTATGTACTGGTTTGGCTTTGGAAGGGGTAACTCCTCTTATTGGTCATTCCTCGATTATTACCAGATGTAAGTAATTTTGGATCCCTCTTTTTGGATGGGGCTTAGTCTCTTTTGTACAACGTTTGGATATCCTTTCAAAACTCCTTCGTCCGTATAATAAAAAAAATATCATCAAGGGAAATATGAACGAAGGATTAAAAGAGCCACTTCCTAGTTATATCATGGCCTATCCTTTCTTCCCCTTATGAGAAATGATATATACATATATATATTCATGATGTGATTGTTTGGTAGACAATGTATGCCCTTTATACAAAATGTAATAAGTTTTGTTAAAAAAAATAGTTATGTTAAATGTTGATTAGTTAAGTAACAAATGGTTATAGGTAGTTAGGTTAGTTACTTAATCTAATCAATTTATTTTTAATAAATAGGATGAAATAGAAGGACCAAGGGCTATATTTCCAATCTTTTAAAAGCTATTGTATTTGGTTATCTCATATAACAATTGAAGATATAGAATGCTTTTATTCTCAAATTGTTTGTAATATTTGTGTGGTATAAGTATTTCTCTCTTTTGAATCTAATGATTGTTTTTGAGGTTCTTCATTTCTAGTACATATATGATTTATTATTTTAGTTATATAATCTTGTGGATTCCTTAGAAAAATAATCCATTAAAGGATTGTTAATTTGAAATTAATTTTCTAGTTGTAATTTTATTTCATTTTCCTACATTCTATAATAAAAAAAATCATATTCATTAAGAATGAGCCAACCTTCTATAAAATTATGGAGAAATTCAATAATCATTTTATAATTTTTCCATGAAGTTTTATTTATTGTCTAAAAAATTAAGTTTTGGACCAACAAGGACAAACCTTTTTAAGGGAAAAGTGATTTAAAAACTTTGGTATAACCATGTCATTACATTTACTATTATTATCTTAGGACCTAGGTTAGGTTAGCTTATTGAATGAGTTTTGTTTTTTAATGTTTTAGACTCTAATTTGGTGGGTTGTATGGTAGTTGTATCATTCATAATTGTAATCATTTATTGTCTATCATGTGCATAAAATAATTCTACCCTCTCTAAGTTTCTAAGAGACTTTACCCTCTCTGAACATCTAGGATTGTTTTATATCTTAGAATCTATATCTATTACTTACTATTAAGGATTATACATTTTTTAAGGTGAATGATTTCCTATTTATTCCAATTATGAATCCAATTATTATATTAATAATAATAATTATTAATTAGTATTAATAATTATATTAACCATTATAATTATTAATACTACAATTATAATTATTATTTCTATCATAATCATACATATTTTAATAAGTTATATTGGATTATATAGGTATCCATTAATAGAAAGATATCCAACCATTATATTTGTTACTAGATCATATAAACCATAACTAGGCATAATTTATATAAATCAATATTGTTATTTCTTAAAAAATATTTTTATAGTATGAACTCTTTAGAATCATTTTTATTAAGGTATATAATTTCACTTGATTAGTTTCTTTTGGTATTTGAAATTTTTAACTAAAATATCAACACTATGATTATCTAATTCATCTATCACCATCCTTTCTTCAATATAGATATGCTAACACATTCAAAATATTATTTCCATGAATAAATTTTAGATTATTTTGGTGACATCCCTAAATTCTTCACTAGCTAATTTTATCTTCTATATGAAAGCACATTATGTGCTATGAGATCCTATTAATTTATTGATAACTCTTTTATCATAGAGTCATATTTATACACATATAATTCAAGATACAATTATATCATTATTTTAATTATTATTTATTGGCTAAACCCCATTTCTTATTATAGTTGTGATATTTACATTTACATTCAAAATAATTTTTCATATTTGCTTTCTTTTATCTCCACATTCACTTTGGGGTTTATCACTTTTTTGCATTACCAATACTTCTTTAGTTTCTTCCATATTTTACTCTATTTACAACTTGAGTTATGTTGGAATCCATAATATTTTCTAGAAATAATAGAAACATCCCATTACTTGAATAATATAATGGAAGAGTAACAAATAGCTGTAGATTCGCCTTCAATTATACTTCAAACATTCAAATGAAAAATATAGCTAAATTCAGGAAAATAGAATTCAACTTATATTAACACTGGACGAGACAGAAGTAAAATACTCAGAAAACAAAATGTGAACAATAGTTTGGATCACCGACTCAAAAGACGCTAAGAATAGAGCGAGATTGCATCTAGGATTTCTGCTTCAATATTTTTGCAAAAAGGTTCTCCTCCTTTGTTTGAGATTGTACATTGATATTTATAGAGGTGCCTGCCTCTTTCTTTCGTATTACAGCATTTAATACAAGAAACAAATTTTGAAGAATTATCCCCTTAATCTATCTCGGAGAAATGACAGTCCCTATTTTTAATGAATTACAACTAAAAATAAATGAAAACAAGGGACCATATTTCTTCATTTAATGACCATTATCGGGGCAAGCCAGAAGTTGTTAAGAAACCACGAATAGGAGCTTTGAATATTGGAGGCATCTTTAATTCTGGTGGCATCAAAAACTGCCTTAGGTTCTTCCATCTTGCACACATCGATAATCAGCAACATTTAATCTTGACGCTTCTTTGACCACGATCTCAAAAACTGTTGGCACAGGTGGGTTTGTCAATTTGGAATAAAAACTATCGCATCAATTTTGTCAGTTGGATAGCTTGATCCTTATCTTCTCTGCACGTTATCCTATGCAATTCTGAAGAAAAATGCAAACTGAACTGTATCGGGCCTTTCGTTTTTGCTTCGGTCGCAAAAATGAGACAGGTCACAAAAATGCGACATGTCGCGATATTGCAACATTTTTACCTTACTGCCTCCTCTTCTGCCACCAGTCACAAAAACGTGACATGTTGTGAAATCATGACATTCTCCTCTTTTAGCTTTTTTTGCTACTCCTTATCGTGAAAATGAAACATGTCACGAAATCGTGACATCTTCCACTCGACACTGTCTTGTCTGCTTTATACCCATGAAAACGTGACATGTCACAATATCGCGACAATTTCTCCATTTGGCTCTTTCATATTTAACATGTCGTGAAATCGTGACATTTTCTATCTTCATGCACTTTGCTGCTTTTAGGCCACAAAAATTTGACATGTCACGAAATCGCGACATTTCTCTGCACTTTGCCTGTCTGCCCTGACATGTCGTGAAATCACGACAATTTCTTGCCTTCTCTGTCGATGTCGCTTCCTATCACGATATCGTGACAAGTTCCTCTGGTGCTCTTCCTTACTGCTTTATGTCGTGATATCGTGACATTTTCCCATCACGTTGCTTTGTTGCCTTTGCAAGTTGCAAAAACGCGACATGTCGCGATATCGCGACAATTTTCATTTTAGTGCTGCCTTTGACTGCGTTGACCGTGAAACTCCAACATGTCGCGATATCATGACAGTTTTACCCCCTTGCTGCCATTGACTGTTTTGACCGTGAAAACGTGACAGGTCATGAAAATGCGACATGTCGCGATATCACGACATTTTCTGTCCTTAGCTCCAACACAAAAACTTGCAGAGATTTTTACATTTCCCTTTCAAAATACTTGAAGGGACAACAAAGGAGTTAGTATCTCTACAACTTCTGCATTATTTTACATGAAAAATAACAATAAAAACAATGTAGCAAAAATGCCAACATGTTCATACTAGAACTAAAGGTGGGTGTCTCTATGATTGATAAGGCTAATGAGTCAAGTCTTAACTCCATTTGTGATTTCAATAATTTATGAGTATCCATCCTTCCTCTTCCCATATCAATAATTTACCAATGGTATTGACCCTTTAGTCTATACAATCAATATCCTAATTATAATTTCTATTTCAATTAATAGATTTGCGTCTACACCTTTATTCCTTAGGCTAGCGAAAATACCAACTCTAAACAATTTTTTTTGGTGATATCTGGTCTTTAATTTTATTATTCATTGATTTTTACCAACCAATATTAGCAAATTTTACATAGATGAATACTTGAAAAATGAGATTTTTTTTTTTCTGTTATAGTACATAAGTATAATAATGATATGACAATGTTAGAATAAGAGCTAAAACCAAATAATCAAATATCAATATATTAGTCAAGGATGATAAAATAATCTCACAAGTTTGATAAAATGCAACCCATATATTCATGCCATGACTCATTTAAATAAACACAATATTCATGTAGATGATAGAAATATAAAATGCATTATAGTATAAAATGATGTATTGCAATTTGACACAATACAATATCACTTGCTATCCTTGCAATAGCCTTTACATAGAGTCTCTTGATATTTCATCTTCTACTATCTCTTTATCTCCTCTAACTCATGGTAGATATGACTCTTAATATTTCTTATAGGATAAATACTTTATTAACCTTCTAATAATGATAAAACCTAATGATTACATGAAACCAAATATTGACAAGATATTTACAAAGTATTTAAAAGGTATTTACAAGGTACCAAATAATGTAATATTCTCTAACACCCCCTATATTACATTATTTGGTATAAATATCAATCTTTGATTTTGATTCCAACTCTTGATCTATATTTAGTTGGCTTCTACTATTACAAAATATTAAATTATTTTATCTATAGTTTAAATAAGTAATTTCTATATTCCTTTATGTAAGTATCTATGTGTAAGATATGCACAAGTTTCATAAAAGTAAGTCAAGAGTCTTGCATACAAGTGGCAAGATGAAAATCCAAAGGTCATGTAAGAGTTGCAATGGTTAAGAACTTCATATTATACACCTATATTATGGATACAAAGATCCATATTATGTAATAATAATAATAATAATAATAAAATATTGCATAAATTGTACTTCATTTTTTTTAGCAATATTATTATAATTTTTCTTCATGCATGTACATGAATGATTTTGGCCATTTAGATTTATATTTGATATTATAGTTAATGTTATCTTATTTATATTAGCTTGGATATATATTTTATTGCTCATATATTAAATTCTACTCTTGATTATTGATATTTTAACCTATAATATTGTGGCTTAATTATATTGGGACCTGTGATATTTTGAGATAGTTAGGCTTAAAAGCCAATAGCGGTATCAAAGCTACCACTTAACTCTATCTATTTTTTATATATTTATTTTTTAGAAGCCACCATAATATTTTAGTCTATCCACTTTTAAAGTAGTGAATACTTGGACTCTATTTTAAAGGTTTAATTGAGTAGATATTGAGGGAATAGAGAAAAATCACCTTGTTTTTTATGTTAGGGTCTTTCCACTAGGTTAAGAGAAAACCAATGAATACAAGGACTCAACTAGAATTGATTGAGGGTCAAATCAGAAGAAATTTGAACATGAGGGGATAAATAAAATTCACCCTAATAATAGTTGGATTCTCTAGAATAGAGGATAAAAATTTTGTTCTTAGGTTCAACCTAAGACATTAGAGATAGATTATAATTATTGAGAAGCATCAAATCCTCTAGGGATAGAGAAGCATTTAATATTCTTGAGTATAGATATTGAGAAGAAGTATAAGCTTCCATAGAGAAGAACAATATAATAAAGTACAAAGAATAAGCCTCTAAAGATAAGTAAATATAGAGGCATATAGAGAAGTTGAAGTTTTGGTTAATCAGGTAACTAAAAGCATCGTGATGACTATATTATTTTAATCTTCACCTTGAGGATTATTTTTTAATAGATTTCTATGTACATCTACTTGCAATAAATAAAATAAAAGAGAAGATTTAAAGTGATATTAAGGGTCCTATTATTTCAAGGTAACCAATGAGAGTATTCTCTAGGAAAGCATTATGAATAGAAAAAATAAGTGTTATCAAATAGCACTATCCAAAAGGTCAAACGAGTAGTGACCAGAAGTACTAATCAAAGTGCCATAAGTTCTAGTAGAGCATTGTACATAAATGCATACAAGCACTTTCTAGAAGCACTAGCTATACAAATAGCCATAAGGATAAGCCAAGTATTATCTAGGTAACCATTTGAGCAATTTCTAGAAGTTCTAGCTATATAAAGAGCCACAAGGACAAGCCGAACATTTTCTAGGTAGCCATTTTAGTGTTTTCCAAAAACACTAACCATACATAAGAGGACAAGTGCATCCAAACTCGAGCATATCTAGTCTCAAGCATATCTAGACTCAAGTTCATTCAAATTTGAGCATGTCTAGACTCAAGTGCATCTAGAATTGAGTGTATCTAGAATTGAGTGCATCCAAATTTGAATGTATCTAGACTTGAGTGCATTCAAAGCATTAGCTACCATAGAAAGAAGAATAGAGCACCATCCCAATCATGTTGTACATACTAGAGAGCAACATAAATGTGATCCAAAAGCATTGAGTTCCATCCCCAAGCATGCTATAGAAACCAAAGAGCTACATAAGTATCATCCAAAAGCATATTATGCCATCCCAAGCATGCTATAGAAACCTAAAAGTAGAGAGCACCATTCTAATATTGCTATAAAAATTTGAAGAGTTACATTGAGCATATAATGCAAGCTTAATTTGAGCTTAGTAGTTAAAATATGATAGGTAGACATGAGTGTAAAATATTGAGTGATTATTTGCTAGCAGGTAACATCCATAAGTTATAATTCAAAATGCATTAAAGATATTACAATTTTTGAGTGCATTGAAGAACGAAAGGTATGACTTATGACCTTTCATATTGGAGGGAAAATTAAATAGAGTTGAATTTAAATTTCATAGAATTTCTAGGAGTTATAAGGTTTTTTCTACTTTGGAATTTATTTATTTCAAAAGTTAATTTTTTGAAAGATTTAAATTTATTTAAGTTTTGGAGTGAAGGATTTCTACTATAGTTTGAAATTGATATTTCAAAATTTTTAATTTTTGAGTTTTTTAAAATATGGAGTAATAAGGTTTTCTACTTCCAAATAATAATTTAGAATATATAATGGATTATTGGTATATTGATTTCAAAGAAAGTAGGCATATGATAGGAAATAAACAATGGTTTAAAACCTTTCAAGAGAAACATGAAAAACTAGTTATTATAGCAGATAGTATGACTTATGAGGTCAAAGGAGTAGGAGATGTTTTAATTAATTTACAAAATGAAAAATAGATGATTAATAATGTACTATATGTACCTAGATTAATTGCTAATATTCTTTTAGTATCTCAATTAATGGATCAAAATTTAGTAGTTGAATTAAAATTTGTTAAAAATAATAAAAAATACCTTATAACTAGATAAGGAAAATTCATAGCTTCTAGTTGTTATAAAAATAGTCTATGTACTTTAGATACATCATCAAATATAACTTTGAAAATAGGTATTTCAAAAACAAAAGAACTTTGGTATAAAAGACTAGGACATATAAGTGCATCTTCATTGAATGAGATGAGTAAACATCAAATGGTTAAAGGTTTACCTAAAATATCATGGGAATCTATAGTTTATCCAAAATTTCTTGTAGGAAAACAACATAGAATACCTTTTGAACTCAATCTATATAGAGCTCAAGAACCATTGGAATTAATATATAAATTTATGTGGTCTAATGAATGTTACTAGTCTTGGAGGACATATATATTATCAACTATTTGTTGATGACTATTATATAATGTGGGTGTATTTTATGAAATTCAAATATGAAGCATTTAGTTGCTTCAAACAATTCAAGCAGTTAGTGGAAAAATAAATAGAAAAATCAATCAAGAATATTTGTTCAAACAGAGGGAAAGAATTTTTATCAAAGGAATTTAATTCTTTTTTAGAAACAAATGGTATAAAATGACAACTTACCACAATATAGTCACCTCAATAAAATGGTATTGTAGAAAGAGAAAATAGATCTATTATGGAAATGGTTCATTGTATGCTAAAATAAGCTCATATTGATCATCAATATTGGGTAGAAGTAGTTAAAATAGCTGTGTTCTTACAAAATAGATCACCCATAAGAATACTAAAAAATGTTACACCAATACCAAAGCTTGTCTCCAAGGAATCCCAACTTACTTCATGTCTGTGTTCATGCTGCCTGTTTCTGTCCATTCCAAAAGGTCCATTTCTACGAACCTAAAATTGGTGGAGGAGAGAATGGAGCTCGAAGGTTACACCGATTGCCTCAGGAAGGAGGAAAGGAGGCTCTTGGTGGATTATCATTCTATTCTTGCAAGGGAAGAAACTTTCTAGCGCCAGAAATCTAGGGACCTCTGGTTGAGAAATGGAGACTCCAATACGAAGTTTTTTCACGCGTCAACTTTGTGGCACAGAGGGGCTAACAAAATCAAGGAAGTGGTGTGCAAGGATGGACGCGTTACCAAGGATATTGAGGAAATCCAAAGTGAAGCGGTTGACTTCTTCCAGGATCTGCTCGGTGTTCCTCCCGACAGTGATCTCCAGGTTCAAAAATCTCTGTTGGATAACTTCCCAGTCAAAGTTCCTCCCGAGGTAAGCTCTAAGCTTCTGGAGCCTTTTTCTATGTCTGAGATTAAAGAAGCTTTGTTCTCCATGCAACCAGACAAGGCGCCTGGGCCTGACGGTTTTCCCCCCCATTTTTTTCAAGTTATGTGGGATGTTGTGGGTTCGGATGTGTGCAAAGCAATTCAGGAGATTCAAGCCTCCAGATCCATCCATCCAAAACTAAATTCTACCTTTCTTGCTCTCATCCCTAAGTCTTCCGCCTGCAAAAGTTTCTCTGATTATCGTCCCATTAGCCTGTGCAATGTTTTTTATAAAATCTTAACCAAGTCCATAGCCAACCGTCTGAGGTCCCTTCTTCCCTCCTTGGTTGGTCCTTCTCAAGGAAGCACCGTGAAAGGCAGAAACATTCTCGATGGTGTCATCACCATCCATGAAACCCTCCATTCTGCTCACCGCTCCAAAAATGCTGCTCTTTTCCTCAAGTCGGACATGAATAAAGCTTTTGACGGAGTTGACAGGAGGTTCCTCTGTGTCGTCCTCTTCAAGTTCGGTTTTCACCCTCAATGGATTGACCTTGTCAGTAGTTGCATATCCACTCCCTCCTTTTTTGTTCTAATCAACGGATCCCCTGCTGGGTATTTCCAAAGTGCCAGAGGCCTCAGACAAGGTGACCCTCTGTTTCCTATTCTATTCATCCTTCTGGCTGAGGTTCTGAGTTTGTCTTTGAAAGAGGCTCTTCGTCAGAATAAGATCTCTGGCATTTTTCCCACCTCTAGAGTCGATCCTGTCTCTCATCAGCAATTTGTGGATGACACCCTCATCTCCACTGGGGCGTCCGTCACTCAAGCCAAATCCATCAAGCGAATCCTCTCCCGTTATGAAAAGGCTGTCGGATAGAAATTCAATTACATCAAAAGAAAAATTTATTTTATTAACACTCCTATGCGAAGGCAGCTCCGCATAGCCAGAATTTTGGAATGCACTATTGATTCCCTGCCTACGTCTTATCTGGGTTTGCCTCTGGCTTGTAATGGCCGGGCCAATGGAAGCTTGTGGGACATGATCCCGGAACGTCTTCACAAAAAGCCGAGCACTTGGAAAGGAAAATTCCCTGTCGCAAGTCGGGAAAGCCAACCTTACCAAAGCTTGTCTCCAAGGAATCCCAACTTACTTCATGTCTGTGTTCATGCTTCCTGTTTCTGTCCATTCCAAGATTGAAAAGATTCAGAGGACCTTTCTGTGGTCTGACAATGAAGAAAAATCCATAATTCCTCTTGTGGCCTGGGATAAGGTTTGCTTGCGAAATGACCAAGGTGGCATGGGAATGAGGAGATCAAGACTCATGAACACTGCTTTGATCGCTAAGCACGCTTGGAAGATCTTGACTAATGACCCAGCAGAGTGGGTCAAGCTGGTTAAGAGGAAGTATCTTGGATTGAGTTCTCTTTTTGATGTCGGGATTCCTCCTGAAGCGTCTGCCTTTTGGAAATATGTGCTTCAAGCCCGCTCTCTGATCGACTCTGGTGCTCGTTGGATTTTGGGTGATGGCAACTCCATTCTCTTCTGGAAGGACAGGTGGGTTACTGATGGAGCTCTCGAGTTGAGAGCGGACCTTGCTGGCCTGAAATCCCAGGTGGATCCAAATTCCCAACTCAAGGTTGCGGACTTCATTGATCGGAGCTCTCTTCCCCCTCGATGGAATTTTCCAGTCCTGGATGGCTTTAACAATGAAATGAATTTTTTGTCTAATATTCTTCGGTCTGTTTTAATTCCATCTGTTAGAAGAGATGACAGAATCATCTGGCGTGGCACAGAGGATGGTCTGTTCTCTGTCAAGATTGCCTATGACCTTCTTACTTGCGATATTTCCATGGATCACAGGTGGAAAGTGATTTGGAGGAAGGGTATTATTCCTAAAGTTAATTACTTTGCATGGATTGCCTTTCATAATAAAGCCTTAACCATTGACAACCTCCATAAGAGGGGTTTTGCTATTCCCAATAGGTGCTTCTTGTGCTTTGCTGATTGTGAGATGACAGACCACTTATTTTTGCACTGTCCTTTTTCCCATTCTGTCCTCGGCACTGTCCTGTCTTCCTTTCAAATCCTTTGGTGCACTCCCCGCTCCCTCAAAGATGCCTTCCACCAATGGCCCAATCCTTTCAAGAATCCTAAACTTTGCTTCCTTCTTGAGGCCTCTTTCCACCACTCCATTTGGCAGATTTGGCTAGAGAGAAATTCCAGAGTCTTCGGCAAGGTCCCTAGAGTACCTCCCTGTGTCGCTCAGAGAGCCTTATCCTTCGCCATTGAGAATTCTAAAGTTGTTCCTAGTTCTCGTCCCCGCATTCCTGGCGAAGCAGCGATCTTCCAAAGTTTGGGCCTTTTCCCTATTCTTGATGGTGTTTCTAAGTCTCGGCGTGGGGATGTTATTTGGACCAAGCCCCCTGTGGGCTGGATTAAATTAAACTTTGACGGTGTGGCCAAAGGCAATCCTGGCCCTGCTGGTTCTGGTGGTGTGGTTAGAGATCATAACGAGAATCTCGTGCTAGCTTATTGTGAAGATTTGGGTGCCCAGACTAATCACTATGCTGAATCCAGAAGTGTTTTGAAAGGTATCCAGATCCTCTTCGAGGATCCTCGGCCTTTGATAGTCGAAGGTGATTCGCTCAATATAGTCAACTATCTGCTAGGCTCTAAAGACCCATCTTGGAGGGTCTACAACATCATTCTTGAGGCTAGGATGCTCCTCTCTCAACGTGACAGTTGGAAGGCATGCCATATTTTTAGGGAAGGAAATCGCGTGGCAGACCACATGGCCAACAAAGGGCTTGTGACCACGTGTCCTATTGTGTGGCGCTCATGCTTCCCGTCTGAGGTGGTGAGTTTGGCCAATGCGGATATCCTCTCATGATGTTCTCCTCGCTTCAGAAGGTCATTCGTTTGGTTTGGCTATTTTTGCTTTCGATGGTCAAATTTCTCCAGCTAGTATTTTTGTTTTCCTTGGTAAAATGTGGTTTGTTTCCAGGATATTCAGACATAAGGGTCCTAATTATAGCCTTCGGGAAATTAGCAATTTTTGGTTTCTGTCATCAAGTTTATTCCTCCAGCCACAAGGCATGATGCACATTCCAGCCAGGCTGAATTTGTACATAAGGTTTTGGGATCCTCTATAAAAACCCACTGTTAATCTATTAAAATAATTACCAAAAAAAAAAATGTTACTTCTGAAGAAGTATGTATAGGACAAAAACCAATAATATAACTATTTACAAGTCTTTAGATGTAAGGCATACATGCATGTTCCAAAGCAAAGAAGAACTAAACTAGATGAGAAAAAATTTTGTGGATTATTTCTTGGTTATGATGATGATTCAATAGGATACATAATAATTGATCCAAATAAAAATAAAATTTACATAAGCAAAGATGTAGTATTTGATGAGGGAAACAAAAATATTATTAAAGAACAAAAAACTAATACAGGAACAATTCTAAGTTTTTTAGAAGAAGAGGACTCATCAAGTGAAGAATCAAAATTAGAAACATATGATGAGCAAATTGAAAATTTAGAAACTACTACAACACTACAAAGGAAAGAACCAATATGGCTTAGAGATACACTTAAGGACTCAAAGCTAGAGCAAATGCTAGATCTCACTACTGTAAGACCATAAACTTGTAGCTCAACCAAAATAAATAATGAATTGATAAGTCCTACAGTAGAACCTAGAACTACTCAAGCTATTTTAAGTCATCCAAAATGGAAGACAACTATGGAATTAGAATATGCAACATTAATGAAAAATAAAACATTAGTTGATCTACCACAAAGAAAGAAAGTAGTAGGATGTAAGTGGATCTACAAGATAAAATACAAAGTAGATGATTCTCTTGACAAATACAAAGCTTGATTAGTTACAAAAGGATATACTCAAATAGAAGGAATAGATTATGAAGAAACCTTTGCACCAACAACAATAATGACTACTATTCAAACAATTTGTGCCTTAATACCACATCCTGAATGTGAATTTCATAAAATGGATTTACAAGTGCATTTAATAATGTTAATATTGAAGAAGAAGTATATATATCATTTCCAAAAGTATTTGTGATCAAAGGATATGAAAAAAAGGTTTATAAGTTGAACAAATCCTTATATGGTTTAAAGCAGGCACCAAGAGCATGGTATATAAAGATTAATAATAATTTGTTATAGCATAATTTTAAACAAAGTTTATTAGATCCAAATCTCTATACAAAAAAGGTTGGACTAGAAAAAATAATACTTATAGTATATGTTGATGATATAGTAATCATAGGAAGCTCTAGAATTCTAATAGATGAAGTTAAAAGGGACCTAGAAAATGATTTTGAAATGATATATTTGGGACTTCTTCATTATTGTCTTGGTTTGGAAAATTTTCAAAGTGAAAACAATATCACAATAACACAAACAAAGTATGCAAAATCATTACTTGAAAAGTACATAATGAAAAATTGTAAATTCAAAGATACACCTATGGAACAAGGATTATAGTTGTCTAGATATAATAAAACATCTCTAGTTCTAGCCACTATCTATTATCAATTAATTGGAAGTCTTCTATATTTAACAAATACTAGACCAAACAATTTTTGTTGTAAATTATCTTTCAATATTCATGCAAGAACCTAGAGAAAGTCATTGGAAAGCTACAAAAAGAATACTACAATATATTAACAAGACTATAGAATATGGGTTAATATATATAAGAAATGAATATGATGATAAGTTTTATCTACAAGGATATTCATATTTTGATTATGCTAGATCTATAGATGATAGAAAATCTACATTAGGCTATGTATTCTATCTTGGATCTGGACCTATTTCTTGGTATAGTAAAAAACAACATGCAGTAGCACTTTCATCTATAGAAGTAAAATATCATGCAACAAAAGATGTAGTATGTGAGGCACTTTGGTTACAATATATATTATCAGATATGGGAATCAAGAGAACTCCTACAATATTAAATTGTGATAATCAAGGAGTACTTAATTTAATCAAAAATCTAGTTATTCATGAAATAACAAAACACATTGAAGCTCAATCTCATTTTATCAAGGATCATGTTCAAAATCATCATATCCGGTTGAAATCCATTTCTATTGAAGATTAAATTACAAATATTTTTACAAAAGCACTTGCTATAAACAAAGTTTAGATATTCTAGAATCATCTATGTACATCAAGAGAAGTTCACATCAAATAATGTAATATAGGGGGGTGTTAGATAATATTACATTATTTGATCTATAGTTTGAATGAGTAGTTTGTATTTTTATTTATTTTAGTCTCTATGTGCAAGCTATGCATAAGTGTCATAAAATTAAGTCAAGTATCTTGCATACAAGTGGCAAGATGAGAAGCCAAAGGTCATGCAAGAGTTGTAATAGTCAAGAACTTGAAGAGTCATCTTATATAGCTATATTATGGAGACAAAACTCCATGTTATGTAATAATAATAATAAGAAGAAAAGAATGTATACATTGTACTTCATTTTTAATGAATATTATTGTAATTTTTCTTCATGCATGTATATGAATGATTTTGATCATTTGCATTTTATTTGATATTATAATGAATGGTATCTTATTTATATTGGCTTGGATATAGATTTTTGGTTGCTCATATATTAAATTCTACTCTTGATTATTGATATTGCAACCTATAATATTGTGTCTTAATTATATTGGAACCTATGATATTTTGAGATAGTTAGGCTTAAAACCCAACATTTACTAGCTCAGGTTCACTTGTGTTTGTCTATTGCTATTCTAGTTTTAATTTTTTATTTCTATCTTCGACTTTACATCTAGATCAATCACTCAAGTATCATATTTTTTATTTCCTACATGTTCAAATGTCATTTCCTCTGTAAGCACAACCACTATAGGTCCTTTTTGATACAAAATATTATTTATGGATGAATAATTTCTTATGCTTAACAAAATCCTTTTCCTTTTGTATAAACACTTCAACATTTCTACTATCCTATTTCATTTTATCACATTTATCCATACATAATTCACATCTATTGTGTTGTTTTTATTTTCTTCATACTAATACTTTTTTGTAAGTGATTACATTTTTTACAAAAAATATAATAATGGAGGTCCCACCATTTTTCTAACATGTGTCCATTTTTTCCACAATGACTACAACTAGTACCTACCACAAATTTGATTTTCCTATTTCTTGTCATAAAATTAGTCCCTATCACAAGATTGGTATTAGTATTCCCTATCATAAAATCATTGTCATTTGATTCTTTTGTAAACCCATGACCATTGTATTTTTTCCTTATTTCTAGTATCAAAGGTTCTTTCATGCCTCATATTTTCGCAGACATGTGCCTTTGTATCCCATGTTTCTTAATAGTTCCAAACCAGTTCTTTTTGTGTACTTTTAAAAAATGTCAAACTTATCATCACACTATTTTTTGATACTATTTAAATGCCATAAATCATCATAATAAAATTCATAGCCATAATAACTATAAATATCTAAATATTAATCAAAACAATTTGGATAATCACTATCTCTCAAACTATCAATAAATCTAGAATTCTCCTTGTTTCCATCAACAATTATTATAGGATCACCAAGATTTCAACTATCATCAATACTAACATTTTGAACTTCATCAACATAAGATTTTTCTATACAAATATTCTCATGAACAATTCTTAAGTCATTAGGGTCACATGCTTTATCTATTTTCTTTATGAAGTCTCTATTAGCAAATGAGCCTAAAATCATAGGTCTATATTTTGCAAGATCGTATAATCACATGCATATGATTTAATTAAATCAAAATAACACCAATATTGCATAAAATAAAAATATTTAGTGATAATAAATAATTATTCATACAAAATTATTACATAACATAGGGCTTTTTCATCAATATATGACCTTACATGAGATTTTTCAGTACGACTTTTACTCTCCTCAAACTCATGGGAGACGTAAACTTTAATATGTATTTATTACATAATGACAAAGTCTCTCATGATAACATGAATTCCTACTCATAAATATCACTTATATATATGAAATATTTCACTTATGAATCTTCACTTGCACATATAACACATCACACAAGTCTTCATTTACACACATGACACTTTTCACTCACACTTGATTACATGACACATAAATACTCTTTACAACTTGACATATGATAAATAATAAACACACTTAATAATATAAATATTTACAATGGTACTAAAGGTACCAAATAATGTAATACATCTAATACCCCTCCATATTATATTATTTGGTAGAAAGTATTTTTGCCTTCAATATTTGACTCTTGTCTTCATCCATTGACTCTAGATTTGATATTGTTGTTCGTAATAAATTGGATTTGTTTTTCATAATTTTTATGGTTCTAAATATTTTTTCAATTGATATTGAAATTATTTGTTTTAGAAGTTCATATAATGACATAATCAATATGTCTTTTACACTTCTCCATCCACAAACACTATTTCCCTTGTAAAAACAATTTTTTGGAAATGATTATTACTCCAATATTTTTTATAATAACGAAGATCTCAACAATTTCATCTTTGTGTCCATATCTATTGCAATGTTTACACTTGTGAGTGTATTTTTATTTTTCACAATTTTGGATGGACTTTATTCAACTTTGAATGAGCATTTTTTTACCAAAAATTTCTTTCTAGATTCTTCAATTTTCCTTGATGTTTTAGTCTTAACTATATTACAAGCAATTGCTTAATTACAAATTGATTTCCAAAATTTTTAATTATTGGTATCTTTAAAACAAATATTTATGCAACATTCAAGTATCAAAAGAACTATACTTATAGGTTCTTTCTGTATGGAATGTACGTATTCCATTAATTCTGTTGACCCATGTTTTCTACTTCCAGTACTTCTATATTTTAATGATGCATATTTAATGCTTGGTCTATTATTTATTTTCTCAATTTCTATTTTTAAATTTCTTCTAATGTTGAAATTTATTTCATTTTCCTTCAATTTCCTTGAATTTCAATCTAATAATAATTTTTTTATTCTTTTTCTTTAAATTCTCATTCAATCAATCAATTTCAAATTTAACTTTTCAATAAATTTTCATAATCTTCTTATTATTCTTCAAACCCTCAATTTCTATTTCAAATTAATTTCATTTTCACTTCTTATAACTACCTAATTTTAATTTCAAATTCTTCCCTTTAAAAAAAATACTTTTCATCAATCAAATCTCAAATTTCAAATTTCTTCTTATGTCTCCCTAATATTTAATTTCACAGATTCAAAAGCTATCAAAATAATAAATTTTATTTTCTTATAACTCCCATTTAATTCATTCCTTTTAAATATCTTATATCTCGCAATACTTTGTTCCTTTGATTAAAAAAATACCTTATAAATCCCCAACCACTAAAATTATCCCTTCAAATAACCAATGCACCTATTTTTTTAAATAAAATATTCCATTCTAATCATAAATTCAAAATGTTAGCTCAATATGGCATCACATTTACTTCTCAATTCATATTCCATGATAATTTCTTTAGGGAATCTAAGATATGTTGCATGAAATATTTGTATTTCAAATGTTCTTCTATAGCAATTTTTTGAGTGTTACATTTGCACCATATATATTGTTGCAACTTCAATGCTATTTGATTTTATTTGTTCACTTTATGTCAAATGCTCTTGCATTTTTTCTCTTTATTCCTTCAAGCTATTTATTCCTTCAATACATTCCACCTTTGATCATGGCTTCAACTCACTCATTTATTTTATATGTATCTCCATAAATAGATTCACCTCCAAACATTCTGCAATCAACTACTTTCAAACTTTTATTTTCTCCTTCCTCAACTTCAATAGCTCTCATTCTTTTAGCATTATTCTTTCTCTCTCCTCTAATATTTTTCTCCTCACTCCAAATTCACACCAAACTTTGGTGCTAGCTATTCTCCACTTGTTCTCAATCAATTTCTAAAATATCTTCCTCTTTATCCATATTGGATAGAGCTTACTAAATTGGATCTCACTAATGAGGCTCTAATACCACTATTAGAAAATGGGACCAAATATCATAGGTCTATATTTCATAGGATTGTATAATAAAATGTGTATAATATCATTCAATCATAATAACACCAACATTGTACAAAATAAAAATATTTATTGATAAGAAGTCATACTTCATGCAAAATAGTTACATAGCATAGACCTTTGTCATCAATATATAACATTACATAAGACTCTTCAATACACCCAACATTTTCTTTGTCCAAACTCACAAGAGATAAAACCTTTCATATGCCTTCTTACATAATTGTAAATTATCACATGATAACATAACTTCCTACTCATAATTCTCACTTACATATATGACACCTCTCACTCATAACTCTTCACTTAGACACATGATACCTTACACAACTCTTATCTTACACACATGACACCTTTCACTCACACTTGATTACATGACACTTTATCACTCTTCAAAATTTGACACATACTAAATAATAAACACACTTCATAATATAAATATTTACAATGGTACTCAAGGTACCATGTAATACCTCCAATAGTATCTAGTGTCACAGTATCCATATATCAACTTGGATTTCAAATCACACCCCATATCTGTCCATTGAAATATTTTACTTGTATCTTCCATTATGTATTTTTTGACATTGTTTTTGTAGAGTATTTCCTTCACAATATAATTTTGGAGTAGATTCACTACCTTTTGGTGCCATATAATTTTGATTCAATATTTCTTTTGCCATAAGAACCTTGTGTGCAGATTTATATTCTTCCTCGTGATTAGATTCTGATTCTTGTGCCTCTTGAACCATATGTACTTTTTAATTTTACCATTTTGGATACTATTGTGTTTGTGTATATTGTTGTTGATTTGATTGATATTGCCTTTGTTGATTTATTTGGAAATGTCTATGTTGTTAATACCATTGATTTAATGAATTAAATCTATAAAATTTAGTAATTTGTCATTTTTTATATATATGACAATATATTTTTATCCATTCTGGTTGATTTTGTGATGGGGATGAGATTGAAGGATTTTAATGTTACTTTATGATTTCCCTGATGATATAAGAGCACTAGTTGATATTTCATATCTTAATTGATTTTCTACTTTATATGTTTGGATAATATTAACTAATTCCTCAAATGAAACCTTTTGTTTAATACTTGAAGATATGTGACCAATATTTTAAATGAATCAAGAAGTGCTCTTAGTGCAATTGAAACTAGAAGTTTGTATTTAATTTTTTCTTCCATGATTTGGAATTTTGATTTCAAGTATACTATTCTTCTAAGAAATTGTTCTTTATTTTTACCATCTTAACTCTCAGTGTATATAGTTGTGATTGTAGGTTAAGAATAGTGGTTTCATTTCTAGCTTTGAGTATAGTTCAAAGTTTATCCCAAGCATCTTTTGAAGTTTTGGCCTTACTTATATGTGCTTTTTTTTTATCTGATAACCTAAATATTATTAACATGAGTGATTTTGCATCACCTTATTTATATTTTTGTTTGTTTGTGCCATCATTAGAACATATTTCAATTCAAGTGACTATATAAAAAAAAATTCAACCACAAGTATTTAATTCATTTATTTTTTCAAGGTGTAAAATTTGGTCCTTTAAGTAACTAAGATTCTAAGAGAAATATTTTTATATTTGACATGGTTGGGATTCCTTGTATTTAAAATGATTTCCTTCAATTGTTTTCCAATCCTCCAAATAAATGTGGAACCCTTGAATAAAATGTGGTCTTTAAGAGATTAATGTCTACTTTATTTTCTTTATCTCAACTCTTTTGATTTTGTCTTCCCTTAAATTTTATTTTTAGAAAATTGTCCACTTTAAAATATTTTATGGACCTAATAATATTTTCCTTTTTCTCACTTTTCAATATTTCTTATGAAAAATATCAATCTTATTAACATCTACCAATTTTCTTTTATCTTCTTTTAAAAATTCCTTTGCAAATCAAATGGACTTCAATAAATTCCAATAAATTTTTCCTTCCCCTTTAAAATATTTCTTTGAATGTTTTTTTCCTAAAGAGCAAGCAAATATTTCCTTTTAACTCCATTTAATTTTTCCTTAGAAACAAATATTTTGAACAATACTCCTTATGAAATAAATCAAATTCTTAATCTATGCTTCTTTGACCACATACCATATTTTATTTAATTTTTCCAGAAAATAAATTATGCTATCCCTTTGAATAATTTTTCTTATGAAATTTGTTCTTCTTGCTTTTCCTTAAAAAAAACTTAATTTCCTTCAATTTATAAATATAAGAAGATGAAAATTTTAAGGTCTATATCTTAAATAGTTTAGATGATATGAAATTTATTTGAACCCACACCATCTCTAATGTTGAACACCTTGAACAAATATGGTAGACACTTCATTGCTTCCTAGAAGTTAATTCATATATTTCCTGCAATGTCTTTTTTCCATTCTCTAAAAATTGACCTCCCCTTAGGTTCGAGGTGTAGAACAATTGGTTCATCCAAACCCCATAAGGGGGGTGGAGGTCCAAGGTTCAAATCTCGGGCCTCGTCGGACTGAACGCTTGTCCCTTTCCTGGTGCTTTCAGCGGCGTAAAAGTTTTAAAATGATTGTGGCATGGTGGTTATAGGGGTGGACTGCATGAAGATCTGTGTGGCGGCTTCGGGGTGGACAGTGCAGAATACTGTGGCAGCCATAAAAGCTGGACAACTTGCCCGGTTTTATGTCGGCTACTGATTCCACCATGTAAATACAAAAAAAAAAAATTGACCTCCCCTTTTATAAAAAATATATACACATGGCTTATCTAGATTTATTTTGATAGGTCAAGATAATATTATAATGCACCTTATAAAAAAATTGCTTTACAGAACTTCATGTCTGTTATAGGGTCAAAATGTAGGCTTAGTAGATGGAACATCAAATTTAGAACACACTAGACAAAACATTTTTCATTATGTTGCAAGGCTTATAGGACAAATGCATGAAAATTTGTATATTCTACTATAATATTCAAGAAGGCTATGTGAAGGTGACAAAAAAGGACATAGAAATATCTAATAAAATTATTTATATTCCATTGTAGGATTCAAGTAGCTTAGGAAGATAAATATTTAGATATCATACACAAATATAGATAATGTCAAGCAAACAATATTATAGAAATTATAATACATCTTGGATAAGGGGAAACACAAATATCTATGCTAGGCACATAGATAGAAAGGTAGAAATAGGGTGCAAGAAAAAGTTTAGTACAAGCAATAATTGTAGAATATCACACAAATGGGCTTCGTAGAAAAATTAATATCTTAAACTATTTCTTCTCACTTAGTGCATGTTGTTAGATGAAGAAATTTTTTCCTCAATTTATTGCTCACCACTTGATTCACTTCTTGTGCAAACTCTCTATGACTTATTTCCCATGGATTTGATGCCATTATTAGAAAAAGAACAATATTAAATAATCAAATATCAATATATGAGGTAAAGATAATAAAATTCTCTCAAAAGGTTAATAAAATGCAACTCATATACTCAAATAAATAAACACATAATATTCAACTGGATGAGAGAAATATATAATGCATTACAGTATAAAATTATGTACTATAATTTGATACAATACAATATCACATGTCATTCCTATGAATAGCCTTTACAAAAAGTCTCTTGACATTTTATTTTCTACTGTATCTTTGTCACCTATCAAACTCACAAGAGATATGACCTTCATAGAAGAAACATTTTAATAACCTTATAATAATGATAAAAGTTAATGATTACAAGAAATCAAACATTGATAAGATATTTATAAATGATTAACAAAGTTTTTACAAAGTACCAAATAATTTACTATTCTCTAAAAGATAAGACAATAGTGAAAATCACTAAAAATCACTCTATTGTGAGAAAAAAAATATAGATGTATACAAGTCAATTTCCTTTACTTAGGAAAGAGAGATCAAGATTTTGTTAAAATTCATGCATTCTTGAAATTAGATTATGACCCATTATTACTACTATTTAGTTATTTTATAAGTTTTTTTATCCACCTTTGCATTGATATTAAAATTTACCATAAATTTTAATTTTACTAGGACCTTCCTATAACATATTTTATATACCATCCCTTGAATGTCATTCCATGACCGGTTTTCATCCTATTAGCCTTTGCAATATTTTGTATAAAATCCTTACAAAGACCATGGAAGATAGAATGAAATATATCATGCCCCGAGTTACAAACTTGTGCCAAGTAAGCTCTGTCCAAGGAAGAGTCATCACCAATAGTGTGATCACCATACATGAGCTTATACATATAGTTACTATCAATAGGTTACCAAGTTTCTTCCTAAAGTTGGATATTAGCAAAACCTTCAACAAAATTTTATGGGATTTCCTCATAGCTATCCTAATCTGGTTTGGATTCAACCATAGATGGGTTTGATTGATAAAAACCTACATCTCTTCAGCATGGTTTTCTATCATAGTCAATGGATCAATGACTGGGTATTTCAGAAGCAAATATGGAATTAGATAGGGGGACCCCATGTCATAGTTTCTATTCATATTGGTGTCTGATAACCTAGGAAGGGATCTTAAGGTAACATGCTCTACAGGTGATATTTTAGGGATCAAAGCTTCAAATAGCCTCACCCTAGTGTCTCACCAACAGTTCATTGATGATACTATTTGTTGGTCAAATATCTACCTAATCAACAAAACTGAGTTTGTGCACCCTAGATATGACCAACATTGAAAGGTCAAAGGAATGTCCTTCATGCCAATATCTAGAGAGGGTTGGATCCCAAACTAAATCCTACACTGGTTGAAGACTATAGATGTAGGAAAGAAATTAGAAAATGTGAAAAGAAATTAGAAAATGCAGAAAAAAATGGGAAATATAGCCACAGGTCGAAAGCATAGGATTTGGGGTAGACTAACAACATGAAATCCACCCAAGCATGAAATAACATGTAATAGAATAAAAGCAGCAGAGTTTACTTGTAAACTTGTAGGAACAACATTCAGGACAACACTCCAGCACTCACTCTCTCACCAACAATATTTAAATCCAAATGCAGAATTTAAATTTAATAGCAAATAAAGAGCATAAGCGTAAAATAGAAGTGTAAAGAAAAAGGAAATCACACAATATCACTTGCAAATTTAGAATCCTGGTGTCTTCTATTGATGCAGAGAACTTGGAGAGTTTTCTCGTAAAATATCTCAAGGGAATATCCATATTTCAAGGGAATATTCCCAGGAAATCAGCATTTTAGGCATCGGTACACAGGAAATTAAAAGATATTCAATGCTTTGAAAATATACTCCTTGCCTTAGAAATCATGGAAATCCTATTTTTATTCTTATAAATCTTCCTCCTTCGCTTGGGATCTACAATTAGAGTTACTCGCTACCTCTGTCATCTAATGCTTGCAAAAAATTGCTCTGGGTGCTTTTGAAATCTCGACTATATTAATCATGGACTACGATGAAATTTCAAAATTGGAGGGCTCTATTTCTATAATTGCTTTGCCCTTTCTGTTCAAAAACTAAGTTCACCCTCTGACAAATTTTTTTTTTGACCAACCTCCTATCTCTAGATGCGCTCACGTGCTTCTATTTTGAGAATGTGTTCACCCACGGGAGGGGTGAATAGGATGTTCTCCCCTCAACTGGGGCAAACATGACAACATTTTGTCTTTAGGGTACATTCACCCACAAGAGGGGTGAATGCAATCGTGTTCCAATGTTGGGGTGTGTTCGCC
Organism: Wollemia nobilis; assembly: GCA_028583015.1. Classification (NCBI taxonomy): domain Eukaryota; kingdom Viridiplantae; phylum Streptophyta; class Pinopsida; order Araucariales; family Araucariaceae; genus Wollemia; species Wollemia nobilis. The sequence goes on from JAQPPZ010016473.1 coordinate 1,405,363, forward strand.
CATGGGAGGGGTGAATGGTATGTTCGTCCCTCATCCAGGGTGAATGCAACTTTGATTTGCCATACCCCTTTTAAGTTTCCAATATTCGCTCCTATCACCTTTTGTCATTTTTTCACCCCACAGTGGGGCGAATGGGGCATTTACCCATCCTTTGGGTGAACACACTTTCATGTTCTATATTTTTCAACACTTTCAAAATTTTAGTTCCTTAAGTATTTTACCTTGGTCAGCCTAAAGACACCTTTATTTTATAGTCTTATATTTATTTAATAAAAAAGTATAATGTCGATGCTAGAATACATATATAAACTAAAAATTAATATTAAAAATAAATATTGTCGATTACAATCAAAATACCCCAATCAAATTACTTCAAACAAAATTCTCAATGTGGTGAGGTGCAAGACTTCCAATATTTTTGATGACTCACGGGGTATCCAACTCACATGGATGCAAGTGATCCCAGGTCTTTATCGATTGGGAAATTATGGGGTCTTATTTATAGCTACCTTAGGTGGTTCCTCTGCTATAGAAGCCTTCTATCGTGCCTCCTCTTTTGTACTTCATCTCACTCTACTTCTACATGCTCCTCCTACTCTTTGATAGTTTCAAAAATGACTTCGTAAGTTGTGACTGCCTCCTTCCAAGCATGAGTTGTGAACAGACATGGGATACTAAGTGACTCATAAAAAAACAAATATTTTGAAAATCCGTCAAGCTAAGGTGCTTCGCTCGTTGATCCAACTCATACAATAATATCTCTAGGTGTGTATACTTCTACATCAGGGGCAACACCTACACTTCGGTAAGAGGCTATTCCCATGCATCGATCTCAGAGGTATATTCCACAAACTTCTTCTAGAGTGCCTCCAGTTTCTCTAGTGGCAAGGGTTCACCCCACTCATCCATAAAATATGGAAATCCCAACTCAGAAATAGTCTCAAAATGAGACATGGAAATGGTATGCTCATGCTTGATAGTGTTGATAATTATCTATACTTCCTTTACTAGGTCCATCCTCTAGAAATAGCTATGTAGTGTGACCTTGGCATTTGTACAGGTGTGATTCATTTCACATAGAGGGTGAATACGTAGGTTGGCATTTGCTAGGGGCTGGATCTTCATGACCATCTCCATATACGGCTCAAATCATTCCTCGATATTATCAATCAACTGCTATCCTAGATAAATTTGTATATGTACCTCCCACAAATAGTGTAGCACCTGGACTACTTGTGCAGCCAACTTGATGGCTTTTGATGAAAAACCAGCAATCTGTGCAACCTTCTCTGCTAACTAATTTTTCATGTCCTTAAGCTACTATTGGAGCCTATGCATTTCTATCCTGGTGGTATCTCATTCCTTTAGGTGCACTCCAACTTGTTGGTGCAAATATTTATTTTTAGTTGTAGTCTTCTCCTCTTGCACTCCATTTTTTCCAAGACAGTTTCGAGCTCAAACATTTTTTTTTCATTTTTAAAATATTTTTCCTTAAAATGCTCACCGTGCAAGTACATTGAGCTCATATTAGCCTGAATATTTCCCATATTTTCTACTAGATTTATCTTGGTGAGATATTATGTGATGGTCTCACTAACGTAGTCGCTTGGAAATATTTCTCCTTGTGGATTCTGGACCAAGGGAGTGAGCTCTGTCGTATGAACCTACATAGCAATAGGATCAAAGGTGACTTTATTAATCGACTGAGTTGGAGCCAAGGCATCCTTTCACCTCATGCTATTCAACCACTACGAAGAGCTGAAGTGTGCCTGATTAATCTTCTCCACATAGAGCTACTTATGGGCCACCTGCACATCAGGAATAGACTACAACTCCAAAATAGGGTGAATGGAACTAGCACATCTGAGTGACTAGGTTCAATGGGGTCAATGCTGGTGGCAAATACTTTTTATTATGATTATTTTGGGAGGAGATTGTGTATTCACAACCTCAATGGTGGTGGTGGCAACAATGGAAGGAGAAGGGCACAAAAAGGAATTTGGCACTAACGCATACAAACTAAAAGAAATGGAGGATGAAGGAATGGTAATAGAAGAAGGAGAAATAGTGACTTTAGGAATGGAAGAAGATGGAATGGATATATATTTGGAAGACATATTGAATGGCAGAGAAACAAAGATAGAGGATGGTGGAATTGAAACCGATGGAAGTGAAAAAAAATTCACTACTTGCTTCAAAGAAGAAGAATAGGAAGAGAAGATGTACCTTAGGGTGTAGGTGCCATGTGACGGGGTGATGAGGGTGGCTGTGAAATTACTTCTTCTTGCTACGCTTTTGCCCTCCCTTCAATGCCTAGATTCTCTTCACCATCCATAACTTCTATGTGGGAACTCTTTGATTGATGATCCTCCTCTTGCTCATGGACCATCAAAAATACTTGTACAACCTTAGTCAGGAGCTCTTCTACTGGCGAAGGATTTACAACTATAGTTGGAATATTAGTAACAATAGAAACTGCTACAATTAGAATTGTAGAAACTGCAGTAACTGAAACTTTAGTGGTATAAGCAACAACACTGGTCCTTGGTATTTTGGCCACCTTTTGAAATGGGATGCCTTCGGCATATTTTGATTTTCCAGCATAGGTTCCTATTCCACCTTTTGCTTTGTTCACTAAGATCTTCGCTTAAACACATATTATTGTTTTTCTTCCTCTGGAATCTCCTCCTTAGCCATTGGATGTCCTTCTTCAGTTTTTCCTTCACCACTATCATAGTGCTAGAATATTTGTGGCAAAATATTGGCAAAGGCGATGGGCTGATATGAATCGACGTATTCATCATAATTTTCTAAAAATCATCCAATTTCAACCCGTAAGGGGTAGTCAGATTCCCATGGTGAATCTACATTATACACAAATTCATTATCTTCTCTTCAGTCCAAGCGGACTCACATTATTGAACTTGACTGAATAAACCCGGTAGAGGAATTTGGGTTTTATACTTGGCCGAATTGTACTCTACCTCCTAATCATAATAATCATGCCAGGATGTGAGCATTGTCATCTTCTCAATGTGCTAGTTCATGTCTGGCCCATCAAAATTATTTCTATTCTTCTGGATATCTGGCCAAGGGCAACAACAAAATGACTTAGCCTTTGTAATAGACAAGAATTTTCCCAAAGGGTCATACCTCCAACATTGTGGTAGTTCTATCAAACCTAAATCTTGTAGTGCCACTGTCAAGAGCTAATTTTGTCCAACTTGACTCACCTCTATACTACCAAATTTAAATGAAATGTTGCATGTTGTCTTCTTTTTGTGCTTTTTTTCATATACATCATTTACGTAATCTAACTAGCGTACTAATTCCATGGCAAAAACATGCTCTATAGCAAAATAGAGCTACAAAAATGGCTTACCCATGAAGCCAAAAATTCTCACAACTACACCCTGGGTAAGTAAGAAAATATCTCCCTTTACCTGTGTGGCTACTGCATATCTTAATTCCCATGGTACCCTTTCACATGTGCCACAAAGAAACTCTATTGTCGGGCCCAAGAACCAATTGTTAAAGCTATAATATGACTCCCTTATTGACAAAATGGAAGTCCACCTATAAACCGACAAAGGTTCATTTTTATCATTCACCTGTGTTACTGCAATAAAGTGGAAGCACCACTGAAGCTAGAAAAAGAAATACCATACTAAAAAGGATGTATTCTTGAATTTCTTTGCCTCTCCAATTTGTAACTTCTCCAACTGATAATTTATCCTTCAAGAAATAAAATCTACCCAGTTGAAAAAAACTAGATTAGTACCCTACCTCAGAGAATAAAATTCCACTTGACAGATGCATTGAGATAAATTCACTTGCCATTTATGAACTGTATCATCCAAAGGTAAACCTGTGACCCAAGCCAGAAGAATAAAGATCATAGCTTTTAAAATCAGTGAGTAGCTTTGAAAAATTTGGCAACTGCCCCATAGACGGCTCCTTAATCAACTGGGTCTCCATAAATTTACGCATGGTTACTGTGGGGACATATTTATCTTCCTGCTCATTAGTATGAAATTTTTTATGAAACCCATAGGATGAGGGCTCTAATATACAAGAGAAAGCCTCTTGAATATCATCCAGAGTAATGGTAAATAAGATCTCCCTTCTAGAATTTTTGATGGCTCTAGTAAATGGATCGTAGAACCGCGCAACGAGCCATACCAACTTAGAGCAAGGATGAACCGGTGGGCACAAATACTAGAATAAATATGAATGGTATGGCAATGTAAGCTAGATTTCTGATGACACTCCTTATATTACCACCAATTTTACATCTTCTCGTAACCTTTCCACACCTTTGTGGGTAATGAGGCAATCGCCAATTTTTGCCAGTGAGTCTTCATATGGGTCCAGGTCAATGTAATAATTTTTTTGAGCCTTTTTAAATATATATCCTCCTTCCTTATTTTTTGATTTCTTGGGCTCTGTAACCTCTGTAACATTCTTAGGCCCCTTGCTCTATTTTCCCATTACCTCTTTCTCTGATAAAGACTCTGGACACTCTTTGAACACTTATTTGAGCAGTCTGTAGCTACAACTTGAAATACATAGTAGTAAAAATTTTAAAATAAATTGATCCATGGGAATTTTACCTTGTCATTTAAATAGAGCACATACTCAACTACCGCAATAAATATTGAATTAATCTAAGTGCTCATGAGAGATCACCTACATGGATTCACTCACCTGGCACCATTCCCTATGTCATAATGGTACTACTTTCGATTTGTTGTTGAATCATCCTAGGAAATATTACCTTCCTCGCCATGTAAATTTATCATAAAATAAGTCCTTGTGGCTCAAGCTTGCTCAAAAAAATAAATTTGCCACTTAATAACCAATGTTGGATGCTCAATGTTTTCAAAAGTCCTCTGTATTGAGAAGTGATAGTTGAATGAATTTGGAGCTCTGCTAGGGTTTGATGAGGAAAAACTACTCTACTAGGGTTTGATGAAGAAAAACTACTCTGTGGGGATGGCAACAACATTCAGAGGAGGTCTAAAAATTTGGAGGAATATCGTTATGGCATTGGGTCTGGCACAGAGAGTGCATGCTTGTGATGTTTTTTCATCTGAAAATGACTGGAAGGAATAGGATTTTCCATTGCATGTCGGGAACCTCTTGTTAAAGAACAATGGATGTTTGGAACGATGAGAATCCAGGCCAGTTCTAGTGGTTCAACCATAATCGATGGCAGAAGATGTGGAGTATCTAAACAAACATACCCTTTTTGGGCATTCAAATTTCTCTCCCCTTTGTGGAGGCTTGGGTCAGGAAAACTTGGAATCCTAAAGGCGATGTGGAGGTGATGCTGAGTGCGAACAACTATTTTATAGTGGTTTTCTCTTGTATTGTAGATCGTAACAAAGAATTTTAAGGGGGTAATTATTTCTATAACAAAGTGGGACTCTTTCTTAAACCCTAGCATCTGGGTTTCAACCCATCAGTGGAGCTGCCATCATGGGTTCCAATATGGGTGCAGCTTCCATGGCTCCCGTTGGAATTTTGGAGAACTGATATCTTGCATAAGATTGCCCTTCTGCTTGAGAAGCCAGTTGGACAATTACAATAGACAATGGATAAAAAGGTAATCTCCATTGCTCGTATTTATGTTGAAATTAACTTAAATAATCATATTTTAGATTCTATTGAAATACAATTTGGATCAACTACATGGGTTCAAAAACTTGACTATGAATCTCTTCCATTTCGTTACCGGATTTGTCGTGAATATGGCCATCTACAAAGAAAATGCCCTAAGTTTATCCTGCCTGTGGCTTCAAATCCTGGGCCCTCTTAGTCTGGACAAATTTTGTATAAAGGAAAAGCCCTAATAAAAGAAGGGGAACGGGATAAGTAAGGTTTTGTTTTGGTAAAATCCTAAAATAGAGGATGAAAGGCAAACAAAGACCTTAAGGATAGCCAGCCAGATGCTCTACTCAACCATTTTGAAATATTAGATGATATTGATCAGTGCATGGAGATACCTAAAACGTTGCTACCTGATACAAATATAACAAGGCTAAATTAGATGTCTCTTCTTGAGGAGGAAGTTAAGGAATCAGATATAGGGGATTTAAATGAAGAACAAAGGGCTTTGGATCTGAGTATAGGGTACATGGATGGGTCTAGCCCTATAAGGGAAACTATTTTGGAAAGTGGTATAGATTTAGTTATGCTCTCTCCTACTCAGGAACTGATGCAGTCATCCTTGGACTGCAAAACTCCTACGATGTTGGGATTGCAGCAGAAAATAATTAAAAAAAAAAAAATTGGATAAGAATATGAATGTGGGTCGAAAGAAGGACCATGATAAAATTAAGTTAATGGGGGAGAATTTGGTGGAGTCAGGCTTGGTGAGAACATTGGACTCTCATTTTTATAACCCCCAAAAATGATTATCCTCTCATGGAATGTAAGGGGGTTTAACAACATCCCTAGATAAAAAGTTGTTCATGATTTGGTTCGTGTGCATTCTCCGGATGTGGTTTTTATTCAGGAAACTAAATTTGCTATTGATAGTATGTTTAATATTGCTCCCAAGTTGTGTAGAAGGGGACAATTCCAGTGTATCGATGCATGAGGATATATTGGTGGTGTCGCTTATTTATGGGATCCGGTTAAGATATCCCCTCTTACTTGGATTTCCAGAGATGGTCTATTTTGATGGTTAGACATGATAATGAATATGGTGAAATCATCCTACTTACAAAATTTTATGCTCCTATTTATTATAATGGTAAAGTGAATTTGTGGAAGCACATTTGCTTTGTGAGAAGTTTGGTTCCCCTGTAACCATGGATTTTGGCTGGAGACTTCAACTCTATCACTTGTCTGGAGGAGAAACATGGTGGGGTGGACCATATCGAGCCTTTTTATTCTATATTCAGTGCTCATATCCAGACCCTAAACTTGGTTGACATCAAGCCAGATAATGGGATATTTACTTGGCACAATAGAAGGTGTGGGGAAGCTTCCATCTCAGAGAGACTAGATAGGTTTTTGATATCCAGTTATTGGATGGGTAATAATAGGAGTGCTAGTTCTATGATTCTGGAGGGTAGGGGATCTGATCATTGGCCTATCAAACTATCTACTTTGGATTTAGGGCTAAAAAATAATCCCTCCTTTAAGTTTCAACTTATGTGGCTTCATGATCCTAAGCTTCATGATTTCATGTGAGGCTGGTGGACCACTGGAAAACCTCCTCATGGCACCACTATGTATTCCTTTATGAAGTGACTACAATTTGTAAAACATAAATTGAAGAGATGGAATAGACTGAATTTTGGGAACCTTTCCTTGGCTAAGCTGGCAACTCTTAGGAGGATGGAAGAAGCTTCAAGGAAGATTAGATATCAGGGATTCACGAAGGAGCTTCTTTTTGAGGAATCTAAGGCTGTGAAAGACCTTACTGAATGGGAACTGAGGGAAGAATTTTTTTGGAAATAAAAAGCTCGAGTAGATTGGCTTCAAGAAGGAGATAGGAACACAACATTATTTTATAACTTAGTTAAGGCTCACCATAATGGTAACCTGATTACCTCTCTTGTGAATTCTCAGGGTGCCCTGCTCTCTTCTTTTAGGGATATTTCAGAAGAGACTAAGAGGTATTTTTACTCTCTCTTCAAGGAGGACTCCCTATCAGATGATGAGAATGAAAATATTATTCTAAATTGTATTCCAATGATTGTTTCTAGAGAGATGAATGAGCACTTAATGGGTCCAATTTCCCTTGAGGAGTTGGAAAATGTTGTATTCAATATGAAAAAATGAAAAGCCCCAGGCCCAGATGGATTCCTGATTGAGTTTTATCAGGAGTTTTGGGATTTAATAAAATTTGATCTTTTGGATGTGGTCCATGAGTCCCAAAAGAACAAATAGATGCTAAGGGCCCTAAATGCTACCTTTTTGGTGCTTATACCCAAAAAATAAGGAGAAAAATCCTTGGATATGTTCAGGCCTATTGCTTTCTACAATGTTGTGTATAAGATCATCACAAAAAATATTGTTGAGAGGCTGAAGATATGGTTGAGCAAAATTATATCTGAGGAGCAAGGAGGGTTTGTTGTTGGCCGAAAAATCTTGGATGGGGTTGTTATTGCTACAGAAGCTATTCACTCAATGGAAAATTCTAAGGAGAAAACTATGTTCATTAAGTTGGACATGGCCAAATCCTATGATTGAGTCAGATGGTCCTTTCTTTAGAAAGTTCTTGCTGCTTTTGGATTTGAGGAGGAATGGATTATATGGGTGATGAGCTATGTTTCTTCTTCCTCATTCTTTTTCTTGTTAATAATGAGCCATCAGAGCTATTTGAGGCCTCAAGGGGATTGAGGCAAGGAGATCCTTTATCTCCTTATTTGTTTATGATAATGGCGAAAGGGTTGGGAAGATTTCTCAAGTCTCAAGTCATGTAGGGTCTCATTCAAGGGTGGAAGTGGGATAGTAGTTTGCCACCTCTTTCCCACCTTCAATTTGTTGATGATATTGCTTTTTTTGGAGTTACCACTATCAGGGAAGCTGGCAATATTAGACAATCTCTTGACATATATCTTGGTGCTTCTAGACAATTGATTAATGAGGACAAGTCTTCTATTTTCTTCTTCAATACCCCTCCTCTTATTCAAGCTAGGATTGCTTGCATTTTAAGATTCCAGGTTGGGACTCCCCCCTTCATTTATCTTGGTATTCTAATTTCATCTCATCCTCTACCTAGATCTTCTTGGCAGTCTATGCTTGATAAGTTTAGAAGGAAGGTGAATCACTGGACTTTTAGATGACTATCCACTACAGGTAGAGTGTTGCTTTTAAAATATGTTGTTCAAGATTTACCCATTTATAGATGTTTTGTACAAAGAGCTTCCTCTCACTTCATCGAGGACATGGATGCTTTGTCAAGATAGTTTTTATGGTCTAGAAAACTTGATCAATCTAAATGGAGTTTGGTTAGGTGGGATTCTATATGTAGGCCGATGCAAGAGGGAGGCCTTGGGTTGCGATAGACAAGTCTTTTTGGGCAGGATTTGGTTACAAAACATTATTGGAGATCATGTACCTCTCAAGATCATATTTGAGCTAAAATATTATCTTGTAAATACTTGAGAGGTATTTCTAAGGCTGAGATCCCTAGAGTCAGCTTGGTTGGGAAAGGTTTTGTTATCTGGGACACTCTGAAAAGAGGATCTAATTTAATCAAGCAAGGTTTATTCTGTATTTGCAATAAAGGATCAAATGCTATTTTTTGGGAGGATTCTTGGGATGGCCACCCTCCTATCTTGAATAAATATCCTAGGTTACGTTCCCTAAGCAATTTTTTCTTAGAAGTAGGTTGGTCTCGTGTGGAGGACTTTAAAAAAAATCTAATCTTTTGGAAATATGGAAATGTACAGGTGGAAAGATCTACAAGAATGGCCCTAGGGGGGACTAGCCAAGGACAGAAAGGTGCTTGATATTATTATTAAGGGGAGGCCTTGTTATTCATTGAGGGGTAAAGATATTCTGGCTTGGAACCCTAATCCTAAGGGAACCTACTCGGTAGCCTATGTTTATCAGGTTCTTGATAAGCAAAAGTATGGGAGTCTTCCTGTCACTTGGTGGAAAAATATGTGGAACAAATTTTCCTAGCCAAAATGTAACTTATTTCTCTAGTTGGTAGCTCATAATAAATGCCTCACTTGGGATAATGTGAGGAAGAGGGGATTTTAGGGTCCCTCTTTTTGTGTCCTTTGCAGTAAGAATGAGGATGACTCTTTTCATTTATTTTTCAATGCTCCTTTGCCAGAGGTATTTGGCACCATTTGTGGAGCACCTGGAACCATCCATTTTTTCATGTGCTATCCCTAGATGAGTTTTGGAATAGTCTGGGTAGACCTCCGACCAAGGCCCCCTTCCTTCCGGTGGCTTGGAATTTGGGCCCTTCTTGCATCATCTAGAAAATTTGGTTCGAATGAAATTGGCACATATTTTAGGGCAGTTATTTGGCTGTTCAACAGATCTGGCAAAGGATCTTGTATATGGTTCAGGAAACCATCCATAACAAATGTGATGTGGACCCTCTTTTGGATTCTAGGGAGAATAAGGTACATCAAGCCCTTGGTATCTTTGGGGATGGTGTGAACTCTTCTAGCCCTAGTAGGGTTCCTCAGCTTAGCAAGAAGGTTAGGAGAGATGGTAGGTGGAGGCCACCCCCTAGAGGAGTTTTAAAAATTAATACTGATGGATCATCCAGGGGTAATCCTGGACATGCTGGCATTGGTGGTGTTGGGAGAGATTCTATTGGTGGTGTTAGTTTTTTCTTTTCCATTTATAAATGTGTTCACTCCAAAAATTTTATGGAAGCTCTTGCAATTCTTGAGGCCTTGTGAGAGGGGTTTTCTCTTGGCTGGCATAGGATTATCTATGAGTTTGACTCTCAAATTATGGTTAATATTTTAAATAGTAAAAGGGTGGAGGAATTTAATTGGCAGTTGGCCTTTGTAGCCATTCAGATTCTCAAAATGAGTGAAGAGTTTGAATTTATATCCTTTGTGCACATTCTAAGGGAATGGAATGTGGTTGCTAATTACCTGGCCAAAAGGGCTTCTGAGATGCTGGATCCTTGGAGTATCGATAATTGGGAGAGTCTCTCATCTGTGGACTCTCAACTCCTATGGGAGTTGATCCACAAGGATGTACAGACTTAATGTGGTTTTTTCTTCTTGTATTTTTTGGGTGTCATTCTATTCTAGTGGTTTTAGCATGTTTGGTTGTTTATTTGAGTCCTGGTTGGAAGCTCAGTTGTACTCTATAATCCAAAATTTTTATCAATAAATTGTTACCCCTTTATTTAAAAAAAAAATATCGGATGCTCTCTCATTCGTTAGGAATATAAGTATTCGGCACGACGCACATTTTAAATTAAATATCTTTGAAATACCATTTTTATTGCATTCCTAATCTTTGATAGCTACCACATATCCATGGCGTAATTATTTTTGCAACGTGCTCCCAAAAATATACACATTTGTTTCCTTATTCTTTGGAAAAATACGTTATCGATGCTCATTAATATTCCCCTTTTTTGGTGCCTTCAAAAATTAGGGAGACATGTCTCTTCTTTCTTTATCTCAAGGCAACTTCAAATTGATTGAAAATTTCATAGTGAATAGCCTGCTTAAATAAAACTCCTCTGCTTCACTATTTCACCCATATTTAGAAAAATATATTTTCTAAAAACCATCCTACCCTCTCAAAAAGAATGACTTTTTACCTTTTTCTTTATTTATAAAAATCATTTTTTTAAAGCAGCTTTTTTTTATAGGAAAAATAAACTCTTATTGCTCTGTTGTTTCAAACAAACACATTCATCCAAGCCAAGGGTGAATGGCCCTTTCACCTATTCCTGGGGTGAATGCAATACCAATCATACATTCATATTTTATGAACATAAATTCTAGGTTTTTAATGAGTTCGTCCCATCCACAAGGTGAAAGGTTGCATCGCCCCTCCTTGGGACGAACGTGACTTCAATTACTTCTCTTTTTATTTGTGTTCTTCTATTATAAATGTGATGTCAACATTGCCAATGGATGCACCTCTACCATTTATTGAATTATCATGTCGCCTCTTCCTTAGGGTGAATGAACTTGGGAGTGTCTGAAGTTTTTTTTATGTTCTCTCTATTTTATATATATATATAATAATAATAATAATAATAATAATAATAACATTCATAATTAAAATGAAATAACATATTAAAAGGAATATTTACATATGTACAAGTGGGTACCTCTTCAGAACTTCTTCATTGAATATAGGCCTTCAAATGAAGATCATTCATCAAGATAGGAAGATCACCACCCTCCATATCACGAAGATGATAGGCATTCATCGAATTTACTATAGAAATTTGGAAATGGGCCCTCCCAGATAGTATAAAACTTATGGTGTTTTATTGGCTTAGCCTTATTCTCATTCCATTTCAAAAATAAGTCTCCTAATTGAAATTTACACTCAATTGCTTTCTTCCCAAACCAATTCAGCATTTATTTTGTGTGCTGGGAAAATTCTTGATAATATTGCTCCCTATCCTCCTCTAACTGAAAAAATTGTGCCAAGCTTGCACTCATAGGATCATATTATCCATATTCATATTGGAATAACTACAACATTTGGAGTACCGAAAGCTCAATGTGAGTAGGGAGAATGACCTCTTTCCCATAAACCAAGGCATACAGATAAGTTTTAATGGATTTCTTCATAGATATGTGATTTTCCCAAAGCACCTAGTTTAAAAAAAAGTGCCAACTTCTTTTATTAATGCCCATGGTCCTCTTTAAAATTTGTGGTAAACTTTTATTGGTAGATTCATCCAACTCATTTCCTTACAAATAATAGTTGGACAATGTCTTAAGATAAATGCCATGTTTTCTAGTAAACTTTGTGATTTTGGCCCCAATGAATGGAGTTCCATTATTAGTTACAATTGAATCTAGGATACCAAAACGAGTAATAATCCCTTCCAGGAAAGAGATAATAGTTGCTTGATCAGCCTTCTTGGTAGGAATGGCTTCCGCCCATCTAGTGAAATAATCAGTCACCATTAAGATATACTTGTGTTTTATGGAAGAGTGTCGATTAATGACTTCAATGAAGTCAAGACCCCACTACTGGAAAGGTGCTTCCACTTGAATTGGGCATAGGGGAAGAGATCATTTTCTTATTCTACCAACATATCTCTTACAACTATCACAATCCTAACTTACTTTATGAGCATCGATGAATAGAGTGGGCTAGTAGTAGCCTACTTGGATAATATTTAAATCCATGGGTTTGCCTGCATAGTGACCACAAGATAGCCCAAAATGAAATTCCTCCAATATTTTCTTCTTCTTGAAATCCTTCACACATTTGAGAAGAACTCCATAAATGTTCTTGTGATACAGTCCATTTGGCAACAGAACGCACTTGAGCACTTGCAGCCTGAACCTCCTATGCTACAAAGCATCAAGACAAGTTGGGCATCTCCCAGAAGTAAAATAGTCAACCAATTCTTTCATCCAATCACAATTGCTTACAACATGATTCATGCAAATGCTTTCACCAATGTCCTCTTCATGCACCACATCCAATGACTCAGGGGCAGTGCTTTTAGCTAACTCCTAGCATAAATCTTGCCCACAAACTAGTTTTGTTGGTCGAATATCCACATCGTATTATTGAATTTTTGAGACCCAACCTACTCTTTTATCACCTAGTTCTCCTTGGATAATGAAGTTGTATATATCAGGATGTATAAAATAGATCATAGTCTTGCTCTAGGAGACAAAGTGTTAGAACTTATTCAATAATTTTATCACTGCATAGACCTATTTCTCAATAAAATTATATTTATCCTAATGTGGTGCAATAAATTGACTCAAGAAGGCAATTGGAATCTCTTTACCATCATATTGCTTCTGTTTCAATACTGCAACATAGCTTTCTTGCTCACCCACTACATAGAGAATGAAATATTTTGAATAGTCAGGATTAATTAGAACTAGATTTGATGTAATTATTTCTTTGATTTCCTAAAAAGCTTGTCTTCTGGCTTTCATCCACTTAAACTCAGTGTTCTTCTTCAAGAGCTCTGTCATCGGCTTCACAACCTAAGAAAAATCAACAACGAACTTATAGATGAAATTTATTTGACCAAAGAAATATTTCAAGTCCTTCTTGTTAGCCGGTAATGGTAACTTCATCAGGGCTTCAACTCTTGCAGGGTCAATTGACAATCCTTCCTACGAGATTACATGGACCAACAACTTCCCTTCATAAAAAATAAAGATTGACTTATTTATATTAATAAAGATCCCGAACTCATGACACTTATTGAATACCTACCTCAAATGAGCAATGTGGTCTTCTCTATGATGCAAAAACACAGTCATATTGTCAAGATATATCATAATAATCATATTTAATAACTCACCAAAAGCAATGTCCATGGCCCTTTGAAAACTAGCATTGACATTTGAAAGTCCATATGACATCCATTGGTAGGCGAATGTGCCCCACTTGGTGGTGAAGGCTATTTTATATTGGTCTTCATCCTTCACCTATATCTGATTATATCTTGATAAACCATCTAGCAAAGATAATATTTGTGCACCAGCAACCACATGAAGAATTGTGAGAGAGGGTAATGATCTTTCAATAATGCTTGGTTCAGGTTGTGAAAGTCAACGCACAACCAAATGTCTCCATTCTTCTTTTGCACTGGGACCAGGTTCACCACCTATGTTGAGTGCTTGATCAGATAAATTATCTTTACCTTCAACATATTCAACAATTTGACCTTCATGAGTACTTCTATATTGGGTTTGACATGCCACTACTTTTGCCAAAAAGGATTTACCCCCTCCTATAGCTCAATAGCATGATGTATCACATTCTTGTCATATCCTTTTAAATATTTATAGCTCCATGCTACAATGTTAGGGTATTCATAGCACAAATTCTTAATATCTTCTAACTCCTCAGGGACACAATCAATTCTAATTTTAATGATCTTTTTGGTTTCTAGCTGTAATTCCTTATATTCCTTCGCATCCACTTTGATCCTATGCTTTTCAAACCTATCATTTTGATCAAATAAACTCTCCAGTGAAATCAAATCTCTTATAAATATTATTGTTCTTCAATTGGATCATTCCTTATTTCTCTTCATTAGAAAGCACTATATCATTTGCACTAGCAGCTTCTCCAAGAAGAAAATTGACTATTTGTTCATCATTGTCAAATACTTGCAAATAAAGATTCTTATCCATAACTGAATGTCTATAGATCACTCTAACAGTATTGGGATTTCTAAATACCTGCTCCATAAGAGAATAATTTGAACCAAGAGAGGCTAGAATATCTGCATGTTTTTTCTACTCCTAGGAAATCGCCTAAATGTTCAAAGTTGTGAAGGATTCAAAAAAATATCAAACTCTGTTGCGATAGGCTTTCAGGTAATGCTACTTTGACACACACCTATTAATGGTCTTATTGACAATAATCTTGGAGTCACCAAAAATCTACAGCTTTTTAATGCCCAATTTTTAGCTTTATTCAACCCAAGGTATAATGCCTTATATTCAGTTACATTATTTGTGCAACTCCAAGTCAACCTATAAGAATAAGTATTTTTCATTCCCTTGGGGTAGATAAATACGACACCATATCCTATACCATTCTTAGATCTGGCACCATCAAAATACATATTCCATAGATAGTCCGTGTTATAATCCTAGGAATCGGGGACTTGTTCTTCAGTTTTCTTGGGCTTGGTCATTGTATAACAACCAATGTTTGTTATGATCATTGCATTAAAATTTGTGAGAAAAAAATCATATTCAAGGTGAATTTTACCCAATGCTTCTCCCATAAATTCAACCTCTTATAGCTCTTTAGTCATCATGTTAACTGCACCTGGAGCTTCTTCTTCCTCTTTCAACTTTTCAATGTGAAAAGGTGTTGGCTTTTCATTGTGAATGTGAATCCTCTTTCCCTTGAATGGTATCTCCAAATGTGAGTAGTCTAAGGAAAGATATCCTCCTAGCTTAGCCATGAATTCCATTGAGAGTCACATGCTAAATTATGGCTCTAGGTCAACTACTACCACTTCTTGAATGACCGTGATTTATGGTATACTGTGAAGGGAAATAGAAATATCTTTGATTACTCCCACTATCTTGATTGGAATCCCATACAAATGTAAAACTCCTAGGTTACTCCTTATATATGACATCCCAATAACTTCACATATTGCCTTTGGTATGATAGTAGTTGTAGCTCTAGATTTGATCATACATTTGTGTACAATCCACCGTTCCATTCTGAGTGAAAAATAAAATGGGGGTGATCTATTTTTTTCCATTGCTGATATTGGTAGCACTTGCACTAGGACTATTTGAGAAGGATATTTCTTATGATATTTAGCAGTCTTTAGGGACTCTTACAATAGGTCAACTTGCCCTGGCAGCTGTAGCGCATCATACAAGCTTACCTTTGCAGGAATATTTTTCATTTCCTCCACAATATTGTAAGTTGAGTCACTCTAAGCCTTCTCCTCTGTAACGCATTTGTAATTTTCCCGATACTACTAAGTAGCTTCTACTCTTTATCTATTTGTCAATGATGGGTACTTGAGTCACTCCTTGGCTTGCTCTTTTGTTTCATTCTATGTTTGAGTAGCTGCTATGGGTTGCAAATTTGATGCTTTTCTTGAGCTTGCTTAGGCAATAAATATCTTAACCTAATAGAATCCTACTCCTTAGTCCTTACACCAGGTACTTTCATTGGAGGTTATCATTTTTCATCTCACACCTTTGGCTCTATAGGCACCTTCAAAGGTTCGAGCTCATCTAGATCTACAATTACTGGATTTTTCCTAGATCTCGTAAGAACCGAAACTTGCTTCAAATATGGCATCATAAAATTGTAATCAACCTCCCTAATCATATTTACTTGTCCACCGGTTGAACTCTCCGCTAGTATTTGCACATAATTCATATGCACCATGTAGGTCTCTTCTCCATAAGTATCATTACATGTTGAGCACCAATACACCTTTTATAATACACTAGCCTCCTCGTTTATCAGTATGGTTTGCTTGTCTTAGGGCCTCTAATAACATATACTTGCTCCTAGGTAATTGGTAGAGTTCGAAATCTTCTTGATCAAAATTCAGCCTTGGCTTGGTTTTTTCTCACCGTTGTAAGATCATTTGATATCGTCCTTAATGCTGAGTTGTTATATTTAACCTCTTGCAACAATGTTATGAAAGGATCAATATTGGATGATGAGGAGGGTGTTGGCAAAGGTAGAGGTGCTGGTGGTACGAGCAATAATAATGGGGTTGGAGGCACTAGCAATGCTAGGAAAGGAATGGGTGATGGCATCTGGGGTACATATTGAGCAGGTAATTTTAGAAAACTTGGTGTTGGACATTGTGGGATAGGGATCAGATCCATATGAGGTAGGCTTGAATTCCATGATGGAACTAGATAGATGGAATGTATGGGCTACAAAAATGCACTAGAATACAAATACTATGGGAGGTCAGGAAGAATGGGCATAGTAGTTTTTGGGGGAAGCCTACCTACAATAATTAGGTCAGATTCAACCTTCTGTACCTAAGTATATAGATATGGGAATGTAGTCACGATGGATTGTCGCACAACCATACCGATCTCAGTGCTAAATACCCTAAGGTAGTAGAATGCCACTTGTTCATGTGTAGGTTGCAAACCATCAGGAAATATCTGCTAGCTTTGTGTGAACTTGATATTGAAGTCAACTACCTCCTCCTCCAGATGTATTCGAATTGTTATAAATTGGTGCAACAAGGAATATGGGTCAGCTTGTTCATGAAAATTTTTAATCAACAACTTTGCCAACTATTCCCATGAGGTAATAGTACCAGGTTACAATGACCGATACCGATACAATAATTTCCCTCTTAGTGATAATACCAACAACTTTACCATCACATATTCATCTGTTATGTCATTGATCGTAGCCAAAGATGCTACATATTGAATGTGCTCATAGGCCATTTTACCAGTATCATCATAGGTCAGTAAATCCTTCAAATCTGCTTGAGGCACTAGATTTTGTGCTTGCAATTTCAATACTCCTAAGCTATTCCATGTTGGAAACTGTCTAGGTGGTTGTGGATACTATGGTGGAGGATTATGAGCCATGTGGGTTGGTGTGTGGGATGGAGCTTGAGGAACACTAGTAGCAGTGCTAATTGGGCTTGTAGTAGTAAAGCTTACACTAGCTAGTCGTGATGATGTGGTAGATGATATATAGGATGTATGAGGTAATGAAGATGTATTGTGTAATATGGCTAATTGAGGATGTTCCCCTAGCCTTTGAATATCAATTTTGTAGAAATAAATTTGATGATATAGATTTTTGGCTTTCAATATTGTATTTATGAGACACATCTTTCACTATACTCATGTTTGGATATTTTTATATGTAATCAAGTCACCAGATGTTCTAATTATATAGCACAAAGGTGAACATAAAACCTTGATACTATCAAAAGTGGAACTTTTGAAGTCCCATCTGGCATGCCAAAAATTATTGGTCAAATATTTTCCTAATCAAAAAAACTGAGTTTGTGCACCCTTAGATAAGGCCAAAATTGAAAGCCTAGAGGAAAGGAATGTCCTCCATGAAAATATCCAAAGAGGGTTGGCTCCAAAAATAAATCCTATCCTCAAGATAGGATTGGAGCCTATGCATTTATATCATAGTGGCATCTTTTTCCTTTAGGTGCACTCCAAATTGTCGATGAAAATATTTATTTTTAGTGGCAGTATTCTCCTCTTGCGCTCTGCTTTTTGCCAGGGCAATTTTGAGCTCAATAATTTTATTTTCATTTTCAAAATATTTTTCCTTAAAATGCTTGCCATGCAAGTACACTAAGCTCATATCAGCCTGAATATTACCCATATTTTCTACTAGATTTATGTTGGTAAGATATTCTGTGATAGTCTCACTAATGTAGTCATTTGCCAACACTATTTTGGCCAACCTTTCCAGCATCCTAAAATCTAAAATCATTAGATCCATTATGGAGGATTATAAGCAAGTTGTAGGTCAAAGAGTAAACTATCTCAAAAGTAGAATTTACTTCATCAACACTTTGGCACAAATAAATACAAGAATTGCTTAAATTCTAGGATGTGCCATTGTCGAGTTCCCTGTGACTTACGTTGACCTTCCTCTTTTCCAAGGTAGTCCTTCAAAGAGAATGTGGGATACCATGATTCAACGGGTAATGAATAAGCTTACAGGATGGAAATGAGCCCTTCATAGTAATGCAAGAAAGTTCACATTAGTTCAATAATATCTTTAGAGTGTGCCAATTTATTTCATGTCCTTTCTCATAGCCCCAATCGTCATGTGTAACAAGCTAGAAAAAATTCAAAGGAGTTTTTTATGGTCAGGAATGGTAAATAAAGGTAGATTTTCCCTTATTGCATGGGATAAAGTTTGTATCCCAAAATGTAGGGGTGGGCTAGGCCTTCGAAAAGTTCACCAAATGAACATGGCAATGATCTCCAAATAGGGATGGAAAATCATCACTAAATCCCCTACCCAATGGGTGGAAATCATGGAAAGAAATAATCTTAGGTAAGGGTCTCTACTGGAAATTCGCTCATACCTTTTGGTTCTACATTTTGGAACTTTGTGTGCCATACCAGATCTATTCTCCAAAAATACTACCGATGGAGGTTAGGGGATGGATCAAGAATTAGGTTTTGGAAAGATACCTAGATTATTTCTCAACCTCTTATGCATAATCAATCTATAAGTATTTTTAAATCCATTATTTATCAGATGTTTGGTCCCAAGGTTGATAATTTTATTTCCCATGCAACTGTTCCTCCTAGGTGGGTCAATTTACCTATTGAGCTGGGACCGCTAGAGCTTCACTCTACGATTCTTCATTTATCTGAGCTGCTTCACACCTAGTTAATTCCAAGTACCCGACCACTTGATTCCCCTTTATGGTAGCTTAGCGAGTCTCATTATCTATCAAAATAGCTTATGCATCAATGAACAAACATGAGGAAAATTGGTTCCCTACAAAGTGCATATGGATTAAGAACCTAATTCCTAAGATAGCCCATTTTTACTGGTTGGCTACTAAAAATGGACTCTTAACTACAAATAATTTGATCACTCAGGGTATGATCCTACTAATAGATGTTTCATCTACAACTCTACCTGGGAGTCGGTTAATCACATGTTATTAGAATGCTCCTTCTCTGGCATTGTCATGTCCTTCATTATTTCCATTATGTTCATTTCTTAGGTTATCCCTCATTGTGTTAGTGACCTTATCCTCCAATGGTTTAACCCCTTTCATTCCACCAAATTGAAGTATTGGTGGTCAGTTATCCTCCCACACTTCATGTGGTAGGTCTGGCTAGAGAGGAATAATAGAGCCTTTAGGTTTTCTTATCGTGACTCAGAGTCTATCTTTGAGAATTATCACATTTGCTTCCGAGAACACCAACCTTATTCCATTTGAGGATCATCCTGCATCCCCATTTGAGATTTGTTGGTCCGACTTTCATACACACCCTGTGAAGAATGAGCACAAAACTCTGATAACACTTATACAGGATAAATCCCACTCACTTTAGGATCTAGCTAGTTATCCAAGGTGTGAGTTACAGAGTCGGGTCGAATGTCAATTCACTCTTTTTTGCTTCTGGAATAGATTTCAATATGGACTGTCTATACCTTACAACGGGCTCACTGAACTTGCTCAGTAATGTTCAGAAGTTGTCACTTGTTGACAATCAGATTTAAAATTAATTCTTTGATCTAGCTCTCATGGGTCAGCAGATTTAAATAAAAGACAAATAAAGAAAATAAAAATGAATCATTTTACGATAAAAAAAAGAGGGCAGGGTAAGGCAGAAAGAGAAGTTTATCCAATTTAACTATAAAACAAAACTACCAATTTTATTTATACTATCAGCTTCACAACAGAACAAATCAAAGAAGAAAGTGTACAGTTTTCTAAGATCACTTTCTACTAAGAGCAAAAGGCAGAGATGGAACAGATCTAACGGAAAATTATAAACCAAAGGGTAGTCGGTTAAAATTGATATCTTTCACCGACGACTCTAGCTCGCATACAGTGAGGACAGAGCAATTAGAACAAACTTGAACCTTAAATCTGTAATTTTCCCTAGTATACAATAGAACAAATGAAGCCTAACAACATATTTAATCTTGATAACACCGATTTACAGCATATATCTAATAAAATTTAATGAAACGGATAACAAAAAAATATGAACTTATCACAATCTGCAAAAGATTAGGCTCCTGGCCATGCTATCACAGAAAACAAAAGCACATCAACTCCAAGTCCAGAAATAAAGTATTTAACAATCTTTGTAAGAAATTGCTTCAAAAGCATTTTATTTCTAATTTTTCGCCTCCTGCGATTACATTGAGAAGAAGTATTTATAGACTCAGGATAGACCCTGATATTTTCAGAAATATCTTCTTCTCCCATCGTAAATCTTATCATCTCAAACCCTAGGACCCGGGTTTTACAATATAAGCCCTTTTAAAACAAATTTCGGATAGAACTTAACCATTCTGCAAATCAGTGCAGTCACTTGCCATAAATGGAGAAGACAGAATTCGAATGCCACTTGCATTCACCTGCAACTGTGAATAAATGTCTTCATTAATGCCCTCGGGTAATTTGGATGAATCACCACTTCTCTGACATTTCATCTCCGTAGAGCCATCCCTGAGTTGAAAATCTCTACAAGCTATTAATTCTGCCATAAATTTTCATTAAATGCATTCATCGACAAAATTCGGCAACTATGTGTCTATATTTTCATTTCCCGGCCAATTCCCAACATATTCCACTATGGGCAGCTGCTTAGTCACCGTAAAGTCTCTTTGCAGCCAGATCTGAAAAAATTGGATGACACAGCAACTTCTCTTTCGAAATGGCTGTCTTTGATTAATTTGCACTTAACTTCGTCTTTATGGCCATTTCTCCATTATTTCGTAAGTGCCAGATGGCTTCCTGCATGAAAGACAAAAGATGGATTAGTATTTTAATAATATTAAATCAAAACTTTAAAGTTAAAATGAAGCCCTAAAGTTCAGTATATGCGGCTTTATTCATCTGATACGTGGCCTGCAGTGCTTTGACACGTGTCACAAAATTGTGACACGTGTCCATTTCCAACTGTCTTGCATTTTTGGCCCTTTTCTGCCAGGGTCGTGAAAATGCGACATGTCACGATTTCGTGACATGTCGCGAAATCGCGACATCCCTGGCCTTGGCAGCTCTTCTTCCCAACATGGTCGCGAAAACATGACATGTCATGATTTCGTGACATGTCATGAAATTGCGCCTATTCTCTGGCCCTCGGTAACCTTCAGCTTCCATGCAACGAAAACGTGACATGTTGTGATTTCATGACATGTCACGAAATCGCGCGTCTTTTTTGCCTTTGGCGCTTTCCTTGAAATGTGTCGCGATTTCGCGACACATTTTTGACTTGTGCTTTTTCTTTCTACTTCTGGAAACCTTCCCCTTTTGGTTCTTCTTGCTGTCTTTGGCTTCCCTTGCTGGTTTCTTGTCATGATTTCACGACATCCCGAAGGCGTCGTGAAATCGTGACACTTTCGAGGCTCTTATACCTTCTGCATACTATGGCCGTGAAACCGTGACATGTCGCGATTTCGTGACATGTCGCAAAATCGTGACCTACTCCATGCCTTAGGACTTTTCTTGTTCGATTCCTCTTGCTGGCTTTTGACTTGCTTTTGGTTTTGCTTTGCCTCATGCTGCAACCCTTGGCTCCTCTGCCTGCAGCTTTGACTTGGACTTGTCGCGATTTCGTGACATGTCGCGAAATCGTGACAGTCCGTACGCTCTGGGCTCCCTCTGCAAAAACGTCACGATTTCGTGACGTCGCAAAATCACGACGTCGCGATTTCGCTACAGTTTTCTCCTTTGCTTCATTGTGCCGAAACTTGTCACGATTTTGCTACAGTTTCTTGCCTTAGCCGATTCTTCATCTTGGCAGCCGTGAAAATGTGACATGTCGCGATTTTGTGACATGTCGCGAAATCATGCCCTCTCTCATGCCTTAGTCATTTTTTCTTCCTCTCAGCCACGAAAATGTGACATGTCATGATTTTGTGACATTTTGTACAACTTGCCTTCTCTCTCCAAAACTTGTCGCGATTTCGCGACATTTCCAAAAATGGAATTGTCACGATATCGCGACATTTCCAAAAATGAAAAGTTTCGCGATTTCACTACGCTTTTCTGACTTGGTGGATTTTCTTGAAACCTGTCGCGATATCGCAACATTTCCAAAAATGGAAGTGTCGCGATATCGTGACATTTCCAAAAATGGAAAGTGTCACGATTTCGCTACGTTTTTCTGACTTAGCCGATTTTTCAAAAACCTGTCGCGATTTCGCGACATTTCCATAAATGGAAGTGTCACGATTTCACAACTTTGCCAAAAAAGGAAAGTTTTGATTTCTAATGAATTTATCTATCTGTTTTCTGCATTTTTCTCATACCGGTGTAAGACTTTTTTTATCCATGAATGATTCTAGCATGTAAAAAGTGAAGTCTGAGATAACAAAGCCAGAATGCAAGAAAACTTGGATGCTTTGACACAGGCAAAACTTGAAGAAGAAAGAGGCAAGTAAAAATCTAGGATTAAAACTGAAAATCATCAAGAGGGTCCCTACTGCAAAAAATGAAAGCTCAAAGTTTTTCAAAGGATGGAAATTCATTTTTCAGTGGGGGTGTGTTGCTTCTCAACAAATGGCGATATCTCATGGGTAAAATAGTAGCATTATTTTAGAACCCAGGACTCTAGTTTCAAAACAACATGTATCGCTCCAAATTTTTTGCATCCCTACCTTCAGGCTATAGGATCTGCGCCCAGAAGGAGGATGGGAAAAGGATGGTGCGGTACCTCGGACTGAGAGGAATTTGCGAAGGTCCCGCCTCTCAAGGGAGGTGTATTTTGGTGATTTTTCGATGGATGGTGGGTTCACCAGGAAACATTTGGTGGCAGTTTCCACGCCTAGGTTTTGGAATGTGTTTAGATGAGTTTGTTTTAATCTTAAGCATTCATATCCTAGGTTTGGCCGAATGAATCTAAATTAAACTACATGAAAATGCAACTTTCATGAATACAACAAACAGATTAAAAAAGCAAAAAACAGAGAATTTTACAGAATGACAATGAAGAATACCTGATCCGGATGTCTGAAGTATATTCTGATGTTTGAAGCGATCTGATCGCTCGTAATCCGACGTAATCACTCGCAATTTGACAGAATCATCTGAAACTGATAGAATCGTCTGAGATCTGATGAATTCGTCTGAATTCGTCAGACGAATTTGTCAGAGACCTGCAAAACAGAAAATAGAAGAAATTCTACTGTGCTAACAAAGGCAAATTACACCAAATAATAAAATGAATACTGAGCAATAGTTTAAAACAGCAATCCTAGCCAATTTCTGTATTTTAACAACAAATCATGAACTTAATGTGCAATCTAAGCTAAATGGGTGAACTCCAAATGCAAAATAATATAAAAACTGAGTAAATGATCTAATTTGCAGCATAAAATGACAAAGAAAAGGTTGAGAAAAGCAAACTCCAGGCACTGATTACCTCGATGTGGACTGTAGTCGAGATCGTCTCGCATCAGTATGAAATTGTCTTACATTTGACGGGATCACCTCTGATCTGAACAGGTTCATCAGTGATGATGGATGCTGGCTTCGACTGAAAATCAGTGATGTACCTACAACAAAATTGCTATGGGACTAGTACAAAAGCAATATTAGGATGTTTTGATGCAGAGGGAATCACTTTGCAAAAAATTTCAGCCAGGGGTTGGGGAGGGAAAATCCTAGAGGTTAAATAGGCTTAGGGGGAGTAGTTAGGAGGTTGGAGATCATCCCAATTTGGGAGATCTCCAACGGGGAGGGTCCCAACGACACGTACACGCTTCCGCCGGATTGGAGACCCGTTGGAACAGATTCCAACTATGCAAATTTAGTTTTGTGACAAGATTGTCTGGACGTCCTAGTCCAGACGAAATCGTCAAATCTGAGACGATATCGTCTGATCGGTGACGATATCGTCAAACGATCAAAAAAACCTCTAAAAATGGCGTGAAAAAGGGGGAAACGGATTTCCCGGTGGTTAACGGGTGGTTTGGGAGGTTAAATTTGAATTTAAATTTATTTACTAAGGTGAATGTAAATTTTATAATTTTACTGCACCAATTTTAGGGTGCTACATTTTGCCCCCTCTTTAGCGAATTTTCTGAAGAAAATGCGTTAAAGATGAGTTCTTCTCGATCTACGAGAAAGCAAAAAATTATTCCCATTTTTAGGTGACGATTCTTAGTCGAATCATACGACAACTTACTATGGTGCCCCCTCCGTGTTTTTACCCAAATCGAATGTTTGAGGTAAAAACACGAAAAAGCAAAATTATTTTTTAATTATTTTGAATAAAATTAAGAAAAATAGGGTAAAACCCTAATTCATTGTTACTGTTTATTTTTACTGTTTTTAGAGCTCTGAATCAAAATGGTGGAGACAACGCACAGATCGACAGAAGTCCGGCGCGGTCTACGGATAAGAGTCTAAACTTAGTTTAGAATGCTTTAATTTGATTTTTACATGCTTTTTAGGTAGATTTTAGATGAATTTTGAGCATCGCGACCATTTTTGGGCCGTCGACATCGTCGAGACGAAATCGTCTCAATTTCGGCAATTTCGCCCGAGGATGAAATCGTCGAAAGGGGGACGATTTCGTCAAATTAGAGACGATTTTTAACTTCGAAATCAGAGATGATTATGCTCAAATTTGGGACGATATCATCCAATAGTGGGCGATATCATCAATTGCACAAAATTGAATTTTTAATTTGCATTATTGATTACTTGAATTATTGATTAATGATTGTTTATTATTTATGTTGCTTATGTTGCAGAGAGGATTGCTAAAAAGCAGAGAATGGAAATATGGAGGATTGAGAGATGACTTGGCCGCTCTGACACAGGCAGAGAAAGATCTGCTGGCACAGGCCGGCTTACTGCATGTGACAGAGATGCCACAAGTATCCACAGACATGGGGCTTCTAACAGCCCTAGCAAACAGATGGTATCTGGGTTCTTCCTATTTTTTATTATCGACAGGGGATATGGCTACCACACTAGAGGACGTATGGAGGATTCTGAGAATCCCCATACAAGGATGGATGATCACTCCTACGGCCAATCAGGGCCACGCTATGGGACGACTGTGTGGTGACCCGAGCTTCACCCTGGAGAAGGGCGAAGTGAATATCAAGGCACTATGCCAGATGCCTGGGGCATCCAAACTCACACGAGTACTAGCTGGAGTGGTTGGTGGACTTCTGCTATGCCACCAGAGTGGATGCAGGGTACCATGGATGCTCACATATGCGATCTACGATATGTGAGACCATGGGTACAGGTTTTGCTAGGGCAACTTTGTTCTATGTCGATTGTACAGGATCCTGTATGGGGTCGTGTACAAGGGCGAGCGATGTCTGGTGATGACATCGCTCCTATAGGTTTGGTGCTAGGAGCACATTACAGTGTGGAGGCTGGTAGGGCTTCCATTTACAGGGATTTACGGGGAGAGGCCCCGAGTCTTCTACTGGTGGCTTCGAAGAGGACCCGATGTCCTAGAGACTACTGAATGATTTGGTCCCAGACCAGATCACATGGAGACCATGGAGAGGGCACCCAGGGTGGGCCAAGGACGGACAGGAGCTGGCTCGCATCAGGCGAGTCTGTTGGCTATGGATGGAGAGAGGAGAGGTGGAGCTCCACCACTATGACCGAGTTTTGAGATAGTTCGGTCTATAGTAGGGGATCCCATATTTGAGGGATTACGAGTTTTCTCGGACTGTCCAGGATAACACCACGGTTAGCGGGGCTCCTGACATGCAGCACTTCTAGAGCCAAGACGTAGACGATGCCCCCATCCAGCTAGTGGATGGGGACAACGTAGAAGTAGCCGATGGCTACGATGCCTGGTACGTAGGCATCCGCCCTCCTCGGATGATGAGGGCATAGGGTCCAATCCATGCAGTTGTGCATCGGATAGGGAGGCAGTGCCAGGCAGCGATAGAGGCAGCCTAGGGTCACGATGGGAGGGAGCAGAGGAGGCTACAGGCACAGGAGAGGCCACGATAGTGAGAGAGGAGGAAGGAGAGACCCCTATCTCCACAGAGAGAGAGACCACCATCGCCCGATAAGGGCAAGGGTGTAGACACTAGGGAGAGCAACGAGATAGCGACTCTCCGAGCTGAGGTTGCCCACTTGTGGGCTCAAGTGCAGACACTACAGGATGAGGCTACATAGCTCAGAGCTCGGGGCGGAGGAGCGAGCACTTGGGATTTAGCATGCGCTATCGCCCATATCACTTTTTATCAGGCTCTATACTACTAGGCGGTGCCAACAGAGCAGAGGGTGCCATTACCAGCACACATTGCAGAGCCTGTCGTGATGGGGTCATCTAGGACATCATCACGATCGGCATCCAAGACTCACGGCACCACACGGACTACGATGGGGCCACCTCCTCCGCCTCAGGGGGGGAGGAGATGAGGCTGAGAGCTCGAGGGGCTCTCGAGACACTACACAGAGGGTATTTGATTGAGGGGATTGAGTATGCCAAGATGTGGATTGTGGCATACTAATCCATTTTTGATATGATGTACATATATATTTGTGACATATATATATAGATGAGATATTTTTGATCATATGACTTATATTGTGTTATGTATTTTTATGATGCTTTTAGATGTTTTAATTGATTGATTTAATAATTCATTGAGGATTCATGTAATTATGTCGTTGGAAATATTATAATTTGAATGTCATGCTATAACATTATAAATGAAATAATCTGATGTAACAAAGTGGTTGTTTGTGATGCAATGTGATAAAAATAAAAAGACTTCTAACAATAATTTCAAAGGACATTGTCGCTATTATAGACCATTTCATGGAGTCGCTGCTCACTCGGTCATCAAGCTAATCCCATTTATAGAAATATTGTTAAAAAGGAAAAGAGTGCTTAAGAGACTGTCTTAAGACTTTGGTGCAATATTGCAAATGATGATGATGATGATGATGGTTTTGTTTTCAGATTTTCATGAAAAATATTATGCATGAAATATTGTTTAAAATGATTTTTGCTAGGCATAAATTCCTAAGTGTGATAAAATTTGTGAATAATTCCTTAGGAATTATACCATCATTGCAAAGTTAAAGGTTGACATAATGACATGAAATAGTGATAACGTGTTTGCTTTTGAAAAGCAAAATTTGTGTAAAATGAAGTCATATGGTTTTCATGATTTTGAAGAAATGGGGAATAAAAATTGTTACAATGGTTTGCGCTAGGCATAGAATATGTAGGTATAGACTTATACCATCATCACGAAAATCCAAAAAAATAATTTTATTGCATGGTTGATTTTTGATGAACAGAAAAGATGAAAATGAGGACTTGCGCTAGGCATAAAATTCCAATTTTGGTTTTGAAACTATACCATCGTCGCGAAAGTCAACCAGATATATATGATTTGATTTGTGTAATTTGGAAAAAAAAATTTATTTTTCTAATTCTATAGTTGTCTTTGTGAAAAATAATTGTACTTGATTATTCCAAACAAGTTGCAAAAATAATATTTCAAAGTATTTTGAAGACAAAAGTTAGATTTATAAGGAATCCCATGTGCATATGTGCATTCATTTCCGATCTTGATTTATCATAATGATACACAAAATCTCTCAAATACAAATGTGTGTGCAATTGCATTGTTCATTTACCAGTTTTGAGCAAGATACTATGATACAAGTGATATGAAGAAACCAAATAAGTGTGCATTAACCATGATGTAGATGCATATAACCATATTAGACTACTATGTAGGTCGGATTATCTAGAGCTAGCTAATACATAAGCAGACATAGGTCTGTACAAAATAAGGTCGCTAATGTGACAGACATATCGCTACGCTAGGAGTTACCCAAGGCCAAGCAGGTTGGGCACAAACCACCTGTTATGGGGCTTACCTCATAGTTTTCGAATAATTGAGAATTCCAGGGATTCAAGCTCATCAACCCTTCTTTTCTTTTCAAAGGGTAGGGAAAGGGATTTTATTGCTTTCTTTCTTTCTTTTGAACTTTGCTTATTTTTATTTTTGTATTTCTTTTGCTTGATAATGTGTGGAACATTGCTGTAATGATAAAAGAACATTTTTCTTTTCTTGAACTTTTTTTTTTTTTTTTCTTTGCTAGGGATACTTGCTCGGATTAGCTGTAGAGCAAGGGATTTTTATTATGGGTAGGGGTGAGCTTGTCCTTTTGCCAATTCTCAAAGATTCTAGACCATGTGCATGATAGGATAGCAGGGAAAACTTTTCACTCAAGAAATCAGTTCTACTATGTAGCAAAATATGGAAATTACAAATATAATCATTTTATTGTGGAAAGATGTGTGTGGTTTAAGTAAATAACAAGATCAATTCTCTATGCTCAAACTTTATTTAATTGAATTTTGTGAACTTTGATATAAGAGAGATTAGTAATCATGCCAAATAAAATCAAGATATTTATTGTTGTGAGTGTGCAAGTGAGGGATTCAAAATAAATGCTAATTTATCCAAAATAAGTTGAAACATATAATTGCAATAATTGTAAGAAAATATATATAAATGATTTGTGAGAAATTTTTTGAGAATGTTGACTCTCTCTTTCTTTTGTATATTGTTTTGGTTTCGAAAGAGTCAAGCATATTGTTGTTTTTATATTTTTGAGCAAAAAATTTAACAACTGCCTTAAATAAATGCAATAGATAGTTTTTGAAGATTTTTGGAGATTTATGAATGTTTTTGGTGTTTTTGAATTTTTTATAAATTGAAAGAAATATAAGATAGTAATTTTGAACAAATATATACATGGATGAAATGACCAAGTTTATGCATAGTAACGTTTAAGATGCAAAATATTCATTTGTTCTTTAAGTTCTTTACCATCTAAGGTAGATAATTTATATGCTCCTGATTCAAATTTTGCAGTAATAATGTATGGTCCAAGCCAGTTGGGCTCAAATTTACCTTTAAGTTCTTTGGTTGCATTTGTATTTTTTTTATTTTCTTTTAAAACAAGGTCGCCAATCTCAAAGGATCGATGACGAAATTTCTTAGCATATGATCTTTTAAGCTTGTTTTGGTAAGCATGGAGATGATCCAAAGCATTGATGCATTTTTCATCGAGGAGTTCCAGCTGACTGAGTCTGCCAGCACGATATTCATCTCCTACTTCGGTATCTTGAAGTAGTAGAGCCAAAGAAGGAACTTCCAATTCAAATGGAAAAACTACTTCAGCACCATATACCAAAACAAATGGTGAAGTGCCCATCGGGGTTCGAACACTAGTTTGATAAGCCCACAAGGCTGGATATAATTGAATATGCTAGTCACGGCTAGTTTTATTGACTAATATTTTGAGAATTTTGATTAAAGTTTTGTTAGAAGCTTCTGCTTGACCATTACCCTGAGGATAATAGGGAGTGGACCAGCGATGTTGAATCTTATATTTTTGACATAATTTTTTAACATATTTATTTTTGAAAGGAGTTCCATTGTCAGAGATGAGGTTGGCAGGGATTCCGAACCTGCAAATGATTTGATTAAAAAAAAATTTAGAAACTTGTGTGCCAGTGCAGGAAGCTAAAGGCATAGCTTTGACCCACTTCGTGAAATACTTAGTGGCAGTTATGATGAACTTGTGTCCATCAGAAGACACAGGATTGATTTTTCCAATAATATCCAAGCCCCATTTAGAAAAGGGCCAAGGAGATGAAATAGCCTGTAACTCTTGTGCAGGTGCATGGACAAGGTCAGCATGTTTTTGACACTTGTCGCAATGGCACACATACTCATGTGCATCTGTTTCCATGGTAGGCCAAAAGTATCCTATCCGAAGGAGCTTTTTAGCAATGGCACTACCACTAAAGTGTCCTCCACAAGATCCATCATGGGCTTCACTCAAGGCTGATTTAGACTCTTCTAAGTTTAAACATCTTAATAGGATACCTTCAAAAGATCTCCTATATAAAGTATTGCCAATTATTACAAATCGACTTGCTCGTCGACGTAATAACCGATGCTGGTTTCTATTAGAATTAGCAGGGGAAAGTCCCATGTTGGAGAAAATCAAATATGTCTGTATACCAAGGTTCAGGAGTAGTTTCATTGATTAGAAACACATCCAAAGGCTCTAAGCATGACTTATTTGAAGCGGGTTCCTAGAGTCGACGAATAATGATAGTGGCGTATTCATCGTCTAACTCCAAGGGCAGGAGAGATGCAGCTACGACCATAGCATCAGCTGCACGGTTGCTAGTTCGAGGAATAGCTTCCAAGGTGACTTGATCAAATAAAGACATTAGTTGTAAAACATAGGCCTTATATGGGCACAGTTTATCATCTCGGGTTTGATAAACTTCATTAATTTGATTTATAACCAATTGGGAATCACCAAAAACTAAGAGATTTTTAATTTTGAGCACTAGAGCAGCTCGTAATCCAAGGATTAGAGCCTCATACTCAGCAGTATTGTTGGTGCAAGCAAAGGTCAGTTTGAAGGACAGAGGAATAAGATGTTTTTGCGAAGATATTAAAATAATACCCGCACCAGCCCCACTCATGCATCGGGCACCATCAAAGTATAAGGACCATTGTTCAGGATGGTCTGCCTCTAATTGGAGGCATTCATCTGGAAACTCGATGATGAGGGGATGAGTAGACTCTAAGGGTGCAGCAGCTAATTGATCTGTTATGATTTGACCCTTAACAAACTTTTGTCCTATGAATGTGAGATCAAACTCACTTAGAGCAAGAACCCACTTGGCGGTGCGACCCGATAAATAAGGTCGACTCATGAGATACCTTAAGGGATCATATTTGGCAATGACATATGTTTTTTGGCTAAGCATATAATGTCGTAATTTTTGCGTAGCAAAAATGACTGCTAGACATAGTTTTTCCAACGCGGTATAGCGAGTTTCATAACTGATGAAGGTTCGGCTAATGTAATAATTAGCACGTTCTCACTTTTCATCATCAAGTTGAGCTAACATAGCTCCTAAGGCAGAATCTAAAGCTGAAATATATAGGAGAAATGGGCGATCGGATTTAGGTGGTGAAAGCACCAACGGATTAAGGAGATATTGTTTGAGAAGTTCAAAATCTTCTCTACATTATGTGTCCCAATTAAAGGGGTCATCCTTCTTAAGGATTTTAAGAAAGGGACTAGTTTTATCTGCCAGCTTATCGATGAAGCGACGGATGGCTTGAAGCTTACCTTGTAAACTTCGTAATTCAGATATATTAGTAGGTGCAGGCATATCGGTGATGGCCGCAATTTTGAGAGGGTCAATTTTGATACCATGTAAAGAAACTAAAACCCCTAATAGTTTGTTGGACTTAACTCCGAATATGCATTTTGTTGGATTTAATCGAATGAGATATTCTCGTAATCAATTAAAAACATTCCTTAAATCATCTAAATGATGATCTTCAATAAGAGAGCGAGCTATGATATCATCTACATAATCATGTAGGATATCATGCATCATATCATGAAAAATGTAGGTCATAGCTCGTTGATAAGTTGCACCGGCGTTCTTTAAGCCAAATGGCATCACTTTCCAGTAAAAGGTACCCCAAGGGGTAATAAAGGCTGTTTTAGCCTGATCTTCAAGAGCTATCCTGATCTGATTATAACCGGAGAATCCGTCCATTAAGGAAATCATCCCACTTTCGGTAGTGAAGTCAATAATTTGATCCATGTTTGGAAGAGGAAATTCATATTTAGGGCATGCAACATTGATATCTCTAAAATCGGTGCAAACTCTAACTTTGGTAGCTTCTTTCTTGGTGACTGGAACTACATTTGAGATCCATTCAGCATAATCAATAGCTTGTATAAAGATAACATTCAGGAGTTTTTCTAATTCCCCTTTGACTAGCAGAGCCACTTTGGGATGCATTTTTCTAAGTTTTTGTTTAATCGGTTTAGCATCCGGATGGACCACTAGATGATGCCTGACTACGGAAGGGTCTAGACCTGGCATATCTTCATATGTCCAAGTGAAGACATCTTCATACTCTTTAAGAAATGCGGTGTATTGTTCTTGTTTTTATTGACTTAGTTCTGCTCCAATATTGATTATGTGAGGATTGTCCTCAGTTCCAATGTTAATTTTAATGACATTTTCTACCTCCATGTGTAGATCTCTTTCAAAATTATGTGGGGTGGGTGACACGCCCAATTATTGTAATTATTGTAAGGTTAATTTAGATAATTCATTATGAGGGTCGGTGGCCTCAATTTGGGCTATAGTTGGTATAGAACCATCAAAATAAAATCCGTTGTGTAGCATATCTTCAAAAGAGACATCATGGAAGATATCTCCTTCCAATTCTTCATCGGGGTCAGCAATCATTTTAGGGTATGCTATGGATAGCATGTTGCATGAAAATGACTGATTTTTAAGAGGCAAATCAACATGCCTATCCAAATAATCTTGATAGCATATGAGATGATCATCATCCTCAAAAGGAAAGGGTTGACCCTTACTAGGAAATAGGCCCACACCACAGCAGGCAGGCCACGGTTCTACCTCGAAAGGTTATTTCATGCCATTTTGGAAAGGTCCCAAGCCTTTCCCTTTATATCCCATTTTAAGCATCATGGGTTTAGCTTTAATATAATCATTGGTAAAATAGCACCGAGCGTATCCCTCATGATGAGTTTTGATATTCCGAGGGATTCTTCCCTAGTCATATCCTTTATAAATGAAGGCACAACTCCCAACTTGGTAAGTACTTCCCAGAGGTTGTGGGAGGCCTAAAGTACGAGGAGATGGCGATAATTTATTTAAAAGGTTTGAATATTGCATGAAAGCATTCATTTTTTCTGATATTAAGGTTGTAGATAAATCTGGTAAAAGGTCATCAGAAAGGGCATAAGATGTAGAAGGTTTATTACTTATGTCTTGAGGTGTGGAAGATATGATAGATGTGTCTAGAGGTTTTGAATTTGTAGGGGTAGTAGTTGAAGGATTGGTTGTAGATTTAAAATCTTTTTGAGGTTCTAGAATAATTTGTTTAGAGGGTTGTTGATCTATATAGGAGGATGAAGTTAATGGAGGAGGACTAGGTGAAGTTATGGGTTTATGTTTCATAGTTTTAGATGAAAAAGAAGAACTAGGATGTGTGGATGATAGAGCTAGGTAAAATTGCACTCCAACTGGTTCTACCAAAGCACACATATCAAAAGGTCTAGGGTCACCATGAATAGTGACCAATTGATTTTTAAACTCAAATTTAACACATTGGTGTAAATTTGATGGGACTGCTCGCATGGCGTTGATCCAAGGGTGACCCAAAAGTATATTGTACGATGCTGGGCAATGTACAATGAACATGGTTGTTTCTAGGGTTCTAGGACCAACTTGCAATGGGAGGGTAATAACTCCAATTGTTTCTTGTGTTTCGTCATTAAAAGCTTTGATGATCATATCAGTTTTCTTCATTTCATCACTTCTAAAGCCAAATATTTGGTAGAAGTCAAAGGTGCAAATGTTTAGAGATGAGCCATTATCAATCAAAACTCGTTTGACAGCTACATCTCTAATTAAAGCAGTAATGTATAAGGGATTGTCCTTATGTAAACTGTGTTGTGGGATATCTTTATCCCGTAAGTCAATACAATCAATCTCTCGAGTGATGATAGTATTGGCCATAGCTTCAGGTTGAATGTTTTGAGGTACCATCATTTGGCTCAATGTAAGCATCAACTCATCCCTATGTGTGGGAGAGGATCTTAATAAATCTAAAAGGGAAATTCTAGCCATAGTGTTAGACAATTGCTCATTAATGCTGTAAGGGGGTTTATATTGGATATTAGGAGCATGATTCCCTTTATGGGGGTTTTTCAGAATGAATGGAGCTGATCCATCATTCTGGTTTTATTCTTGCTGAGAGTTTTGAGCTTGTTGTCGAGTAACGACTCCAATGGTACCTACAATGTTATAGTGAAGACGTTGAACTGGTCTCGGTTGAGCATTAATGGCTTGTTCATTTGAAAGGAATATATTAGAATAAGGTCGAGTAGTGACTCTTCTAGGAAATGGTTCTTTTGGAACCATATCATCTGTGACAGGTTGAATAGGATCTGATTCATTTTTAGAACTATTTGATTGGTTTGAAGTAATTTCTACTTCACTTTCACTATCTGACTCTATATCACTAGAATCAGAAGTTTGAAAATTATGTAAGGTCCTGGTCGTAACCAAGGATAAGGTCATGTCAAATATTTGAGGATCCTGAACAGGTAATTGTCTGCTAATGGTTCCTACATATCGGGTAGGAGGGGGAACATTATGATGTTCGATTTGATTGGCTACCTATTTACCATGTCTTGGTAAAGGGTGTTTAAATATGTCTAGAGTTTGATTGGCATTTTGATTTTGATTTTGGGGAACAGTATTTTGAGTATTATTAGGAGGGTTTTGTTTATGTTGGAAGGCTTGCACTTCCATTTCATTATTGTCAATCAAATCTTGTATTTTATGTTTCAACCTTTTACAGGTGTTGGTAGAATGTCCAGGTCCTCTATGGAAATCACAATGCAAATCAGCTCTATATCCGGGTATAGTTGGGTCAGGTTCTCGGATGGCTGGAAATTGGATTAAACCTCTTTCGAGCAGTTGAGGTAAAATAGTTGACAAAGGTTGGTTTAATCTAGTGAATTCTCGAGGAGGCTTGTCAGGAGGTTTCAATATGAATTTTTCTGTTGTCTTCGTTGCATTAATATTAGCAACATTTCTACTATTAGTAACTCCGTCACCGACAACCTGTTTGTTTTTATATTGATTTCTAGATGTTTTCTTGTCATCCTTCTTCCTAATTTGGCCTCTCCTAATGAGGGCATCTTCTACTCTTCGAGCTAAATCTATAGCTTGATTGAAGGTAGTCAAAGTAGCTGTTGATAGCTCATAAGAAAGTTGTTCTTGTAAATTGTTGATGAAAATGTCCAACATTTCCCTATAGGGTAGCACAAAGTGCAGTTTTCCTGTCAATTGCCTCCATCTAGCTAAGAAATCGACAAAGCATTCATCATTATCTTGTTTTAAATTGTATAATGCCTCTCGATGTAGGCACTAAATTGATGGACAAATGATTCAGCTGTTTCTTCAAAGTTTCTCAAAGAGTGAGTGGGCAATTGGTAGTACCACTCTAATGCCATACCACCTAAAATTTTGGGGAACATTTTTAGTAATAGCAATTCGTCATGCGATATGTCGTGACATGCTATCCTAAACATGCGAAGATGCTCTATGGGATCTTTGGTTCCTTTATATATAGGCAAAACAGGCATGGGAAAATGTTTAGGATATGGTTGAGCTACAACTATGGGATCCAAAGGTTGACTACAAATCTCTCGATAATTATACGAGGGATGGTAGGGATCTATTTGGTCCATACGTGAAGCCAATTGTTTCACCATAGCTTCCAAATTACTAGTTTGCCCCCCATATTGGTTTGGTAGGGCATTGACATAAGTGTTATGGGCATATGATGGAGGAACATGCAGGTTAGATGCCATGTTACTGTTGTGTAAAGTATTGTTAGGAAAAGTATTATGGAGGGATTTTGAAGTTGGATGATGTTGTATTTCGGATTGTTGAAAATTTGTATTTGGCTTTGTTTTAGGTTTCTATTTATTTAAAGCATTTTGTTCAATAGTTTGGCGGAACAAAGTAGTGAAGGGAATTTTCTTTTGTGCGGGAGTGATTTTAGGTTGAGTAACAGATTCCTTAGGAGGTTGGGTAACCTGTTGTTTTGACATGCTTTGGGCTATAGTGACCATATCCGTATTGGGTGGTCCACCCTTGTCACTTTCTTGATCAATGAAAGACAAGGGATTAGTCTGCATATTGCATATATATTCCATGGCTGCTTGAGCTTTACTAATTTTCCCTTTATCAAAGCGAATTGCCACATTAAGGTCATCAATGTTTTCCATGAGAAATCTCTTGAAATACTCTGCATTGTCAAATGCAATAGCTCCATTTGGAGCTACTCTAGGGGATGAGGATCCATCCTCTTTAACATTTTCTTCTTGTTCCTTATCTTCACCTAAGTCTTCATCTGATTGACCTAGAGTTTCTCCTTCCAGATTTGTATCTCCAAGAAGGACATTTGGATTTTTAGTTGTATCTTGTAACCAATCTTCTCCTTCCCCTAAAGTTTCTTTACCATTCCTAAGTTTAGGCATGGTGCTAAGTTTTGATTTCAACAAATATATATATATTTATATATATATATGCAACAAATTAAGAGGTATATATTTACTATATACCTACTACAATATTTGAAAATGAAATGTTTAAGTTTTTGCTAAGTTTTTTAATTTTTAATTTTTTCTTTAATAATTTTTTTTTTTGAAACAATATAATAAAGACAACAAATAACACAATAAATGCACGAAATAATAAGACTGAAAGTAAATTAGCTAGTTTTATATGAATAACTTATGAATATCATTAATAGGTTCAAGTTGTTCAGGAGTCATGAAATGTTCTTCAAATTGAAAGTTTTCTTTTAAGAATTTGATGAAAAGGGCTATGGTAATATTATCTGTCTCAGATGCTGGTTGATAGAAGTAAATCTCGTGGCAATACTCTCGATATAACACAGCATGAGGAACTCTATTCCATCTTTCCCTATCTGTAAGAACAACCTCTTGGTCTTCTACAAGGCCTAGGAATTGGTGCACAATAGCTGTGTTCTCGAGGTATTCCTCGAAGGTGAACAACTCTGAAGATACTAAAGCTCTCCTATAGGCTAACCATCTATGGCGGGCTCTCCGAAGTTCATGATAAAAAACTAATTGATGAGGATCCGGGATTCTATCCAAGACTAGCCTCTTAATTTGCTTAAGTTGTGTGGACCTAGATGAAATGAGACTAAGTCTCCTATCAAGTTCGTTCCACAAGAATTGATTTCTACTTGTTTCAGGGATATTAAGGACAGAATTAACTTCTATAGTTGCCAATTGATTTTCTACGTTTATAGTAACTGCTAACCTCTTTTTAGGAGCTACCATCTAAACATGACTTTAAACCTTAAATGTTTTAAAATGCATCTAAGTTTTAGTTGTTCTAATTTTTTTTTGTTTTTGTTTTCAAAATGTTATGATGCATTCATGTCGGGTTCACCAAAATGTATCGCTCCAAATTTTTCGCATCCCTACCTTCAGGCTATAGGATCCATGCCCGGAAGGAGGATGGGAAAAGGATGGTGCGGTACCTCGGACTGAGAGGACTTTGCGAAGGTCCCGCATCTCAAGGGAGGTGTATTTTGGTGATTTTTCGATGGATGGTGGGTTCACCAGGAAACATTTGGCAATAGTTTCCATGCCTAGGTTTTGAAATGTGTTTAAATGAGTTCATTTTAATCTTAAGAATTCATATCCTAGGTTTGGTCGAATGAATCTAAATTAAACTACATGAAAATGCAACTTTCATAAATACAACAAACAAATTAAAAAAGCAAAAAATAGAGAATTTTATAGAATGACAATGAAGAATACCTGATCCGGATGTCTGAAGAAGATTCTGACGTTTGAAGCAGTATGGATCGCCTGTAATCTGACAGAATCACCTACAATCTGACAAAATCATCTGAAACTGACAAAATCGTCTGAGATCTGACGAATTCATCATACAAATTCTTCAGAGACCTACAAAATAGAAAAAAGATGCAAAATACAAGAAATTCTACTGTGCTAACAAAGGCAAATTACACCAAATAATAAAATGAATACTGAGCAATAGTTTAAAACAACAATCCTAGCTAATTTCTGTATTTTAACAACAAATCATGAACTTAATGTGTAATATAAGCTAAATGGGTGAACTCCAAATGCAAAATAATATAAACACTGAGTAAATGATCTAATTTGCAACATAAAATGACAAAGAAAAGGTTGAGAAAAGCAAACTCTAGGCACTGATTGCCTCGATGTGGACTGCAGTCGAGATCGTCTCGCATCAGTACGAAATTGTCTCGCATTTGATGAGATCACCTCCGATCTGAACAGGTTCGTCGGTGATGATGGATGCTGGCTCCGGATAAAAATCAATGATGTACCTATAACAAAATTGCTATGGGACTAGAGCAAAAGAAATATTAGGATGTTTTGACGCAGAGGGAATCACTTTGCAAAAAATTTTAGCCAGGGGTTGGGGAGGGAAAATCCTAGAGGTTAAATAGGCTTAGGGGGAGTAGTTAGGAGGTTGGAGATCATCCCAATTTGGGAGATCTCCAACGAGGGAGGGTCCCAACGATGTAGACACACTTCTGCCCAGATTGGAGAACCGTTGGAACAAATTCCAACTATGCAAATCTGGGACGATATCGTCTGATCGGCGACGATATCGTCAAACGGTCAAAACAACCTCTAAAAATGGCACGAAAAAGGGGGAAACAGATTTCTCGGTGGTTAACGGGTGGTTTGGGAGGTTAAATTTGAATTTAAATTTATTTACTAAGGTGAATGTAAATTTTATAATTTTACTGCGCCAATTTTAGGGTGCTACACAACATAGACCATGCATCTTGCCTTGCCATAGATATTCTTCAAAATAAATTGACTACTAACTGATAGTTGTTAAAATTTCCCAAGGACATACTAGGCTGAATTACTTAAGGAAGATTTCTGATGTGCAATTACAAGGGTATAAAACTTTCTTCAAGAATGACTTGGCCTTCGAATGTTGAACTCTGGATTGATCAGCTTTTCTAGATTGTAAAAAGGGAAAACCGAGTAGAGCTCTGTTTACTAGTTTAGCCTTTTACAGCCCCGATAGAGTTACCTTTTAGATTTACACGACCCAAATTTACAACTGTAAGGTAGAATCTACAAATTGGTAGAAGAGAAACATATTTTGAAGTCTTGGCTGCCTCTTTCATTATATAACTCTTTTTTTTTTTTTTTTTTTATATATATATTGGAAATAACAGAGTGCCAATTCTATGGTGTCTTGCTCAACTTTCATCTTCTTTCTTTTGAAATACACCAACATCTGAAAATCCTTAGAAAGAATAACAATTTTCTTTTAACATTTCATCAATCTGAACTGCTTCAGCCTGGGCACTGATAGCCTCTATGGATACTCAAATAATTACATGAATCATAATCCCCTATTATAACCAACTTTTCTTGGATTCCCCGGGAGTTCCTCCAACCAAACAGCATCACAGTTTCTTTATAATTAAAACAACTATGGCAAGCAAGACACAAAATCCAATCATCCTTCCACTGTTGTTCTGACTAAAAAAATAGTTCCACTGTTCAGTTCAAACAGACTATCTCACACTTGTGATAATGAACACTGGATTGATCAGCTCAGAATAAAAACAATTTTGGAAGGCTGACCTTTTTATGAATGCTCAGGCAAAGGCTAAAGAACAAAATTTTAAAAGCCAAAGAACTTTGTACAGACCTCCAAGGATAAACACAGGCCTCTAAAAACAAAATAAAATAAAACTGCATAGACTTCAAAATAAAACTGTACAGGCAGCAAACAAACTGCAGGGTTATTTACAAAGGAAACAAAATAAAACTGTACAGGCAATTAAAGGAAATGAAATAAAACAAGATTGCAGAGCTATTTACAAAGGAAATAAACTGCACAGACCTTAAATAAAAAAGTAAAATATAGAACTTTAAAATGAAACAACACTGTACAGACAGCAAAGGAAATAGAATACACAAATGTACAGACCAAAGGAATTAAAACTGTAGGGTTATTTACAAAAGAAATAAAACTAAAGTAAAGCAACTAAAAACTGTACAGGCAGTTAAAACTAAAACTAAAAACTGTACAGGCAGATAGAAGCAAGCTAAAATAAACAACTGAAAACTAAAAACTGTACAGGCAATTAGGATTAAACAAAACAAAAGAACACTGCACAGACATTTAAAAACAAACTAAAACAAACAACACTGTACAAGCACCTAGAATTAAACTAGACTAAACAACTGTACAGACATGAAAAGTAAGCTAAGGCAAAGCAACTAAAAACTGTACAGGAAATTAAAAGTAAACTAAAATAAAATAAAACTAAAACAAC
Organism: Wollemia nobilis; assembly: GCA_028583015.1. Lineage (NCBI taxonomy): Eukaryota > Viridiplantae > Streptophyta > Pinopsida > Araucariales > Araucariaceae > Wollemia > Wollemia nobilis. The sequence continues at coordinate 1,446,217 of JAQPPZ010016473.1, forward strand.
TAAAATAAATAAACTAAAAACTGCAGAGCTATTTACAATGTATACACATGTTACAACTTCTTTGTGACTCAAAATATATAGCAGATGGAAAAGCAGAGAACTAGTGCCTTAAATTTTTTTTTGACCATTTGCAAGTAAATTTAGAAAAATTACCTTTCAGGTCCTGTTGATGAAATGCACTCCAGACTATGCTTCCAAATTTTTCTATTACCTGGGAAAAACTTGTGTTTACCGTCTTCCCTCTCTCTTTTTTTTTTATTTTTTTATTTTTTATATGGATCTTGTCCCACTGAAAAAAAAATCTACAACTCTTTCAAATTAAACAAATCATATAATAACAAATCATATGATAACATGTTTATGCTTCTACTTGAAGGGTTTGTAGAATTCTTTCAAAGGGACTGAATGTAAAACCCCCCAGGATCAAATACCTTAAAACCTCTATAGACCCAGTCCATCCCATCTTCATATTTATGTGACAACTCAAAGAGATCATATTTTATCCGTATGTCTTTGTTCTTGACAACTTGAACATTTTGTGGTTGCTGTACTGCTTCAATATCCAAGACTTCAATTTTTATCCCTCTAGCAGAATTCTCATAATTTGCTTTTTCACCTGAGACTTGCTTAGATTTAACCCTATCAATGTGTAATGTTCAAAAGTCATTGTTATGATTGATTAGAGCTGTAATTATTCTCATCTTCTCAGCTGCCAAATTATAAGATCCAATATCTACATCAACACAGTTTACAACATTTTCTTTGATATTATGTTCAGTAGTTACAGGCTTATATTGAGACTCTTCACCTATTCCAAGTTGGCTGACCACATTCACATTTACTATATTTTTCTCTTCTTCTTGAAATTCAATAGGTAGTCCAGAGTAAGCTTCAATCAAGTTATCTTTTTGTTCAACAATCTGGGCCAGTTCATGGAGGGTGATGTCAGCTTCAATTTCCTTCATATCCTCAATGATGTTATCCTTCTCCTCAGTTACTTCTGCATAGTGATATTGAATCCCACTTTCATCATCCTCTGATGAGGAAGGATCATTATTATGTTTTGGACTCTCACATCTCAAATTATAACTGTCCCTTTTGAATTGTTGAAAATCTTGCATTTCATCCATAGGAGTCTCTACAAGACTTTCTGACTCTTCGAGAAAAGTGAAAGAACCTGAAACCCTGGTTGTACTATTTTTGGATGAACCGAAAATATCAATATTTCTTTGGTTCCTAAGAAAATTTAACTCACCAGGAAAAACTTCAGATTTGGGTAATGCTAGATCATAAGTATTTACTTCCAGCACTTCCACTTTGAACTTGTCAGAACCTTTCTCTATATTTTGCACATGCTAAGTGGATGTTACAGTTAATAGAGTTTCCTTGGGTAGAGCATGACATGTTGGCACTAACTCATGACGTGGAATGGGATCCGAAATAGGCATGTTCTGTGTAACATAGGATATCAAAGGACTGCTCAAAATTTGAGGTCCTAACTGTCTTTCAAGAATTAAAGCCTCTTTATAAGCTCTTTCCAGGGTTGTGATATTGATGTCTCTCTTAAGAAAAATAGAGGTCACTGAATCCAATGCATTCTTATAGATTTCTAAGGCCAGATTTGCATTTGGGATGTAATGACTAGTCATTCTACCGTAAGCTCTTTGGAACCTCATATTGAAAGACCTGATAGTTTCTCCCGACTCTCTCTTGATGCTAGAAAATTGTTGGTATAACACACTGGGGTCTATCACTTGCCCAAATTGTGATATAAAAACTTTCTCTAGGTCATCCCAACCTGTAATGTAATTGCTAGTGAGATTTAGAAACCAGTCATAAGCTCCTTCCTGGAGAGTGAAGGGGAACAATCTGTAGGCAACATCCTCATGCTGTATATTTAATAATTTCAAAGCATTCTTGAATGCTAGCAGATTTTCCTCTGTTGTCCTTGTACCATCATATTTATATTTGGGGAGATATCTTTCTAGATTTCTGGGCAGGTCATGGGCTATACCCGGAATATTCAAAGCAGTGGCACCTAACCAGCTTGCCATTTTTAAATGTTGGTGTTAAGTTTTGCTGTTAAGGAAAAACTCAAACAACAAAATTTTAAAGGCTGAGGAGGAAGGAAAATTGGCTACCAGACCTTGGATAAAATACGACATTTGTCAAGTACCACATACAGTCGATTTCTCAACTCAAGCACACTAAGAATGCAAGTTCAAGCCCTCCTTCTAGCGCCATTTTTAAATGTTGGTCCGACTTTCATACACACCCTATGAAGAATGAGCACAAAACTCTGATAACACTTATACGGGATAAATCCCACTCACTTTAGGATCTAGCTGGTTATCCAAGGTGTGAGTTACAGAGTCGGGTCGAATGTCAATTCACTCTTTTTTGCTTCTAGAATAGATTTCAATATGGACTGTCTGTATCTTACAACGGGCTCACTGAACTTGCTCAGTAATGTTTAGAAGTTGTCACTTGTTGACAATCAGATTTAAAATTAATTCTTTGATCTAGCTCTCATGGGTCAGCAGATTTAAATAAAAGACAAATAAAGAAAATAAAAATGGATCATTTCACGGTAAAACAAAGAGGGCAGGGTAAGGCAGAAAGAGAAGTTTATCCAATTTAACTGTAAAACAAAACTACCAATTTTATTTATACTATCAGCTTCACAACAGAACAAATCAAAGAAGAAAGTGTCCTTTTTTTCTAAGATCACTTTCTACTAAGAGCAGAAGGCAGAGATGGAACAGATCTAATAGAAAATTATAAATCGAAGGGAAGTCGGTTAAAATTGATATCTTTCACCGACAGCCTAGCTCACACAGTGAGGACAGAGCAATTAGAACAAACTTGAACCTTAAATCTGTAATTTTCCCTAGTATACAATAGAACAAATGAAGCCTAACAACATATTTAATCTTGATAACATCGATTTACAGACATATATCTAATAAACTTTAATGAAACGGATAACAAAAGAAGATGAACTTATCACAATCTGCAAAAGATTAGGCTCCTGGCCATGCTATCACAGAAAACAAAAACACATCAACTCCAAGTCCAGAAACAAAGTATTTAACAATCTTTGCAAGAAATTGCTTCAAAAGCCTTTTATTTCTAAGTTTCCGCCTCCTGCGATTACATTGAGAAGAAGTATTTATAGACTCAGGACAGACCCTGATATTTTCAAAAATATCTTCTTCTCCCATCGCAAATCTTATCATCTCAAACCCTAGGACCCGGGTTTTACAATATAAGCCCTTTTAAAACAAAGTTCGGATAGAACTTAACCATTCTGCAAATCAGTGCAGTCACTTGCCATAAATGGAGAAGACAGAATTCGAATGCCACTTGCATTCACCCGCAACTGTGAATAAATGTCTTCATTAATGCCCTCAGGTAATTTGGATGAATCACCACTTCTCTGACATTTCATCTCCGCAGAGCCATCCCTGAGTTGAAAACCTCTGCAAGCTATTAATTTTGCCATAAATTTTTATTAAATGCATTCATCGGAAAAATCTGGCAACTATGTGTCTATATTTTCATTTCCCGGCCAATTCTTGACATATTCCACTATGGGCAGCTGCTTAGTCACCGTAAAGTCTCTTTGCAGCCAGATCTAAAAAAATTGGATGACACAGCAACTTCTCTTTCGAAATGGCTGTCTTTGATTAATTTGCACTTAACTTCATCTTTATGGCCATTTCTCCATTATTCCGTAAGTGCCAGATGGCTTCCTGCATGAAAGACAAAAGATGGATTAGTATTTTAATAATATTAAATCAAAACTTTAAAGTTAAAATGAAGCCCTAAAGTTCAGTATATGCGGCTTTATTCATCTGATACGTGGCCTGCAGTGCTTTGACACGTGTCGCAAAATCATGACACGTGTCCATTTCCAGCTGTCTTGCATTTCTGGCCCTTTTCTTCCAGGGTCGAGAAAATGCGACATGTCGCGATTTCGCGACATGTCACGAAATCGCGACATCCCTAGCCTTGGCAGCTCTTCTTCCCAACATGGTCATGAAAACGCGACATGTCACGATTTCGTGACATGTCACGAAATCGCGCCTATTCTCTGGCCCTCGGCAACCTTCAGCTTCCATGCAGTGAAAACGTGACATGTTGCGATTTTGCGACATGTCGCGAAATCACGCGTCTTTTTTGCCTTCGACGCTTTCCCTGAAATGTGTCGCGATTTCGCAACACATTTTTGACTTGTGCTTTTTCTTTCTACTTCTGGCAACCTTCCCCTTTTGGTTCTTCTTGCTGTCTTTGGCTTCCCTTGCTGGTTTCTTGTCGCGATTTTGTGACGTCCCGAAGGCGTCGCAAAATTGTGACACTTTCGAGGCTCTTGTACCTTCTACGTACTATGGCCGCGAAACCGCGACATGTCGCGAAATCGCGACCTACTCCATGCCTTAGGACTTTTCTCGTTCGATTCCTCTTGCTGGCTTTTGACTTGCTTTTGGTTTTGCTTTGCCTCATGCTGCAACCCTTGGCTCCTCTGCCTGCAGCTTTGACTTGGACCTGTCGTGATTTCGCGACATGTTGCGAAATCGCGACAGTCCGTACGCTCTGGGCTCCCTCTGCAAAAATGTCACGATTTCACGACGTCGTGAAATCATGATGTTGTGATTTCGCTACAGTTTTCTCCTTTGCTTCCTTGTGCCAAAACTTGTCACGATTTCACTATAGTTTCTTGCCTTAGCCGATTCTTCATCTTGGCAGCCGTGAAAATGCGACATGTCACGATTTCACGACATGTCGCGAAATCGCGCCCTCTCTCATGCCTTAGTCATTTTTTCTTCCTCTCAATCGTGAAATGCGACATGTCATGATTTCAAGACATTCCGTACAACTTGCCTTCTCTCTCCAAAACTTGTCGCGATTTCGTGACATTTCCAAAAATGGAAATGTCGCGATATCGTGACATTTCCAAAAATGGAAAGTGTAGCGATTTCGCTATGCTTTTCTGACTTGGCGGATTTTCTTGAAACCTGTCGCGATATCGCGACATTTCAAAAAATGGAAGTGTCGCGATATCGCGACATTTCCAAAAATGGAAAGTGTCGCGATTTCGCTACGTTTTTCTGACTTAGCCAATTTTTCAAAAACTTGTCACGATTTTGCGACATTTTCATAAATGGAAGTGTCATGATTTCGTGACTTTGCCAAAAAAGGAAAGTTTTGATTTCTAATGAATTTATCTGTCTATTTTCTGCATTTTTCTCATATCGGTGTAAGACTTTTTTTATCCATGAATGATTCTAGCATGTAAAAAGTGAAGTCTGAGATAACAAAGCCAGAATGCAAGAAAAATTGGATGCTTTGACACAGGAAAAACTTGAAGAAGAAAGAGGCAAGTAAAAATCTGGGATTAAAACTAAAAATCATCAAGAGGGTGCCTACTGCAAAAATGAAAGCTCAAAGTTTTCAAAGGATGGAAATTCATTTTTCAGTGGGGGTGTGTTGCTTCTCAACAAGATCCAAGTGGCAACTTCCATCAACCTCTTTCTCAAGGATTTTTGCCAATCCCACCCTATGGTGGACAAACCCTTGTATCGTGGATTTTCCTCCCCCCAGTGGTTCAAGGTTAATTTTGATGGCACATCCAGAAGGAATCTTGGTGTAGCAAGCTATGAAGGAGTGATCTAGGATGACAAAAGGCAAATTCCTTTTAGCTTATGAAGAAAGGTTTGGAATCCAATAAAATAACTTTGCTGAGGCTATAGTAGCCTATCGTGGCATCCAATTGGATTTAGAATCAAACATCTAGAACCTGATCATGGAAGCTGACTCATTAAATAAAATAAATTATATCAAATGCCACTCAAAACCACCCTAGAGTATCGGGCATCTCATATAGGAAACCATATTCCACCTTAGGGTATTCAAAAATATTTTTATCCAACACGTGTATAGGGAAGGCAATAAAGTTGTTAATGCTATGGCCAATTTTGGGTTAACTCTACAGTCCTTGTCAACATGGTGGTAGGACTTTCCTTAGTGCATCATGAATTTTTTTTGCAAAATTAAAGTTCCCACCTATGACTAGCACAAAAAATTCAAGGACCAACATGCACCACCATGTAAGGAGTGATGGCAGACCCTAATACATCATACTAATGACTTGGTATCTAGATACGTGCTATGTAAGAAGTGTTGGTAGACCCCATCATACCACAATGATGAGGTGGAATCCAATCGCCATCCGACATTAGGTGGTTGATAGTTTCCAAGTTTATAACCATAGGAACCTTCCTATTGTTCCTCGAGACTATACTTTTTGGTGCAAAGGTTGTTTTTTAAAGGTAGTAATCCACCAACTCAACTTTAAAGGCAACACTATTCTCAACATGAATATCAATTTTGTATCTAACCTTTGGAAAGGAGCGAATAAAAAAAAGGCTAATTATGAGCTAAGTAAGAAAATTAACCAAAGAGAACATGATCTTCTTCATGTGATTGGTAAGATTGATCTTGGGACCAATAATGCTGCTATCACCACCTCGTGCCAGAAAATAGATTTCATAGGGTATGATGATAGTAAGGATACCAAGGTGGCATCAGTTTCCCTGAAGACACACCCATGGAAGATGATTGTGAATGTGGTAGGCTAATGGTGGTACACTCTATCAATTACCAATAATTCTAATTACATCTGGTAGCTATATTCCCCACTTTAATCACCTTTATTTTTGGTGTGAGTTCACCATATGAACCAAATTATTTTTCAAAGTGGAACAAATCGTGCATCGAGATATATCATACCCAAACAACTCAATCAATGGCCTAAAGTAAGTCCCAAGACTGAATATGTAGGCATGATTCCCCTTTGGCTCTTAAAGGAATGCCTTTTTATTTTGCTTAGGTACAGTCAGAACCAGAGTGCTCACAAAACAAAAAGGAAGGTGGAGGCAAATGGTAAGTAGTGGTACTCTATGTGGTGGAATATGGCACTACTTGAGCCTGAAAAACTGTAGTTGGACCCAATGGTAGAAGATATTTTGGCCTCTCATGGGATGCTGATTTTTTTGAAGAAATTCAAAGGACATGACCGTAAAATATTTTGCAAGTTTGTCCAGAGTCGAGATAATGGGACTGTGTACCGAAAGGGACTTACGTTCACTATAACCATCGACATGCTAGTGGAAATCACTAAGCTTCCCAATGATGGAGATATTGTTCGTAGAGATAAAAACTCATTGGCAGGTGAACTAGCACTTTTTCAATATAAGGGTAAGTCCTTAAAAATGATGATAATGGCTATGTCATGGAAGGCCTCCCTCTACCATGGAACCGAGTCATAATTTTGTTCATGCAATATATGATGATGGATTAGTTGTCGTCATCCCTTCGAAGATTTCACTTGGCATTCCTAAATTTACTTAAGGATGTCAAGTAAATCAACATCCTAAAGTACCTTTTTATTTCAATGGAGATTTTAGTTTATAGTGTTAGATGAGGGAAATCTACTTACCCCAAGCACCAGGGCCTCCACCTTATTATCTACAAGTTTGTAAGCTAGAACTCTGACCATCATGTCATGGATCTTGATCGATCGATCGATAATCCTGACCCTGCTCTAGAACCCTTAGTGATTTTGGATGTTGTACAAGAATCCCTAGAAATCAAAGGGGACAATAGAACTTCCAGTAGACCAAGAAGACCAAGAGAGTTACCTCCTATAAGGTCATACTTCATAACCCAAAAAAGGTGCTCAGTCCATTTCAAAAATGCAAAAAACAAATCAAAGAGCCCCATCCCCTACTCGCAAGAGTCAGAGTACTATGTTAGGACCTTCTCTTGGATCTTGGTTCATCCATAATATGGGTGACGTGGACTAGATTACCGACCTGGAGGACATCATCACCTTGGCCACTTCAATACTTCTTAGAGCTAGTAATATCATAACCCTGAGTTTCTATTTTATGAGAATAACATCACTGTGGAGGATGACCCCAAGGAGGATGAAGACTATATCCCAAAATGAGAATATGATCCCGGGATGTTCCATTTGTTTCTATTTTATCCCATTTTTTTGTTCGGGATTATCCCTGTGCCTATCATGCTTCTTGTATTTCATTCTATTTTTAGCCTACAAGGAAGTTATTCATGTTTTCCTTGCTTCTGTTTCAGTTGTGTTGATTTAGTATTTGATCCATTTTTGGCTTGTTCTGTAGAGAGTTGAACCTTCACGAGATCCTCTCTACAACTTGTTTAGAAGGTTTTAGATCCCTTTCAAAACCTGTTATCAATAAAAAACATATTTTATATACCAAGAAAATTAACAATTTAAATTTATCAAATAAAAGAGTTTATGGGACTGGTTGCATGGTTTCACTTATCAACAATGGATGATAATTGTTACAAGAGCAATTGTAGTTATAAGAGTAAGATTCAAGATATAATATTTAGTTGTATAATTGTTACTACTTAGGTATTTAACAATCAAATAGTGAAATAATACATAAAAATGGGTGTTCATTTTGCATTCATGATACATTCATAACTATTAGTATTAACCTCTAACAAACAAGTTTCAATTAACAAATCAAGAGACAATATTATGATTCACAATAAATTTTTTACTTGTCAAAATGATAGAAAATAATACAAATCAAAGTCAAGTTATTGAATTCTAAAACAATAGAAAATAATATTAATCACAATCAACTTTTTAATTTCCAAAATAATAGATAAGAGTATGAATCATATTGAAATTTTCAATTGCCAAAATAGTAGATAATAGTAGAAATTTTCAAGAAAACTACTATTTAATTTTTACTTCAATTCATTTATCACCTAATATTTTATCACAAAAGCATGAAATACTACACTAATTCTACCTTACATTATGTCCAATAGCCTAGTTTAATAGTATTTTTCATTGAGGATATTCATATATAGTTATAAAAATTCAATGAAAGTTACATCACTATAATCAAAATTTCCATAGATAACTAAACAACTACAATACACCATCCATATAGGTTATGTCGGTGCTTTGTTATTGGAATGTGTTTTTCCTATTGGTGTTAACCTTGGAGGGAAGGTAATAGTAGAGCACTTTTCCACACATGTAAGTAGAATTTAAATGAGCACCCTTGCCTCAACTTCAAAAAAATTGACCATTTATGAAGAGGTATATGTGAGAAATAATTATGTTTAGAAAGATATTATTTATGTAATAACTAAAAATGCATCATACATACATGTAGTAAACCACAAATCTTGTGAGTACAAAACTCACAACTAAATATTTACATTCTTAGTGCAAAAATCAACTTGCAATAGGGTAACATATTACCATGTAAATATTACACCCTTTCATGTTTGTACATTTCAACACAATTAATTACTCCTCTAATGAAGTTTTCTTCTATATACGCACAAACCATGTATCATCCCTAGTTCCTAGTACATTTTTATAACATAGTACATTTTGTCTATCTATATAGAAGATTTCAACTTCTAAATTTGTTTCACATTGTTATTTAGGTTGATAATTCTATGTCCTTTTTTCATGCCTATAAGTAATTTTTTAAAATTATATAGTTACTGCAAGACAAACAACTCATATGTATAATATTGACTCTACCAATAATTTACAACTATAGGTTTATAAAAATAATTTGACCTTTTTACATATGTTTGTCAAGATATTAGGCAATATAATAGCCATGAAATTACTTCAAAATCTTGTAGATTACATTTAATCAAATGGTGTGCTAAATTCATCATCTAAAACACACTCTCTTTTGCATATGTAGAAATATATTATCTCCAAAATAAAAGGGTTATCTTATTAATGTATTTTCATAATTATAATTTGCTTCATAGTCAAGAGTTGATATTTTGCAATGTATTGGATAGGCCTAAGGGAATTAAATTATACAAAGTATATATTATTTTATAATATTTTAATGTGTAACCCAAATGGGCCTTGGTTAATATAGTTATTGTTAAACCTTATTTTATTATTTGTAATTAATCTAAATCCCACATATTATGTTGGCTTCATTTAAAACTTATGATGTAATTGGGAGTTTTGGTATTGCTATAAGTACTCCCTCCCCCTCACACTCCTCATTTTTTATTGAAGTGTTGTGCAATATAATCTATAAATAGTGATTATTTATGGTTACTATAGGTTCCCCAAATCTATTTCATCTCTCTTTTACTTTTTGCATAATATTTGAGTAATTATGTTTCTCTCATTCATTTCTAGAAAATACTATGAATTCCAATATGGTATGAGAGTGGATGTAGAGCAACATTACTTGGCCATGTAGTAAGGTAATTTTGTGTCTTTGATTCTTATTTCAATCATTGGGATGATTTTTTTTCTTGATATAAAGGGGGTACTTGGGTCCCCCACCCTTAAAAAATTACATCTCTCTTATTTAGAGCTTGAGATTTTACAAATAGATACACTTCTCATCTCAATTGAGATGCTATAGTTAGAAACCTATATCATTTTACATAAAATGTCTAAATTTTTTATTTTCATTTTTTGAATCTTTTCAAATATTTGTATGAATAAAATTACTCTAGAATTTAGAATATTTCTTGACATTTTCCTATAGAAGCCTTCGCAATGCCAAGAATCCACCTCTACTATCTATGTCTTGCATCTTAGTAGAGTAATATTTCCAAAACATCGCACTAACATATTCCGCTTTACCAAATATGGATTTTTAGTTTCCTTCCTTAAACACAAGTGCAACCACAAAAATTATAATAAATAGTCTAAATGAACACACATTATTTTCATAAAATAAAATAGATATTACCAATGGAAAATATTAAAGTAAATATTAATAATTAATTGATCTAGGCAACCAACAATTTTTTTCAGCTTCAACTAAACTTTCTACTTACTCTAACCACCAAAAATGATATGTTAACTTCATGATCCTCAACCAAAACCCCTCTATTGTCTAGCTTATCTAAACATTTTTTCATTCTCTTAATATATGTGTAAACCTAATTTCTTCAAACTCTTTACGAAGATATTGAATTTCCATAATTATCTCTTGTATGTTCCATTGAGTCTTTGCTTTCCTACAAATTTTACTTATTACTATGAGAGAATCACCTTCCATCCAGAATCTATTCAATTTAATTTTTTTACATATTTTTAACCCTTCTAAAGCTACCCAAGCTTCAACTTCATTATTTGTCTTAAATCCACAATTGAAAGCATAATGAGACAAAATATCTCCTATGTTATTTCTAATTATTCCTCCTCCTCTTGTGTGTCCTGGGTTTCCTTTATATGATCCATAAAAATTCAACTTAACCCACTCCACATTTGGTGGTTTCCATTTTATATTATTTACCTTATTTTTGCTTCTCTTGTACCCAACATCATAATTCCATTTAATGAATTGAATCCATCTATCAAGACTCTCTACTTCTAAATTAGGGATTGGGTGAGTTGATAGGGTTGGTTTAGACTTCTCTATGGCTAAACATATATTATTTTTCATTACCTCTAAACTGATTTTCTTTCCTTTAAATATTCTTCTATTCCTTTCTAGCTATATAGTCTAAAGTTTTGTATCTTTTGATATATCCCATATTGTATGTAAAGCCTCAATTTTATAAGTGCTTTGCCATTGCTTTAACCAATATTCAATTCTACAATTCATCACCATGTATTTACCAAATATATTAATAATCTATTGCTATAGATTCCAGACAATTAAGCAATGTCCCAAGAGATGGTCAATAATATCCTCCTCCTTATTACAGAAAACACATTTAAAGGGGCCATGAAAAACCCTTTTCATAAGGTTATCCTAGAATATAATGCTTTTATGACATACTAGCCAAACAAACATTTTGACTTTAGGAATGCTTGGGCTATCCCAAATACCTCTCCAAATTCTAGTGATATTATTATTATGTTGGTGTTGAACATTATATCCACTTCTTGTTGTGTATTCTCCTGAGATTTTCAACTACCAAATCAAATTATCCTTGGCACCCTTGGAATAATTACAATTGTTATATTTCTACTCAATTGCCTCCTAGCATCAATGTCTTGTATACTTGTAAAAAAATCTTCTTTCCATTTGTATCTTCCTTCTTGATCCTTGTACAAAATGTTTGAAACCCTATCACCATATTTGTCTTGAAGCAATATCATCCAAGGTTTCAAAATTGGATCTAAATTGAGTGGTTTTTTATCACACCAAGTATCCATCCAAATAGAAATTTTTTCTCTAGTTCCCACCACGCATCTTAAACCTATAATCATAAGGTCAATAGATTTTTTTAAACCATTTTAAAGAGCATAACCATTTGGAAGAAAGAATGAATTATATATTAAAATTGGGCTATTGGAATCAATATACTTAGAATAATTCTTGTCCATTGTATTTGACTCTCTTTGTACAATCTCCAAATAACTTTTTCCCTAAGATCTAAGTTTGTATCTGTAAGAGCAATTAAACCAATACCTCTCGTAGTTTTTTCATCACACAACTTGCTCCATTTCAACAAAGAAAAATTCCTTTTATCATGTAAAATTGACCATCAAAGGATCGCATAATAAAGATTAAAAAAATTTCAACTAATTTTGGCATAGAATACAAAGACATATAATATGTTGGAATGGCTTGTAATACTAACTTAATTAACTGCACTCTTCCTACTAATGATAACCATCTACCTTTCCATGCTGGAAGTTTATTTTAAACTTTACTAATAACAGGATTCCATAAATCTATCCTCATTATCCCCTCAAATAAAAGCATCCCTAGATAAGTTATTGGTAAATTTTTCTCCTCCATTTAAATCAACCTATAAATTCTTGCTTTGATATTATCAGGAGTGTTAAGAAAGATAATTGGGATGATTTTATGTAAATATCCTTGATATTTTATCCTTAGATTCCTCTACTTGAAATGATGTTGATAGAATCATATTTCATTGCTTTGAAATAATCCTCCAAAGATAGCTTTAACCTGCTATTATTGGTTCAAGAGCTTCCCACTAGAATTTTAATATAAAAAAATCAATACCAAAGGATTTATCTTGGCATCCTCCATCCTTAAGGTACATTATTCCCCCATCAAGAAGACAGGATGCATCCCAATCCATCCTACAGGGTGACAATTATGGCCAAATAGACAAGGCCAAATACACTTCTCTACCATTCCAAGTTTAATTTGTGGTATGAAACCCTTTGATTTGCCATGGTAGCATGTGGAGGTTTGGTTATCATTTTATCTCTCTATACCTTCATTCGACCATCGGTGTGGCACTATGTTCAATATATGAAATGGACAAGGGTTAGTGGGTCCCACCATGATTTCCAAATTTTGATAAAGAAGACTTGCTATTTCCATTTACATTTAAATATATTATAAATCATCTTTTACAATGCCCCATTGGGATTACAAATTAAGGGTTTCCAAGGTGGAAAGTGTCTTTTTTTACAAAATATGGTAATAGCACACAAAACATCTTCTAAGCCACCTCAAGGGTGTGGGTGGATTTAGGTTTTACTTTATGAACACCCTTGGATTATGTGTGTCTCCTTGAACCCTACACACAACCAAAAACAAAAGAGTTGGTAACACCAACTTGGATCCACCTAGCTAGGACCCAAGTTAAATAAAATATGCAATCAATACTAAAATAAAAGCTTGATTTAAATCACATAAAATGACTCAAAATGATATAAAATGCAGCAAATATTACCTTTATTACCTTTTTTACCTCTATGTTGTTACGTCTATGACTATATCAGGATCTAGAAGTGGATTTTCCATAGATAGATGATTGTGACTATGAATCATCTTCGGGTAGATAATTTAGTCTATGTTGCTTAGAATTCTTAGGGAGACAATATGCAAATTATCAGGAGTTTATTTGCTTGACTATAATTATCTATAGAGGAGGTCATCCAAGATTATATGATGGTGACTATGAGTCATCTAGGGGTGGATAATCAAATTCTATACTACTCATATTTTTTTGGAACTTGTGGGGAACCATTGGCAGGGTGTTATGAGATTTTGGTAAAATTTTGGATCTAATTGGAGCCTTCACATGAAATTCATTTCATAAATAGAATAGGTGCATATGAGAGCATATAATGATTATCATTGTTGGTTTAAACATAAGGGATGATCGCATAGCAGGGATCAAAGGAAATTTTAGAAACGTTTTGGCATAAACTTCCCAAACTTGTTGTAAATAAAAAATGATGAGGTATTTATAGAAATTTTGAAGGGAGAGGGGGGTGGTGATATGGACATGACATGTCAACCATGTGGCATGGATGAGGGGAGATGGAAAATTTAGAATTTTACACTTGGGATGGCCAAAGGGAATGTGCACCATACCTCAATGATTTCCTTGGATAAAGAG